>OX375879.1:0-1460000 GCA_947359465.1 Metellina segmentata
TAACAAAACGTCTCCTTTTCACGAAAGAAAGCGTTTTACAATGTTTTCGCGAATTTTGACAGAAAATACGTAGCGAATTCATCCAAAGCTGGCAGTTCTTTAGGAAAGTGGATACTGTACAGGATCCCCAAGCGGTTTTAAAAAAGGATTTTTTTTCCGGGAGTTATGGCCTAATTTATAGGTCGGCTAACATGGCTCCAACGGGGCAAAAGTCAAAAATTCGCATTCAAATGGCGATAAAAAAAAAACGGCTGGTCCGATTTGGATGAAATCACGCATAGAGGTAGAGGGTCGGACCCCACCTAGGCTCGAAGTGAAAGTATATCGATATCTATAGTGGTTCACCCAGAAATCGCAACCAAAGTTGCGAAAATGTAACAAAACGTCTCCTTTTCACGAAAGAAAGCGTTTTACAATGTTTTCGCGAATTTTGACAGAAAATACGTAGCGAATTCATCCAAAGCTGGCAGTTCTTTAGGAAAGTGGATACTGTACAGGATCCCCAAGCGGTTTTAAAAAAGGATTTTTTTTCCGGGAGTTATGGCCTAATTTATAGGTCGGCTAACATGGCTCCAACGGGGCAAAAGTCAAAAATTCGCATTCAAATGGCGATAAAAAAAAAACGGCTGGTCCGATTTGGATGAAATCACGCATAGAGGTAGAGGGTCGGACCCCACCTAGGCTCGAAGTGAAAGTATATCGATATCTATAGTGGTTCACCCAGAAATCGCAACCAAAGTTGCGAAAATGTAACAAAACGTCTCCTTTTCACGAAAGAAAGCGTTTTACAATGTTTTCGCGAATTTTGACAGAAAATACGTAGCGAATTCATCCAAAGCTGGCAGTTCTTTAGGAAAGTGGATACTGTACAGGATCCCCAAGCGGTTTTAAAAAAGGATTTTTTTTCCGGGAGTTATGGCCTAATTTATAGGTCGGCTAACATGGCTCCAACGGGGCAAAAGTCAAAAATTCGCATTCAAATGGCGATAAAAAAAAAACGGCTGGTCCGATTTGGATGAAATCACGCATAGAGGTAGAGGGTCGGACCCCACCTAGGCTCGAAGTGAAAGTATATCGATATCTATAGTGGTTCACCCAGAAATCGCAACCAAAGTTGCGAAAATGTAACAAAACGTCTCCTTTTCACGAAAGAAAGCGTTTTACAATGTTTTCGCGAATTTTGACAGAAAATACGTAGCGAATTCATCCAAAGCTGGCAGTTCTTTAGGAAAGTGGATACTGTACAGGATCCCCAAGCGGTTTTAAAAAAGGATTTTTTTTCCGGGAGTTATGGCCTAATTTATAGGTCGGCTAACATGGCTCCAACGGGGCAAAAGTCAAAAATTCGCATTCAAATGGCGATAAAAAAAAAACGGCTGGTCCGATTTGGATGAAATCACGCATAGAGGTAGAGGGTCGGACCCCACCTAGGCTCGAAGTGAAAGTATATCGATATCTATAGTGGTTCACCCAGAAATCGCAACCAAAGTTGCGAAAATGTAACAAAACGTCTCCTTTTCACGAAAGAAAGCGTTTTACAATGTTTTCGCGAATTTTGACAGAAAATACGTAGCGAATTCATCCAAAGCTGGCAGTTCTTTAGGAAAGTGGATACTGTACAGGATCCCCAAGCGGTTTTAAAAAAGGATTTTTTTTCCGGGAGTTATGGCCTAATTTATAGGTCGGCTAACATGGCTCCAACGGGGCAAAAGTCAAAAATTCGCATTCAAATGGCGATAAAAAAAAAACGGCTGGTCCGATTTGGATGAAATCACGCATAGAGGTAGAGGGTCGGACCCCACCTAGGCTCGAAGTGAAAGTATATCGATATCTATAGTGGTTCACCCAGAAATCGCAACCAAAGTTGCGAAAATGTAACAAAACGTCTCCTTTTCACGAAAGAAAGCGTTTTACAATGTTTTCGCGAATTTTGACAGAAAATACGTAGCGAATTCATCCAAAGCTGGCAGTTCTTTAGGAAAGTGGATACTGTACAGGATCCCCAAGCGGTTTTAAAAAAGGATTTTTTTTCCGGGAGTTATGGCCTAATTTATAGGTCGGCTAACATGGCTCCAACGGGGCAAAAGTCAAAAATTCGCATTCAAATGGCGATAAAAAAAAAACGGCTGGTCCGATTTGGATGAAATCACGCATAGAGGTAGAGGGTCGGACCCCACCTAGGCTCGAAGTGAAAGTATATCGATATCTATAGTGGTTCACCCAGAAATCGCAACCAAAGTTGCGAAAATGTAACAAAACGTCTCCTTTTCACGAAAGAAAGCGTTTTACAATGTTTTCGCGAATTTTGACAGAAAATACGTAGCGAATTCATCCAAAGCTGGCAGTTCTTTAGGAAAGTGGATACTGTACAGGATCCCCAAGCGGTTTTAAAAAAGGATTTTTTTTCCGGGAGTTATGGCCTAATTTATAGGTCGGCTAACATGGCTCCAACGGGGCAAAAGTCAAAAATTCGCATTCAAATGGCGATAAAAAAAAAACGGCTGGTCCGATTTGGATGAAATCACGCATAGAGGTAGAGGGTCGGACCCCACCTAGGCTCGAAGTGAAAGTATATCGATATCTATAGTGGTTCACCCAGAAATCGCAACCAAAGTTGCGAAAATGTAACAAAACGTCTCCTTTTCACGAAAGAAAGCGTTTTACAATGTTTTCGCGAATTTTGACAGAAAATACGTAGCGAATTCATCCAAAGCTGGCAGTTCTTTAGGAAAGTGGATACTGTACAGGATCCCCAAGCGGTTTTAAAAAAGGATTTTTTTTCCGGGAGTTATGGCCTAATTTATAGGTCGGCTAACATGGCTCCAACGGGGCAAAAGTCAAAAATTCGCATTCAAATGGCGATAAAAAAAAAACGGCTGGTCCGATTTGGATGAAATCACGCATAGAGGTAGAGGGTCGCGTAATGTTACGTCCCCATTGAACTATTACGATTCTCGCACGAAAAGAAGAAAAATTAAGTCTGTGCTGGGGCGAGAGAGTGGAAATCACGAGACGAGGTACGCATGGGACGCGGAAGGGAGGGCGCGCGAAGAGGCGACGGAGAGCGCGAGGGACGAAGTCCCGCAGCGCTCGGAGGAGGCTCTTCGCGCGCCCTCCCTTCCGCGTCCCATGCGTACCTCGTCTCGTGATTTCCACTCTCTCGCCCCAGCACAGACTAAAGAAAAATTTAGAAGAAAGAAAATAGTTTAACCCTCTGGTTATGGCTGACGGCCGAGATATCGCTGTCCTTTCGTTACGGAGCAGACGGCCGAAATCCATTACGGTTTCCTACCCCCCTTTTTTAAGCAACAAAGGGACCTCCTCGTAAATAACCACTTCACCGATGAGAGGGGGATACCGGGGGACCGCTTAACCTCAAGCTATTGCGATTCGTGAGAGGGAACTTCCAGCGCGCATTTGCGAAGGAAGATTGAATAATCTACGAAAGAAATATACTATGTAAATTGTGTCTTATTAACTATCGAAATATGTTCATACAAACTTTTTTTAAATCATGGTATTCTTACAAGTTTAGAAAGCAATGGTTTTTGCCCAACAATAAAATAGTGAATGTCGTGTCTCGTTAAGTAAATAAAAGAAAATCATGAAAAAAACTTATTTTATGTATGGCATCAACACAACCTCCAGAAAAATTGTCAATAACCAAAAATAGTTAACAATGCAAGTATCTCAAATAATAAACATAATTTCAAACATATAATTTACAATGAAAAAGTGGAATTTTTTAAAGGTCGTAAACATATAAAAAGGTAATTAAAATTATTATTATTAACTTTACCCGCTCTTAAGAGTTGTAAATGTAAAAAATTTGTATGAGCTATTATTATTCTTTTTTTAAAGTGCAAATAAAATCGGAAGCTTTCTAAATGTGTTAAAAATTATGTTTGTACTCTTAAAATCCATAAGTATTTTACGCATAAGTTTTCAATTAGAAAAACTTCATAAAATTAGTGCGGTATTTTCAGTTAAATTCTATTTTTCTAATAATTTTCTCAAAAAGATTTTTCATTTCCCTTATTTTCATAATTTTTTTGATCATTACACAAAAAAAAAAATACTGATAAAAATGGGTGAATTTCCAATGCATCATTATATTCTTTGTTCTTAAGAATGAAGTAATTATAATTTATTTCCGTTAACAACTTGGGAAAATAGAATATTTGCGCCTTACCGTAGCTCAAAAAGTTGATGGAAGAGGTAAGGGTCACAGAGGTAACCTGATATAAAGCTTGAGTTTTTCGTAGAATTAGAGAATTTCTATACAGCCAAAAGTTTTAATGAATATTTAGTCAATAATATCAATGGTAATTTTTAAGTAACGTCGTACTAGAGCAACACAACGGGCTATTGACGACGGTCCGGGATCAGTCCCTTAAGGGAAAGATCCTAGGTCAACACCTCGTCATTTTAAACCACGGTCAGATGACGAAGCAACACCTGAGCTGGCACCCCACTCTCCAAACTTCCACACCAACCCAACGTCAGGACTTTCGGCCATGACAGATTTTAGGTGCACCAGCCGCCTCTCCACCCTTACAAACATCCATGCCCGAACCGGGAACCTTCCGATCTAGAGGCTAACACCTTAATTTCAATGGATTATCATCTTAATAATGCACATTATAAAATAATATTCGCTCAGCGCTATTTTATTTGAGGATATTTAATTAATGATGAATGTATTACGAAAAATGGATGTCTAGAAAGACTTGCGTGTATTTTGAACTTGTACTAGTATTATGATGTACCAATAATATAGCGTTGTATCAATGTACTCATTTCAAAGATAAAACAATAAATATATTGCATTTAAAAATTTATTTCATCATCTATGATTCTGTTTGACAAATTTTTTTTAATCATTATGCTATATTTATATTGGAAAAAAGTGAATCAAACCGATTTCCTCATCAACCAAGGGTATGGTTTATTGATGAATTTCACCTTTTGCAATTAGCTAGGCATTTTTTTAAATTTCCTGTAATTCAATTCTGCATTGGACAGGGAAGGAGGGTGGGATACATTTATGATTCTTGGAAGCAGGGCTTGCAAAAGCATATTGCACACTTCCACGAACTCTACTATCCGATTTATTCACGGCATTTGACACAAGTTCTTTTCCCATGATCTAATTTCCTTCTTTTATGTCTATGTGGAGAGGTGGATGGGCTCAAAAATACACTGCCCCTTGTTATTCTAATATTTTCTCTCGATATCTGTATTGAAGCAGCACCACCTGAAGTCAGGGAGTAGTCAAGTGCTGAATGTAACTCTAGGTAAACAATCTTTCTTTTCGTGTCGCGTTTTCATACAAAGAATCTATGCTTGAAGGTACAAGAGAGGAATGTTCAAAGAAAAATGATCACTTTCTGCAACTGTTATAAAGATTTCCCACGATATCGACGACAACTCCAGAATCCTTTGAGTTGAAGTGACCATGTCTTAGTTGTTGCCGCCTTTTCAGACTCGGGGAAATAAATTGCGCCTTCCAGGCATACCCCGACCCAACAAAAGAGATCCCCAACACTAGATGATAAGAATTGGCACTCTCCACGTCTACCGTAAGCAAGTGCGATAACGATATTTCGACCTTCCGTATGTAGAGGGTTAAACGTGCCAGAACAGTGTTAAAAACCAAAAATTTTCCGCGCCTTCGGCGCGGAAAGAGAGGAAAAAAAAATTTTACTTTTAAACGGCGCCGCCGCGGACGCGAGAAAAAAAAAAAAAAAAAAAAAAAGGAAAAAAAAAAACGGCGATGCCCCATTTACATTTTTGCACAATCTACACTTCTAATGGGTTACTTGTTCATTCAGAATATTTAGTAACGTGGAAACGTATCTCTGACTTTCAAAGGTCATGACAAACATTTCACCTTGTATTACTAGTATTCTGAAATCTCAAGTTTATATGTCCCAATACAGTCAAGTGTTCAAAAAGCATATTTACTCAACACTTAAATTATAAAACCTTTTTTCTATTTCGACTAAGCATGTTCATTTTATTGCTATCATTTTAGCGCAAATTTTACTTTAGATAGGGTATGTATATCTACTGCTAGCCACTGTGTAGCTAGCCCGTGGCGTGCTTCGCAAACCTAAACCACGGGCAACGCCGTGATATAAGGTATTAATCTGGTGTAAACTTTTCAGCAGATTTCAAATCCCTTGAAATTTTTAATCTATATTTAAGGAAACCCATTTTACGAAAAAGAACAAAACAATGCCTCTCAAAATGTTTTTTATTTTTTGTCTCCAATGAAAGAGGCAGGAAATGTAATGTTTTTTTTTTAACGCGAAAGGTGCGAAATGCAATCTGTTTAGTTTTTGGGAAGGGAAAGTTACCCTCGCGTCACAATCTCGTGCGAAAATATAAAAGATATATTCAATTTTAAAAATTTTTATTTAAAGAAAATCATATTTTTACTCTATCTTTAACGGTCTAGGAAATAGAAAAAAAGAACTAAGAACTGCAGTCAAAAGATTATTTGTTTTTTATCGTCTGTTGAAAAAACATTCCAAAGCGCAAAATGAAAAAGGAAACAAAAAAAATACATTCAGAATCTGTCATCTCTTCTATACTGTTGCATTCAATAAGGATTTAATTTCATTAAAAAATGTTCTAGACTGAATTTTAAAATTCGCCTCGACCCTAAAATTGCAAAAACTTCGGACTACCTGTGTGCCAAATTCCATTACTGTAAGTGAATATCTTTCCAATATAAAGTTATTGTAGGCAACAAATACAATTTGCCCTAGAATCAAAATTCAGAATTAATTTCACTTAGCATCTCTCTGTGTATTATTTAAGTTGTAAAGCTCTATAATATTGCCAAAAAGTACAAAAGAGGTGGACACTCTAAAGAATTTCAAAATTATAATTTAAGAGAGCAATAACATATCTGGTTATCAAGATATGTGTGCAAAAAAATTTAAACAGTTGATTTGGAAATGCTATAGCGTACAAATTTCAACAGAACATGGTGAACTGCAAAAAGGGATGGAATAAAAGTATACGTTCAGAATTGAACTGTGGTAACATGGATAAATGTACTTTTCCCATGTATTTTATTGAATATATTAATACAGATAATAATAAAAAACTTTTGAATGCAACTACGCTGAGTCAACAACAGATGCAGGAAATTAAGTCACTTTCAAACAGATGCCATACGCGGGTATGCTTAATGCTTAGTAAATATGCTCACACTTGCTGCATTTTATAGTGGACAGAGAGAACAAAAATATACCTACCATCCTTAGGCCCTGTTTTCGGGGAACTTTTGAAGCGCGCGTTCCAATCAGGGATTTTCGAACGATTGATATGTACTGTCTTCCAGCGACCTTAAACGTCGGATTATATTGTGTTTTTTATTCGCATCGTATAAGTTTCAATCTGTGCAAGGCAATAGTTAAACATTCAGTTAAAATTTTAAACTTTTTTTTAAATATGTGGAAAAGTTTACTTTCTATCAATCAATTCAAAAAGCACAATTTAAAAAATATATAATTAATACATTTTCTATACTAATAACAGTTGAGTTGTTGAACGGATTTGGTGAGCCTATTCATTTTTGTCAAAATAAAAGGGAGCATTAACACCTTTTCAAAAGAAATGCCACTTTAATTAGAGTACTTTTTTGCCCATAATGGACTGATTTAATGTAACAAAATAGGTTGTAAATCGTTCATTACAAGCAGTCAAAACATAAAAGAATTTTTTCAACAGTCGGATTTTGTGGACTTCTATTTATTCAAAATTGTCAAAGTTCTATTCATCACCTGAAGACAAAGATTTTGACATCAGGTGGAGATTTTTAAAAAAATGCCACATGAAGCAAGGAAAATTTTTACATACAACCTTTTCCACTTTGAGTGACGATATGAATGCACTATAATCGATTTCTTGACGGAAATTATCAATCGAAATCAGTGCTTCTCAATAGATGTGCAGCTAAAGGAGTGGAGGTGTGCCTAAAAATTTATTCAGAGCTTTACTCAGACAAATCTGACAATTTTGCTCATAAATGCGATATAAACAATTATCTAACATCAAGCAATGCGATTGTATGGTATTTACATTCTTTGTTTAGTTTATTTAGTGTTTTTGCTTATTCATGTTAATAGAAAAATGTTCCTTCAATAATGTGTCGTGAAATTATTTAAGCTTGTGAGATGTTCTGTGACATTACAAATATTGGGAACCACTGATCTACACAGGTTAATCCTTTGTAAGAAATATAACACTATACTTTCTGGTGCAATGTCTTTGTAATCAATCTGGATTGGCTGTAAAGTTTTTAGGTAGACATTTTCGTTTGGTTCTCAAAATGCTTCAAAAGCAAGGATTACTTTTTGTCTGACCTACAAATGGGTTGATGTACGGCGTATTTTTATCCCATTTTTCATGGCTGAAAAAATAAGTCTGTAGGTTAAAGTAAATTGATCATTAAAGAGTTATATGTTATTCTACAAAATAAAATGAATATGTTCTGCTGGTGTTCGTATAATGAATACCTTCGTCAAATATGCTTATAGATAGCTAATACAATTTTAAAATAATTTATTTCAATTAAATAACATCGTGTATATCCATTTCGTGGAAAGTTTACTGCAGACATGATATGAGTTGAAACTTTAAACCTATATTTAACGATCGTAAATACATTAACTTCTACAATGTAAATAAAAAAGGTCATAAGTACGCACACTGATTGCATGGGTATATCCAATGGAATGAAATGGACACAATGATAAACCACTCTGTGATCACTTGCTTGGCGATACTCTCATGGAAGTAGGAAAGATAATGGAAGTCCCTTTACTTTGAACTGTTGAAGCCAAAACCATAACCGGGTCGCCATCTTGGTACGTTAAAATCATTGTGCCCGTGTATTTTAATCTACGTGCTTATACCGTTTTTGAACTTCCATGGTTTTTGAATGACGGTTTTGATCAAATAATTAGCACCATTTTCTTAGTTTTGATTTGGATATGACGTCTTGAGTGGCCTACGGGTGTACAAACCGAAATACAAAGAAGATCCCTGGAATATCGTTTCATACCTAAGTTTAATTTGATGTATCTTTAGGCTGATAGCTTTTCGACCTGTAACTTCTAATTGTTCAAGCAGCACTATATTCAAAATTAGACGAATTTATAAACATTTAAAAATTATTTTGAAATGTTGACTAATTTATCTAAAAAGATTTTTAATTTTATTTATTAATTAGCAGAATTGGACGATTTTGGTTTTTTAACCTACCAGTTGTAATAAGAGATAAAAACTGCTTTTTAGGAAAGTTTAACTTTTATTTAGCGAAAAAGTATTAGTCAAATAAACAGGAACGGTACTTTTAGTATATGGGTGTAAATATTACCTCATGTTACATGATTTAGAATGAAACAGCTTAAGCTAACAATTATAAAATTCGAACTATAAATATTACTTTTGGTTTTCTAAAACGCATTTTTTGGTTAGCTAAGTTCTTTTGCGGTGATCAACTAGGTAACTGCTTGAATGCGAGCCGTTGGTAGCTCAGGCAGTAGAGCGTCGGGCTCGCATCAGAAGGGTTGTGGGTTCTGTCCTAAGCGGAGCCTACAAAACTGAAGATTGCGAGATCGGCGCTTCGACCTGGCTAAAGACCGTCGTGTTCACTAATGGTGACTGGAGCACGTTAAATAGGTCGTGGTCACAATGTCCCCATACCAAATCAATACCTCTGGGGGTACCTGATCAGGGGGTTATCGGCCTCTGATTGGGATCTAAATTACGATATGTGTGAGTGAATGGATGTATGAAAGGGACCTTCCTGTAAAACGGATGTGTCATGTATGTCGAGCAAAGTCGGACTTCCTCCCAATGGGGCTCAATAACATGGAAAGCGCACCCCCCTCGCTTCTTGCCGTCTTCGACGAGCCTGGCACTCCTCTGGTCTGCCAGTGTAGGCATAAGAAACAACAACAACTGCTTGAATGCTATTGAAACCTTGGACTGTGAGCAACTTCTTAATGAGTGTTTTAGAAGACAAGAAAATACTTACAACATTGTGACTGTATGAAGTTTCTCAAAACAAGCATCTCTTGATCCAATGGTTAAGAATATGAGCTCATACAATTTATGCTTGCAATCCTAGGTTTTACTGTATTTGAATGTATTACAATTTTAGAAAGCATTCATAATAAAAAAGATCATTTCTATGGGTGGATTTGTGTGGACAGATATAATATATTCAACAATCAGTCTTCAATTTATCCAGCATGTTTATTCATAATATCAAAGTAATTGTAAAGAAGTTTGATTTAGTGGTTTTTTAGATTGAATTTGTTTATGTTTATAAATTTTTGTACAGTAAAACCTGTATTACTATTGGGACTTGGGAAAAAATATGGTTACACAGGTTTATCATTAGACAGGATCTATATACATAGGTTTTAATGTACCCATCAATTCATTGTATCTAACTAAAATAATTTTATTTCAGGTTTCCCAGAGATCCAGAACGTACAGATCCGTGGATAAGCAGTGCATAATCATAAAGCAGTTCATAATAAGAAGTAAAATACCACAAGAAAATAAATATTTAGAATGGATGATTGAGCCAAACGTATGTATTTCAATGTATACAGGAAATCAATAAAATGAATTTCAATGCCTAAATGTAGAAACCAATTTTGAAAACAAATTTATAAAAACAAGAATGAGGGAAACAGAGTAGCACTAGACTATTTGGCACTAAAGGGTAGAAGCTATGAGTGGGATCAGCTAATCTAAATTAAAACATTACTGAGAAATGGTATTTGTAGGATACCTATAATTTTACTAATCATTGAGTTTTTACCAATTTAAAAGCTGTTTTAAAACATTTTGCATACCAATGATAACCAAAAAAACTAACATTGTTAGTTTTCCGTTTCTTTATTGTAATTATAGTATAGCATATTCAATCACAAAATTTAAAAGCAAACGGGAAAAAGGTAGAAATAATTTTTATATATCATACTTAAATTATCATTTGCGTTGTGATTCACCTGTTTTCCTTTAAGGCCAGAAGGTTCGGGGGTTGAGGGATGCGTGATGTCACAGTCTAAAGTCCACCGATTCCATTAGATAGTTCGATGATCAAGCAAACCTACTTTTAGAGCAGTATTTGTTGTCACATCCATGTGGATTTTTATTCATAAATAGTGCATTCGTTTTTTAGGAATTCAAATTGTGTGAAATTATATCTGGATTATAAGCCTATGAAAGTAAGTTTTTGTTTTCCTCTTTTTTTCTATTCATTGTGAACATTAGTGTTCAATTGATTACATTGTAAGACGTGTTGATGTTGTTCCTGTAGTGTAACCTTTTCTTTTTAAAGCTATAATTTTAATAGTTATGAATGAACATTGATATCATAATCACATTTTTGTAGGCAATTATTTATGAATGACTGGGCTTTAGGACTTATAAAATTGCATCTCTTATGGATACTTTTTGTAGATTTCATCTAATTATATTAGTATCCACATCTGAATTATTTAGTAGTTGATTGGGTCAAGTGTAGTTGTTAGTAGATAGTGTAAAGTAGCAAACATCTGATTGAAAGTTTCTTTATAGACTTTCATTGGATACAATTAAGATGGGCGAAAGTGTTGCGTACCTGGTTGCACTTCTAATTATAACAATATAGATACATATATCTCGTCGTTCACTTTCCCAAAGGATGAAGCTAGAAAAAGCCAGTGGCTAAAATGTATTAGCAGAGCAGATTTTGTTCCTAGTGCAACTGCTGTTTTGTGTAAAAAGCATTTTAGTTCAAAATTTATAGTCAATGAAGACCGTGCAGTTAGAGCTGATGGTAGCGAGTTGGTGGTTTCTAGAAAAATTCCGAAGCTTACAAAGGATGCATATCCATCAAAACCCACTTACCTTTCCCATGAGCTGTCTAGTAGTAACGGTTGAGCAACTTCCTCTTTGGCTGGAGGTCAATTCGAGAGTTTGAACTATAAAGACGCATTTGTTAATGGCACACGGTTATACCCTTCTTAGTGTTTTCCCGTTTTTAATTGTTCAATCCCTTATTGCTAATGTTTAATTAAGTATAGTTTACCTTTTAAGAACTTCTCAGTGTTCTTTGAAGCCCTTGTCACACTATCATTAAACCTCACACACACACACACTACTATCCTCCTTAGCTTTGCTGTTTTCGTATGTATTTATATATATATATATATATATATATATATATATATATATATATATATATATATATATATATATATATATATATATATATATATATATATATATATATATATATATAAAAGTTTTCCGCCAAGAAATTTTTTATTTTAAAATGATAAATACATACGTAAATAGCAAAGCTAATGAGGATAGTAATCTCCGTTCAAATCTACAATCGTCTGATAACGTTTTGACAACTTTTCTATACCTTCTGCGAAGAACTGGCATGCGCGAGTCCAGAAAGAGATCGACCTAATTTCTGACCTCCTCATTTGAATTGCAGATTGCACCATCTAGATGCAGCTGCATCTGGGAAAACAAATAGAAATCCGAAGGGGCCATGTGTGGGCTGGATGGTTGATGTTGCATAAAATCCCACTCCTGCTTGTACAGCGTCCAGCTGGTCATCGTACTAATATTTGGCGTTATCTTGATGAAAGAAAACCATCTTCCTTCTGAACTCGTTTCTTTGTTTTTCGCGAATGGCATCACGAACTTTAATTAGCATGTTGTTGGTATATTGCACTGTTGATAGTCTGTCCGCTTTTCAGGTACTCTTTGTAGATAATTCCGCGACAATCCCACGAGCTACAGAGAAGCACCTTCTTGTTAGGACTCGTCTTGCAACCGAGCCTGCTGATTCCACAGCTGCTGACCACCCTCCTTTACGGCTTGTATTGTTGTAGTACACCCATTATTCATCACAGGTCACAGCTTTGTCCAAAATTTTTTCTTTCCTTTGATCTCTGAGAAGAATCGAACAGGCCGCTTTTCTCTTGTATTTTTTCTTCAGCAGTCAATCCTGAGGCACCCAGCGGTTGAACTTAAACGTTAGATTTATGCGTTTCAGAGCGTTTACTATTGTTTTTTGGCAAGCGTCAAACTCTAACGCAATAGTTCGTGTTGAAACATTTCTGTCTTGATCAATAATTTGCTTCAACTGCTCACAATCCACTTCAATAGGGCGGCCAGAACGCGGTCTATCTTAAATGTCAAAATTTCCAGCTTTAAATTTCCGAAACGAAACTTTGACTGTATCATACGAAACAGTATTGATGCCTGAAATTTCACACATTTTTAGTGGCATTCAGTCGCAATGAGTTTGTTACGGAACTCACGAGTACATAATCGTTCTGATCTGTTGACGTGATAGCTCCATTTCAAACACTTTTTTGACGCACAAGATAATAAATTTTTAACAAACAATTTACACAGTCGTGTAGTTATAATTTTCAGCGTTCGAATACAAAAACCCGAGGAAAGGCCAAAAACCACAGAAATGATAGCTGTTAGCGCGGAGGGAGGTATCTCCCCTTGGCGGAAAACTTTTTACTCAACCTGATATATATATATATATATATATATATATATATATATATATATATATATATATATATATATATATATATATACGCTAAGGGGAAAAGGCTTGATCCCTTGCCCGCGGCGGAGGGTCTTCAGTTTTTTCTGTGACCGGGAGAGAGTTGAGACCTGTGTGGCCACTCTTCCGTACTTTTTCATGCGAATCTTTTGAGACCTCTGTGGCTCATATGTGTCCTCTCTGTGGACTAAACAGCGAGTTCCCTGAATCAACTGTGTAATATCCTCTGTGGATGTCATTGTAATTTTAGTATTGTTTCAGAACATTTACAGGCGATTAGTCCTTTGTGGACGTAAATGTGTACCATCTTCAATTATTTTAATAAATGTTGTGTTTTACAACACGTGGACATTCCAAAAGGCCATATCAGGTAATAGCTACAGTGCCATTCCAGTGTTGACAATCACACACACACACACACATATATATATATATATATATATATATATATATATATATATATATAAAGTGCTAAGGAATCTATGGCACTTACACTAATGCAGGGTTATAAGTGTCCATATCATAAAATATACGATTTTTTTTTTACAAAAAATATAGGACAATAGGTAACTATTATAATTTTAATAACATATTACTGGCAAAACACGTTTCTTCAGGCTGTATTACATGCAAAACATGCCCGGACCCCATTTTCACCTTGATATACTCCATCGTGAGAATACATCCATGATTTCATGTAAATGATAGTAGGTCTCTTGCAAAAATGTACTGTAATTACCACCAATTATTTAACATTTTAAATAAATGTCAAAAAAGTTTTTTTTCTTATTGCCAGTTAATATTTGTTGCAAAGTAAGAAAATGTTTAATTTATTAAACACACCATAACAGCAGCAATATTCACAAACTAAAAATAAAAAACCTTAAAATAGCATATAGTTCATTACTTTACCACAATTCACACTCTGAAATATACATAACATAAAAAAGAGTATCTAACCGTTTAAAAAAATTATTTTTCCCATTGTTGAAAACTTAACATATTATATTGATAATATTACTCAAATCTTCTACAAATGAAGTCTAATATTTGTTTTTAAAAAAATATATAAGTTAAATCTAGTTTAGTTAGTTGAATTTTTTTTACAAAAGTTTTCTTATTTTTAAAGCAGTTGTTGGAGTCATTGCTTTAAAAACTTAAATGCATTACATAATTCCTGTTCATAGCATTCATATCCATGAAAAAAAAATGTTTATTGAAATCACAAGGAAAAACTATGTTTGGAAAAATATTTTCTTTGTTTAAAGTTTAACATTTGATAATTGCAATGTTCTTTACAATTGCAAAGGAACATTCAAATCAAGTTCTACAGGGACGTGCCAAGGTTTTGAATAGGGGGGGGGGGGCTTCAATAGGGGGGAATGTCGTGGCTAGCACGGCGTTGCCCGTGCTGTACTTTGTGGGGCTAGGTGTGTCCATTGTGAACGTTTGTACACCACCGGTGTTTGCTATGCATTTCCATTTGGTTTGCTTCGCAAACTAACACCACGGACAACGCCGTGATGGCCTCAACATTGTGAAATGCGGCGAAATTGGAATTGCGAAGTGATCCAATCGATCTGACGGCCCAATTTATTGGAGGGTGGGTGCCAGCTGAGGTGTTATCCTATCATCTGACCGTGGTTCAAAATTACGTTAAAAATTGTCCACATATATTTCCCTTATTGAATTAGTTAATAGGCAGTTGTAGTGCTTGAGAACGTTAATTAAAAATTACCCTATTTTCTCGGATACTTTTCCTTAGGGAATTGATCCCGGACCGTAGTCAAGAGCCCGTTGAGTTGCTATAGTATAAACTGCCTCGGATCTCTCAATTAGGGAATTGATCGCAGACCCTCATTAATAGCCAATTGTGTTGCTTTTGTGTGATGTTAATTAAAAATTACAAATTTCCTCAGATTTCAAATTTGTTGAAAATTTTTAATAAAAACTTGTAGAATCTATGTTGATTGTTGTATTTTTTTTTTAAATCCATCTTATTCACATGCATATTTTACCCATTTTACTGCAATGCCAAAAATTGTATTTTCTAAGAATTAAGAGATTTAAGTTTTTGAATAAGGCAGTTGATAAAATTGTATGGTGAAAGGAGTGAGAAAACATGCTTTTTTACTCGAAACCGAAAATATGAGTCTCTTATTTTTTAAATTTTACAACTTAAATGTGTACTTTAAGGTGGTACTTAAAAGGTACTTTAAGGTACACCAAAGTCATTTTTGCAAATATCCTTCAACTTTTTTATCTTTCTTATTTTTGATTGATAAATCCCAGTAAAAAATATTCGAAAAGGCTCCACAACAACTTCATACGTCTGAGTTCTTTGAGGTAATTCTGCCGTGGTGTTATCACATATGACATAAAATGAATGAATTGCTGTGAAATTTTATCTTATTGTAAATTCATGTCCAACTCCTTTGTTTTCATTTTTTCTCATTTGTTGTCTGCGAGTTAGTCCATCTTCTACATTAAATGACAGCCCTGATAAATCAGTTGCCTCTTTTTCAACTTCTCTAAAATTACTGATACAATTTTCTGACTTCAGTAGGATAGATCCTATCAATATAGTTCGCTTGAATAACAAAAAGATTAGCATGCTTCATTTCTGCTATTTTAACATGGCTAAAAAACTAGACAAAGTTCAAACTTTTTTCGTAAACAGTACTAACGATTCTGGACGAATAATTCCATCTTGTTTTACAAATATAATATGAGGTAATCGTCTTCCACGAAATTTTTCGTGAAATTTTGTACGCTTTGCAATTTGGAGAAAAAAAGCTACAAGACAATAGCAAAAAAACTGTGACATTCGGGTATGTTTGAATCCCTATGGCCGACCAACCGGTTTGGTGGTTAAGGCCTCTAGATCGAAAGGCTCCTGCTTCGAATTAGAGTCAGTGCATGGATGTTTGTAAGCGTATGGTGTACAGGCGGCTGGTGCACCTTAAATCTGTCGTGACCGAAAGTCCTCACGTTGGGTCGGTGTGGAAGTTTGTAGAGTGGGGTGCCAGCTCAGGTGTTGCCTCGTCATCTGACCGTGGTTCAAAATGACGTGGTGTTGTCCTCGGATTTTTCCCTTACGGAATTGATCTCGGACCGTCGTTAATACCCATTGTGTTGCTCCAGTACGATGTTAATTGAAATTACCTTACGATGAATCACTATGGGACAATGCTTCGATTTAAGCAGTGTTCATAGCAGTGAACATTAGGTGCTTGCGAAAAAGACAGCTTAATATTGGTTTGTACTCTACAATGAAGAGGCCACCGGACTTCTGTCGTGTCTCTGTGAGACGATTTTTTTTCACCGCAATTCGTAGTCTTTGTTATACAAATACAAATATTGACGACCAGCTACAGGCTCAAGCCCAACAAGGCTGGTCCTTTGTTTATGAATTCTCCAATTCCCACTGACTATCCAATTGTGTCTTAAATTCGTACACTCCCTTTGAATTAACTATATTTTCTGGCAACGCGTTCCAACTGTCTATTACCCTATTAAAGTAGTAGTTTTTCCTTAAATCCCGATTAAAATGTGTCTTATTCAATTTATACCCATGGCCCCTTGTTCTGTTATCCCTATTGAAATTTAAGCCCTCTGTGTCCCCTTGTTTTACAAACTTGAAAAGCTTAATCAAATCCCCCCTCCTTCTTCTTCTTTCCAGTGTATACATGTTTAGCTTACTTAAACGTTCATTAGAGTCGAAATTTGCTAGCCCCTTTATTATTTTTGTAGCTCTGTGCTGAACCCTTTCAATTGATTCTACGTCCTTTTTCATATATGGAGCCCAGAATTGTACAGCATATTCCAGATGTGGTCTTACTAAACCCTTATATAACGGCAAGATTATATTCTTATCCCTTGAAGTTACAGTCTTTTTAATATACCCCAATAACCTATTAGCCTTTTTACCCGCAGCTGAACATTGGTGACCCATTTTAAAATCCCTGTGAATTATCACCCCAAGATCCTTGACTGTTTCTCCCTCCTTTACCTTTACTCCCTGCAGACAGTACTCGGCTACACTGTTCCTGTAACCCATATGCAGAACTTGACATTTCCCTACATTAAATGACATACCCCATTTTACAGCCCATTCGGATATCTTATCAAAATCTCCTTTTAAATTTTCTATCTGTAACATCCACTGTCCCCCATATTTTTAAGTCATCTGCAAATATACTGATTCTATTCTTGATTCCCTGACCTATATCATCTATGAAAATTATAAATAAAATTGGTCCCAAAACTGATCCCTGAGGCACCCCACTTATAACTTCTGTCCACTGTGAATAATTTCCTTTTACCTGCACTTTCTGCTTTCTACCCAATAACCAAATTTTTATCCATATTAATGTTTTTCCCTGAATCCCCAGCCTTTCCAATTTAAACAGTAATGCCTCATGAGGTACTTTATCAAAAGCCTTTTAAAAATCTAAGTACATGATATCCACACTGCTCTTATTATCCAGCTCCTCAGTAATTTTTTCGTAGAACTTCAAAAGGTTTGTAGAGCAGGATCTGCCCTTCCTAAACCCATACTGATTCTCTGATAACAGTCCCCCATCCTCCAAGTATAACATTATATGCTTTTTCAACAGAGATTCAAATATTTTGCAAATTACTGATGTTAGACTTACTGGTATATAGTTGCCCGGATCACTTTGTATTCCCTTTTTGAAAATTGGAGTTATGTTGGCCAACTTCCAATCCATTGGCACCCAACCTGTGCTATATGTTGAATTAAATATCGTGTGAATTACTTCCCCCAGTTCTTCCGCGCATTCCACTAGAACTCTCGAATAAATATAGTCTGGCCCTGGCGCTTTAGATGGCTTAATTCTTTTCAACTGATGTACTATTTCTTCCCTGTTGAATTTGCATTCTTTAATTATACCCCCTGCAAAGGCTCCATCCTTGGGATCCTTTTTTAAACTATAGTTACCATTGAAAACCCCCAGAAAAAAAGTCATTTAACACGTTTGCCATTCCCACCTCGTCTTGAATTAATTCACCTCCCTTCCCCTCTAACGGGCCCAGTGTAGTACTAAATTTATTTTACCACTTGCATATGCAAAAAATTCTTTTGGGTTTATATTTATTTCCCTTGCTAATTTTTCCTCTAAGGACACCTTTTGCTTCCAACTAATAGTTTTAAACTCCTTTCTGGATTTCTGATATGCCTCCTTGTCCCTGTCGTTATGACCCTGTATGTTCTTTGTTTTAATTTTAAAGCTTTGTGTGTTTCCCCTGAAAACCACATAGGGAGCAATTTTCTAGATCTTCCTTTTTTCCTGAACGTTACATGTTTTTTTTAACACCCTGTCTAACTTATTCTTGAATTCCTCCCATTGTTCAGAATGATGCAGTGCTAATAATCCCCCTTTGAATGTTTCCTTTAACTCTTCCCTTATCTTATGAAAATTTACCTTTCTGAAATTTGGAATTATTCTACTATTGATTGTGTATGCTGACTGAAAATTTATACTTAATCTGATACTTCTATGATCACTTTCTCCCAGTGGCTCACCTATAACCAAATCCTGCACCCTATCCTCATCATTGCTAAAAATCAAATCCAATATTGCATTGTCCCTAGTATCCTCATACACCATCTGGTACAAAAAACAATCCTGTATCACTTCCAAAAATTCTGCCCCTTTCCCATTTGTATTTCACGAGCATAAGTTAAAATGAAGCACAAGCAGTGTTTCACATGAACACACCGACTTCGGTGATATTAACCGACGAATTAATGATACGAATTCTTTCCTGCATCAATTGATAAATTAAGTGTGAAACCAAATGATATTAAATTCCTTCTATTTGCTTTTCATTTGGAAAACTGAGTTTTAAATTCTTTCTTATGAGCATTTGGTAATCAAAATTTCAATTCTAATTGATAGTATTAAAGGCTATCAAAGTATTAAAGGCTATCAAAGTATTAAAGGCTATCAAAGTATTAAAGGCTATCAAAGTATTAAAGGCTATCAAAGTATTAGTAAGGCTATCAAAGCTCGAAATCTATTTTAATTTCAATCAGATGAATTCAATTTTTTTATGATATGTAATATTTCCATTTACAACAAAAACTGAAAAACGAAATTGGTATTTTAAGAGAATCTCGTTCAATTGAAAATATAGGTTAAAATGCGTAACATTCGTTCTAGTATCTTTTCAAAAATATGAAATACAAGAATAAAATAATATTAAGAGGAAATATTTGTATTCGTAATTCATAAGAATGTCTTTTGGTCTAACTTTGATCTGTTCATCTCTAACATGTTTCGAGGAGAACGCGCTCTTCAAATACTCTCGGAATAATTTATACTTTAAAAATTACAACTCATTGCATTTATGGGTTGCTCAACATTTCAAATTACCACCTAAAAATAGAGATCTTATGAAACAAATTCAGCCTCTCGAGATAAAAATAATGGATGCGCCCGATTAGACCACAACTTACGACTTCAAAGTGGATTCCAAACCACTTTGAACATTCATAGAGATCGGGATTCGAACGCAAGGCTGTTGAATGAAGAGTGGTAGCCACTGTAAGATGGAAATCAAATTTTCTGAAAAATATATATTTAAAATGTTAACTTTACTGAATAAATAAATTAGTATAGGTATATACAAATAAAAACTCCATTTGAAGAATAGTACAACTTAGGCCTGAATATGTTATGCTGATCTTTTCAAGGATTGAATATATTTTTATTCTGAAGAATTTTCAAATGAGAGTGAATAGTATTTTGACGACTTTAACATATTTCTAGCAAGAATAAGCATTGTTTAAGTGAAAGCAAACGCTTTAAAAAATACAAGTTAATTTTGGTACAAAGTTGAGGATTTTACATAACTTTTAAACTATGGGGAATTTTTCAGAATTTCTATCATTTTACGCTAGTTTGTTATTTTTAGAAATTATGTTGCATATTTAGACACCTTAATTAAATTTTGGATAAAATGTAATTCCGAATTCTATTAAAAAATAATTTTATTTTCCAATTTGGGTCTATTTTGTTTACTGCGTAGGCCTTTCATTGGCAGACATTCGAAAAAAGTTGCAATTACTTTTTTAAGACTTTTTTTGTTTGTGTTATAGCATATTTTTAGGCAACACATTTTTAGTCCAAAACTGGGTACAAGATGGGTTGGATTCGGGATTTTATGGCGCCATATTTGGCCATGCGTCAGCAAAAATTTATTGACACAGAAAAGAGAAATGCACTCCAAGCGGAATCGAACCTCACAGGAAAGGCCGCCAACGACTCGCAAGTTACTACAAGCAAGTGGGTATGGCGCCAAGAATGGCCTCACAGGGTATGCTTATTACACCGACCCGGCCGAAGCCAAGCGGCGACGATTTGGGACCAGAACAAGCGGTTCCTCATTTATTGAGAAAAAATTTATACAGGTCTTGACAATTTTTAGTAGTTACGCTAACAGTGCGTCTAACTTTTTTCTCAATATTTACTTAATAGAATATACAACCGTAAATATACATCTTGAATGGGTCTTTTGAACCTTCTAAATTATAATCTTTACAGAGACTTTCTGTATAAAAAATAATACTTAATTATGGCTTTTTTTTCTCTTTTTTATTAAAAAAAATAACTTTTTGAACACCAGTATAGCACTCATACTCAATATTTACAATACTTTAGTGCAGGCCCCCCCCAACAGACAAACCAGTTCTTTAACTAATGTCGTTATAGCCTAAATGTCTTCAATTTCATCAAGTCTTTTCTCCACGATTTTATTTGGGATTATTTTTAGACCCTCTCTTGACTTCGTTGAATTCCATAGATAGCTTACTTTTACATTTTTTAAATTTACTGGAAAATAAAACTTTTTATTATCTTGCCAGTTGTGGAATTTATTCCCATCGATAAACATATTTGGAACAAGAAGTTTTGCAAATTTTAATTAAAATAGGAGTGGATATTGAAAACTGTTGAGGACAATCATTTAATAATGCTCCCAATATGTCAGAGAAGTACTCAGGTTTGCAAGAATGTTTAAAAGAACATAGCCCAAGGGCGGTTTGAATTCCGTGTACTAATCATTTCTTAAATTTAATTGGAAATTTCAATGCATAAACGTGTAGCGCTTCTATTCAGTATTCTATGTTTGTGCAGAACATATTCACATTTTTTTTCCCGTCAACCCATCGCTGGAAAATTTTAACCAGAAATCTAGAAATGTACAAACATTCCTCCTCAGTGGAAGATTTCTGATGCAAGATGGTCAGCACAAAAAAGTAGATGCTGTATTAGCTGTAAAACTTGGTTTCACCCATATAAAAGAGGCTTTAAGTGAAATTTATAATTCAGAAGAAGAAAAAAATTACCACAGCAAAGGCAATTTCACATTTGAAGAAAATGGACAAAAATGAAACAGTTATTTTGGAATACTATTTTACAAAAAATAAATGTTACTAGTAAATCAATGCAATCAGTGGAATGCGAACTATTAAAAGGATCTATTCTATTGAAGTCATTAAAAATTTTATTAATTATTTCATAGAAGAATTTGAAAAAGATGCGACTGATTCATCAGGGCTAACATTTAATGTTGAAGATGGACAAACTCGCAGACAACAAAGGGGAAAAAAATGTTTTTGATGAAAACAGAGAAGTTGAACATGAATTTACATGAGAAAATTTCATTGTCAATTCAGTTTATGTCATATATGATAACACCAAGGCAGATTATCGAAAAGAACTCAGACGTATGAAGTTGTTGGGGAGCCTTTTCGAATATCTTTTTATTGGGATTTATCAATTGAAAAAAGAACACGATACAAAAGTTGAAGGATATTTTCAAAAAGGACATTGATGTTTGTTCTTTTGAAGATTAATTTGACGATTGTTTAATCTTTCTATAAGAAAACGAGGACACCATAAAAACTACACTAGACATCTATCGAGCCGCCAAAAAAATGTCTTGTACATTTCCAAATGTTGAAATATTATTGAAATTTTTTTAAACTTTACATAATGCGTCAGGAAAACATCGTTATAATTATTTCAGTACTACGAGAAAAGATTTAATAATATGGTCATTCTGTATATAGAGTAATAAATTTTAAACCGAAATGACACTGCCAAAATAATTGACGAATTTGCAAAACGGAAATTCATGTAAAAATGTTTTTTTTTTAATGAATTTATTTAATGTGTTATGGCATGACATTTTTTATTACTTTTCTTTTTTGTTAATAACTTATTGAGAGTTTTCTTGAAACTTTTTTTTCCAACTTGAGAGTTTGAGGGCCCCGAAATTTTTACCGCTTGGGGCAACACTTGACTTGATCCGCCACTGAGTATCGGTAGCTACTGTTCGATAGCACTTGGTTATAGAGAGGTTCTATAGCACTTGGCCTCAAAGGGTATAAAAAAGTTAAAAAAATTAAGTTGTATTTCTGATTCATTCTATTTTTTTTTTTGCTTCATAGGTCATGTGCTGGTCAGCGAATTAAAGAATTTTGTTGACACTGAAATAGTTAATAAACTAGATAATTATTTAAAGATCTTTCCATTTCATTTTGCTTATTTTATGTTTCATTCACATTACATAATAAAATACTGTAAAAGAAATTATTTGTACTTAGCAACTATGGATGCTAATTTCATTGGTAGTACGTAAATAGTGTTAAAAATCAGAATTTTTCGATTTGATCTCAATTCCAACTAATTTTTCTAAAAAAAAGCCATCTTTTAACTATCCATACCAATAATCTATGAGAATATGTGAGCATTTTTTGAATAGTTAAGTTTAAATTAATTATTTTGTGTAATGACCCTGATTACTGAAAAAAAAACTTATCAAAAGTAATCAACACACTCATATATAGAACAGTACACCTATAAGACCATAAAAAAAATCTTAGACATGCTTTATTGAAATGTGTATAGAAATAATGAATCATGCTAAAATATCGCATAGAAACAGGTGCTCAAGCTGGTGGTCGAGAGAATACGAACGCTTACTTACCATTGTAATAATACCGTTGGCACCGCTGGAGCAAGGCTTACATCGAGTTTGGGTTTATGGTCTAATTTACAAACTCATTCATTACTTTTTCACCCTCACTCTTTTCCTCATCATTCATTCCTACCTTTCACGTAGGCATTTTATTGTTCGGGTCAACCAAGATTATTCCATCCTTCGTTCAATTCAAGCTGGCACCCCATAGGGTTCCATACTCGGGTCCAAATTATCAACATTTACGTATATGACATCACAAGAAACAATACCCTCCTATGCATGTTCGCCGACGAAACAGCGGTACTGGCTAGAACCAAGACTTTCAATCCATTGTGGCTCACACTCAAACAATATCTCCATAAACTCGTGTCCTTGCTCATAAACTGGAAAATCCAATTGAACGCATACAAATGCCAAGCTATAATGTTCACTCGAAAGAAAATCAACCCTCTTCCTCCACTCAAGCTCTTTGGCTCCGAAATGTACCAGACTGCAAATACCTTGGAGTCATCTTAAGACTCCAAACTAGTCTGGTATAGACATATGTCTTCTATTACGAAAACGTTCCTATTTGCGCGTGTGTATAATTTAATTTAACCCTTAATAAATAGAAAATCGAAAACAACGCTCCAAAACAAAGTGATCCTGTACAAACCAATGTTACGAACAATGGTCACCTACACTAGATTTGCTCCTGAAACTCACATAAAAAGAATCTTTCCAAAACATTACCCTTCGAATAGCTATAGACAGCCCGTGGTTCAACCGCAACATAAAAATTAGGGAAGAAGTTAAGATGTACGAGATCAAAGAGTTTTTTTATAAACTCAGTACAAATTTCTACACAAAACTCTCCTGTCATAATAACTATTCTATACTCCAAATCCCCAGATACGACTACCCTAGACCGAGATAAAAAAAAAACGACCTGGATCTACTCTAAATAAATAGAATTTTTCATCATTTTCCCCCTCCAAGATTGATTTAGAGTATGCCTTGCCTTTTCATTACCATTCAGCAGCATCGACCGGATGTACTATTGATCACCTCTCCACGCACTCGTGTGCTGCTCAGCTAAAGATTCGAAGTGTAGAGGGGACTCGTGCAAGTTAAATCCGTCGTGGACCAAATGTCCTCACGTTGGTGTGGTGTGGAAGTTTGAAGACTGGGTTTCCAAAATTATGAGGTAGTGTCCTCGGATCTCTCCTATGGCATTGATTCTGGACCTTCGTCAATAGCCATTTTGTAGCTCTAGTAAAACGTACATAGAAACTTCCTTTCTCTTCTTTTTTTCCTTCGTTAAGCGGTGGTAAAGTGAAGGAAGCATAACGATTTCTTACAAAATAAAATTAAAGACTATTAACAAACAGTTTTAGCTGACACCTTTAAAATAAAAAAGAATAGAGATCAATGAACACGTTTAGGTTCTGTCACTCATCTAATAAAAATTTCTATTTTCCTTTATATACTTTGTGACTAGGGTCGTGTTTTAACAAATTCAATGTCGCCATTCGATTCCGCTTGAAATATTATATAAGAATCAATCAAAAAATATATTTTTCAATTTTAGCATTTGTTCCCTTTTGTAAAAACGTGTCTCAATTAAATCTATTTGTTAGTTGAACAACTTTAGCATCTCTTAGAATACTGTCAAGGGGTCTCCCCCGGGGAGCTGGTCAAGAATCAACCCAGAAAAATCGAGATGAAAAAAATATGAAGCTAATTTAGTTTTTAAAAGTTTACATCAGAAGACCATTACATATTCATGAATTGTTTTTGGAACAAATGAAAAACTGTTTAATGGAACTTCAGTTCACCCTTATATTGACAACTGGAATAAATTTTTGTGATGATAAAATGAGATCAAATGTTGAAATTTCTAATGCGTGATTTTCAATAGTTAGATAAACACATTTTAAAATTCCAACTCTCTCAGTATACATCTTCGGACACTTATAATTTATTTTTCATTCGCAGAGGATAAAATTCCAGCTCAGGTGTGACCTCGTCATCTAACCATAGTTCAAACTTACGTGGTGTTGTTCTCTTATCTTTCTCTTCGGGTGTTGATCCTCTTATCGTTCCCTTCGGGTGTTGATCTTCGACCGTCATCAATAGCCCGTTGTGTTGCTTCAGTGTAACGTTCACTAAAATACCATAAAAGTTATGGAAGTACCACTGCGATTTTTTAAAATTATCATACAATAAAACTCTGAAAAATTGCATGAAAATTATTGAAATTACTAACAAATACTAATTTTCTTAAGTTGAGAGCTTGAAATGATACTAACAATAAACAGCCAACTGAGCACAGCTTTTTTTTTAATTTATGAATCCAACATTTATGACGTTTAATGAGTTGATAGTATTAAAAAATCAGATCAATGTTCTTGTAAATAAATTTGGAAATTTAAATAAATATTTTAAAAACCAAGCACATACGCTAAAAAAATATGAATAATGGAATTTCACGAGCATATGTTAAAATGAAGCACAAGCAGTGTTTCACATGAACACACCGACTTCGGTGATATTAACCGACGAATTAATGATACGAATTCTTTCCTGCATCAATTGATAAATTAAGTGTGAAACCAAGTGATATTAAATTCCTTCTATTTGCTTTTCATTTGGAAAACTGAGTTTTAAATTCTTTCTTATGAGCATTTTGTAATCAAAATTTCAATTCTAATTGATAGTATTAAAGGCTATCAAAGTATTAGTAAGGCTATCAAAAGCTCGAAATCTATTTTAATTTCAATCAGATCAATTCAATTCTTTTATGATATCTAATATTTCCATTTACAACAAAAACTGAAAAACAAAATTGGTATTTTAAGAGAATCTCGTTCAATTGAAAATATAGGTTAAAATGCGTAACATTCGTTCTAGTATCTTTTCAAAAATATGAAATACAAGAATAAAATAATATTAAGAGGAAATATTTGTATTCGTAATTCATAAGAATGTCTTTTGGTCTAACTTTGATCTGTTCATCTCTAACATGTTTCGAGGAGAACGCGCTCTTCAAATACTCTCGGAATAATTTATACTTTAAAAATTACAACTCATTGCATTTATGGGTTGCTCAACATTTCAAATTACCACCTAAAAATAGAGATCTTATGAAACAAATTCAGCCTCTCGAGATAAAAATAATGGATGCGCCCGATTAGACCACAACTTACGACTTCAAAGTGGATTCCAAACCACTTTGAACATTCATAGAGATCGGGATTCGAACGCAAGGCTGTTGAATGAAGAGTGGTAGCCACTGTAAGATGGAAATCAAATTTTCTGAAAAATATATATTTAAAATGTTAACTTTACTGAATAAATAAATTAGTATAGGTATATACAAATAAAAACTCCATTTGAAGAATAGTACAACTTAGGCCTGAATATGTTATGCTGATCTTTTCAAGGATTGAATATATTTTTATTCTGAAGAATTTTCAAATGAGAGTGAATAGTATTTTGACGACTTTAACATATTTCTAGCAAGAATAAGCATTGTTTAAGTGAAAGCAAACGCTTTAAAAAATACAAGTTAATTTTGGTACAAAGTTGAGGATTTTACATAACTTTTAAACTATGGGGAATTTTTCAGAATTTCTATCATTTTACGCTAGTTTGTTATTTTTAGAAATTATGTTGCATATTTAGACACCTTAATTAAATTTTGGATAAAATGTAATTCCGAATTCTATTAAAAAATAATTTTATTTTCCAATTTGGGTCTATTTTGTTTACTGCGTAGGCCTTTCATTGGCAGACATTCGAAAAAAGTTGCAATTACTTTTTTAAGACTTTTTTTGTTTGTGTTATAGCATATTTTTAGGCAACACATTTTTAGTCCAAAACTGGGTACAAGATGGGTTGGATTCGGGATTTTATGGCGCCATATTTGGCCATGCGTCAGCAAAAATTTATTGACACAGAAAAGAGAAATGCACTCCAAGCGGAATCGAACCTCACAGGAAAGGCCGCCAACGACTCGCAAGTTACTACAAGCAAGTGGGTATGGCGCCAAGAATGGCCTCACAGGGTATGCTTATTACACCGACCCGGCCGAAGCCAAGCGGCGACGATTTGGGACCAGAACAAGCGGTTCCTCATTTATTGAGAAAAAATTTATACAGGTCTTGACAATTTTTAGTAGTTACGCTAACAGTGCGTCTAACTTTTTTCTCAATATTTACTTAATAGAATATACAACCGTAAATATACATCTTGAATGGGTCTTTTGAACCTTCTAAATTATAATCTTTACAGAGACTTTCTGTATAAAAAATAATACTTAATTATGGCTTTTTTTTCTCTTTTTTATTAAAAAAAAATAACTTTTTGAACACCAGTATAGCACTCATACTCAATATTTACAATACTTTAGTGCAGGCCCCCCCCAACAGACAAACCAGTTCTTTAACTAATGTCGTTATAGCCTAAATGTCTTCAATTTCATCAAGTCTTTTCTCCACGATTTTATTTGGGATTATTTTTAGACCCTCTCTTGACTTCGTTGAATTCCATAGATAGCTTACTTTTACATTTTTTAAATTTACTGGAAAATAAAACTTTTTATTATCTTGCCAGTTGTGGAATTTATTCCCATCGATAAACATATTTGGAACAAGAAGTTTTGCAAATTTTAATTAAAATAGGAGTGGATATTGAAAACTGTTGAGGACAATCATTTAATAATGCTCCCAATATGTCAGAGAAGTACTCAGGTTTGCAAGAATGTTTAAAAGAACATAGCCCAAGGGCGGTTTGAATTCCGTGTACTAATCATTTCTTAAATTTAATTGGAAATTTCAATGCATAAACGTGTAGCGCTTCTATTCAGTATTCTATGTTTGTGCAGAACATATTCACATTTTTTTTCCCGTCAACCCATCGCTGGAAAATTTTAACCAGAAATCTAGAAATGTACAAACATTCCTCCTCAGTGGAAGATTTCTGATGCAAGATGGTCAGCACAAAAAAGTAGATGCTGTATTAGCTGTAAAACTTGGTTTCACCCATATAAAAGAGGCTTTAAGTGAAATTTATAATTCAGAAGAAGAAAAAAATTACCACAGCAAAGGCAATTTCACATTTGAAGAAAATGGACAAAAATGAAACAGTTATTTTGGAATACTATTTTACAAAAAATAAATGTTACTAGTAAATCAATGCAATCAGTGGAATGCGAACTATTAAAAGGATCTATTCTATTGAAGTCATTAAAAATTTTATTAATTATTTCATAGAAGAATTTGAAAAAGATGCGACTGATTCATCAGGGCTAACATTTAATGTTGAAGATGGACAAACTCGCAGACAACAAAGGGGAAAAAAATGTTTTTGATGAAAACAGAGAAGTTGAACATGAATTTACATGAGAAAATTTCATTGTCAATTCAGTTTATGTCATATATGATAACACCAAGGCAGATTATCGAAAAGAACTCAGACGTATGAAGTTGTTGGGGAGCCTTTTCGAATATCTTTTTATTGGGATTTATCAATTGAAAAAAGAACACGATACAAAAGTTGAAGGATATTTTCAAAAAGGACATTGATGTTTGTTCTTTTGAAGATTAATTTGACGATTGTTTAATCTTTCTATAAGAAAACGAGGACACCATAAAAACTACACTAGACATCTATCGAGCCGCCAAAAAAATGTCTTGTACATTTCCAAATGTTGAAATATTATTGAAATTTTTTTAAACTTTACATAATGCGTCAGGAAAACATCGTTATAATTATTTCAGTACTACGAGAAAAGATTTAATAATATGGTCATTCTGTATATAGAGTAATAAATTTTAAACCGAAATGACACTGCCAAAATAATTGACGAATTTGCAAAACGGAAATTCATGTAAAAATGTTTTTTTTTAATGAATTTATTTAATGTGTTATGGCATGACATTTTTTATTACTTTTCTTTTTTGTTAATAACTTATTGAGAGTTTTCTTGAAACTTTTTTTTCCAACTTGAGTTTGAGGGCCCCGAAATTTTTACCGCTTGGGGCAACACTTGACTTGATCCGCCACTGAGTATCGGTAGCTACTGTTCGATAGCACTTGGTTATAGAGAGGTTCTATAGCACTTGGCCTCACAGGGTATAAAAAAGTTAAAAAAATTAAGTTGTATTTCTGATTCATTCTATTTTTTTTTTTGCTTCATAGGTCATGTGCTGGTCAGCGAATTAAAGAATTTTGTTGACACTGAAATAGTTAATAAACTAGATAATTATTTAAAGATCTTTCCATTTCATTTTGCTTATTTTATGTTTCATTCACATTACATAATAAAATACTGTAAAAGAAATTATTTGTACTTAGCAACTATGGATGCTAATTTCATTGGTAGTACGTAAATAGTGTTAAAAATCAGAATTTTTCGATTTGATCTCAATTCCAACTAATTTTTCTAAAAAAAAGCCATCTTTTAACTATCCATACCAATAATCTATGAGAATATGTGAGCATTTTTTGAATAGTTAAGTTTAAATTAATTATTTTGTGTAATGTGACCCTGATTACTGAAAAAAAAACTTATCAAAAGTAATCAACACACTCATATATAGAACAGTACACCTATAAGACCATAAAAAAAATCTTAGACATGCTTTATTGAAATGTGTATAGAAATAATGAATCATGCTAAAATATCGCATAGAAACAGGTGCTCAAGCTGGTGGTCGAGAGAATACGAACGCTTACTTACCATTGTAATAATACCGTTGGCACCGCTGGAGCAAGGCTTACATCGAGTTTGGGTTTATGGTCTAATTTACAAACTCATTCATTACTTTTTCACCCTCACTCTTTTCCTCATCATTCATTCCTACCTTTCACGTAGGCATTTTATTGTTCGGGTCAACCAAGATTATTCCATCCTTCGTTCAATTCAAGCTGGCACCCCATAGGGTTCCATACTCGGGTCCAAATTATCAACATTTACGTATATGACATCACAAGAAACAATACCCTCCTATGCATGTTCGCCGACGAAACAGCGGTACTGGCTAGAACCAAGACTTTCAATCCATTGTGGCTCACACTCAAACAATATCTCCATAAACTCGTGTCCTTGCTCATAAACTGGAAAATCCAATTGAACGCATACAAATGCCAAGCTATAATGTTCACTCGAAAGAAAATCAACCCTCTTCCTCCACTCAAGCTCTTTGGCTCCGAAATGTACCAGACTGCAAATACCTTGGAGTCATCTTAAGACTCCAAACTAGTCTGGTATAGACATATGTCTTCTATTACGAAAACGTTCCTATTTGCGCGTGTGTATAATTTAATTTAACCCTTAATAAATAGAAAATCTAAAACAACGCTCCAAAACAAAGTGATCCTGTACAAACCAATGTTACGAACAATGGTCACCTACACTAGATTTGCTCCTGAAACTCACATAAAAAGAATCTTTCCAAAACATTACCCTTCGAATAGCTATAGACAGCCCGTGGTTCAACCGCAACATAAAAATTAGGGAAGAAGTTAAGATGTACGAGATCAAAGAGTTTTTTTATAAACTCAGTACAAATTTCTACACAAAACTCTCCTGTCATAATAACTATTCTATACTCCAAATCCCCAGATACGACTACCCTAGACCGAGATAAAAAAAAAAACGACCTGGATCTACTCTAAATAAATAGAATTTTTCATCATTTTCCCCCTCCAAGATTGATTTAGAGTATGCCTTGCCTTTTCATTACCATTCAGCAGCATCGACCGGATGTACTATTGATCACCTCTCCACGCACTCGTGTGCTGCTCAGCTAAAGATTCGAAGTGTAGAGGGGACTCGTGCAAGTTAAATCCGTCGTGGACCAAATGTCCTCACGTTGGTGTGGTGTGGAAGTTTGAAGACTGGGTTTCCAAAATTATGAGGTAGTGTCCTCGGATCTCTCCTATGGCATTGATTCTGGACCTTCGTCAATAGCCATTTTGTAGCTCTAGTAAAACGTACATAGAAACTTCCTTTCTCTTCTTTTTTTCCTTCGTTAAGCGGTGGTAAAGTGAAGGAAGCATAACGATTTCTTACAAAATAAAATTAAAGACTATTAACAAACAGTTTTAGCTGACACCTTTAAAATAAAAAAGAATAGAGATCAATGAACACGTTTAGGTTCTGTCACTCATCTAATAAAAATTTCTATTTTCCTTTATATACTTTGTGACTAGGGTCGTGTTTTAACAAATTCAATGTCGCCATTCGATTCCGCTTGAAATATTATATAAGAATCAATCAAAAAATATATTTTTCAATTTTAGCATTTGTTCCCTTTTGTAAAAACGTGTCTCAATTAAATCTATTTGTTAGTTGAACAACTTTAGCATCTCTTAGAATACTGTCAAGGGGTCTCCCCCGGGGAGCTGGTCAAGAATCAACCCAGAAAAATCGAGATGAAAAAAATATGAAGCTAATTTAGTTTTTAAAAGTTTACATCAGAAGACCATTACATATTCATGAATTGTTTTTGGAACAAATGAAAAACTGTTTAATGGAACTTCAGTTCACCCTTATATTGACAACTGGAATAAATTTTTGTGATGATAAAATGAGATCAAATGTTGAAATTTCTAATGCGTGATTTTCAATAGTTAGATAAACACATTTTAAAATTCCAACTCTCTCAGTATACATCTTCGGACACTTATAATTTATTTTTCATTCGCAGAGGATAAAATTCCAGCTCAGGTGTGACCTCGTCATCTAACCATAGTTCAAACTTACGTGGTGTTGTTCTCTTATCTTTCTCTTCGGGTGTTGATCCTCTTATCGTTCCCTTCGGGTGTTGATCTTCGACCGTCATCAATAGCCCGTTGTGTTGCTTCAGTGTAACGTTCACTAAAATACCATAAAAGTTATGGAAGTACCACTGCGATTTTTTAAAATTATCATACAATAAAACTCTGAAAAATTGCATGAAAATTATTGAAATTACTAACAAATACTAATTTTCTTAAGTTGAGAGCTTGAAATGATACTAACAATAAACAGCCAACTGAGCACAGCTTTTTTTTTAATTTATGAATCCAACATTTATGACGTTTAATGAGTTGATAGTATTAAAAAATCAGATCAATGTTCTTGTAAATAAATTTGGAAATTTAAATAAATATTTTAAAAACCAAGCACATACGCTAAAAAAAATATGAATAATGGAATTTCACGAGCATATGTTAAAATGAAGCACAAGCAGTGTTTCACATGAACACACCGACTTCGGTGATATTAACCGACGAATTAATGATACGAATTCTTTCCTGCATCAATTGATAAATTAAGTGTGAAACCAAGTGATATTAAATTCCTTCTATTTGCTTTTCATTTGGAAAACTGAGTTTTAAATTCTTTCTTATGAGCATTTTGTAATCAAAATTTCAATTCTAATTGATAGTATTAAAGGCTATCAAAGTATTAGTAAGGCTATCAAAAGCTCGAAATCTATTTTAATTTCAATCAGATCAATTCAATTCTTTTATGATATCTAATATTTCCATTTACAACAAAAACTGAAAAACAAAATTGGTATTTTAAGAGAATCTCGTTCAATTGAAAATATAGGTTAAAATGCGTAACATTCGTTCTAGTATCTTTTCAAAAATATGAAATACAAGAATAAAATAATATTAAGAGGAAATATTTGTATTCGTAATTCATAAGAATGTCTTTTGGTCTAACTTTGATCTGTTCATCTCTAACATGTTTCGAGGAGAACGCGCTCTTCAAATACTCTCGGAATAATTTATACTTTAAAAATTACAACTCATTGCATTTATGGGTTGCTCAACATTTCAAATTACCACCTAAAAATAGAGATCTTATGAAACAAATTCAGCCTCTCGAGATAAAAATAATGGATGCGCCCGATTAGACCACAACTTACGACTTCAAAGTGGATTCCAAACCACTTTGAACATTCATAGAGATCGGGATTCGAACGCAAGGCTGTTGAATGAAGAGTGGTAGCCACTGTAAGATGGAAATCAAATTTTCTGAAAAATATATATTTAAAATGTTAACTTTACTGAATAAATAAATTAGTATAGGTATATACAAATAAAAACTCCATTTGAAGAATAGTACAACTTAGGCCTGAATATGTTATGCTGATCTTTTCAAGGATTGAATATATTTTTATTCTGAAGAATTTTCAAATGAGAGTGAATAGTATTTTGACGACTTTAACATATTTCTAGCAAGAATAAGCATTGTTTAAGTGAAAGCAAACGCTTTAAAAAATACAAGTTAATTTTGGTACAAAGTTGAGGATTTTACATAACTTTTAAACTATGGGGAATTTTTCAGAATTTCTATCATTTTACGCTAGTTTGTTATTTTTAGAAATTATGTTGCATATTTAGACACCTTAATTAAATTTTGGATAAAATGTAATTCCGAATTCTATTAAAAAATAATTTTATTTTCCAATTTGGGTCTATTTTGTTTACTGCGTAGGCCTTTCATTGGCAGACATTCGAAAAAAGTTGCAATTACTTTTTTAAGACTTTTTTTGTTTGTGTTATAGCATATTTTTAGGCAACACATTTTTAGTCCAAAACTGGGTACAAGATGGGTTGGATTCGGGATTTTATGGCGCCATATTTGGCCATGCGTCAGCAAAAATTTATTGACACAGAAAAGAGAAATGCACTCCAAGCGGAATCGAACCTCACAGGAAAGGCCGCCAACGACTCGCAAGTTACTACAAGCAAGTGGGTATGGCGCCAAGAATGGCCTCACAGGGTATGCTTATTACACCGACCCGGCCGAAGCCAAGCGGCGACGATTTGGGACCAGAACAAGCGGTTCCTCATTTATTGAGAAAAAATTTATACAGGTCTTGACAATTTTTAGTAGTTACGCTAACAGTGCGTCTAACTTTTTTCTCAATATTTACTTAATAGAATATACAACCGTAAATATACATCTTGAATGGGTCTTTTGAACCTTCTAAATTATAATCTTTACAGAGACTTTCTGTATAAAAAATAATACTTAATTATGGCTTTTTTTTCTCTTTTTTATTAAAAAAAAATAACTTTTTGAACACCAGTATAGCACTCATACTCAATATTTACAATACTTTAGTGCAGGCCCCCCCCAACAGACAAACCAGTTCTTTAACTAATGTCGTTATAGCCTAAATGTCTTCAATTTCATCAAGTCTTTTCTCCACGATTTTATTTGGGATTATTTTTAGACCCTCTCTTGACTTCGTTGAATTCCATAGATAGCTTACTTTTACATTTTTTAAATTTACTGGAAAATAAAACTTTTTATTATCTTGCCAGTTGTGGAATTTATTCCCATCGATAAACATATTTGGAACAAGAAGTTTTGCAAATTTTAATTAAAATAGGAGTGGATATTGAAAACTGTTGAGGACAATCATTTAATAATGCTCCCAATATGTCAGAGAAGTACTCAGGTTTGCAAGAATGTTTAAAAGAACATAGCCCAAGGGCGGTTTGAATTCCGTGTACTAATCATTTCTTAAATTTAATTGGAAATTTCAATGCATAAACGTGTAGCGCTTCTATTCAGTATTCTATGTTTGTGCAGAACATATTCACATTTTTTTTCCCGTCAACCCATCGCTGGAAAATTTTAACCAGAAATCTAGAAATGTACAAACATTCCTCCTCAGTGGAAGATTTCTGATGCAAGATGGTCAGCACAAAAAAGTAGATGCTGTATTAGCTGTAAAACTTGGTTTCACCCATATAAAAGAGGCTTTAAGTGAAATTTATAATTCAGAAGAAGAAAAAAATTACCACAGCAAAGGCAATTTCACATTTGAAGAAAATGGACAAAAATGAAACAGTTATTTTGGAATACTATTTTACAAAAAATAAATGTTACTAGTAAATCAATGCAATCAGTGGAATGCGAACTATTAAAAGGATCTATTCTATTGAAGTCATTAAAAATTTTATTAATTATTTCATAGAAGAATTTGAAAAAGATGCGACTGATTCATCAGGGCTAACATTTAATGTTGAAGATGGACAAACTCGCAGACAACAAAGGGGAAAAAAATGTTTTTGATGAAAACAGAGAAGTTGAACATGAATTTACATGAGAAAATTTCATTGTCAATTCAGTTTATGTCATATATGATAACACCAAGGCAGATTATCGAAAAGAACTCAGACGTATGAAGTTGTTGGGGAGCCTTTTCGAATATCTTTTTATTGGGATTTATCAATTGAAAAAAGAACACGATACAAAAGTTGAAGGATATTTTCAAAAAGGACATTGATGTTTGTTCTTTTGAAGATTAATTTGACGATTGTTTAATCTTTCTATAAGAAAACGAGGACACCATAAAAACTACACTAGACATCTATCGAGCCGCCAAAAAAATGTCTTGTACATTTCCAAATGTTGAAATATTATTGAAATTTTTTTAAACTTTACATAATGCGTCAGGAAAACATCGTTATAATTATTTCAGTACTACGAGAAAAGATTTAATAATATGGTCATTCTGTATATAGAGTAATAAATTTTAAACCGAAATGACACTGCCAAAATAATTGACGAATTTGCAAAACGGAAATTCATGTAAAAATGTTTTTTTTTTAATGAATTTATTTAATGTGTTATGGCATGACATTTTTTATTACTTTTCTTTTTTGTTAATAACTTATTGAGAGTTTTCTTGAAACTTTTTTTTCCAACTTGAGTTTGAGGGCCCCGAAATTTTTACCGCTTGGGGCAACACTTGACTTGATCCGCCACTGAGTATCGGTAGCTACTGTTCGATAGCACTTGGTTATAGAGAGGTTCTATAGCACTTGGCCTCACAGGGTATAAAAAAGTTAAAAAAATTAAGTTGTATTTCTGATTCATTCTATTTTTTTTTTTTTTGCTTCATAGGTCATGTGCTGGTCAGCGAATTAAAGAATTTTGTTGACACTGAAATAGTTAATAAACTAGATAATTATTTAAAGATCTTTCCATTTCATTTTGCTTATTTTATGTTTCATTCACATTACATAATAAAATACTGTAAAAGAAATTATTTGTACTTAGCAACTATGGATGCTAATTTCATTGGTAGTACGTAAATAGTGTTAAAAATCAGAATTTTTCGATTTGATCTCAATTCCAACTAATTTTTCTAAAAAAAAGCCATCTTTTAACTATCCATACCAATAATCTATGAGAATATGTGAGCATTTTTTGAATAGTTAAGTTTAAATTAATTATTTTGTGTAATGACCCTGATTACTGAAAAAAAAACTTATCAAAAGTAATCAACACACTCATATATAGAACAGTACACCTATAAGACCATAAAAAAAATCTTAGACATGCTTTATTGAAATGTGTATAGAAATAATGAATCATGCTAAAATATCGCATAGAAACAGGTGCTCAAGCTGGTGGTCGAGAGAATACGAACGCTTACTTACCATTGTAATAATACCGTTGGCACCGCTGGAGCAAGGCTTACATCGAGTTTGGGTTTATGGTCTAATTTACAAACTCATTCATTACTTTTTCACCCTCACTCTTTTCCTCATCATTCATTCCTACCTTTCACGTAGGCATTTTATTGTTCGGGTCAACCAAGATTATTCCATCCTTCGTTCAATTCAAGCTGGCACCCCATAGGGTTCCATACTCGGGTCCAAATTATCAACATTTACGTATATGACATCACAAGAAACAATACCCTCCTATGCATGTTCGCCGACGAAACAGCGGTACTGGCTAGAACCAAGACTTTCAATCCATTGTGGCTCACACTCAAACAATATCTCCATAAACTCGTGTCCTTGCTCATAAACTGGAAAATCCAATTGAACGCATACAAATGCCAAGCTATAATGTTCACTCGAAAGAAAATCAACCCTCTTCCTCCACTCAAGCTCTTTGGCTCCGAAATGTACCAGACTGCAAATACCTTGGAGTCATCTTAAGACTCCAAACTAGTCTGGTATAGACATATGTCTTCTATTACGAAAACGTTCCTATTTGCGCGTGTGTATAATTTAATTTAACCCTTAATAAATAGAAAATCGAAAACAACGCTCCAAAACAAAGTGATCCTGTACAAACCAATGTTACGAACAATGGTCACCTACACTAGATTTGCTCCTGAAACTCACATAAAAAGAATCTTTCCAAAACATTACCCTTCGAATAGCTATAGACAGCCCGTGGTTCAACCGCAACATAAAAATTAGGGAAGAAGTTAAGATGTACGAGATCAAAGAGTTTTTTTATAAACTCAGTACAAATTTCTACACAAAACTCTCCTGTCATAATAACTATTCTATACTCCAAATCCCCAGATACGACTACCCTAGACCGAGATAAAAAAAAAAACGACCTGGATCTACTCTAAATAAATAGAATTTTTCATCATTTTCCCCCTCCAAGATTGATTTAGAGTATGCCTTGCCTTTTCATTACCATTCAGCAGCATCGACCGGATGTACTATTGATCACCTCTCCACGCACTCGTGTGCTGCTCAGCTAAAGATTCGAAGTGTAGAGGGGACTCGTGCAAGTTAAATCCGTCGTGGACCAAATGTCCTCACGTTGGTGTGGTGTGGAAGTTTGAAGACTGGGTTTCCAAAATTATGAGGTAGTGTCCTCGGATCTCTCCTATGGCATTGATTCTGGACCTTCGTCAATAGCCATTTTGTAGCTCTAGTAAAACGTACATAGAAACTTCCTTTCTCTTCTTTTTTTCCTTCGTTAAGCGGTGGTAAAGTGAAGGAAGCATAACGATTTCTTACAAAATAAAATTAAAGACTATTAACAAACAGTTTTAGCTGACACCTTTAAAATAAAAAAGAATAGAGATCAATGAACACGTTTAGGTTCTGTCACTCATCTAATAAAAATTTCTATTTTCCTTTATATACTTTGTGACTAGGGTCGTGTTTTAACAAATTCAATGTCGCCATTCGATTCCGCTTGAAATATTATATAAGAATCAATCAAAAAATATATTTTTCAATTTTAGCATTTGTTCCCTTTTGTAAAAACGTGTCTCAATTAAATCTATTTGTTAGTTGAACAACTTTAGCATCTCTTAGAATACTGTCAAGGGGTCTCCCCCGGGGAGCTGGTCAAGAATCAACCCAGAAAAATCGAGATGAAAAAAATATGAAGCTAATTTAGTTTTTAAAAGTTTACATCAGAAGACCATTACATATTCATGAATTGTTTTTGGAACAAATGAAAAACTGTTTAATGGAACTTCAGTTCACCCTTATATTGACAACTGGAATAAATTTTTGTGATGATAAAATGAGATCAAATGTTGAAATTTCTAATGCGTGATTTTCAATAGTTAGATAAACACATTTTAAAATTCCAACTCTCTCAGTATACATCTTCGGACACTTATAATTTATTTTTCATTCGCAGAGGATAAAATTCCAGCTCAGGTGTGACCTCGTCATCTAACCATAGTTCAAACTTACGTGGTGTTGTTCTCTTATCTTTCTCTTCGGGTGTTGATCCTCTTATCGTTCCCTTCGGGTGTTGATCTTCGACCGTCATCAATAGCCCGTTGTGTTGCTTCAGTGTAACGTTCACTAAAATACCATAAAAGTTATGGAAGTACCACTGCGATTTTTTAAAATTATCATACAATAAAACTCTGAAAAATTGCATGAAAATTATTGAAATTACTAACAAATACTAATTTTCTTAAGTTGAGAGCTTGAAATAATACTAACAATAAACAGCCAATTGAGCACAGCTTTTTTTTTAATTTATGAATCCAACATTTATGACGTTTAATGAGTTGATAGTATTAAAAAATCAGATCAATGTTCTTGTAAATAAATTTGGAAATTTAAATAAATATTTTAAAAACCAAGCACATACGCTAAAAAAATATGAATAATGGAATTTCACGAGCATATGTTAAAATGAAGCACAAGCAGTGTTTCACATGAACACACCGACTTCGGTGATATTAACCGACGAATTAATGATACGAATTCTTTCCTGCATCAATTGATAAATTAAGTGTGAAACCAAGTGATATTAAATTCCTTCTATTTGCTTTTCATTTGGAAAACTGAGTTTTAAATTCTTTCTTATGAGCATTTTGTAATCAAAATTTCAATTCTAATTGATAGTATTAAAGGCTATCAAAGTATTAGTAAGGCTATCAAAAGCTCGAAATCTATTTTAATTTCAATCAGATCAATTCAATTCTTTTATGATATCTAATATTTCCATTTACAACAAAAACTGAAAAACAAAATTGGTATTTTAAGAGAATCTCGTTCAATTGAAAATATAGGTTAAAATGCGTAACATTCGTTCTAGTATCTTTTCAAAAATATGAAATACAAGAATAAAATAATATTAAGAGGAAATATTTGTATTCGTAATTCATAAGAATGTCTTTTGGTCTAACTTTGATCTGTTCATCTCTAACATGTTTCGAGGAGAACGCGCTCTTCAAATACTCTCGGAATAATTTATACTTTAAAAATTACAACTCATTGCATTTATGGGTTGCTCAACATTTCAAATTACCACCTAAAAATAGAGATCTTATGAAACAAATTCAGCCTCTCGAGATAAAAATAATGGATGCGCCCGATTAGACCACAACTTACGACTTCAAAGTGGATTCCAAACCACTTTGAACATTCATAGAGATCGGGATTCGAACGCAAGGCTGTTGAATGAAGAGTGGTAGCCACTGTAAGATGGAAATCAAATTTTCTGAAAAATATATATTTAAAATGTTAACTTTACTGAATAAATAAATTAGTATAGGTATATACAAATAAAAACTCCATTTGAAGAATAGTACAACTTAGGCCTGAATATGTTATGCTGATCTTTTCAAGGATTGAATATATTTTTATTCTGAAGAATTTTCAAATGAGAGTGAATAGTATTTTGACGACTTTAACATATTTCTAGCAAGAATAAGCATTGTTTAAGTGAAAGCAAACGCTTTAAAAAATACAAGTTAATTTTGGTACAAAGTTGAGGATTTTACATAACTTTTAAACTATGGGGAATTTTTCAGAATTTCTATCATTTTACGCTAGTTTGTTATTTTTAGAAATTATGTTGCATATTTAGACACCTTAATTAAATTTTGGATAAAATGTAATTCCGAATTCTATTAAAAAATAATTTTATTTTCCAATTTGGGTCTATTTTGTTTACTGCGTAGGCCTTTCATTGGCAGACATTCGAAAAAAGTTGCAATTACTTTTTTAAGACTTTTTTTGTTTGTGTTATAGCATATTTTTAGGCAACACATTTTTAGTCCAAAACTGGGTACAAGATGGGTTGGATTCGGGATTTTATGGCGCCATATTTGGCCATGCGTCAGCAAAAATTTATTGACACAGAAAAGAGAAATGCACTCCAAGCGGAATCGAACCTCACAGGAAAAGGCCGCCAACGACTCGCAAGTTACTACAAGCAAGTGGGTATGGCGCCAAGAATGGCCTCACAGGGTATGCTTATTACACCGACCCGGCCGAAGCCAAGCGGCGACGATTTGGGACCAGAACAAGCGGTTCCTCATTTATTGAGAAAAAATTTATACAGGTCTTGACAATTTTTAGTAGTTACGCTAACAGTGCGTCTAACTTTTTTCTCAATATTTACTTAATAGAATATACAACCGTAAATATACATCTTGAATGGGTCTTTTGAACCTTCTAAATTATAATCTTTACAGAGACTTTCTGTATAAAAAATAATACTTAATTATGGCTTTTTTTTCTCTTTTTTATTAAAAAAAAATAACTTTTTGAACACCAGTATAGCACTCATACTCAATATTTACAATACTTTAGTGCAGGCCCCCCCCAACAGACAAACCAGTTCTTTAACTAATGTCGTTATAGCCTAAATGTCTTCAATTTCATCAAGTCTTTTCTCCACGATTTTATTTGGGATTATTTTTAGACCCTCTCTTGACTTCGTTGAATTCCATAGATAGCTTACTTTTACATTTTTTAAATTTACTGGAAAATAAAACTTTTTATTATCTTGCCAGTTGTGGAATTTATTCCCATCGATAAACATATTTGGAACAAGAAGTTTTGCAAATTTTAATTAAAATAGGAGTGGATATTGAAAACTGTTGAGGACAATCATTTAATAATGCTCCCAATATGTCAGAGAAGTACTCAGGTTTGCAAGAATGTTTAAAAGAACATAGCCCAAGGGCGGTTTGAATTCCGTGTACTAATCATTTCTTAAATTTAATTGGAAATTTCAATGCATAAACGTGTAGCGCTTCTATTCAGTATTCTATGTTTGTGCAGAACATATTCACATTTTTTTTCCCGTCAACCCATCGCTGGAAAATTTTAACCAGAAATCTAGAAATGTACAAACATTCCTCCTCAGTGGAAGATTTCTGATGCAAGATGGTCAGCACAAAAAAGTAGATGCTGTATTAGCTGTAAAACTTGGTTTCACCCATATAAAAGAGGCTTTAAGTGAAATTTATAATTCAGAAGAAGAAAAAAATTACCACAGCAAAGGCAATTTCACATTTGAAGAAAATGGACAAAAATGAAACAGTTATTTTGGAATACTATTTTACAAAAAATAAATGTTACTAGTAAATCAATGCAATCAGTGGAATGCGAACTATTAAAAGGATCTATTCTATTGAAGTCATTAAAAATTTTATTAATTATTTCATAGAAGAATTTGAAAAAGATGCGACTGATTCATCAGGGCTAACATTTAATGTTGAAGATGGACAAACTCGCAGACAACAAAGGGGAAAAAAATGTTTTTGATGAAAACAGAGAAGTTGAACATGAATTTACATGAGAAAATTTCATTGTCAATTCAGTTTATGTCATATATGATAACACCAAGGCAGATTATCGAAAAGAACTCAGACGTATGAAGTTGTTGGGGAGCCTTTTCGAATATCTTTTTATTGGGATTTATCAATTGAAAAAAGAACACGATACAAAAGTTGAAGGATATTTTCAAAAAGGACATTGATGTTTGTTCTTTTGAAGATTAATTTGACGATTGTTTAATCTTTCTATAAGAAAACGAGGACACCATAAAAACTACACTAGACATCTATCGAGCCGCCAAAAAAATGTCTTGTACATTTCCAAATGTTGAAATATTATTGAAATTTTTTTAAACTTTACATAATGCGTCAGGAAAACATCGTTATAATTATTTCAGTACTACGAGAAAAGATTTAATAATATGGTCATTCTGTATATAGAGTAATAAATTTTAAACCGAAATGACACTGCCAAAATAATTGACGAATTTGCAAAACGGAAATTCATGTAAAAATGTTTTTTTTTTAATGAATTTATTTAATGTGTTATGGCATGACATTTTTTATTACTTTTCTTTTTTGTTAATAACTTATTGAGAGTTTTCTTGAAACTTTTTTTTCCAACTTGAGTTTGAGGGCCCCGAAATTTTTACCGCTTGGGGCAACACTTGACTTGATCCGCCACTGAGTATCGGTAGCTACTGTTCGATAGCACTTGGTTATAGAGAGGTTCTATAGCACTTGGCCTCACAGGGTATAAAAAAGTTAAAAAAATTAAGTTGTATTTCTGATTCATTCTATTTTTTTTTTTTTTGCTTCATAGGTCATGTGCTGGTCAGCGAATTAAAGAATTTTGTTGACACTGAAATAGTTAATAAACTAGATAATTATTTAAAGATCTTTCCATTTCATTTTGCTTATTTTATGTTTCATTCACATTACATAATAAAATACTGTAAAAGAAATTATTTGTACTTAGCAACTATGGATGCTAATTTCATTGGTAGTACGTAAATAGTGTTAAAAATCAGAATTTTTCGATTTGATCTCAATTCCAACTAATTTTTCTAAAAAAAAGCCATCTTTTAACTATCCATACCAATAATCTATGAGAATATGTGAGCATTTTTTGAATAGTTAAGTTTAAATTAATTATTTTGTGTAATGACCCTGATTACTGAAAAAAAAACTTATCAAAAGTAATCAACACACTCATATATAGAACAGTACACCTATAAGACCATAAAAAAAATCTTAGACATGCTTTATTGAAATGTGTATAGAAATAATGAATCATGCTAAAATATCGCATAGAAACAGGTGCTCAAGCTGGTGGTCGAGAGAATACGAACGCTTACTTACCATTGTAATAATACCGTTGGCACCGCTGGAGCAAGGCTTACATCGAGTTTGGGTTTATGGTCTAATTTACAAACTCATTCATTACTTTTTCACCCTCACTCTTTTCCTCATCATTCATTCCTACCTTTCACGTAGGCATTTTATTGTTCGGGTCAACCAAGATTATTCCATCCTTCGTTCAATTCAAGCTGGCACCCCATAGGGTTCCATACTCGGGTCCAAATTATCAACATTTACGTATATGACATCACAAGAAACAATACCCTCCTATGCATGTTCGCCGACGAAACAGCGGTACTGGCTAGAACCAAGACTTTCAATCCATTGTGGCTCACACTCAAACAATATCTCCATAAACTCGTGTCCTTGCTCATAAACTGGAAAATCCAATTGAACGCATACAAATGCCAAGCTATAATGTTCACTCGAAAGAAAATCAACCCTCTTCCTCCACTCAAGCTCTTTGGCTCCGAAATGTACCAGACTGCAAATACCTTGGAGTCATCTTAAGACTCCAAACTAGTCTGGTATAGACATATGTCTTCTATTACGAAAACGTTCCTATTTGCGCGTGTGTATAATTTAATTTAACCCTTAATAAATAGAAAATCGAAAACAACGCTCCAAAACAAAGTGATCCTGTACAAACCAATGTTACGAACAATGGTCACCTACACTAGATTTGCTCCTGAAACTCACATAAAAAGAATCTTTCCAAAACATTACCCTTCGAATAGCTATAGACAGCCCGTGGTTCAACCGCAACATAAAAATTAGGGAAGAAGTTAAGATGTACGAGATCAAAGAGTTTTTTTATAAACTCAGTACAAATTTCTACACAAAACTCTCCTGTCATAATAACTATTCTATACTCCAAATCCCCAGATACGACTACCCTAGACCGAGATAAAAAAAAAAAACGACCTGGATCTACTCTAAATAAATAGAATTTTTCATCATTTTCCCCCTCCAAGATTGATTTAGAGTATGCCTTGCCTTTTCATTACCATTCAGCAGCATCGACCGGATGTACTATTGATCACCTCTCCACGCACTCGTGTGCTGCTCAGCTAAAGATTCGAAGTGTAGAGGGGACTCGTGCAAGTTAAATCCGTCGTGGACCAAATGTCCTCACGTTGGTGTGGTGTGGAAGTTTGAAGACTGGGTTTCCAAAATTATGAGGTAGTGTCCTCGGATCTCTCCTATGGCATTGATTCTGGACCTTCGTCAATAGCCATTTTGTAGCTCTAGTAAAACGTACATAGAAACTTCCTTTCTCTTCTTTTTTTCCTTCGTTAAGCGGTGGTAAAGTGAAGGAAGCATAACGATTTCTTACAAAATAAAATTAAAGACTATTAACAAACAGTTTTAGCTGACACCTTTAAAATAAAAAAGAATAGAGATCAATGAACACGTTTAGGTTCTGTCACTCATCTAATAAAAATTTCTATTTTCCTTTATATACTTTGTGACTAGGGTCGTGTTTTAACAAATTCAATGTCGCCATTCGATTCCGCTTGAAATATTATATAAGAATCAATCAAAAAATATATTTTTCAATTTTAGCATTTGTTCCCTTTTGTAAAAACGTGTCTCAATTAAATCTATTTGTTAGTTGAACAACTTTAGCATCTCTTAGAATACTGTCAAGGGGTCTCCCCCGGGGAGCTGGTCAAGAATCAACCCAGAAAAATCGAGATGAAAAAAATATGAAGCTAATTTAGTTTTTAAAAGTTTACATCAGAAGACCATTACATATTCATGAATTGTTTTTGGAACAAATGAAAAACTGTTTAATGGAACTTCAGTTCACCCTTATATTGACAACTGGAATAAATTTTTGTGATGATAAAATGAGATCAAATGTTGAAATTTCTAATGCGTGATTTTCAATAGTTAGATAAACACATTTTAAAATTCCAACTCTCTCAGTATACATCTTCGGACACTTATAATTTATTTTTCATTCGCAGAGGATAAAATTCCAGCTCAGGTGTGACCTCGTCATCTAACCATAGTTCAAACTTACGTGGTGTTGTTCTCTTATCTTTCTCTTCGGGTGTTGATCCTCTTATCGTTCCCTTCGGGTGTTGATCTTCGACCGTCATCAATAGCCCGTTGTGTTGCTTCAGTGTAACGTTCACTAAAATACCATAAAAGTTATGGAAGTACCACTGCGATTTTTTAAAATTATCATACAATAAAACTCTGAAAAATTGCATGAAAATTATTGAAATTACTAACAAATACTAATTTTCTTAAGTTGAGAGCTTGAAATAATACTAACAATAAACAGCCAATTGAGCACAGCTTTTTTTTTAATTTATGAATCCAACATTTATGACGTTTAATGAGTTGATAGTATTAAAAAATCAGATCAATGTTCTTGTAAATAAATTTGGAAATTTAAATAAATATTTTAAAAACCAAGCACATACGCTAAAAAAATATGAATAATGGAATTTCACGAGCATATGTTAAAATGAAGCACAAGCAGTGTTTCACATGAACACACCGACTTCGGTGATATTAACCGACGAATTAATGATACGAATTCTTTCCTGCATCAATTGATAAATTAAGTGTGAAACCAAGTGATATTAAATTCCTTCTATTTGCTTTTCATTTGGAAAACTGAGTTTTAAATTCTTTCTTATGAGCATTTTGTAATCAAAATTTCAATTCTAATTGATAGTATTAAAGGCTATCAAAGTATTAGTAAGGCTATCAAAAGCTCGAAATCTATTTTAATTTCAATCAGATCAATTCAATTCTTTTATGATATCTAATATTTCCATTTACAACAAAAACTGAAAAACAAAATTGGTATTTTAAGAGAATCTCGTTCAATTGAAAATATAGGTTAAAATGCGTAACATTCGTTCTAGTATCTTTTCAAAAATATGAAATACAAGAATAAAATAATATTAAGAGGAAATATTTGTATTCGTAATTCATAAGAATGTCTTTTGGTCTAACTTTGATCTGTTCATCTCTAACATGTTTCGAGGAGAACGCGCTCTTCAAATACTCTCGGAATAATTTATACTTTAAAAATTACAACTCATTGCATTTATGGGTTGCTCAACATTTCAAATTACCACCTAAAAATAGAGATCTTATGAAACAAATTCAGCCTCTCGAGATAAAAATAATGGATGCGCCCGATTAGACCACAACTTACGACTTCAAAGTGGATTCCAAACCACTTTGAACATTCATAGAGATCGGGATTCGAACGCAAGGCTGTTGAATGAAGAGTGGTAGCCACTGTAAGATGGAAATCAAATTTTCTGAAAAATATATATTTAAAATGTTAACTTTACTGAATAAATAAATTAGTATAGGTATATACAAATAAAAACTCCATTTGAAGAATAGTACAACTTAGGCCTGAATATGTTATGCTGATCTTTTCAAGGATTGAATATATTTTTATTCTGAAGAATTTTCAAATGAGAGTGAATAGTATTTTGACGACTTTAACATATTTCTAGCAAGAATAAGCATTGTTTAAGTGAAAGCAAACGCTTTAAAAAATACAAGTTAATTTTGGTACAAAGTTGAGGATTTTACATAACTTTTAAACTATGGGGAATTTTTCAGAATTTCTATCATTTTACGCTAGTTTGTTATTTTTAGAAATTATGTTGCATATTTAGACACCTTAATTAAATTTTGGATAAAATGTAATTCCGAATTCTATTAAAAAATAATTTTATTTTCCAATTTGGGTCTATTTTGTTTACTGCGTAGGCCTTTCATTGGCAGACATTCGAAAAAAGTTGCAATTACTTTTTTAAGACTTTTTTTGTTTGTGTTATAGCATATTTTTAGGCAACACATTTTTAGTCCAAAACTGGGTACAAGATGGGTTGGATTCGGGATTTTATGGCGCCATATTTGGCCATGCGTCAGCAAAAATTTATTGACACAGAAAAGAGAAATGCACTCCAAGCGGAATCGAACCTCACAGGAAAGGCCGCCAACGACTCGCAAGTTACTACAAGCAAGTGGGTATGGCGCCAAGAATGGCCTCACAGGGTATGCTTATTACACCGACCCGGCCGAAGCCAAGCGGCGACGATTTGGGACCAGAACAAGCGGTTCCTCATTTATTGAGAAAAAATTTATACAGGTCTTGACAATTTTTAGTAGTTACGCTAACAGTGCGTCTAACTTTTTTCTCAATATTTACTTAATAGAATATACAACCGTAAATATACATCTTGAATGGGTCTTTTGAACCTTCTAAATTATAATCTTTACAGAGACTTTCTGTATAAAAAATAATACTTAATTATGGCTTTTTTTTCTCTTTTTTATTAAAAAAAAATAACTTTTTGAACACCAGTATAGCACTCATACTCAATATTTACAATACTTTAGTGCAGGCCCCCCCCCCAACAGACAAACCAGTTCTTTAACTAATGTCGTTATAGCCTAAATGTCTTCAATTTCATCAAGTCTTTTCTCCACGATTTTATTTGGGATTATTTTTAGACCCTCTCTTGACTTCGTTGAATTCCATAGATAGCTTACTTTTACATTTTTTAAATTTACTGGAAAATAAAACTTTTTATTATCTTGCCAGTTGTGGAATTTATTCCCATCGATAAACATATTTGGAACAAGAAGTTTTGCAAATTTTAATTAAAATAGGAGTGGATATTGAAAACTGTTGAGGACAATCATTTAATAATGCTCCCAATATGTCAGAGAAGTACTCAGGTTTGCAAGAATGTTTAAAAGAACATAGCCCAAGGGCGGTTTGAATTCCGTGTACTAATCATTTCTTAAATTTAATTGGAAATTTCAATGCATAAACGTGTAGCGCTTCTATTCAGTATTCTATGTTTGTGCAGAACATATTCACATTTTTTTTCCCGTCAACCCATCGCTGGAAAATTTTAACCAGAAATCTAGAAATGTACAAACATTCCTCCTCAGTGGAAGATTTCTGATGCAAGATGGTCAGCACAAAAAAGTAGATGCTGTATTAGCTGTAAAACTTGGTTTCACCCATATAAAAGAGGCTTTAAGTGAAATTTATAATTCAGAAGAAGAAAAAAATTACCACAGCAAAGGCAATTTCACATTTGAAGAAAATGGACAAAAATGAAACAGTTATTTTGGAATACTATTTTACAAAAAATAAATGTTACTAGTAAATCAATGCAATCAGTGGAATGCGAACTATTAAAAGGATCTATTCTATTGAAGTCATTAAAAATTTTATTAATTATTTCATAGAAGAATTTGAAAAAGATGCGACTGATTCATCAGGGCTAACATTTAATGTTGAAGATGGACAAACTCGCAGACAACAAAGGGGAAAAAAATGTTTTTGATGAAAACAGAGAAGTTGAACATGAATTTACATGAGAAAATTTCATTGTCAATTCAGTTTATGTCATATATGATAACACCAAGGCAGATTATCGAAAAGAACTCAGACGTATGAAGTTGTTGGGGAGCCTTTTCGAATATCTTTTTATTGGGATTTATCAATTGAAAAAAGAACACGATACAAAAGTTGAAGGATATTTTCAAAAAGGACATTGATTGTTCTTTTGAAGATTAATTTGACGATTGTTTAATCTTTCTATAAGAAAACGAGGACACCATAAAAACTACACTAGACATCTATCGAGCCGCCAAAAAAATGTCTTGTACATTTCCAAATGTTGAAATATTATTGAAATTTTTTTAAACTTTACATAATGCGTCAGGAAAACATCGTTATAATTATTTCAGTACTACGAGAAAAGATTTAATAATATGGTCATTCTGTATATAGAGTAATAAATTTTAAACCGAAATGACACTGCCAAAATAATTGACGAATTTGCAAAACGGAAATTCATGTAAAAATGTTTTTTTTTTAATGAATTTATTTAATGTGTTATGGCATGACATTTTTTATTACTTTTCTTTTTTGTTAATAACTTATTGAGAGTTTTCTTGAAACTTTTTTTTCCAACTTGAGTTTGAGGGCCCCGAAATTTTTACCGCTTGGGGCAACACTTGACTTGATCCGCCACTGAGTATCGGTAGCTACTGTTCGATAGCACTTGGTTATAGAGAGGTTCTATAGCACTTGGCCTCACAGGGTATAAAAAAGTTAAAAAAATTAAGTTGTATTTCTGATTCATTCTATTTTTTTTTTTTTTGCTTCATAGGTCATGTGCTGGTCAGCGAATTAAAGAATTTTGTTGACACTGAAATAGTTAATAAACTAGATAATTATTTAAAGATCTTTCCATTTCATTTTGCTTATTTTATGTTTCATTCACATTACATAATAAAATACTGTAAAAGAAATTATTTGTACTTAGCAACTATGGATGCTAATTTCATTGGTAGTACGTAAATAGTGTTAAAAATCAGAATTTTTCGATTTGATCTCAATTCCAACTAATTTTTCTAAAAAAAAGCCATCTTTTAACTATCCATACCAATAATCTATGAGAATATGTGAGCATTTTTTGAATAGTTAAGTTTAAATTAATTATTTTGTGTAATGACCCTGATTACTGAAAAAAAAACTTATCAAAAGTAATCAACACACTCATATATAGAACAGTACACCTATAAGACCATAAAAAAAATCTTAGACATGCTTTATTGAAATGTGTATAGAAATAATGAATCATGCTAAAATATCGCATAGAAACAGGTGCTCAAGCTGGTGGTCGAGAGAATACGAACGCTTACTTACCATTGTAATAATACCGTTGGCACCGCTGGAGCAAGGCTTACATCGAGTTTGGGTTTATGGTCTAATTTACAAACTCATTCATTACTTTTTCACCCTCACTCTTTTCCTCATCATTCATTCCTACCTTTCACGTAGGCATTTTATTGTTCGGGTCAACCAAGATTATTCCATCCTTCGTTCAATTCAAGCTGGCACCCCATAGGGTTCCATACTCGGGTCCAAATTATCAACATTTACGTATATGACATCACAAGAAACAATACCCTCCTATGCATGTTCGCCGACGAAACAGCGGTACTGGCTAGAACCAAGACTTTCAATCCATTGTGGCTCACACTCAAACAATATCTCCATAAACTCGTGTCCTTGCTCATAAACTGGAAAATCCAATTGAACGCATACAAATGCCAAGCTATAATGTTCACTCGAAAGAAAATCAACCCTCTTCCTCCACTCAAGCTCTTTGGCTCCGAAATGTACCAGACTGCAAATACCTTGGAGTCATCTTAAGACTCCAAACTAGTCTGGTATAGACATATGTCTTCTATTACGAAAACGTTCCTATTTGCGCGTGTGTATAATTTAATTTAACCCTTAATAAATAGAAAATCGAAAACAACGCTCCAAAACAAAGTGATCCTGTACAAACCAATGTTACGAACAATGGTCACCTACACTAGATTTGCTCCTGAAACTCACATAAAAAGAATCTTTCCAAAACATTACCCTTCGAATAGCTATAGACAGCCCGTGGTTCAACCGCAACATAAAAATTAGGGAAGAAGTTAAGATGTACGAGATCAAAGAGTTTTTTTATAAACTCAGTACAAATTTCTACACAAAACTCTCCTGTCATAATAACTATTCTATACTCCAAATCCCCAGATACGACTACCCTAGACCGAGATAAAAAAAAAACGACCTGGATCTACTCTAAATAAATAGAATTTTTCATCATTTTCCCCCTCCAAGATTGATTTAGAGTATGCCTTGCCTTTTCATTACCATTCAGCAGCATCGACCGGATGTACTATTGATCACCTCTCCACGCACTCGTGTGCTGCTCAGCTAAAGATTCGAAGTGTAGAGGGGACTCGTGCAAGTTAAATCCGTCGTGGACCAAATGTCCTCACGTTGGTGTGGTGTGGAAGTTTGAAGACTGGGTTTCCAAAATTATGAGGTAGTGTCCTCGGATCTCTCCTATGGCATTGATTCTGGACCTTCGTCAATAGCCATTTTGTAGCTCTAGTAAAACGTACATAGAAACTTCCTTTCTCTTCTTTTTTTCCTTCGTTAAGCGGTGGTAAAGTGAAGGAAGCATAACGATTTCTTACAAAATAAAATTAAAGACTATTAACAAACAGTTTTAGCTGACACCTTTAAAATAAAAAAGAATAGAGATCAATGAACACGTTTAGGTTCTGTCACTCATCTAATAAAAATTTCTATTTTCCTTTATATACTTTGTGACTAGGGTCGTGTTTTAACAAATTCAATGTCGCCATTCGATTCCGCTTGAAATATTATATAAGAATCAATCAAAAAATATATTTTTCAATTTTAGCATTTGTTCCCTTTTGTAAAAACGTGTCTCAATTAAATCTATTTGTTAGTTGAACAACTTTAGCATCTCTTAGAATACTGTCAAGGGGTCTCCCCCGGGGAGCTGGTCAAGAATCAACCCAGAAAAATCGAGATGAAAAAAATATGAAGCTAATTTAGTTTTTAAAAGTTTACATCAGAAGACCATTACATATTCATGAATTGTTTTTGGAACAAATGAAAAACTGTTTAATGGAACTTCAGTTCACCCTTATATTGACAACTGGAATAAATTTTTGTGATGATAAAATGAGATCAAATGTTGAAATTTCTAATGCGTGATTTTCAATAGTTAGATAAACACATTTTAAAATTCCAACTCTCTCAGTATACATCTTCGGACACTTATAATTTATTTTTCATTCGCAGAGGATAAAATTCCAGCTCAGGTGTGACCTCGTCATCTAACCATAGTTCAAACTTACGTGGTGTTGTTCTCTTATCTTTCTCTTCGGGTGTTGATCCTCTTATCGTTCCCTTCGGGTGTTGATCTTCGACCGTCATCAATAGCCCGTTGTGTTGCTTCAGTGTAACGTTCACTAAAATACCATAAAAGTTATGGAAGTACCACTGCGATTTTTTAAAATTATCATACAATAAAACTCTGAAAAATTGCATGAAAATTATTGAAATTACTAACAAATACTAATTTTCTTAAGTTGAGAGCTTGAAATGATACTAACAATAAACAGCCAATTGAGCACAGCTTTTTTTTAAATTTATGAATCCAACATTTATGACGTTTAATGAGTTGATAGTATTAAAAAATCAGATCAATGTTCTTGTAAATAAATTTGGAAATTTAAATAAATATTTTAAAAACCAAGCACATACGCTAAAAAAAATATGAATAATGGAATTTCACGAGCATATGTTAAAATGAAGCACAAGCAGTGTTTCACATGAACACACCGACTTCGGTGATATTAACCGACGAATTAATGATACGAATTCTTTCCTGCATCAATTGATAAATTAAGTGTGAAACCAAGTGATATTAAATTCCTTCTATTTGCTTTTCATTTGGAAAACTGAGTTTTAAATTCTTTCTTATGAGCATTTTGTAATCAAAATTTCAATTCTAATTGATAGTATTAAAGGCTATCAAAGTATTAGTAAGGCTATCAAAAGCTCGAAATCTATTTTAATTTCAATCAGATCAATTCAATTCTTTTATGATATCTAATATTTCCATTTACAACAAAAACTGAAAAACAAAATTGGTATTTTAAGAGAATCTCGTTCAATTGAAAATATAGGTTAAAATGCGTAACATTCGTTCTAGTATCTTTTCAAAAATATGAAATACAAGAATAAAATAATATTAAGAGGAAATATTTGTATTCGTAATTCATAAGAATGTCTTTTGGTCTAACTTTGATCTGTTCATCTCTAACATGTTTCGAGGAGAACGCGCTCTTCAAATACTCTCGGAATAATTTATACTTTAAAAATTACAACTCATTGCATTTATGGGTTGCTCAACATTTCAAATTACCACCTAAAAATAGAGATCTTATGAAACAAATTCAGCCTCTCGAGATAAAAATAATGGATGCGCCCGATTAGACCACAACTTACGACTTCAAAGTGGATTCCAAACCACTTTGAACATTCATAGAGATCGGGATTCGAACGCAAGGCTGTTGAATGAAGAGTGGTAGCCACTGTAAGATGGAAATCAAATTTTCTGAAAAATATATATTTAAAATGTTAACTTTACTGAATAAATAAATTAGTATAGGTATATACAAATAAAAACTCCATTTGAAGAATAGTACAACTTAGGCCTGAATATGTTATGCTGATCTTTTCAAGGATTGAATATATTTTTATTCTGAAGAATTTTCAAATGAGAGTGAATAGTATTTTGACGACTTTAACATATTTCTAGCAAGAATAAGCATTGTTTAAGTGAAAGCAAACGCTTTAAAAAATACAAGTTAATTTTGGTACAAAGTTGAGGATTTTACATAACTTTTAAACTATGGGGAATTTTTCAGAATTTCTATCATTTTACGCTAGTTTGTTATTTTTAGAAATTATGTTGCATATTTAGACACCTTAATTAAATTTTGGATAAAATGTAATTCCGAATTCTATTAAAAAATAATTTTATTTTCCAATTTGGGTCTATTTTGTTTACTGCGTAGGCCTTTCATTGGCAGACATTCGAAAAAAGTTGCAATTACTTTTTTAAGACTTTTTTTGTTTGTGTTATAGCATATTTTTAGGCAACACATTTTTAGTCCAAAACTGGGTACAAGATGGGTTGGATTCGGGATTTTATGGCGCCATATTTGGCCATGCGTCAGCAAAAATTTATTGACACAGAAAAGAGAAATGCACTCCAAGCGGAATCGAACCTCACAGGAAAGGCCGCCAACGACTCGCAAGTTACTACAAGCAAGTGGGTATGGCGCCAAGAATGGCCTCACAGGGTATGCTTATTACACCGACCCGGCCGAAGCCAAGCGGCGACGATTTGGGACCAGAACAAGCGGTTCCTCATTTATTGAGAAAAAATTTATACAGGTCTTGACAATTTTTAGTAGTTACGCTAACAGTGCGTCTAACTTTTTTCTCAATATTTACTTAATAGAATATACAACCGTAAATATACATCTTGAATGGGTCTTTTGAACCTTCTAAATTATAATCTTTACAGAGACTTTCTGTATAAAAAATAATACTTAATTATGGCTTTTTTTTCTCTTTTTTATTAAAAAAAAATAACTTTTTGAACACCAGTATAGCACTCATACTCAATATTTACAATACTTTAGTGCAGGCCCCCCCCCAACAGACAAACCAGTTCTTTAACTAATGTCGTTATAGCCTAAATGTCTTCAATTTCATCAAGTCTTTTCTCCACGATTTTATTTGGGATTATTTTTAGACCCTCTCTTGACTTCGTTGAATTCCATAGATAGCTTACTTTTACATTTTTTAAATTTACTGGAAAATAAAACTTTTTATTATCTTGCCAGTTGTGGAATTTATTCCCATCGATAAACATATTTGGAACAAGAAGTTTTGCAAATTTTAATTAAAATAGGAGTGGATATTGAAAACTGTTGAGGACAATCATTTAATAATGCTCCCAATATGTCAGAGAAGTACTCAGGTTTGCAAGAATGTTTAAAAGAACATAGCCCAAGGGCGGTTTGAATTCCGTGTACTAATCATTTCTTAAATTTAATTGGAAATTTCAATGCATAAACGTGTAGCGCTTCTATTCAGTATTCTATGTTTGTGCAGAACATATTCACATTTTTTTTCCCGTCAACCCATCGCTGGAAAATTTTAACCAGAAATCTAGAAATGTACAAACATTCCTCCTCAGTGGAAGATTTCTGATGCAAGATGGTCAGCACAAAAAAGTAGATGCTGTATTAGCTGTAAAACTTGGTTTCACCCATATAAAAGAGGCTTTAAGTGAAATTTATAATTCAGAAGAAGAAAAAAATTACCACAGCAAAGGCAATTTCACATTTGAAGAAAATGGACAAAAATGAAACAGTTATTTTGGAATACTATTTTACAAAAAATAAATGTTACTAGTAAATCAATGCAATCAGTGGAATGCGAACTATTAAAAGGATCTATTCTATTGAAGTCATTAAAAATTTTATTAATTATTTCATAGAAGAATTTGAAAAAGATGCGACTGATTCATCAGGGCTAACATTTAATGTTGAAGATGGACAAACTCGCAGACAACAAAGGGGAAAAAAATGTTTTTGATGAAAACAGAGAAGTTGAACATGAATTTACATGAGAAAATTTCATTGTCAATTCAGTTTATGTCATATATGATAACACCAAGGCAGATTATCGAAAAGAACTCAGACGTATGAAGTTGTTGGGGAGCCTTTTCGAATATCTTTTTATTGGGATTTATCAATTGAAAAAAGAACACGATACAAAAGTTGAAGGATATTTTCAAAAAGGACATTGATGTTTGTTCTTTTGAAGATTAATTTGACGATTGTTTAATCTTTCTATAAGAAAACGAGGACACCATAAAAACTACACTAGACATCTATCGAGCCGCCAAAAAAATGTCTTGTACATTTCCAAATGTTGAAATATTATTGAAATTTTTTTAAACTTTACATAATGCGTCAGGAAAACATCGTTATAATTATTTCAGTACTACGAGAAAAGATTTAATAATATGGTCATTCTGTATATAGAGTAATAAATTTTAAACCGAAATGACGCTGCCAAAATAATTGACGAATTTGCAAAACGGAAATTCATGTAAAAATGTTTTTTTTTTAATGAATTTATTTAATGTGTTATGGCATGACATTTTTTATTACTTTTCTTTTTTGTTAATAACTTATTGAGAGTTTTCTTGAAACTTTTTTTTCCAACTTGAGTTTTTGAGGGCCCCGAAATTTTTACCGCTTGGGGCAACACTTGACTTGATCCGCCACTGAGTATCGGTAGCTACTGTTCGATAGCACTTGGTTATAGAGAGGTTCTATAGCACTTGGCCTCACAGGGTATAAAAAAGTTAAAAAAATTAAGTTGTATTTCTGATTCATTCTATTTTTTTTTTTTTTTGCTTCATAGGTCATGTGCTGGTCAGCGAATTAAAGAATTTTGTTGACACTGAAATAGTTAATAAACTAGATAATTATTTAAAGATCTTTCCATTTCATTTTGCTTATTTTATGTTTCATTCACATTACATAATAAAATACTGTAAAAGAAATTATTTGTACTTAGCAACTATGGATGCTAATTTCATTGGTAGTACGTAAATAGTGTTAAAAATCAGAATTTTTCGATTTGATCTCAATTCCAACTAATTTTTCTAAAAAAAAGCCATCTTTTAACTATCCATACCAATAATCTATGAGAATATGTGAGCATTTTTTGAATAGTTAAGTTTAAATTAATTATTTTGTGTAATGACCCTGATTACTGAAAAAAAAACTTATCAAAAGTAATCAACACACTCATATATAGAACAGTACACCTATAAGACCATAAAAAAAATCTTAGACATGCTTTATTGAAATGTGTATAGAAATAATGAATCATGCTAAAATATCGCATAGAAACAGGTGCTCAAGCTGGTGGTCGAGAGAATACGAACGCTTACTTACCATTGTAATAATACCGTTGGCACCGCTGGAGCAAGGCTTACATCGAGTTTGGGTTTATGGTCTAATTTACAAACTCATTCATTACTTTTTCACCCTCACTCTTTTCCTCATCATTCATTCCTACCTTTCACGTAGGCATTTTATTGTTCGGGTCAACCAAGATTATTCCATCCTTCGTTCAATTCAAGCTGGCACCCCATAGGGTTCCATACTCGGGTCCAAATTATCAACATTTACGTATATGACATCACAAGAAACAATACCCTCCTATGCATGTTCGCCGACGAAACAGCGGTACTGGCTAGAACCAAGACTTTCAATCCATTGTGGCTCACACTCAAACAATATCTCCATAAACTCGTGTCCTTGCTCATAAACTGGAAAATCCAATTGAACGCATACAAATGCCAAGCTATAATGTTCACTCGAAAGAAAATCAACCCCCTCTTCCTCCACTCAAGCTCTTTGGCTCCGAAATGTACCAGACTGCAAATACCTTGGAGTCATCTTAAGACTCCAAACTAGTCTGGTATAGACATATGTCTTCTATTACGAAAACGTTCCTATTTGCGCGTGTGTATAATTTAATTTAACCCTTAATAAATAGAAAATCGAAAACAACGCTCCAAAACAAAGTGATCCTGTACAAACCAATGTTACGAACAATGGTCACCTACACTAGATTTGCTCCTGAAACTCACATAAAAAGAATCTTTCCAAAACATTACCCTTCGAATAGCTATAGACAGCCCGTGGTTCAACCGCAACATAAAAATTAGGGAAGAAGTTAAGATGTACGAGATCAAAGAGTTTTTTTATAAACTCAGTACAAATTTCTACACAAAACTCTCCTGTCATAATAACTATTCTATACTCCAAATCCCCAGATACGACTACCCTAGACCGAGATAAAAAAAAAAACGACCTGGATCTACTCTAAATAAATAGAATTTTTCATCATTTTCCCCCTCCAAGATTGATTTAGAGTATGCCTTGCCTTTTCATTACCATTCAGCAGCATCGACCGGATGTACTATTGATCACCTCTCCACGCACTCGTGTGCTGCTCAGCTAAAGATTCGAAGTGTAGAGGGACTCGTGCAAGTTAAATCCGTCGTGGACCAAATGTCCTCACGTTGGTGTGGTGTGGAAGTTTGAAGACTGGGTTTCCAAAATTATGAGGTAGTGTCCTCGGATCTCTCCTATGGCATTGATTCTGGACCTTCGTCAATAGCCATTTTGTAGCTCTAGTAAAACGTACATAGAAACTTCCTTTCTCTTCTTTTTTTCCTTCGTTAAGCGGTGGTAAAGTGAAGGAAGCATAACGATTTCTTACAAAATAAAATTAAAGACTATTAACAAACAGTTTTAGCTGACACCTTTAAAATAAAAAAGAATAGAGATCAATGAACACGTTTAGGTTCTGTCACTCATCTAATAAAAATTTCTATTTTCCTTTATATACTTTGTGACTAGGGTCGTGTTTTAACAAATTCAATGTCGCCATTCGATTCCGCTTGAAATATTATATAAGAATCAATCAAAAAATATATTTTTCAATTTTAGCATTTGTTCCCTTTTGTAAAAACGTGTCTCAATTAAATCTATTTGTTAGTTGAACAACTTTAGCATCTCTTAGAATACTGTCAAGGGGTCTCCCCCGGGGAGCTGGTCAAGAATCAACCCAGAAAAATCGAGATGAAAAAAATATGAAGCTAATTTAGTTTTTAAAAGTTTACATCAGAAGACCATTACATATTCATGAATTGTTTTTGGAACAAATGAAAAACTGTTTAATGGAACTTCAGTTCACCCTTATATTGACAACTGGAATAAATTTTTGTGATGATAAAATGAGATCAAATGTTGAAATTTCTAATGCGTGATTTTCAATAGTTAGATAAACACATTTTAAAATTCCAACTCTCTCAGTATACATCTTCGGACACTTATAATTTATTTTTCATTCGCAGAGGATAAAATTCCAGCTCAGGTGTGACCTCGTCATCTAACCATAGTTCAAACTTACGTGGTGTTGTTCTCTTATCTTTCTCTTCGGGTGTTGATCCTCTTATCGTTCCCTTCGGGTGTTGATCTTCGACCGTCATCAATAGCCCGTTGTGTTGCTTCAGTGTAACGTTCACTAAAATACCATAAAAGTTATGGAAGTACCACTGCGATTTTTTAAAATTATCATACAATAAAACTCTGAAAAATTGCATGAAAATTATTGAAATTACTAACAAATACTAATTTTCTTAAGTTGAGAGCTTGAAATGATACTAACAATAAACAGCCAACTGAGCACAGCTTTTTTTTTAATTTATGAATCCAACATTTATGACGTTTAATGAGTTGATAGTATTAAAAAATCAGATCAATGTTCTTGTAAATAAATTTGGAAATTTAAATAAATATTTTAAAAACCAAGCACATACGCTAAAAAAAATATGAATAATGGAATTTCACGAGCATATGTTAAAATGAAGCACAAGCAGTGTTTCACATGAACACACCGACTTCGGTGATATTAACCGACGAATTAATGATACGAATTCTTTCCTGCATCAATTGATAAATTAAGTGTGAAACCAAGTGATATTAAATTCCTTCTATTTGCTTTTCATTTGGAAAACTGAGTTTTAAATTCTTTCTTATGAGCATTTTGTAATCAAAATTTCAATTCTAATTGATAGTATTAAAGGCTATCAAAGTATTAGTAAGGCTATCAAAAGCTCGAAATCTATTTTAATTTCAATCAGATCAATTCAATTCTTTTATGATATCTAATATTTCCATTTACAACAAAAACTGAAAAACAAAATTGGTATTTTAAGAGAATCTCGTTCAATTGAAAATATAGGTTAAAATGCGTAACATTCGTTCTAGTATCTTTTCAAAAATATGAAATACAAGAATAAAATAATATTAAGAGGAAATATTTGTATTCGTAATTCATAAGAATGTCTTTTGGTCTAACTTTGATCTGTTCATCTCTAACATGTTTCGAGGAGAACGCGCTCTTCAAATACTCTCGGAATAATTTATACTTTAAAAATTACAACTCATTGCATTTATGGGTTGCTCAACATTTCAAATTACCACCTAAAAATAGAGATCTTATGAAACAAATTCAGCCTCTCGAGATAAAAATAATGGATGCGCCCGATTAGACCACAACTTACGACTTCAAAGTGGATTCCAAACCACTTTGAACATTCATAGAGATCGGGATTCGAACGCAAGGCTGTTGAATGAAGAGTGGTAGCCACTGTAAGATGGAAATCAAATTTTCTGAAAAATATATATTTAAAATGTTAACTTTACTGAATAAATAAATTAGTATAGGTATATACAAATAAAAACTCCATTTGAAGAATAGTACAACTTAGGCCTGAATATGTTATGCTGATCTTTTCAAGGATTGAATATATTTTTATTCTGAAGAATTTTCAAATGAGAGTGAATAGTATTTTGACGACTTTAACATATTTCTAGCAAGAATAAGCATTGTTTAAGTGAAAGCAAACGCTTTAAAAAATACAAGTTAATTTTGGTACAAAGTTGAGGATTTTACATAACTTTTAAACTATGGGGAATTTTTCAGAATTTCTATCATTTTACGCTAGTTTGTTATTTTTAGAAATTATGTTGCATATTTAGACACCTTAATTAAATTTTGGATAAAATGTAATTCCGAATTCTATTAAAAAATAATTTTATTTTCCAATTTGGGTCTATTTTGTTTACTGCGTAGGCCTTTCATTGGCAGACATTCGAAAAAAGTTGCAATTACTTTTTTAAGACTTTTTTTGTTTGTGTTATAGCATATTTTTAGGCAACACATTTTTAGTCCAAAACTGGGTACAAGATGGGTTGGATTCGGGATTTTATGGCGCCATATTTGGCCATGCGTCAGCAAAAATTTATTGACACAGAAAAGAGAAATGCACTCCAAGCGGAATCGAACCTCACAGGAAAGGCCGCCAACGACTCGCAAGTTACTACAAGCAAGTGGGTATGGCGCCAAGAATGGCCTCACAGGGTATGCTTATTACACCGACCCGGCCGAAGCCAAGCGGCGACGATTTGGGACCAGAACAAGCGGTTCCTCATTTATTGAGAAAAAATTTATACAGGTCTTGACAATTTTTAGTAGTTACGCTAACAGTGCGTCTAACTTTTTTCTCAATATTTACTTAATAGAATATACAACCGTAAATATACATCTTGAATGGGTCTTTTGAACCTTCTAAATTATAATCTTTACAGAGACTTTCTGTATAAAAAATAATACTTAATTATGGCTTTTTTTTCTCTTTTTTATTAAAAAAAAATAACTTTTTGAACACCAGTATAGCACTCATACTCAATATTTACAATACTTTAGTGCAGCCCCCCCCCCAACAGACAAACCAGTTCTTTAACTAATGTCGTTATAGCCTAAATGTCTTCAATTTCATCAAGTCTTTTCTCCACGATTTTATTTGGGATTATTTTTAGACCCTCTCTTGACTTCGTTGAATTCCATAGATAGCTTACTTTTACATTTTTTAAATTTACTGGAAAATAAAACTTTTTATTATCTTGCCAGTTGTGGAATTTATTCCCATCGATAAACATATTTGGAACAAGAAGTTTTGCAAATTTTAATTAAAATAGGAGTGGATATTGAAAACTGTTGAGGACAATCATTTAATAATGCTCCCAATATGTCAGAGAAGTACTCAGGTTTGCAAGAATGTTTAAAAGAACATAGCCCAAGGGCGGTTTGAATTCCGTGTACTAATCATTTCTTAAATTTAATTGGAAATTTCAATGCATAAACGTGTAGCGCTTCTATTCAGTATTCTATGTTTGTGCAGAACATATTCACATTTTTTTTCCCGTCAACCCATCGCTGGAAAATTTTAACCAGAAATCTAGAAATGTACAAACATTCCTCCTCAGTGGAAGATTTCTGATGCAAGATGGTCAGCACAAAAAAGTAGATGCTGTATTAGCTGTAAAACTTGGTTTCACCCATATAAAAGAGGCTTTAAGTGAAATTTATAATTCAGAAGAAGAAAAAAATTACCACAGCAAAGGCAATTTCACATTTGAAGAAAATGGACAAAAATGAAACAGTTATTTTGGAATACTATTTTACAAAAAATAAATGTTACTAGTAAATCAATGCAATCAGTGGAATGCGAACTATTAAAAGGATCTATTCTATTGAAGTCATTAAAAATTTTATTAATTATTTCATAGAAGAATTTGAAAAAGATGCGACTGATTCATCAGGGCTAACATTTAATGTTGAAGATGGACAAACTCGCAGACAACAAAGGGGAAAAAAATGTTTTTGATGAAAACAGAGAAGTTGAACATGAATTTACATGAGAAAATTTCATTGTCAATTCAGTTTATGTCATATATGATAACACCAAGGCAGATTATCGAAAAGAACTCAGACGTATGAAGTTGTTGGGGAGCCTTTTCGAATATCTTTTTATTGGGATTTATCAATTGAAAAAAGAACACGATACAAAAGTTGAAGGATATTTTCAAAAAGGACATTGATGTTTGTTCTTTTGAAGATTAATTTGACGATTGTTTAATCTTTCTATAAGAAAACGAGGACACCATAAAAACTACACTAGACATCTATCGAGCCGCCAAAAAAATGTCTTGTACATTTCCAAATGTTGAAATATTATTGAAATTTTTTTAAACTTTACATAATGCGTCAGGAAAACATCGTTATAATTATTTCAGTACTACGAGAAAAGATTTAATAATATGGTCATTCTGTATATAGAGTAATAAATTTTAAACCGAAATGACGCTGCCAAAATAATTGACGAATTTGCAAAACGGAAATTCATGTAAAAATGTTTTTTTTTTAATGAATTTATTTAATGTGTTATGGCATGACATTTTTTATTACTTTTCTTTTTTGTTAATAACTTATTGAGAGTTTTCTTGAAACTTTTTTTTCCAACTTGAGTTTTTGAGGGCCCCGAAATTTTTACCGCTTGGGGCAACACTTGACTTGATCCGCCACTGAGTATCGGTAGCTACTGTTCGATAGCACTTGGTTATAGAGAGGTTCTATAGCACTTGGCCTCACAGGGTATAAAAAAGTTAAAAAAATTAAGTTGTATTTCTGATTCATTCTATTTTTTTTTTTTTTTGCTTCATAGGTCATGTGCTGGTCAGCGAATTAAAGAATTTTGTTGACACTGAAATAGTTAATAAACTAGATAATTATTTAAAGATCTTTCCATTTCATTTTGCTTATTTTATGTTTCATTCACATTACATAATAAAATACTGTAAAAGAAATTATTTGTACTTAGCAACTATGGATGCTAATTTCATTGGTAGTACGTAAATAGTGTTAAAAATCAGAATTTTTCGATTTGATCTCAATTCCAACTAATTTTTCTAAAAAAAAGCCATCTTTTAACTATCCATACCAATAATCTATGAGAATATGTGAGCATTTTTTGAATAGTTAAGTTTAAATTAATTATTTTGTGTAATGACCCTGATTACTGAAAAAAAAACTTATCAAAAGTAATCAACACACTCATATATAGAACAGTACACCTATAAGACCATAAAAAAAATCTTAGACATGCTTTATTGAAATGTGTATAGAAATAATGAATCATGCTAAAATATCGCATAGAAACAGGTGCTCAAGCTGGTGGTCGAGAGAATACGAACGCTTACTTACCATTGTAATAATACCGTTGGCACCGCTGGAGCAAGGCTTACATCGAGTTTGGGTTTATGGTCTAATTTACAAACTCATTCATTACTTTTTCACCCTCACTCTTTTCCTCATCATTCATTCCTACCTTTCACGTAGGCATTTTATTGTTCGGGTCAACCAAGATTATTCCATCCTTCGTTCAATTCAAGCTGGCACCCCATAGGGTTCCATACTCGGGTCCAAATTATCAACATTTACGTATATGACATCACAAGAAACAATACCCTCCTATGCATGTTCGCCGACGAAACAGCGGTACTGGCTAGAACCAAGACTTTCAATCCATTGTGGCTCACACTCAAACAATATCTCCATAAACTCGTGTCCTTGCTCATAAACTGGAAAATCCAATTGAACGCATACAAATGCCAAGCTATAATGTTCACTCGAAAGAAAATCAACCCTCTTCCTCCACTCAAGCTCTTTGGCTCCGAAATGTACCAGACTGCAAATACCTTGGAGTCATCTTAAGACTCCAAACTAGTCTGGTATAGACATATGTCTTCTATTACGAAAACGTTCCTATTTGCGCGTGTGTATAATTTAATTTAACCCTTAATAAATAGAAAATCGAAAACAACGCTCCAAAACAAAGTGATCCTGTACAAACCAATGTTACGAACAATGGTCACCTACACTAGATTTGCTCCTGAAACTCACATAAAAAGAATCTTTCCAAAACATTACCCTTCGAATAGCTATAGACAGCCCGTGGTTCAACCGCAACATAAAAATTAGGGAAGAAGTTAAGATGTACGAGATCAAAGAGTTTTTTTATAAACTCAGTACAAATTTCTACACAAAACTCTCCTGTCATAATAACTATTCTATACTCCAAATCCCCAGATACGACTACCCTAGACCGAGATAAAAAAAAAAAACGACCTGGATCTACTCTAAATAAATAGAATTTTTCATCATTTTCCCCCTCCAAGATTGATTTAGAGTATGCCTTGCCTTTTCATTACCATTCAGCAGCATCGACCGGATGTACTATTGATCACCTCTCCACGCACTCGTGTGCTGCTCAGCTAAAGATTCGAAGTGTAGAGGGGACTCGTGCAAGTTAAATCCGTCGTGGACCAAATGTCCTCACGTTGGTGTGGTGTGGAAGTTTGAAGACTGGGTTTCCAAAATTATGAGGTAGTGTCCTCGGATCTCTCCTATGGCATTGATTCTGGACCTTCGTCAATAGCCATTTTGTAGCTCTAGTAAAACGTACATAGAAACTTCCTTTCTCTTCTTTTTTTCCTTCGTTAAGCGGTGGTAAAGTGAAGGAAGCATAACGATTTCTTACAAAATAAAATTAAAGACTATTAACAAACAGTTTTAGCTGACACCTTTAAAATAAAAAAGAATAGAGATCAATGAACACGTTTAGGTTCTGTCACTCATCTAATAAAAATTTCTATTTTCCTTTATATACTTTGTGACTAGGGTCGTGTTTTAACAAATTCAATGTCGCCATTCGATTCCGCTTGAAATATTATATAAGAATCAATCAAAAAATATATTTTTCAATTTTAGCATTTGTTCCCTTTTGTAAAAACGTGTCTCAATTAAATCTATTTGTTAGTTGAACAACTTTAGCATCTCTTAGAATACTGTCAAGGGGTCTCCCCCGGGGAGCTGGTCAAGAATCAACCCAGAAAAATCGAGATGAAAAAAATATGAAGCTAATTTAGTTTTTAAAAGTTTACATCAGAAGACCATTACATATTCATGAATTGTTTTTGGAACAAATGAAAAACTGTTTAATGGAACTTCAGTTCACCCTTATATTGACAACTGGAATAAATTTTTGTGATGATAAAATGAGATCAAATGTTGAAATTTCTAATGCGTGATTTTCAATAGTTAGATAAACACATTTTAAAATTCCAACTCTCTCAGTATACATCTTCGGACACTTATAATTTATTTTTCATTCGCAGAGGATAAAATTCCAGCTCAGGTGTGACCTCGTCATCTAACCATAGTTCAAACTTACGTGGTGTTGTTCTCTTATCTTTCTCTTCGGGTGTTGATCCTCTTATCGTTCCCTTCGGGTGTTGATCTTCGACCGTCATCAATAGCCCGTTGTGTTGCTTCAGTGTAACGTTCACTAAAATACCATAAAAGTTATGGAAGTACCACTGCGATTTTTTAAAATTATCATACAATAAAACTCTGAAAAATTGCATGAAAATTATTGAAATTACTAACAAATACTAATTTTCTTAAGTTGAGAGCTTGAAATGATACTAACAATAAACAGCCAATTGAGCACAGCTTTTTTTTTAATTTATGAATCCAACATTTATGACGTTTAATGAGTTGATAGTATTAAAAAATCAGATCAATGTTCTTGTAAATAAATTTGGAAATTTAAATAAATATTTTAAAAACCAAGCACATACGCTAAAAAAAATATGAATAATGGAATTTCACGAGCATATGTTAAAATGAAGCACAAGCAGTGTTTCACATGAACACACCGACTTCGGTGATATTAACCGACGAATTAATGATACGAATTCTTTCCTGCATCAATTGATAAATTAAGTGTGAAACCAAGTGATATTAAATTCCTTCTATTTGCTTTTCATTTGGAAAACTGAGTTTTAAATTCTTTCTTATGAGCATTTTGTAATCAAAATTTCAATTCTAATTGATAGTATTAAAGGCTATCAAAGTATTAGTAAGGCTATCAAAAGCTCGAAATCTATTTTAATTTCAATCAGATCAATTCAATTCTTTTATGATATCTAATATTTCCATTTACAACAAAAACTGAAAAACAAAATTGGTATTTTAAGAGAATCTCGTTCAATTGAAAATATAGGTTAAAATGCGTAACATTCGTTCTAGTATCTTTTCAAAAATATGAAATACAAGAATAAAATAATATTAAGAGGAAATATTTGTATTCGTAATTCATAAGAATGTCTTTTGGTCTAACTTTGATCTGTTCATCTCTAACATGTTTCGAGGAGAACGCGCTCTTCAAATACTCTCGGAATAATTTATACTTTAAAAATTACAACTCATTGCATTTATGGGTTGCTCAACATTTCAAATTACCACCTAAAAATAGAGATCTTATGAAACAAATTCAGCCTCTCGAGATAAAAATAATGGATGCGCCCGATTAGACCACAACTTACGACTTCAAAGTGGATTCCAAACCACTTTGAACATTCATAGAGATCGGGATTCGAACGCAAGGCTGTTGAATGAAGAGTGGTAGCCACTGTAAGATGGAAATCAAATTTTCTGAAAAATATATATTTAAAATGTTAACTTTACTGAATAAATAAATTAGTATAGGTATATACAAATAAAAACTCCATTTGAAGAATAGTACAACTTAGGCCTGAATATGTTATGCTGATCTTTTCAAGGATTGAATATATTTTTATTCTGAAGAATTTTCAAATGAGAGTGAATAGTATTTTGACGACTTTAACATATTTCTAGCAAGAATAAGCATTGTTTAAGTGAAAGCAAACGCTTTAAAAAATACAAGTTAATTTTGGTACAAAGTTGAGGATTTTACATAACTTTTAAACTATGGGGAATTTTTCAGAATTTCTATCATTTTACGCTAGTTTGTTATTTTTAGAAATTATGTTGCATATTTAGACACCTTAATTAAATTTTGGATAAAATGTAATTCCGAATTCTATTAAAAAATAATTTTATTTTCCAATTTGGGTCTATTTTGTTTACTGCGTAGGCCTTTCATTGGCAGACATTCGAAAAAAGTTGCAATTACTTTTTTAAGACTTTTTTTGTTTGTGTTATAGCATATTTTTAGGCAACACATTTTTAGTCCAAAACTGGGTACAAGATGGGTTGGATTCGGGATTTTATGGCGCCATATTTGGCCATGCGTCAGCAAAAATTTATTGACACAGAAAAGAGAAATGCACTCCAAGCGGAATCGAACCTCACAGGAAAGGCCGCCAACGACTCGCAAGTTACTACAAGCAAGTGGGTATGGCGCCAAGAATGGCCTCACAGGGTATGCTTATTACACCGACCCGGCCGAAGCCAAGCGGCGACGATTTGGGACCAGAACAAGCGGTTCCTCATTTATTGAGAAAAAATTTATACAGGTCTTGACAATTTTTAGTAGTTACGCTAACAGTGCGTCTAACTTTTTTCTCAATATTTACTTAATAGAATATACAACCGTAAATATACATCTTGAATGGGTCTTTTGAACCTTCAAAATTATAATCTTTACAGAGACTTTCTGTATAAAAAATAATACTTAATTATGGCTTTTTTTTCTCTTTTTTATTAAAAAAAATAACTTTTTGAACACCAGTATAGCACTCATACTCAATATTTACAATACTTTAGTGCAGGCCCCCCCCCAACAGACAAACCAGTTCTTTAACTAATGTCGTTATAGCCTAAATGTCTTCAATTTCATCAAGTCTTTTCTCCACGATTTTATTTGGGATTATTTTTAGACCCTCTCTTGACTTCGTTGAATTCCATAGATAGCTTACTTTTACATTTTTTAAATTTACTGGAAAATAAAACTTTTTATTATCTTGCCAGTTGTGGAATTTATTCCCATCGATAAACATATTTGGAACAAGAAGTTTTGCAAATTTTAATTAAAATAGGAGTGGATATTGAAAACTGTTGAGGACAATCATTTAATAATGCTCCCAATATGTCAGAGAAGTACTCAGGTTTGCAAGAATGTTTAAAAGAACATAGCCCAAGGGCGGTTTGAATTCCGTGTACTAATCATTTCTTAAATTTAATTGGAAATTTCAATGCATAAACGTGTAGCGCTTCTATTCAGTATTCTATGTTTGTGCAGAACATATTCACATTTTTTTTCCCGTCAACCCATCGCTGGAAAATTTTAACCAGAAATCTAGAAATGTACAAACATTCCTCCTCAGTGGAAGATTTCTGATGCAAGATGGTCAGCACAAAAAAGTAGATGCTGTATTAGCTGTAAAACTTGGTTTCACCCATATAAAAGAGGCTTTAAGTGAAATTTATAATTCAGAAGAAGAAAAAAATTACCACAGCAAAGGCAATTTCACATTTGAAGAAAATGGACAAAAATGAAACAGTTATTTTGGAATACTATTTTACAAAAAATAAATGTTACTAGTAAATCAATGCAATCAGTGGAATGCGAACTATTAAAAGGATCTATTCTATTGAAGTCATTAAAAATTTTATTAATTATTTCATAGAAGAATTTGAAAAAGATGCGACTGATTCATCAGGGCTAACATTTAATGTTGAAGATGGACAAACTCGCAGACAACAAAGGGGAAAAAAATGTTTTTGATGAAAACAGAGAAGTTGAACATGAATTTACATGAGAAAATTTCATTGTCAATTCAGTTTATGTCATATATGATAACACCAAGGCAGATTATCGAAAAGAACTCAGACGTATGAAGTTGTTGGGGAGCCTTTTCGAATATCTTTTTATTGGGATTTATCAATTGAAAAAAGAACACGATACAAAAGTTGAAGGATATTTTCAAAAAGGACATTGATGTTTGTTCTTTTGAAGATTAATTTGACGATTGTTTAATCTTTCTATAAGAAAACGAGGACACCATAAAAACTACACTAGACATCTATCGAGCCGCCAAAAAAATGTCTTGTACATTTCCAAATGTTGAAATATTATTGAAATTTTTTTAAACTTTACATAATGCGTCAGGAAAACATCGTTATAATTATTTCAGTACTACGAGAAAAGATTTAATAATATGGTCATTCTGTATATAGAGTAATAAATTTTAAACCGAAATGACACTGCCAAAATAATTGACGAATTTGCAAAACGGAAATTCATGTAAAAATGTTTTTTTTTTAATGAATTTATTTAATGTGTTATGGCATGACATTTTTTATTACTTTTCTTTTTTGTTAATAACTTATTGAGAGTTTTCTTGAAACTTTTTTTTCCAACTTGAGTTTGAGGGCCCCGAAATTTTTACCGCTTGGGGCAACACTTGACTTGATCCGCCACTGAGTATCGGTAGCTACTGTTCGATAGCACTTGGTTATAGAGAGGTTCTATAGCACTTGGCCTCACAGGGTATAAAAAAGTTAAAAAAATTAAGTTGTATTTCTGATTCATTCTATTTTTTTTTTTTTTTTTGCTTCATAGGTCATGTGCTGGTCAGCGAATTAAAGAATTTTGTTGACACTGAAATAGTTAATAAACTAGATAATTATTTAAAGATCTTTCCATTTCATTTTGCTTATTTTATGTTTCATTCACATTACATAATAAAATACTGTAAAAGAAATTATTTGTACTTAGCAACTATGGATGCTAATTTCATTGGTAGTACGTAAATAGTGTTAAAAATCAGAATTTTTCGATTTGATCTCAATTCCAACTAATTTTTCTAAAAAAAAGCCATCTTTTAACTATCCATACCAATAATCTATGAGAATATGTGAGCATTTTTTGAATAGTTAAGTTTAAATTAATTATTTTGTGTAATGACCCTGATTACTGAAAAAAAAACTTATCAAAAGTAATCAACACACTCATATATAGAACAGTACACCTATAAGACCATAAAAAAAATCTTAGACATGCTTTATTGAAATGTGTATAGAAATAATGAATCATGCTAAAATATCGCATAGAAACAGGTGCTCAAGCTGGTGGTCGAGAGAATACGAACGCTTACTTACCATTGTAATAATACCGTTGGCACCGCTGGAGCAAGGCTTACATCGAGTTTGGGTTTATGGTCTAATTTACAAACTCATTCATTACTTTTTCACCCTCACTCTTTTCCTCATCATTCATTCCTACCTTTCACGTAGGCATTTTATTGTTCGGGTCAACCAAGATTATTCCATCCTTCGTTCAATTCAAGCTGGCACCCCATAGGGTTCCATACTCGGGTCCAAATTATCAACATTTACGTATATGACATCACAAGAAACAATACCCTCCTATGCATGTTCGCCGACGAAACAGCGGTACTGGCTAGAACCAAGACTTTCAATCCATTGTGGCTCACACTCAAACAATATCTCCATAAACTCGTGTCCTTGCTCATAAACTGGAAAATCCAATTGAACGCATACAAATGCCAAGCTATAATGTTCACTCGAAAGAAAATCAACCCTCTTCCTCCACTCAAGCTCTTTGGCTCCGAAATGTACCAGACTGCAAATACCTTGGAGTCATCTTAAGACTCCAAACTAGTCTGGTATAGACATATGTCTTCTATTACGAAAACGTTCCTATTTGCGCGTGTGTATAATTTAATTTAACCCTTAATAAATAGAAAATCGAAAACAACGCTCCAAAACAAAGTGATCCTGTACAAACCAATGTTACGAACAATGGTCACCTACACTAGATTTGCTCCTGAAACTCACATAAAAAGAATCTTTCCAAAACATTACCCTTCGAATAGCTATAGACAGCCCGTGGTTCAACCGCAACATAAAAATTAGGGAAGAAGTTAAGATGTACGAGATCAAAGAGTTTTTTTATAAACTCAGTACAAATTTCTACACAAAACTCTCCTGTCATAATAACTATTCTATACTCCAAATCCCCAGATACGACTACCCTAGACCGAGATAAAAAAAAAACGACCTGGATCTACTCTAAATAAATAGAATTTTTCATCATTTTCCCCCTCCAAGATTGATTTAGAGTATGCCTTGCCTTTTCATTACCATTCAGCAGCATCGACCGGATGTACTATTGATCACCTCTCCACGCACTCGTGTGCTGCTCAGCTAAAGATTCGAAGTGTAGAGGGGACTCGTGCAAGTTAAATCCGTCGTGGACCAAATGTCCTCACGTTGGTGTGGTGTGGAAGTTTGAAGACTGGGTTTCCAAAATTATGAGGTAGTGTCCTCGGATCTCTCCTATGGCATTGATTCTGGACCTTCGTCAATAGCCATTTTGTAGCTCTAGTAAAACGTACATAGAAACTTCCTTTCTCTTCTTTTTTTCCTTCGTTAAGCGGTGGTAAAGTGAAGGAAGCATAACGATTTCTTACAAAATAAAATTAAAGACTATTAACAAACAGTTTTAGCTGACACCTTTAAAATAAAAAAGAATAGAGATCAATGAACACGTTTAGGTTCTGTCACTCATCTAATAAAAATTTCTATTTTCCTTTATATACTTTGTGACTAGGGTCGTGTTTTAACAAATTCAATGTCGCCATTCGATTCCGCTTGAAATATTATATAAGAATCAATCAAAAAATATATTTTTCAATTTTAGCATTTGTTCCCTTTTGTAAAAACGTGTCTCAATTAAATCTATTTGTTAGTTGAACAACTTTAGCATCTCTTAGAATACTGTCAAGGGGTCTCCCCCGGGGAGCTGGTCAAGAATCAACCCAGAAAAATCGAGATGAAAAAAATATGAAGCTAATTTAGTTTTTAAAAGTTTACATCAGAAGACCATTACATATTCATGAATTGTTTTTGGAACAAATGAAAAACTGTTTAATGGAACTTCAGTTCACCCTTATATTGACAACTGGAATAAATTTTTGTGATGATAAAATGAGATCAAATGTTGAAATTTCTAATGCGTGATTTTCAATAGTTAGATAAACACATTTTAAAATTCCAACTCTCTCAGTATACATCTTCGGACACTTATAATTTATTTTTCATTCGCAGAGGATAAAATTCCAGCTCAGGTGTGACCTCGTCATCTAACCATAGTTCAAACTTACGTGGTGTTGTTCTCTTATCTTTCTCTTCGGGTGTTGATCCTCTTATCGTTCCCTTCGGGTGTTGATCTTCGACCGTCATCAATAGCCCGTTGTGTTGCTTCAGTGTAACGTTCACTAAAATACCATAAAAGTTATGGAAGTACCACTGCGATTTTTTAAAATTATCATACAATAAAACTCTGAAAAATTGCATGAAAATTATTGAAATTACTAACAAATACTAATTTTCTTAAGTTGAGAGCTTGAAATGATACTAACAATAAACAGCCAATTGAGCACAGCTTTTTTTTTAATTTATGAATCCAACATTTATGACGTTTAATGAGTTGATAGTATTAAAAAATCAGATCAATGTTCTTGTAAATAAATTTGGAAATTTAAATAAATATTTTAAAAACCAAGCACATACGCTAAAAAAAATATGAATAATGGAATTTCACGAGCATATGTTAAAATGAAGCACAAGCAGTGTTTCACATGAACACACCGACTTCGGTGATATTAACCGACGAATTAATGATACGAATTCTTTCCTGCATCAATTGATAAATTAAGTGTGAAACCAAGTGATATTAAATTCCTTCTATTTGCTTTTCATTTGGAAAACTGAGTTTTAAATTCTTTCTTATGAGCATTTTGTAATCAAAATTTCAATTCTAATTGATAGTATTAAAGGCTATCAAAGTATTAGTAAGGCTATCAAAAGCTCGAAATCTATTTTAATTTCAATCAGATCAATTCAATTCTTTTATGATATCTAATATTTCCATTTACAACAAAAACTGAAAAACAAAATTGGTATTTTAAGAGAATCTCGTTCAATTGAAAATATAGGTTAAAATGCGTAACATTCGTTCTAGTATCTTTTCAAAAATATGAAATACAAGAATAAAATAATATTAAGAGGAAATATTTGTATTCGTAATTCATAAGAATGTCTTTTGGTCTAACTTTGATCTGTTCATCTCTAACATGTTTCGAGGAGAACGCGCTCTTCAAATACTCTCGGAATAATTTATACTTTAAAAATTACAACTCATTGCATTTATGGGTTGCTCAACATTTCAAATTACCACCTAAAAATAGAGATCTTATGAAACAAATTCAGCCTCTCGAGATAAAAATAATGGATGCGCCCGATTAGACCACAACTTACGACTTCAAAGTGGATTCCAAACCACTTTGAACATTCATAGAGATCGGGATTCGAACGCAAGGCTGTTGAATGAAGAGTGGTAGCCACTGTAAGATGGAAATCAAATTTTCTGAAAAATATATATTTAAAATGTTAACTTTACTGAATAAATAAATTAGTATAGGTATATACAAATAAAAACTCCATTTGAAGAATAGTACAACTTAGGCCTGAATATGTTATGCTGATCTTTTCAAGGATTGAATATATTTTTATTCTGAAGAATTTTCAAATGAGAGTGAATAGTATTTTGACGACTTTAACATATTTCTAGCAAGAATAAGCATTGTTTAAGTGAAAGCAAACGCTTTAAAAAATACAAGTTAATTTTGGTACAAAGTTGAGGATTTTACATAACTTTTAAACTATGGGGAATTTTTCAGAATTTCTATCATTTTACGCTAGTTTGTTATTTTTAGAAATTATGTTGCATATTTAGACACCTTAATTAAATTTTGGATAAAATGTAATTCCGAATTCTATTAAAAAATAATTTTATTTTCCAATTTGGGTCTATTTTGTTTACTGCGTAGGCCTTTCATTGGCAGACATTCGAAAAAAGTTGCAATTACTTTTTTAAGACTTTTTTTGTTTGTGTTATAGCATATTTTTAGGCAACACATTTTTAGTCCAAAACTGGGTACAAGATGGGTTGGATTCGGGATTTTATGGCGCCATATTTGGCCATGCGTCAGCAAAAATTTATTGACACAGAAAAGAGAAATGCACTCCAAGCGGAATCGAACCTCACAGGAAAGGCCGCCAACGACTCGCAAGTTACTACAAGCAAGTGGGTATGGCGCCAAGAATGGCCTCACAGGGTATGCTTATTACACCGACCCGGCCGAAGCCAAGCGGCGACGATTTGGGACCAGAACAAGCGGTTCCTCATTTATTGAGAAAAAATTTATACAGGTCTTGACAATTTTTAGTAGTTACGCTAACAGTGCGTCTAACTTTTTTCTCAATATTTACTTAATAGAATATACAACCGTAAATATACATCTTGAATGGGTCTTTTGAACCTTCAAAATTATAATCTTTACAGAGACTTTCTGTATAAAAAATAATACTTAATTATGGCTTTTTTTTCTCTTTTTTATTAAAAAAAAATAACTTTTTGAACACCAGTATAGCACTCATACTCAATATTTACAATACTTTAGTGCAGGCCCCCCCCAACAGACAAACCAGTTCTTTAACTAATGTCGTTATAGCCTAAATGTCTTCAATTTCATCAAGTCTTTTCTCCACGATTTTATTTGGGATTATTTTTAGACCCTCTCTTGACTTCGTTGAATTCCATAGATAGCTTACTTTTACATTTTTTAAATTTACTGGAAAATAAAACTTTTTATTATCTTGCCAGTTGTGGAATTTATTCCCATCGATAAACATATTTGGAACAAGAAGTTTTGCAAATTTTAATTAAAATAGGAGTGGATATTGAAAACTGTTGAGGACAATCATTTAATAATGCTCCCAATATGTCAGAGAAGTACTCAGGTTTGCAAGAATGTTTAAAAGAACATAGCCCAAGGGCGGTTTGAATTCCGTGTACTAATCATTTCTTAAATTTAATTGGAAATTTCAATGCATAAACGTGTAGCGCTTCTATTCAGTATTCTATGTTTGTGCAGAACATATTCACATTTTTTTTCCCGTCAACCCATCGCTGGAAAATTTTAACCAGAAATCTAGAAATGTACAAACATTCCTCCTCAGTGGAAGATTTCTGATGCAAGATGGTCAGCACAAAAAAGTAGATGCTGTATTAGCTGTAAAACTTGGTTTCACCCATATAAAAGAGGCTTTAAGTGAAATTTATAATTCAGAAGAAGAAAAAAATTACCACAGCAAAGGCAATTTCACATTTGAAGAAAATGGACAAAAATGAAACAGTTATTTTGGAATACTATTTTACAAAAAATAAATGTTACTAGTAAATCAATGCAATCAGTGGAATGCGAACTATTAAAAGGATCTATTCTATTGAAGTCATTAAAAATTTTATTAATTATTTCATAGAAGAATTTGAAAAAGATGCGACTGATTCATCAGGGCTAACATTTAATGTTGAAGATGGACAAACTCGCAGACAACAAAGGGGAAAAAATGTTTTTGATGAAAACAGAGAAGTTGAACATGAATTTACATGAGAAAATTTCATTGTCAATTCAGTTTATGTCATATATGATAACACCAAGGCAGATTATCGAAAAGAACTCAGACGTATGAAGTTGTTGGGGAGCCTTTTCGAATATCTTTTTATTGGGATTTATCAATTGAAAAAAGAACACGATACAAAAGTTGAAGGATATTTTCAAAAAGGACATTGATGTTTGTTCTTTTGAAGATTAATTTGACGATTGTTTAATCTTTCTATAAGAAAACGAGGACACCATAAAAACTACACTAGACATCTATCGAGCCGCCAAAAAAATGTCTTGTACATTTCCAAATGTTGAAATATTATTGAAATTTTTTTAAACTTTACATAATGCGTCAGGAAAACATCGTTATAATTATTTCAGTACTACGAGAAAAGATTTAATAATATGGTCATTCTGTATATAGAGTAATAAATTTTAAACCGAAATGACACTGCCAAAATAATTGACGAATTTGCAAAACGGAAATTCATGTAAAAATGTTTTTTTTTTAATGAATTTATTTAATGTGTTATGGCATGACATTTTTTATTACTTTTCTTTTTTGTTAATAACTTATTGAGAGTTTTCTTGAAACTTTTTTTTCCAACTTGAGTTTGAGGGCCCCGAAACTTTTACCGCTTGGGGCAACACTTGACTTGATCCGCCACTGAGTATCGGTAGCTACTGTTCGATAGCACTTGGTTATAGAGAGGTTCTATAGCACTTGGCCTCACAGGGTATAAAAAAGTTAAAAAAATTAAGTTGTATTTCTGATTCATTCTATTTTTTTTTTTTGCTTCATAGGTCATGTGCTGGTCAGCGAATTAAAGAATTTTGTTGACACTGAAATAGTTAATAAACTAGATAATTATTTAAAGATCTTTCCATTTCATTTTGCTTATTTTATGTTTCATTCACATTACATAATAAAATACTGTAAAAGAAATTATTTGTACTTAGCAACTATGGATGCTAATTTCATTGGTAGTACGTAAATAGTGTTAAAAATCAGAATTTTTCGATTTGATCTCAATTCCAACTAATTTTTCTAAAAAAAAGCCATCTTTTAACTATCCATACCAATAATCTATGAGAATATGTGAGCATTTTTTGAATAGTTAAGTTTAAATTAATTATTTTGTGTAATGACCCTGATTACTGAAAAAAAAACTTATCAAAAGTAATCAACACACTCATATATAGAACAGTACACCTATAAGACCATAAAAAAAATCTTAGACATGCTTTATTGAAATGTGTATAGAAATAATGAATCATGCTAAAATATCGCATAGAAACAGGTGCTCAAGCTGGTGGTCGAGAGAATACGAACGCTTACTTACCATTGTAATAATACCGTTGGCACCGCTGGAGCAAGGCTTACATCGAGTTTGGGTTTATGGTCTAATTTACAAACTCATTCATTACTTTTTCACCCTCACTCTTTTCCTCATCATTCATTCCTACCTTTCACGTAGGCATTTTATTGTTCGGGTCAACCAAGATTATTCCATCCTTCGTTCAATTCAAGCTGGCACCCCATAGGGTTCCATACTCGGGTCCAAATTATCAACATTTACGTATATGACATCACAAGAAACAATACCCTCCTATGCATGTTCGCCGACGAAACAGCGGTACTGGCTAGAACCAAGACTTTCAATCCATTGTGGCTCACACTCAAACAATATCTCCATAAACTCGTGTCCTTGCTCATAAACTGGAAAATCCAATTGAACGCATACAAATGCCAAGCTATAATGTTCACTCGAAAGAAAATCAACCCTCTTCCTCCACTCAAGCTCTTTGGCTCCGAAATGTACCAGACTGCAAATACCTTGGAGTCATCTTAAGACTCCAAACTAGTCTGGTATAGACATATGTCTTCTATTACGAAAACGTTCCTATTTGCGCGTGTGTATAATTTAATTTAACCCTTAATAAATAGAAAATCGAAAACAACGCTCCAAAACAAAGTGATCCTGTACAAACCAATGTTACGAACAATGGTCACCTACACTAGATTTGCTCCTGAAACTCACATAAAAAGAATCTTTCCAAAACATTACCCTTCGAATAGCTATAGACAGCCCGTGGTTCAACCGCAACATAAAAATTAGGGAAGAAGTTAAGATGTACGAGATCAAAGAGTTTTTTTATAAACTCAGTACAAATTTCTACACAAAACTCTCCTGTCATAATAACTATTCTATACTCCAAATCCCCAGATACGACTACCCTAGACCGAGATAAAAAAAAAAAACGACCTGGATCTACTCTAAATAAATAGAATTTTTCATCATTTTCCCCCTCCAAGATTGATTTAGAGTATGCCTTGCCTTTTCATTACCATTCAGCAGCATCGACCGGATGTACTATTGATCACCTCTCCACGCACTCGTGTGCTGCTCAGCTAAAGATTCGAAGTGTAGAGGGGACTCGTGCAAGTTAAATCCGTCGTGGACCAAATGTCCTCACGTTGGTGTGGTGTGGAAGTTTGAAGACTGGGTTTCCAAAATTATGAGGTAGTGTCCTCGGATCTCTCCTATGGCATTGATTCTGGACCTTCGTCAATAGCCATTTTGTAGCTCTAGTAAAACGTACATAGAAACTTCCTTTCTCTTCTTTTTTTCCTTGGTGGTAAAAGTGAAGGAAGCATAACGATTTCTTACAAAATAAAATTAAAGACTATTAACAAACAGTTTTAGCTGACACCTTTAAAATAAAAAAGAATAGAGATCAATGAACACGTTTAGGTTCTGTCACTCATCTAATAAAAATTTCTATTTTCCTTTATATACTTTGTGACTAGGGGTCGTGTTTTAACAAATTCCAATGTCGCCATTCGATTCCGCTTGAAATATTATATAAGAATCAATCAAAAAATATATTTTTCAATTTTAGCATTTGTTCCCTTTTGTAAAAACGTGTCTCAATTAAATCTATTTGTTAGTTGAACAACTTTAGCATCTCTTAGAATACTGTCAAGGGGTCTCCCCCGGGGAGCTGGTCAAGAATCAACCCAGAAAAATCGAGATGAAAAAAAATATGAAGCTAATTTAGTTTTTAAAAGTTTACATCAGAAGACCATTACATATTCATGAATTGTTTTTGGAACAAATGAAAAACTGTTTAATGGAACTTCAGTTACCCTTATATTGACAACTGGGAATAAATTTTTTGTGATGATAAAAATGAGATCAAATGTTGAAATTTCTAATGCGTGATTTTCAATAGTTAGATAAACACATTTTAAAATTCCAACTCTCTCAGTATACATCTTCGGACACTTATAATTTATTTTTCATTCGCAGAGGATAAAATTCCAGCTCAGGTGTGACCTCGTCATCTAACCATAGTTCAAACTTACGTGGTGTTGTTCTCTTATCTTTCTCTTCGGGTGTTGATCCTCTTATCGTTCCCTTCGGGTGTTGATCTTCGACCGTCATCAATAGCCCGTTGTGTTGCTTCAGTGTAACGTTCACTAAAATACCATAAAAGTTATGGAAGTACCACTGCGATTTTTTAAATTATCATACAATAAAACTCTGAAAAATTGCATGAAAATTATTGAAATTACTAACAAATACTAATTTTCTTAAGTTGAGAGCTTGAAATGATACTAACAATAAACAGCCAATTGAGCACAGCTTTTTTTTTAATTTATGAATCCAACATTTATGACGTTTAATGAGTTGATAGTATTAAAAAATCAGATCAATGTTCTTGTAAATAAATTTGGAAATTTAATAAATATTTTAAAAACCAAGCACATACGCTAAAAAAAATATGAATAATGGAATTTCACGAGCATATGTTAAAATGAAGCACAAGCAGTGTTTCACATGAACACACCGACTTCGGTGATATTAACCGACGAATTAATGATACGAATTCTTCCTGCATCAATTGATAAATTAAGGTGTGAAACCAAGTGATATTAAATTCCTTCTATTTGCTTTTCATTTGGAAAACTGAGTTTTAAATTCTTTCTTATGAGCATTTTGTAATCAAAATTTCAATTCTAATTGATAGTATTAAAGGCTATCAAAGTATTAGTAAGGCTATCAAAAGCTCGAAATCTATTTTAATTTCAATCAGATCAATTCAATTCTTTTATGATATCTAATATTTCCATTTACAACAAAAACTGAAAAACAAAATTGGTATTTTAAGAGAATCTCGTTCAATTGAAAATATAGGTTAAAATGCGTAACATTCGTTCTAGTATCTTTTCAAAAATATGAAATTACAAGAATAAAATAATATTAAAGAGGAAATATTTGTATTCGTAATTCATAAGAATGTCTTTTTGGTCTAACTTTGATCTGTTCATCTCTAACATGTTTCGAGGAGAACGCGCTCTTCAAATACTCTCGGAATAATTTATACTTTAAAAATTACAACTCATTGCATTTATGGGTTGCTCAACATTTCAAATTACCACCTAAAAATAGAGATCTTATGAAACAAATTCAGCCTCTCGAGATAAAAATAATGGATGCGCCCGATTAGACCACAACTTACGACTTCAAAGTGGATTCCAAACCACTTTGAACATTCATAGAGATCGGGATTCGAACGCAAGGCTGTTGAATGAAGAGTGGTAGCCACTGTAAGATGGAAATCAAATTTTCTGAAAAATATATATTTAAAATGTTAACTTTACTGAATAAATAAATTAGTATAGGTATATACAAATAAAAACTCCATTTGAAGAATAGTACAACTTAGGCCTGAATATGTTATGCTGATCTTTTCAAGGATTGAATATATTTTTATTCTGAAGAATTTTCAAATGAGAGTGAATAGTATTTTGACGACTTTAACATATTTCTAGCAAGAATAAGCATTGTTTAAGTGAAAGCAAACGCTTTAAAAAATACAAGTTAATTTTGGTACAAAGTTGAGGATTTTACATAACTTTTAAACTATGGGGAATTTTTCAGAATTTCTATCATTTTACGCTAGTTTGTTATTTTTAGAAATTATGTTGCATATTTAGACACCTTAATTAAATTTTGGATAAAATGTAATTCCGAATTCTATTAAAAAATAATTTTATTTTCCAATTTGGGTCTATTTTGTTTACTGCGTAGGCCTTTCATTGGCAGACATTCGAAAAAAGTTGCAATTACTTTTTTAAGACTTTTTTTGTTTGTGTTATAGCATATTTTTAGGCAACACATTTTTAGTCCAAAACTGGGTACAAGATGGGTTGGATTCGGGATTTTATGGCGCCATATTTGGCCATGCGTCAGCAAAAATTTATTGACACAGAAAAGAGAAATGCACTCCAAGCGGAATCGAACCTCACAGGAAAGGCCGCCAACGACTCGCAAGTTACTACAAGCAAGTGGGTATGGCGCCAAGAATGGCCTCACAGGGTATGCTTATTACACCGACCCGGCCGAAGCCAAGCGGCGACGATTTGGGACCAGAACAAGCGGTTCCTCATTTATTGAGAAAAAATTTATACAGGTCTTGACAATTTTTAGTAGTTACGCTAACAGTGCGTCTAACTTTTTTCTCAATATTTACTTAATAGAATATACAACCGTAAATATACATCTTGAATGGGTCTTTTGAACCTTCTAAATTATAATCTTTACAGAGACTTTCTGTATAAAAAATAATACTTAATTATGGCTTTTTTTTCTCTTTTTTATTAAAAAAAAATAACTTTTTGAACACCAGTATAGCACTCATACTCAATATTTACAATACTTTAGTGCAGGCCCCCCCCCAACAGACAAACCAGTTCTTTAACTAATGTCGTTATAGCCTAAATGTCTTCAATTTCATCAAGTCTTTTCTCCACGATTTTATTTGGGATTATTTTTAGACCCTCTCTTGACTTCGTTGAATTCCATAGATAGCTTACTTTTACATTTTTTAAATTTACTGGAAAATAAAACTTTTTATTATCTTGCCAGTTGTGGAATTTATTCCCATCGATAAACATATTTGGAACAAGAAGTTTTGCAAATTTTAATTAAAATAGGAGTGGATATTGAAAACTGTTGAGGACAATCATTTAATAATGCTCCCAATATGTCAGAGAAGTACTCAGGTTTGCAAGAATGTTTAAAAGAACATAGCCCAAGGGCGGTTTGAATTCCGTGTACTAATCATTTCTTAAATTTAATTGGAAATTTCAATGCATAAACGTGTAGCGCTTCTATTCAGTATTCTATGTTTGTGCAGAACATATTCACATTTTTTTTCCCGTCAACCCATCGCTGGAAAATTTTAACCAGAAATCTAGAAATGTACAAACATTCCTCCTCAGTGGAAGATTTCTGATGCAAGATGGTCAGCACAAAAAAGTAGATGCTGTATTAGCTGTAAAACTTGGTTTCACCCATATAAAAGAGGCTTTAAGTGAAATTTATAATTCAGAAGAAGAAAAAAATTACCACAGCAAAGGCAATTTCACATTTGAAGAAAATGGACAAAAATGAAACAGTTATTTTGGAATACTATTTTACAAAAAATAAATGTTACTAGTAAATCAATGCAATCAGTGGAATGCGAACTATTAAAAGGATCTAATCTATTGAAGTCATTAAAAATTTTATTAATTATTTCATAGAAGAATTTGAAAAAGATGCGACTGATTCATCAGGGCTAACATTTAATGTTGAAGATGGACAAACTCGCAGACAACAAAGGGGAAAAAAATGTTTTTGATGAAAACAGAGAAGTTGAACATGAATTTACATGAGAAAATTTCATTGTCAATTCAGTTTATGTCATATATGATAACACCAAGGCAGATTATCGAAAAGAACTCAGACGTATGAAGTTGTTGGGGAGCCTTTTCGAATATCTTTTTATTGGGATTTATCAATTGAAAAAAGAACACGATACAAAAGTTGAAGGATATTTTCAAAAAGGACATTGATGTTTGTTCTTTTGAAGATTAATTTGACGATTGTTTAATCTTTCTATAAGAAAACGAGGACACCATAAAAACTACACTAGACATCTATCGAGCCGCCAAAAAAATGTCTTGTACATTTCCAAATGTTGAAATATTATTGAAATTTTTTTAAACTTTACATAATGCGTCAGGAAAACATCGTTATAATTATTTCAGTACTACGAGAAAAGATTTAATAATATGGTCATTCTGTATATAGAGTAATAAATTTTAAACCGAAATGACACTGCCAAAATAATTGACGAATTTGCAAAACGGAAATTCATGTAAAAATGTTTTTTTTTAATGAATTTATTTAATGTGTTATGGCATGACATTTTTTATTACTTTTCTTTTTTGTTAATAACTTATTGAGAGTTTTCTTGAAACTTTTTTTTCCAACTTGAGTTTGAGGGCCCCGAAATTTTTACCGCTTGGGGCAACACTTGACTTGATCCGCCACTGAGTATCGGTAGCTACTGTTCGATAGCACTTGGTTATAGAGAGGTTCTATAGCACTTGGCCTCACAGGGTATAAAAAAGTTAAAAAAATTAAGTTGTATTTCTGATTCATTCTATTTTTTTTTTTTTTTGCTTCATAGGTCATGTGCTGGTCAGCGAATTAAAGAATTTTGTTGACACTGAAATAGTTAATAAACTAGATAATTATTTAAAGATCTTTCCATTTCATTTTGCTTATTTTATGTTTCATTCACATTACATAATAAAATACTGTAAAAGAAATTATTTGTACTTAGCAACTATGGATGCTAATTTCATTGGTAGTACGTAAATAGTGTTAAAAATCAGAATTTTTCGATTTGATCTCAATTCCAACTAATTTTTCTAAAAAAAAGCCATCTTTTAACTATCCATACCAATAATCTATGAGAATATGTGAGCATTTTTTGAATAGTTAAGTTTAAATTAATTATTTTGTGTAATGACCCTGATTACTGAAAAAAAAACTTATCAAAAGTAATCAACACACTCATATATAGAACAGTACACCTATAAGACCATAAAAAAAATCTTAGACATGCTTTATTGAAATGTGTATAGAAATAATGAATCATGCTAAAATATCGCATAGAAACAGGTGCTCAAGCTGGTGGTCGAGAGAATACGAACGCTTACTTACCATTGTAATAATACCGTTGGCACCGCTGGAGCAAGGCTTACATCGAGTTTGGGTTTATGGTCTAATTTACAAACTCATTCATTACTTTTTCACCCTCACTCTTTTCCTCATCATTCATTCCTACCTTTCACGTAGGCATTTTATTGTTCGGGTCAACCAAGATTATTCCATCCTTCGTTCAATTCAAGCTGGCACCCCATAGGGTTCCATACTCGGGTCCAAATTATCAACATTTACGTATATGACATCACAAGAAACAATACCCTCCTATGCATGTTCGCCGACGAAACAGCGGTACTGGCTAGAACCAAGACTTTCAATCCATTGTGGCTCACACTCAAACAATATCTCCATAAACTCGTGTCCTTGCTCATAAACTGGAAAATCCAATTGAACGCATACAAATGCCAAGCTATAATGTTCACTCGAAAGAAAATCAACCCTCTTCCTCCACTCAAGCTCTTTGGCTCCGAAATGTACCAGACTGCAAATACCTTGGAGTCATCTTAAGACTCCAAACTAGTCTGGTATAGACATATGTCTTCTATTACGAAAACGTTCCTATTTGCGCGTGTGTATAATTTAATTTAACCCTTAATAAATAGAAAATCGAAAACAACGCTCCAAAACAAAGTGATCCTGTACAAACCAATGTTACGAACAATGGTCACCTACACTAGATTTGCTCCTGAAACTCACATAAAAAGAATCTTTCCAAAACATTACCCTTCGAATAGCTATAGACAGCCCGTGGTTCAACCGCAACATAAAAATTAGGGAAGAAGTTAAGATGTACGAGATCAAAGAGTTTTTTTATAAACTCAGTACAAATTTCTACACAAAACTCTCCTGTCATAATAACTATTCTATACTCCAAATCCCCAGATACGACTACCCTAGACCGAGATAAAAAAAAAAAACGACCTGGATCTACTCTAAATAAATAGAATTTTTCATCATTTTCCCCCTCCAAGATTGATTTAGAGTATGCCTTGCCTTTTCATTACCATTCAGCAGCATCGACCGGATGTACTATTGATCACCTCTCCACGCACTCGTGTGCTGCTCAGCTAAAGATTCGAAGTGTAGAGGGGACTCGTGCAAGTTAAATCCGTCGTGGACCAAATGTCCTCACGTTGGTGTGGTGTGGAAGTTTGAAGACTGGGTTTCCAAAATTATGAGGTAGTGTCCTCGGATCTCTCCTATGGCATTGATTCTGGACCTTCGTCAATAGCCATTTTGTAGCTCTAGTAAAACGTACATAGAAACTTCCTTTCTCTTCTTTTTTTCCTTCGTTAAGCGGTGGTAAAGTGAAGGAAGCATAACGATTTCTTACAAAATAAAATTAAAGACTATTAACAAACAGTTTTAGCTGACACCTTTAAAATAAAAAAGAATAGAGATCAATGAACACGTTTAGGTTCTGTCACTCATCTAATAAAAATTTCTATTTTCCTTTATATACTTTGTGACTAGGGTCGTGTTTTAACAAATTCAATGTCGCCATTCGATTCCGCTTGAAATATTATATAAGAATCAATCAAAAAATATATTTTTCAATTTTAGCATTTGTTCCCTTTTGTAAAAACGTGTCTCAATTAAATCTATTTGTTAGTTGAACAACTTTAGCATCTCTTAGAATACTGTCAAGGGGTCTCCCCCGGGGAGCTGGTCAAGAATCAACCCAGAAAAATCGAGATGAAAAAAATATGAAGCTAATTTAGTTTTTAAAAGTTTACATCAGAAGACCATTACATATTCATGAATTGTTTTTGGAACAAATGAAAAACTGTTTAATGGAACTTCAGTTCACCCTTATATTGACAACTGGAATAAATTTTTGTGATGATAAAATGAGATCAAATGTTGAAATTTCTAATGCGTGATTTTCAATAGTTAGATAAACACATTTTAAAATTCCAACTCTCTCAGTATACATCTTCGGACACTTATAATTTATTTTTCATTCGCAGAGGATAAAATTCCAGCTCAGGTGTGACCTCGTCATCTAACCATAGTTCAAACTTACGTGGTGTTGTTCTCTTATCTTTCTCTTCGGGTGTTGATCCTCTTATCGTTCCCTTCGGGTGTTGATCTTCGACCGTCATCAATAGCCCGTTGTGTTGCTTCAGTGTAACGTTCACTAAAATACCATAAAAGTTATGGAAGTACCACTGCGATTTTTTAAAATTATCATACAATAAAACTCTGAAAAATTGCATGAAAATTATTGAAATTACTAACAAATACTAATTTTCTTAAGTTGAGAGCTTGAAATGATACTAACAATAAACAGCCAATTGAGCACAGCTTTTTTTTTAATTTATGAATCCAACATTTATGACGTTTAATGAGTTGATAGTATTAAAAAATCAGATCAATGTTCTTGTAAATAAATTTGGAAATTTAAATAAATATTTTAAAAACCAAGCACATACGCTAAAAAAAATATGAATAATGGAATTTCACGAGCATATGTTAAAATGAAGCACAAGCAGTGTTTCACATGAACACACCGACTTCGGTGATATTAACCGACGAATTAATGATACGAATTCTTTCCTGCATCAATTGATAAATTAAGTGTGAAACCAAGTGATATTAAATTCCTTCTATTTGCTTTTCATTTGGAAAACTGAGTTTTAAATTCTTTCTTATGAGCATTTTGTAATCAAAATTTCAATTCTAATTGATAGTATTAAAGGCTATCAAAGTATTAGTAAGGCTATCAAAAGCTCGAAATCTATTTTAATTTCAATCAGATCAATTCAATTCTTTTATGATATCTAATATTTCCATTTACAACAAAAACTGAAAAACAAAATTGGTATTTTAAGAGAATCTCGTTCAATTGAAAATATAGGTTAAAATGCGTAACATTCGTTCTAGTATCTTTTCAAAAATATGAAATACAAGAATAAAATAATATTAAGAGGAAATATTTGTATTCGTAATTCATAAGAATGTCTTTTGGTCTAACTTTGATCTGTTCATCTCTAACATGTTTCGAGGAGAACGCGCTCTTCAAATACTCTCGGAATAATTTATACTTTAAAAATTACAACTCATTGCATTTATGGGTTGCTCAACATTTCAAATTACCACCTAAAAATAGAGATCTTATGAAACAAATTCAGCCTCTCGAGATAAAAATAATGGATGCGCCCGATTAGACCACAACTTACGACTTCAAAGTGGATTCCAAACCACTTTGAACATTCATAGAGATCGGGATTCGAACGCAAGGCTGTTGAATGAAGAGTGGTAGCCACTGTAAGATGGAAATCAAATTTTCTGAAAAATATATATTTAAAATGTTAACTTTACTGAATAAATAAATTAGTATAGGTATATACAAATAAAAACTCCATTTGAAGAATAGTACAACTTAGGCCTGAATATGTTATGCTGATCTTTTCAAGGATTGAATATATTTTTATTCTGAAGAATTTTCAAATGAGAGTGAATAGTATTTTGACGACTTTAACATATTTCTAGCAAGAATAAGCATTGTTTAAGTGAAAGCAAACGCTTTAAAAAATACAAGTTAATTTTGGTACAAAGTTGAGGATTTTACATAACTTTTAAACTATGGGGAATTTTTCAGAATTTCTATCATTTTACGCTAGTTTGTTATTTTTAGAAATTATGTTGCATATTTAGACACCTTAATTAAATTTTGGATAAAATGTAATTCCGAATTCTATTAAAAAATAATTTTATTTTCCAATTTGGGTCTATTTTGTTTACTGCGTAGGCCTTTCATTGGCAGACATTCGAAAAAAGTTGCAATTACTTTTTTAAGACTTTTTTTGTTTGTGTTATAGCATATTTTTAGGCAACACATTTTTAGTCCAAAACTGGGTACAAGATGGGTTGGATTCGGGATTTTATGGCGCCATATTTGGCCATGCGTCAGCAAAAATTTATTGACACAGAAAAGAGAAATGCACTCCAAGCGGAATCGAACCTCACAGGAAAGGCCGCCAACGACTCGCAAGTTACTACAAGCAAGTGGGTATGGCGCCAAGAATGGCCTCACAGGGTATGCTTATTACACCGACCCGGCCGAAGCCAAGCGGCGACGATTTGGGACCAGAACAAGCGGTTCCTCATTTATTGAGAAAAAATTTATACAGGTCTTGACAATTTTTAGTAGTTACGCTAACAGTGCGTCTAACTTTTTTCTCAATATTTACTTAATAGAATATACAACCGTAAATATACATCTTGAATGGGTCTTTTGAACCTTCTAAATTATAATCTTTACAGAGACTTTCTGTATAAAAAATAATACTTAATTATGGCTTTTTTTTCTCTTTTTTATTAAAAAAAATAACTTTTTGAACACCAGTATAGCACTCATACTCAATATTTACAATACTTTAGTGCAGGCCCCCCCAACAGACAAACCAGTTCTTTAACTAATGTCGTTATAGCCTAAATGTCTTCAATTTCATCAAGTCTTTTCTCCACGATTTTATTTGGGATTATTTTTAGACCCTCTCTTGACTTCGTTGAATTCCATAGATAGCTTACTTTTACATTTTTTAAATTTACTGGAAAATAAAACTTTTTATTATCTTGCCAGTTGTGGAATTTATTCCCATCGATAAACATATTTGGAACAAGAAGTTTTGCAAATTTTAATTAAAATAGGAGTGGATATTGAAAACTGTTGAGGACAATCATTTAATAATGCTCCCAATATGTCAGAGAAGTACTCAGGTTTGCAAGAATGTTTAAAAGAACATAGCCCAAGGGCGGTTTGAATTCCGTGTACTAATCATTTCTTAAATTTAATTGGAAATTTCAATGCATAAACGTGTAGCGCTTCTATTCAGTATTCTATGTTTGTGCAGAACATATTCACATTTTTTTTCCCGTCAACCCATCGCTGGAAAATTTTAACCAGAAATCTAGAAATGTACAAACATTCCTCCTCAGTGGAAGATTTCTGATGCAAGATGGTCAGCACAAAAAAGTAGATGCTGTATTAGCTGTAAAACTTGGTTTCACCCATATAAAAGAGGCTTTAAGTGAAATTTATAATTCAGAAGAAGAAAAAAATTACCACAGCAAAGGCAATTTCACATTTGAAGAAAATGGACAAAAATGAAAGTTATTTTGGAATACTATTTTACAAAAAATAAATGTTACTAGTAAATCAATGCAATCAGTGGAATGCGAACTATTAAAAGGATCTATTCTATTGAAGTCATTAAAAATTTTATTAATTATTTCATAGAAGAATTTGAAAAAGATGCGACTGATTCATCAGGGCTAACATTTAATGTTGAAGATGGACAAACTCGCAGACAACAAAGGGGAAAAAAATGTTTTTGATGAAAACAGAGAAGTTGAACATGAATTTACATGAGAAAATTTCATTGTCAATTCAGTTTATGTCATATATGATAACACCAAGGCAGATTATCGAAAAGAACTCAGACGTATGAAGTTGTTGGGGAGCCTTTTCGAATATCTTTTTATTGGGATTTATCAATTGAAAAAAGAACACGATACAAAAGTTGAAGGATATTTTCAAAAAGGACATTGATGTTTGTTCTTTTGAAGATTAATTTGACGATTGTTTAATCTTTCTATAAGAAAACGAGGACACCATAAAAACTACACTAGACATCTATCGAGCCGCCAAAAAAATGTCTTGTACATTTCCAAATGTTGAAATATTATTGAAATTTTTTTAAACTTTACATAATGCGTCAGGAAAACATCGTTATAATTATTTCAGTACTACGAGAAAAGATTTAATAATATGGTCATTCTGTATATAGAGTAATAAATTTTAAACCGAAATGACACTGCCAAAATAATTGACGAATTTGCAAAACGGAAATTCATGTAAAAATGTTTTTTTTTTAATGAATTTATTTAATGTGTTATGGCATGACATTTTTTATTACTTTTCTTTTTTGTTAATAACTTATTGAGAGTTTTCTTGAAACTTTTTTTTCCAACTTGAGTTTGAGGGCCCCGAAATTTTTACCGCTTGGGGCAACACTTGACTTGATCCGCCACTGAGTATCGGTAGCTACTGTTCGATAGCACTTGGTTATAGAGAGGTTCTATAGCACTTGGCCTCACAGGGTATAAAAAAGTTAAAAAAATTAAGTTGTATTTCTGATTCATTCTATTTTTTTTTTTTGCTTCATAGGTCATGTGCTGGTCAGCGAATTAAAGAATTTTGTTGACACTGAAATAGTTAATAAACTAGATAATTATTTAAAGATCTTTCCATTTCATTTTGCTTATTTTATGTTTCATTCACATTACATAATAAAATACTGTAAAAGAAATTATTTGTACTTAGCAACTATGGATGCTAATTTCATTGGTAGTACGTAAATAGTGTTAAAAATCAGAATTTTTCGATTTGATCTCAATTCCAACTAATTTTTCTAAAAAAAAGCCATCTTTTAACTATCCATACCAATAATCTATGAGAATATGTGAGCATTTTTTGAATAGTTAAGTTTAAATTAATTATTTTGTGTAATGACCCTGATTACTGAAAAAAAAACTTATCAAAAGTAATCAACACACTCATATATAGAACAGTACACCTATAAGACCATAAAAAAAATCTTAGACATGCTTTATTGAAATGTGTATAGAAATAATGAATCATGCTAAAATATCGCATAGAAACAGGTGCTCAAGCTGGTGGTCGAGAGAATACGAACGCTTACTTACCATTGTAATAATACCGTTGGCACCGCTGGAGCAAGGCTTACATCGAGTTTGGGTTTATGGTCTAATTTACAAACTCATTCATTACTTTTTCACCCTCACTCTTTTCCTCATCATTCATTCCTACCTTTCACGTAGGCATTTTATTGTTCGGGTCAACCAAGATTATTCCATCCTTCGTTCAATTCAAGCTGGCACCCCATAGGGTTCCATACTCGGGTCCAAATTATCAACATTTACGTATATGACATCACAAGAAACAATACCCTCCTATGCATGTTCGCCGACGAAACAGCGGTACTGGCTAGAACCAAGACTTTCAATCCATTGTGGCTCACACTCAAACAATATCTCCATAAACTCGAGTCCTTGCTCATAAACTGGAAAATCCAATTGAACGCATACAAATGCCAAGCTATAATGTTCACTCGAAAGAAAATCAACCCTCTTCCTCCACTCAAGCTCTTTGGCTCCGAAATGTACCAGACTGCAAATACCTTGGAGTCATCTTAAGACTCCTAACTAGTCTGGTATAGACATATGTCTTCTATTACGAAAACGTTCCTATTTGCGCGTGTGTATAATTTAATTTAACCCTTAATAAATAGAAAATCGAAAACAACGCTCCAAAACAAAGTGATCCTGTACAAACCAATGTTACGAACAATGGTCACCTACACTAGTCCTGTCTGGGGATTTGCTCCTGAAACTCACATAAAAAGAATCTTTCCAAAACATTACCCTTCGAATAGCTATAGACAGCACGTGGTTCAACCGCAACATAAAAATTAGGGAAGAAGTTAAGATGTACGAGATCAAAGAGTTTTTTTATAAACTCAGTACAAATTTCTACGCAAAACTCTCCTATCATAATAACGATTCTATACACCAAATCCCCAGATATGACTACCCTAGACCGAGATAAAAAAAACGACCTGGATCTACTCTAAATAAATATAATTTTTCATTATGTTCCCCCTCCAAGAAACGCCAAGGTCAAAAGGGATGACATTCTAGCTAGGATAAGCTTAAGCCCCGTCCACACCGGAGAAGCCGAGCTAAACATGGATGATTGATTAACACCGGAGACAAGTTTGATTGATAGCTCGTTCAGTGTAGACGGTGAATTGAGCAGTGTGAGCACAACCAAAATGATCCGCTTCTTGTCGGTACATCAAAGGAAAGCAAGTGTTTGTGCTCGCTTGATTTGGACGGCGTTTTTTGGTTCCATTGCTCGACGTTCAATCAATCACCAAGGGCCATCGTCAAAAAACGGGATCGGAAAATAGAAATATTTATTTTTCTTCGGATTTTAAAGTGATACTATTATTTAAGTAGTCTATTTGTAAGCATTGTGTATTTTGCTATACATCGTTGACGATTAAAACTTAGGTGTGAAAATGTAATCTGCCCATATTAATGTCAAAATTGATGCGTCCATCCATGTGTATTTAGACGAAATAGTGGTCTTGGTCTAAATATCTGCTATTCTAAAATGAAATATCCGACCTCTACTACGCAATGTCCTGACGAATCTATTGCACTTACAATAATGAAATTTGGCACACTGCACGGGTAGTCCGAAGTTTTTGCTATTTTTGTGTTGAGCCCGAATTTTAAAATTCAATCTAAAACATTTTAAATTTATTTATTGGAATTTAATTATTATTGTTTTCTTTGGAATGACAACTGCAAAACGAGTTGGCAGATACTAAATTTATTTTTTCCGCTTCCGATTTCATTTTGCGGAGAAATATTTGTCAGAAGTCTAAAAAAACAAATAAAGTTTTAACTTTAGTTATGTAGTTCTTTTTTCTTATCACCTTGATCGTTAAAGATAGAGTAAAATTTTCAACGGATTTCATATCTGCGGATAATTTCACATTAGATCTATACCTAAAAATATGATTTTCGATAAATAAATAATTTTTAAATTGAAACTTATATTTTTTCCAATACGAACGCCACTTTCTGTGAAGAATGACTTTCGTTTGATTCGAGATATCACAGATTTCATTTCCTACGCTCAAACCATTTCACAGCGAAGAAAAGCAAAACAAATAAAAAACATTGTTTAGTACTTTTTCGTAAAATCGGGATCGTTAAAGATGGATTAAAAATTTTAACAGATTCGCAATCTGTGGAAAATCTCTAAATCTAAACCCCTACACCTCTACCTTACAGTTGATTTTCTTTTAATAAATAATTTTTCAATTAAATATTTATATGTTCGCGAGAGATTGTGACGTCACGACGATTGAATCTCTTCGCAATTCGAATTTGACAATGACGAGGTCATTACGGCGTAGTCTGTGGTGTTTGTTTGAGAAGCAAATCATAGTTCTTAATTTGGTTACCGAAGAAAATCAAATTAGAATTAGCAGGGAATCTATTCCAATAGGCTATGAATTTCCATTTGGTTTGTGAGGCAAACCAATGTCATGATTGCTTAATTGTCCAATAGCCTTCGCAAACCAAATGGCTATTCTTAGCAATACCCACGCAGTGGCTAGTTTAAGATAAATAAGAGGTGGATATTTAAAATGTATTTAATCTTTTTTGCAATTAAAGAAAATTTAAAATTGTGGCACAGCAATATTATTACGTTTTACCGAAAAATGGCGCATTAAAAGAAACATTCAATATGTTGTAACATATGAGTGAAATATTTAGTAAAACATTTTTATGTTGTAAAGAAATAATCTGCTTAATATCAATTTTGCAAGTACGTATGGATATACATATGTTAATAAAGCAGCCGCAGGATTGAAAACGTAGTTTGTTCAAAATTGTACAGGGATTACGAAGAAGAAGATTATTTTCCGAGGCGGCGATTAGTTTAGGGTTTATTAAGTGTCAAATTAGGATAAGACGTACACATTTTCAGTCTTTTGGCTCCTGAGAATATGAGATTTTCCATCACGGGTGTCACCCTTTTTGTGAACTTTTCTTCCTATTTCTCTTTAATAAATTGTCAATAATAAAATACGCTGCACTCGCGATTATGCGCCGACTTCGTAAAGAACGGGACCTTTAAACAATTTGCTTCAAACAATAAGTTTGCAGTTTAACTTCAACACACAACCAACCAGATTGATCGCGAGCACACCGAACATTTTGTGTCCGAGCTGTCAAACCAGAGAGATTGATTAACGAAACCTGTGTCCGGGATTAATCAATCATCCATGTTTAGCTCGGCTTCTCCGGTGTGAACGGGGCTCGGGGATATTTCAGTTCAGCCGAATTTATAATCGACACTGGAGTCGAGATCTGGTCAAGTGGTCTTAGAAGGGGCTTTTGGAAATCGAATATGGGTGAATATTAAGGTTTTGAAGCTGAGGTTATCAGGAAGAAGCAAAGATGGAGATTCGGGAGTAGAAATTTGTTGTGCAATTACACCTTCCCTTTATGTAACGAAGTTTTATTGCCATTGTACGATTTCAACGTTTTCAGGTCAATCGTTTGGAGAGAGAGGTGTAGTTACCACACACGCAGTAACATAACAGAGAAAAATGGAAATTCGGCTGATATAGTTGAATCGTAAAACGAAGTTAGTTGCAATGATAATAAGGGGCATGGAGAGAAAATAGATTTCGTAGAAATTCAGGATAATTTAGAAATTGAAAGGGGTGATCGAGTAAATGTTGATTCGGAAGACGGAAAGCAGGAAATTTCGGAAAGTGAGAAGTTGAAATTTGAACAGCGGGAAGATAGTTTATGACGAGAAGTTTTTGAATTCGTAAAAAGAAAGAAAGGGGGAGGATATGCAGGATACTATTATTTGTAAGTTGGTGTTGCCTAAAGGGAAATACACACAATTTAAGAATTAGCATACGATGCACTAGTGTTAACTCTGTCGTCTATAATTTGACTGATTAAAGACTTTTTGGGGAAACTTCGGTACGTTTTTGTTGTTGTTCCGTTTTATGGTGAAGTATTGATGTTTCTGTGTTTGAAGTGAATTTTTGTTTATGGCCTCAAATTCTTAGGACCTCTGTGCAACCTATTATATAGATTAATATTCAACTATAATGTCGCTCTCCGCATTTAACGAATAATAAACGACTTGTCCTCAAAGCTCAGTGTTTCGTTAACCAGATGCCAGTTCATCAAACGAACCAAATACTAACAAAACATTTCTACCCTTATTACTAATACATATAATAAATATATTTAAGTATCACTAGCAAAAAACAAGACAAGTGTATCTAATAGTGTAAGCGTAGCAAAATTTTAAGTACAGCGCAACATTCTTGACAAGTAAAATTGAATACTTTTAACCACCTTTCCAAAGGTCTTATTTCTTTGACAAAAACAAAAAATTTTTTGCAAAAACTGAACGTGCTATACATATGCCTCAGGTATATACTAATTAAAAAAAATAGAAGGTTATGAGGCTAACAAATTATTTTTAATGCCTGAAAGAATGGATTCACCCTATTAGATTGTTTTCGTATTGTGTGACGAGCAGTTATTAGTTTAGTTTGGTGCAAATACTAAACAATTTTAGTTATAGTAGTATAGTTATGCAAATTTCTCGTTAGTAATCCTTTGAAAATATTCGTCAAGAAAATATCCAGGAATTTTCTTCTAAAGACATACAAATTTAAAAATATAGCTATGCAAAATATTTTTTAATTGTTGAAATACGTAAAAATTCATCAGTTTGAAAATGTAGTACATACTTCTAAACTAATGATTTTAACAGTGGATATAAAGAAAAGTAAGTAAACATTTAAGTTATTTTGAAGTCTGCTCTATTCAACCATACTCAATAAGACTGTAATGGTGGAAGACAAGGTATTATGAATAAACTGTATTATTACCTGATTAGTGGATAATAATTAACAGGATTGGGAATAGAGGGAATAAAAAAAAAGTAAATACAATCATTAGCTAAAGGATATTAATGTTGGAAAAACGTGGGTCATGGGTTTGATCTTCAGAGAATAAACATCAAAAGAAATTTAAGATTAATTTTATGAAACATTATACAGTAACTTATTTAGTTTGTAAGAAAACATCACTAGGCAAAGAAGTTCAACAAAATAATGTGATGAAAGGTAAGATAAATTAGTGTCATAAATTTTGCATTATGTGTAAACTCTTACTTGATTTTCATTTTATATAAGTTGCAGATTTTCCATATACGAAAGTTAAAATAGAAAAATCTTGCAAATTTTAAGAATAGAAACAAACAGTTGTAAATACTTTCTATAAAACAGTGCTACACATAATCAAATACAGTAGAACTCCGATTATCCGGATCGCTTTGTGAAACAAAGAACTCGGCAAAATCCGCATTTGAAAAGTTTCTTATCGGTGAATGATTAAAAACGGTCGATGTGTCAGTTGAAGACATAGGAAACATCCTAGTGAAAATTCCTGGATGTTCCGAGTGGACGCAGGCGAGTAGCTGATGTATGATTCTTTGAAACTTGGATTCCAAAATCTTAGTGATGATGAACTGATTCGAAATGTGAGATAAGAACTCATTGATGACGATGACATTGCTACTCAACCAGACGCGGGACCGTCAGTATGTAAGACATTTTTGTGTCTTGACACAGCGCTAAAATGGATGGAGTGGAATGCGACCACCTTCAACTACTCACCGTCAAACGCATGCGAGACTTTGCTGCACGGAAACGAGTAAAGATAGTGAAACAAATGACTTTACCCTATATGTTACAGCAATGATACATCTTATTATAGTATATAAGTACAAAATATAAACAAAATTGTTCCATCGTCTTTACCTTCTAAAGCAAAATTCGTTTTTTTTAATAAGAAATAACTTTTTCTCGTAAATTAACAAATTTTCCGGATTTGGTTTGGTGTCTGGTCCCAATTGATTCGGATAATTGTAGTTCTACTGTACTATGAATGATACATAAAATAAGTTTCAGGTTCATTTCTGCAATCAATGAATTGTCCATTCCTAAATTATGAGGTTTTAAACAAAAGAAAATTATCTAAATTTCAAAGTTTGGTAAATATTTTTTGCTAAGTTATAACAACTCTACTTTACTGTTTACTTACAAAAGATATTATTTCTTATAAGTCTAATTTTCAAAATAAGTATTTTCTGTACCGAAAATTCTCTTATTTTGTAAAATTTTCGTATTTCTAAAAATTGTGATTAAACTTTTGATTCAATTGAATTGTCGACTGTACGGATCAATCCTGAACGAAAAGATCCGAGGATAACACCCGGTAAGTTTGAACAACTGTCAGATGACGAAGTTCACATCGGAACTGGTACCCCACTTTACAAACTTCATATCACGCTATCGTGAGAAAAATGTGAAGACACAACAGATTTAACATGCACCAGTCCCTACGTACACGACGGTCTTTAATTGGAACTAGTTTTGAACTCGTACCTCTCAGTCGTGACTCTATCAGCGGCTCTAAATTTGCGTAAATTTCTTTATCGCATAAGTTAATCTTGAAAAAGTCACCCTCCGTAACCATACAGTTGGTAATTCGCGACTCTATCAAATGCCGTTTTAAAAGGAACGAATGCAACAATTAGTTTCTGATTTTTTTTATTGACCATGATATTTACATCACGAAATCTTCAATTTGAAGGTTATCCACTCTCGTTTTGGCTTACTGTGCCAGTACAAGTATGTTCTCAATGTTAAAAATCTTTGGAAAATCTTGCTGCAAACACTAAATGGTCTGAGGGTGTCTGACATCGCAAAAAAAATTCCTTCCAAATTACTTTAAAGAAATGTGAAATTGTACATACTAAAAACTCTAAATGAAAAGGTATAAAAATCGCATGATTCATTGACATATTTTTAGATTATACGCATGAGGTATGTGTTTACTCGTAATAATATTAATGCAGCAGAAGGTAATTTTCATTCCAGGTATAAATTTGAGAACACAAGAAAGCAAGGAAATAATATACAAGATTTACTTTTCTGAAATAGGAAGATATTTGAATTAATTTCGACTTTAGATATGCTTACCACAGCTCGGTGTTTATCAAGAATAGAAACGTCCTGCTTGAGTTCCAACTCGACATCCTCATCAGTGCGTTTATTTTCAACTAGCAGTACCCTACAGCATTCTTGTCATGTCCTTACCGATTCTGAAAACACTAAAAAGAAAAAAACACGACAACTTAAATTTTAATGAGGCGATGCCGCCTCATTCCTTGCAACTTCACAGATCCTTGGATGAATAAGTCAGGGAATTCAATGAGGAACGAACCAAATGGGAATTCAGCATGACGTCACAATCTCTGGCGAAAATATCAATATTTGATTGAAAAATTATTTATTAAAACTAATTCAAATGTATAAGGTATCTATCTGGTGTCAAATTTTCCATAGATTTCAAATCCGTTGAAATTTTTAATCTATCTTTAACGATCCCGATATTACAAAAAAGAAAGATATTCAATTAAAAAGTTTTATCTGTTTAAAGAAAATCATATTTTTAGCTATCGATCTAATATGAAATTTTCCGCAGATTTCAAAACATTTGAAATTTCTACTCTATTTTTAACGATTTGGGAGATTGAAAAAAGCACAACATAACTAAAGTTAAAACCGTCTGCTGGAAAATCATTTATCGGCGCAAAATGAAAACGGAAACGAAAAAAAAATAAATATAGAATCTGGGATCTTCTGTACTGTTGCATTCAATAATAATTAAATTCATTTTAAAATGTTCTAGGTTGAATTTTAAAACTCCCCGCGTAAAAAATTCGGAGTAACTGTGTGCCACATGCCATTACTGTAAGCGCTATAGAATCATAAGGACTTTGCCTGTCGGAAACAAACAAACTAAGAGACAGACTTACATTTCCTTTTATCTACTAGGGAGCTTAAGCTCGCCAACCCCCGTAATTTTTTGATATTTTCAGTATGTAGTTCTTTTTTCTTATCACCTTGATCGTTAAAGATAGAGTAAAATTTTCAACGGATTTCATATCAGCGGACAATTTCACATTAGACCTATACATAAAAAATATGATTTTCGATAAATAGATAATTTTTAAATTGAAACATATTTTTTTCCAATACGAACGCCACTTTCCGTGAAGAATGACTTTCGTTTGATTCGAAATATCACAGATTTCATTTCCTACGCTCAAACCATTTCACAGCGAAGAAAAGCAAAATAAATCAAAAAACATATTGAGTGGCATTGTTTAGTACTTTTTCGTAAAATCGGGATCGTTAAATATAGATTAAAAATTTTAACAGATTCGAAATCTGTGGAAAATCTGTAAATCTAAACCCCTAAATCTTTACCTTGCATTTGATTTTCTTTTAATAAATAATTTTTCAATTAAATATTTATATTTTCGCAAGAGATTGTGATGTGACGCCGATTGAATCTATTCGCAATTCGAATTTGACAATGACGAGGTCATTACGGCGTTGTCTGTAGTGTTTGTTTGAGAAGCAAATCATAGTTCATAGTTTGGTTTGCGAAGCAAATCAAATTAGAATTTGCAGGGAATCTATTCCAATAAGCTACGAATTTCCTTTTGGTTTGTGAGGCAAACCAAAGTCATGATTGATGTTTTCCAATAGGCTTCGCAAACCAAATGGGAATTCTTAGCAATCCCCACGCAGTGGGCAGTTTAAAATAAATAAAAGGTAGATATTTAAAATGTATTTAATCTTTTTTGCAATTAAAGAAAATTTAAAATTGTCACACTGCAATATTATTACGTGTTACCGAAAAATGGCTCATTGAAAGAAACATTCAATATGTTGTAACATATGAGTGAAATATTCAGTAAGAAATTTTTATTTTGTTGGGAAATAATCTGCTTAATATCAATTTTGCAAGTACGTATGGATATACATATGTTAATATAGTGGTTGCCACAGCCGCAGGATTGAAAACATGGTTTGTTCAAAATTGTACAGTGATTACGATGGAGAAGATATTTTTCCGAGGCGGCGATTAGTTTAGGGTTTATTAAGTGTCAAAGTAAGATAAGACGTACACATTTTCAGTCTTTGGGCTCCTGAGAATATTTTCCATCACGGGTGTCACCCAGTGTCGCCCTTTTTGTGAACTTTACTTCCTATTTCTCTTTAATAAATTGTCAATAATAAAATACGCTGCACTCGCGATTATGCGCCGACTTCGTAAAGAACGTGACCCTTAAACAATTTGCTTCAAACAATAAGTTTGCAGTTTAACTTCAACACACAACCAACCAGATTGATCGCGAGCACACGGAACATTTTGTGTCCGAGCTGTCAAACCACAAAAACCAGAGAGATTGATTCACCAAACCTGTCTCCGGGATTAATCAATCATCCATGTTTAGCTCGGCTTCTCCGGTGTGGACGGGGCACGGGGATAGTTCAGTTCAGCCGAATTTATAATCGACAGTGGAGTCGAGATCCGGTCAAGTGGTCTTAGAAGGGGCTGTTGGAAATCGAATATGGGTGAATATTAAGGTTTTGAAGCTGAGGTTATCGGGAAGAAGCAAAGATGGAGATTCGGGAGTATAAATTTTGTTGTGCAATTACACCTTCCCTTTATGTAACGAAGGTTTATTGTCATTGTACGATTTCAACGTTTTCAGGTCAATCGTTTGGAGAGAGAGGTGTAGTTACCACACACGCAGTAACATAACAGAGAAAAATAGAAATTCGGCTGATATAGTTGAATCGTAAAACGAAGTTAGTTGCAATGATAATAAGGGGCATGGAGAGAAAATAGATTTCGTAGAAATTCAGGATAATTTAGAAATGCAAAGGGGTGATCGAGTAAATGTTGAATCGGAAGACGGAAAGCAGGAAATTTCGTAAAGTGAGAAGTTGAAATTTGAACAGCGGGAAGATAGTTTATGACGAGAAGTTTTTGAATTCGTAAAAAGAAAGAAAGGGGGAGGATATGCAGGATACTATTATTTGTAAGTTGGTGTTGCCTAAAGGGAAATACACAAAATTTAAGAATTAGCATAAGATGCACATGTGTTAACTCTATCGTCTATAACTTGACTGATTGTTGTTTGCTGATGTCTAAGGCAATTTTTGGGGAAACTTGGATACGTTTTTGTTGTTCCCTTTTATGGTGAAGTATTGATGTTTCTGTGTTTGAAGTGAATTTTTGTTCATGGCCTCAAGTTCTTAGGACCTCTGTTCAACCTATTGTATCGATTAATATTCAACTATACTGTCGCTCTCCGCATTTAACGAATAATAAACGTATTGTCCTCAAAGCTCAGTGTTTCGTTAACCAGATGCCAGTTCATCAAACGAATCAAATCCTAACAAGTCATTTCTACCCTTATTACTAATACATATAATAAATATATTTAAGTATCACTAGCAAAAAACAAGACAAGTGTATCTAATAGTGTAAGCGTAGCAAAATTTTAAGTACAGCGCAACATTCTTGACAAGTAAAATTGAATATTTTTAACCACCTTTCCAAAGGTCTTATTTCTTTAACAAAAACAAAAATTATTTTGCAAAAACTGAACATGCTATACATATGCCTCAGGTATATACTACTTAAAAAAAATAGAAGGTTATGAGGCTAACAAATTATTTTTAATGCCTGAATGAATGGATTCACCCTATTAGATTGTTTTCGTACTGTGTGACGAGCAGTTATTAGTTTAGTTTGGTGCAAATACTAAACAATTTTAGTTATAGTAGTATAGTTATGCAAATTTCTCGTTAGTAATCCTTTGAAAATATTCGTCAAGAAAATATCCAGGAATTTTCTTCTAAAGACATACAAATTGAAAAATATAGCTATGTAATAAAATTTTTAATTGATGAAATACGTAAATGAAAAATACATCAGTTTGAAAATGTAGTAATGTAGTAACTTTTAAACTAATGATTTTAACAGTAGATATAAAGAAAAATAAGTAAATATTTAAGTTATTTTGAAGTCTGCTCTATTCAACCATATACAATAAGACTGTAATTATGGAAGACAAGGTATTATGAATAAACTGTATTAATACCTGATTAGTGGATAATAATTAACAGGATTGGGAATAGAGGGAATAAAAAAAAGTAAATACAATCTTTACCTAAAGGATATTAATGTTGGAAAGATGTGGGTCATGAGTTTGATCTTCAGAGAATAAACATGAAAAGAAATTTAAGATTAATTTTATGAAACATTACAGTAACTTACTTAGTTTGTAAGAAAACATCACTACGCAAAGAAGTTCAACAAAATAATGTGATGAAAGGTAAGATAAATTAGTGTTATAAGTTTTGCATTATGTGGAAACTCTTTACTTGATTTTCATTTTTTTAAATTGGAGATTTTCCCTATACGAAAGCTAAAATAGAAGAAGTTTTCAAATTTCATGTTTAGAAACTAAGAGTTATAAATAATTTCTATAAAACAGTGCTACAAAAAATCAAATACAGTAGAACTCCAATTATCCGGGTCGCTTTGAGAAACAAAGAACTCGTCAAAATTTGCATTTGAAAAGTTTCTTATCGTTGAATGATACAAAACGGTCGATGTGTCAGTTGAAGACATAGGAAACATCCTAGTGAAAATTCCTGGATGTTCCGAGGCCGCGATGTTCGAGGCAACCACTCTCAACTACTCACCGTCAAACGCATGCGAGACTTTGCTGCACGGAAACGAGTAAAGATAGCGAAACAAATGACTTTGACCGATATGTTCCAGCAATGATACATCTTATTACAGTATGTAAGTACAAAATATAAACAAAATTGTTTCATCGTCATTACATACTAAAGCAAAATTTGTTTATTTTAAAATAAGAAATAACTTTTTCTCGTAAATTATCAAAGTTTCCGGATTCGGTCTGGTGTCTGGTCCCAATTGATTCGGATCATTGGAGTTCTACTGTACTATGAATGATACATAAAATAAGTTTCAGGTTCATTTCTGCAATCAATGAATTGTCCTTTCCTAAAATATGAGGTTTTAAACAAAAGAAAGTTATCTAAATTTCAAAGTTTGGTAAATATTTTTTTGCTAAGTTTAACAACTTTATTTTCCTGATTGCTAACAAAAGATATTATTTCCTATAAGACTATATTATTTCCTATATATATTTTCAAAATAAGTATTTTCTGTACCGAAAATTCTCTTATTTTCTAAAATTTTCGTATTTCTAAAAATTGTGATTAAACTATTGTTTCAAGAGAATTGTCGACGGTCCGGATCAATCCTGGACGAAAAGATCCGAGGATAACACCCGGTAATTTAGAACAAAGGTCAGATGACGAAGGTAACACCGGAAATGGCACCCCCACTTTACAAACTTCATATCACGCTATCGTGAGAAAAATGTGAAGACACAACAGATTTAACATGCACCAGTCCCTACGTACACGACGGTCTTTAGATGAAACTAGTTTTGAACTCGTGCCTCTCAGCCGTGACTCTATCAGCGGCTCTAAATTTGTGTACATTTCTTTATTGCATATGTTAGTCTTGAAAAAGTCACCCTCCGTAACCATACTGTTGGTAATTCGCGACTCTATCAACTGGCGTTTTAAAACGAACGAATGCAACAATTAGTTTCTGATTTTTTTTATTGACCATGATATTTGTATCACAAAATCATCAATTTGAAGGTTATCCACTCTCGTTTTGGCTTACTGTGGCAGTACAAGTATGTTCTCAATGTTAAAAATCTTTGGAAAACCTTGCTGCAAACACTAAATGGTCTGAGGGTGTCTGACATCGCAAAAAAATTCCTTCCAAATTCCTTTAAAGAAATGTGAAATTGTACATACCAAAAAAACTCTAAATGAAAAGGTATAAAAATCGCATGATTCATTCACGTATTTTTAGATTATACGGAGGAGGTATGTGTTTACTCGTAATAATATTAATGCAGCAGAAGTTAAGTTTCATTGCATGTATAAATTTGAGAACACAAGAAAGCAAGGAAATAATATACAAGATTTACTTTTCTGAAAGAGGAAGATATTTGAATTAATTTCGACTTTAGATATGCTTACCATAGCTCGGTGTTTCCCAAGAATAGAAACGTCCTGTTTGAGTTCCACCTCGACATCCTCATCAGTGCGTCTATTTTCAACTAGCAGTACCCTACAGCATTCTTGTCATGTCCTTATCGATTCTGAAAACATTAAAAAGAAAACAACAACAATTTTAATTTTAATGAGGTGATGCCGCCTCATTCCTTGCAACTTCACAGATCCGTGTATGAATAAGTCAGGGAATTCAATGGGGAACGAACTCAATGAGAATTCAGCATGACGTCACAATCTCTGGCGAAAAAATATATATTTAATTAAAAAATTATTGATTAAAACAAATTCATAAGTATAAGGATCTATCTGGTGTCAAATTTTTCATAGATTTCAAATCCGTTGAAATTTTCAATCTATCTTTAACGATCCCGATATAACAAAAAAGAAAGATATTCAATTAAAAAGTTTTATTTGTTTAAAGAAAATCATATTTTTAACTATCGATCTAATAGGAAATTTTCCGCAGATTTCAAAACTTTTGAGATTTCTACTTTTTACGATACGTTGGAGATCTTTAACGATCTGGGATATTGAAAAAAGCACAACATAATTAAAGTTAAAACCGTCTGTTGGAAAATCATTTCTCGGCGCAAAATGAAAACGGAAACGAAAAAAATAAATATAGAATCTGTGATCTTCTGTGCTGTTGCATTCAATAATAATTAAAAATTCATTTTAAAATGTTCTAGGTTGAATTTTAAAATTCGCTGCGTAAAAAATTCGGACTACCTGTGTGCCACATGCCATTACTGTAAGTGCTATAGAATGGTAAGGACTTTGCCTGTCGGAAACAAACAAACTAAGAGACAGACTTACACTTCCTTTTATCTACTAGGGAGCTTAAGCTCGCCAGCCCCCGTAATTTTATGTAATTTTCAGATCCGTACTCAGGAAACCGTCTGAGAAACGAGCTAAACAACACAGTTTTCAATCATGCGGCGGCGGCGGTAACGTTTTTTTAATACTAGGGGGTTCCGCCGCCTGCTCGCCAACCCCCGGGGATTGCTAAACAATCCCATTTGGTTTGTGTGTGCTTCACAAACCAACTTATCTTTCACGAATCCCATTTCGTTTGCTTCGAAAATCGACATTCCTTTCACAGGGTCAATCTCCTGCGACGGCAAAACTATCTAATAATTCATATAATCGTGATTTGACTTTCCGGTCCATGACGTCACAGAAAGAGCTTCGCCTCCTGCTCGCTTACGCTTGCCAGCTCCCGGGGATTGCTACGCAATGTCATTTGGTTTGCTTCGCAAACCAAAATTCCTCACAGATTCCATTTGGTTTGCTTAGCAAACCAACATTCCTTTCGCAGAGTTAATCTCCTGCAATGGTGAAATTCTCTTATAATTCGGTCCATGACATCGCAGCGATGGCTTCGCCCCCTGCACGCTAACGTTCGCCAACACCAGGTGATTGCTACGCTATCCCATTTGGTTTGCTTCGAAAACAAAGATTCCTTTTGCAAGTGATTTCCTTTTTTTTTACTTTAACACTTAATGCACCCTAAATTAATAGCGGCATCAGTAAGAATCATTTCTTGTACAATTTTGAATAAACCGTGTTAATCTTTTGCATTTTCTGATCAGTACTTTATCGGTAAACCGTCTGAGAACATAGGGAAAAAAGCGAGCACTATTCCTCGCCAAATAAAAAAAAAATCGTTTCTATGGTAATTGATGCTACGATAAATGTGATACCTGGCAAACCCATTTGTCAGAAAATGTAACCTCCAGTTCCATGAAGAACAAGGAATGCTCCGCTATCAAAAAAAAAAACGAAATTTGCATGACCAACGTTTGATTGCATGGACTTTATTTATTAACCAATTAAAAAAATAATTGTACCAGAAGAAAGAGAACAATATAAGGTATTCAGTGATGTTCTCATATTTAAAATAATAATAATATCAATCTGTAGATATGACAGTTTTAACAAGAGAAAGTAGCGAAGACATCCCAATATTCCGAAATTTGTATGACCAACTTTTGATCGCATCGAATTTATTTATTAACCAATTTCAAAAATAACTGTACCGTAAGAAAGGGTACATTCTAAGGTATACTGCAATGTTTTCAAATTTAATAACTAATAGTAATAAGGTATAGATATGACAGTTTAAAAAAAGTAACAAAATTGTCCCGATTTTTCCGAATTTCAAAAAAAATAATATCAAAAACCAAATTGAAATAAAAAATAAAAATAAAATAAAAAAATTGACAAGCTTTAAAAATTTACATTGAGATGTACTTAAAAAAAAATCACAACTGAAAACTTGTACGTCCTTTGCTCACTCGCGTTAGAAATTTCGCTTTTTCAATTTTGACACTTAATAAACTTTAAACTAACTGTGTGCCAAATTTCATTATTGAAAGTGCCATAGATTCGTCAGGACACTGCGTAGTGGAGGCAGGACACTTCTATTTATAATAGTGGACTAGCAACTGCGTGGCCAGCACGGTGTTGCACGTGACAGTTTTTTTGATGCGTTCAGGTGTAACCACTGCTCGCTAAACGTCGGTGATTGCTACGAATTCCCATATGATGGCGTTGCCCGTGGTTTTCGTTTGCTTCGCAAACTAAATGGAAATTCGTAGCCTATTGGAATGAATTCCCTACGAATTCCAAATTATAAATATTATAAACTATGGTTTGCTAACTATTATGAATTTTCCTTTCATTTTTCAGTTCTTAACAGAGTTTCTTTACACTTTACATAAATTGGAAGGTGCATCAGGTACTATTGTTACTTTCTTTCTTCTTATATCTCTACTATTATAAAACGAGTTGTTTCTCTGTTTGTTTTCTGAGTGCAAAGTCCTGACGAATCTATGGCACTTGCAGTAATGAAATTTGGCACACAGATAGTCCGAATTTTTTGCCATTTTTGTGTTCAGCGAGTTTTAAAACACAATCGAGAACATTTTAAAAGTACTTTAATGGAATTTAAATATTGTTTTCTTTTGAATGGCAACAGCATAAAGATATGACAGATTCTAAATTAATTTTTTCCGTGCTTCCATTTGATTTTGCTGAGGAACGCGTAAACAAATAAACGAACAAAACAAATGTTGTTGTTCGCGTGTAAATGGACAAGCAATATTGTAGTTGGGTAGCGGTCTAAATTCCATCAAAAGCATTGGTCACAGCCTCTGCCAATGTTGGTGCATCCCAGCTTTAGAGGATCTCCCGTAATGAGTCCCTGAGTGGAACCATTCCAATCTTCAAAAGATTCACCGCAACAGTTGGGCATTCCCAGATGTGGTTGGGCGTGACTTGGACTTCGGGGCATTTTTTACAATGGGCAAGAAGGTGTACCTCTGATCAAGTTCTCTAGCTTCTTTGGCCAAAGAATCCGCACATTCATTTCCCTCAATACTGACATGTGCTGGTATCCATTGTAGGACACAGGATTTTTCCCTGATGTGCAACCTTTCGAGAAGGACTATAATTCCGGATGTGATGTTGGTCTCTCCGTTTTGATAGCTTCTAAAGATGATTTAGAATCTGAAAATATTGTTATTCCTTCTGTAGAATCTATAGCTTGAGAGTCATTCAGGTATAAGGCGAGGGCTTCTCTAATCGCTAAGGTTCACTAGTGAAGTTAGAGGCTATTAATCCTGTATTGATTTTGTGTTTGCAATTTCTGCCATCCGGAAAGAGGATGAAAATTCCAGCACCTCCACTGTTGAGGGATCTGTCAGAGGAGCCATCAGTGTAGGCAATTGCATAGCTTCCCTGAGAGAGCTTTTCTTTTGTTTCAAGTCCTTTTTGTCTGAGAGCTACAGGGTCTTCTTTTTTAGAACATGGTTGCAGCAATTTTAAACCAAACTTGGTATTCTCGGGTGGTTATCTAGGAATGGGGGGCTCTCGAAGGAAATCCAAAGAATGTTCCAATTTGATTTGTTTTCTGATGTCTCTATCAAGCTGGAGAGTCGAGGATCGTTTAAGCCTGGTAGTTTCTTTCCATTTATTGAAAACTCTAGTAGAGATTTGGTCTGTGCCGTTACAGCGAAGTTTGTTAGTGAACTTGATGGTGGCGAGGTTGTGCCTACTTTCAAGGGGAGGCAGGCCACATTCCTGTTCGGACTTTTCGTTGTTGGTTGATGAGACTGCACCTATAATAATTTTAGAAGCTCTAAGTCCAAATTGGGGCAGCATATTCAAACACTGGTCTAATAACGGTGCAGAAGGTGCTTTTTAGAGTTTGAGGCCTTGAGCCCCATGTAGTGCCACATAGTTTTCTAAGTATATTTAGTTTTCTAAGAGCTCTATTCGCAGTTTGTTCAATGTGCTTTGTAAAGCGAAGTTCAGGATCCAAGGTTACTCCAAGATAGGTAGGTAGGTCAACCTTTTTGATTTGAGAGTCCATGATTTTGATATTAGCTTTGAACTTGCCTCGGTGTCGTCCATCGGTAGAGAAAATGCAGTAGTTTGTTTTATCTGCGTCGATGGTAAGTTTAAGATTCTCGGCCCATTCAGCAATACCTTTCAAGGTTGTGTTTAGAGTCTTTTCCGACACTGAAATGTCTTTATGCGAATGCCAGACGGCGATGTCGTCAGCGTAGCATGCTATTTTTGTGTTAGAATAAATATGGGGGTGAATGGTGTTCATATAAATAAGGAAGAGAAGGGGACTTAAGACTGAGCCCTGTGGAACTCCTGCCCACAACCTGTCAGGTTCTGAGCGCTCTCCGTTAAACCTAACCGAGAATTTTCTTCCCCTGAGAAAATTATTTATCCACAATAACGCATTGATTCCGGTGCCTTGAACTATATGCAAAAGTTTTTGGCGCCGAACTCTGTCAAATGCTGCAGACAGGTCCAGGAAAACTGCTAATGTTTTTCTGTGAGGCTTCTCTTGAAAACTGTCTATTATAGACTGACACAGGTTGAAGAATTGGTCTTCAGTACTATGATGGGCTCGGTATGCTGTTTGATAAAAGTGGAGTTTATTGTTTTCAATGAGCCATTTCATAAGCCTGCGGTGGATTACTCGTTCCATGAGCTTGCAGAGAGTGCTGGTAAGAGAAATTGGCCTGTAGTTGTTGCACTCTGATGCATCTTTGTTTGGCTTTAGAATTGGAATGACGGTGGAAATTTTCCAAATTTTGGGCAGTTTGCCTGTAGTCCAGGAAAGGTTGAAGATTTCCAATAGCTCCGAAGTTTTGAACCATGTACCCAAAGATCAAGTCGGGTCCAGGAGCTTTGGTGGGATCCATTTTTCCAATGGCAACATCTAGCTCTTCCATTGAGATTGGTATAGTGAAGATGTCCATATGATTATAGCATATGATTAAACAAATAAAAAGTTTTAATTGGAATTATATAGTTGTAACGGAACCAACAACGCCCCCTAGCGGACTGACAAAAACTTACACAGTGTAACTCCAACCCTGGAGCAAGCAGCAGCTAAGCTGTAGTATGTGATAGTAAAAATGTCCCTGTCCCGAATATTTTATGTGCGTGAAAGTCTTGTAATTTCTGTAGTGCATGTGTGTGTAAATAAATTCAATTTAAGTGTTAGCTAGCCGTGTCAGTATACATCATTGCTACAGAGAAATGGCTACCCAACTGTGGGCCCGATCACGATATCCATCGGATAGATAAGTATTTTTATACTTTATGTCGTCTAAACCTAGGCAAAAAGTCATTTATAAAGAAGGTTTTTCAAAGTTGTACTGTAGAAATAGTAATTTTTAACTCAGAAGAAATTCCTTTATTTTGTATGTATTGTAATGAGAAATTTATTTCGTTTTAATGTTCAGTTGTTCGTCTGACTACTTAAACTTGCAAATCAATCCTGATTTAAGTGTTTCAGAAAGCTTGAAACTATTTAACTGTATGTCTGTATTTAAATAGTTGGATAATTAATGATTAATTATGAATATTAATGCTGTAGAATGTGTGTAATGTGCAGAAATAATGTATCGATAACTAGTAGTTGAACGACCTTGAACTCTAAAATCTCCCGCCTAAAGAAAATCTTAGTCGACGTCTAACACGGCGCCAGTTGTTTTTACTTTTCTTATTAGGCGCGTTGCATTGAAAGAAAAAAAAAAAAAGATTTTGTATGTATGGTTTCTTTTTTTCATGATCTGTATTTTATATTTACTGCATTGTCATTCTTCAACGAGTGAAAAGAAAAAAAATTTAGTGTGTTTCAATAAAGATAACACACAAAAGAAATATCACTTTCTGAATTTAGGGAGATATTTTATTTCAAAAGAAGTTGATATTTGAAGTATTGCCTTTATTGAATTATTATTTTTGTAATGAATGGTAGTTTAGATCAAGTTATTAAAGTGTTGAGGAATTCATGATTTATAATTAGTGTTAATGCAGGTATCTGTATACAAGTGTTTCTGAATATATTTCATACTTTTGCTATTTTTCATACTTTAGCTAAGTGAATTTTTTAAAGTGTTTGGGAAATGTTTTATTTGTATTTTGATAATGGTTCTGAGAATTCAAGAATATTTGCATGTAACTTTAGTTAAGTGTCCATAACGGAATGAACATAATATAATCTAAACGTTTTGCATTTAAAGGTATTAAGTTTAGGACTATTGAACTTTAAACTTAGGACTCTAGATTTAGGACTCTCTTCTTAAAGGAAAAAAATTCCAACCTAAACAATAGTTAGGGGTTTTGGACAATATGGCGTTCCTAGGGAAAGGAAGGAAAGAAGACCTCCGAACTCTTGCATCGGAGCTTGGTCTGGCTGTGTCGGACAGCTTAAAAGTTATCAAACTTCGAGAACTTATAATTAAAAGTGAAAATTACGAAGAAGAGCTCGTAAAGAATATGCTCGAAGTTATAATTGAAGATCGACTAAAAGCGGAGAATGCTGTCGAGGAAGACAAGATGAAGGCTGAAAAGAAGGATGAGGAGGAAAAATTACTTAAAGCACAAGCAGAAGAACAGGTCCGAATTGAGAACGAGCGCAAGTATGAACTCGAAAAGCTAAAACTCCAGCTTGAAGCTCAAAAGGTTTCCAATTCAGTTGTTTCTACTCATGGCTCAGAGTACCCGAAATATGAACTCAGTCGGATTATCCCTAAGTTTAATCCAAAAGAAGATGAAATAGGACTGTTTTTAATTATTTTCGAACGTCAATTGAAGTTTATGAATCTTCCAGAGTCATCATGGATACCATATCTCATTGGTTCCTTACCAGCTGAAATAGCGCAGTTACTTGCTAGAGAAGATGAACAGGAGGCTCAAAATTACCAAAAGGTGAAAGAAATGCTTCTCAAGAGATTTAGGGTCACTGCTGATAAGTTTCGACAGTTATTTTCCCAACATAGGAAGAATCCTGATACGACATGGAGGGACTACTTTTTCGAACTGGCTTCTTATTTCAAAGGTTGGACAAAGGAAATGAATGTCACTACCTTTGATCAACTCAAAAGTTTATTAATTACTGATCAAATTAAGAAAAGGACTCCACCAGACATCAATGATCACTTCATTGATTTGTGGACAGATTGGGCCAACCCTCTAGAGTTAGCTGAAAAACTGGATACTTATGAGAATATCCGTCAAGGAGTGAAGAAACATGTGGTGCAGACTCAAAAGAAAACATATTGTAGAGACGAAAATAAAACAGCCTCTACAGATAGAAGATTCCGTCCTGTGGTTAATAGACACGAACATACGCAAAGTCAATTTTCAAGAGTTTCGATACCTCGAAATTCTACTCCTAGATCAGAAGGAAGACCCCCAATTCGATGTTTTGGATGCGGAACACCAGGAGTTGTAATATCTAATTGTCTTACTTGTACAAAATCTAAAGTTGAAGAAACTACTGTCAACTGTATGAACTTGTTCACAAGTAATACAACTAAAGATCTTTCAAGCTTGATTATCTTTGAACTTTTTGGTGAGAGAATTGCTGTGTGTGCCGATACTGGTGCCTCACACTCTATTGCAGGAGAAAAGCTGTATAACTTTCTACGAAAGAATGGAATTGCTTTCGAGGACAAAAAGATTTCACTGACTCTTGCTGATGGAAAACTCCAATCCATGGTTGCTCTTAAAACGGTTATCAACTTGTGTATAGAAGGTAAAATTGTGTCAACAGAACTTCTTGTTCTCCCTGAAGCAAAAGGGAATAGCACGCTGTTAGGGAAAGACTTTCTCCATGCAGCCGGTATTGTTCTCAACGTTCAAAATGGAACCTGGCATTTTAGTGAAGATCCCCATAGACAATATTTCTTCTATGTAAAGCCTACTGAATTAAAGGATGCGCCGAAAACTTATGAATCAACGATTGTGCCTGAGCCTACTACTATTGTCCACTTGAGAAGTGATGAAGGAAGACATCTGACCCAGATGCAAAGTGAAGAATTAAACTGCTTACTTCAAGAGTACAAACGCTGCTTTGAACCAGGGGGAGAACCTACTCCTTTCATGAAGCACAGAATAGTTACTATGAATCATCATCCTATATCTGTTCCACCGTATCGTATGTCTCCGGCCAAGAAAGAAATACTGAAAGAACAAATTGATGAACTTTTGGCAAAGAACATAATAGAAGAATGTGAATCCCCATATGCTGCTCCGGTAGTGCTCGTCGCTAAACCAAACGGGAAAGTAAGATTATGTGTTGACTACAGAGGCCTCAACGCCGTTACGAAACCGGACACTTATCCATTACCTAGGATGGACGATCTTTTAAACGAAGCTACACCGACATCATACATGTCAACTATAGATCTACAATCAGGATATCATCAGGTGCAAGTGGATGAAAACGATTTGGACAAAACTGCCTTTATTTGTCCTTTCGGAACTTACCGTTATCTACGCATGCCTTTTGGTCTGCGTAACGCACCTGCCACTTTTCAACGCCTGATAGATAAATTCCGAAGTGGCCTGAAAGATGTTTTTGCACTCTCATATTTGGATGACATAGTCATCTTATCAGAGACTTTTGACAAACATTTGAAAGATCTAAAGACTGTTTTTGAGAGACTTTCTCTTTTTAAACTTCATGCGCACACACACACACACACACACACACACACATAGAGAGAAATGTCATTTTTCCTGTGATCGTGTTAAGTACTTGGGTTTCTGGATAACGAGAGATGGAATTGAAGCCGATCAAGAGAAAATCGCTTCTATCCAAAGAATTCCAGTTCCAACTAATGTGAAAGAACTCCTATCTTTCTTACAGACCTGCTCATGGTTCAGAAGATATGTTCCGAACTTTGCAGATATAGCACGACCTCTTAGCAATTTAACTAAGAAAAGAATCGATTGGTCGTGGGGTCTTGAACAGCAAGAAGCTTTCGAAACCCTAAAAGAACGCTTGACAACAGCCCCTGTGTTAAAGCAACCTGATGGATGTAAGCCTTTCATAATTCGCACAGATGCGAGTAACTACGCCCTTGGCGCAGTCCTTCTCCAAGGAAATGGTCCAGAAGAACATGTGATTGAATACGCTAGTCGTCTGTTGATCCCAGCAGAACGCAATTATTCGACTACTGAGCGGGAAGCTTTGGCAGTAGTTTGGGCCTTAGAAAAGTTTCGAGGTTACATCGAGAATCAAGAAATTATCATTGCTACAGACCATCAACCTCTTAAATGGCTTCTGAGCATTAAGTCACCCTCAGGACGTTTGGCAAGATGGGCTCTGAAGATCCAATCGTTTAATCTGAAAATCGAATATACGCCAGGAAGAGCTAATGTGGTCGCTGATATGCTGTCGAGACCGATATATTCACATGAAGATACAAACTGTGAGATGCAAGCCGTATCTATCAATATACCCACAAGAAAGTCTAGTGATATTCGAAAAGAACAGCTGGCAGATACAGATCTAAAGAAAATTATTAACTCCCTTGAGAGTAATGATAAAGACGAAAATTTTGCCAACTACATCAGCCGAGGATACATTATGAATGAGGGTGTCTTGTATCGCTACTCACCTGAAACTAAGTCAGACGATGCTCAACTCGTAGTCCCCATTCAAGAACGCCAGAGAGTTCTGCAGGAGCACCATGACGCTCCTACAGCCGGTCATTATGGTGTGGAGGGCACCTACAACAAGATTGCTTCCAGATACTTTTTCACAGGCATGAGGAAATACATTTCTGATTATATCAAAACCTGTGCAGAATGCAATCGATATAAGCCAACGAACCAGAAACCTGCTGGACTGCTTAGAACCCCAGTTTATGCACAGAGATTTGAAGTTCTTGCAATCGATCTCTTTGGTCCCCTACCAGAGACATCATCTGGAAAAAGATGGATTTTCATCGTGGAAGACACAAATACTAAGTGGGTTGAATTGTTTGCCCTTAATGAAGCCACATCAGCTAACTGTGCTAAAACACTACTCGAAGAAGTTTATTTACGCTATGGTCTACCTCGAAGGTTAATTAGCGATAACGGAACGCAATTTGTGAGCGCTGTCATGCAACAGACGTGTCACCTGTTAGGTATCACACAAGATCTCATACCAGTCTATCATCCACAAGCCAATCCATCAGAACGCAAAAACCGGGACTTGAAGCCCCGCCTTGCAATTTTAGTTGGAGAAGAACATACTGCCTGGGAAGACAAGCTTCCTTTGATCCGATTTGCGATGAATACTTCTACTTGTGACACCACCGGTCACACTGCTGCATACCTACAGTTTGGCAGAGAGCTGAGAACAACGGACGATGTGGTTCATGACATAAGAGGAGTTATTGATAACGACAACTTCATTCCCGAGATAACACCGTATCTCAAAAGATTTGCTCGTCTAACCACCCAGATAAAAGATACAGTTGAATATAAACAAGACAAACGAAAGGAAAATTTTGATCGTCGTAGACGACCGATATACTTCAAACCTGGTGATCAAGTTTGGGTTACTATTCATCCCATCAGCAAAAATAAAAGAAGTCGAAAATTAATGCCCAAAAGAGAAGGACCATATGTAGTTCTCACAAATCGATCGCCGACAACATATGATATTGCCGACCCGGCCAGTCCAGACCAAACTCTTGGAACTTATCATGTGTCAGCATTAAAAACTTACTATGAACCCCAAGTAAAGAGAGACACTGGGCATGTAGCTCCCATAAGAAGAAGGGGTCGCCCTAGAAAAAATAATCCTGGCTCATCGTCGGGACGTCATCAGAGCCAGAGGGGGAGTCTGTAACGGAACCAACAACGCACCCTAGCGGACTGACAAAAACTTACACAGTGTAACTCCAACCCTGGAGCAAGCAGCAGCTAAGCTGTAGTATGTGATAGTAAAAATGTCCCTGTCCCGAATAATTTATGTGCGTGAAAGTCTTGTAATTTCTGTAGTGTATGTGTGTGTAAATAAATTCAATTTAAGTGTTAGCTAGCCGTGTCAGTATACATCATTGCTACATAGTTCTTTTTTCATTCTCCTAGACCAGTGTTTCCCAAACTATTTTAATAACAATCAAAATGTTGCTTTTTTTTCTTTTTTTTGTAACATACACAAAATAATAAGAAAAGAGAAATAAAATTATTCATAATAAAATATAAATAAAAGTTATATTATAAATAACGTTTATTTAGATCAATGAGAAGGATTAAATTGTTTGTGCTGAGATAACAGATCGTCATAATTTGGTTCCCTGGTTGTTAATTTTAATCTGAGATGTCCAATAGTATTTTCCTTTTTTTCGACTTAATGTCTACAAATGCTAGAAAAGCTACTTCACATCAATATGAAGTTGGAAAAGGCAAGATGTATTTGAGAACTTTTTCTGTTAAAACTGGATACACAAGTTGCATTTGTAACCAGAATGATGTTAAAGTGCTCTCCTTATGTTTATTTTTCAAGAATCCGTCTGAAGCCAATTCCAACAATTGCTCTTCTTCCGCATGCGACAAATCTTCTGGCATGGATGCTGTGTTAATGTTAAACGGATATCTTATCCATAAAATATTTTTGGTTAAATCAGGGAAATAGTTTTTCAAGCCTACTTGCAAACTCTCCAAATGCTGTGTTATGCATTTCAGAGTATCAGCATCAATTTCAGTAGTCGAACTTGTTATAAACTCATGAAGAGAGGGAAACGAGTCTACTTCTCCATTACCAACTCTCTTTTGCCATAACTTTAGTTTTGCGATGGCAGCGTTCACTTTATCTTTGCCTTGTAACGTTCCTTTATATGTGTAACGCAATCGGCCGCAATGTGCCTGAGAGATCAAATGACGCTAAGAGCTGTCCACGAAGCGCGCGAATAAAATTAAAAAGTTGGGTCCAAACATCCGGTAAAGATAAGAGACTACTAGAATAAGCAGATTTCTACCCTTTCTACGAGAGAAGTCCGCGTCCACACCGGAGAAGCAGAGCAAAACATGGATGATTGATTAACCCCGGAGACAGGTTTGATTGGCAGCTCGTTCAGTGTAGACGGTGAACGAACATTTTGAGCACGAGCAAAATGATCCGCTTCTAGTCGGTACATCAAAGGAAAGCAAGTGCTCGTGCTCGCTCTATTTGGACGGCATTTTTTCGTTCCCTTGCTCGACGTTCAATCAATCACCGGGGTCATCGTTAAGAAACGGGTCGGGGATCGGAACATAGCAATATTTATATTTCTTCGGATTGTAAAGTGATACTATTATTTAAGTAGTCTATTTGTAAGCATTGTGTGTTTTGCTATACATAGTTGACGATTAAAACTTAGTTGTGAAAATGTAATCTGCCCATATTATAGTGTCCAAATTGATGTGTCCATCCATGTGTATTTAGATGGTCTATATTAGTGGTCTTGGGGAACTTTGCACGTCGAATCTCTGCTATTATAAAATGAAGTGTCCGACCTCCACTACGCAATGTCCGGACGAATCTATTGCATTTACAATAATGAAATTTGGCACACGGGTAGTCCGAAGTTTTTGCAATTTTTGTGTCCAGCCTGAATTTTAAAATTCAATCTAAAACATTTAAATAATAATTTATTGGAATTTAATTATTATTGTCTTCTTTGGAATAAAAGTTGCATAAAAAGTTAGCAGATTCTAAATGTATTTTTTCCGCTTCCGATTTCATTTTGCGGAGAAAGATTTGTCAGCAGACTAAAGTTTTAACTTTAGTTATGTAGTTCTTTTTTTTTTATCTCCTTGATCGTAAAAGATAGAGTACAATTTTCAACGGATATGAAATCTGCGGAAAATTTCACATTAGATCTATACCTAAAAATATGATTTTCGATAAATGAATAATTTTAAATTGAAACTTATATTTTTTCCAACACGAACGCCACTTTCTGTAAAGAATGACTTTCGTTTGATTCGAGATATCACAGATTTCATTTCCTACACTCAAACCATTTCACAGCGAAGAAAAGCAAAACAAATAAAAAAAAAACATATTGACTGGCATTGTTAAGTACTTATTTGTAAAATCGGGATCGTTAAAGACAGATGAAAATTTCAACAGATTTGAAATCTGAATAAAATCTAAACCCCTAAATCTCTACCTTCCATTTGATTTTCTTTTAATAAATAATTTTTCAATTAAATATTTATATTTTCGCAAGAGATTCTGACGTCACGCCGATTGGATCTCTTCGCAATTCGAATTTGGCAATGACGAGGTCATTACGGCGTTGCCCGAGGTGTTTGTTTGCGAAGCAAATCATAGTTCATAATATTCATAATTTAGTTTGCGAAGCAAATCAAATTAGAATTTGCTGGGAATCTATTCCAAAAGGCTACGAATTTCCATTTGGTTTGTGAGGCAAACCAATGCCATGATTGCTGTTATCCAATAGGCTTCGCAAACCAAATGGGAATTCTTAGCAATCACCACGCAGTGGCTAGTTTAAGATAAATAAGAGGTGGATATTTCAAATGTATTTAAACTTTTTTGCAATGAAAAAAAATTTAAAATTTTTGCACTGCAATATTAATACGTTTTACCGAAAAATGCCGAATTGAAAGAGACATTCAATATGTTGGAACATATGAGTGAAATATTCAGTAAGAAATTTTTATTTTGTAGGGAAATAATCTGCTAATATCAATTTTGCAAGTACGTATGGATATAAATAAATAAATAAATATATATATATATATATATTAATAAAGTGGTTGCCGCAGCCGCCGTCGCAGGATTGAAAACACGGTTTGTTCAAAATTGTACAGGGTTAACGATGAAGTGGATTATTTTCCGAGGCGGCTATTAGTTTAGGGTTTATTCAGTTTCCCAGTAGGAAAAGCGTAATTTCTACCGCGTGTGAGCAAAAGACGTATACATTTTCAGTCTTATGGCTCCTGAGAATTTCTTCCTATTTCTCTTTAATAAATCTTTAATGATAATATACGCTGCACTCGCGATTATGCGCCGACTTCGTAAAGAACGAGACATTAAAACAATTTGCTTCAAACAATAAGTTTGCAGTTTAACTTCAACACACAACTAACCAGATTGATCGCGAGCACATGGAACATTTTGTGTCCGAGCTGTCAAACCAGAAAAACCAGAGAGATTGATTCACCAAACCTGTCTCCGGGGTTAATCAATCATCCATGTTTTGCTCTGCTTCTCCGGTGTGGACGCGGCTTAACGAAGTTTGGTATATTTCTGCCGTGTCACTCCGGACCATCTCACGCCTCACAAGACTGTCTTGACTTGACTCATGAGAACGTAGAATTAGGCCCGGCTAAGCACAATGCAGTATCCCCTCCAAACTCCGGTGCAACGCGTACCCCCACCAAACTCTTCCCGTACCCCTGGGGGTACGCGTACCACACTTTGGCAAACACTGCCCTAGACCGTTAAAGATCGAGTAAAAATTTCACCGGATTTGACACATTAGATCGATAGCTAAAAATATGATTTTCTTTAAATAAATAATTTTTTAATTGAAACTTTTATATTTTTTTAATACGAACGGCGGTTGCGAAGAATGACCTTCGTTTGATTCGAGAAATCAAAGATTTCATTTCCTGCGCTCACCAAAACAAATAAAAAAGATTTTGACTGGTATTGTTTAGTTCTTTTTGTAAAATCCGGATCGTTAAAGATGGATTGAAAACTTCATCGGATTTGAAATCTGCAGAAAATTTTACACCACATAGATTTTACCTTACATTTTATTTTCTGTTACTAAATAATTTTTTAATTAAATATATATATATATATTCGCACGAGATTGTGACGTCCCGCAGATTGTATCTCTTCGCAATTCGAATTTGGCCGAGTTTGACAATGACGAGGTCATCACGGCGTTTTGCGTGGTGTTGGTTTGCAAAGCAAACCATAGTCCCAGCCTAAGACAGTGTTCATACAGAATTTTGAACATAAAAATTAAAGAGTATATAAGGAGTATTTAACGAGTTCTAAAAATGTAAAGCATTTTTTTAAGGAGAAAATGTAATTAAAATTTTAATTTATTTGAAGTAAAAAATAATTAAAAATTAAATTTAAAAAATTAATTGAAATTTTTAAGGAGTCGTAGAATATAAAAGTTGAGGAGTATATAAGGACTATTTAACGAGTTCTTTCGAAATTTTTAAGGAGTCAGAAAATTTATACACATATTTTGAAGAGTGTAAAATAAAAATGTTTCAACACTTCTAAAAACTTAGTTCCACTTCATACTATATTACTAATAATAACTGAAAATAATAAAATCATACTTGGATATTTTAATTCAACACAGGTTTATTCCCGCTGCTCGCTGAAGCTGTTTTATCTAGGATGCTACTGTAAACAGTTCTTATACTGTGAAATCTCAGTATAACGTTTCTCAGTTTAAAGTACATATTTCTCTCAAATAACAGTTAAACTCACAATAATAGAAATCCAAGCATATTTGTTTTCAATATAAAATATTTTTCAAAATAAAATATAAATTAAATATTTTTAGGATGTAAGTTATACAGTACAAAGTCCCAAATTCGGAATTGTCCAAAATCCGGACGTTTTGCTAAACGGCGTTTTTTTTTTGTTGTTGTTTTCCTCACTCTTTTGCATCTTTCTATTTGCAAAAAACAAGAAGTTAAACCTGAACCCAATTGACGAAACAACGCAAAATAACGGTCAAGTTCAGAGAAAATACCACACAGAAAAATTAGATTTGCAATAATTTTCTTCATTTTGCCTCTTCATTTCATTGCCTCTTCATTTTGATGGAAGTTATATTCACCACTCCAAATTGTTTTCCTATAACTGTATCGCATAAGCGAAGTTTCATATAAATTCATATATTTGATCACGGACAAAAAATCCTAAAACCCTTGTGCATGCTTTTTTATTGTAACATACTTTTTTTCGTGGAATTAGGGTAGCGATGAAGTACAATATTTTCAAATCCGTAAAGTTGTTTCCTTTTGCATTCAATTAGGCTATCATAACATTGTATGGGTATTCGCAAAATTAATATGCGTTTGTCTATTACTATGGAAAATATTTGTCACCACTTACGATAGCTAGTTTTCATTCAATTACTTGTAGAATGACCCTCTGCTGCTCGGGGAGGTTGAAAAGTAGTCATAGAATAAAATTCTTAATCCCTTCAGATTAAATACAGATATCACTTAAGTATTTTAATAACTCTACTTACAGTTTTAAAATTTCTAGCATATCTTTTCTTTAACATAAATAATCGATCTGTCGTTTTTGAAAAAAAAAATGTTTTTCATTATTGACAAATAACTGTTAATAGATTAAACGAAACTAATGTAAAACAACTTTGGTTTCATCTAGTAATAATTGCCAATTTTCTGTCATTGCGACAAAATATTTTTTTTTATGTAATTAATACAATGTTTACATTCTTTTGAGATAATGATGCAGTTTTGTATAAAACCTTTGAAACTTATGTTACATCACATACGACAGTTGATCCTTACAGCACTCATTTTCAGGTGCGAAATTATATATTTCTGAACGAAGATTACACATCTCTTCAGAGTCATAATGTGGCTTGATCAATCTTGAGATGTTCAATCGGTACATTTAAATGAAAAACCAATATTAAATTAAAATAAGTAAAAACCATTAAAATTTAAGCGATATAATCATATCGTAAGAGGTATGGTTACTCCAAACCATAAACCTCTTACCTTACTCCAAAACTTTAAAATCTTTGAACAATCACTTGTATAAAATGTTTGGATTACAACCTTTTTTATAATTATATTACCTTAAAAAACTTCAAACACATAGGAGTTTTAAGGAAAGTTAATCAAAATAGTCATCGCCAAGCCATGCATGGTGGACCGAAAAAAAAATTTCGCTGGTTAAATAAATTACTGTAATGCGAAAATCTTGTGTACGGCATGGCATACCTTAGGATTGTGCAAATACTCTTCTAAATCAGACAATTTTTCAATTTGCTTATCGTTATTCAAGTTACATAAATTTCCAAAATTTGAGGAATTTCGTCTCAAATCTAGCGTACAGATTAGTCCGAGACCCTTCAAATTTTAATGAAACTTGGTGTAGCAAGTGACATTACCATAGCTATGAATGAAAATAATAATTAAAAAAAATGTCCTCCATTCAAAAGGTTATTAAGCTTCAGTTATTTAAAGCTTAAATGAAAATTTACTGCATAATTTTTGGGAAGTTACAGACTAGGTAATCTTTTATTTTAAAGCTATTTCATTGGGATTTAATTTCTTCAATTTAATATAAATCGTAACGCATTTTAACTGTATTATGTCTTTTTAATGTATTGAATTTTACACATAGAATATGTACAAAAAGTGCGGCTTTAAAAATTTAAACAAACCCCCCCCCCGCAAAAAAAAAATCAGTAGTGGTTCTCTTGATGGAGGTGTCCCTTTTTTCCAATACCCAACCACTCACCTCTTTGTCTTAGGCACTACAAGAGGAGAACTGATAGTTACTTGTGAAGAAGAGCTCAGTCTCCTGCTACTGATAGTTACTTGTGAAGAAGAGCTCAGTCTCCTGCTACTCCTAACAGGAACAATCCCATACATCCATACACTTACAAACAGTGATTTGAGCCAGGGACCTACTGGTGGCAGACAAATGCTTTTAAGAGAATATGTTGTCATTGAGCGGGGTACATGTTTCATATGTACGGAGACAGCCCACATAAGTCGTATAGGTCCCAACTTTAAAGCATAAACACTCATATTACTGTAGCATATTCACTCATATTACACTATTCATTCAAACACGAGATAGCCTGATGTAGCGTTCTTTCAGTCAGAAGTTCAGCACTTCCCTCCACTTTTGGGTTTTAGTCCACATAAGTCAGTCGTCGGTATAAAGCCAATTAAAATTAATGCCAGGGACATAATTTAGTTTTCAAACAAAGTCATTTCTATACATTTTAAACAGATCACAGCTCAAAACTGCACATTGTGGTAGAGTAGTCTGGAAAAGACTAAAACTTTGATTCCAACTATTATACCTGACTACTTGAGTAATGACTAATAAAACCTCTAATCCAGGGATGGGCAAACTTTTTCGGTCGCGGGCCAAAAATCGAAAAAAAAAAGTTTGGCGGGCCAAAATAAATTTTTCTAAAATTTTAAAAACAATATATAAGTATTACAATTTAATTATGTTAATGAGATGAATGAAATTGCGATTTCATTTTTAAAAGTTCCTTATATTGAGGTTCGAAGTGAGATGTACTGATTCTAAGGAACGAGGCTAAATGCTCATCTGTCAGTCTACTTCTGAAGTTGAAAACACTTGTTCACACATTTAAGATGAAGCAAACATAGCACTGATTTTCTGGGCGTGAGATATTAAATTTGGGAAATTTACTTTCAATAATGATTTGTAAAACTCTAAATTGGCATATTTAGAAACAACTGCTTGAAATGATTATTAGATTGCAACTCAATTAATTCAAGCTGCAAATCTGACCTCACTGCTTCACAATTTACGTTGAAAGGCATGGTAAAAATATCCAATTCTGTTTGAATCGCACTGAAATCTTAAAATCTGCGTTCGAACTCAAAATGCAGTTTTTTCAAGCCATCTTCATAATTCTTAAGTTTTTCTTCATTTACTGAGGGTATTGAATTTAACCTCGAGAAATGAGACAGGTCGTTCTTAGCTAGCTGCCCAGCAAACAATTTAAGTTTTAGTTTAAAAGCTTTGAGATGGGCCCAGATATCGTCGATAAATTGATTTTCCCCTTGCATCTTGACATTCAAGTTGCTCATATGACAAAGAAGATCTGTGAAAAATGCAAAGTCCGAAAGCCATTCTGTATCTTCTAACATTTCGCACTCCGCAGAACACTGTTTCTCATGGAAGAACGACACAATGTCGTCTTTCAGCTGCCAAACTCGCTCGAAAACACATCCTGCACTAAGCCACCTTACTTTCGTGTAATACAGTACATCAGAGTATTCAGATTGCACGGACTGAAGAAAATCTCGAAATTCTATCCGCGGGCCGGATAAAACCTTCTGGGGGGCCGGAGTTGGCCCGCGGGCCGTAGTTTGCCCATCCCTGCTCTAATCCAATTAAACATGTATGATTTTACACCAATTGAGAAGTTTTAACAATTCCCCTCTATATTACATCGTAAACTGACATCAAATCAACAACAACTGCTGTCATTACATGCTTGTTTTCCAGAGCCTTTTTAATAGTTTGCCAAATAGCGCTATATGGTGGTTTGTTTACCTGAAATTTCTATACTGTGTTCTTCGGTAAGTGTGAACAAGTAGTAACAAGAGCTACCAAAAACCAATAAAGGATATTATAAACGATTCTTTCTATCTTTTAAATTAATGCATACATCAATTATCTCGGGTGGGAGTTATGGATAAAAATCAGTTACCAAAAATTTCAGATACTATAAGTCAATTTAGTGGATGTGGTGATTAAAGCCCAACCCAGGTTTATCAGTCTTTTCTGCACCCCCAAAGGTGATTAATGACTTCTGAAAATTTCTTTTCATCTTTTGGTGTAACAGTACTGAATTCACTTTGCAAATTACAACAGTAGAAAGAATTCAATAGACAAGGGTAAGTATCTTCAAAATCAAATTTATCTATAAACCAAGGAAAAAAATTAAGATATCTCAGGCCAAACATGAAAATAAAAAGAATTTTCAAAGATTTTCAAGAATTTTCTTCTTTATGAAGACCTTTTTGGAATGCAAAAAAGACTAATTCAGTTGAGCAAGACAGAAATTCCCGCATCCAAGCATATTGACAGATATTGTGTAAATTTTTGAAGTAAGTAATAATTAAAACTATTTTCTTGTCAACTGAATTCACATTTTTAGTTTTGATGTGTTTAAAAAAGTAAAATTATATTTGTATTTAAGTCAGCTAGATTTGTGTTCAAAATAAGATTTTTGTGAATACTACGGACTTTATGTTATTTGTCCCGAGGGGAGCCAACCAGAAGGAACTCCGACACACATCATTAATTATCATTACTGTAATTATTAATCAGGTAAAAAAAAATATTTAATAAAATTTCAAAGCAGAGATAAAAATTCGTTTACTAAAACAGTAATTTATCTTCACACACAACTTTCAAAATAGCTAGTCGCATGAATTTTTTGGCCAAGTTAGAAAATAAAATTTGTGTCTATTCAAAAGTAAAAGAGAAATTAAATGTATAGTAACTTAGAGTTGTTATGTAATCGGGGGTACATTTGAATTATTCTAATGAAAGATTGTTCACTGTTCCTATTATGCCCAGCTAAATTCTAAATTGAAATATTTAGCCAAGTCAATGGTGAAAAGGGATTTACAAACTCATTTTTTTATGACTAACCTTATGTATTTGTATTGAAGAATCTGAGAATTTGGAACCCAAAATTGGAAAGTTTCATTTTCGGAGGGCTTACGTGTAAGCCAGTGAATGGGTCTGGGAGCTCAAAAACTCACCCCACAAGTATTGTTTTCTGGTATTTAAAATATTTCTTCACATAAAATACTCTAGATACATGCGTGAAGGCCTTTATTTCATTCATCTTTAAGAAAAGTAATGGTTCATAAATCGATATTATTTATGAACTATTATTCATTACATGATGTAATAATTCATTGAATGAATTTTATCTTGAAGTATAAAAGCAATGTTTTTGGGCATTCATTTTCTTTTCTCACTCTCAACCAGCTTCTGACAAGTACTTAAAGTTCTAATACCCAGCAATGACACAAAGTAAAAGGGAACTTCCAGAAACAAGAGGATTTTAAGTATTTGCTTATCTCTCCAAGCAGTTACGATGAGATATCTCGTCTAACAAGATATGGCTACTCGAAGAACAACTCGTCAAGATATTTTGTTAAGAACTATCCGTTTGAAAAGATCGTTAACAGATTTCACCACGAGGTTTGTCGTTTTCATTCCCAAGCACAGCTGCGTCGCGTGCGTTAATGGGTTTTCTTGTAGTCTAGAGTGAGTTGCCTGAGGTTATTGAGTGATGGGGGTCATTGTTGTTCTATTGAGTCGGCAGAAGATTGATGTTTCGCTTCAATTAGTTTTCAGAACAGTTTTTCTGTGTCCTCATGTTTCGAAAATTTTTCTTTTGCATGTGATTCTCTCTTTAATGTTGTTTCTATCTCTAAATAAAGCATACAAAGAATTCTGCGTCTCTTGATTTTCAAAGGTGTCTCTTTTCACGATTCGCATTTGTAGCTGACTTTCATGTGCTTCCCACCTAAAAGAACTGTTTAGGCTCCTCGGTCTTTTAGAATGGGCATACTAACGCCTTTCTAACAAAGGGGTTAGAGGTACCCTGTTGGACTATTCCTGTCTTCCATAGTTGAACTCAAGAACTCTTGTACTGTATCACAATGTTGCCGTCAGGCAATGAGCATCTTCAGTTAACAGTTTTGCTTCATAAAAGGCTTTGTCAAGAAATTACCTGAAGCTGGGCTATTAGTGAATGCACAACTCGGACTCTGTGAGACTCGGAGACTGCAGTCACTGTTAGGAGAGCCTTGAGTAGACTTTTAATCCAGAGACTTCAACTATACAGCTGAATATGAACAGCGAATTATATGTTGCTGAGACTGCTAAAGGCATACCTTGTCTTCTAAGAAAGGGATATGTACATAGAGTGCACAGAATAAATGACTCTTGCACCAGCTGGAGGAATTATTTACAAGAGGATGAAAGAAGACGTAGTTACTCCAGTAAAAATACACAGTCATTTTAGAGAGTCTCCCCCTTTTCATTTAATATATTTAAACTTATTATTATCTCTCTAAATTTCCAATTTCTTTAAACATTTGATATTACCTGAGTACCTAGAATTCAGAAATGGAAAATTCCGTCTTATTACCTCGAAATTTAAAAACACACATAAGTTAAACTAAACACAGCCTAGTTTATACTGTTTTTAATAATTACATTTTTCGCATAATTCGTCGTGAATTTATTTTAGCTCTGATGAAGCAATCACGTACTTCACGTAGTCCAATGACATTTATTCTTCTCATTTCAATTTTGTCCATCAGCTTTTTGGATACCTTGTTACGTTTGTTACGGATTTCAACTGTTTTTCTTGGATGTGTTCTTGGTACAAACAAGAAGCATTGTATCAAGAAATTAAAAATTTAATTAATTTCAAACCAAAAGTTTAAATGACATAATAGGTAATTTGCGATGGATACTATATAAAAAAGATTTCCTATTGCTAAATTAAATATAATTTCATTTTAATGTAACCCAGAGTAAAAAAATAAACTATGCAAAAATTTCAAGCATACAATAACAAGAACAAAATTTGAAGACTTAGAATAAATTAGAAACAAAAAAAATACACAATAATATATAAATAGGAATGTATCCCAAAATTTATTACTTCCTTAACCACTTAACAAAACTTCAAATTATATCTTGAGTTTCATTTGATATTATAACATAAATTTAGAGTTTCAATAAATTTAATTTTACATTAAAATTTTAACTATTTACAAATATAACGATATTCTGTAAAAACAATATGATTTTAAAAGTATTAATTTAAAATTTAAACAACTAGAAGGCATCTCTCCCTGAAAATATATGAGGGACATCTCACAGAATATATGTGGGGCGTCTATCCTTTTGATATGGGAGAGATGCCTCGGCAACTGTCCGAAGTACAAGACGGCAAAGATGGCGATACACTGTCTAAAGTCGATTGATCAAGTGCTGACAACAGGTTTTTATGCTTACATAAAAAAATCCATTCAAATTATCTAGCGCACCCCCTTTCTTACACTACAGCATCAATCTCATAACGTAGAAAAAACATGGTACTTTCTTGAAATGTTGTTGTGATAGCAGAAAACCGGCTCAGCACACCAAACAGCATCTAACTGCACCATTCATGGAACTTGTAGATCGACCTAGAGTAAAGTTTCAAAATTACATCATGTGGGGCATCTCTACAGGTGGGGCTTTCCAACCAGAACCACCTTACTCCCTAAAATAACTATTTACACGCTTTAAAACGAAAAACGACCTTAGATCAGGGAATTGTTAAAAAAAAAATTCAATAATATTTGGAAATGTGCAAGACATTTCTTTGGTGGCTTTAGATGTCTGGTGTGGTTTTTATGGTGTCCACGAGCTCTTTTAGAAATAGTAAAAAATGGTCAAATTCATCTTCAAAAGTACAAACATTAATGTCATTTTTGTAAAAGTAAATTATAGTTCATAATATTCATAATTTGGTTTGCTTCGCAAACCAAATTGGAATTCGCAGGGAATTCATCCCAATAGGCTACGAATTTCCATTTGGTTTGCATAGCAAACCATCACCACGGGAATTCGTAACAATCAACGGGGGTTCAGAGCTGTGGTCACACCTGACCCCCACGAAAAGAATTGTCACGACAACGCCATGCTGGCCATACGCAGTTACTAGTAAGACATTGAATATGAAATTTTCTCTTATTATAAATTCATGCGTCCGACTTCTTCTTTTTCATCAAAAAAGTTTTTCTCTTTTGTTGTTTGCGAGTTTGTCCATCTTCCACATTAAATGATAGCCATGATAAATCAATTGCCTCTTTTTCAACTTTTTCTCTGAAATTATTGATAAAATTTTCTAATGAATTCAGTAGGATATATCCTATGTATCCTAGGATCCTTCCATTAGTTCGCATTCCACTGATTATAGTGATTTACTAGTAGCATTTATTCTTTGTAAATCAGTATTTCAAATAACACTTTCATCAGGGCGGTTTCATAATTGTACATTTTCTTCAGTTCTGAAGTCGCCTCCACTATGGTAACTTTTTTCTTCTTCTAAATACAAATTTCAGCTAAAGCTTCTGTATATGGGTGAAACCAAGCTTTAAAGCTAATACAGCATCTGCTCTTGCTGACCGTCTTGTATTAGAAACTCTTTTCACTGCACTTAAAGACGCGTATTGTAAAGAGCTGACCAACCGGTCTAGTGGTTAAGGTGTTGGCCTCTGGATCGGAAGGTTCTTGGTTTGAATCCGGGGTCAGGGCATGGATGTAATTGTGCTGTCCTTAGTTAGAGGTAGTGATGGTCGTCCATTGGGTGCCCCTTCACAAATGACCATCGCTTCCCGGCCTTGCAGTGGCCTATGATTAACAATCAAGTGCCCGCCGTAATTTAAAATATATATATATACATATTGTAAAGACGCTGTCACAACTTTTCTCCAGCCCTAGTGAAAAGACATGTTAAGACCTCGAGGCCCTTCGGTATTCTGGGCCCTACGCGGCCGCTTACCGCTTAATCCGCCACTGTACCAACAAATTCACAACTAAGAAAATAGTGCTTATCTTCAAAATGGGGAAGTGGTTTCACTTGAAAGAACACCACCGAATAATGCTGTTAAATATTCAGTCTGTCTAGCGTGTCTAGTGTTACTATACCTAGATTTCATCCGATAGCCGTATAGTTAGGGCTGAGGCTCTCGATTCAACGGGCTCTGGGTTCGAATCTTGGCCAAGCTATGAATTTTCATAGTAGTTCTGAATTCCTGTAATTCATGGGTCCATGTTTAATTTACCCTTGAGTAGTAAAAGATAATTGTTGTGACAATCCAAACAAATATTTACTAACTATATCTAAAAAATAAATCAATCCAACGAGCAATTCAACAGAGCATTGCCATAACACCTATAATAATCAAAGAAAAGTTATTTTCAAAGAAAGTGATTTCTGATTATACGGATTTGAAAACTACAAATATATTTACTATTTCTGAATTGATACCTTAAAATATATAGAAAATTCTCAATTGAAATGCAAGCTCGTCCCAACGAAATTTTGTTTGATAAATTCTAATGAATGAAGAGAAGGTTTAAAATGTATCTGATGACTGGAAAACATTATAAAAATTATAACCCCAGTAGGTAATTTGTTAATTTTAATTAACGTCGTACTAGGCAAAACAACGGGTTATTGGCGATGGTCCGGGATCAATCTCCTAAGGGACCCAGGTAGCACAACAACATTGGCCAACATTCTACAGGGTGGCTACAAAAATTGAAGTAAAAAGTTCCCTGAGTTTCTCCATCCGTTCGCAGAACAATTCTTCGGTAATTATGATAAACAAAAAACGATAGACTGATAGATGAATAAAAATAAGATAAATAAAAAAAAAATTTCTGTATTCCATAATAGACCAAATAATATAAAGTTATAGATAGAAAATTTAATTTTACATTTTTAACTATTTTGATGTGTTTGCAAAAGCAGCCATCACCCCTGAATCCGTCAATGGCGCTCGGTACATCTCTACCGTCTGTCTGTCCTGTAAGCAGTGTCCTGACGAATCGATGGCACTTACAATAGTGAAATTTAGCACACTTGTGGTCCGAAGTTTTTGCAATTTTTCTATCGCGCCCGAATTTAAAAATTTAATCTAAAACATTTAAAAATTAATTTTTGGAATTTAATTATTATTATTTTCCTTAGTATGGCATACGGTATAAAGACATGACATTCTAAATATATTTTTTCCGTTTCCGTTAGATTTTCTCAACAACGATTTTAGCGGACGAACAAAACAAATAAAGTTTTAACTGGAGTTGTGTAGTTCTTTTTTCTATCTCCTAGATCGTTAAAGATAGAAGAAATATTTCAACGGATTTCAAATCTGCTGAAAATTTTACAACAGATCGATACCAAAACATGATTTTCTTTAAGTAAATAATTTTTAAATTGTAACTTTTATATTTTTTCCAATACGAATTTGGCCGCCGGCGCCGTGAAGAATTCTACCTTCGTGGTTAAAAAGATCAGATTAATTCATTTTGATTTCCTGAGCAACGGATTCGAGTTCTTTCGTTCTGGTTCGAACTGGCGTTCTTCGTTGTTATTTTCTATCTTTGCGATCGTTAAAGATAGAATAAAAATTTCAACGGATTTGAAATCTGCGGAAAATTTCATATTAGATCGATACCTAAAAATATGATTTTCTTTAAAAAAATAATTTTTAAATTGTAACTTTTAAATTTTTTCCAATACGAATTTTGCCGCCGAAAAAAATGACCTTCGTTTGATTCGAGATTCAATCATTTTGAAAAGTAACGGATTCGGGTGAAGCAAAAGAAATAATTAAAGTTATGACTGGCGTTTTCTTCAGTGCTTTTTTCTAAATCAGCGATTGTTTAAAATAAAATTAAAATATCAACGGATTTCAAAGCTGCGGAAAATTTTACACCTTATAGATAGCACCTTATACGTTTGATTTTCTTGAAATAAATAATTTTTCAATTAAATATTTATATATTTCATAGGAGATTGTGACGTCACTCCGATTGGATCTCTTCGCAAACGATTTTAGCCGCATTTGACAATGACGAATCCATCACGAAAAGAACTGTAACGGGCAACGCAAACTTTTCAACAAAAAAAAAAAAAAACTCAAGAGTTCGAAAAAAATAATAACTTCTAACACATATGTATTAAAAAACATATGCATAATCTAAATGAGTACTTTTCCGTTAGACAGGCGCAATTTAGGACCAAAATCAAAATCGCCAATCTAGGTATTTTAGAAAAAAATTATTTTTTTTAAATGTTGATTAAATTGGAACAGGGTGTTTAACTTTTGCAGGTTTTTCCGGCCGTTAGTATTTTTCAAAGCCGCAAGGCACTACGTTCCTGTATTGACATTAGGGATGTTACTAACAGTGATTTGCAAGTAACAGTTCTAACTGTGACTGCTACTGACGAATATCTGTGATTCAAAACTGTGATTGTGATTCAAACTGTGACTGAATCTTATTGGTTGACTGCAAAGTATCTGTAGTCACTCGTAGCAACGGAGTGCTTTTATTTATGTGTTGAATATTTTCAATAATACTACTTCGTCGAAGGAATACATAGCTAAGTCGGTAACGTCGTGGCCTTACAGTGCTCTAGTTTACAGTTCGAACCCCAGTATTTTTTTCATCCAGATCAACTGGAATATATTTAATAAAACGCACAACTGCCACTCAATAAACCTTCAATTATAAAATGAATTTTTCATTTTTATTCCGCCACTATGAGCCGTTTTTTATTTTTAGCCTGTAATTTATTTTTTTAAAGATACTTTTTCTCCTCAATAAATTAATATTGGTGACTAAGATGGTTTCAAATATATCGAAATTTTCATATAAATTAAACTTTATAATTAATTAAACATTAAAATCAAGAGATATACATAAGAATGCTTGATCATTTTACTTCTAATTGAATTCAAATTATGGATTTTTAATCTTTAAATAAATATATATAATTGACAAACCTATTTTTTATCTTTAAATCCGTTTCACTAAATAACCTTTATCCAAAATATTTGTTTGTTGAAGAAAAATGTTTTCATCGTAGTATGTGTAGCAAGACAATTTCCTTACATTTGATAATCTGACAATTTCAAAACATTAAGTAATTTTTCTAAATCTCTAGTAACATTCGAATTAATTTGTATTGTTGTATTCGTGGTGGTGCAAAGACGCAACAATTTTATTTGAGACGAAGAAAACGCAAAACGAACAACAGCAGAAAAGTCAAACCTTACTGTGAAAAATCTGTAGCTTTTGACTTGTTTCAACAATTTCTGTCCAATACTTTAGTTTATAAATCATACAATTTTTACAAAATATTAACTAAAATGTGGAGTAGTTCAGTTTTTACACAACACTGGAGTAACCACGTCAACGGTCCGGGATCCACCCCGAAGACAAAAGATGAAGATATTCTCTTTAGTAGCACTTCAAAATTGATAAGCTGAGTGAAAGTATATAATTTATCTCTAAGACAAACAGGGAATATTCTAACGAGTAACATTTTTATTTGTTTTGAAAACAGTCTGACAGGGAATTCCAGAGAATCAGTGCTTAAAAACAACAAATTATACGCTTTAAAAATTAAACATTCAGTCATCAAAATTTTTTGTACTTGCATTACGATATTTAAGAATGCATTCTTTACCGCTGTAAACATTGTTGTGTTGATCCTCCCTCTGAAACGGTTTCATCTTAAGAGACAAACTTTAAAGAAGGCAGAAACTCTTAAAACGTATTCTAATCACTAGCGAAATTAAATAAATATCTCCCCCCCCCCCTCTCCCCCTCCTGTGATTTTGACTCATTCAAGTTATACTTTCAGAAGCACATAATTCATTTTTTAGAATTAAAAACAATTTACAAGAGGTTAAACAGAACAATTTTCAAACCAAAAAAAAAATAATAATAAGTTCTAGTCATGTTACTCTTTTAAAAAAACAACAAAATAAATAATCAGTGATAGTTTAAGAACAAACAAAAAATTATTATTAAAAACAGAGAATTCAAAATGTTTTTATATGAACTCTCCTTAAAACTGTCGAGATTCTTTTTTTCTTTAGAAAAAGGCGCGGGAATCTGGTGAGTCATAAAGCAACGTATTACCTTCTTAAACATCCGGTTAAAAATCCTCCAGAGAAATCCCAATCCGTCACAGACCAACTGGCACCGCTACCAAAACTCAGTCACAGCTTTCACTGCTACCGAATCACCTATCCCGGTCGCAATCACCGATCGCAGTAACAGTATCAATATCAGCCAAGGTATCAGCTAAGGTATCAGCCAAGATATCAGCTTAGCGATATCAGTTTAGTAACTGTTACCGAATCACTGATACCAAATCACTGATACCGAATCACTGATACCGAATCACTGTTACCCAATCACTGATATTTTGATATTTGAGTAACAGGTATGAACTGTGATTCACAAGTATCTGTGATTGAGTAGCAGTTCTGTGATTTGCTTAACATCCCTAATTGACATTAGGGAACGTGGCGCAGCTGTAGACTTCGGTTACAGGATTTCCGGCCGTTACAGTTTACAAGTCTTTTTTCTGGATGTTTACGTAAAAAATACACTTCTCATTTTCGGAATCAAAAAACAAAATTGGCGACATTTAGATTTTGGTTCAAAGTGGCGCCCGCGTGGATAACGGAAAAGTACCAAAAATGGGTGCCATTAGCAAAACGAAATTCCAACTTTTTCCCTGAGTTAAACGAAACTTCCTTGAGTTAAACGAAACTTCCCTGAGTTTTCCCTGATTTTTCCAGAAAATGATTCTTTCCTGAGAAATCCCTGATTTCCCGGTTCTGTCGCCACCCTGATTCTACCAATATTGGCCAATGTTTTGAATGTCGAATGTCGGAATTACGATATCTGTCGATATTGGCAGATATCGTTTAGTTTTATAAAACGAGGAAGACTGTAAATAACGCTTGCAATAACATTATAATCATGTAGTAATACTGTAAATAATGACCCCATGTTGTCTTACCCATATTTTTTATAATTTAAACATTACGCAATTTTTCCCGATATTGTACCGATATTTGGCGACATTGTGAAAACAATATCCAAAAAACGATGTTAATCTGATGTTGGCAGATATTTAATTTTGAGCTGAAGCTATGCTTGGTCACGTGTTCGTTGTTTGGGTTGCCGACCGCCATCATATTATCAAAAATTGACAAGCGAACACGCATGTTACTCTGCATAAAAGTTTTTCTAATTCTATTTTCCTTCGGAAAAAAATAATGACACGTAAGAAAAAACGGGTGAGATGCAGCCTAAGAGACCGCGGCGATTTTTCGCTGAATCTAGCAGTGAATAAGAGCAGTCATCCCTAAAAGTGCAAGTCCTATGAGGTAAGGATATTTCTGTACATTATTTTGTAATGTTAATAATATTTAAATACGAATAATTAAACATATTCACTTGTTCTATTGATGAAGTTTTAGCCCGTGTTTGTAGTTTGTTACATTGTCAGTATACTATTTTTTAATGTGTAAATATTCATCGTTTACTGTATCAAATTCCCAAGTTACATTCGATTTTGTGCAATACTATTTTCATCTTTTATTGTTATAGATTATTTTGTTTTGGAAAGTAAGTTATTAGTATGTCAGCAGAGTTCTGTTTGCATTAATTATTAATATTAGTGGGACATTTTCAAAGTAGGTTTAAATATATTGTTCAAGCATAACATAACATTTAAAAACTTAACTGATTTTTGTTTTATATAAAGACTATACCAAATATTTTTAACATTAAAAAAAAATCAATAAATAAATTTGAAATGTGAAGCTTTAAAATTGTGACCATGGGTAAAACTGCTTGTTCTTTTCAAGTTTTGTGTGATTTGATTAATTTCATTTTAAAAAAAAACTAACTTCAAAAGGTGAAGTATTGTGAATATTATTCATTCTAAAAAATTAGTTTACACCAAATTTTTCTTCTAAAAATTAATAAATCATAAATTTGAGAGTACCAAATATATACTTTTTGTCCTAACTTTTTATCATTTAAGATTTATAACTTTACAAAAAATTTGCAGCTTATATTCAGAGATAAAACAAAACTATACATAATTTTACTAGCTATTTCTTTCTTTTTAAAGAACATCAGTATGGCATCACTACGACTGGTTTTTGTCATTGTTCTCCATAGGGAAATGAAGATCTATGCACTAGATGTTAAGACTGTTTTGAATGGTGAACTCGATGAAATCTTATTTAGGGTACAACCCATGGGCTAAAACGACAACAATAGTCGTGTTTGCAAATTTTTAAAAAGTCTTTGAAAACTGAAACAGGCACAGTGACAGGGGTTGACGAGCAGGGGCGGAGCCCCCTAGTAGTGCTGTATGTTGATGACCTACTGATTGCTGGTTCCTATGAATCAGTGGTCATGGTGGTGATACAACTTCTAAGTGATGAGTTCGAAATGTCCAGGCTTAAGTTGTGAAAGATTTTCTGGGCATATGTATCAAGTTTTCTCAGCAACAACTTTGCTTAGAGGAAAAGGCCTAAGTTGAGAAAATTTTAAATAAATTCAAAATGACTCAGTGTAAACCAGCCGACACTCCTCTAGTGCCTAAAGCGACACCATTGTGTTTCGTGCAAGATGAAACTTTCCATGGACCCAATCAGGAATTTGTAGGTGCATTATTGTACCTATCCATGACAACACATCCAGATATTTTATATTCTGTTATAATTTATATTACTGTCTGAGCCAAATTCAAGAGCAGCCAATAGAAGCTGCCTGGAGGAAGAAATTTTGGCTTTGGCTAAAGCTATGCAGGATGTATTTGTGCTACACAACATTAATTAAGCACATATTTAAAGCAATAATCAATTAAAAAAAATGTTTTTATTTGCAATTCAATTTGTCATTTTTCAATATTTTTGGTGAAATAAATTTTTACAATATTGTTATAGTTTATATATGCAAAAGAGACCTAGGGAAAGATTAAAAAAAATTTATATACGAGTTTTCATTAAAAAAAAAATTACTCGTTATGTGTTAAATTTCTATAAAAATGTCAAATTTTTTGTTTATTAATTTTTCTGAGCTATTCATACAAAAAGTTCTCTCTGTGTCTATCAAATAGTTATTCAAGACCTAAAAAATGTAAACAGTTCAACTCTAAGTGCATTTATCAAAAAGCCTTAGTACTTTGATCTTTGGTAAAATTGCAAAAAAACTGATTTTGAGATAATTGTATTTTAAGTACAAAATACAACAAAAGTTAACAACTTATTTTTTGCTAGTGCTATTTTATTTTAGTAATTTCTATTACATTATCATTTGGATGGACATTTATCAAAACAAGAGTTTTTACAGTAAGCTGATATATATATTTTTTAAAGCCAGTTTTAACTCTGATGACAACTGAGTGATTTGTGATAATTCACTGAAAATTATTCATTTCTTGTTAAATGACCTGAAAAAAATTATTTTATTGGATCAGTACTATTTTAAAATAAACCACCACTGAAAAACTGCACCTTCTCTTTTTCTACAGCTATTTTTGTTCTGTAAACCAGCCTTTTTTTGTATTGATACGCATGCGACAAAATTTTGAGCTTCAGTCAGTCATTAAGGTCATATTAAATGAAAATAATTGTGCCAGATTAAAACACTTCGATATTAAATTGAAGTATGCTCATGATATTGTAAAATTATTAAACATTTATATTGTATATGTTGCAACTGAATACCAAATTGCTGATTTGTTTACAAAATCTTAACGTAAACCTAGACTGAACTAAGACAAAAATGTATGTTAATGTTATTAAGGAAGGGTGTTGAGAATAATTACTAACTGTAACTCATCTTTGCTTAGCAATCGGGTAACACTTGTTCAAACTGTCTACTTCTGTTGTGTCACAGGTTGCCGTTTGTTTTCTTATTCATGACTTGTTGTCATGACTTTATCTGTCAGAGTTGTTTGGAAAAGCGTTCGCTGGTGCGGCAGTTTGAGATGGCCGAAGAATTCACCCATCGGATAATCTGACTTGTCGAAGGGGTGACTCCGAAGAGTGTACCTGATTGGAATGTTTGACAGTTCCCAGGGTTTAATCTGTCTTAGAATATAAAAAAATTATTTTAATTGTGATTTGTGAATTTTTTTTAAACTTATGGAAAATTCTATTTAAATGAAATTTGTAAGAACTGTTCATTTTTCTGCCAATATGCAATGTGCCTTTTTTGTTCTTATTTAACATTTCTAACAATATTGATTTTTTAACAGAAGTTTCGGGAAGTAATCCATTTTGAGATGAAATCAAAATTATATAAATCTGAATCAGTTCTTAGAATTACATACCATGCAACTGTTTATCAAGTTGTATTGTAATACAGGCATCAGCTTGATGTTTGTATTTATTTTATTGGTTTGAGATACAGATTATACAATTGGCAATAATGAGTTTTAATAGCCTTAGATTTCTACAAAAGAAATGGAACAATAATTTAAAATATGCACTTAATAAAATAAATTAAAATATTAGCTGCTATATATAATATAGCTGCTTCCGGCCTCGTAGTGGCCAAAGGACAAGTCCTTAGTGTCCGCCATTGGAAGTAGTCTACCATCACTTCCGGCCTTGTAGTGGCCAAGGACAGAAGTCCAGTGAACAAATGAAAGACACGAAGGCAGTGACAACGACGATAACGAATCATTCATAAATCTTTGAAAAAAAAATTATTTTAGTCTTTAATGATTGCCATTATTTTAAAATTTGCAATTTTATATATCAACCCCTTCACCCTAAGTGTTTTTCTTTGTTTGATTGTAAGTAAATAGCATGACTGCCAATCTTCTGGTTTTTTTAGCCTTTTTACTCTTTTTTTCTTGTCTAAAATTATACAACTGTTATAATGTAACATTTTATGCCAAATGCAATTTGTGTAGAAACAATTTGATGATTTTATAGCTAATTTCAACTTGAAAAAATCAACAAAAACCAGAAGATGGGCTGCTATGAAATAGTAAAAGGACAAAATGCTCTCTTGTATCTGTTTCCTGAATTGAGCTATGTCAGGAAACAGATACAAGAATGTCAACAAAGTGTCAATTGAAATGAAATGATTGATAATGAAAGCCGATATAAAAATGTCGGAACACTATATAAACTGCTATAGAGCTACGGCAAAGAAAATATATCAAAGTTGTATCGGATTATGTCATAATGTGTTTAATTATGTCGAGAAACGACATCATCCGATAAAAAGAGGGGGTCATTGCAATATCATTTTTTGTCGGAGCAGATATTATACAATATCTTTTTACGATATCATCTGATATTCTTGTGCCACCTGGGTATCAGCAGCATAGCTAACATTTTTGACTGGAATATTTTTCTAAAACAATTTTCTGAATTGAAATCACAAAAATGGTACCTGTACGTGTTTATGTTTGCAATTTTTTTTTCAAGCTACCAAGGAGTAAATTTAAAGGGGAAAATGGATTTTAGAATGTCTGATTTGATAATGGATGCATGTTTAGGTTTTAAAAAGCCAAGTTGCCCACAATTTTCTTTTATGTACTATACAATACAACAGTTACACAAATTGTAATAAAAACATATTTTTAACAATTTAAAATTATATGTTATCTTTAATGTTCCAAAATATTGTATTATATAAATATTTTTTTAATGATTAATATTTTTTAAATTTTACAAAATTTAAGATGGTTGTAATTTTGTGTACCCTCTAAATAAACAATCACATGCCATAAGAACAAAATTTAATTAAAATATCCCAATATTATGTAACAGATATTGAATAATGTTAAAAAAAACATCAAGAAGTATCTTAAAAGCTAATATTGAGCAATGATAAAAAACGAACATTGAATGTCAAGAAAACAATATCTATCAATGTCGTAAAACGACATTGGGGCGATGTCGCCAGAGGGGGGTCATTTTTACGTTGGCCAATGTCGGAAAACGATATTGAGCAATGTCGGAAAACAATATCTATCAATGTCGGTAAACAATATTGGCCAATGTCGGAAAACGACTTTGGGGCGATGGCATTTTTACGTTGGCCAATGTCGTAAAACGATATTGGGGCGACGTCGCCAGGGGGGGGGGAACATTTTTACGTTGGCCAATATCGATGGCAATATTGGCCAATATTTATTCTCGATGTCGGCCGACATATATGTGCTACCTGGGGAGAGAGATTCGAGGACAACAGTACGAGGCAACATCTGTACTGGCACCCCACTCTCCAAACTTCCACACCAACCCAACGTGAGGACTTTCGGCCACGACCGATTTAAGGTGCACCAACCGCCTCTACACCCTACGCTTACAAGTATCTATGCACTGCCCCGGATTCGAACCAGGAACCTACCTATATAAAGGCTAACACCTTGACCACCAGACCGGAAGGAAATGGAATCGAAGGAAGCTGAAACTAGACCGAAAACTTTTGATTTCTTGATCTGGATACGTTGTTCATCTTCCCATTGTACATATTCTTCTATCTTCCAAACATCATATTTTCATTCACACAGGATGTGCAAAGTGAAAAAAAATTCCAAAACCTTAAAATTCAAAATTTTCTAGAAAAGCACATATTGGTATTCATTTTCTAGCTAACTCTTAGTTAAATATCAAGAGACTGCGGTAGGTCAGTTGGGCATCGAATTAGTAACCGAAGGGAAGCGAGTTCGAAACTTGATCCAGACAAAGACCATTGCGCAAACGGGGACTGGTGCACGTTAAATTTGACGCAGCCTCAAATGTCCTCACGTTTGCTTGGTATGGAAGTTTGGAGAGTGGGGTGCCAGTGCAGGTGTTGCTCTTGTGTCATCTGACCATTATTATGAGGTGTTGTCCTCCAATCATTCCCTTCAGGATTCATTCCTATCCGTTGTCAATAGCCCGTTGTGTTGCTCCAGTTCGACGTTAATTAACACCCTAACTACCTAGTTAACTATCTAAAAACAAGAAAAACACCATTCGACCCAATTTGATCTGCCTTGAAACTTCCTAAAAAAAAAAACGATTTTTCACCGAGATCGAAATGTACAAAATTAATATATACATATATATATATATTTATTTATTTATTTATTATATAACCTGTAATATATGACCTGTAAATATATACGAAGAGGGACCTTTAAAACAAAGTTTCACTATAACAACGGTCCCTTTCTCCCTATATCCCCCACCCCCTTTCTTTTTTGACACCTCCCCGTTCCCTCGGAAAGTTGGCGAGAACGCGTTCCGAACACGCCCTGAATGGGGGGTAGGAACTCCTGGACGCTCAGGACACGTACGCTCAGGAAACGTAACCATTAATATTGCAGTGCAACAAATTTAAATTTTCTTTAATTGCAAAAAAGTTTAAATACATCTTAAATATCCACCTCTTATTTATCTTAAACTAGCCACTGCGTGGTGATTGCTAAGAATTCCCATTTGGTTTGCGAAGCCTATTGGATAACAGCAATCATGGCATTGGTTTGCCTCACAAGCCAAATGGAAATTCGTAGCCTTTTGGAATGGATTCCCAGCAAATTTTAATTTGATTTGCTTCGCAAACTAAATTATGAATATTATGAACTATGATTTGCTTCGCAAACAAACACCTCGGGCAACGCCGACCTCGTCATTGCCAAATTCGAATTGCGAAGAGATCCAATCGGCGTGACGTCACAATCTCTTGCGAAAATATAAATATTTAATTGAAAAATTATTTATTAAAAGAAAATCAAATGGAAGTTAGAGATTTAGGGGTTTAGATTTTATTCAGATTTCAAATCTGTTGAAATTTTTACCTGTCTTTAACGATCCCGATTTTGCAAAAAAGTACTTAACAATGCCAGTCAGTATGTTTTTTTTTTATTTGTTTTGCTTTTCTTCGCTGTGAAATGGTTTGAGCGTAGGAAATGAAATCTGTGATATCTCGAATCAAACGAAAGTCATTCTTCACAGAAAGTGGCATTAGTGTTGGAAAAAATATGACTTTCAATTTAAAATTATTAATTTATCGAAAATCATATTTTTAGGTATAGATCTAATGTGAAATTTTCCGCAGATTTCAAATCCGTTGAAAATTGTACTCTATCTTTTACGATCAAGGAGATAAAAAAAAAACGTAACTAAAGTTTAAACTTTATCTGTTTTTTTAGTCTGCCGACAAATCTTTCTCCGCAAAATGAAAACGGAAAAAATACATTTAGAATCTGCTAACTTTTTATGCAACTTTTATTCCAAAGAAGACAATAATAATTGAATTATAATAAATGATTCTTTAAATGTTTTAGATTGAATTTTAAAATTCAGGCTGGACACAAAAATTGCAAAAACTTCGGACTACCCGTGTGCCAAATTTCATTATTGTAAGTGCAATAGATTCGTCCGGACGTTGCGTAGTGGAGGTCGGACACTTCATTTTATAATAACAGAGATTTAGACGTGCAAAGTTCCCCAAGACCACTAATATAGACCATCTAAATACACATGGATGGACACATCAATTTTGACACTAATATGGGCAGATTACATTTTCACAACTAAGTTTTAATCGTCAACTATGTATAGCAAAACACACAATGCTTACAAATAGACTACTTAAATAATAGTATCACTTTACAATCCGAAGAAATATAAATATTTCTATGTTCCGATCCCCGACCCGTTTCTTAGCGATGGCCCCGGTGATTGATTGCACGTCGAGCAAGGGAACGAAAAAACGCCGTCCAAATAGATCGAGCACGAGCACTTGCTTTCCTTTGATGTACCGACTAGAAGCGGATCATTTTGCTCGTGCTCAAAATGTTCATTCACTGTCTACACCAATGTTTCCCAACGTGGGGCCCACGCCCCACAGGGGGGCAATTTGATTGTTAAGGGGGCAATTCGAAAATGGACTCGACACGAGTTTAGCCCTTTTGCTCCGGGCCATTTAAATGCAATGCTAGATTTCGGTGCCAAAATTGAAAGAAAAAAGCAAATTCTTAAATAATTGCGTCCAATAAATATTATAAATTCGTTTGACGAGACCAAAATATCCGCAGTTGTTCGCATCTGAATGGCCCGTCGCAACTTCTGTAGTGTTTCGCAGCATTCAGTTGGTGTTAATTTGAAATAGGTCTCCTTAAAAACTGCTGTAAAAGTCTCGTTGATTTAAAAAATTGGTAAGTATTTGATTTTATTTTTATTTATTTTAATTTTAGAATCATAATTTTCCTGAAAAATTTGTCAAATGGAAAAAATATGCCAAATGTGAGCATAGTTGGAATCGAACATAAAATCTCTGTGCTTCAAGCTATTTTGTGAAGAACGAAATGCAGACCATGTGAGACTTTATAACTTCACACTGAAGTAAGATGGCTCTCTAAAGGGAACTGCTTTAAAAGATTTATGGAACTATTTGATACTCTTAGTGATTTTTTAATCGACAAACCTGAAATGAAGTATCTGTTAACAGTCGATGGTAAAGCATTTGTGAGTTATTTAGCCGATATCTTTGAAAAACGAAATATATTAAATAAGCAACTTCAAGGAACAAATAAAACTCGTGTTGATGCAAAAGCGAAGATATTTGGTTTCATTACCCTTATTGAGCTATGTCAGCAATATATAAACAACAAAAACTTTGAACAGTTTCATTGGCTTCAAAAATGTGAAGTAAATGATACCGCTTTACTTGTTATTGTCGATCATCTGAAAATTCTATCGGCTGATTTAAAAGAAAGATTTTCTGATTTAAACCAAATTGATTTTCCAACATGGATGATGCAGCCAATGTTAGTGGTCTGATATATCAAATATGCAGTATCAAGAAGAACTAGCAGGAATGCAAAATGATGAGTCAGTTAAAACTTTATTAAATATAAAAGGAGCGATGTCATGGCTTTGTGAGGAAATCAACTACCCAAATTCAACCAAATTCTCAAGAAAACTATTGTTACCGTTTCCATCTTCATATTTCGCCGAATGTGGATTTAGTGCTGTAAATGGTAAAAAAAAAATCGTCTATATATAACACACAACGGGGAGACTTGAGACTGATGCTAACCAAGTTGGAATCGAACATAAAATCTCTGTGCGCTAGGATCTCACTAAATTAAAATATTATAGAAAAATCTTTATATTATATTATATCTATATTATTAAAATTATTTCGAATTTGAATTTCAGTTTTTCATTATATGTTTTGAAAATTTATTTACTGTGTTTCCGTAACAATTTCCTAGTGATTTCTTCCTAAAACCTAAGTTTCTTAAGTGAACAATTCAATTTTTTATTATTAAAAATTATGTATATGTTACATAGGGGGGGGGGGGCATAAGAATTTTTGAAAGGCTTAGGTGGGGCATAGCACAAAAAAGGTTGGGAAACACTGGTCTACACTGATCGAGCTGTCAATCAAACCTGTCTCCGGGGTTAATCAATCATCCATGTTTTGCTCTGCTTCTCCGGTGTGGACGCGGCTTAACACCTTAACCTCCAGACCGGTTGCTCGGTCATTTTTAAATGAATTTAATGGAATTTAATATTATTGTTTTCCTTTGAATGGCAAACTATAAAGAGTTGACATAAAATAAATTAATTTTTTCCTTGTTTTCATTTTGCGAGGAACGATTTTACGCGGACGAAAAAAACAAATAAAGTTTTTACTCGAGTTATGTAGTTCTTTTTTCTATCTCCTAGATCGTTAAAGATAGATTAAAAATTTTAACTTGAAATCTGGGGAATATTTTACATTAGTTCGATACCTAAAAATATGTTTTTCTTTAAATAAATAATTTTTAAATTGTAACTTTTATGTTTTTTCCCTATACAAATTTGACCTTGTGACTTCGGATAACCTAAAACTATTTGATAGGGTTGGAGCCTTTGATCAAAAGGCTCTGGGTTCGAATTTCTGATTTGTGAAAAAATGTACCTTCCATTTTTTAAGTTTGAAATCCTCTTTAAGTCGTTGGTTTCAGTCTTATTTGACGTCATGAAGTAAATAATGACCATAGAGTGACAAATCAAAAGTAAACTCAAACCCAGGTACAAAACCAAAAAATTATTTCTGGATGACCAGGTCTTATCTCTCTATTTACCCCCATTTCAATCGAATTGAGCTAACGTACAGTGATAATTGCATTTAATAATTCTTTAGGATTTCTAAATCTAAATAATTTTTAATACTAAGTTAAGGTATCTAGTTACAATTTGTCATCAAAAAAAAAAAGAAGCTAGGAACCACAAAGTATTATTTCCCTCTCACATAGAAAGTGTGATGATCCCGTGGATTATACCAGGTACCCAAAAATAGGAATAGGATTTAGTGTTTTTGAATAATTCATATTTTAAAAAATTAAAGGGTTACGGACATGAATTGTTTTAGACTGAAAGAAAGCATTTTCCCTTCATAATAAATTACTTTTGTCTAAATAAAGGATTGTTTGCTTTGAAGAGGCAATGATTTTGATTTTACTCTATTGATATTAAAAGTGAGAATACTTTATATATACTGAATCTTTTATAATGGAAATTTGTAATAGTCCAAGTAATAATTATAGTAATAGTATAACATATCGTACCCCGGCAAGAAAAGTGAAACAACTCAAAATTGCAAAATTTGCGAAACATCAACTTAAAGTATACTATAAAACGTATATTGAAATACTATAAGCCTTCTCTCTCTCTCTTTTAAATTTTAGGTAAGTATTTTATGTTGGTAACTTCTATTATATTCTATAGAATAGTAATATAACTCGCGGGGGCACTTCATACATATTTTTCAATGACATAACATCAAAATTTTTATTTTTTGACCTGTGTCACTTTTGCCAGGGTGCGATATAATTCAATATAGTACAAGCAACACCACATTTTTTCACACCCCTCCCCCCCACCCTTGATGGCAATATTCCTCTGCAATTCGAACTGGTTTCATTCCAAGCAAGAAAGAAAGAAAATGACAGGTGGAAATAACGTGTCCCCGGTTAGTGATGTAATTAGTAACTTAACTAATGTGAATAACTTTGACTTCGCCTTAAAATCCCCCATTGTAAATGATATGTCTGTAGATTTAAGTCCCAAAGTAAATGATATTCCCATCAATGATACAGCTGTAATTAAAAATAAAAGACAAAATTCATCCTCTGATAACTTCAGATTCCAAAAAAAAAAAAAAAAAAATGGCTAGGCCGGTAACTGTATCTCCTACTAAATCTATTGTTGACAAAACTATCGTTAACAGGTTCTATCACTTATCCATTGATATGGACACAATAAACGAAAGTTGCGAACAGCTGCAGATTCCTCCCATCTTAATTGCCATAACCGATAATTACAGCACCACATTATGTCAAATAAATTAATCCTTCCCTGGAATTAAAGCCACGCTCTCCGAGAAATACATTTAAGTAAGTCCATGAAAAACCCCTTCTCCTCACTTCCCTTTCTTCTCCTTTTTTCCTTCTGTTTCATATGACTTTAATTTAATCTCCATAGCATATTGCAAACTGATCAACTCTTCTATTTTTATGCCTAACTTATCACTTTTTGAGATGGGTCTCTACCCCCGTCGTAATGGGAAAGATTCCTGTTCTATTGTGTTGTCTCTCAGGTTTGCAGAAGCGGAATGTAGCAGGTCGTGTTTCTTCTAATCAACAGCATTCTTCGAAAGACGGGAAAAAATGACTCACTAATGACCTCCGTGAGAAAACGTCTGCGCCAAAGCATTTACCAATGGAAACGGACGATTTTTCAAACTTTAATTAGTAAAAATATTGGAAATAGTATATACACATTTTTCAAAACGTTTGCAGAGTTATAAAACTTTACAAATATATTCTTCTGTAAAAAAACAGGGCACAAAAAAAATCCTGATTAAAAAAAAAAAAAAAACATAAAATTTACTTGATTTAAATCAGATTTAAAAAAAAACTTTTAATCGGATTTTTATGATTCTAATTATTTCCTTGCCCGCATAAATATTAGTTTGTCGGACATAGATGCAAATCCATATAGTTTTTAGATGATTTTGATTTGTCTTAAACATTAATATATCTGATGTATAGCAGTAAAGTATTAGGAAATATAGCTGAATAAATTTGACATAGGAATTAAAACAGCAAATCAAACGGTAGAGAAAATAGAACAGCACCAAAAAATGCTAAGTATAAGCAATGTTTTCCCATCTGGTTCTCAAGTGGTTTAGATTACATTCAGTTTTACCCATAACCAGTGACGTGAAATTTTTGGACATATTAGTACGGTAGGGGGATTCACAAACCATATTGATTTTTGTATAAAATTGTTCAATAATACAAATTTCAGAATTTTTTTTGCATTATATATTTATTATACATGAATAAAATGCCTAAAATTTCTTAGCGTGGTATGGAAGTGTGAAGAGTGGGGTGCCAGCTAAGGTGTGACATCTTCATCTGACCGTGGTTCAAAATTTACGTTGTGTTTTCCTCAGATCTTTTCCTTTAGATTTGATCCCGGACAGCCGCACAGTGTGTCATTTTCGATTCTAGGTGGACAAAATCCAATTTTGTTAGTGTCGCAGATTGTCAAAAAATACATCATATCTTCAAAGTAACCCTCAACAAGACCAAGGTTTTATTTTTCTAAATAATTCTTCCTACCAGGGATCCAAAGTCGAATTTTCTGCGTTGGCTACAAAACCAATTTGGCGAATGCGTATTAGTACTTTGAGGAAAACTGAAAAGTATAGCTCCTATATATTTTCTTTAGCGTTATTTGGTGGATACTATCATTAACTTCTGTTCATCGAGGTTTGTTTACGTGCTTTTAGTTTTTTGGGGGTACTATTTCATTAATTTCCAAAATTCTTTTGAATTTATAGCTAATTAGCGTCTTACGCAACTGATGATTTCAAATTTCAACTGGACTTTTAACATATTATGCCACCGTATACCACTAAATTATTACATATGCATTATAGCCTGATTAATTTGATGTGCGCAGAACAAAACATTTCTTGCGCAACTGATATAGTCCTTAAATTTCAGAATGTCACTAAGGAAATTTTTCGTCAGTCCATTTTTAACATTTGGGTGATAAAATGAAAATCGGTGCTATTTTAACTTATATTCCTCAAGAAATGGATGAATATTTGTTACCAGATACTGATTTTAATGTTTTAATTGGTGTTAAAGAGAAAATTCTCGAATTACCCGCCAAATAATTGAACAAAAGAGGAGTAAATTAAACGGGCACAGAGAACTATTCCTCAGAAATAATTCTTCTTGATTTCAAGGAAATCTTACCTTTCCTCACACTGCCATTCAAGACCTACCAAGTAATTCATAAGGAAGTTTGAAAAATAGTTCTAGGACAGGGATGGGCAAACTTTTTCGGTCGCGGGCCAAAAATCGAAAAAAAAAAGTTTAACGGGCCAAGATAATTTTTTTTTTTAATTAAAAAACAATATACAAGTATTACAATTTAAATATGTTAATGAGATCAATGAAATTGCGATTTCATTTTTAAAAGTTTCTTATATTGAGGTTCGGAAGTGAGATGTACTGATTCTAAGGAACGAAGCTAAATGCTCATCTGTCAGTCTACTTCTGAAGTAATTCTTTCTAAGGTTCATAGTTGAAAACACTTGTTCACATATTTAAGATGAAGCAAACATAGCACTGATTTTCTGTGTGTGAGATATTAAATTTGGGAAATTTACTTTCAATAATGATTTGTAAAACTCTAAATTGGCATATTTAGAAACAACTGCTTGAAATGATTATTAGATTGCAACTCAATTAATTCAAGCTGCAAATCTGACCTCACTGCTTCACAATTTACGTTGAAAGGCATGGTAAAAATATCCAATTCTGTTTAAATGACACTGAAATCTTGAAATCTGCGTTCGAACTCAAAATGCAGTTTTTTCAAGCCATTTTCATAATTCTTAAGTTTCTCTTTATTTACTGAGGGTATTGAATTTAACCTCGAGAAATGAGACACGTCGTTCTTAGCTAGCTGCCCAGCAAACAGATTAAGTTTTAGTTTAAAAGCTTTGAGATGGGCCCAGATATCGTCGATAAATTGATTTTCCCCTTGCATCTTGACATTCAAGTTGCTCAAATGACAAAGAAGATCTGTCAAAAATGCAAAGTCCGAAAGCCATTCTGTATCTTCTAACATTTCGCACTCCGCAGAACACTGTTTCTCATGGAAGAACGACACAATGTCATCTTTCAGCTGCCAAACTCGCTCGAATACACATCCTGCACTAAGCCACCTTACTTTCGTGTAATACAGTACATCAGAGTATTCAGATTGCATGGACTGAAGAAAATCTCGAAATTCTATCCGCGGGCCGGATAAAACCTTCTGGGGGGCCGGAGTTGGCCCGCGGGCCGTAGTTTGCCCATCCCTGTTCTAGGAGGTCTCAAAAAGATTTTGAAGCCTGTAGCTCCAAGTATAAAAAACGAAACTCGTAATCTTGTAGAGACAACGTAATAAAGAATTGTCAATGATTACTGAAGTAAGTAAATTACGAAAGTCAGGTGTACGATATTCTACTTCAAATCGTCAGTGAGCTAGCTCTTTGCTGCTTTTCTGGAAGAGGTACAACTATGAAAACGATGTATGTCTTAATAAAACGTCAGTAAAATTATCTGAAAATCATGTGCTTGGGCTAATAGTTGACACTAATCTTGCTATGTTCCAATATAAGATTTCATAAACAACGTTAAGAACATTAACGCTAATTTGTATACTCCGTATAACAAAAATGAGCTAAATGGTTATTACTCTTCTGGGCAGAGGCGGACTAAGCGGCAGCGTAGGGCCCCGGATTACGAAGAGGCCCCGAGGTCTTAAAATGTCTTTTCATTAGTGTTCGAGGAAAGATGAGACAGCGTCTTTACAATGTGTTTCTTTTAGTGCAGTGAAAAGAGTTTAGCTTTCAAAGAAATGTTTAGCACATTTGCGAATGTTGAAACATTATTTAAATTTTTTTAACAGTTCCTTTAGTTATGGACGTCAGAAGAAAGATCGTTTTTTGTTTTAAAGCGTGTAAAAAATTAATAAAGGTGTACTATGAGAAAAGAAAGATTAATTAATATGGCCATTCAGTATATAGAGCAAAAAATTTAAAACCGAATTTATAATGCCAAAATAATTGACGAATTCGGAAAAAAAAATAACAATACAGAAATTCATATAATTTTTTTAAATAAATTTATTTAATGTGTTAGGGTATGGAATTTTTTATTTTCTCTTTACTAATAACTTAACGAGAGTTTTCTTGAAACTTTTTTCTTCCTTGAGTTTGAGGCCCACGAAAATTTTATTGCTTCTGGGATCATTGTCACGGAAACTTCAGCTGTACCTCAGAATGATATATATACCTCAGAAAGTATCATTAATACCCCTAGTTCAAGGAAACTATACATAACATACTGGTCAATGGAAATATTTTTTCACTTGTATTCTTCCAATTGGTAATTGGTCCACTTCTTAAAAGCGCAAGAGACAGTAAAAAACACAACAGGCGATAAAGGAAATATTTTCTATAAAAATGTCAAGAACTGATACCAATAGATTTAATGAATAAATTAGTCCATTTCCTCAGATCCACAAATTGTAAGTTTACGATCAAGGTCTAAAAGTTAACGCAGCGAAATGTTTCCAAAAAGGTTGAATTTTTTTTTTGAAGAACTTTTTTTTAATACATCAGTAGACTATTTAGGTAGTTGAGATTCCATTGTAATATTGCTTTTTCTATATTACATACATCTTTATTTTTAAATGTAACTGTTATGGGTATAAAATTGCAAAATATACAGTTAATAATTGATCTCTAAATACATTTAATATATGGAGCTAAGTTGACAAAAACTTTTTAGTTTAATCAATTTCTGCATCCAAATAATAACTAAAAAACGTTAAATATATGCCAAATAAGTATTTCATCACTCACATCCTCTTATAATCTCCCAAAACCAGTGTATTTTTGATGCAATAATTTTGTCCACCTAGATTGTGAAAATGACACACTATGCGTCGCCAATAGCACATTATGTTGCTCTAGTTGCATTAATTAAATGCCTGCCATAATCTATTTTCTAAATATACACAATTATCAGATGAATGAATTAACTTTCACTTCCAAAATTTCAATTCGATAAATACAGAATAGTTATGCTTGCTGAGTAACTAATTCCAAGGGATCAATGCTTAAAATTTCCAAATCAGATTTAAATGAAAATTAACCACCTAAAAACGAAACAAAATGAAAATATTAAAATTACCCCTTTTTAATACAAATACAAATACAAATATTGACGACCAGCTACAGGCTCAAGCCCAACAAGGCTGGTCCTTTGTTTATGAATTCTCCAATTCCCACTGACTATCCAATTGTGTCTTAAATTCGTACACTCCCTTTGAATTAACTATATTTTCTGGCAACGCGTTCCAACTGTCTATTACCCTATTAAAGTAGTAGTTTTTCCTTAAATCCCGATTAAAATGTGTCTTATTCAATTTATACCCATGGCCCCTTGTTCTGTTATCCCTATTGAAATTTAAGCCCTCTGTGTCCCCTTGTTTTACAAACTTGAAAAGCTGAATCAAATCCCCCCTCCTTCTTCTTCTTTCCAGTGTATACATGTTTAGCTTACTTAAACGTTCATTATAGTCGAAATTTGCTAGCCCCTTTATTATTTTTGTAGCTCTGTGCTGAACCCTTTCAATTGATTCTATGTCCTTTCTCATATATGGAGCCCAGAATTGTACAGCATATTCTAGATGTGGTCTTACTAAACCCTTATATAACGGCAAGATTATATTCTTATCCCTTGAAGTTACAGTCTTTTTAATATACCCCAATAACCTATTAGCCTTTTTACCCGCAGCTGAACATTGGTGACCCATTTTAAAATCCCTGTGAATTATCACCCCAAGATCCTTGACTGTTTCTCCCTCCTTTACCTTTACTCCCTGCAGACAGTACTCGGCTCCACTATTCCTGTAACCCATATGCAGAACTTGACATTTCCCTACATTAAATGACATACCCCATTTTACAGCCCATTCGGATATCTTATCAAAATCCCCTTGTAAATTTTCTATCTGTAACTTGGTATCCACTGTCCCCCATATTTTTAAGTCATCTGCAAATATACTGATTCTATTCTTGATCCCCTGACCTATATCATCTATGAAAATTATAAATAAAATTGGTCCCAAAACTGATCCCTGAGGCACCCCACTTATAACTTCTGTCCACTGTGAATAATTTCCTTTTACCTGCAATCTCTGCTTTCTACCCAATAACCAATTCTTTATCCATATTAATGTTTTTCCCTGAATCCCCAGCCTTTCCAATTTAAACAGTAATGCCTCATGAGGTACTTTATCAAAAGCCTTTTGAAAATCTATGTACATGATATCCACACTGCTCTTATTATCCAGCTCCTCAGTAATTTTTTCGTAGAACTTCAAAAGGTTTGTAGAGCAGGATCTGCCCTTCCTAAACCCATACTGATTCTCTGATAACAGTCCCCCCTCCTCCAAGTATAACATTATATGCTTTTTTAACAGAGATTCAAATATTTTGCAAATTACTGATGTTAGACTTACTGGTCTATAGTTGCCCGGATCACTTTGTATTCCCTTTTTGAAAATTGGAGTTATGTTGGCCAACTTCCAATCCATTGGCACCCAACCTGTGCTATATGTTGAATTAAATATCGTGTGAATTACTTCCCCCAGTTCTTCCGCGCATTCCACTAGTACTCTCGGATAAATATCGTCTGGCCCTGGTGCTTTAGATCGCTTAATTCTTTTCAACTGATGTACTATTTCTTCCCTGTTGAATTTGCATTCTTTAATTATACCCCCTGCAAAGGCTCCATCCTTGGGGTCCTTTTTTAAACTATAGTTACCATTGAAAACCCCCAGAAAAAAGTCATTTAACACGTTTGCCATTCCCTCCTCGTCTTGAATTAATTCACCTCCCTTCCCCTCTAACGGTCCCAGTGTAGTGCTGAATTTATTTTTACCACTTGCATATGCAAAAAATTCTTTTGGTTTTATATTTATTTCCCTTGCTAATTTTTCCTCCAAGGACACCTTTTGCTTCCGACTAATAGTTTTAAACTCCTTTCTGGCTTTCTGATATGCCTCCATGTCCCTGTCGTTACCAGTGCTTTTATATACCCTGTATGTTCTTTGTTTTAATTTTAAAGCTTTGTGTGTTTCCCCTGAAAACCACATAGGGAGCAATTTTCTAGATTTTCCTTTTTTCCTGAACGTTACATGTTTTTTTAACACCCTGTCTAACTTATTCTTGAATTCCTCCCATTGTTCAGAATGATGCAGTGCTAATAATCCCCCTTTGAATGTTTCCTTTAACTCTTCCCTTATCTTATGAAAATTTACCTTTCTGAAATTTGGAATTATTCTACTATTGATTGTGTATGCTGACTGAAAATTTATACTTAATCTGATACTTCTATGATCACTTTCTCCCAGTGGCTCACCTATAACCAAATCCTGCACCCTATCCTCATCATTGCTTAAAATCAAATCCAATATTGCATTGTCCCTAGTATCCTCATACACCATCTGGTACAAAAAACAATCCTGTATCACTTCCAAAAATTCTGCCCCTTTCCCATTTGTAGCTAGATTGTTTGTCCAGTCAATATTTGGATAGTTATAGTCCCCCATTAAAATTAATTCTCCTTTTTGACATGCTTCGTTTATCAGATTGCACATGCCCTTTTCCTGCTCTTCACTACAAACAGGAGGTCTATATATATTACCCAGAATTAGTCCTTTGCCTTTGTCTGTATTCAGTTTCACCCAGACTGATTCTATACCCTCAGTTTTACTATTTAACTTTATTTCTGTACAGTTTAAGAATTCTCTCACATAAATCAAAACCCCACCCCCTTTCCTATTCTCTCTGTCCTCCCTAAACATTGTGAATCCACTTAATTCTAAAATTTGTGCATCTTCACTGCTTGCCCAACTTTCAGTAATCCCAATGATATCTATATCCTCTGCTTGTGCAATTCCCTTGAGCTCATCCATTTTATTTCTCACACTGCGAGCATTACAATAAAATACTTTTAGCTTATTTTTCACCCTTAGATTGCACTTTCCCCTTGTATTATTTGTTTTGGTATTGTTTTTCTCCCTTACATTGCACTTTCCCTTTGTATTGTTTGTCTCCTGCAATTTAGACCCTGTTAGTTTTCCTAAGCAATTACTGTGTACTGTCAACCCTCTATGTCCTTCCCATCCCTGCTTGTATACTAGTTTTTTGACTCCAGAATATTCAAAACCCGCTTGCCAACCTCCCTATTACCTATCAAGCTTAAATGCAAATTGTCCCTGCTTATCCAATCCCTCCTACACTCCTTCCAAACATCTAAAAATCTAACCTCCTCCCTCTCACACAAATCCCTTAACAACCCGTTCATCTTATTGGCCCTTTGATTTAACCACCCATTGCCTAACCCATACCTAGGTAGTAATCCTAATACTGTTACTTCTGCCCCATGAGACTTAATGCCTCTTAAAAGTGTTTCTGCTTCCCTCTTAAACTCGACATTTGTAGTCCTCTCTACGTCATTTGTTCCCACCCACACTACTGCCTTTTCCTCCCCTTTGTCTTAACTGCCTTAACTGCCTCAACTACATGTTTTACCCTGGCACCTGGCAAACAACACCTTGCAAAATTGCGCTTTTTACGCCCTACCATTTCTCCCAAAACCCTGACCATTGAATCACCAACCACTACTCCTCTAATTACCTTATCCCCCTGATCAACATGCCCCAAGTTTACACATTGGACACCCTTTTCCACTCCCTCTACAGCCCTCACCTTCAAAGCCTCCAGCTCCTTCCTCAAATCACCCACCTCTAAACAACTCTTGCATGTAAATTCAACCTTCTCTGACATTTTAACCCCGCTCACACACCCCTTTCCTGCCTCAACCATATTCCCACACAAGTCACATTCCACATAGAACTCCCCACTGGCTCCCTCTGTCCTCATCTCCTTGAACATTCTAACTATACCCATGCTTATGCAAAGTAACACTCAATGCACAGAAAAAGCACTACACAAAATCAAACGCACAGAAAAAGCACTAAGTCAATTACACAGAAAAAGCTTAAGATTTATGTACAAACTGAAATGCTTTTGTGATACTGCAGAAAACCTTTTTCTTGTGTCTAAATGTCTTATAAATATTTTTTCAAGAACACTCTACATTACTATATAAATAACTGGAATCTCTAATATTATAAAATGAAGTGTTTGTCTGTTTTTTTTTTTACGGCCACAAAATCCTGGCGATACTATGGCACTTAGAGCAATCAGATTTGGCACACAGGTAGTCCAAATGTTTTGCAATTTTTGGGTCGCGGCGAAATTTTGAAATTAAATCTAGAATATTTTTAAAGGAATTTAATAGTTTTATTCTCTACCTGGTTCTTTAAACGCGGTTGACTTTTTCAACCCACTTGACCTTGCAGTCAGGGTTTGGAATCATGCCAAATTTTTTTCAACCGACAGAACGCGAAAAAAATTATTTTTTTCGTTTCCGCTTTGATTTTCCGCGATTGATTTCCCATTCAGATGATAAATCTTTTAACGGAGGTCAAATTTATTTTTTCTATCTCCTAGACCAGTGGTCCCCAACCCCCGGGAAACGGACCGGTACCGGTCCTTGGATAATATGGTACCGGGCCGCCCAAGGAACGTTAAATTATTTCCATTTTATTTACTGTGGTGTATTTCTCTCGGGTTTGTGCGGTTCTTATCTATGAAATGTCTACTCAATTAGGAGGCGGTAAATCAGAACTTGAAATTTGTTCTGTTACTAGAGCTCCAATTATGATTTCTGAATTCTGTATGTCTCTATTTTCCAATTTTGACAAATGTGATAGCTGTTTTCAAGTTGGCTGACAAAGTAACTTCATTTAAAGCAAAACTCAAAATGCGGGGACGGCGTGTGAACAGAGGCATTTTGGACATGTTTTAGACATTAGTGCGGATTTTAGGCAAGACTGTGAGCCTAAACATTGATTCTCCCAGTTGGTGCGCAATCACCTTTCTTTGCTTTTAAAAGAGTTTGAGCGCTACTTCCCAACTACAAAAGACCCACGAACTAGTAAGGAATGGATCCGCGACCCATTTGTCAACAAAACAGGTAAATCTAGCATGTCTGTGCAAGACGAAGATCAACTGCTGGAGATTGTAAATGAAGGCGGCCTTAAAACTACGTTCGATACAACAACTTTGCCGGTGTTCTGGATTAAAGTCATGGCGGAATACCCTGAGTTTGCCACCATAGCACTTAAATCCCTATTGCCATTTCCGACAACCTATCTGTGTGAAGCGGGGTTTTCTGCAGTGACAGCAACCAAGATCGTATTACATAGTTGTCTGTAGTACGGCTGATATGTGCAAAAAATTGTTAGAATTGTGCCTTTAATGATAGAAGCATACAACTTGGGGCACATATACTACACATATGAAGATTTAATTTTGGATATGAGGCCATCTCAGATTTCGCCTATGGCAGTAATGGCGGACATTCAAAATGGCGGCTTCGGAACATTTTTTGTGCTCCTTTTAAATGTTATTTGATGATGTTAAATGACAGCTATTAAAGTAATGGCGAGTAATTGATGTTTTGTGCATGTACTTAGCAATTTTTAATAATATATACTTTATTTTATGTATATATTCTATTTATAACAAAATGGAGGCCTCTGAGTATATTTTATGTGCTCCTTTTTTACTGTCATTTGGTGATGTTAATAGCGTATTATATGGGATTTTGCATGAATTGATGCTATAAACATACGTGCATGTCATAATTAGATTTTTATGTCAATTATTAACTATATTAATTAATATGAAAACATTAATTTTGAATTATTTTCATATTAACGTTTTTCACAGGTGACACGATAAGAAGAAAAATAAGATAAAAATACGGATGTAGTGCATTAAGCTGATTAATCCATTCAATACTGATACATCTGGACAATTCAAAGAAACATATTGGAACAAGTGTTTTACCTGTCAAGAAGACAGTTTTGAAGTTCTTCGGTGTCCAGCAGACAGTAAGTAATAGCAGTAAGCGTAAAGAAAAGGAAACTGGTTATAAAACAATTTCTTATTTACTTGTGGGGTTTAGTATTCCAGGGTGTTTACCAAGGACAATAAATCTGGAACATCCCGATTATGTAGGAAGTGGTCGATGCAACATTGCTACAACATAAAGCTCAGTTTCACGAATCATGTAGATTGCAGTTCAATAAGACAAAACTTCAAAGAGCTCAAAAATGGAAGATAGAACCTGCGGATAATGCAAATAGTTCTACGAAATTCACCCGCCAGAATGTTGTGGTAAATAGTTCAGTGAATTCAAAAGCAATTTTTTTGTGACTTGCCTGCTCAAGCTGGAAGTTCTTCAAGAACTGCATCTTTTGTGCATTCGTCCTGTATGTGTTCCTCACTGTGCCCTTAAACTGAAGGACCGGCCTTTGCTTGCGAAACTGAGTGCCGTTGATGTTATTGCATTAAACTTGGTAGTCAACGAAGATTTCTTGTACTGTTGGCAAAGGACAGTCAGTTCTAATAGAAGGCACAGGGGTAACACTTGTGTAGCTTTCAGGAAGATGTTTAGTTGCTTTCTCTTCAAAAGTACTTGAAGTTTTATTTCGATAGGTTCCTCTAAAACTACCATCTGGATGTTGAAATAGGGATATTCCTGTACCATGGAAAGAATCATGAGCTGTAGTAGAACTTGGATTGTGGTCAATATTATCAACCGTATTAGTTGTGAAAAGCAATCTTTTTAACTGAAGAGGAACGACAGCATTTTCCATGCGATACAGATGACATATTTCATTTCCAAGTTCTGATGAAAGGTCTAGCACTCGGTCTTATAATATGCTTAATCCAAGCTCAAAAGATCTTAAACTAGTTCACGCTTGCGAGTTATTTTTATGAATTAAAATACCTAAGCATATAGGCAAATGTGTTTATTGTTCTCGATTGTGCTTGTAGACTGTTCCAGAATGACACTCCCGACGTCTCACCAAACTGTTACACATTAGTAACTGTGTAACAGTAAGGATAGGTTGGGGTTAAAAAACTTGACTGTGCTTTACAACTAACAGAGATGCTGGTACGGAATCTTCCTGACAGGTTTCTCCAAATCCATTGAAGAGGTTTTTCATTTTAAAAATGTCTCTTCTAACTATATTTGCTGCTTTGGCAAAATGAATAGCGTCACTATAGTACCTGCATCGTATTCACAAGCTTTCTTCAGAGCTTGATCAATATCTTGTTGTTTCATCCTCATGCTGTACAGTTTGCATAGATCAACAAGTTTAAATATGGGTGTGATTTCATTGTCACTACGAGCATCTTCGATGTATGATACAAGTTCGGCAAATGCAATACCATGGTTAGTTTGTTCTATTTCAGTTTCTTGTTTGTTCTTTGGTCTCTTGCTCTGTTGTATAATGATACGAGGCATCGAACATAATACAAGGCATTTAATGCAATAAGATCACCGACACTCAGTTTCGCAAGCGAAGGCCTGTCCTCCAGTTTAAGGGTACAGTGAGGAACACATCCAGGCCGAATGTAGATGCAGTACATAATGAACCTCCAGCTTGAGAAGGCTGGTCACACACAAAAAAAATGCTTTTGAATTCACTGAACTATTTACCAAAACATTCTGGTGGTGAATTTCGTAGAACTATTTGCATTATCCGCAGGTTCTATCTTCCATTTCTGAGATCCTTGAAGTTTTGTTTTATTGAACTGCAATCTACATGATTCGTGAAACTGTGCTTTATGTTGTACCAATGTTGCATCGACCACTTCTGCATCATCGAGGCGCGTTCCGTATTTATTATTCTTTATAAACACCCTGCAATACTAAACCCCACAAGAAAATCAGAAATTGTCTTATAACAGTTCCTTTTTCTTCACACTTAATGCTTTACTTACTGTCTGCTGGAAAACCGAAGAACTTCATACTTGTCTTCTTGACAGATAAAACACTTGTTCCACTCTGTTTCTTTGAATTGTCCAGATGTATCAGTATTGAATGGATTAATCAGCTTATGCACTACATCCGTATTTTTATCTTATTTTTCTTCTTATCGTGCACCTGTGAAAAAAGTTAATACGAAAATAATTAAAAATTAATATTTTCATATTAATTAATCGAATTAATAATTAACATAAAAATCTAATTATGGTCATGATGTTCATCGTGATGTTATCTAGTGCTTCTGCTAGAAGTAGAAAGATATTTTAAAAAAATAAAGATTTTTTATGACTCATTGAAAAATTGTTAAAGGATTTTTGACCATTTTGATACATTGATATTCAAATAAATGTAACAATAAATATATCAATTTGTTTCTAGTGCATGCACTAGCAAGCACTATTTCGAATGTGCATAAATTTTTTATAAATATACATCAATATTTTTTAGTTACCATCCATATTTCCTTGAAAGAACAATCACACCGGAATGGCAAAAATGGTTTGGGGGTTATTCTGTACTCATTAAAAGTCAGATGAAAAATTATTTTTGGAGATCGTCATTAAAATTAAAGAGCTTCACCCAAACTTAAAAACTTTAAAAAAAAATGTGAAATTTAAAACATTAAATATTAAATCCAACGGAAAACACACAGGAATTGTTGTGATCTATGATATTCCCAGTAATTTGTTTGCCTTACATTGAAAAACGACTATTGATTATAATATGTCATAAAAAAGTTTTTTTCTTCAACTGGACTAAATTTATATTTTTAGTAAAATGACTGTAAGGTTGGGAAACAAAAACAAAATCTTGCTCCGTTCAAAACGGCACGTGAAGTCGGCCTTAAATAGGGACACATTTTCAGATTTTATAAACGTAATTAATTGTAAGCAACACGAAAATAATTATAATTGAACTAAATAGGTAGTTGATTTTACGTCGCACTGGCGGAACTCAATAGGATATTGAGAAATAAATTAACAAAATCAGAAAACTTTTTTCTTTATAAAATGCACAAACTATGTTTCTTTATAAATTAAAAAACCTTTTTTTCTTTTTATAAAATACAAAAAAAAACGGCTTTGACATATCAACACAAATAAAATTGTACTCTGTTTGATTTCTAAAACAAAATCAAGCGTCTCAACCCAAACACATTAAAATTGAACTTGGCTCACAGGAAAATAATTATCTTGGACATATTTTTCCTTTCCTTTCCATCTGGTAGATGGACACACCGGCTACTATCACGAATGATCTTTCAAAAGGGTTACGTTTCCCGAGCGTACAGGCCAAAAACGTGTTCTGAGCGTCCAGGAGTTCCTACCCCCTATTCAGGGCGTGTTCGGAACGCGTTCTCGCCAACTTTCCGAGGGAACGGGGAGGTGTCAAAAAATAAAGGGGTGGGGGATATAGGGAGAAGGGGACCGTTGTTATAGTGAAACTTTGTTTTAAAGGTCCCTCTTCGTATATATTTACAGGTCATTTTTCTAACAATTAGTTAGAACGTACTACATATTAATTATAAATATTTCGAGAGATAAATATAGATATATATCTGGGAAATATATATATATATATATATATATATATATATATATATATATATATATATATATATATATATATATATATATATATGTGTTAATTTTTTGTACATTTCGATCTTGGTGAAAAATCGTTTTTTCTTGAGGAAGTTTCAAGGGAAAGAGGCAGATGAAATTGGGTCGGATGGTGTAAAATTCATTGTTTTCAGATTGTTAACTAGATAGGTAGGTTGGTAACTAACGTAGAACTGGAGCAACACTACGGGCTATTGACAACGGTTAGGAATGAATCCTGAAGGAAAAGACTCGAGGACAACACCTCATAATAATGGTCAGATGACACATGAGCACAACACCTGCACTGGCACCCCACTCTCCAAACTTCCATACCAAGCAAACGTGAGGACATTTGTGGCTACGTCAAATTTAACGTGCACCAGGCCCCGTATGCGCAATGGTCTTTGTCTGGATCAAGTTTCGAACTCGCTTCGGTTACTAATTCGATTCCCAACTGACCTACCGCAGTCTTCAGATATTTAACTAAGCTTGAAAATGAATACCAATGTGTGCTTTTCTAGAAAATTTTGAATTTTAAGGTTTTGGAATATTTTCTTTACATTGCACATCCTATGAATGAAAATATGTTGTTGGGAAGATAGAAGAATATGCACAATGGGAAGATGAACAACGTATCCAGATCAAGAAACTAAAAGTTTTGGATCTAGTTTCAGCTTTGTTCGATTCCATTTCCTTCTGGTCTGGTGGTTAAGGTGTTAGCCTACAGATAGGTAGGTTCCTGGTTCGAATCCGGGGGCAGTGCATGGATATTTGTAAGCGTAGGGTGTAGAGGCGGCTGGTGCACCTTAAATCGGTCGTGGCCGAAAGTCCTCGCGTTGTGTTGGTGTGGAAGTTTGGAGAGTGGGGTGCCAGCTCAGGTGTTGCCTAGTGCTGTTGTCCTCGGATTAGGAGATTGATCCCTTAGGAGATTGATCCCTGACCATCGTCAATAGCCCGTTGTTTTGCTCAGTATGACGTTAATTAAAATTACCAAATTACCTACTGGGGTTATAACTTTTATAGTGTTTCCAGTCATCAGATACATTTTGAACCTTCTCTTCATTCGTTAGAATTTTACAAAATTTTGTTGAGACGCGCTTGCATTTCACTTAAGAATTTTCTATATATTTTTAAGGTATCAATTCAGAAATAGTAAATGTACTTGTAGTTTTTAAAACCGTATAATCAGTAATCACTTTTCTTAGGAAATACCTTTTCTTCGATTGTTCGTAAGTTGAATTGCTAAATGGATTTATTTATTTTCGAAATAGTTAGTAAATATTTGTTTGGATTGTCACAACAATTATCTTTTTCTACTCAAGGGTTAATTAAACAGGGACCCATGAATTACAAGAATTCAGAACTACTATGAACATTCATGTCTTGGCCAAGATTCGAACCTAGAACCTGTTGAACCCAGAGCCTCAGCGCTAACAATTCAGCTATCGGATGAAATCTAGTTATAGTAACACTAGACACGCTAGACAGACTGAATATTTAACAGCATTCTTCGGTGGTATTATTTTAAGTGAAAACACTTCCCTTATATGAAGATAAGCACTATTTTCTTAGTTGTGAATGAGTCGGTACAGTGACGGATTAGGCGGTAAGCGGCCGCATACGGCCATAACCGTCCGAAGGGTCTCGAGGTCTTCATGTCTTTTCACTAGGGTTGGGGGAAAGTTGTGACAGCGACTTTACAATGTGCGTCTTTATAAGTGCAGTGAAAAGAGTTTCTAATACAGATGGTTAGCAAGAACAGATGCTGTATTAGCTTTAAAGCTTGGTTCCAACCATATAAAGAGGCTTTAACTGAAATTTGTCATTTAGAAGAAGAAAAAAGTTACCATGGTTGAGGCGACTTCACTACTGAAGAAAATGGACAATTATGAAACCGCCTTGATGAAAGTGTTATTTGAAATAGTAATTTACAAAGAATAAATGCTACTAGTATAATCAGTGGAATGCAAACCATTAAAAGGATACTAGGATATAGTATATATCCTACTTAATTCATTAGATTTTATCAATAATTTCAGAGAAAAAGTTGAAAAAGAGGCAATTGATTTAACATGGCTATCATTTAATGTGGAAGATGGACAAACTCGCAAACAACAAAAGAGAAAAAACGTTTTTTGATGAAAACGAAGAAGTCGGACACATAAATTTATGACAAGAGAAAATTTCATATTCAATTCATTTTATGTGTTACTAGCCACTGCATACGACCAGCACGCTGTTGCTGTGACAATTCTTTTCGTGGGGTCAGGTGTGACCACAATTCTGAACCCCCGGTGATTGCTACGAATTCCCGTGGTGATGGTTTGCTACTCAAACCAAATGGAAATTCGTAGCCTATTGGAATGAATTCCCTGCGAATTTCAATTTGGTTTGCGAAGCAAACCAAATTATGAATATTATGAACTATAGTTTACTTTTACAAAAATGACATTAATGTTTGTGTCAGAAAATCGTTTTTTGTTTTAAAGTGTGTAAAAAATTATTTAAGGCGTAAGGTAGTTCCGGGTGAGAAGCCCCACCGGTAGCGATGCCAAACATGATGTAATTTTGAAACATTACTCTAGGTATATCTACAAGTTCCATGAATGTTGCAGTTGGATGATGTTTGGTGTGCTGAGAAAGTGTTGTTACACCATCTTTTGTTTTCTGCTATCACAACAACATTTCAAGAAAGTACCATGTTTTTTCTACGTTATGAGATTGATGTTGTAGTATAAGGAAGGGGGGTGCACTAGATAATTTGAATGGATTTTTTTATGTAAGCATAAAAACCTGTTGTCAGGAGTTGATCAATCGACTTGAGGCAGTTTACCGCCATCTTTGCCGTCTTGTACTTCGGACAGTTGCCGAGGCATCTCTCCCATACCAAAAGGATAGACGCCACACATACATTTTTAGGGAGAGATGCCTTTTAGTTGTTTAAATTGCAAATAAATACTTTAAAAATGATATTGTTTTTATAGAATATTATTAGATTTGTAAGAGAGAGAGAGAGAGAGAGAGTCGTTGAAATTTTTAATGTAAAATTCAATTTATTGAAACTATACATTTATATTATAATATCAAATGAACTTCAAGATATAATTTGATCTTTGGTTATGTGGTTAAGGAAGTAATAAATTTTGTGATACATTCCTATTTATGTATTATTGTGTATTTTTGTTTTGTTTTATAATTAATTATAAGTTTTCAAATTTGTTTTTGTTATTCTATAGTTGGAATTTTTGAATAATTGGTTTTTTTACTCTAGGTTACATTAAAGTGAAATTAAATTTAATTTAGCAATCGGAAATCTTTTTTTATATAACTAGGGGGCTCCGCCCCCTGCTCGCTTACGCTCGCCAACCCCCGGGGATTGCTGCGCAATCCCATTTGGTTTGCTTCGCAAACCAACACTCCTTTCACAGATGTCATTTGGTTTGCTTCGCAAACCAACATTCCTTTCACAGAGTGAAACTATCTGAATAATTCGTATTATGCTGATTTCACTTTCCGGTACATGACGTCACAGCGAGGGCTTCGCGCCCTGCTCGCTTACGCTCGCCGACCCCGGGGATTGCTACGCAATCCCGTTTGGTTTGCTTTCTCAAACCAATACTTCTTTCGCAATTGATTTCACTTTTTTTTGCTTTAACACTTAATGCACCCTAAACTAATAGCCGCATCAGTAAAAAATCTTCTGTATCTTGTTCCCTGTACAATTTTAAGTAAACAGTGTTAATATCAAAACTTTACGATTGTACTTTGTCGGTAAACTGTCTTGAGAACAGAGGGAAAAAAGCGAGCCTTTTTCCTCGCCAAATAAAAAGAAATCGTTTTTATGGCAATTGTTGCTACGATAAATTTGATATCTGGCAAACCCGATAGTAGAAAATGCAACCCACTGCTGTTTGCGGAACCAGCTATGCGAACTGAAAAATACGAAATTTGTGTCACCAACTTTTGATTGCATCGAATTTATTTATGAACCAATTTTAAAAATAATTGTACCGTAAGAAAGAGAACATTGTGAGGTATACTGCAATATTTTTAAAATTAAAAACTAACAGTAATACTATATAGATATGACCATTTTAGTTTTGTATCGGAAGTTACGATCTGAAAGTTCCGAAAATTGTATGACCTACTTTTAATTGCATCGATTTTGTTTATTAACTAATTTGAAAAATAATTGTACCATAAGAAAGAGTGTAATGTAGTGTATTCAGTGATGTTCTCAAATTTAAAAAATAATGGTTTTTGCCGTAGACATAACGGTTTTAACAAAACGTAGCGAAAATATCCGAAGATTCCGAATTTTGTATCACGAACTTTTGATCGCATCCAATTTAATTATTAACCGATTTCAAAAATAATAGTACCGTAAGAAAGAGTATATTCTGAGGTATACTGCGATATTTTAAAAATTAAAAACTAATAGTAATTAGATATAGATACGGCAGCTTTAAAAAAAAGTATTTAAAATGTCCCGATTTTTCCCGAATTTCAAAAAAATATTATCAAGAACCACATTTAAATTTCAAAAAAAACTCGACGAGCTGCAAAAATTTACGTTGAGAGGTACTCTTAAAAAAAAACTCACGACTAAAGACTGAAATTTTGAATGTGTTTTGCTCACTCGCGGAAGAAATTTCACTTCTTCAACTTTAACACTTAATAAAACCTAAACTAATAGCCGCATCGGAAAAAAATCTTAATAATTATCCAGGGAATACGATGAAGAACAAAGCATGTTAATTTCATATTTTTCCGATCAGTACTTTCTCGGGAAACCGTCTAAGAATGGAGCTAAACAACAAAAATTTCAATTCTTCGGCGGCGGCGGCGGCAACTTTTTTTTAATATAGAGAGATATCCATCGTAAATTACCTATTAGGTAATTTAAACTTTTGGTTTGAAATGAATTAAATTTACAATTTCTTGATGCAATGCTTCTTGTTTGTCCCAAGAACACATCCAAGAAAAATAGTCGAAATCTGCCAACAAACGTATCAAGGTATCAAAAAAGCTGACGGACAAAATTTCAATGAGAAGAATAAATGTCATTGGACTAGAAGCACGTGATTTCTTCATCAGAGCTAAGATCAATTCACGACGAATTATGCGAAAAATTTATTATTAAAAACAGTATAAACTAGGATGTGTTTTGTTTAATTTAAGTGTGTTTTTAACTTCCGAGGTTAAATGACTAAATTTTCTATTTCTGAATTTTAAACACTCAGGTCATATCAGATGTTTGAAGAAATTGGAAATTTAGAGAGATAATAATTAGTTTAAAATATATTAAATGAAAAGAGGGAGACTCTCTAAAATGACTGTGTATTTTTACTAGAATAAATACGTCTTTTCTCGCCCTCTTGTGAATAATTCCTCCAGCTGGTGCAACAGTCTGTGCTTAATTAAAAAAAGGAAAATAAATTCTGTGCACTCTATGTCTATATCCCTTTCTTAGAAGACAAGGTATGCCTTTGACAATCTCCGCAATATATATATATATATATATATATATCGCTGTTCATATTCAGTTGTATAGATGAAGTCTCTGGATTAAAAGTCTGCTCAAGGCTCTCCTAACAGTGACTGCAGTTTCCGAGTCTCACAGAGTCCGAGTTGTGCATTCAATAAAAGCCCAGTGCTTCAGGCCTATACAGTTCTTTTAGGTGGGAAGCACTTAAAAGTCAGCTACTAATGCGAATCGTGAAAAGAGACACCTTTGAAATTCAGAGATGCAGAATTCTTTGGGTCTTATTTAGAGAAACAACATATTATATAGAGAGAATCTCATGAAAAAGAAAATTCTTCGAAACACGAGGACACAGAAAAACTGTTCTTAAAACCAATTAAACGGAAACATCAATCTTCTACCTGCTCAATCGAACAACAATGACCCCTGTCATTCAAAAGCATCGGGCACAACTCACTCTATACTACAAGAAAAACCATTAACGCGCGCGACGCACCTGTGCTTCCTAAAGGGAATGAAAACGACATACCACGTGGTGAAATCTGTTAACGATCTTTTCAAACGGATCGTTCTTAACAAAAGATCTTGACGAGTTGTTCTTCAGAAAAATTAGCCATATCTTGTTAGACGAGATATCTCATCGTAACTGCTTGGAGAGATAAGCAAATACTTAAAATATCCTTGTTTCTGGAACTTCCCTTTTACTTTGTGTCATTACTGGGTATTAGCACTTTAAGTACATGTCAGAAGCTGGTTGAGAGAGAGAAAAGAAAATGAATGCTCAAAAACATTACTTTTATACTTAAAGATAAAATTCATTCAATGAATTATTACATCATGTAAGTTAACTGAGGTTGCATCATGTAAGTTAACATGTAAGTTGAATAATAGTTCATAAATAATATCGATTTTTTAAACCATTACTTTTCTTGAAGATGAATGAAAAAAAGGCCTTCACGCATGCATCTAGAGTATTTTATGTGAAGAAATATTTTAAATACCAGAAAACAATACTTCTGGGGTGAGGTTTTGAGCTCCTAAAGCCTTTCACTCGCTTACACGTAACCCTTCCGAAAATGAAACTTTTCAATTTTGGGTTCTAAGTTCTCAGATTCTGCAATACAAATGCATAAGGTTAGTCATAAAAAAACTGAGTTTTTAAATCCCTTTTCACCATTGACATAGCTAAATATATCAATTTAGAATTTAGCTGGGCATAATAGGAACAGTGAACAATCTTTCATAAGAATAATTCAAATGTACCCCTCCGATTACATAATAACTCTAACTTACAATACATTTAATTTCTCTTTTACTTTTGAATAGACACAAATTTTATTTTCTAACTTGGCCAAAATTCATGCGACTAGCTATTTTGAAAGTTGTGTGTGAAGATAAATTACCGTTTTAGCAAACGAAATTTTTATCTCTACTTTGAAATTATGTTAAATACTTTGGTTTTTATATCTGATCAATAATTGCAGTAATAATAATTAATGATGTGCGTCGGGGTTCCCTCTGGTTGGCGCCCCTCGGAATAACCAACATAAAGTACGTATTATTCACAAAAATCTTATTTTGAACACAAACCTAGCAGACTTAAATACAAATTTAATTTTACTTTTTTAAACACATGGAAACTCAAAATGAGAATTCGGTTGACAAGAAAATAGTTTTAACTATTACTAACTTCAAAATTTAACCCAATATTAGTCAATATGCTTGGATGCGGGAATTTCTGTCTTGCTCAACTGAATTAGTCTTTTTTGCATTCCAAAAAGGTCTTCATTTGAAAGGTATAATTCTAAAGCAGCTTAAAAATTCTTTTTATTTTCATGTTGGGCCTGAGATAACTGAATTTTTTTCTTTGGTTTATAGATAAATTAGATTTTGAAGATACTTACCCTTGTCTATTGAGTTTCAATTTAAAATTATTCATTTATCGAAAATCATATTTTTAGGTATACATATCATCTATACCTAATGTCATCTAATGTGAAATTTTCCGCAGATTTCAAATCCGTTGAAAATTGTACTCTATCTTTTACGATCAAGGAGATAAAAAAAAACTACGTAACTAAAGTTTAAACTTTATTTGTTTTTTTAGTCTGGTGACAAATCTTTCTCCGCAAAATGAAAAAGGAAGCGGAAAAAAATACATTTAGAATCTGCTAACTTTTTATGCAACTGTTTTTCCAAAGAAGACAATAATAATTAAATTCCAATAAATTATTTTTTAAATGTTTTAGATTGAATTTTAAAATTCAAGCTGGACACAAAAATTGCAAAAACTTCGGACTACCCGTGTGCCAAATTTCATTATTGTAAGTGCAATAGATTTGTCCGGACATTACGTAGTGGAGGTCGGACATTTCATTTTATAATAGCAGAGATTTAGACGTGGAAAGTTCCCCAAGACCACTAATATAGACCATCTAAATACAAATGGATGAACACATCAATTTTGACACTAATATGGGCAGATTACATTATCACAACTGAGTTTTAATCGTCAACTATGTATAGCAAAACACACAATGCTTACAAATAGACTACTTAAATAATAGTATCACTTTACAATCCGAAGATATATAAATATTACTATGTTCCTATCCCCGACCCGTTTCTTAACGATGACCCCGGTGATTGATTGCACGTCGAGCAAGGGAACGAAAAAACGCCGTCCAAATAGAGCTAGCACGAGCACTTGCTTTCCTTTGATGTACCGACAAGAAGCGGATCATTTTGCTCGTGCTCAAAATGTTCATTCACCGTCTACACTGAACGAGCTGCCAATCAAACCTGTCTCCGGGGTTAATCAATCATCCATGTTTTGCTCTGATTCTCCGGTGTGGACGCGGCTTAAAAAGAATCGATTTTCGTTACAAGGCGCACTGAAAAGTTGATATGGTTTGGTACCCATATTTGAATCACTTATCGCCTACCTAAAAATTTAACGCGTAAAGCTCTTTCTCGCCAAATGGCGCACCCAAAGGTTGATAGCAGCGTAAAGTTGTCCTGAAATGAAGCGCGTCCGTAATTGGTGAGTCTCCTGGACCCACCGCACTAACATTTTTTTTTCACTCCTCCCATCCTTATCACCAAACTCCTAATCATCACCAAACTCCTAAATCACCACCACAGCTCATGCATTTTGCCACCCTTTTCGGTACTGATTGTTCGCCCCTCCTCATTATCTCTTCCCCCTTTGGAACGTGAATTGGACTCCTAATTGTATCAATTATTAAACTCTATCGTCTATCTAAATTATTCACCTGATTCATAGTGCATTGTCACTACCTTTAACTTTCCCTTATTTTTAAGTTTACAATCAATAAACTCTTCTTTAATTATGATGTGAAGGTTCGCAGTTCTATGCAAGGTACTCCGTAATTGATACGTCCGTTCCGATAGTCATAATCAAAAAGTTAAATTTTCATTTTGAATATTTAATATTATAAATGGAAGTGTTTGTCAGTCTGTTTGTTCCTGCACGCAAAGTACTGACAGTCCAAACGTTTTGCAATTTTTGGGACGCGGCGAATTTTAAAATTCAATCTAGAACATTTTAAAATTAATTTGATGAAATGTAATTATTATTGAATGCAACAGCATAGAAGATCACAGATTCTAAATTTATTTTTTTTCGTTTCCCTTATCATTTTGCATGGAGGAATGATTTTCTAGCAGACGATAAAAAACAAATAAACTTTTAACTGGAGTTATTTATTTCTTTTTTCTATCTATTAGACCGTTAAAGACAGAGTAAAAATTTTAATGGATTTGAAATCTGCGGAAAATTTCACGCTAGATCAATACCTAAAAATATGTTGTTGTTTTTTAAATAAATAAAAAAATTTAACTGGATATCTTCAAAATTTTCGAAAGAGATTGTGACGTTTAGAGATTTTTAGCAAGAGAAAAGAAAAAACAAAAAAAAAATAAATAAATAAATAAAATTTTGGTGGCATTGTTTAGTTTTTTTTTTTGGAAAATCGGGATCGTTAAAGACAGATTGAAAATTTCAACGCATTTGAAATTTGACACCAGATATATAGATACCTTATACGTTTGATTTTCTTTTAACAAATCATTTTTCAACTAAATATTTATACTTTTATAAAAAATGGTGACGTCACGTCGAAATCCCATTTGGTTTTGCGAAGCTAACCAACAAACACCACGGCAACTCCGTTAGGCTGTTATCCAATTTGCGAGGCAAATCATAGTTCACAATATTCATGGATTCACAAATATGGAAATTCTCAGGGAATTAATTCCAATAGGCTACGAATTTCCATTCCATTCGCAAACCAACAGCACGGGCAAAGCCATGATGCCTGTTATCCAATAGGCTACGAATTCTCATTTCGTTTGTTTATCAAACTGTATTCGTAGCAATCTCCGGGGGTTAGCGATTAACACCTAATTAGTTATCACCTGACCCCACGAAAAGAACTGTCACGGGCAACGCCGTACTGACCACGTACAGTGTGGCTAGTATTCTTTAAAGTTCTTTTAAAATTCGTCGAACTGTCGGTTGCTTTCAGTTGCTCATTTGAAAAACTTCCTTCCTTGGCGAATTTAGAAGTGCGCCAAAAAAAAAGCGCCACGGCCGCTAAAAACGTAGACTGAAGCTTTACCAAAAAATTCTACAAAGATGTAATTGCAAGCAAAAAATATTAATTTAATGCACAAAAAACACATCATTAGTTACACAAATTTAAAATTGTCTACCACAAGTTGTATCCCTGGCCTCACGGCGACGAGACGCTCCGACAGCGAAAATCACGGCGGCGGTTTTCGCTGTGTTCGAAAATTACGACGCCAGTGTTCTTTATTCGAATTACAATTTCGGCGAAAACGATTTATTTGATTCTCAAAAGTACTTATAATCGCACATCTATAAATCGGCCACAAGCGACAATAGTTACCGTTTTCATAAAAATTTTAAAAATTCATTGATTTTTGTGAAATTTGGAAATTTTCCCTGAGGATTCCCTGATATTTCCAGAATTAAAAAGTTCCCTGAGAATTCCCTGATTTCCCGGTTCTGTTACCACCCTGTTAGTGGATGTGGTGATTAAAGCCTAACCCAGGTTTATCAGTCTTTTCTGCGCCCCCAAAGGTGATTAATGACTTCTGAAAATTTCTTTTCATCTTCTGGTGTATATAGAGGTGAATTCACTTTGAAAATTACAACAGTAGAAATAATTCAATAGACAAGGGTAAGTATCTTCAAAATCAAATTTATCTATGAACCAAAGAAAAAAAAATTCAGATATCTCAGGCCCAACATGAAAATAAAAAGAATTTTCAAACTGCTTTTAGAATTATACCTTTTTCAAGAAGACCTTTTTGGAATGCAAAAAAGACTAATTCAGTTGAGCATGACAGAAATTCCAGCATCCAAGCATATTGACTAAGATTGTGTAAATTTTTGAAGTAAGTAATAGTTAAAACTATTTTCTTGTTAACAAATTCACATTTTCAGTTTCCATGTGTTTAAAGAAGTAAAATTAGATTTGTATTTAAGTCTGCTAGATTTGTGTTCAAAATAAGATTTTTTTGTGAATACTACGTACTTTATGTTGATTGTCCCGAGGGGCGCCAACCAGAGGGAACCCCGACGCACATCATTAATTATTATTACTGTAATTATTGATCAGATATAAAAACAAAAGTATTTAATATAATTTCAAAGTAGAGATAAAAATTTCGTTTACCAAAACGGTAATTTATCTTCACACACAACTTTCAAAATAGCTAGTCGCATGAATTTTTACCAAGTTAGAAAATAAAATTTGTCTATTCAAAAGTGAAAGAGAAATTAAATGTATAGTAACTTAGAGTTATTATATAATCGAGGGTACATTTGAATTATTCTGATGAAAGGTTGTTCACTGTTCCTATTATGCCCAGCTAAATTCTAAATTGATATATTTAGCTATGACAATGGTGAAAAGAGATTTACAAACTCAGTTTTTTTATGACTAACCTTATGCATTTGTATTGCAGAATCTGAGAATTTGGAACCCAAAATTGGAAAGTTTCATTTTCGGAGGGCTTACGTGTAAGCCAGTGAATGGGTCTGGGAGCTCAAAAACTCACCCCACAAGTATTGTTTTCTGGTATTTAAAATATTTCTTCACATAAAATACTCTAGATACATGCGTGAAGGCCTTTATTTCATTCATCTTTAAGAAAAGTAATGGTTCATAAATCGATATTATTTATGAACTATTATTCATTAAATGATGTAATAATTCATTGAATCAATTTTATCTTGAAGTATAAAAGAAATATTTTTGGGCATTCGTTTTCTTTTCTCTCTCTCAACCAGCTTTTGACATGTACTTAAAGTGCTAATACCCAGCAATGACACAAAGTAAAAGCAGGGTGGCTACAAAAATTGAAGTAAAAAGTTCCCTGAGTTTTCCCTGATTTCCAGAGTATTTTTCATGAAATTCCCTGAGTTTGTCCATACGTTCGCAGAACAATTCTTCGATAATTAGGATAAACTTGACACTTGATGAACTAAAAAACTATAGACTGATAGATGAATAAAAATAAGAGAAGTAAAACATATTTTTACTGTATTCCATAATAGACCAAATAATATAAAGTTATAGATAGAATATTTAATTTTACATTTTTAACTATTTTGATGTGTTTGCAAAAGCAGCCATCAGCCCCTGAATCTGTCAATGGCGCCAGCCCTTGGTACATCTCTACTATTATTAAAGGAAGTGTTTGTCTGTCTGTCCTGTACGCAGTGTCCTGACGAATCGATGGCACTTACAATAGTGAAATTTAGCACGCATGTGGTCCATTTTTTTTGCAATTTTTCTATCGCGCCCAAATTTTAAAATTTAATCTAAAACATTTAAAAATTAATTAATTGGAATTTAATTATTATTATTTTCCTAAGAATGGCATACGGTATAAAGACATGACATTCTAAATTTATTTTTCCCGTTTCCGTTAGATTTTCTCAGCAACGATTTTAGCGGACGAACAAAACAAATAAAGTTTTAACTGGAGTTATGTAGTTCTTTTTTCTATCTCCTAGATCGTTAAAGATAGAAGAAAAATTTCAACGGATTTCAAATCTGCGGAAAATTTTACAACAGATCGATACCTAAAAACATGATTTTCTTTAAATAAATAATTTATAAATTGTAACTTTTATATTTTTTCCAATACGAATTTCTCCGCCGAGAAGAATGACATTCGTTCGATTCGAGATTCATTCATTTTGAAAAGTAACGGATTCGGGGGAAGCAAAAGAAATAATTAAAGTTATGACTGGGGTTCTTCAGTGCTTTTTTCTTCATCAGCTATTGTTTAAAATAAAATGAAAATATCAACGGATTTCAAAGCTGCGGAAAATTTTACACCAGATAGATACCTTATACCTTTGATTTTTTTAATAAATAATTTTTGAATCAAATATTTATATTTTCATAGGAGATTGTGACGTCACGCCGATTGGATCTCTTCGCAAACGATTTTGTCCGCATTTGACAATGACGAATCCATCACGAAAAAAAACTGCAACGAGCAACGCAAACTTTTCAACAAATAAAACACTCAGAGTTCGAAAATTTTCGAAAAAAATAATAACTTCTAACACATATTTATAGGTTATGCATATGTTTTTTAATACATGAGTACTTTTCAGTTAGCCGGGCGCAATTTTGGACCAAAATCAAAATCGCCAATCTAGGTATTTTAGAAAAAAATGATTTTTTTTTCAAATGGTGATTAAATTGGAACCGCATGTTTAACTTTTGCAGGTTTTTCCGGCCACTAGTATTTTTCAAAGCCGCAAGGCACTACGTTCCTATTATTGACATTAGGGAACGTGGCACAGCTGTAGACTTCGGTTACAGGATTTCCGGCCGTTACAGGTTTAATAAAACAGTATACAATGTATACAACTCTTTTTTTCTGTGTGGATGTTTACGTAAAAAATACACTTCTCATTTTCGGAATGAAAACAAAATTGGCGACATTTTGATTTTGGTTCAAAGTGACGCCCGCATGGCTAACGGAAACCAAATGGGTGCCATTTTCAAAACGAAATTACAACTTTTTCCCTGAGTTAAACGAAACTTCCCTGAGTTTTCCCTGATTTTTTCAGAAAATGATTCTTCCCTGAGAAATCCCTGATTTCTGTCGCCACCCTGAAAAGGGAACTTCCAGAAACAAGGGGATTTTAAGTATTTGCTTATCTCTCCAAGCAGTTACGATGAGATATCTCGTCTAACAAGATGGCTAATTTTTCTGAAGAACTAAACGTCAAGATCTTTTGTTAAGAACGATCCGTTTGAAAAGATCGTTAACAGATGTCGTTTTCATTCCCTTTAGGAAGCACAGTTGCGTCGCGCGTGTTAATGGTTTTTCTTGTAGTCTAGAGTGAGTTGCCCGAGGCTTTTGAATGATGGGGGTTGTTGTTGTTCGATTGAGTCGACAGAAGATTGATGTTTCGGTTCAATTGGTTTTGAGAACAGTTTTTTTGTGTCCTCATGTTTCGAAGAATTTTCTTTTGCATGTGATTCTCTCTAATGTTCCTATCTCTAAATAAGGCACACAAAGAATTCTGCATCTCTGATTTTCAAAGGTGTCTCTTTTCACGATGCGCATTAGTAGCTGACTTTTATGTGCTTCCCACCCTGTTAGGCCCCTCGGTCTATTAGAATGGGAATACTCACGCCTTTCTAACAAAGTGGTTAGATGTACCCTGCTGGACTTTTCCTGTCGTCCATAGTTGAACTCAAGAACTCTTGTATTGTATCACAATGATGTTGTCAGACAATGGGCATCTTCAGTTAACAGTTTTGCTTCATAAAAGGCTTTGTCAAGAAATTACCTGAAGCACTGGGCTTTTAGTGAATGCACACCTCGGACTTTGTAAGACTCGGAGACTGTAGTCACTGTTAGGAGAGCCTTGAGTGGACTTTTAATCCAGAGACTTCAACTATACAACTGAATATGAACAGTGAATTATATATTGCGGAGATTGCCAAAGGCATACCTACCTTGTCTTCTAAGAAAGGGATATAGACATAGAGTGCTCAGAATAAATGACTGTTGCACCAGCTGGAGGAATTATTCACAAGAGGGCGAGAGAAGACGTAGTTACTCTAGTAAAATACACAGTCATTTTAGAGAGTCTCCCCCTTTTCATTTAGCCGACCAACCGGTATAGTGGTTAGCCTCTAGATCGGAAGGTTCCTGGTTGGAATCCGGGTCCGGGCATGGATGTTTGTAAGCGTATGGTGTAGAGGCGGCTGGTGCACCTTAAATCTGTCGTGACCGAAAGTCCTCACGTTGGGTTGGCGTGGAAGTTTGGAGAGTGGGGTGCCAGCTCAGGTGTTGCTTCGTCATCTGACCGTGGTTCAAAATTACGAGGTGTTTTCCTCGAATCTTTCCCTTAAGGGACTGATTCCGGACCGTCGTCAAAAGCCCGTTGTGTTGCTCTAGTACGACGTAAACTAAAAATTACCATTACCATTACCATTACCTTTTCATTTAATACATTTTAAACTAATATGTAATAGATTTTTAAAAAATGGTCTAATTCATCTTCAAAAGTACAAACATCAATGTCATTTTTGTAAAAGTAAACCATAGTTCATAATATTCATAATTGGGTTTGCTTCGCAAACCAAATTGAAATTCGCAGGGAATTCATTCCAATAGGCTACAAATTTCCATTTGGTTTGCGTAGCAAACCATCACCACGAGCAGCGCCATGATGGCTGTTATTCCTGTCCCCACTTGGTTTGCTTCTCAAACCAAATGGGAATTCGTAGCAATCACTGGGGATTCGGAGCTGTGGTCACACCTGACCCCACGAAAAGAACTGTCACGGCAACGCCGTGCTGGCAATGCGCAGTGTCTAGGAAGACATAAAATGAATTGAAAATATTGAATATGAAATTTTCTCTTATTATAAATTCCTGTGACCGACTTGTTCATTTTCATCAAAAAACGTTTTTCTTTTTTTGTTGTTTGCGAGTTTGTTCATCTTCCACATTGAATGACAGCCATGATAAATCAGTTGCCTCTTTTTCAACTTTTTCTCTGAAATTATTGATAAAATTTTCTAATGAATTCAGTAGGATATATCCTATATCCTAGGATCCTTCCAATTGTTCGCATTCCACTGATTATAGTGATTTACTAGTAGCATTTATTCTTTGTAAATTAGTATTTCAAACAAAACTTTCATTAGGGCGGTTTTCATAATTGTCCATTTTCTTCAGTAGTGAAGTCGCCTCCACTATGGTAACTTTTTTCTTCTAAATGACAAATTTCAGTTAAAGCCTCTGTATATGCGTGAAACCAAGTTTTAAAGCTAATACAGCATTTGCTCTTGATGACCATCTTGTATTACAAACTCTTTTCACTGCACTTAAAGACGCATATTGTAAAAACGCTGTCACAACTTTCCTCCAACCCTAGTGAGAAGACATGTTAAGACCTCGAGGCCCTTCGGTATTCTGGGCCCTACGCTACCGCTTGATCCGCCACTGTACCAACTCATTGACAACTAAGAAAATAGTGCTTATCTTCATATAGAGGAAGTGGTTTCACTTGAAATAATACCATCGAAGAATGCTGTTAACTATTCAGTCTGTCTAGCGTGTCTAGTGTTACAATACCTAGATTTCATCCGATAGCCGAATAGTTAGCGCTGAGGCTCTCGGTTCGAATCTTGGCCAAGATATGAATGTTCATAATAGTTTTGAATTCCTGTAATTCATGGGTCCCTGTTTAATTAACCCTTGAGTAAAAAAATATAATTGTTGTGACAATCCAAACAAATATTTACTAACTATATCGAAAATAAATCAATGCAATGAGCAATTCAACAGAGCATTGCCATAACACCTACAATAATCGAAGAAAAGTTATTTCTAATTTATTCTAAGTTATTTAAAGAAAGTGATTACTAATTATACGGATTTAAAAACTACAAGTCGATTTACTATTTCTGAAATGGTACCTTAAAAATCTATACATATAATTACATGGCTCTTACATGGCACGCAAAAAAAGACGTTATTTGTTAACGCGTGTTGGCAACACTGTACGATTGTTGTTTACCAATTATTACCACGAAGCCTCGCGCCTCAATTGAATTTATCGGATGAAATTTCATTGATAAAAATAACTATTAGTCGAAGTGTTACAGATTATAATAGAAATCAAAGAAAAAGGACGATCCAGTGAAAGCTTAATTGAAAGTGATGCAAGACGTAATGGCAGAATTGAAAGGAATCGTATAAAACGTGCATGCTTGAATAGAGGTGCTCTCATTTCGTTTGAGGAATATGAAGATATTAGAAATACTATAATTGATATTGAAGAACACGATATTGGTTCGATGACGGAAGTTTGTGACTTTTGCGGGGCGCACTTCTGAGAAAGAGAAAAAAATACTTCCGGTAGATTTACAAAATGTTGTCATGATGGCAAAGTTCGATTGCCAAATTTTTCGAACATTCCAGATTTGCTGAAAAGTTTATTGTGTGATGATTCTATTGAAGCAAAAAACTATCGGCAGCACATCAGGGAATATAATGCCGCCTTTGCTTTTGCATCAATGGGTGCAGAAGTAAAACCACCTCCTGGCAATGGACCATATTGTTTTCGAATTCATGGTTTCCCCATTGTACGGAAACGACCAAGACAAAGTTGGGTACGGTCAACTGTATATTTTTGATTCGAGTGAAGCAACTGACAAACGAATGAACAATAATAGTGGTTGTTTGCGCAGTGTGATGGCAGAGTTAGATAACTTATTGCGAAACATAAATCCGTTTGTAAATTCCTATCTACAAATGCATAATTTAATTCTTTCAAACCCTGCTACTGATGTAAAATTAATATTTATGGAAGATCCAAACACCGACTTAAGGCGGTATAATGCTCCAACTTCGCGGACAGAAGTGGCTGCTATATTTGTGGGTGATAACGGAGAGCCACCATCAAATCGGGATGTATGCATTTATCCCATTGGTGATAGTTATAAAAGAATTTCACCAATGAATCAATGTGCAGATCCCATGGTATATCCTCTTCTATTCCCTCGAGGAGAATGTGGTTGGTATGCTGGCATGGAGCATGAAGAAGAACGGCGTACTGCAAAAAGATTTCGACTGACTCAATTGCAGTATTATGAATTCAGATTTGCAGTACGAGATGAGTTCAGTATTATACATAACAGCGGAAAACTTTTCTATTAAAAAAATTTAAGAATTGAATTGTATCAAGGACTTTTAGATGCATTATATACAAAGTGAAGCTCAAAGCAACAACTTAAGGATGGGAAAGTTAATAATACTACCATCGACTTTTCAAGGTAGTCCCCGCTGCATGCAGCAAAATTACCAGGATGCGATGGCAATTGTTCGGAAATTCGGAAGACCAGATATGTTTCTTACATTTACGTGTAACCCGGCATGGCCTGAAATTTTAAATGCTTTGCAAGGTAGCCAACGTCCAGAAAATCGACCCGATATTGTTGACCTAGTCTTCAAAATGAAATTATGTGAACTTCTGGATGATATTTTGAAGAAAAATATATTTGGAGTCGTGGTTGCATATATTTATGTGATTGAATTTCAGAAACGTGGATTGCCTCATGCGCACATGTTATTGACTTTGGATTCGACATCCAAAATTCTAACCAAAGTTGATATTGATAAATTTGTTTCTGCCGAATTGCCAGACTAAAACATCAATCCCAGACTGTTTGATATTGTTTCAAAATGTATGACAATATGGGGCTCCGCCCCCTGCTCGCTTACGCTCGCCAACCCATTGCTCCCATTTGGTTTGCTTCGCAAACCAACACTCCTTTTACATATGGCATTTGGTTTGCTTCGCAAACCAACATTCCTTTCGCAGAGTGAAACTATCTGAATAATTTGTTTTATCCTGATTTCACTTTACGGTCCATCACGTCACAGCGAGGGCTTCGCCCCCTGCTCGCTTACGCTCGCCGACCCCAGGGGATTGCTACGACATCCCGTTTGGTTTGCTTCGCAAACCAACACCTCTTACACAAGTGATTTCACTCTTTTTTGCTTTAACACTTAATGCACCCTAAAGTAATAGCCGCATGAGTAAAAAATCTTCTGCATCTTGTTCCCTGTACAATTTTAAGTAAACCCTGTTAATCTCCAAACTTTACGATGTGTACTTTGTACTTTCTCGATAAACCGTCTGAGAACAGAGGGAAAAAAGCGAGCCTTTTTCCTCGCCAAATAAAAAGAAATCGTTTTTATGGCAATTGTTGCTACGATAAATTTGATATCTGGCAAACCCGATAATCAAAAATACAACCCTCCGCGAATACGGTATCGTGTCCTGTGCGGACGTTTTTTGAGCGTACATTTCTGGCAACCTTACAGAGAGGAGACTTGGGGTGGTGCTTCTGGCGAAATTCTTAGAAATGGGAAATGAAGAACCACTTAATAACTTAAAAATTGCGCTCGTTTAAGGTGTTCGTCAGGTGCGTGTTTCTCATGCATGAAGTGTTCAATTGCAAATAAATTTCTAGGCTTTTCTTTCTCAGCCTTCCTTTTGATGGAAGTTATATTCACCACTTCAAATTATTTTCCTATAACTGTATCGCATAAGCGAAGTTTTATATCAATTCATCTTTGATCACGGACAAATAGTCTTAAAACCTTTGTGCATGCTTTATATTGCAACATATTTCTTTTCGTGCAATTAGGGTAGCGATGAAGTACAATATTTTCAAATCCAAAAAGTTGTTTCCTTTTTGCATTCAATTAGGTTATCATAACTTTGTCTGGGAATTTGCAAAATTACTATGCGTTTGTCTATTACTATGGACAACATTAGTCATCACTTACGATGCCTATTTTTCATTACATTACTAGTAGAATGACCCTCTGCTGCTCGGGGAGGTTAAAAAGTAGTCATAGAATAAAATTCCTAATCCCTTCAGAGAAAATACAGGTATCACTTAAGTATTTTAATAACTCCGGAGTTACAGTTTAAAGAATTTCTAGCATAGCTTTTCTTTAGCATCAAAAATCGATCTATCGTTTTTGAAAAAAAAATGCCTTCCATTATTTACTAATAACTGTTAATAGATTAAACGAAACTAATGTAAAACAAGTTTGGTTTCATCTAGTAATATTGACAACTTTCTGTCATTGCGACAAAAAATTATTGTTACTATTTTTTTAATACATTGTTTATTTTCTTTGGAGATAATGATGCAGTTTTGTATAAAACCTTTATAACTTATGTTATATCTCATTCGATACGCACATAGTTGATCCTTACAGCACTCATTTTCAGGTGAGAAATTATCAATTTCTGAACGAAGATTACACATCTCTTCAGAGACATAACGTGGCTTGATCAGATGTTCAATCGGTACATTTATTAATGAAAAATAATAGTTAAATTTAAAAAAATAAAAAAACATTAAAATTTAAACGATGTAATCGTATTGTAAGAGATAACTACTCCAAAACTTTAAAATCTTTGAACAATCACTTGTATTAAAATGTTTTTTTTTTTTAATATTTATTTTACTTTTCGTAACTTTAAACACATACGAGTTTTAAGGAAAGTTAATGAAAATAATCATCGCCAAGCCTTTCATCAAATAATCATCGCCAAATTTTTTCCTTGGTTAAATAAATTACTGTAATTCTGAAATCTTGTGTATGGCACCTTAGGATTGTGCAAATACTTTTCTAAATCAGACAATTTTTCAGTTGGCATATCGTTATCCAAGTTACAGAAATTTTTAAAATTTGAGGAATTCCGTCTTAAATCTAGCGCACAGATTAGTCCGAGACCCTTCAAATTTTAATGAAACTTGGTGTGGCAAGTGACATTACATAGCTAGGAATGAAAATAATAATTAAAAAAAAGTTTTGTCCTCCATTCAAAAGGCTATTAAGCTTTAGTTATTTAAAGCTTAAATGAAAATTTACTGCATTTTTAAGGTAGATAATTAATTTTGGGGAAGATACAGACTTGGTAATCTCTAATTTTAAAGCTATTTTATTGGGATTTAATTTCTTCAAATTAATATAAATCGCAATGCATTTTAATTGTATTAGGTCTTTTTAATATATCGAATTTTAAAATTAGAAAATTTACAAAAGGTTCAGCTTTAAAAATTAGGAAAAATTTAACAAATTACGTTGTACATCTTCCTTCCCCCCCCCAAAAAAAAAAAAAAATTTAATAATATTTAGGAATGGTTGGTTTTTTTAATAGGGAAGGAACAAATGTCCTTTTTTTTCCCAATACCCCAATACCCAACCACTCACCTCTTTTTCTTCGGCACCACTTGAAGAGAACTGATAGTTACTTGTGAAGAAGCGCCTAGTCCCCTGCTACTCCAAATAGGAACAACTACAAACATACATGTACTTACAAACAGCCCGGGACCTACTAGTGACAGACAAATGCTTTTAACAAGATGGGTTGTCATAGAGCGGGGTACATGTTTCATATGATATGGAGACAGCTCACGTAAATCGTATAAGTCCTAATTTTAAAGTCTCGCATTATCATTCATATTACACTATTCATTCAAACATAAGAGACAGTAAAGCCCCCCCCCCCGCATTTGGAAGGATATTTTTATTTTCTTCATTTAAAAATATATCATTTTAAAATATTAAAATAAAAAAAATTTTAATCGTAACTATGATTGTTTTATTTGTTTATTTTTGACACACCTTGAAGAATTTCTTCCTTTTCTTTGAAAGATTATGTTTCATTTTTTACGTTGAAAAAGTCTGAAATTAATTTTGTATTTTTCTTCTTAATAGAATAATGTGCATTTTTTAAAGTCTGTCTTTGCTGACCAGCATCATCTGAGACTATTGCCGCTCCTTCAATCATTGCCTGTATAAGTGCTGCTTCCTTAAAATCTTTATTTTTTTTATTGCCTTCTTGAGCCTATCATTGGCTTCCTTTAATAATTTTGAAGCACTGTCCAACGCCTCATGTTCTTCCTTAAGCATAATTTTAAGTTTTCATTCTTCTTCTTCTATCACCTTTCTTTTCTTTTCCAGCTGCTTTAATTTTTTTTCTCTGCTTCCAGACTATCTTTTTCTTTCCTGTCCTCTAATTTTTCTTGTGCCTTATGCTTTATATCTTCCAAATAGGCATTGTAGGCTTTATATGCAACCCTTCCCATATGCATTAGCTTTGATGTGATCGGCACCAAATAAAGTTGATTGTCAAAATTTGCCAAGCTACTTTTAACCGTCATCAATGCATTGAGTGTGCGTTCTGACATTGATGCTCCGTCTACTGTCAAAGCTCTTACTGAGGCTGAGAAGCCATGTTCAATATCAGCACTACCATGAGAAAGTGACAGAGCATCCTTCACTAGCTTTGACACAACTGGGTACTTAGGATCAACACCACTAATGTCTCGCAGACTGAAGAACTGGTTCCAGTAAACATCAATAGGCTTCATTCTAGATCCTTCTTCCTCAAATTATGTGAAGTAATTTCCACTCATACAGTAGTATATCTGTCGGGACATCCCATAGCATTGCTCTTGCAACTTCTAATACTTGTCGAGTACTCTCGCCACTGATTCTCTCAAGAGGACCTAGACAAGATAAACCTTTAAGGAGAGATGAGCTGAAGGACTTCTTCAAAAGGCATTTAACACTGGCAATGTAATGCTTTTGAGACCTTAGAAAAAATAAATTCCTTTCCTTTTAATTCACATTTTGTAGCGCTCTAGAAATTTGATCTCCAATCACAATATCAGCCAGAGGCAACAATTTGTGAGGACATATATCTTCCAATTTATCCATCTTGAAATCTCAAATAAATTCATCTTTGTAGAAGATCATAAACAAAATTGTTCTTGTCAACAATTCAAGTTGAGAATGAAAGTTTTGCATTAGCGGTTCTTTTTTCTGAAGAAATTCGGTCACACGATTAAATATACTTGCACTTGATACGACAAATATAACCTCAGCATTCATAGTTTCTCTTGTAAGTAAATCAACAATTTTTTTGTAGCCTGGTTTTCGTATCATTTTTGGCTTCTTTATTGGAATGTAGTCAAGGAAATACTTTCTAACTGCAATTCACTATTCAAGCAACCTTTCAGCAGCTGGCTTTAGGCTTAGCCACCTGCTTGAACGAAGCTTGATGAAATGGTGAGTGGGAAGTTTCAAGTCTTCTTGAATTTGTTTGTATGTATGTTGACCAATGCTTAGGCCACTGTGATTAAAAAAATCTGTAAACAGTAAAAACTAGTTCAGACACATCTTTCCCAAACTCTTTTAGGCGTTTAAGAAAAGCATTATGTATTGTGTGAATATTACATGTCCTAATGTTAATTAGTTCCTTTTTTCGGGTAGAAAGTAATGAGTCATCTTTTTAAAAACTGACTTTCACTAAAAAACTCAAGAATTTATAACAATCAACTTTGATGATAGATTGCGATTTTCAATACGTTCGCAACGCTCTTTCAATATTTAACCCTCTGGAGACGGACGAAATTTTTGCATTGTCTGGTTAAGGAGGGGGTTGGAATCTTTCAGATTTCAAATTCTTGAAGAAACGGCTGAAGTCCATTAAGATTTCCTTACCCTCATTTCTGTGCCACAAGGAGAGCAGCGCGTGAATAACCTCCGTTCCGTAGACAGGAATGTCAGGGTTCTCGATGGGGAGTTTCGAGCGCTTAGAATGTGTGAGAGGTCGATGATCTATCCCCTTAAAAACTTTGCCGAAGAAATCTTCGAGTGTAAATTATTATACATATTGAAGTTTCCGCCGTCCTTTCAGAGTTTACCTGCGACGTATCTATACCTTCTAGACATAGTCAGACCCACAATAGAAACGGCAACATGTGATGACAAAGGTACTAAACACAGTACCTCTCCTCCTGGGGGAAAGCCGCCCCCAGGAAGAGAGGCCGGTTCAGCCGTGTTTCAGTTTGCTGCTTCTTTTGGCTGTTTCCGTAACACGAAGGTAGTAGCCGTTCCGTATGCTGAGGGTTAATGTTGAGTTAATATCAACTTGATCTGTACGATCTCTTGACCTCTCCATTCTTGTCTTATTCCAGAATCCGAAATTAAAACGGGTCTGTTGAGACCGCCCTCAGATCTGTGTATGGAGGATGTTATCCCCCTTTAAAGTGACCGCTGGCATCGATCACTATTTACGAGCTGTCAGCGTCTGACCTTCTAGAGGGTTCCTCCTTTTGTTCGACCCTGTCGACCGGTGATATCTCTCGCGCCAAATGATATGCCACACAACACTATGAAAGAAAAGCGTAAATGCCACTCAAGGTTCTATTGCTCAAGTTAGGTAATTAGGTAAGAGGGGTCGAATATGCAGATGTCCTTGCTTCCCTTAAACTTCGACGCTTCGCCTTACTGATAGCCTTTTCTCGTGGGAAAATTTCCAGAACTTGCTGCTAATACACAGTGGGCAATACACGTTTTTGAATCCATTCTTGCTGTGGAACGTAGCGTGCATTTCGAAATTTAATTCGTGCAAACTATGTTTTTTTTAGAGGAAATATGAATTTTTTTAATTGCACACCAAAAATTTTTCTTCTCCAAATAGAATTTAAGAACTTAAAACCCCTAAAAAGGTAACAAAATGTCAAAAAGGTGACAAAATGTGACGTGTTAGGAGCCCTGGGAACGTACAGTCAACACATCATACCTTTGAATTATTCGATAATCTAGAGATGATTCTTTTTTCTTGGAATCTTTTAATCGCTTTACATCATCAATTATGGAATCATACTTTCATTTTGTCATTAAAACACTATTATATTTTAAATCTTCGCTAAAGAGGTTTGCTAAGAATCTTTACTTCCGTTTACTCACCAATTCGGTGCTTGCTTGCATACTAGGAGTTAAATTTATCTGCTTTTAAAAAATTCGCGACACAAATTCACGCGCTAATAGGCAGAAACGAATTTGAAAACAGAATTAGCTATGCTACGCTCTGGAACCCGACGCAAATTATGGGAAATAAAAACAACCGGTGACGACAAGACGCTGGCTAGACCAAACTGAAAGTGGAGGGAGAGTGGAAACAAACTTTTGAACTTTAACGATACGGAAGCCGTTAATGTGCACATTACCTGGTTAAATGCGGGAAACTCTTGATTCCGCACGTTATCGGAGCAAATCAATTCCCTCCCGGGTTTCGAAGCGCTGTAGTAAAAAAACTAATACAGCAAATAAGAACAATTGAAAGAATACAGAAACGATTCACGTTTTATTTACATAGCTTACAGGTATTCTATGTGTGAACCCTTGGTCACACTGCATACATCAATGCGATAGTCCAGTTCCTGCCACACTCTACTCAACATGGTACTATCAACGTTATTGACAGCACGTGTAAACCTTTCACGCAGTTCAGCTACATCACGCGGCAAAGAGAGTACAAAAAGTTGGTCTTTTACATACCCCCACAAGAAAAATTCACAAGGTGTTAAATCCGGCGAGCGTGAAGGCCATCACAAAAGAGTTACGTCATCTTCGGAATTTCGCCCAATCCAATGATGAGGTAAGTGTGTGTTCAGGTACTCAAGTACATCACACATAAAATGGGGAGAAGCTCCATCTTGTTGAAAAACGAAGACGTCTTCTTCATGTTCCTCTAATTGCGGCATTAGTCACAATTGTAGCATATCTAGGTACACTACACCGGTAATGGTCGTCTCTGTAAAAAAAATCGTCCGTAGACACATGAGGAGGATATAGCGCAAAACACGCTAACGTTTAAGGAATCACGATAGTGTTCCACTTCACGATGAGGATTATCGGTGCCCCAAATGCGTAAGTCGTGACGGTTTACTTTGCCGGACAAGTGGAAGGTTGATTCGTCACTAAAAATCATTTTTGTCATTAGTGTTTCACGTTAGTGGACATCGATGCAAAATTCCTGACGAGAAATGAAATCTGACGGCTTCATCGCTTGCAACAATTGCAATCTGTACGGTTTCATACACAGGTTTTTGCGTAGAATCCGCCACACTGTTGGTTGCGATATCCCCAATTATTGGCTTGCACGAACGGTTGATTTCGTCGGGCTCCTCAAAAAACTTTCCCGTACATCGCCTCGCCTACGGTTGACGCAGATGGACCCGGACGACCACTTCGTTTCTTATCACACAGGCATCCCGTTTCTTTGAACTTCTTGTACCACGCATGAATTGTTTTGTTAGTTGGTCCCAGGGTTCGATATTTCGTACGAAATGCCCGCTAAACCAAAACCACTGATTCAGATTTTGCAAATTCTAAAACACAAAAGGCTTTCTGTTCGCCTGTAAACGCCATTTTTATTTACTAACTGCCTTTAGTCTACCGGCAACTGGTGACAATAAAACTTGAATTGTTTCTGTATTCTTTCAAATGTTCTTTTTTGCTGTATTAGTCTTAGTTTTTTTATTATAGCGCTTCGAAACCCGGGAGGGAATTCTGAATAACCCTGTATTTACACATCATATAAAAAGGAAACATGATCATAAAATAAAAATAACTTTATCCTTGAACTCTTGGAAAATTTATAATTCCTATAGAATAAATCAGGAAAAAAAAACGTAAACGTTCTAAAAATCTAAGTTGCATCTTAACAAATTTATTCAAAGAATCATTACAGTCATAAAGCAGAAAATAAAAATGGGGGAGGGGGGGGGGGATATTATTTAAAAAAAACGAAATTATTTTCAGTTTTATTGAGATTGTTGCTACATCAAGTCCAAAATTAAGTAATGATCGAAGCCATCGCCATTTGATATCGATCGTTACACGTTCCCGGATACGTGCATAGTAATGGTATTAATATTGTATCTGCTAAATTCACTTTATTTTTCGATAAAAAACTATTAATCTGATGAAAAGAGATTACAATTACTGGTGTTTTTTTTTATATGTTTTAGGACATCGGTACCTTCGTGACATAAATTAAATCGGCAAGAAAACGGCATATCGATTGTTACGTAATTTTGACTTCGCATTTTTAAAAATAAGAAAAGTATGTTTACGGCAAAGAAAATGCACAAAAACACATAAAAATGCTTAAAAATGTTAAAAAAATTATTTTAAAGACAAATAAATGCAGTTTAAAGTACTTACAATACATATTTTGCTTCAGACATAGAGCTATATCGATCGTTACTCTTTGACATCGCGAAATGCTAGAATGGCTGTAGTTTTGTTTGTTTGTTAATTCTTCGAAATTTTAAAGTAATGATGCCATCTACTGATCAAAATAGTAAACAAACTATCGTTATACTCTATTCATTTATTATTTCTTTTTCTGCAATTCTGGAAAACACATCAGAATTTATTTTCTGTGGGTGATGTACTGATCAGTAAAACTGTTGTAATAAATCATACTAATTCTTATCTCTGAACAGAACTAAAAACTCATTGAGAAAAAAAAATAATTTTAAGAATTAAATTATTTGCTGTAAAAGCTAAAAGTTATGAAATGTGTCTTGTTCCCACCTTTTGAGAATTACCCTTACATCTCTACTATTATAAAAGGAAGTGTTTGTTTTTTTCGTGGCCGCAAAATCCGGACGATTCTATGGCACTTCCAGCAATGAGATTTCACACACATGCAGTCCGAATTTTTTGCCATTTTTGGGTCACGGAGAATTTTAAAATTCAATCTAGAACATTTTTTAATGAATTTAATGAAATGTAATTATTATTGTTTTCTTTGGAATGGCAACCGCATAAAGATATGACAGATTCTAAATTTATTTTTCCCGTTTCCGTTTTCATTTCGCGCAGAGGAATGATTTTCCAGCAGAGGATAAAAAAAAGTCTTAACTTTAGTTATGTAGTCCTTTTTTCTATCTCCTAGACGGTTAAAGATGGAGTAAAAATTTCAACGGATTTGAAATCTGTGGAAAATTTCACTTTAAATCGATACCTAAAAATATGATTTTCTTTAAATAAATAATTTTTTAATTGAATATATCTCTACTATTATAAAAGGAAGTGTTTGTTTTTTTCGTGGCCGCAAAATTCTGACGATTCTATGGTACTTACAGCAATGAGATTTGGCACACAGGTAATCCAAATATTTTGCAATTTTTGGGTCGCTGCGAAATTTTAAAATTTATTCTAGAAGATTTTTAAATGAATTTAATAGTTTCATTCTCCAACGGGTTCTTTAAACACGGAGGACTTTTTCTAACCACGTTGACCTTGGAGCCATGCCAAGTTTTTTTCATCTTTTATATTTTCACACGAGATTGTGACGTCACGTGAACTTTCACTTTCCAAAACAAAAAATAGATTGCATCTTCTGCCGTTAGCGTTAAAAATAAGAAACAGATCACATTTCCTGTCCCATTCCATTTCTGATTCCATTCTCATTTTGAATGAGAGCAAGAAATAAAAAACATATTGACTGGGATTGCTAAGTTTTTTTTCTCGTAAAATCGGAATCGCTAAAGATAGATTGAAAATTCCAATGAATTTGAAATCAGCGGAAAATTTCACTAGATATTGATACCTAAAAATATGATTTTCTTTAAATAAATAATTTTTAAATTGAATATATCTTCAACGGATTTGAAATCTGCGGAAAATTTTACACCAGTTTTAACCTTACACCACGGGCGCGGACAACACCGGGCTAGCCACGTAGTGGCTAGTCTTTTATAATTTTGCAAGAGATTGTGACATCACGTGAACTTTCATTTTCTGATGTATGATTTTCTGATCTCATTCGTTCCCCAGCCTTTGAGCTGAACAGACGTGCATTCGCTGCGATCCTTGTCTCTTTGAGCTTTGCTCCTAAGCGATATTTTCTTGTCATCTCTTGAGTCCTTCTAAAAACCGATATTGCAGCTATCAAGGAAGAGACTGAAGTAATTCAGTGCGCCGACCTGGTACCAAGGGACGCTTCGTATGAAGTTTGCTTCGTAAAACGAGAGGAACTTAGTTCCCAGATTATAGTGCTACAAAATCTTGTAGATAAAAAACAGGCTTTAATTGATCAATGCCTGATTGATTCTGATTGAGTGCCCAAGATCAAGGATTGGATTACCACTACCGATGGAGAAATCATGGAGCTGAAGGGTATGTGGCAATTTGTTAATGGTTAGTTTTAGAACGTAGAAATGCTGCTAATGTGTCTAAAAATGTTGAAGGCCCTAAGCCATCTAGCTCCAGGAAGCGAGCAAATAATTCATGTACTTTGTCGGCTAATGTAATAATTCATGTAAAGGCCAAACATTTCGGGATTTATCCCACCAATCGTGGATGGTGTTCATCTTAACGAGGACGCGATCCCTATTGTTAACCCTAGCGTCAGTGTAACCACTGACAATCAATTTGATTGTTTGGATATAGATGTTGATGACGATGACACTGAGGTTTCTGAGAAACCAGAGAAGATCCCCCTGTGATGGTTTTATTCACTGAAGATTACAGCATGGTGATCCAACGGCACAACAGGGAACTTGGTTTCCTGGTCGTCGGAAAACTAGCCGGGGAGTTCCTAAAACTCCAAGTCTCTACTGCTGATCAGCACAGAGAACTGACAAAATATATGGACAGTAACAATATGCCATATTTATATCGGTCTCCAAAAGCCATTTAAAGTTGTCCTTAAAGGTCTTCCTCATCAATCCCCTGTGGAGTCGTACAAACGGACCTTTTGTCACTTGGATATCCCATGACAAAGTCAATCAATTTAAAAAGTAGAAAACTACAAGGTTATTAACGATCTTTCAAATTCACCTCACGCCGGGGGAGAAGGAAATTTATCAGTTTACTCATTTCATGTCCTTGACAGTTGAAGTAAGCAAATTCATTAATAAGCGAGGGGTGCAACAGTGCATAAATTGCCTTCAATCACAGCAGTGAAAACTGCAAAATGCAACCTCGTTGCGTGATATGTGGCGAAGGGCACAAGTCCGGTTATTGTTTAAACAAAATCAGAGGACCAGTGTGCGACAACTGTAATGGGAAACATACGGCGAATTACCGTCCCTAAATTCCCCAAGTCACCCCGTCCCCGTACATAAAATAAAGAACAACCGGAATTGACTTATGCTCAACGATTACGAGGTGTTAACACACCCAATAACAAAACATCAAGCACTGAGACTGCCCCATCTTCTCTGAATTCTGAGAGACCCACGGTTGAGACCAGTTTTATTCATCAGAACCTAGATGATCTTCGATATATCATGGAATTATTTAATGAAATAAAGGAAATATTTAATAACGTAAATGTTACTGAACTTCTGCAAAAAGTTAAAAATTGTACCAATCCTGCTGTTAAGGTTTTTATGCTTATACAGGAACTTAATAAAAAACCTACTACTTAATGATGAATACAACTGGTCTGAAGCTGTGTTACTGGAATGACCAGTCCCTTTTAAACCGTTTACACGAGTTGCGGGACTTTGTATATGAGCACAAACCCGATGTTTTACTAATTCAGGAAACTTTTCTTAAAACTGGACAAAAGGTCGCGCTGCCAAATTATGAATTTTACAGTTCCCTGAGAGCCATACGCCGCGGAGGCGGTACTGGCATTTTTGTTAAAAGGGCTATCCCACACTACCAAGTAACAACACCTAGACTACAAATAATTGAAGCCACTGCAGTTACAATTAAACTTCACAATCTCAACCCACTCACACTTGTCTCCAGCTACATTAAAAACTCATCTCCACCCACCTTCACCTGGGACATTGAGTCCCTACTTACACTTAATCCTTCAATTTTATTGCTGGTGACATGAATGCCAAACACAGACATTGGAACTGCTTAAGAAGTGACAAACAAGGAAAACAGCTTTACTCCTTTGGGTCTAACACAGGACTAAAAATAGCTGCATCGGACATGCCCACAAGGTACGGCCAAATTAGTGCCCACACGATTGACTTGGCACTGATTAGGGTATTTCCCTACAGTTACATTGTGGACTAACTTCCTGAAATGTCAAGTGACCATAATCCTGTTTTGATGGTCTTTGACACAAATACAGCCGTACCTGGGACCACTGGAGCCTTTAAACTTAACTGGGTAAAATTCACCCAAGCTCTAAAAGACATTCCATACACTGACTTAACAGCCAATACAGAAGAGCAGCTTAACTTCATTACAGACGATCTTACAAAAAAACATTACTAATGATTTCCTCGCATCGGGGAAAACCATGCACGGCGCTCCTATCAGCTACCTACCCAATCACCTCAGAGAGTTAATTAAAGCTAAGAATAGAGCTCGCAAAACTTGGTAGCGGACCAGAATGGCAACTGACAAAAGGTTAATGAACAGGGCTCAACAAAAGTTTAAGGACTCGATCCATGAACACACACAGCAAAACTGGACTGATCACCTCACTTACCACAGAGGATGGATCAATCTGGATAGCTCTTAAAACATTTAAGAAATCTTCACATAATATTCCGCCCTTAAAGGGTCTGCTGGTATTGCATACACGGATACTGAAAAGGCCGAAGTAACGGCCAATAGCCTAGAGCTGCAGTTCCGTGAAAACAACATCTCCAATCCACGTATTGTTAATAAAGTAAATACATCACTAAGTAACTTTTTAAATTCTACTCCCACTGACCAAATTGAGCCTGCCAAACCTTCTGAAATCCTTTGCTACATCGGTAATCTCAAAAAGAAGAAAAGTTCTGGAAATGATGCCATTTCCAATGTCATGCTGCAAAACCTATCCACGAAAACCATTTTTCAAATTACAACCCTTATCAACTCCGTTTTGTCGTTAAGACTTTTCCCCTCTACCTGGAAGATAGCTGTTGTTGTCCCCATTTTAAAGCCACACAAACCACCTGATCAAACTGAAAGTTATAGACCAATTAGCCTCCTCACAGTACTCAGCAAGACAGCTGAGTACATTATCAACCTCACGATGGAAGAGTATTGTCAGAAAGCCAACATTTACATGCCACAACAGTTTGGCTTTAGAAAGCAGCAGTCGACAAAGCACCAACTTCTTAGAGTCACAGAATATATCATTGATGGCTCTCGAGCTAGAAAAAGTACTGAAGCAGTTCTTCTTGATGTAGCAAAGGCATTTGATCGAGTTTGGGTTAATGCAGTGGTCCCCAACCCCCGGGCCGGTACCGGTCCGTGGATCAAATAGTACTTGGCCGCCCAAGGAACATTAGATTAGTTCCATTTTAATTACTGTGGTGTATTTCTCTCGGGTTTCTGCGGTTCTTATCTATGAAATGTCCACTCAAATTAGGAGGCGGTAAATCAGAACTTGAAATTTGTTCTGTTACTAGAGCTTCAATTATGATTTCTGAATTCTGTATGTCTCTATTTTCCAATTTTGACAAATGTGACAGCTGCTTTCAAGTTGGCAGACAAAGTAGCTGCATTTAAAGCAAAACTGAAGTTGTGGGGACGGCGCGTGAACAGAGGCATTTTGGACATGTTTCAGACATTAGTGGGGATTTTAGGCGAGATTGAGCCTAAACATTCATTCTCCTAGTTGGTGCACTCTCACCTGTCTTTGTGCTTTTAATAGAGCACAACAGACCCAACCACAAAAGACCCACGGACTAGTAAGGAATGAATCCGCGATCCATTTGTCAACAAATCAGGCGAATCTAGCATGTCTGTGCAAGAAGAAGATCAACTGCTGGAGATTGCAAATGAAGTCGGCCTTATAATTACGTTCGAGACAACAACTTTGCTGGTGTTCTGGATTAAAGTCATGGCAGAATACCCTGAGATTGCCACCACAGCACTTAAATTCCTATTGCCATTTCCGACAACCTATCTGAAGCGGGGTTTTCTGCAGTGACAGCAACCAAAACAAAACAACGGTATAAACTGGATATAAGCAACACACTTCGGGTGTTATTGTCTCCTATTACCCCCAGATGAAACCGTCTCTCGAAAAAAAAACAAGCTCAGGGTTCTCATTGATTTAGCGTTCTAGTGAATTAAAATGTTAAATCACTTTGTATTCATTTTTTGGTGCAACTGTATTTAATTTATTGGCATGTTTAAATACACACACACACACACACACACAATCAAATTAAAATTTTAAATCAAAACAATCTAAAACATAAACATATAACGTCAACCCCTCAGCGGGCCGCGTTAAAATTATCAAACGTTGATCCGGTCCTCGGTGATAAAAAGGTTGGAGTGCACTGGGTTAATGGACATTCACAAACTCATTACAAGTGGCTTCCCGGCCTCACTCACACATCTCGTCTATTCCTACCTAAAAAGTAGGTATTTTGTCGTTCGCATAAATAAAACACTATCCACTAAGCGTGCCATTCAGGCTGGTACACCACAAGGGTCCATTCTGGGACCTAAATTATTTAATCTTTTTGTGAATGACATCCCACGTGAAAATACCTCTCTACTCTGCATGTTTGCAGATGACACTGCAATACTGGCCCAAAGTAACTATCTACCAAATATCACACACACTTACAATATACCTACACTCACTCGAGTCCTGGCTGATTAGTTGGAAAGTTCAAATTAATGTAGATAAGTGCCAAGCTGTCCTGTTCACTAAGAAAAGAATTCTCCTTCCACCTCTTAAACTTTTTGACAAAACTATCCCTTGGACCCATAATTGTATTTACCTTGGTGTCACGTAGGACAGAAACTTTACTTGAAATAAACATATATCCACCCTTAGAGCCAAGTTCCTTGCTGCAAGAAGTATTGTTTATCCCCTAATTGCAAGGAACTCTGAATTGTCCATTAAAAATAAGTTGCTCATATACACTTCCATGCTCAGATCAGTAATCAGTTATGCTTGTCAGGTCTGGGGATATGCTGCTAAATCCCATATGATTAAATTAGAAGCTCTTCAAAATTCCACCCCAGGCATGGGAATGCAAAATTTCAAAAAAGAGGAAAATTTATTGCCGCCGTCAGATTGAAAACTCCCCTTTTTAGCTTGATGCTTATACGTACGAAACTAACATGGTTTGTTGTTGGGGCGGACCCCCTAGTAAGTCTGAGAATGTTAAAATTTTTACAATGCATACATCGGCATTCTAACATCACGATATATCGTGATGTTAACCATGCATTTTATACATAGTAAAAGCAAAACCTTGTTCCACATCACCATATATATATAATTTTTTTAAGTTCTTTTTTTCCTTTGCTATAGAAAATTGTGGTAGGAAAAAATTAACAAATAAAGATCTGCATTGTGTATTTAAGAAATAATCTGGTGTAAAATTTTCCGCAGATTTCAAATCCGTTGAAGAGATATATTCAATTAAAAAATTATTTGTTTAAAGAAAATCATATTTTAGGTATGAATCTAAATTAAAATTTTCCGCAGATTTCACATCCATTGAAATTTTTATACTCTATCTCTAACGGTCTAGAAGAAAGAAAAAGAACTCACCCCAGTTAAAAGATTTACCGACTGGCTCGAAAATCATTCCTTCAAGCAAAATCAAAGCGGAAACGAAAGAAACAATAATTTTATCCGCGTTCTGTCGGATGAAAAAAGCATGGTTCCAAGGTTCGACTGCAAGGTCACGTGGGTGGGAAAAGTCCTCCGCATTTAAAGAACCAGGTAGATAATAAAACTATTAAATTAATTTAAAAATCTTCTAGATTAAATTTTAAAAATTCGCCGCGACCCAAAAATTGCAAAAAATTTGGACTACCTATGTGCTAAATCTCATTGCTATAAATGCCATAGAATCGTCAGGATTTTGCGGCCGCGAAAAAAACAAATAATAAATTTATGATAGTAGAGACAAGGATGATTTAAAACAAGATTTTGCATATATATGTATGTGTGTTCCACACACCATATATGCTCAAGTAGAGATTCAAAAATTAGCTTATTTAGAAGGAGAAAAACTTCAGTATAAATAGAAATAAAGGGGCATTCGATTCCTCTAAGTAATGATGACGGCATATATGACCTAGATTGCCACAGAAGTTCGTAACAAAAAAGGATGCAAACTGATTGATAGTAACAACAAGAAACAATAATGGGATTTTGGGATTCAACTTAAAATTGAAAAAAAATCAACTTTTGTTTTGAAATTTTTAAATTATACTGAATTTCAATTTCACTAAAAAAGGAATTTGAAAGTCATCTTCAGGATACAAATGGTTTTTTGAGAAATTCCTCATTTATTAAAAAGAAATGAAAACAGACCGTTAAAATCCCAGATTTTGCAAAACTATTTTGTTGTTTAATACTCTTAAGGGGAAAAAATTAACTAATTAAAAAAATGTAATAAAAAAAATCGAAAAAATTCAGCAAGTAGTGAAGAATTATTCGCTCCCTCGCAGTTGGACACTTTAATTTTTCAATCTTTATATGTGTGACCTGTGACGTTTTTCCCGGAAAAAAAAACAGCGCCGATATAAAAAAATTAACCATCACAAGAGATTCTCATTAGTAAGCCTTTCATCGCGGCATCGAAAAGCTAAGTACCATAGTGGAAAATCCTACATGCGCTTAAATAAACATCGGAATTGTTGTGTCGATTTAAACCAAAACTAAGACTTAAATTTTCCCCAATGGTGCTAAAAAACACGACATTTCTGCTGGAAATACTGATTAGGCAACTCAGATATCAAAAATGCGCTAAAATAGCATCGAAATCGTTGGCGCTGAGCGACAACATCGTGACACCGTGAAACAGCGAGATCGGGGAAAATCGCGATGTCACGATGACCGCGAGATCTGCGGCAGCTAATGCTACGGTTTCATAAGAAAGCGGAGCCGTTATCTAGGTGTGGATGACGTCACTAAAACGTTGTTTACACAAACAAAGGGCGTTGGTTTAATAGGGAGCGTTGTTTGTGGGCGTAACGAAAATTAGCGGAGCCGCCATTTGCATGACGATCGTCAAAGTGGTCTCAAACAGTTGGGGAACGTTTTTTTTCTGTAGCGGCAGCATTTCATTTCCCGCGCAAAGCAATTCGAGCGGAGGGAAGCAAAACAAACAAAATTTTTTGATTAGCATTGTTTAGATTTTTTTTAAATCAGGATCGTTAAAGATAGATTGAAAATTTCAACAATTTGAAATCTGCGGAAAATTTTACATCATATCAGTACCTTAATTGTGATTTTCTTTAAATAAATAATTCATTATTTTACAAATGGTAAATAATTTAAACAGAAATCTGGCTTTGGTATCGACCTGGCGTAGAATTTTACGCTGATTTGAAATCCGTTGAAATTTTCACTCTATCTTTAACGATCCCGAAGCTAGAAACTTGGACTAGAGAATAAAAAAGCTTTGTTTTGTTTACCACGTCAGCCGTCTGAATTGCCCAATTCTCGGCTGTATTTTGTCCGTCTAAGTTGACACCTCTGTTCTGTTAAGACGGCCGCCTAGTTATGCCTGCGGCATTATGACGTATCACAGCTGCTAGATAACGGCTCCGCTTTCATAGGAAACAGTAGCTTTAAGGATAGCTGTGTAAGATCGGAAAAAATCGCGATGTCACGATGGCCGCGAGACTTCCGCTAGCTAAGGGATGGCTGTGTGAGATCGAAAAAAATCGCGATGTCGCGATACATCGGCATTGTGAAAATCGCGAAACCGATGTGGCGATGTCGACCTCACACCGGTTTTTCACGATGTATCGATACATGGACCAGGCCTACCCCTTAGTACTTAAAAAAAACGTCACTAGGTCATCCGGTTCTTCAAAGCTTGGAATATACTCTCTTTTACTAGAAACACTAATGACATCATATTCTTAAAAACGGCCAAAATCACGTTAGAAAAACGCAAAATATATACCGAAAAAGAAAAAAAACACACAAAAAGCGGAAATCTGGAAGATTCTCATGTCTGAGCCTGCATCGACGCGATTTCAGTAGAGATGTAAAGGCTGGAAAAAACCGGGTTTATTCCCGGGAATAAACCCGGTTTTTTGGGATGGGAATTTTGAATATTCCCGGAAGTTTTCAGAAAAGAACAACTCAACTCCTGATTTACATTCCACTGTTTTCAAATATTAAAGCACGTTTTCACGATTTTAGAGTTTTTCTTCCACAAAAATTTTGATTACTCTGTTGGTTGTTGCATAAAGGTAAGTGATTTGAAGTATTTTTCATATATCCTCGTACTTTTTTTGTATAATTTTAATTCTATGACTTGGATTTCGGTTTAAGCCAGAAACAGAAGTAAGCGATATATTATAAAGCTCCTGAAATAATCTAAATAATTTAAAGAAAGAACTTTAAATTACTAGTGTTTGATCATGTTTAAAATATCAATTCTTGATTACACTTTTCGACTTGCAAAAATAAAATTACACTTAGACAGGAAATTTAGCAATTTTTCATTTTGATATTCTCTTTGCAAATTTGCTAAAGGTTTTTTTAGAAGAAAGAATTTTTTCTCAGAAAAACAATTACATTTAGACGGGAAATTTAGCAATTTTTAAATTTGATGTTCATTTGAGCTAATTTGCAAAAGAATTTTTTTCTCAGAAAAACATGGAGAAAATTTTTAATTTTGAAATTGACAATTACTAGCCATCTTGTGTACTATGGTTAAATTATTAGGGAATCTATAATATCTATACATCTACAGTTACTGTTTCACTAATTAAAAGATCCATTGTTATAAATAAAATTTTGCTTTAGTAATATCTGTTCAACTTTGAGTGCAGTTGTCAAACGAATGAAGTCGTCTAAAAACATTCTAAAGTAGAGTTTACAAATTCACACAATCTAAATATAAACTCAATAAAAGAGCAAAATGAGTTGATGATCGTGCATTTCTTTGGATTGTTTGCATTTTTAAATCCAGAGAAATTCCTTTGGCTTGAAATCTCTCAAAAAATAAAATTACTTCATCGTCTGATTTGCAATGTTTTAAAAAGTAAACTACATATTGAGCCGAAAATAAAACAAACATTAGGAGCATTAACAATAAGTTTTCAGTGCAGCAAAATAAATTTTATTTATTTCAAAGGGAAACAAAAAAGATTCATAGCACCAGAGCTATTTAAAATTGCCTGTTTATTTTATTTGGATTAAAATTATCATTTGACTATATTAAGAATGACAAAGATTTTCAGTAAGCATTTAAATTTAAAATATATGATCTAAATCATGAATGAAAAAATCATGACTCGATTCAAAATTGTTCATTCATGCAAACATATTTTTAGCGATTTTTAAGTTTGTTATTGTTGTGAACCATTTGTAATAAGAGCTTTAAATGAACATAAGTAGAAATTAAAGCATTCTGTCTTAATAGCAGTTTGATTCCTCTGAACAGCTTTATTATAGGTATTCGCAACATTTCAGTTTGACGAGTGTTTTGTAATTATATTCTTCAACTTTCTAAGTTACCAGATTCAGATTTTCTCCGAATTACACATTGTAAAAAATCGCCAAATCAGAAATATTGCCAGTGGGTACCTATACTAAAGTTGTACTGATTCCTCTACTATAGTTTACTTAAGAGAAAACACTTATAACTATGGGAAGGAACCAGAAGTTATCTTGTGACTTTCACATTACAGTAGCTTTTCAAAATAGTTATGTTACTATTACAATCATAATAAATATAAATGCATTATTTTTTTTTTCAGACATCATGGTTCGACCATTATCTGACGTGTGGATGCATTTTATAGAATACCGTGAAGGTAATAAAAGAAGGACCAAGTGCAAGTACTGTGGAACTAAGTATTCAGTCCCAAAGGCAACTAAGATGTCTAAACATTTGGAAACTTGTAAACAAAAGCCCATAGTTCTATCCGTACCTGTTTTTTCAAACATTGATGGTGAATCATCACATGTGGGAAACCAAGAACTAATTCTTGAACAAGGGAGTGTTTGGGATCAAGACCAACCAAGAGAAATCAGCACTACTCTTCCTACAACAGATTCTCTAGCTTCTCCTGCATTTTCAGTGGTTGAATCACCCTTAAGGAAACCTATTCTTAGGTCATTCTTTGACACAATGACCAAAGTTGAGTCGGAGAAATTGGAGTCATCTTTCGCCAAGGCAGTATATTCGTCCAATTTGCCTCTATCATTTATAGAGAACAGTTATTGGCAACAGTTCTTCAAACAGATCAGGCCATCATTCAATGTTCCAAGTCGTTATGATCTAAGTAACAGGCTCTTAGATAAGGAGTATGATGAAGTAACTGAATGTGTTAAAGAAAAAATAAGAAGTGCTGAATTTGTTTCTATTATTACCGATGGCTGGAGCAACATTAGAAACGAAGGAATTATATCCTACATTGTAACAACGCCTGAACCTCTGTTTTTCAAATCTACTGAAACTAAGGCTAACCGACACACAGCTTCATACATTAGCCAGGAAATAATCAATGTTATAAAAGAGATTGGACCTCAGAAAGTAGTAGCACTGGTAACTGATAATGCCAGTAACATGAAAGCAGCATGGGTTCTGGTCCAAGAACATTACCCGCAAATATGTACTGTTGGTTGTGCTGCTCATGGCTTAAATTTGTTACTAAATGACATCTACAAGGTTCGAACTTTTCAAGTTATTATTTCAAATGCCAAAGAAGTGGTCAAACACTTTAAAAACAAGCAGGCATTATCAGCTGTTTTTACTTCCAAGCAAAAAGCTAAAAAAGGTTCAGCTGCATCTACGCTTAAACTCCCAGCAGAGACAAGGTGGTGTAGCACCTTGATTATGTTTGAGAGTCTTCTAAATGGGAAAGAATCTCTTCAAGAGACTGTGCTTATTGAAGAACTCGATGTTGACAAGAATATTAGGCAATTAGTTCTTGATAACGATTTGTTCTGGATGAGTATTCATAGTCTTGTAAATATGATAAGGCCTATTTGTGATGGAATCAAGCTTATTGAGTCCGACTCTGCCACATTGTCTGATGTCCCTTATGTCTTTTTAAATGTAAAAGAATCTCTAGAGTCGCTTGTTTTAACTCCTTTACAGTCAGAAGAGGAAGAAGCAGTTAAAAATTTAGTTGAAACACGCCGTGAAATGATTTGTATGCCAATTCATTATGCAGGATATATTCTAGATCCTCGTTACTTTGATAAGGATTTGACTGATGACAGTTTTACATCCGGTTTGGATTTTATATCAAATCTAGCTATGGCGGAATTAACTTCCAGCATCATGGCAGATTTTGCTCATTTTAAAGCACAGTATGGGACATATAAAAATGTTTCTGTTTGGCAAAGTGCAAAATTGTTACCGCCTCAAGTATGGTGGAAGGGTTTTTTTAAGGGTCAAAGTTTATCTTCTCTTGCCTTGCGGTTATTTTCAATCCCACCTTCTTCAGCTGCTTGTGAGAGAATCTTTTCTGCGTTTTCTCATACTCACTCTGCAACCCGAAACAGGTTGGGCAATGAAAGAGTGTCTAAGCTTGTCTCTGTCAGATCAAATCTACTCTTGCAATCAAAATTAGAGTAGATTTGATCGGGACCAATGAGATGGAAAGCAGGGTTGGATTTTTTTTTTTTTGGTTTATACCAGGTATTTTTGGTTTAAACAGGATTCTTTTTAGAAAAACAAAGCAGCAAAAATAATTCAAATTGGTTATTATTATGAAATATATGTTAAAATTAATTAAAGTAAAATAAATTAGCTGATTGTCAATGTCAACTGGTTGATATTCTAATGTAATTAAGCCTTTTTATTTTATGAAAAGATTATGATTAATTGATATTAATTACCACTTGTTATTTGGTTTAAACCAATTGGTTTCATGGAAAGTGTATGATATAACCCTGATGGAGAGTGTGAAAATAAAATTTTTTTTTTCTATGTGTGTTGTTTAAATGCTTACTGAGATAAAATCAAACATAATATAGAATTTCTTTCAGCTTGGGTTTCAGCACTTGTCTTTTTAGTAAATGAACAAGTTGATTTTTCAGGATGATGTGATGATGCATAGTTTTTAAAATACAATTATTTTTTGTTTGATATAACTTTAAAAGCAACCTTTGAAATGTTTTATATTATTGTCTTTAATGATAGTTTGAAACAGGGTTTAATTATTTTATTACTTTGTAAGTAAATAAATGTATCATGCTTAATTAGAAAAAACTCATTGCATTGCTATTCTTACAAAATTTGTTTAAATTTGTACTGGGCAAGTTGAGATGAATTTCGAGGTTATTTAGTTATTATTTAACGGTATGAAAAATGTTAATAATAAATGTAGTTTTATACATATTTTTGAGAAAGGTCTACTCCAATGATATCATACATAAAAAAATTCACGTTTGTTAAAATTATACATATAATATTTAAAATGGCACAACTAGTCTGTCTTTCACCATGAATGAAATTGTAAAGGTGAGTAATGACATTTTTCAGATAGTATAATTTTAAGGTTTTATTGTAGGTGTTATAATTTTACATCAAATTAAAAGAATAGTAAATAAGTTTCATCTTTTTATAGAAACTCATATTAATTATTCTTTAAATATTTTGTTGCAATTTATATCTGTTTACTACTTTAGTTTAAGAATTAATTTTAATTTGAGATCTGATAGATACTGTTCTGGCCAAGTTTTTTCCTAGACAATGACTCTTAGTTAGCAGTTTTATTGTATGATTAATGCTATTTGCAAACAATCTTAAAGATGAAACAACTGCTTATCTGCTATCTTTTGAAATAAAATAGATACAAGAATAAGAAATATAAAATCCACAGAATAAAGAAGTATTGGACTAAATAGCTGATTTGCTTAAGAGTAAAAAGGTTATAAGTAATGAGTTAATAAAAGTTTCTCTTATATTTCAAAACGAGTGAAAGGCAAATTGTACGACATCACTTTTTAGAATACAACACACTTTGTTATCTGAATTAGCCAATTGAAACAGAAAATGGGCAGATTAAAACTATTTAAATTACTTCAATATTAATAAGAATTTCAATTGCAGAATAGTTTTTCAGTGAATTTATATCAAAAATTGTCTTAAACTCCTCAAAAGAGTACCTAGAAAATGAAAACTGATGGTAAAATATGGTTGTGTTTGTTTACGTTCAAAATTCCCAATGTTCCCCCAAAATTCCCGGTTAATTCCCAAAAATCCCGCGTTTTTTCCCTCCTCCCAAAAAATGTGGGAATTTTACATCTCTAGATTTCAGGAGTGAACCATATATGACGCGGAGTAGCGGATTTTCGATGCTTTAGCGGAGAAACTCCGGAAATTCCGGAGCACTTGGCAATTCTAAGTATATAAAAACGTCTCTAGAACATCCGGTTTTCAAAGCTTGAAATATACCCTCATTGGCTAGAAACACTATTGATGTCATATTCTTAAAAACGACCAAAATCACATTAAAAAAACAGCGGAAAAAACATGGAAAAAAACACAAAAAGCGGAAATCCGCGGAAACGCGGAAGATGCTCATGCCTGCCACTAGCGCGTCTTTCTAGGAATGGCTCTTCGTAACGTGGACGATTCTATTCAGGACCGTAGGTTGGTCGGTAGATATTAACTCGTGATAAGTGAATCGATTCTTCAGTTTGATTCTTTCGTAACTTGTTTTGATCCACAGTGAGCTATGATTGATTATTTACTTGTTAAAATATTACCAAGACCGGACTGAGGGAAACCTCAATAGTTTTTGTGCATCTCCCGTCTTAGCTCTGTTGAATATTCTTGTACTGCTGTCACCACGCAACACTTAAATTTTTTCTTCAAGTTTGTATTTCGACGATTTTTAACTGTATCTTCAAATATTTCCCATTTCAGATTCATTTTCCTCTTTTAGAAGTAAAAATCTCTCATCTTCAATTGATTGAGTCCATATATATCTCCATGTATTAGTTCAGTAACTGTTAAGTATCTACTTTCCACGAGTTTAATATCTACCGACCTACCTACGTTCCAAAATAGAATCGTCCACGCAACGAAGAGCCATACCTAAAAAGACGCGCTAGTCATGCCTGCCACCCTGAGAATCATCACGAAAACCCATAGTTCTACACAAATGCCAAAATCCGGGAAGAACTCGGAATCCCTCAACTCAGCAATTCTTTGGCAAGATCAGTAAAAAATTCTACAAATCCCTCATCCATATTGATAACCCAGCTATAGCGCAAATCCCCAGATATGACCATCGTCAAATATCCAACTCTAAAAGACCAAGAGCAAAACTAAACTATGTACCCATGACTAACGGTAACCACAAAAGATTATGTAATCCGACTCCAAACCACTTCGATTTTTCTCCGCTTCGAAGAATAGATCACCGCTCTCTCCATCGGGTGGTTGTATTGAGCCAATAAGATCCCTTCCCCACTCGAGAATCCGCAAAGAGTGTGGAGGCAACGTTTGAAACCGAATCAACCCCCCCCCCTCCCTTTTCTTTTTTTTTCTCTTTCGAAGAATCGTTTCATTCTCTCCTTTCGAAACACGTTCCTTTTACCCCAACCCTGCAGCTCAATGTTCGATTATCACTCAAGGACTCTCGAAGAGGTCGAAGTCACTCAATCAGCTGTTTCATTCATGCCGCCCGGGTTTCATTGCTAAGATTGTACTATCGTACTAACGTCACATCAGCAGCTCCATCTATGTTCTGAAACTGTACTATTTTGTTGCCATGTCCTTTCGGTGCATTATTATTGCGTCCATGTGTTCTGCAGATTCTCTCTGGCGCCGCTGTTACCAAGCTCTTATCCATGCCCATTTTGCTACTATTTTAATTTATATCTGCTAATAAAACATATTCTGTGTTGTGAAAATTTCACTTTAGATTGATACCTAAAAATATGATATTCTTTAAATAAATAATTTTTAAATTCAACATATCTTCAACGGATTTGAAATCTGCGGAAAATTTTTAACCAAATCGATACCTGAATTGCGATTTTATTTAAATAAATAATTTTTCAATTGTAACTTTTATATTTTCGCAATGCGGATTTAGCCGCATTGGACGAATATATTGATTACGAACACAAAAAGGGATATTTATCTCTATTTCTAGAAAATATATAACATAAATGGAGTATTTAGTTGCCTTAATTTACTGCTTTATATAAATAGCATCTAAAAATAGGATGAATATTTAATTGTATTCGATGTTTTGAAGAGTTTATATACAACAAAGGGGACAGTAGGTAACTTTATTTCTGAGATAACATATACCAACAACGATCCGTTTAATTTTTTGGCAGAAGCCAAATAAAGCTAAATTTAAACATTCAATTTAAAGTTATTTTTTTAATGTCCTTAACGTGAAAGATAAGTTTCAATTTTCATTTATTTTTCACATCCTCGTGTTAAATTGAACTCGATATGACTTTAAAAAATGAAATTATTAGCCTGACTTACTGAACTTAATTTACTGTGAGCTTATTTTAGTAGAATTTATATTTTATCTTGAAGTTATTACTATTTTTATCGAAATTTTTATATTATATATATATGGACAGAAATTCTCTTTGCGATCTTCCGGTTTTTAACATAAACTGTTTAGTGGTCATTCTTAGATTTTTTTTAAGTTAGCATAATTCTCACGTTTCGTCGTCGGTTTTAATCAAATTATTGTTGAAACATTCCCCAGTACTTTACAGCAAACGTCTTCCCATGCATTTTCTGGTAGAATTTTTATCTTTGTACAGTTGTAATGTTTTATCCCATAGCACTGGTCTTATTTGTACCTATTTCCAAAAATTAAATCGAAATACCTAATTTCTTTTTTGTCTTGGAACTATATTTTCAACATTCAGTTTATCGGACAAAATTTTAAATCCTTACTTATTCAAGTTTCTGTGTTTCACAGGTCATATAAAAAGCCACGATTTCCATGCTATCTACTTTTTTTTTTTTTGAATAGGAGGAAAAAAATTCTAATTATTTTTCTCTTTAATTAGTAAATACAATTCAAAAAAGTGAATACTAAAGACCCTGTTATCAGTTCTTCCCGATTTATGGAACTGTACTTTCGTTTCGAATAAGTTTTTATTTTCTAAATTCTATTTTAGGTAATTTAACATAATTTTAAAATCTGCCTTTTCAAACAAAGAATGATTTTTCGATACCTTAAACTAATATGAATTTTTTTTTTTACCGATACATGTTGTTTTGCTGTTGTATTTACAAACAATATTGCACTTCTGACCTCGAATTAAATTTTGCTGTGTTTACTCTAAAGGTAAACTAAAGGTAACGACTAAACCTTATCGTAATTCTCTTCAAGTAACATGGTGTATTAAGTAGTGTACCTACTTACCCACCAATAAAATTCGTAGATGACAGCACACATCAGTCAATTTAATTACAGTTAGACTATCCGAAACGAAGACTAATCCACCAACCTTCTCTCTTTATGGGCATTTGTAGCACAAATGGAATCACGAATGATATAACGACTGGGGAATATTTCAACAAAAATTTGATTAAAGGTAACGACTAAAAATGAGAATTATGCTAAACTAAAAACAATCTAAGAATGACCAAAAAACAGTTTATGTCAAAAACCGGAAGATCGCAAAGAGAATTTCTGTCTATATAATATAACAATTTCGATAAAAATAGTAAAACACTAACTTCAAGATTAAAATATAAATTATACGCAAATATGCTCACAGTAAATTAAGTTCAGTAAATCAGGCTAATAAGTTCACGAGGATGTGAAAAAAATGAATGAAAATTGAAACTTATTTTCAATTTATTTTAAAAACATTAGCTTTATTTTAAAGACATTTGCAGCGCATGAAAAATTAAACGGACAGTTGTCGGTATACGTTATCTCGGAAATAAAATAACCTACTATTTAAGGTGAAAATTAACGGTCGCCACTCGCCACGTGGCGACTGAATGTTTAAAAGTGGAGACTGAAAAGTTTTGCTACAGTCGCCACACTTTCTTAAAAACGTCAGTTATATGGTGAAACCTACGATTTGAAGTTTTTTTTCTGAGGACATTAAAAAAAGTTTAAAAAAAAAGAGAATAAAGAACGGTAACATAAACATAGTAAATAGTATTTTAAATTAAGGGGCGGGGGGGGGGAGAGAAACGCAAACGCTAGGAGGGAAAAAACGCAATGCAATCTAGGTAAAGAAGGCTGAAGATTAGTACTTGTGTGTGCAAGTGACCTGGTGTATTTAACCATTGTGCTGGTATTTCGCGGGGTAAGAAAATCTATTTTTGATACGTATATAACGTGTGTATTCTGCAAAATATGTGAACGCTCATAAGTGGCCACAGAATGAAACAAGTTCAGTGGCCACTTACAAAATTTCTTAATTTGCACCTTTACTACTATCCCATTTACTTTAAACTCTTCAAAAAATCGAATACGATTAAATATTCATCCTATTTTAATTTGCTATTCACATAAATATATTTTCATAAATCGAGATTAATGGCCCTTTTTGTGTTCCTAATCAATATTTTCGTCAAATGCGGCTAAATTTGTATTGATAAAGTATAAAACTTACAATTGAAAAATTATTTATTTAAAAGATGAAGATTACAAATCACATTTAAGGTATCGATCTGGTGTAAAATTTTCCGCAGATTTCAAATGTGTTAAAATTTTTACACTATCTTTCATGAGCGCAAAAATATGTACTTGGACACAACAGTAAAAAAAATTTTGTTTTGATCACAATTGACTAAATCTTAACTTAATCAATCTTTGACTAAATTTAAATTTAAGTATCGATCTGGTTTAAAATTTTCCGCAGATTTCAAATCCGTTGAAATTTTTACTTTTATCTCTAACGAGCGCGAAGATATAAAATGGCTTGGAAAGTAAAAACGCTGTTTTGTTTTGTTCTTCGAATAAAATAAACAACGGTAGTCGTCTGCTCTAGTGGCTATCTACGACAGGAAAACCGATATCCTGTCGTGTTGTGAGTAGATCAAACTGTATGCATGCTCCCATACTCTTCTTCGCGCCACCAAAAGAATTTATGTTACGTCATTTTATCGCACGACCGAAATCGATGTGTGTGCAAGTAGCCTTACGAGGGCGATAGGCAAAGACAATTTCTGTTCGGAATATGTTTCACAGTTGTCACTGATTGTCAAGGATTAATTTACACGAATGCAAAAAAGTCAAGTATTCCTCAAATTGCTAGATGGGGGGTCGGCTTATATACGGATCTACTAATTTCGCAAAAAAACTAAACTACATTTCCGTTAGCCGATAAATCGCTAACTATCGACAAGTATAGCACACAAAATAATAATCAAACACAGTAATTAATTAGCACATACAATTGGAAAGGTAACATTTTTTATGCCGCTGTTAGATTCGGATATCCCGCAAAACTTCAAATTCTTTACGAGCGATTAACGATTTTTATAGCAACTCCAACGGGTGTTGGGAAAGCAAGCCTTTTTTTTACTTTGTGCCATCCGGACTCGGATCCGAATCCAACAGCTATTCCAATGTTTAAAGTATTTTAACTTACGTTTTGAATATGCAGCCTTTAAGCAAAGAGAAAAATAAGTCATATAAATCCTTCAAATTCCGTGTCTGAATCCGAGTTTCCGAATAGTTCGTAAAATTCGGCTTCACTCATTGGGATCTCCTGATGTGTATCATCATCAGTTCCAATGCCATTTCCGTACTAGAATTTATACGTTCTTCATACACATCGCTGCCAAGGGTCAATGAGCCCACTCCCCCTTTTGAAACTTTATGTACCGCACATGTTTTAGGCTGCACGGCGAAGATAAGTGACACTGATAAAAAAAATTCCCAAGCCCCAGCCGCTTCCCTTGACCATTGTTGAACTGATCATCTGTCAATCACCCAGTCAGAGGTCCGGCATCAGTTGCGGGACACTTTTGGAAGATCATTAGCCGTCACCTTTGAAAATGGGGCGAATAGACAACAACCTCGCATTGAAAGCTCAGAACGCTCGTCATTGCACATGTTTACTGCCAAGTTAAATCGTGGCAATCAGTTGGAGAGTTCAATTTCATTTAGACCCTACCCTAGTTTCTTTTAAGAGCCATGATGAATCACCTCCCCCTTTTGAATCCTAATGTCCAGTACATCATCACCTGTTGACGTAAAATGGCAGGATTTCTAATATCGAGTGGGTCAGTGGTATTTTTAGACCTTTACAAAATGACGATAAGAGATTATTTCAGTTAAATTAAAGTTTAATTATTATTAACACACTATTTCCAGCCATAGATAAAGAATACATAATGCAAATCGAGATGAATCAAATCAATCAAATTAAGAACACTTAGGTTCTTTCGAAATCGAATCGAGTCGAACTTCAACTGACAAAAGCTGCAGGTGTGGGAGAGCAGAAAAGGCGCAGGATGTCAACGACGCCAGCGCCATCTAAGATTCAAATAATTTCCACACACTCCCCACCTGAACTCTTCCAAGAGTTCACATAAATTATTCATCATTTTTCAAAGACAGATTTTATCAAAATATTAACAAACGTAATGTAACTATTTAAAAAACGGTTTTTAAATTAAAATATAAATATAATCAAGCTATCTAATTCAAATATTATTTCAATGTTAAATTTAAAATAAAATTGTACTATAAGATTAAAACAAATACTGAAACAAATACTAATATCAAATGCAATGCACACAAAAAAAATTACTATATCAAGTATCCATAAAACATTATAGCATAAAGAAAGGAATAGGATACACTAAAGAATATACAAAGATTAAAGTTCTAAAGGGTTAAATAATTGGACTGGTGTTTTAATTGTTCCGTCTACAGTTTTTAGCTCGCAAGAACGAACTTTGCCATCGCGACCAGGAAAGACTTGTATCACTCTACCGCATTTCCATAAAAGTTTGCACTTAGTGTTGCCTTCTATAAGAACAAGATCGTCTGTTTTTAAGTTGTCATAACAGTAGGATTCTTTAGTTGATGTAGATTCTTTAGTTAGTTCGAAGGTCCATCAAGTACTGATTTTTCCATTTCACCCACAGTTGTTTCACTAACAAATCCTGACATTGCTTCCTTTTCGACAAGGAAGACTTAGTCGAGCCACTTTGAATAAGGTCGTCAAAGTTCATTGGGTATGGAGAATTCTTTCGACCAAAGTTCAGGAAGTCGACTGGCTTCAGTGGTAGAGGTTCCTCGTGCTCACCGTACATATAAATCAAAGGACGAGAATTTAGGACTGCTTCAACCTGTGTCAATATCGTCGACAGTTCTTCAAAAGTCAACAAATCTTTACCGAGAATTTTCTCAGGCATTCTTTCACAGATTTTACCAGTCTTTCGTAAAAACCTCCCCACTATGGGCCTCGTTCAATTATAAATGTCCATATAATCTTTCATTGGCGAGAAAGACATGGAAGATATCATGCGACAGGATTTTTGTGAAACCTTCAAGGTCCTTTTTTCCTTTTTTAAAGGTCTTAGCATTATCAGAGTAACTTATACGACAATTTCCTCTTCTAGAAACAAATCTCTTAAAAGCCATAATGAAAGACTCCGTTGAGAGATTTGGTACAAGTTCAAGATGTATGGCTCTGGTGGTTGCGCAAGTAAACAGTGCAATGTAGGATTTCTGGTTTCCTTCAGAATCTTTTACGTAAATTGGTCCTGCAAAGTCAATCCCGCATACGTAAAATGGAGGTGTCTCATTGATCCTATCTTCTGGCAATTGTAAAGTAGTCTGTTCAGCAGGCTTAGCCGAATATTTCTTACAAATGAGACATCTATTTATCAACCTTTTCACAATTTGGCTACCTTTTGGGATCCAAAAATAACTGCGAACTTCCACCAAAGTTGTTGCTACTCCTCCATGCATCATCTTGACATGTGTATTTTCAAAGATTGGATTGCTTTTACCAGGGCAATGATACCAATTTGCCTGAGATGTCAGACTTTGTATTTCTTCAATTACGACATTAAATGCCGCAGAAGTGTGTGGTGTAATTCCACAATCGGGAACACCTTGTAAACACCAACCGAAAATCGTTTCCGCAGCTACTAAATGTTTACCTAAACGCTTTAAATTTCCCATTACTATGTTATAATAGTAATCAGCCCCCACAAGAAGAGTTACTCTGTCCTTACAATCGTAAGAGTCTGCGAGTTGCAAACCTTTCAGGTTCTTATCTACGAAATGTCCACTCAAATTAGGAGGCGGTAAATCAGAACTTGAAATTTGTTCTATTACTAGAGCTGCAATTATGATTTCTAAGTTCTGTGTGTCTCTATTTTCTAATTTTATCCTAAGCACATCGAATGTCTTTCCAATGGGAGTGTCATTTCCCAAAGCAAATACTGAGAGAAAGCAAATTTTCGAATAACAGGAAGACTTAATTTATCTGCAATTTCTTGCTTTAAAAACGTTCTCATGGAACCATTGTCCAAAAACAATCTTTTCGGAATTGACTGCACTTTTGTTTTCAACACCACACAACAGGTGTGAAGCAAAATGCCATTACGTTTGTCAAGAGAAAGTGCCGAAAGAACATCTTTCGATTCCTCTCCTCTTTTTTTTATTTTTTTTTCTTAAATTCATTTTGTTTTTTATCAGCCCGAAAACAAATAGAACGATTATGCCTACCCTTGCATTCTGTGCAAAACATATTCGTTCTGCAATCCCTGATTCTATGGCCCCGTTCACATGAGGCGAAATCTAGCCGCGTCCACACCGGAGAAGCAGAGCAAAACATGGATGATTGATTAACCCCGGAGACAGGTTTGATTGGCAGCTCGTTCAGTGTAGACGGTGAACGAACATTTTGAGCACGAGCAAAATGATCCGCTTCTAGTCGGTACATCAAAGGAAAGCAAGTGCTCGTGCTCGCTCTATTTGGACGGCGTTTTTTCGTTCCCTTGCTCGACGTTCAATCAATCACCGGGGTCATCGTTAAGAAACGGGTCGGGGATCGGAACATAGAAATATTTATATTTCTTCGGATTGTAAAGTGATACTATTATTTAAGTAGTCTATTTGTAAGCATTGTGTGTTTTGCTATACATAGTTGACGATTAAAACTTAGTTGTGAAAATGTAATCTGCCCATATTAGAGTCAAAATTGATGTGTCCATCCATGTGTATTTAGATGGTCTATATTAGTGGTCTTGGGGAACTTTGCACGTCAAATCTCTGCTATTATAAAATGAAGTGTCCGACCTCCACTACGCAATGTCCGGACGAATCTATTGGACGGCATACGGGTAGTCCGAAGTTTTTGCAATTTTTGTGTCCAGACTGAATTTTAAAATTCAATCTAAAACATTTAAAAAATAATTTATTGGAATTTAATTATTATTGTCTTCTTTGGAATAAAAGTTGCATAAAAAGTTAGCAGATTCTAAATGTATTTTTTCCGCTTCCGATTTCTTTTTGCGGAGAAAGATTTGTCAGCAGACTAAAGTTTTAACTTTAGTTATGTAGTTCTTTTTTTTTTATCTCCTTGATCGTAAAAGATAGAGTACAATTTTCAACGGATATGAAATCTGCGGAAAATTTCACATTAGATCTATACCTAAAAATATGATTTTCGATAAATGAATAATTTTAAATTGAAACTTATATTTTTTCCAACACGAACGCCACTTTCTGTGAAGAATGACTTACGTTTGATTCGAGATATCACAGATTTCATTTCCTACGCTCAAACCATTTCACAGGGAAGAAAAGCAAAACAAATAAAAAAAAAACATATTGACTGGCATTGATTGTTAAGTACTTTTTTGTAAAATCGGGATCGTTAAAGACAGATGAAAATTTCAACAGATTTGAAATCTGAATAAAATCTAAACCCCTAAATCTCTACCTTCCATTTGATTTTCTTTTAATAAATAATTTTTCAATTAAATATTTATATTTTCGCAAGAGATTCTGACGTCACGCAGATTGGATCACTTCGCAATTCGAATTTGGCAATGACGAGGTTATTACGGCGTTGCCCGAGGTGTTTGTTTGCGAAGCAAATCATAGTTCATAATATTCATAATTTAGTTTGCGAAGCAAATCAAATTAGAATTTGCTGGGAATCCATTCCAAAAGGCTACGAATTTCCATTTGGTTTGTGAGGCAAACCAATGCCATGATTGCTGTTATCCAATAGGCTTCGCAAACCAAATGGGAATTCTTAGCAATCTCCACGCAGTGGCTAGTTTAAGATAAATAAGAGGTGGATATTTAAAATGTATTTAAACTTTTTTGCAATTAAAGAAAATTTAAAATTGTTGCACTGCAATATTAATACGTTTTACCGAAAAATGCCGAATTGAAAGACACATTCAATATGTTGGAACATATGAGTGAAATATTCAGTAAGATATTTTTATTTTGTAGGGAAATAATCTGCTAATATCAATTTTGCAAGTACGTATGGATATAAATAAATAAATAAATATATATATATATATATATATATATATATATATATATATATATATATATATATATATATATATATATATATATATATATATATTAATAAAGTGGTTGCCGCAGCCGCCGTCGCAGGATTGAAAACACGGTTTGTTCAAAATTGTACAGGGTTAACGATGAAGTGGATTATTTTCCGAGGCGGCTATTAGTTTAGGGTTTATTAAGTGTCCCAGTAGGAAAAGCGTAATTTCTACCGCGTGTGAGCAAAAGACGTATACATTTTCAGTCTTATGGCTCCTGAGAATATTTTTCATCACCAATGTCGCCTTTTTTGGGAACTTTTCTTCCTATTTCTCTTTAATAAATCATCTATGATAATATACGCTGCACTATCGATTAAACGCCGACTTCGTAAAGAACGGGACATTTAAACAATTTGTTTTAAACAATAAGTTTGCAGTTTAGCTTCAACACACAACCAGCGAGATTGATCGCGAGCACATGGAACATTTTGTGTCCGAGCTGTCAAACCAGAAAAACCAGAGAGATTGATTCACCAAACCTGTCTCAGGGGTTAATCAATCATGCATGTTCTGCTCTGCTTCTCCGGTGTGGACGCGGCTTAAACGCGCGTTTGATGTTGACACAAAACGCGGGTAGCCAAAATACATCGAGTTCTACTGGAGCGTTCACATGCAGAAAACTGCTGAATCGGGCGTTTTTATTGCTTCCGCGGGCCGAGGGGAACCGATAATCCGAACGCTTTGGCTGAAGCTCGAGATACATAGGAATATGGTACGCTGTTCACATGACACGCTTTTTGACTGGCGTCAGCACTTTTTTAATTCCTTATTCGAAGTTCCTATATTCGCGATCGTTAAAGATACAGTGAAAATTTCAACGGATTTGAAATCAGCGGAAAATTCTAGTTAAGATCGATACCTTAAATGCGATTTTCTTTAAATAAATAATTTTTCAATTGTAAATTTTATATTTTCGCACTACGAATTTGGAAGCAATTGACGATGATAATCATTGCGAACACAAAAATAACTATTTATCTCATTTTATAGAAAAGATATATCTTGAATAGAGTACTTAGTTGCCTTAATTTACTGCTGTTGTTGTCGTGCGGGCCATATATGGCCCAATTGGGGGTGCCATAATTTACTGCTTTGTATTTAATATCATTAAAATAGGATGCAAATTAATTCATTCGGTGTTTTGAAAATAGTTTCCAACAAAGGGGAATAGTATGTAATTTTAGTTTTGAGATAACCTATACCGACGACGGTCCGTTTAAGTTTCCACGCCAACATGATTACATTTTAGGCCATTACAGATTTAACGTTCACCAGCCCCCTTTGTACACGACGGTCTTTGGTTGAATTCGAACTCGCAATCCTCCACTCGATGCTTTACTGGCATTGTTTTTCATACAACATATTCTAATCCTCCTGTCAATCTTATTGTTATCATTAATGTTACTACGTTTGATGTAATTTTTATATCATATTTTCATGAAGATGGAAAATCGATTATCAATTTCCAGATTTTTGATTAGTTCTATTGTAAACCATTTCACAACATTTTTAGAGCAATTTTATCACTATTGAGTGTAGTAATTATATTCATTATATCTTTGATTTCGTTTCTATTTTGCTGGAACATTCACAGTCACACTCGTTACATGACTCATCTGTTAGTTTTTGGCGCCATAAATGACCTTGCTCTGCTCCTTGATGTAAGCAAATTCTTGATAAGCGTTCTACTGACACCGGAAAAAGGGATTAGTCGTTCACGATGGAAGCAGAGCTCTGTGATACCGATCTTTTAATTGATGAAATACATAAAATTTCTGCTATTTGGAATATGAAGTGCCCTGCTCATAAGAACAGAGGTTTGAAAAAGTCATATTGGGAAGATATTGTCGAAGTTTTTTCTAAAGTTGGAAACAGCAAAGAAAAAAAGAAAATATTTGGTAAATTCTTTATTGTATTTTATTTTTAATATTTAATAACCTTTATATCATTTTATCCTGCCATGATGCTTTGCCTTCATTCACAAAATAATCGGCATATTTATCTGACAGTTTTAGCTGAAACGTTTCCCCGTGGTATATTTCTGGTACTAAAGCTTGTAAATGGAGCTTCATAAAAAGTATCTTCATTTTGATACCCATCTCGGTCTTACATAATTGTGCAGAGCACAACGGGCCCCAATTATAGTTTCGGTTGTATCAATTTTAGTTTTCATTGCCCTGTGAAATATTCGCCATTTGTTCGCCATCATTCCAAATGTACATTCGATACATCGTCGTGCTCTTGATAAGCGATAGTTGAAAACTCTCTTGGTGTATGTTAGAGATTTTCCACAAATAGGGCGCATGATGTTTTCCGAAATTCCAAAAGCTTCATCTCCAACAAGTACATGAGGCAAAAATATGGTATCAACGGTGGATATAGGCTTTGGATTTGGAATTTTTAAAGCATGCTCTAAAAGTTTTCTGTACAACAAAGACTCCTGCTAAACAGCCGAGTCACTGTTTTCCCCATATGCTCCAATGTCAACTTAGAGAAAACTATATTTGGCGTCACATGCAGCTAACAAGGTGATAAAAAATAATTCTTGTAGTTGTAATATAGAGAACCTGTATAATTCGAATGTGCCTTCCGTCAATTGCACCAATGCAATTCGGAAAATTATAGCGTATTTTTTAAATCCTTCTGAAATTTCTTCCCACTTCTCATTTGTCAGTTCTGGCATACAGATCGGTCTTAATCTGTTCCAAATTGATTAGCAGACTTTTTTAATCAAAGTTGCGATAGTTGACGTGCCGACCCTGTAACTGTAGTGCAAATCAGCAAAGAAGCATCCAGATGCCAAATACCGGAAAAGAAATAAAAAAAATAGACCGCGTTTTTTCTTTGTAATCAAACAGTGGCACCCTCCAACTTACTAGTTTTCTGCGGCACTCCTACTCATTTTTAGAGTATATCATCTAATCAACTTATATCTATTAATATATTTAGAGTTTATATTTTAAATAAACAAAATACAAATAGATTAATTAGTTTAAAAAAGACTTTCAACTTCAAGATTTAATTTGATCTGTTCAAAAGATAACATTTTCATCTGTCTTGCAGAATTGTCTGCGTTGCGTTTCGATGCGAAAATAATCACATTTTGTAAAGTTCTTCAATTTAATCTTAATGTGTGATATACATTTCTTATTTCGCCATCACCGTGCTTCAAGAAAATTTTCTATGCATGTGATAAGTACTAGCCAAATGCGTTTCGCAAAAAAATTAGTTACTACTACAGAAAATTAATGTTTTTTATGAAAAACTTTATGTTTTTGGTATTGATCTGGCATAGAATTTTACGCAGATTCGAAATCCGTTGAAATTTTCACTCTATCTTCAACCATCGCAAAAATAGAAATTTGAATTAGAGGAATAAAAACATAATTTAATGCTTAAGAAAAGCCGACCTTGCAAAACGCGCAAAGGGGTGGTCACATGGACTTTTCGAAAACGCGCGTTAGAAAAACTCCGTGTGAACGTGGCCTATGTCTTGTTCCGAGGCATAAAAAACATCTACCCTGTTTAAGTAACAAATCTCTCATCTCTTCCACAGTAAATACTCACGAAGTTCTGAATCATGCTTCGCTTTGCAAAAGAGGCAACTATCGTTATTAACACCCTTTTTGTTTATATTATTCGCGATCGAGTTCTCATTCACTGACGCCTAAAGTTCAACAGCAGACGCAACATTGTGTAATACCTCTCCTTGCCACTTCGGAGGGGAATGATGGTGTATGGTTTCAGTTCGCAAACCAGATGTTAAGAAAGAATTTCTCTCCGTATAGTTGATCTCCTTTCGAATGAATTCTAATAATTTATCGATATCGAAAAAGGATGCTTCGTTCGTTTCACGATTAAAGTCTAAACTTATATCGGGAGGTAATGTTTTCATTAAGATAGGAATTAACATGTGACTGTATGCTTCCGGTTTGACATCTAATGACCGAAGGCTACGAACTTGAATTTCTATGGTATCACACAATTTGCGAAGTTTCAATATGTCACTAGATTTAGTTACTGGAGTAAGGTTAATGAGTTTTTGCATGTGTGAATTTATTATAACTAGGGGGCGAACGCTCGCAAACAGCTGCAAGCAGCTCCCTACGGATCGCGGAGCTTAAAATGGGCCCTATTTAGTCTTCATAGACCTGAAAATTGATCTGATTATGTATTGATGAACGATACAGCTAAGGTTCTGAGAGAGCAGCGAGTAAGGGAATCTCTTGGGACTACTATGTACTAAATCCACTTTCAGGAACAGTGTGGATGAGTATTTACACTGACAAATAGATTTCTGGGATAATATGATATGACTGAATGTATTTACAATAACAAATTCTGGGGCATATGATATTTTAGTATTTACACGGTGCAAAACAGTTTATTCGAAGACCCTTTTTATGTATTGCTGAACCATACAGCTAAGGTTCTGAGGGAGCAGCGAGAAAGGGGATCTCTTGGGACTATGTTCTAAATTCACTTTTAGTAACAGCGTAGGTGAGTATTTACACCGACAAATAGATTTCTGGGACAATATGATATAACTGAATGTATTTACAACAATAACAAATTCTGGTGTATATGATATTTGAGTATTTACACAGTGCAAAACAGTTTATCCGAAGACCCTTTTTATGTATTGCTTAACGATACAGCTGAGGTTCTGAGAGAGCAGCGAGAAAGGGAATCTCTTGGAACTTTTAGGAACAGTGCGGGTGATTATTTACACTGACAAATAGATTTCTGGAATATATGAATGAATGAATTTACTATGATAACAAATTCTGGGATATATTCATTCACATAAAACCTCCCTGTACACACAGTTGTGTATTTGAGAACTCGCAGACACAACAGTAAAAGATTCGAAAGATTTCACTCTAGAAAGACCTATGTACAATTGGCCATGAGTAAAAACTGGTTTGCTCAAATCTAAACATATTTTGTCAAAAGTTTGACCCTGAGCTTAATTAGAAGGTGCTAAATTTCTGAGTACCATAATAATAGCACCTGTTTTTAATTTAAGTTTATGAGGTGGCATTCCAGTTGGTGTAATGCTATTCAAAAATTCCTCTGAATATGCAAGTTGATCTTGTGGATCTTCACTGACTATTGTGTCAATACTCTCTAAAATGACTTCATTTCCTGGCATACACTGCAGTACATGATTATTGATTTGCATTGATGAATCATTTGTTACAGTGAGAATGGCCCGATTTTTGAGCTCTTCAGGCATCACTGTTTCAAAATCTATATCATTGAACAGTTGTTGCACATGATCCTGAATAGCTGGATAGCAAATAGGGGGTAATTGAACATTATCTCCATTTTCTCCTTCCCCTACATGCAAAAGTCAATTTAAGCAAAAGTCAAATTCCTTCTCAGTATCTAAAGCTCGCATATTTTTGTTTAATCTGAGAACACGAAAAGCAGACCACAATCTATGTTTTTTAATGCAACTGGAAACTGTTAAGGACCGAGAACCTCTTAAACTGACTGGAAGCACTCGGAAATCTCCACCCAATAAAATTATTTTCCCACCAAACGGCTCATCATATTTTGTTATATCTTTCAAAAGTCTGTCCACTGCTAAAAAGGCATGAACATGAATCATTGGTGCTTCGTCCCAAACAATTAACTTAGCATCTAATAACACTTTAGCTTCTGAATTATTTGGTTTCAATTGCCTGTTGAAGTAGCATTTACAGTAAGGGGAATTTTAAAAGTAGAATGAGCAGTTCTGCCTTCAATCAACAATGTTGCAGCTATTCCAGTTGATGCTACAGGAATGGCTTTATCACCTCTTCCTCTAACTGCATGTAGTAAGGTAGAATATACAAAAGTTTTGCTTGTTCCTGAAGGTCCATCAAGAAAAAAGCACTTAGATACATTTGTTAGGATCCCATAAATTGCATTCAGTACTTCATCAACCCATATTTTTGTTCTAAATTTAATTTTGCACTATTAATATCAACTTTGGACTGCTCCTCTACAACATCATAAGAAAGCTCAGTCAAATTACATTGCAAGTTAACAGAAGGAAGATTCAATTTTAAAAAATTTAAACCATAACACCTCAATAGTTCATTATTTCTGCAAGGGCATATTGTGGGCCAGTTTCTTCAGAATACCTATTAATGAAATCATCAGAGAGAGAACTTTTATGTTGAGTCCAAAGTTCGGGGATATTTTCTACCTCGCCGAATCCACAAATTATTGCAAATAAAAGTCTCAAATAACTTGGGACATGAACAGTAGCTGCTTCAAGTAGTGTATCATGCCAGTGCTGATCTCCTTTTAAAAGAACAAGCTCTTTGCATGCACTTTGGAAGGTTTCGTCCATTTACAGTCTTTAAATCCTCAAAACTTACAGCATCAACTTTTATCAACAATAAGATTGTAAGGACCCTCTGATTCCTGAACACTAACAACAGGCATTCTGCCAATTACTTGTTGTCCTCCTCTTCATAGGCATAACCAGCCCCCCCCCCCTATTCAGTTGAGAAATGTTTCTTTGCTAATATATATATATATATATATATATGAAATTTTCATAAATTAATCTCTTGTTAATAACTACACAAACTATTCATAACTTAATTTTAATTAATTTAATTTTAATCAATGTTTTACTTGTGTAATAAACATAGCCGTCAGGGAGGGTGGGGGGCTTCAACCCTTTCCCCCATTCAGTTGAGAAAAATTTTGCTTATATATATATTTTATGAGTTTTCCCCAAATTAATCCCTTGTTAACAACTACTCAAACTATTCATAACTTAATTTTAATTAATGTTTTACTTGTGTAATAACCATAGCCGTCAGGGTGGGGGTTGGGGGTTCAACCCCTCCCCATTCAGTTGAGAAAAATTTTGCTAATATAGATATAATGAGTTTTTCACAAATTAATCCCTTGTTAATATTACACAAGCTATTCATAACTTAATTTTAAATAATGTTTTTCTTGTGGAATAAATAAATATAATCGATGAAACAATGGTACAATAGTTCATAGGCGTAACCAGTGGGAGTTGGGGGTTCAACCCCCCATTCAGTTCGTCATAAAAGATAGTCAAATTTGTTAATGAAGAGCAATCGGAATATTAAGCTTTATGGCTATTTAAACTAGATTATATAAAAACAAAAATTATTTTTACACTCATAATACAAATGTCGTATATAAGCCGATCCCTGTATAAGCCGAGGGTGCGTGTTTTCTTCAAAAATTTACCCAAAATTCAAAACCTTTATGTAAAGCGAAACAAAGAGTAAAAAAAAATGTTTTTGTGACGTTCAAACCATACGTTCTAAAGCCATGAGGGCGTAATGTCGCCAAGAAGGTAAAACGGGTGGAATATTTTCCCATCAAATCGTTGTAAAGTAAAACGCTAGCTTTAACCTGCTAATGATTTTCGAGTGTCCAGACGATCCAGCTCCTGATATCCGACCTCTGGCGGGGTGATTGACAGGTGATGATGTACTGGACATTACGATTCAAAAGGGGGAGGGGATTCATTATGATTCTTACTCGGGTAGGTTCTAAATGAGATTTAACTCTCCAACTGTTCGCCACGATTTAACTTGGCAGTAAAGATGTGCAATGATGAGCGTTCTGAGCTTTAAGCCGCAGGTTTCACTGCGATGTTGTCTATTCGCTCCCTTTCCAAAGGTGACCGTTAATGATCTTAAATTAAACTCGGGTAGGGTCTAAATGACCACTAATGATATTTCCCAGTTTCCCGCACCAGATATCGGACCTCTGACTGGGTGATTGACAGATGATCAGTTCAACAATGGTCAAGGGAAGCGGCTGGGGCTTGGGAATTTTTTTTATCAGTGCCACTTATCTTCGCCGTGCAGCTTAAAACATGTGCGTTACGTAAAGTTTCAAAATGGGAAACGAGCTCTTTGACCCTTGGCAGCGATTTTTATGAAGAACTCTGATTCAGACACGGAATTTGAAGGATTTATTTGACTTATTTTTCTCTTTTTGCTTAAAGGCTGCATTCAAACGTAAGTTAAAATACTTTAAAAATTGGAACAGCTGTTGGATTCGGATCCTAGTCCGGATGGCACGAAGTAAAAAAAAAAAGGTTGCTATCCCAACACCCGTTAGATTTGCTATAAAAATCGTTAATCGCTCGTAAACAATTTGAAGTTGCTGCCACCGGAGGGATATCCGAATCCAACTGCTGTATCAAAAAATGTTCGCTTTCCAATTGTTATTTTTATGTGCTAATTAATTAAGGGAATTCAATTATTATTTTGTGTGCTATATTTGGCGATAGTTAGCGATTTATCGCTTGCGCCCGGCTAACGGAAATGTACCTTAGTTTTTTTGCGAAATTAGCGGATCCGTATATAAGCTGACCCCCCACCCCACCCCCACTTTAGCTTTAGAAAAAGTTCCAAACATTATCGGCTTATACACGGAAATATACGTAAATGCACGACAAAAGTGAAATTTTTATTCACTTGATTTTTTTTATGTTTAACTTAGAATATGTTTTTTGACGAACCAACTAGGAAAATGTTTATATGTATTTATCACAGAAAAAACTAATTAATTTTATCCAAATGTTTACAGTTCATGAAGTTCTAGTGATTATTTTTCGATTCTTTCTAATTTTATGATAATCTAAAAATCTGAATGTATGTGCATTGTGAGATCGTGGTCCACAAGGGAGCCGACAGCCACATGTGTGGAAACAACTCAGGGTCAGCCTCTGTTTCTTGTTCACCCCGATTTTCACCGGACAGCTGGGCTTTGTGAAGAACCGCCGGTTGTCGGTTTTTTCGCACATGTGGGGGATCTGAGACCCCTTAAGTGGGAGGTGAATTGGAAACAGAGGCGACGCGGAGAAAAAAAGGTTGTTGCCCCGAGAAGAAAGAAAGGGGACTCGAGCTAGGGAAGCCACAGAGGAAGGTGGCGAAGGAGGTAGCTCTCTGCAAAATTACACGGGGAAATCAAACCCCGTTGAAAACCAGACAAACTGTGAGAGTTTGAAACTTACTGTTTGAACAGGAACAATCGGGCTGTTTGTTATCGATTGTAAAATTCATTGTACATAGTAGTTGATGTAAAATTTCTCTTAAGACTTTATTATAAATTGTATAAAACGAAAACCGTTGAGTATCACTCCATTGGTAGTAGAGTGGTGTACCAAAAACGCCACAGCATACTTACCAATGATGTTTTTTATTTCAATAATTGTAATATATGTTGTCACTGATTTACTGTATTTTGTTTCACAAATTTTAAAAACAGATGGTTCGGATTAAACAAACTCGGATGAATGGGGGGTTTGAATCAGCAAGGTTTTAGTGTAATTCAAGATTATCCTTAAATAATTTGTTGTTAAACCAAACAATGTGTTTTTTATGTATGATACTATAAAATAACATTGTTTAAAACGACTTTATTTGAAATAAAAGTGACTCCATTTGTTAGACGCAAAATTTTTAATAATTTTATCATTGTTCTACGAAAAAAAATATCAATATATCGTGTGATTTTTAACATAAAAATACGAAAATTTCCCTGAGAAGGTCTCCAGATGCTTCACCTTTTTATTGGTGTACAGTTCATACTTCTCGGGACTGAACTCCTCCCCCGTCAGTCATCAACCCTAGTCACGCTTATGCTTCTGTGATGTTTCTTCCAATACTGATGAATGATTTCATGTCTTAATCTCATCATAAATATTACAGTTGCATGCAGTTATTCACAAGTATATAATTAATACACTTATTAAAAAATTGTGAGCACTCATAGACGAAGGAATCAGAATCGAGAGAATTTTTACCGATGTACTTCAAGCAAATCAAGTTTAAATTTGAGAAATTACTAAAAAATCGACGTTTTAATTTATAATTTAAATGTATTCTAAATTTTAAAATTCACCATAAAAACATCTGGTAAATATTTCCGCCCCCTAGTTCTTTTACGGGAAGCCGTCTAAAAAAGCGAGCATTTTTCCTCACCAAATTAAAAAAAAAAAACAAAAAAAAAACGTTGCTATGATAAATTTGATACTTGGAAAATATATAAGTTAGTCAGAAAATGTAACCTTCATTTCCGTGAAGATAAATGTATGAAGAGAATGAATGCTATCGCTCCGCGATCTAAAAATTACGAAATTTATTTTACCAACTTTTGATTGTATCGAATTTATTTATGAACCAGTTTTAAAAGTAATTTTACCGTAAGAAGAAGTGTATTCCAAGCTTTCACGTGGTATTTTCAAATTTTAAAACTAATAGCATTAAGCTACACATATGATAGTTTTAGTTTTGTGTATCGGAACTTACGATCTTAAAGTCCCGACATTTTTATATGAACAACTTATAATCGCTTCAAAAATTTATTTAATAACAAATTTCCAAAATAATTGTACTGTACGAAAGAGTACATTCTAAGGTTTGCAGTGATGCTTTCAAATTTAAAAATAATAGTATAAGCTATAGATATGACAGTTAATAAAAATTGACGGAAATTTACCAATATTCCAAAATTTGTATGACCAACTTTTGATCGCATCGAATTTATTTATTAACCCATTTCGAAAATAATTGTACCGTAAGAAAGAGTATATTCTAAGGTTTTGTGCGATGTTTTTAAATTAAAAACTAATAGTAATAAGCTATAGATATGACAGTTTACCAAAAAATAACGAAAATATACCGGTTTTTCCCGAATTTCAAAAACATATTACCAGGAACCAAATTGAAATTTCTAAAATAGCACGACGAACTGCAAAAATTCACGTTTAGAAGCACTCTAAAAAATCACGATTGAAGACTGAAAATTTGTACGTCTTTTGCTCACTCGCGTTTGAAATTTCGCTTTTTCACTTAGACACTTAATAAATACTAAACTAATAGCCGCATCGGAAAAAAATCTTCTTTGTCGTGTTCCCTGTACAATTTTGAACAAACCATGTTAATTTCGTAATTTTCCGATCCGTACTTTCTCGGAAAACTGTCTAAGAATCGAGCAAAAAAGCGAGTTTTCAACCATGCGACGGCGGCTGCGGCAACGTTTTTTTTAAATAAAAAGCGATATATTTTTTTTTAAATCAAGTGTTAATTAATGAATATGCATCAATATAATTAATTAATTTTTAGATATTAACCATATTAATATAATTAATTTTTAATACTTAATGTATATTAACAATATTAATATAATTAATCATAAATAATTAATAGGTGTTAATTGTATTAATATAATTACTTTAATCTTCCCCTTTTTACTGGGGTACAATCCAAACTTTTTGGGAGGACCCCCCCCCTCATTCAACAACCCTAGTTACGCCTATGCTCCTCTTTGCCTTTTTTTCCATTTTGTTGTTGCTTTGTCAAAAACATAATATTGAGGGATATCAGGATAATAAACAGGATGTGCCTCTGTATCAACTATATTTAATTGAAACTATGCAGCCAAAGTGGTTTCTTTTATTGATGCCCTTTCCACTGCATCGTTTTCTTGACCTTCTCTAAAATAGATTGGCTGATGCTGTGGCAAATGAACAGCCTGTCTAATAACTGTGTGAGATTTATCGGACATGCAGAATTCATTTAAACGCCACATGGCCTCCCATTCAAAAAATGTATTATTTCATCGTGATCTACAGCATCAATTTTTAATGTTACAGAGGCAGCATCATGCCCTTTGTACACATATTTGTACAAATACTTCACACTTTTAACAGATGCACAAACCTCAACATTTATATGGGCATTATACTTTTTGGATAGCCATGGATTATAGGGTAATTTCCAGCGATTATCTATATAATAGTTCCCTACTCTTACAGGTTCAGTTTGCCTTCTTTTATACACTGGGTAGTCATTTATATTTTCTTCCGTCTCCGTTATAAATGTTTTTGGGAATTTTTTTGAGCATTTACCATCTTTCATGCAGGGGGATTTTGGATTTATAAGACCACAGGGGCCATGAACCATACATTTAGTAACAATTTGATATAGCCTTTCATTTACAGTAACATCAGGTAGTTCGGCCCTCACAAATTTATCGATGTCATCTTTGGTGCGAATTTTGGAAGATGAATCTAATGTCAATAAAATATGACAATGAGACGACCCCCGCTTTAGGAATTCAATTACATAAATGTATGATGTTACTGACCCAAACTTTTTTTTTAGGAGATCATACAATAGCTCAGATAATTTTATTTTAAATACCCTGACCACAATATCGGGTCTATTTTCTGGTCTCTCTCTCTACCTTGCAATGCATTTAGAATTTCTGGCCAGGTGGGATTACATGTGAATGTAATAAATAGGTTAGGGCGACCGAATTTCCTGACCATGGGCACAGCATCTTGATAGTTTTGCTGCATACAGCGGGGACTTCCTTGGAACGAAGAAGGCAAAATGATCACTTTTCCAATCCGTACATTGTTACGGGAGGCACGGGTTGCTAAAGCATCCCAGAGTCCCCTGAACAATTCCACTCTTAGATCCTTTTGGTTCATGCGAATAAAATTTAGCCGAGAACCTTCCGTTTTAACATAAGCATCAACGATATATTGTTGAAACAGTTTACCACTGCTATGTAAAATGCTAAAACCACTACGAATTGAAAGTTTGTATTCGTAAAACTGAAGCTGAGTGACCCTGGTTCGTTTAGCCCAGGGGTGGCCAACCTGTGGCGCATGCGCCAAACTTGGCGCATTGGATGATTAGAAGTGGCGCATTGCATTATTGTGCCTCCTTATTTTTTTGAAGTAGGCGCCATAACTGAAAATATCTTCATATTTTCAACAACATAATACTCTCAGTTTAATACATAGAGCTTTCTTACTCCTCATTTCTTCGCAATTGTTTGAGTTTGCAATTTATATTTTGTGTGATGCGACGTACTTGTGATCTGTTTGTTCTTTTCAAGATTTTTTTGTACCTTTTAATGTGTTTTTTTTCCCCACATTTTCCTGTTATCTATCACTGTACAAAAGAAAATGAGCAAAAGAAGTGCAAAAAGTATGAGAGAAAAAGTGAATTTAACGAACAGATGGAGTTATTTACAGCAAATCCATCAAGAAAATCGTTTTTTGCATTGTTTTTGAAACTACTCTTTCGCATAATATAAGACATGATCTTAAGAAACCCTATAAAACACAACATCAGGCTAACATAGAAGGAAAAATTAAACTTGTTCTCGGGTCGGAGTTACGTAAAGAATATGTGACTAAAAAAAAAGAAGAAATCAGAAGACAAAATATTTTTGCTAATGTAAGATGTGAAGCCGAGGTGATGACAGAAGCGTCCTATGAAATTGTTTTAGCATTGCCGAAAAAAAAATCTATTCTGACGGAAGAGCCTTGTATCCAAATATTTGCACGCCATTTTGGTTATAAAGGTATTGAGAAGAAATCAGACGAAATTGCAAAACCAATTCAGACTAATGCGAGATGTATCGTGGAACTCTCTCTCTCTCTCTCTCTCTGGATGTATTTCAACAACTGGAAGACTTTTCTCTAGCTTTGGACGAATCAATGGACATAATTGATGTAGTCCAGTTAAAAGCATTTTTGTAAGAGGAATTGATTATAATTTTAATGTCTTTGAATAACTAGCCAGTCTGGAGTTATTGCATTATGAAACAAGAGGATCAGAGATATTTAAAATGTAAAATCATGCCAAGAAAATCTAAATTAGATTATTGTACTAATCAGTATGTGTACTGACGGTACGCCGTAAATGGCACTACGACTTTGCTTGGAAATTTTTTTAAATCGTATTGCACTGAAATATCAATGTATTTAATATACATCAAAAGGCACTGTGTGTAAAATTTAAAAAAATGCAGTATGTTTTGTTACCGGTTGTGAAATGTGTGATTAAAATTAGAACAAGAGCATTAAACAACCGAGAATTCAGAGAATATTGAATTATTAGATTTGGAATATGGTGAACCTTTTCTTTATTGTGAGGTGCGCTGGCTTTCTAGAGGACAGGTTCTGAATAGATTTTAGAAATTAAAAAATGCTATTTTTAATTTTTGAGACAGGAAATTGAACTTTCCTGATGAAAGATCCCTATTATTTAATAACAACTGGCTATTTGAATTGCCATTTTTAGTTGATGTACTAGCCATCCCAACTATCTAAATTCGACGCTATAAGGCAAGAAGGAATTATTTCCTAGCTTAGTAAATAGCTTTAATTCATTTAAAATGACATTAAATCTGTTCATCTCTCAGTTAAAAAATCAGGATTTGAGTCAATTTCCACACTTGAAAGAGCAGAGGGGATGTGCTGTGAAACAATTTGACCAAATATATCAAAATTAGTTATTACAAGCGTCATTTCAAAGTCGTTTTCTTGATTTGGCTACAGAAGAAAACTACATGCTCGCATTAATAAAGAATTTTCACTTAGTGAACAAAACGTAATGAAGATTCTTAGTAACATACGAATGATACTTATTGATTTAAAAACGAATTCATTATTGAAATTGAAGTTTCATGAGCTTTATTATTCAGATCAAAATGCATGATTAATTTCTGGCGTGCATTGCACTGCAAACACTTTCCGGAACTAAGAAAATATGCAAAACGTTGTATATGTCGTGTTGGAACGACATACAGATGTGATCAAGCATTTTCATCCATGGAATTTATTAAAAGGAAAACGAGTTCGCGAATGACTGATTCAAATTTGAAGAATTCTCCGTAATAGACATTGTTTTACATACAATATAGTTGAATCATTTTAAAATGTTAATTATGTTGATAAACATACTTTTATTTTAAAAAAGCTACTAAGGATATGGCAGGACCATGAATGCAAAGAGGATGTGTCATGTATGTCGATCAAAGTCGGACTTCCTCCCAATGGTTCTCAATAACATGGAAGGCGCACCCCCTCGCCTCTTGCCGTCTTCGACGGGCCTGGCACTCCGCTGGTCTGCCAGTGTAGGCATGAGAAACAACAACATGAATGTAAAGTAGAAAAGGTGCTTGAATTCTAAGGCGCATCTGAACTCGTATGTGAAAAAAATTGGCGCATGGTATGTAAAAGGTTGGCCACTCCTGGTTTAGCCGAACGTCTTTCTTCAACATGCTCCATGAGGCTCGACCATCCATGTTCCCCTCGAGGAAACAACAACGGATATACCATTGGATCGCTGCATGGATTTAGGGGAGATATATTTATACACCCTTCTCCTTTTGGATAAATACAAATATCCCTATTTGCAGGGGGTTCCCCATCTTCCCCAACAAATATTACCGCACCCTCAGTTTTACAGGTAGGAGCATTATAGCGGCCCAAATCAATTTCTGAATTTTCCATGAAAACCATTTTTACATCAGCAGTAGGATGAGAGTGGATTAACTCATGCATTTGCATATATGATTCTGCATATGGGTTTATTTGACGGAGTAAGGAATCCAACTTCTCCATCACAGAATGTATGCAAGCTGGTTTGTTTTCCAAACGCCTTCTATTGGCTTCAGAGGCATCAAAAATATACAGCTGTTCATAGCCAGGTTTAAATTTATCACTGGCATACAGTGGAGCAACCCTGTGGTATATTTTAGACCAAGAGATAGGACACGTTTTATTTACCCGAGATTACCATAAACTTTGTTGTGTGCTTAAGAATACCCATAACCCACAGTCTTTTTTAAAAAAGGTATTTCTTAAGGTTGGCGAATGGTGGGGGGCCGAGTAATGACGTCATCAATATGGCTGCCGCGCAAACGTGTGACACTTTACTTAAACGAACCTAGCTCCTCAACAAAGTGTCGTAGAGCATTGTACTTTTTTTTAAATTACTCGTAATTAAATAACCATTGTGTGTTTTATGTAATAACTATATAGTTCATAAGTGTAATAGTTTTCCTGATATTTAGTCCCAAACGTACATTTTACGAGTTTTTCTGCTTCATAGTGAATGTTTAAAGTCCAACAACTCTTAAACCGATAAGACAATAAAAAATAGGCAAGATTTAAAATGTTTGCTAAGATTGTAGGGATCAGTTCTATTACTTAAATGTTGCTCATCGCGTGCTCTGGCCTTTCTAAGCCTATCCGCAGTATTTCTAGATGTAATTCTCTGAATTCGTTCGTCGAAAGATTCCCTAGTTCGCTGCTCTCTTCTTCGCTAATTATATTGAATATGACATAAAACGCTCATTTTTCTATCAATAACCTCTCACAATTACCGGGAAGATTGATCAAGCGTCAACGCGATGCGCTTCCAGTTGGTGAAATGAGGGATAGCAATATTTACATTCCACGCATAAGCATTATATATATACTAGCAAAATACCCGACCTTACTCGGTTTGAATTGGTTTACTCTAGATTAAAGAGATAATCAAAATATATAATAACTTACGTCTTTTGTAGAATAAAAATTTATTTTAACATCTTTCGCCATCGTTATATTTTCTACAACTTACTTTGGACACAAATCCTACACATGCATATCCATTCATGTAATACATTTCACATACATCGCATAATTGCTGTATGACAAAGGTACAAAATGACGAAAGGTGATACTAAGGTTACTACTATAAAAGACGATTTATAGGAAGATTTGGAATTCCCTTTCTTAAGTTATTTTCATGTTCAACTCAATTAATTAAAATTACGATTTACGGCGAGTGCTCTCGCACTCATAGTCAACAAAACAATATTTTTTTTACTTGTGGCACTCTTGCCTCCGGTATGCAACATTGTGAAATTTTGCAATCTTCTCCTGTCATTATTACAACGAATTTTTTAATGTTGGAAAAAGTTCCAGTTTGGATTAATAAACATTATTATTCTTTCAATAACGGCATTATTCTTTCAATAACGGCATTATTCTTTAAATAACGGCATTATTCTTTAAATAACGGCATTATTCTTTAAATAACGGCATTATTCTTTCAATAATGGCATAACTACACTTAAAATTTACTGAAAATTTATACTGACTAACCTAACATTTTTAAGTCTAATACTTTGTGGTGCTGTTGCGTGTGATGAGAAGGAAAACACATTTATTAAAATAATAAATATTTAAAACAGGAAACAGCGAAGTAGAACAAAATAAAAGATGTCGCAAAAAATTGTTCTAAAGATATTAATTTGTGATTCAATTTTATCTCTTGATCTCGCACAGTTGCCACAACTTACAACTAAAAGTGTACAAAATTTAGAAATGTGAAATTAATTCAGAGCGAAAGAACCAGAAAAAATATCACTGCTCGCGCGATCTTGTTCATTCTCGTTTCATTGAAAAATATCGTCTGTCCCAAATATTAGGAAATCGTTTTCATTGCGCAAAGAATAAAAATAAGACTCGAAATGAATGAAGTATCAGAGATGAAATTCCATAAAAAAAAAAAAATTTGAAGAATAATTACTTTTTTAGCACAGTACTGGTAAAGCAATCGAAGTAATCGTAATATTCAATAGGCATTCCAATTTTTCCAAAACTACCAAATTATGGTTGATTTAAGTATACTTACTCAGGTGTTTTAGCATGAAACTCAACTAAATATGACAATAAAGAAATGTTTAATATTGCGTTCACTAAACTAATAGATAATGTATAAAATAAAATACAATGCAATCAAATATCTGGAATACAATTTATGTGATGTCTACACAAACACACAAACACAAAATCGAGCATAGAACAGAAAGACGGACAGACAGACTTTCGCAACCAATTCCACTCACTAAATGAAGATAAGTACTCACTGTTTGCAAATTTTCATGAAAATATCTTAAACCGCGTGGACGTGTATAGGGCACAACATACAGACAGACAGACACCAAACGAGAAAAAGGCGGATTCGGCATCAGAAGGGTCCAAAACGGATAGAAAACTTGAAATGGGTCGAAAATATTGAATGTACAAACAAACACTCCATTCTTATTTATATAGATATAGATGTCCTTTTTTCCGAACCGATTTTCAAGAATTTCAACAACTTGATCATATAGTTTGCTTCCGAAATACAAAACCCTTCTATTGCGTTCGCCGCGTTGCCGCTCAGGTATGATTTCAAATAATTAAAATTTTCGATTTTGGACAAAGATTCATTATCACCAACTGCAACTTTAAAAGAGTTCCAAAAACTTGTCCATCTATGTATACAATTCGTGGCACGCAAAAAAGACGTTATTTGTTAACGCGTTTTGGCAACATTGTACGATTGTTTGTTTACCACAAGGCCTCGCACATCAATTGAATTTATAAGCGTTATCGGATGAAATTTTACTGAAACAAAAATGAATTTTAGTTGAGCTGTTGCAGTTTATAATAGAAATCAATGAAAGCGGAGGATCTTTTCAGGGCCATATTAAAATGGTTCTTTTATAGTTCAATTATAGTTCAACAAGACGCTTGCACTACAATTTCCGGCAACAAACTCAATGAAAAAGTGTTGGTGGTTTGAGTGCTGGAGAAATGTACACAAACAACACGCTGCATATTCAATTTCCAAAGCAGCGCTCACATTTCGAGTTAAATTTGCTAAAAGTTTCCATTTGAATTTTGATTTTAGAGGTACTGTATATATATTTTCTGTTTTACAGCAATTTTAGATTTGAAATTTTTTTTTTGGAATATCATATTTTGTAAACAATCCCTTCTGCTAGGACACATGTCTTCATTGATGCGAGCGAAGCGAGCTTAGGTTCGCGCTGCGAAACAATGAGGATTGCGAAGCAATCCTGTGAGGGTTGGCGAGCGTCAGCAAGCAGGGGGTGGGCCCCCTAGTTGAGTATAATCACCATAATATTTATTGATGGTCAATTTAGGAAGGCGAGTTTGTTTCGTTTCGATTTTAGAGTCAAGGGTTTCGTTAAGAACAGCATTGTTTACATTATTCGAATTTGTGCTTTAATTTAATTCTTTCAATTTTCTTTTTGCTCTAAATTGCAAAAGTTGAATTTTCTCTTCATACTCTTGTGAATATGCGATTTCAGTTTCATAATCATCAGAATCAGCCTTTGAATTGCATTCTATGTTTTCGTCTATTGCTAATATAGTTTTGGACCAATTTGCTATGGATTATTGATAAATCTGTCAAAATCCATCTTTGGAGTAAATAGACTCGAGTTTTTAGGATACCTATTAACTCCGGAAGGTTCTCGCCCATTGCCACAAAAGGTTCAAGCTATCATTGACTTTCAAGCTATCATTGCCAGAAACTATCCATCAACTTCGCACTTTCTTAGGAATGCTAAATTTTTACCGTCGGTACCTGAAGAAAGCTGCTCACAAGCAATCTTTACTCAACGAATATTTAAAAGGTGCTAGAAAAAAAAGATCGAAGAAAAATTCCTTGGACTGACGAAGCGAAGAAACAATTTGAAGAATGTAAATTGGACTTAGCAAATACTGCGTTATTAACTGTTCCGAATTCTGAATTACCACTGTCTTTATGTACAGACGCTCCAGATTTCGCAACAGGAGCAGTCCTCCAACAACATGACAAACATGGCTGAAAACCAATAGCATTCTTTTCCAAAAAACTAAACGAATCACAAAGAAATTATAGTACATATGATCGTGAACTTTTAGGCATATACCAATCTATAAAATATTTCAAACACTTATTAGAAGGAAGAGATTTTACAATAGTCACCGATCATAAACCACTAATCTTTGCCTTTCAACAAAAGAATGAAAAAGCATCTCCAAGACAGTTAAGACACTTACAATACATTTCTCAATTCACAAGGAAAATAGTTCATATTAGTGGACAAGATAATATTATTGCTGATACGTTGTCAAGAGTTGAAGAATTAACTGTAATAGATTTCGATAAAATAGCTGAAGATCAAATTAATGATAAAGAATTGAATGAATTACGTAACAACAAATCTTTAAATTTTAAACTAAATAACCTTCCATCTGGTAAATTACTTTGGTGTGACATTTCAACTTCGAATGTAAGAACATATATACCTAAATCATTTAGAAGGATAATGTTTCAAGCAATCCATGGTTTAGCCCATCCAGGTATCAAAGCAGCAGTGAAACAAGTGACATCCCGATTTATTTGGAAAAACATTCGGAAACACGTAAGAAAATGGTCGCAAACATGCATCAGTTGCCAGAAAAACAAAATTACGAGGCACACTAACTCACCATTAGGAAACAAGAAAGAACCGGATGAACGATTCAGCACAGTTCATATTGATATCATTGGACCTTACTCACCATCTAATGACTTTGTTTACTGTTTAACTTGCATAGATCGCTTTACTAGATGGATGGAGGTTATCCCTTTACGTGATATAACCTCCGAAACCGTGTCAAGATCATTTTACGAAGGTTGGATAGCCCGATTTGGAGTACCTTACGAAGTCATCACAGACCGAGGTTTGCAATTTACATCCGAACTTTTTAGAACTTTGGCAGCTATTTGTGGAATGAAACTAAAACACACAACTCCTTATCTTCCACAGTGTAATGGCAAAATCGAAAGACTTCATAGGACACTGAAAGCAGCTATACGGTCACACAATACTCTTCGATGGACAGAATCTATTCCAACTATACTTTTGGGCCTCAGAGCAGCTATAAAAGAGGATTCTGAATATTCGATCGTGCAAATGGTTTATGGAAAAACCATAAAACACCCTGGAGAATTTTTTGATGATCCAACTACTTCCACGACGCCAGAGACGTTTCTGCACAAATTACAAGAGCAGATGAAATTTTTCAAAGCTAAAACTACAAGGCACAGAAATAACTTCAAAGCATTTATACATAAGGATCTCAAAACGTGTTCCCATGTGTTCATGAGAACAGACAGAGTCAAGAAACCATTTGAGCCTGCATATGAGGACCCTTCAAAGTGATTCTGAAAACTGAGAAATACTTCCTAGTCTGTATAAAAGGTAAAGAAGTTAACATTTCTATTGACCGGCTTAAACCTGCTTGCATTTTGGCCGCCAATGAAAAGAATCCAGAACCACCAGTACCTGTGCAAGCGGATACACCGGACGTTACCAAAGATAAGCCTCTCAAACAAAGATTTTCCCATGTTGGAAAAAAGATTCAACGACATGTTCGTTTTAGAGACTGACAAATTATTCTTAACTTTAACTATATATTATTATTTATTTTATCCATATCATATATTGTATATACATATATTGTCATTATTGTTATACAGTAAGATCCCGTTACAACGAAAAATCCCGTTATTACGAAAGTCATGGAAGTCCCCATCCGAAAAACAATGCAAACAATGTTAAATGAATCTCAATATAACGAAATGATCGATTTTTGAAAATCCCGATACAACGAACTACTTGTGCAGGCAAAAACATGTTTTCCTTTCATGGTTCACTCAACTGATAACAAGCATGCGGTTTCTTTAGATTCAATGAATTTCGTTTTAGTCGGGCTGAAACCAGCTGCCAAAATGAAGACTGGTTTTCTAAGAAACAAGCAGAAATTTGTCACTGTCGTAACCGTATTTCCCGCCTAATTGCACGGCAAAACTTCAGCCTCTTGACCAAGGCATCATCAGAGCTGTAAAATCATGCTACAGAACCTTTTTGTTACGTCAAATTCTATGCGATTTGGTGAAAATATCCAAATAATCCAAAGAAAATGCAACGTGAAGGAAGCTATCGAATGGATATGTGGATCTTGGGATGACATCCGCCAATCAACAATAACAAACAGTTGGAAACATATGATGCAACCACAGCCAAAGACGCCAATTCAGTTTCAGAAGAAGCCGACTTGAAAGATGAATCAAATACGCACTACATTCAGAAATATGAGATGGAGAAAATAATTTGGAACGCTACAAAAAATAAAACTTCGGTTTCTGACGACGTGAATTTGCAAAATTATCTCAGTGTTGAAGGGGTGTGGCGTAGTGATACAAGGACCTCTTCTTTCACCAGTCGCCTGGCTGGCTGAAATCGTTCCTTGTGGGACAATGGCCAGCCCCTCTGTGGGGATAGAACTGAAAAGGCAGGGGAGCTCCTATCTTGGAGTTGAGTTTTGAGGCGGTGGAAAACTGCCCAAGGGTTTTTCCCACGGACCGGAGCTTCGAGGCTTGGAGCAGAGTGCTGGGTCTGCGAAGAGATTCTCTGACAGACTCGAGAAGAGTTTGGTCGTTGTTTCGAGGGCGTACTAGCGACGTCCTAGATTTTGGAAGTAAGTCTCCGGTGGAGACTCTGGTTATGTTCTGAAATTGTCTATTTAACAGAACGGCACTGTATATAATCAAGTAACCAAGATATAAAAGAATATTTGTTTTTTATACGATATTCAGATTTCTTAAAATATCCTTCCTGCCAAAACTTATACACCCCAGTTGTTCAAGATTGTTACAACTGGTGGCAGCGGTATTGGATTATTAGCTCGAGTTAATGAGCTACGAACCTGGTCAGGATTGACCATTGCTTGAGAACTTTAAGTCTGAAATCCCGTCTGTTACGACGAGGGATACGAGCAACCGCTTCGGAAGCTGAATTGCTGGACTTTAGCGGTGGACCAAAATATCGTCGGAGGGATACGATCGACGGGTTCCGGAAGCCCAGAGAAAAAGCACCACGACCCCGAAAAAGGAGCCCTGCTGTCCGGACGGAGGAAGGAGGTGAGTCCTATTTTGGAAAACTTCATTCCGAGAGGCAGTTAGTTAGGGTATAAAATTGGGTTGGTGATTGGTCGGTCATTCTGGTATGAAATATACTTAGTTCTTAAGAATTTTGTTTTTATGTTTTGGGGTTGTATAAGTGCATAAGGTTATTTGCGTTTGATTTATGGTTATTTATAGTGAGTCTTTATATTGTACCCCTTTGACTCAGTTGGAATCTCTGTAGTGCTTGTGAAACGTTGGTGTTTACTATTTTTTTCTTGTTACACCAGAATAGAATTTTAATAGATTTAATTTTGGTTTATTCAAGAAGCCATGTCGTCTTTCGTAAAACGCCTAAACAGGCAGAAAAAAAGCACGAAAAGAGCACGAGGATTTTCGAAAGGCCTCAGATCTGGCCGAAAAATTAGATCATTATGAAAGTGTGAAGAGAACGTTCAGGAGAACTGAGATCAAAGATGGGGAAAAGAATTTGCACGGGAAAGGGAAGTCAGAATCATATCCTAGAAAAAACTTTGAGTTTAAAGACAAGGCGGGAAGAGGAGGGAGCTCGGAAACCCTTAAACCGGACTTAAATAAAAATTTCGACAGAAAAAAGGAGGTAATTTGCTTTCAATGTAGAAAGCCAGGCCACATAAGGCCGGAATGCCCGTTGCTAAAAAGAAAGACAGAGGATGCAATGTGTAATAATATAGGAACTCGAACTGATTTCGACGCGAGTTTTGTCCCTTTTTTTAATACAGTACTGGTAAACGGTATAGAACGGAGTTGCTTGCGTGATACAGGGTCAGGGATCGACTTATGCGCAAGAAGTTGGATAAAAACCGAAGATTTGTAGAGCGAAGTGACCTGGGTTAGGCAGCCCCTGGATAATGAATGCAAATGTTTGCCTTTGGCAAAGGTTACGCTCCAGGGGAAGTTTGGTTCCATAGTCACCAAAGCCGCTATTAAGCCAGATGTTTTGGATCAGGGTTTTTATCTTCTGGGAAATAAGACTGCCCAGCTTATCGAAGAGCATCTGAAAGGCCCTGTGCCTCTAAATGTAGTAGTCACGCGGAGCCAAACAAAAACAAGGGTAGATAATTCCGGCGCGAGCCATACGAACGAGTCCCTCGTAGTCAAAACCCCGAAGGCGGTAGAGGAGGACGAAAAACCCCCCGTAATTGACGAAAGCGATCGTTCCTTTTTGCCGTTAACATTGCCAGAGGAAGACAATGGCTTTTCTCAGATCTCTTCAGCTGTGTTCGAAGCCGCACAAAGGAATTGCGAGTCTGTCGCTGCGCTATGGGCTCGAAGTTCAGTGAATGGAGAAAGTGAGTTTAAAATTGTAAAATGGAAACTAGTTCGCATTGCGTACTCAAAGAGAGGCGAACAGCGAGTTCAACTTATTATACCAATAAAATTTAGGGACAAAATAAAAGCTTTTTGTCACGAGGAAATAGCTGGACATCTGGGTGCTACTAAGACAAAAGATCGGGTATTACGTCATTACTTCTGGCCGAATTGTTACCAAGAAATTATGTGAGATCACGTGACTCTTGTCAGCGGGTGGGGAAAAGTGGAGATAGACGAAAGGCCCTTTTGAAAATAGTTCCTATAATTCCAGAAGTATTCTCTAAAATCAATATAGACGCTGTAGGACCCCTACCAATTAGCTCCAATAACAACAAATATCTGATCACTTCCATTTGTTTAGCATCCAGATACCCAGATGCTATTCCGGTGGAAAATATTACCTCGGTAAAAGTAATAGACGCGTTGCTCTCAGTCTTTTCAAGGACAGGGTTCCCCAGGGAAATTCAGTGCGACCTAGGTAGCTCGTTTACAAGTGTATTGACGTCTGAATTTTTCGAAAAATTTGGCATCAGAGTGGTGCACAGTTCGGTCTGCCATCCTCAGAGTAACCTGGTGGAGAGATGGCACTCGAGTCTTAAACGCGTTCTCAAAGTACTCTGCGTAGAAACAGGTGAGGATTGGGAAAAGAATTTACCATCCGCACTATTTGCATTACGAACGGTGACCCATGAAAGTTTAGGTTTCAGTCCTGCGGAACTGGTACTGGGAAAGAATTTAAGGACCCCCCAGACTATTGTGTACGAGAATTGGCTTGAACCTGAGGATTCAGACTCTAATGTGGTAGAGTACATTTTAAACCTGACAAATCGGTTAAAGAGGTGCCAAGAGTTGGCTACCGAAAGAATGGGCGAATGCCAACTAAAAAGGAAATTGTGGTATGACAAGAATGCGGTTACGAGAAATTTTAAAGTGGGAGATCAGGTCTTAGTTTTAGCTACATCTAAACCGAATGAAATGGCAGTAAACTGGATGGGGCCTGGTAAAATTACGAGCAAAATTTCGGACACAAATTATTTGATAGATTTGCCCGAAAAACGTGACAAAAGCACGATTTATCACGTTAACTTAATGAAACCCTATCATAGCAGGGCCGAGTGTGTTAATCTGATTATCGATAAAGAGCACGAAGAGGTAGAGCATGAAGCTGAGATCCCCTATCCGCTACAAGACCCCACTCATTTCGATTTGCAAGAAATTGTAATGGAGAGCCGACTTGACGAGCGCGCGTCTGATATCCAGATCGAAAGATTCGGGGAAATGCTAAAAACTCATAGAAAGGTGTTCTCTTCGGACCCGGGTAATACCGCATTGATAACAATGGACATCGAACTGACCAGTGAGGTTCCGGTGCGCACCAGGCCATATCGCATGTCTCCTAGACAAGTAAACATCTTGCGAAATGAGATTCAGAGACTGTTGACTCTGGGGGTGATCGAGGTAGGTCATCGGATTATGCCTCTCCAATGATCTTAGTAGAGAGCCCAGGTAGGGACCCTAGACCATGTATGGATTATCGAAAGCTAAACGCAATCACCCGAACCCAATTTTTCCCTTTACCTCATATCGAAGAGGTAGTGGAAAAAGTAAGTGCCGCCCCTTTCATCACCGTCATGGATTTGACAAAGGGATACTTTCAAATACCTCTTACTGAAAGAGCGCAAAGATATGCAGCATTCGTGACGCCTTTTGGGATGTTTATCCCCAAGAAAATGATGTTTGGCCTGGTTAATGCCCCCTTTTATTTTTGCAAATTGATGGCCCTGGTGTTAGGCGGACTGGAAAAATTTGCGGCCCCTTATATAGACGATATCGCGGTATTTTCCCCAACTTGGGAAGAACACCTTAAGGATGTTGGCAGGGTATTGCGCAAATTGGGAGAAGCTAAGTTAACGGTCAAACCGGCCAAGTGCCGTTTTGCACAGGACCATGTCAAGTTTCTGGGGCATGAAGTTGGATCCGGGAAAAGGTCGCCAAACGAGGCGAAAATTAAGGCGATCCAAGAATTTTCCACTCCTACCACTAAAACCCAAATTCGGTCATTTTTAGGAGTGGTGGGTTATTACTCCAGATATATCCCGAATTACTCGGTTATTGCCGCCCCTTTGACAAGTGCTTTGAAAGGAAGGGTGACAAAAGAAAGGGTGATTTGGACAGACGAATGTGATCAGGCATTTAAGAACCTAAAATCGAAGCTTGTCCAAAATCCGGTATTATATGCTCCGGATTATACTAAGGAATTTCTAGTACAAACGGATGCGAGCGCAACAGGTGCGGGAATTGTACTGTCCCAGAACCTAGAAGGGGAGGAGCACCCTATTTTGTTTTTGAGTAAAAAATTCTCGAGAGCAGAGCAGAAACTACAGTACAGTGGAGCGAGAGTTGGCTGCTATTGTATATGGTTTAAAAAAATTAAATTACTATTTGGACGGACAAAAATTTAAAATTGAAACGGACCACAACCCACTGACTTTCCTAAATAAAATGATGGGGAGCAATTCGCGGCTGACCCGATGGGCTCTATGTTTGCAGCAATACAATTTCACAATTGTTCACAGAGCCGGGAAAAACAACGGAAATGCCGATGGTCTGAGTAGACAGCCTCCTTAAAAAAAAAAAATTTGATGAAATTTTAATGGGTTAGTGTATAAGATGAATTTTAAATTGTGTAAATTTTTGTTTTGTGTCAGTTAATGTTTGTTTTTGGTTCAGAAAATGGCTTTGTAAAGCCAATGTAAATATATTTTCTTGGGTTAGCATTCTGTGCAGAGTGATTTGTTTCAAATGTAGATAAAGTTAAGTAATTAATCTCTGCATTGGATTGATAAAACCCTTTACCGAAAAGTAGGAGAGCAGAGTAATTTAGCTGTCTCGTGGAGTGTTAGAGTTTTCGTTTAAATGGTTTGAGCCTAAAACTATTTTCTAGAGAGCTTCCTTTACTGAGCAGAGGTGGGCCTTTCGTTAAAAAAAAATTAGTTAAATTTCCTATTGCTATGTGATAGTGTATCACTATTGTAAAGGAACTGTGAGGAATTTAAGGATCTGCCTCTCGGACGATTTTTCTGGATAGGCTCACTTGTACCTTGCTTGAATTTCCTCGTCATTACAATGAAATTTTTTTATGGGGGAAGGGCTGTGGCGTAGTGATACAAGGACCTCTTGTTTCACCAGTCGCCTGGCTGGCTGAAATCGTTCCTTGTGGGACAATGGCCAGCCCCTCTGTGGGGATAGAACTGAAAAGGCAGGGGAGCTCCTATCTTGGAGTCGAGTTTTGAGGCGGTGGAAAACTGCACAAGGGTTTTTCCCACGGACCGGAGCTTTGAGGCTTGGAGCAGAGAGTGCTGGGTCTGCGAAGAGATTCTCTGACAGACTCGAGAAGAGTTTGGTCGTTGTTTTGAGGGGCGTACTAGCGACGCCCTAGATTTTGGAAGTAAGTCTCCGTTGGAGACTCTGGTTATGTTCTGAAATTGTCTGTTTAACAGAACGGCACTGTATATAATGAAATAACCAAGAAATAAAAGAATATTTGTTTTTTATACGATTCAGATTTCTTAAAATATCCTTCCTGCCAAAACTTATACACCCCAGTTGTTCAAGATTGTTACAGGGGGGACAACGTTTCAACATAATATGAGCTGACCTAAGAAGACATCATCCAATCCATTAAAGACAGCTAAGATGGGGCCAATGAAAGTAGTGAAGATGAAGAGGCTGTGGTTGGAGATGATATGAGCAATGTCACTTCTTCAGAAGCCTTAGCAAGTTTGGAGACAACGCGGACATTTATTTCGTCACAAATCAATGTGCCGTACTTCATCTTTACAAACATTCACCAGCTGCAAAATTATTTACTCTCAAATACAGCAGCAAACCTTATTCAGAAGAAAATCGTAGATTTTCTGAAATAAAGTTTTGTTTCCTCGCATTTTCTTCATTTAGGATTAATGTTTCCCAAAAGAGGTAAGTAAATTTTTTTTTTCAGGTTTTAGAGTAAATGCTATAACAATGTATTTATTTGAAAAATTATTTTTCTCTGGCTGATTTCAATGAATTGTAATAATTTTTCTAATTGCAGTAGCTAATCATAGTGTTATATGTAGTCTTCTTTCAAAATAAAAGCCAAATTTACGTATTAAAATGGTTTTTTTTATTCGAATTAGCAAAATTTCGTTACAGCGAAATTTCTGTTAGAACGAACAAATTTTACGGTCCCGTGAAGTCCTTTGTAACGGGAATTTACTGTATTTCAAGATGTTTTCAAAAGGATATTTGGATTACTGTAAAATATGATTTTCTTTAGATACTTTCATAATTTGTATGTAACTGTAAGTTTTTCTTATTCTTGCTCCTCTCTTCATCGTAACTTAATTACTCAGAAGGGAGTTATGTAGTAATCTATGTAACTTAGAAACATCTGTGTATACTGGGTTAAACGTATGTAGCATCTATGAATGCTGAGTATAATCTTTCTTTTCTTAAAGCTCTACATCAAAACCTGGCAACACGAATTAAAAAGAGAATAAATTCTTGCAAACAAAAGAATTGTTGTTCTGCTTATTTGTCTGATTCCAAAAGATAAAATTAATGATGTTTCAAAATGTAATGATGTTTCAAAATGTTTCCAATGTAAATGTGCTGGAAATATAAACTTTTCGTAGAATTATCTTCAACTGAGCAATCAGCATACCTCGACTCTAATAAACGTTTAAGTAAGCTAAACATGTATACACTGGAAAGAAGAATGAGGAGGGGGGATTTGATTCAGCTTTTCAAGTTGGTGAAACAAGGGGACACAGAGGGCTTAAATTTCAATAGGGATAACAGAACAAGGGGCCATGGGTATAAGTTGAATAAGACACATTTTAATCGGGATTTAAGGAAAAACTACTACTTTAATAGGGTAATAGACAATTGGAACGCGTTGCCAAAAAATAGAGTTAATTCAAAGGGAGTGTACGAATTTAAGATACAATTGGATAGTCAGTGGGAATTGGGGAATTCAGAAACAAAGGACTAGCCTTGTTGGGCCTGTAGCTGGTCGTCAATACTTGTATTTGTATAAGAGATTATTTCAGTTAAATTAAAGTTTAATTATTATTAACACACTATTTCAAGCCATAGATAAAAAATACATAATGCAAATCGAGATTAATCAAATTAAGAACACTTAGGTTCTTTCGAAATCGAATCGAGTCGAACTTCAACTGACAAAAGCTGCAGGTGTGGGAGAGCAGAAAAGGCGCAGGATGTCAACGACGCCAGCGCCATCTAAGATTCAAATATTTTCCACACCTGTCAATCACCCCGTCAGAGGTCTGATATCAGGAGCTGGACCGTCTGGACACTGTGGAAAATCATTAGCAGGTTAAAGCTATCATCGTTGGCAAGTGGCGTTTTATTTTACAGCGATTTGATGGGAAAATATTCCACCTGTTTTAACTTCTTGGCGACACTACGCCCTCATGGCTTTAGAACGTATTGTTTGAACGCCACAGAAAAAAAAAATTTATTTCGGCTTATATACAGATTTTGAATTTTGGGTAAATTTTTGAAGAAAACACGCACTATCGGCTTTTACACGAATCAGCTCATATTCGGAAATATACAGTATTTATATTATTTATGAGTGTAAAAATAATTTTTATTTTTATATAATCTTGTTTAAATAGTCATAAAGCTTTTAACTCCGATTGCTCTTCATTAATAAATTTGACTATCTTTTATGACGAACTGAATGGGAGATTGACCCCTTAACTCCCCCTGGTTACGAATATGAACAGCCATGTACCATGGGATTAATTTGTGAAAAACTCATTATATATATATATATATATATATATATATATATATATATATATATATATATATATAGAGAGAGAGAGAGAGAGAGAGAGAGAGAGAAATTTCGAAGAAATCACTCACGGAAGAAATTTTGCTTCTTCAATTTTGACACTTAATAACCCCTAAACTGATAGCCGCATCGGAAAAAAAATCTTAATAATTGTCCAGGGAATACGATGAAGAACAAACCATGTTAATTTCGTTTTTTTACGATAGCCGCATCAGTAAAAAGTCACAATTAGCCGCATCAGTAAAAAGCCTTCTGCATCTTGTTCCATGTAGAATTTTAAGTAAAACGTGTTAATCTCTTAACTTTAAGATCTGTACTTCGCACTTTCTCGGTAAACCGTCTGAAAACAGAGTGAAAAAAGCGAGCCTTTTCCTCGCTAAATAAAAAGAAATCGTTTTTATGGCAATTGTTGCTGATTGTTGTTGACGAATTTGATATCGGGCAAACCCGATAGTCAAAAATACAACCATCGTCTGCGAGAGGAACCTGCCATGCGAACTAAAAAATACGAAATTTGTGTGACCAACTTTTGATTGCATCGAATTTATTTATGAGCCAATTTTTAAAATATTTGTACCGTAAGAAAGAGTACATTCTGAGGTATGCTGCGATATTTTCAAAATTAAAAACTAATAGTAATAAGATATAGATATGACAGTTAAAAAAAATAACTAAAATGTCACGATTTTTTCCGAATTTCAAAAAATATTAATAAGAACCAAATTCATATTTCTAAAAAAAAACTCGACGAGCTGCAATAATTTACGTTGAGAGGTACTCTTTAAAAAAAAACTTACGGCTTAAGTCTGAAAATTTTTTATGTGTTTTGCTCACTCGCGGAAGAAATTTCGCTTTTTCAACTTCGACACTTAATAAACCCTAAACTAATAACTGCATCGGAAAAAGATCTTTACAATTGTTCAGGGAACACGATGAAGAACAAACTATGTTAATTTCATATTTTTCTGATCCGAACTTTCTAGGGAAACCGTCTAAAAATCGAGCTAAACAACACAGTTTTCAATCCTGCGACTTCGGCGGAAACTTTATTTTAATAGAGAGAGAAATAATTTTTAAATTGAATATATCTTCAACGGATTTGAAATCTGCGGAAATTTTTACACCAGATTAATACCTTACACCACGGGCAACGCCGGGCTAGCCACGCAGTGGCTAGTTGAGAATAATTTCAAGTAGGATTGTGATTTTCTCGGTGAAAGTCGGGGCGATTTGAATTCTTTGCAGTAGATTTTTAATGTTAACGTTAGAGAAAATATTTGCTATTTCACGGAGGGGGTGCTCTCTTTGATGTCTGTCCAGTTTGGTTTGCGTTCTTATTAGTTGAAGGGTTGGGAGTAGATGCGGCAATCTAAGGTGATTAGTAGGGAACATAGCCCCGTAGGAATATTTAATCCCATGTCTACAAATAAGACATAATAAATTAGGCATAAGAAATAGGAGAGTTGATCAGTTTGGAATATGCTCTGGAGATTAAAGTCATGTGAAACAAAAGGGAGAAAGGGAAGGGGTTTTTCATAGTTATTCCAAGAGGGTATATACGCCTATCTTTTTAAATAGGTTGAATAATTTTTGTATTTCGGTTTGATTTTCGTTTTTAAGTGTCTTGGGGGTTTGTTTGAGGCAATTCAATCATAACAATAATTTCTTCCCCTGGGATTAGACGGGTCTCGGTTCGATACTCGGCGTTGCGAACAGTTGGATTAGGGTAGCTCTCTTGAGATCATGGAGGGTGATCTATAATATTATATGTGGTATCTTCAGCGGTTTTGTTTTGTGTTACATCTGCATAGCTCAATCCTTTTTTAATTTTATTTTTGTCGGCAAAAGAGAAAGTGGTTTTATTTCTGCCACTGTGGAAGAACTGACATCCCCTCCAGGAAGCAACATGGTTCTTTTCACAGTTACAGCATCTAGGATCCGAACCTTTGTCGGAACTGTGTTCACGTCCGCAGCGGATATATTTGGGCCACATATGACAATTATTCGAAGAGTGGTGGAGTCCCTGGCAGTTGAAACACCTGTGTGGGACCGTTCTTCCTTTCAAATTTCTCAACTGTAATGTTGAGCGAAAATAACTTATCCATTTTATAAATATTAGCAATATTGGTGGAGTTCCACCATGAAAATGGGTAGGGGATTTTTCGTTTTAAATTGCAACAATTGGGAGAAAAATGTTATTTACAGTAAATTTGAGTTTGGTAAGCTCCGCACTTATGTTATCAGTAGTTATATTTATGAGGAGTTCTTTAATTACCATCTTAATGGGCTTATCAGATTTATTTTTCAGTAGTACAAATTCAAGATTTTCCTCGTTCAGGTATTTAGTAATGTTTTTTTTAATCATTCTTGGGGAAATACTTTAATGTATTTCCCGGAGAGCGTGGCTTTAATTCCAGGGAAGGATTCATTTATTTGACTTAATATGGTGCTGTAATTATCGGTTATGGCAATTAAGATGGGGGGAATCCGCTGCTGTTGCTGTTGTTCGCAGCTTTCGTTTATTGTGTCCATATCAATGGATAAGTGATTGAACCTGTTGACGGTAGTTTCGTCAACAATAGATTTAGTAATTGATACATTTACCGGCCTAGCCGTTTTTGGGGAGGAATCTGAAGTCATCAGAGGATGAATTGGGTCTTTTATTTTTAATTACAGCAGAATCATTACTGGGAATAACATTTACTTTGGGATTTAAATCTACAGACATATCATGGACAATGGGGGATTTTAAAGCAATGTCACAGTTATTCACTTTTAGTTTAGTTGCTAATAACATCACCAACCGGGGACACGTTATTTACAACATTTTTAGAATTAACAACATTTTTATGTAACATACAATTTCCAGAGCAAAGACCAACTCACCCCTTTTCTTTCCAATCAGGTCATCAATCACCTTCATTAGTCAGTTCGGGATCGGTTTCCTTTTGGTGATATGGCCCAACGCCACATTCCGTAAAGGACATTCTGTCCGTGGCCTTAGAAGACTCTGGAGGTGCCTAGATGCGGACTCTGGAGTAGGTGAAGTGGTGGGATTTTGGGTATTTGATCTGGGTAGGTGCGGAGGGGGAGGGGGGCTCTTGCATAAGACACGACCTCTTGTGTTTTTGTCTAATGCTGAAAGAATCTGATTCGATTTGGGGTATAGGGGGTTTAGGAAAGGTTTTGCAGCCTCTCCATGAGGCCACGTGTCCGTGTTCATTTCAGTTAGTGAATAGAGGATTGTTTTTTTGGGGATTTTTGCAGGAGCTAGTCCTGTGACAAAGTCCGCATCTGAGACAGCGAGTCTTGAGATGGCAGTTGGCGCTGCCATGTCCGAAATGGTTACAGTTGTAGCACTGTATAGACCCTTTGGTGCCTGAAGTGCTCAACTGTAACGTTAAATACGTGACATTATTGATATTGTAAACAGAGTTCCAATATTCAGTTTTGAGGAGGTAATTAGAAAAATAGGTAAAGGGTTCTTTGATTTAAATTGTTTGAACTGGGAGATGCGTTGTACAACTAAGCCTTTAGCTTGGAGTTCTAATTGAAGATAATCAATACTGGTGTCCGTGAGGAGTCCCTTGATTACAACTTTGGTTGCGTGGGGTGATTTCGAAAAATTCTATCTTCTCAGAGATAAAGTGATTACGGATGGAATCGTAATCAGTTTTACTATTGGAGCGTATTTTAAAGAAATTACCTGCCATTTTGCTGAAGTGGGTGATTTTAGTTTGTTTATCAATATCCTTTAGGCGGACGGTAGATGAAAGTTCAGTCCGCACATGAATGGACGGCATTTTTTGTTCGAATCTGATCTCGTCCGGGATGTCTTCGAGCGCTTCGAAGTTTTTACCAGTTTCAATTTCAGGTTCGGTAGTCGGTAGTTTGGTTTAAGCGATCAATCTTTTAGGGGGAGTTTAATTAGTTAAAATTAGTTTATAGGATTCGCCGTTATATTCGTTTATAGCAGTGTTTCCCAAAGTGTGGTACGCGTACCCCCAGGGGTACGGGAAGAGTTTGGTGGGGGTACGCGTTGCACCGGAGTTTGGTGGACTGATTATCTATTCGTCAAAGTCGTTATTATACATTGCAAGGCGATGAGTCCACTGATATTGAGAATTTTGCAAATCTTATGGCGTTTGCTAGATACGAAAGTAATCAAGAAATTCATGACGACTTTTTATTTTGCCAGCCTTTATTAGGTCACACAACAGGAGAAGAAATATTTAATGTTATTAAAAAATTTATGCAAGAGAACAAAATTGATTGGAATAGATGTGTTGGAATGAGCACAGGTGGAGCAAAAAGTATGGCCGGAATTAATAAAGGACTCGTTGCAAGAATTCAAAATATACACACATTGTTGCTGTACAGTCCGAGGCTTAGAGAAGAGATAAGGTCCAGTGCCAGAAGGAGACATCTCCAAGGCTTGTGGCGTCATACCACCTCCGTCCGAAGAGGGGAAAGAAGAGGAAAAGTTTGGCGTGCGAGTTGAGAGCCGTTTTCGCGAGGGACGAAACAACAGCTCGTGTGAAATGGTGTTTTTTGGCTTTTTTAAGCCTATGTTTAAGTAATCCAGAGCAGAGATACATCTTGCTCCAAATGTGTACAATTTCGTCCTTTTCGTGTTTTGTTAATTAAACGTTTTGTTTTTCTAAACAACGTTTGTTTGTCTGTCTTCACAAGACAAACCCTTTCAAATGACGACTAAAAATTGGAAAGCGGGAAAAAGTTAACTGTTGCATTCACAGAGAGGATTTGGCAACACGTAATATGCACGCTGATCTACAAAAAAGTTCTGGATGAAAGCGTGAAAATCGTTAACTACATTAAAAACCGTCCTTTGAATGCACGACTTCTTTTCGTAAATATGCGAAGAAATGGGAAGTAGTCATACCCAGCTTCTTTATCATACCGATGTTCGTTGGCTATCTCGAGGAAAAATTCTAAATCGATTGTTTGAACTTAAGACATGAACTTCAATGTTTTCTTAATGATAGATTTGAGTTGAGAAATTGTTTACATGACTGGAAATGGCTTTGTAAACTAGCATACTTAGCAGATATACTCTCTGTTCTAAATTGCCTCAACTTATCGTTACAAGGCAAAGAAATTTCATTGTTTCACTTTCAAGATAAAGTGAACGCTGCCATCGCAAAACTAAAGTTATGGCAAAAGAGAGTTGGCAATGGAGAAGTAGACTCGTTTCCCTCTCTTCATGAGTTTATAACACGTTCGACTACTAAAATTGATGCTGATACTCTGAAATGCATAACGCAGCATTTGGAGAGTTTGCAAGTGGGCTTGAAAAACTATTTCCCTGATTTAACCAAAAATATTGAATGGATAAGATATCCGTTTAACATTAACACAACATCCATGCCAGAAGATTTGTCGCATGCGGAAGAAGAGCAATTGTTGGAATTGGCTTCAGACGGATTCTTGAAAAATAAATACAAGGAGAGTACTTTAACATCATTCTGGTTACAAATACAACTTGTGTATCCGATTTTAACAGAAGAAGTTCTAAAATACATCTTGCTTTTACCAACTTCATATTTATGTGAAGTTGCTTTTTCAGCATTTGTAGACATTGTCAAAAGAAAGGAACATACTTTTGGACGTGGAACCACATCTCAGATTAAAATTAACAACCAGGGAACCAAATTATGACGATCTGTTATCTCAGCACAAACAATTTCATCCTTCTCATTGATCCAAATAAACGTTATTTATAATATAACTTTTATTTTTATTTTATTATGAATAATTTTATTTCTCTTTCTTGTTGTTTTGTGTATGTCACAAAAAAGAAAAAAAAATACATTTTGATTGTTATTAAAATACATATATAATTTTGACGAAGGGTACTCAGCGTTACAAAAATTATAGAAGGGGTACACATGTGTCAAAAGTTTGAGAAACACTGGTTTATAGGATCGATATTAGTTCGCCGTTTTTGCTGGATTTTTTCCGTTTTTTGGTGTGCTTGGGATAGTGTCCTCAGGGCAGTCAAACAAAGATAAAATCTTCCACTAACCTTTTAGCTTGGAGAGTTCCATCTTGGATGAATTTAGGCTATTCTGGAGAGTTTTCTGCATGTAGGAGGAATGATTCCCTTAGCTTGCGGCGTTGATGGCGAAGTTCGCTCAATCAGTAGCTCTGGCGATATCCACCTAGATTTCCTCTTTCTTCAGACAAACATCTTCAGCGCTGTGATGGCCGTTTCCAAATCTCAGGGCTCCTAACAGGTTTCAAGGTCTAAAAAGGTGACAAAAGTGACTAATTGAACCAAAAAGGTGACAAAAAGTGACTAATCAAGCAGAAAAAAGTGACAAATCGAGCTTTTGAGTATAAAGATGGAAAATAAAAAGATTCTCCCCAGCCACCCTTATCTTTTCTTTTTCTTTATTAGAAAGAAGAATTTATTTAAAGAATATTTTTATTTTCTTCATTTAAAAAGTGCATTCTTTTAAAATATTACATAAAAATAAAAAATCGTAATTAGGATTTTTTAATTCGTTTATTTTTGACACAGCTTGAAGAATTTCTTCCTTTTCTTTAAAAGATTATGTTTCACTATTTTTGTTAAAAAAGTCTGAAAATTAATTGTCTTTTTCTTCTCAATAAAAGAATGTGCATTTTTTAAAGTCTGTCTTTGCTGACCAGCATCATCTGAGACTTTTGCCGCTGCTTCAATCATTGCCTGAGCAAGTGCTGCTTCCTTAAAAAAAATTTAATTGCCTTCTTGAACCTATCATTGGCTTCCTTTAATAATTTTGAAGCACTGTCCAACGCCTCATCCTCTTCCTTATGCATAATTTTAAGTTTTCGTTCTTCTATCACCTTTCTTTTCTTTAACAGCTGCTTTAAATTTTTGTTCTCTGCTTCCAGTCTATCGTTTTTTTTTCCTGCCCTTCTTTAATTTTTCTTATGCCTTACGTTTTATACCTTCTAAATAGGCATTGTAGGCTTTATACGAGGGTTGCTATTTATATTTCTGGCCTTGGCAACAGTAAGTGTTTCTAGGAAACCGCTGACGTTTGCAAACCATACTTTAATATTTTTAACCGTAATTTCTTTAGAACTTTTTGTTATTTTAGCGTGATTTGTATTGTTTACAGAACATTGAAAAATTCATCTCGGGCAAAAAATGGAATTGACTCGTGAACATTTTCTCGCGATTATTTTTCCAAACTTTCGACGTGGATTATCAAGTTGACGGCGTTGATGGCGAAGTTCGCTGAATCAGTAGCTCTGGCGAGATCCACCTGGATTTCCTCTTTCTTCAGACAAACATCTTCAGCGCTTTGATGGCCAAATCTTCTCTTTCTTGAATGGTTAATTTGTCCGAATTCAGAGTGGATTCTTCCATTGCGGAGGTCATGTTAAAAATCTACAGGGCTTTTTGCTTGAAAAAGGCAGTTTTCGATTTCGAAAAAGTTCGAATCGGGGGAGAAAGTAGTTGTACGTCTGTTACGTATCAGATACGTTACAGGACTGATGATGAGTAACCCAATTGGAAGAACGAGGCAGATTTTATATCACAACAGCCCACATAAGTCAACTGAAGCCGCGGCGAATTCCTGCGAATGACCAGGGTTCGGATGACTCCCAATGCTCCCTTAATGTCAGTCCAGGTGATTCAGATACGAAATGAAAATGGCACCAGGTAGTATGAAATCTTATTTTCTTTGAACTTACAGTGCTCCTTGAAAAACTTTTTAAGAAACTTTATTTTCGGACAATCATAGTAGAACTCTAAAATTTTCATTATTATGCATAAACGTAACTGTCTATTTCTGTAATGTAATACCTAGATTTTTTTTAAATTCTGATTTTTGTTTCTTTAAAACAAGTGTTAACGTTATTATATTTGTATTAAGAAACAATTGAGGGCAATTGTCTAGTCAGGATGCCCGAATGTAGTCAGCTTAAGATTTTTCGTCAGATGCCGTAACCATCGCTGACGTAATGACATATATGTATGTAAATGTCAACGAGGAACGCGATGTAACCGCCAAGACGAACGGATGTTCCGCAGTAAGGCTCATATCCTAATAAATATTATATTAATGTTATTGGCTTGTTTGAATCCCCAGAAACGTAGAAAGAAGCCAACAGTTGTGCGCTGAAATTAAACAGCAAACTTATTAATTAAATGTCCCATTCTTTACGTAGTCGGCGCACAATCGCGAGTGCTACGTACATTATCACTATGAATAATCTAATATCTCTACTATTATAAAATGAAGTTCGTGTATTGAGTGTTTGCCGTGTCCTGGCGAATCTATGGCACTTACAATAATGAAATTTGGCACACAGGTAGTCCGAATTTTTTGCAATTTTATAGTTCAGCCCGAATTTTAAAATTTAACCTAGAACATTTTTAAATGAATTTAATGAAATTTAATTATTATTGTTTTCTTTAGAATGGTTTAATTAGTTTAACTTTAGTTATGTTGTTCTTTTTCTATCTCCTACACCAGTGCTCCCCAACCTTTTTATCGCCGTGGACCGGATCATCGTTTGATAATTTTAACGCGGCCCCCAGAGGGGGGGGGGACGTTGATTGTTTATATTTTAGATTGTTTTGATTTAAAAATTTTAATTTAATTGTCTTTAAACATGCCTTCAAAATAAAATACAGTTGCACCAAAAAATTAATATAATGTGATTTAACATTTTAACTCACTAAGAACGGTAAATCAATGAGAACCCTGAGCTTGTTTCATTGCAATGAGACGGTTTCATCTGGGGGTAATAGAAGACAATGACACCCGAAGTGTGTTGCTTATGTCCATTTTATTCCGTTGTTTTGTTTTATTGCTGTCACTGCAGAAAACCCCGCTTCACACAGATAGGTTGTCGGAAATGGCTATAGGGATTTAAGTGCTGTGGTGGCAATCTCAGAGTATTCCGTCATGACTTTAATCCAGAACACCGGCAGAGTTGTTGTCTCGAACGTAGTTTTAAGGCCGCCTTCATTTGCAATCTCCAGCAGTTGATCTTCTTGCACAGACATGCTAGATTCGCCTGATTTGTTGACAAATGGGTTGCGGATCCATTCCTTACTAGTTCGTGGGTCTTTTGTAGTTGGGAAGTAGCGATCAAACTCTTTTAAAAGCAAAGACATATGATCGTGCACCAACTGGGGAAATGAATGTTTAGGCTGTCTCGCCTAAAATCCCCGCTAATGTCTGAAACGTCAAAAATGCCTCTGTTCACACGCCGTCCCCACAACTTCAGTTTGGCTTTAAATGCAGCTACTTTGTCTGCCAACTTGAAAACAGCTATCACATTTGACAAAATCGGAAAATAGAGACATACAGATTTAAGAAATCTTAATTGAAGCTCTAAAAACAGAACAAATTTCAAGTTCTGATTTACCGCCTCCTAATTTGAGTGAACCGCACAAACCCGAGAGAAATACACCACAGTAAATAAAATGGAAATAATTTAATGTTCCTTGGGCGGCCCGGTACCATTTGATCCACGGACCGGTACCGGTCCGCGGCCCGGGGGTTGGGGACCACTGTCCTAGACCGTTGAAGATAAAGTAAAAATTTCAACGGATTTGAAATCTGTGGAAAATTGCACATAGATCGATACCTAAAAATATGATTTCTTTAAATAAATAAAATTTTTAAATTGAATATCTTTTATATTTTCGCAAGAGAATGTGACGTCACGCCAACATTCGTGTTACAAAAATAAACAGATTACATTGCCTGCCCTCTTACGATTTCAGCGAAAGAAAGCAAAGAAAATAAAAACATTTTGGTTGGCATTATTTAGTTATTTTTTGTAAAATCGGAATCGTTAGAAATGGATTGAAAATTTGAACGGATCTGAAATCTGCGGAAAATTTAACACCAGCTAGATACCTTACCTTACCTACCTTTCTTTTAATTAATAAGTTTTCAAATAAATACTTATATTTTCGCAAGAGATTGTGACGTCACACCGAATTCCTATTTGGAACCACGGGCAACTACGTTATGGCTGTTATCCCATTTGCGAAGCAAACCATAGTTCATGATATTCGAGGTGCTTCGCAAACCAAATTGGAATTAGCAGTACATTTATTCCAATAGGCTACGAATTTCCATTTGGTTTGCGAAGCACCTCGGGCAACGCCATGATGGCTGTATCCAATAGGTTATGAATTCGTATGGGAATTCGTTGCAAACACTGGGGGTTTGGGAGCAGTGGTCACACCTGACCCCCAAAAAAGAACTGTCACGGGCAACGCCGTGTTGGCCGCGCAGTGGCTAGTTATATATGTGTGTGTGTGTCCAGACTTTTTTCTTTCTTTAAAAAAAAACGTAAAATCGGAGATTCCACCATGTAAACTAATGTTTTTAAGAATGTATGGCGACCGTAGATAAATTTTTCAGTCTCCACATTCACACTTTCAGTCGCCACGTGGCCGAGTGGCGACTGTTAATTTTCTTCTTTAGTATCAAGGATACTTTCTGAGGTATATATATTTTGCACTTGCTTCGTAGCTCATAAAACTTATCAATTGAATCAGGAATTTAAACATTTTAATTTGACTTGGTAGGGCTTGATTACATTAACATCAGTGTTATTTCAGCAGACTTTATGATTCCTAAAAAAAAATCTACGAGCGGTGTTTCTATCGTTAGTATTCCTTGTTTGATCTTTGGTCACATCTATCAAAACAACAAAGTCAGCTTTAAAGTCTGTAAGTATCAGATGGCGATCTAACAAGATGACGTCACGCCGTCAGGGCCATCGACCTTCAAGTTGGAGTGGGACGTTTTCTCCCCTAAGACCAGAGTGGGGTGAAAGGAATGCGGGGGCGCATAAGGGCAGAAGTGGTTTTTAGCGGTTGTTCGCCGCTACTCTCGAGCGATATGCTATCGTTTATATTAAAACATGTGTATTAACTGTAAATATAATATTTTAATTCTAAAATAAAAGGTTTAAACCTTAAAAATTAGTAGTTCCTTTTTATTAACATGGAAGAACTTCACTAAGTCTCTAGCACATTATGTACTTGCGTAGTAGTTAAATTTACTAATTACTTGGCAAAAAGAAATTGTATGGAACAGGAGATTCTGACAAATCATTTTTTACGCTCTTTAGTACAAGAAAATGTACCAAACCAATGCTAAACACACTTTGCTCATATTGATATTTTTGTGAAAAATAAAATTGCTGGGAAATCTTCTGTTTAGCGCCATTACAGCCCCTCATTATAATTGTATTTCTGATATTATCTTTCGACAAAATCAGTCTAAAGGATTGTTCATAAAATTTTACTCAACCGTATTAGAGAGAGCAGTTGTTAATTAAATGTCTAGTTGTGACTTGGTGGTACAGTTGATGTTTCTGTGATAATGATCCCAGAAGAGTAACAACCATTTAGCTCATTTTTGTTATACGGAGCATAGGCGCCGACTTTATAGGGTTTGGGGGGGGGGCCGCTCGAGCCCCCCCCCCAAAAAAAAAAAATGTTTTAAGAGGAGGGACTGAGCATCCCCCCCCCAATAATTTTAAAGTCATTTTTCGATACAGTATGGATTTTCTGAGTATCCATTTGCACCGATAGTGGATGGCACCAAACTTTATCTACAAAGTGTTACCGCTAACGGGTAGCCGTCGGCTGACCACATGTGGGGACCATGAATTGCAGCGAACCGGCTTCCGGAGTTCCACTTCAAAGGATGGCGGAGATTAGATAGGTCACTCATCGGGATCTGCTTGGGATGACCCCCAAAGCGGAGAGTGGGATTTCATTACTAGTGGGGTGGTCATTATCTCTGTTCTGAGAACTCCAGAAAGTTGTCCGACTAAGTTTAAGGAAGGGACGTAGTTTTTTCTTATCAGAAATTGCAAGATGGACACCCAGGAAAACTGAGAAGATGGGGGAAATTTGGTCAAGAAGTTCTAATAGTAGAGTCCAGCTACCGAAAATTTCGAAAGATTTAATTCATACGGTAAACGAATCACCTAAAAGAATGGAGCTTTTGACAAGGATTTCCACCCAAAACCATTCCAAAACTGGATTACGGCCACTTTGCCGAAGTAGGTGGGCAATGAGAGCATCAAGCATCAATTCTATTATTAAAAATTACTATAATTTAGTGGAATTTTTCGAAGTTTTCTCCGAAACGGATTGTTCCGATATTGCTGCAAAATGCTCCGGATATCTAGAATAGATGTCCGATTTCAAAACATTTTTCTCCCTTTCTTTATACAGCCATGTGAAGAGCCCTATGGAAGAAGTAAACCAACAGATACAGTCTTCTCAGATAGGGGCTTCCGAGATTAACCAAAAAATTATTTGTTTGTCAGAAATAATTAATGAAAAACGGGATAATTTTTAGATGTTTTGGGAAAAATGTATCACTAAAAAGGATAGTGTTGTGGATGAACCAAAACTCCCTCGGCATCGTAGTGTACCAAAGCGTTTAGAAAACTTTAGTTCAACGCAGAATTTTAAATTTTTTAGTCCAAATGATTTTTACAGACAGCTATATTGCTGATACTGTACTAAATTGCCTCAATGAAAGGTTTGAATCTTCATCAATAAAAAATATAGTTCCCATCGAAGAAGGGTGTGTTTGAGCAGCAAAAAATGGAACTGGGGAATTTCCAAGTGCTAAAGAGTTTTTCAAAGATGATTTGGATTGTGACCGGCTGTTATTGCATCTAAATATGTTGCATGATATTTCCAAACCAAGAAATGTTTCGCTGGATTCAATTAAAAATTTGAAAGAGTTCATTTTAAGTGACAAAGCTCTTGGAGATCTCTTTCCAAAAGTAAAAAAATGTTTGAAACTGTTGCAAACCATTCCAGTGACAACTTGTACAGCTGAAAGATCTTTTAGCTCTCTTTGTCGTCTTAAAACCTATCTAAGATCAACAATGGGACAAGAGAGACTTAACTATGTAGCAATACTAAATACGCATCAAACAGTTTTAGACGAACTGGATCTTAGACCTCTCTTGAATGAATTCATTGGACGAAATTAAATACGAAAGTCTACATTTGCTGTTTTTTAAATTAAAATTTTAATTGATAAAGATGATTTTCTTTAAAGATTTGAGTTTTAAATTGGGGTTTTCATTAAAATTATTTTTATTTAGTGTACCTAACTTGGTATTTATTGTACCTAATTTTTTATTATTCTTATAATTTACATAAATTTTGTCATTTTAAGTATGAAATTGTTAAAATTTCTCAAATAATATGCGAGTATTTTTTGTCAAAATCTGATTTAAAATCAGCAAATAAAAATTTTGGTTTCCAAATCTTGATCTATTGTTTCCAAATTCGGTTTTATTGTTGTATTTTTATCTTTATATCCCCTAGTGTTGTGAAATATTTTTTTATTGGTTCGCTGAACAAGCATTGTACAGTTAATATTTACTTAATTTTGAGGAGAAAAATATTTAAAAATATTAAACGAAGTTTACCAATCACTCACACATGCAATTCTAAATCCATTCTTTTAAAGCCGACCAACCGGTATAGTGGTTAAGGTGTTAGCCTCTAGATCGGAAGGTTCCTGATTCGAATCCGGGTTCGGGCATGGATGTTTGTAAATGTATGGTGTAGAGGCGGCTGGTGCACTTTAAATCTGTCGTGGCCGAAAGTCCTCACGTTGGGTTGGCGTGGAAGTCTGGAGAGTGGGGTGCCAGCTCAAGTGTTGCTTCGTCATCTGACCGTGGTTCAAAATTACGAGGTGTTGTCCTCGGATCTTTCCCTTAAGGGACTGATCCCGGACCGTCGTCAATAGCCCGTTGTGTAGCTCTAGTACGACGTTAACTAAAAATTACCATTACCATTCTTTTAAAACTAAAAAATAATTTTCTAAAATAAATTTTTATTTCCCTGGAATAGGATTTAAGGATTTCGAAATTTTTTTTAGAAAATGTTACATGTGCCATGAAAGTTCAGCGACGGTCCCAAATTAGTATGATGCACCAATTTTTATATCGACGCCGACCAACCGGTATAGTGGTTAAGGTGTTAGCCTCTGGATCGGAAGGTTCCTGGTTCGAATCCGGGACCGGGCATGGATGTTTGTAAACGTATGGTGTAGAGACGGCTGGTGCACCTTAAAATCTGTCGTGGCCGAAAGTCCTCACGTTGGGTTGGCGTGGAAGTTTGGAGAGTGAGGTGCCAGCTCAGGTGTTGCTTCGTCATCTGACCGTGGTTCAAAATTACGAGGTGTTGTCCTCGGATCTTTCCCTTAAGGGACTGATCCCGGACCGTCGTCAATAGCCCGTTGTGTTGCTCTAGTACGACGTTAACTAAAATTACCATTACCATATTTCGTTTTTTATTATTGGTATTAGCTTCCCTCCCAGAGACGTAGAAGAAAAAATTCGGAAGCGATGTATTTTTTTATTTTTTTTATTTTTCCAATGGCAAGGCAGTACAATTGCGAAGACAAATACAAATACAATACAATACAAAGTACAGAGTTGACCGAGGTCATTTTAGCCTTATACAAGGTCAGAAGTGATGGTCACTTGTGAAGGGGTACCCAGTGGGTGGACCATCATTGTCCCTAACAAAGGACAGCACAATTTACATCCATGCCCTAACCCCGGATTCGAACCAGGAATCTTCCGATCCAGAGGCTAACACCTTGACCACTAGACAGGTTGGTCGGCTCGGAAGGGATGTTGGTCAAAAGAGAATTTTTTTAGTTTCAGGGGGGATAGACCCCAATCTACGGATACTCCCTGGGCCCCCTCAATATTTTTCCTAAGTCGGCGCCCCTGATACGGAGTATACAAATTAGAGTTAATCTTCTTTACGTTGTTTACTTAATTTTATATTGGTGCATATAGAAATATTAGTGTCAACTGTTAGCCCAAGCATATTCTTTTCAGATAATTTTACTGACGTTTTTCTAAGACACGGATCAGTTTCATAATTGTACCTCTTCCAAAAAAGCAGCTAAGAGCTCTCATACGATTTGAAGTAGAATATCGTACACCTGACATTCGTATTTTACTTCAGTGATAATTCTTTTTGATTAGTTTTCTTTACAAGGTTACGTGTTTCGATTTTTAAACTTGGAACAACAAGTTTAAAAATCTTTTTGAAGCCTTCTAGGTCTATTTTTCAAACTTCCTTGTGAATTACTTGGTAGATCTTGAATCACAGCGTGAGAAAAGGTACGATTTCCTTGATTTGATTTCCAGAAGAATTATTTCTGATGAAAGATTCTCTGTGCCCGTTCACTTTACTCCTCTTTTGCTCAATTCTTGGGCGGGTAATTCGAGAATTTTTGCTTTAACACTATTTAAAACAGTATCTGGTAACAAATATTCATCAATTTCTTGAGAAATATAAGTTAAAATAGCATCGACTTTCGTTTGAATCGAATTTATTACCCAAATGTCAAAAATGGACTGACGAAAAGTTTCCATAGTCATTCTGAAATTTAAGGACTATCTATCAGTTCCGCAAACTTCCTCAAGAAAGGTTTAGTCCTGAGCACGTCAAATGAGTCAGGCTATAATACACATGTAATGTATGAGTAATACACGAATATATAACATGTTAAAAGTCTAGTTGAAATTTGAAATCAGCAGTTGCGTAAGACGTTAATTATCCCAAAATTCAAAACAATTTTTTTTATGAAATATTACACAAGAAAATAAAAGCACGTAAACAAACCACGATGAACAAAAGATAATGATCGTATCCACTAAATAGTGCTAAAAAAATATAGAACCCACACTTTTCAGTTTTCCTCAAAGTACTAACACGAGTTCGCTAGATTGGTTTTGCAGTGAGCGCATTAAGTTCGACTTTGAACCCCTGTACTTCCTGTTAGGAGGAATTACTCAGAAAAATAAAACCGTAGTCTTGATTTTTTAAAAATAATAAAAAAGTGAGCATACTACTTTTAAGTTACGATATATTTTCAACAATCTAAGACACTAAGAAAATTGAATTTTGTCCTCCTAGAGTCGAAAATGACGCACTTTGCGGCGCTTCGAATTTTTTCAATCGTCTCCAGGAACGGCTGTTTCGCCTGCCTCTCCGAAGTGTTCCCAGACCCCCTTACCTAACTTGAGTGATGGAGACGTGAATGGCATTTACGACTTACGCTTTCCATTCATAGTAGTGTCCAAATGCCGCTCAATGGAAACTGAGGGAAAGGTTGTAACATTTTTAGACCACTTCTGGGGGTCTTCCTACTTTTCAACCATTTGATCCCTTTTCAACTCCCCGTTATGTTTCTAGCAGGGGCGTATATAAGGGGAGGGCCGAGGGGGCCATGGCCCCTCCCGAAATTTTGACAAAACTCAATCATGGTAACTTTTTATTTTGAATTTTTTGAAATCAAATTTGTATTCCTGGCGGAAACAATTTTCTTAAATTTTTTTTTATTATTTGGACACATTTAAAACTAAACAGAGAAGTTATTTCCTTTCCCGAGTAAAGTAAACACAGTCGGCTGGACACAGGGATCACCAAAATTTATGCTGGTTGATGAAAGGTGTGCTGTGACCACGTGGTTGTGAGAGTGCTACTTAACAGGGAACATTTTCTTCCGCTGCCTGCAGAATCCAATGGACACCCCCGACAGTTTTACGACTTTGCGAGGTAAAAAAACCCTCTGTCTAGCTTCCCAAACAACCTCTTGGGCATTTCACTTGTTTTACGACCCCAGCCTTAGAAATTATAATGTTGTGGAACGGAACGACCGTTAACCATTCGTTATATATGCATATTTTCAATAATAAAAATTTGGAAAGGAACAAAATGTATTTGAAACGTTTTGGGTAAAAAAGTTCTCAATTAAAAAATAAAACAAAATTTAAATTTTTATTCCGTGTTCTAGTTCTATCAGTCATAATTAGTAAACTAATATCCAGATACTCATACATTAAACAAAGAAATTTCTATTGAGATAGTAATTAAAAGTAAATTACCTATCCATCAACTTTAAGAGTGGGCCCCCTGTATATAAGAACGAATTATAGAATATTTTAAATAAGTAAACAAGTTACTTTTTTCCAATTAAAGAAATGCATATTTCACTATAAAAGTAATATTTAAAATTATATTTCTCAATTTCTAAAAATACATTTAAACTGTTCTATTTTTTTTAAATCTGTGTCTGACCTTCTATTCCTTTTAATATCCATGCAGGTTTTTAGTCATTATTATATACACTGACATTATTTAAAATCCATAACTACCTATTTTTAGAAATAAATTTTAAACAATTTGAGAATTTCAAATTGTTGTTGGAAATATATTGAATTGTTATTATTTATTCAAATTGATATCCTGAAGTCCTAAATAGCTTTCGAATGTTTGCTTCCCCCAAAATTAATACATTTGTACGATGTATACTAAATTGCTTTCAATAATATTTGGCACCCCCCGAAATAAACTCCTATATACGCCACTGGTTTCTAGCAAGTAACTGTAATAATTTTGTTTGGATTAAAATTCGCTTATGGAGATCTTGGCAATAACAAGGGCTCTCTCCTGCCTCCCCTTCTTTTCAACATCAATGACATCCCCACAGGACCAAGAACTTCCCTCGCCATTTATGTAGATGACACTGCCATCATGTACCAGAATCAAAACAGGAGATTTCTTATTAAACAGATTCAAAATTATGTTGATAAACTCCAGCTCTGGCTTACTAACTGGAAAATCAAAATTAACGCCTCCAAATGTGCTCTCCTTATGTTTTCTAACAAATCTCCTTCTCAACTTCAAAATATTACATTTTATAATAAACCTATCCCATTTGTCAAAAATTATAAATACCTTTTTGAACTGAAATGTAAGTTGTTCCAAATCTTTATTACGGTCAGTTGTGCTTCTATCAAACATAAAATCATTGACTTTTGTTTCTGGGAACTTTAATACACCTACAGTTGAATGTTTACAACTACCCCATATTTTTCAAGGGACAGGGTAATTGTAAACATAACTTTGCCAATAGTTTCGTTCAATTTGGATAAAAAACCAATATGTTGTCCCGTGTAATTTTGTATTGAATCGTATTTAGTACGTTTGAATTGCGTTTTATTGCATTTTTCGTGTTCTTGGGGAGCAGGAAGACTAGTTTACTAAAACTGCACACTTATGGTGAAATTCTCACAATTGACCAAGTACTGTCACGCTTGAAGGAGGCAGAAGAGAAAAGATCTTAACATCGAACCTGTATTTGAATACATTAAAACCCTATCTTCAAAATTTTTCAATAGACTCCCACTTGTCCCAAACCCACTGTTTCCGCTAGCACGCCTTCTGATCTAACCGCTGATTCGGCGAGAAGTTCTTAATGTGTACAAGTGTTTTCAAGAGATTTTATTAGAGTGAATTAATTAAAGAGCAAATTACCTCCACTGAGGAATATGTGTTTCCTTTTTGAAGTCGGAATTATTGAGTAAAACTGAGCTGGTTTGGTCACCGCAGGTGGCCCCCTCGTCCCCGCTGTGATAGCAGGTTATGAGCGGTTTTTTGTGGCCAACCACGGAAGGAGAGTATTCCCCAGAATTGGGGCGTTCATGGTCCGTCGAGCCGGAGCGTGGATTGTGATGAAGAAAAATTAATAATTATAATAAATTAGACTAAACTAATATATGCCAACTGTGAAGATGAAAAAATTGAAAGTTTTACGTTGGAGCAAGAAGAAATAAATGAAACTATCTATAAATTTAGAGCTAGAACTGAGTAAAAAACTATCAAAAATTAGACCTAAAGAGTCAAAATCAAATTTAAATTCGTGTTCAGAAGCGAAGTTGAAGTTACCTCGCTTTTCATTGCCTACGTTTTCCGGCAATATTCACGAATGGCTTTCTTTTAGTGATATTTTCAAGGCCAGTGTACATCAAAATCAAACTTTGTCTGATGCGATGAAATTGCACAGTACTTAAAAGCGTCACTCAAAGGCGATGCTTTCCGGATAATTCAATCAATTTCAATAGCAGATGCTAACTATGAGCTTGCGTGGTCTCTCTTAGAAGAGCGATATTCAAATAAAAGGGAGCAAGTTTATGCTCATCTTAATAGATTTTTTAATGCTCCAAACATTCAAAATGAGTCCCCTTCTGCTAAGTTAAATTTAATTGATGCTGCAAGTGAAAGTGTGAGGTCACTAGAGATATTAGGTCAAAATATTGAGGGGTTTTCCACAATTGTGTTAGCCTATATTATGAGTCAAAAGTTAGATATTAATACCAAACTCTGGTGGGAGAGACATCTTAAAAAAGATAATTTACCTAGTTTATCTGAATTATTAGAGTTTTTAAAAAATCCTGCGCGAACTTTGGGTGCTTCTAAGGTTTAGGTAAACCGAAAGAGAAATGTTCATAAGGTAATGTCAATGGCAGCTGTAAATGAAAAAGATTTTCGTAAATCCCTTATATGTAACGAAATTCATGCAATTTTTAAATGTCCTAAGTTTCTTGATAAAAACGTGCATGAGAGAGTAGAGTTAATTCGGAAATTTAAATTGTGTTTCAATTGTTTAAAATCACATAGTGTAGGGCAATGTCCGTCTAAATCATTTTGGAATATTTGTGGAGTTTCAAAAAGACATAATTATTTATTGTGTTACTCTCGAGAAAGGGGGCATTCGGAAACTAATAACCCTAACTTAAGTGGGGAAAGAATCCCGAACGCGAGTCTAAACAGATCTGGCAATACGAGTTTTGGGAAGGTACTTTAGGCACTATAAAATTGTAAAATAGTAGAAATTCAAAGCTAGTTAAATAGGGAATCGAGGGTCGGAAACGCCGTTTGCGGTTATTTCGCTACTGCGCAGCATAGGATATTTGCAAAAAATGCATCCCAGCGAGTATCCTTTAGGCCAGGGGTGGCCAACCTGTGGCGATGCACCAAACTTGGAGCATTGGATGATTACAAGTGGCGCATTGCCTCCTTATTCTTTTGAAGTAGGCGCCATAACTGAAAATATCTTCATATTTTCAACATCATAGTACTCTCAGTTCAATTCATAGAGCTTTCTTACTCCTCATTTTGTCGCAATGTTTTGAGTTTGCAATTTATATTCTGTGTGATACGACGTACTTGTGATCTGTTTGTTCTTTTTCAAGATTTTTTGTTACTTTTTAATGTTTTTTTTTTTTTTTTTTTTTTTTTTTACATTCCTGTTATTTATCACTGTGCCAAAGAAAATGAGCAAAAGAAGCGCAAAAAGTATGAGAGAAAAAGTGAATTTAACGAACAGTAAGAAAATGAGTTGTTATTTACAGAAAGTCCATCAGGAAAATCGTTTTTTTGCATTGTTTGTGAAACTACTCTTTCACACAATAGAAGACATGATCTTAAGAAACCCTATAAAACACAACATCAGGCTAACATAGAAGGAAAAATTAAACTTGTTCTCGGGTCGGAGTTACGTAAAGAATATGTGACTAAAAAAAAAGGAAGAAATCAGAAGGCAAGATATTTTTGCTATTGTAAGTTCTGAAGACGAGGCGATGACAGAAGCGTCCTATGAAATTGCTTTAGCATTGGCGAAAAAAAAAACCTACTCTGACGGAGAAGCCTTGTTTCAAAATATTTGCACGCCATCTTGGTTATAAAGATATTGAAAATAAATCAGACGAAATTGCTATACCATGGCAGACTAATGTGAGATGTATCGTGGAACTCTGGATGCATTTTAACAACTGGAAGATTTTTCTCCAGCTTTGGTTGAATTAATATACATATTTGATGTAGTCCAGTAATAAGCATTTTTGTAAGAAGAATTTATTATAATTTTAATTTCTTTGAAGAACTTGCTAGTCTGGAGTTATTGCATGATGAAACAAGAGGATAAGAGATATTTAAAATGTAAAATCATGGAAAGAAAACCTAAATTAGATTATTGCAGGGCTCGAAATACCCGGGTGCACAGGTGCACTGTGCACGTGAAAATAAAATTGTGCACCTAATTTTTTCCCGCTAGGCGCACCTGTGCACCTAATTTAAAAACTTAGGTGCACCTGTATCAAAAAATATATTTCGAGGCCTGGATTATTGTACTCATCAGTATGTGTACTGACGGTACGCCGTAAATGGCACTACAAAATTTTTTGGAACATTTTTTAAATCGTACTTTACTAAAATATCAATGTATTATACACCAAGAGGCACTGTGTGTGAAATTTAAAAAAATGCAGCATGTTTTGTTACCGGTCATAGGCGTAACTAGGGTTGTTGAATGGGGGGGGGGTCCTTCCAAAAAGTTTGGATTGTACCCCAGTAAAAAGAGGAAGATTAAAGTAATTATATTAATATAATTACACCTATTAATTATTTATTATTAATTATATTAATATGGTTAATATATGTTAATTATTATAAATTAATTAGATTAATATGGTCATTATCTATTAATTATTAAAAAATAATTAATTATATTGATGCATATTCATTAATTAACACTTAATTTTTAAAAATCAAAAAAAAAATTTATCGCTTTTTATTTAAAAAAAAAACGTTGCCGCAGCCGCCGTCGCATGGTTGAAAACTCGCTTTTTTGCTCGATTTTTAGACAATTTTCCGAGAAAGTACGGATTAGAAAATGAAATCTATGAAGAAAACTTTTCCGGCTCAAAACGGACCTAAGGTTGACTGATATCATTGAGCCGGACCACATATCTTCAGCGCACACATTCCGGGGTCGACCACGTCCACGCCCTATCGTGTTCATCCTGGGCAGATAAGGGTTTTTCGGACGGCGTGTCACTAGGCCCACTTCTAAAATTTCTCATTAGAGGCTTTCCCTAGCTTCGGCTAATCCGCTGTGGGTTTTCAGTAACTCGGTACGGAGGGGTCTGCTTCCATTCGAAGGAAGGAAGGATTAGAAAATGACGAAATTAACATGGTTTGTTCAAAATTATACAAGGAACACGACAAAGAAGATTTTTTTCCGATGCGGCTGTTAGTTTAGTATTTATTAAGTGTCTAAGTGAAAAAGCGAAATTTCAAACGCGAGTGAGCAAAAGACGTACAAATTTTCAGTCTTCAGTCGTGATTTTTTAGAATGTTTCTAAACGTGAATTTTTGCAGTTCGTCGAGCTATTTTAGAAATTTCAATTTGGTTCTTGGTAATATGTTTTTAAAATTCGGGAAAAATCAGTACATTTTCGTTATTTTTTTGGAAAAATGTCATATCTATAGCTTATTACTATTAGTTTTTATTTTAAAAACATCGCACAAAACCTTAGAATATACTCTTTCTTACGGTACAATTATTTTCGAAATGGGTTAATAAATAAATTCGATGTGATCAAAAGTTGGTCATACAAATTTTGGAATATTGGTAAATTTCCGTCAATTTTTATTAACTGTCATATCTATAGCTTATACTATTATTTTTAAATTTGAAAGCATCACTGCAAACCTTAGAATGCACTCTTTCGTATAGTACAATTATTTTGGAAATTTGTTATTAAATAAATTTTTTATGCGATTATAAGTTGTTCATATAAAAATTTCGGGACTGTAAGATCGCAAGTTCCGATACACAAAACTAAAACTATCATATGTGTAGCTTAATACTATTAGTTTTAAAATTTGAAAATACCACGTGAAAGCTTGGAATACACTCCTTCTTACGGTAAAATTACTTTTAAAACTGGTTCATAAATAAATTCGATACAATCAAAAGTTGGTCATACAAATTTCGTAATTTTTAGATCGCGGAGCGATAGCATTCATTCTATTCATACATTTATCTTCACGGAAATGAAGGTTACATTTTCTGACTAACTTATATATTTTCCAGATAACAGATTTATCATAGCAACGTTTTTTTTTTTTTTTTTTAAATTTGGTGAGGAAAAATGCTCGCTTTTTTAGACGGCTTCCCGTAAAAGTAGAGATCAGAAAATTGAGATTAACATGGTCTATTTAAAATTGTAGAGAACAAGATGGAGAAGATTTTTACTGAGACATTGAGTGTTAAAATAAAAGAGAAATCACGTACAAAAAGAATGTTGGTTTGCAAATGAAACCAAAAAGGATTGCGTAGTAATTCCCGGGGGTTCGCGAGGAGGGGGCGGAGTCCCCTAGTTTATACAATATTTACCAGATGTTTTTATGGTGAATTTTAAAATTTACAATACATTTAAATTAGAAATTAAAACGTCGATTTTTTCGTAATTTCTCAGATTTAAACTTGATTTGTTTGAAGTACATCGGTAAATTCATCGGTACTCAATTCTGATTTTTTCTCGTCTATGAGTGCTCACAATTTTTTAATAAGTGTATTAATTATATACTTGTGAATAACTACATGCAACTGTAATATTTATGATGAGATTAAGACATGAAATCATTCATCAGTATTGGAAGAAACATCACAGAAGCATAGGCGTGACTAGGGTTGATGACTGAGGGGGGAGGAGTTCAGTCCCGAGAAGTATGAATTGTACACCAATAAAAAGGTGAAGCATCTGGAGACTTTTCAGGGAAATTTTCGTATTTTTATGTTAAAAATCACACGATATATTGATATATTTTTTTCGTAGAACATTGATAAAATTATTAAAAATTTTGCGTCTAACAAATGTTAGTCACTTTCATTTCAAATAAAGTCGTTTTAAACAATGTTATTTTATAGTATCATACATAAGAAACACATTGTTTGGTTTAACAACAAATTATTTAAGGATAATCTTGAATTGCACTAAAACCTTGCTTTCATCCGAGTTTGTTTAATCCGAACCATCTGTTTTTAAAATTTGTGAAACAAAATACAGTAAATCAGTGTCAACATATATTACAATTATTGAAATAAAAAACATCATTGATAAGAATGCACATACATTCAGATTTTTAGGTTATCATAAAATTAGAAAGAATCGCAAAATAATTACTAGAACTCCATGAACTGTAAACATTTGGATAAAATTAATTAGTTTTAGCTGTGATAAATACAAAAAACATTTTCCTAGTTGGTTCTTCAAAAAACATATTCTATAAGTTAAAAGTAAAAAAAAATCAAGTGAATAAAAATTTCACTTTTGTCGTGCATTTACGTATATTTCCGTGTATAAGCCCATAATGTTTGGAACTTTTTCTAAAGCTTTAGTGGAGGTGGGGGGTCGGCTTATATACGGATCCGCTAATTTCGCAAAAAACTAAGGTACATTTCCGTTAGCCGGGCGCAAGCAATAAATCGCCAAATATAGCACACAAAATAATAATTGAATACCCTTAACTAATTAGCACATAAAAATAACAATTGGAAAGCGAACATTTTTTGACACAGCTGTCGGATTCGGATATCCCACCGGTGGCAGCAACTTCGAATTCTTTACGAGCGATTAACGATTTTTATAGCAAATCTAACGGGTGTTGGGAAAGCAAACTTTTTTTTTTAGTTCGTGCCATCCGGACCCGGATCCGAATCCAACAGCTGTTCCAATTTTTAAAGTATTTTAACTTACTTTTTGAATGCAGCCTTTAAGCAAAAAGAGAAAAATAAGTCATATAAATTCTTCAAATTCCGTGTCTGAATCCGAGTTTCCGAATAGTTCGTAAAATTCGGCTTCACTCATTGCGATGTCTTGATGTGTATCATCATCAGTTCCAATGCCATTTCCGTACTAGAATTTATATGTTCTTCATACACATCGCTGCCAAGTGTCAATGAGCTCGCTCCCCCTTTGAAACTTTATGTACCGCACATGTTTTAAGATGCACGGCGAAGATAAGTGGCACTCAGGCATGAGAATCTTCCGCGTTTCCGCGGATTTCCGCTTTTTTAGGATTTTTTCATGTTTTTCCGCTTTTTAGTAATTTTTCGCGTTTTTCTAGTGATTTTGGCCGTTTTTAAGAACATGACGTCATTAGTGTTTCTAGCCAATGAGAATATATTTCAAGCTTTGAAGAACCGGATGTCCTAGTGACGTTTTTATGTACTAGTTGCTAGGTCTAGCGATGTAACGATACATCGCGAAAGACGGTGTGAGGAGGACAACCACATCGGTTTTATGATTGCGATGCATCATGACATCCCTTAGCTAGCGCAGGTCTCGCGGTCATCGTGGCATCGCGATATTTTCCGATATTACACAGGCATCCCTTAGCCTAGCTCAGATCTCACTGTCATCGCGATTTTTTCCGATCTTACTCAGCCATCCTTTAGCTAGCGCAGATCTCGCGGTCATCATGACATCGCGATTTTTCCCGATCTTACACAGGCATCCCTTAACTAGAGCAGATCTCGCGGATATCGTGACATCGCGATTTTTCCCGATCGTATTCAGTCATCCCTTATCTAGCGGACCCTCGTGACATCGCAATTTTTCCCGATCTTACACAGGCAGCATCCCTTAGCTAGCGCAGATCTCGTGACATCGCAATTTTTTCCGATCTTACACAGACATCCCTTAGCTAGCGCAGATCTCGCGGTCATTGTGGCATCGCAATTTTTTCCGATCTTACACAGGCATCCCTTAGCTAGAGCAGATCTCGCGGTCATCGTGACATCGCGATTTTTCCCGATCTCACGGTTTTCCGATGACGCGATGTTATCGCTCAGCGCCAAATTAATAAAGAATTTCTGAAAGTCATTTGTGTCCTAAAGATGACTTTCGATTCCAAATTATTATTTTTTTTTTAGAGAAATTGAAATTCAGTATAATTTAAACAAAAATGATTTTACACATTTTAAGTTGAATTCCAAAAACCAATTCTTGTTTCTTGATGTTACAATCAATCCGTTTGCATCCTTTTTTGTTGCGAACTTCTGTGGCAATCTAGGTCATATATGCCGTCATCATTACTTAGAGGAATCAAATGCTCCTTTATTTCTATTTATGCTGAAGTTTTTCTTAAAAGCTAATTTTGTATCTCTACTTGAGCATATATGGTGTGTGGGGGAAACACACGCACACATATATTAGGGTGCATCAAACGCCCATCTAGAAACAAATCAGTATGTCTCCAATCTCAAAATGTTCCATTACCCTTAAAAAGTTACCATACCAATTCTTTTTGTTTTTTCAAACAGTTTTAGGGGTCCACAACAACTTTGAAATTTTATATTTTCTGTATCAGCATCATCATCAATTACAACCAAGATAAAGTTAATGTCAAAACCATGTGGTAACACTGACTTGACTAAAGACTGCAGCTTTAACTTTGTTAACAATACATATCCTGTTTATTTCAACTTTTGTTTATTGCTAGTTTGATTCTGATTTGGACAGTTTACACTGGCTTAACTTTAACTGAACTTCTTGTTCTGATTTCCCTATGGAAACCAGACTGACTTCAAATATTTTTGGTGTTAAGTAAGATAGTTGTGATGATTCAAAAATAAATGGCTTCTAACTTCCAACTAATTTGCAAGTTTTGAGGTGTATGATGTATCATATTGAAGAAGGTGTCCAAGAAATAGAACTAAATGGAAGTCTGCAAAACTAGTCCTTTCCCAAGCAAAGCTGTTTCATGATAAAGCAAATATCCCAATAATCAGTGAACAAAAAGTTTGTGAAAAACTTATAAAACTTCTTGATGACAGCTCAAAATTAAGAGGGATACCCCTTAATCGAAGATCTGCACCAAATACTATAGACAAGTTAAAACAGATGGAATATAAACTAGCATTAACATTTTTTTAATGGTCTGTAAATGTAGAAAAGCAAATACAGAACAAAGAAGACCTTGCCTTCCTTCAGTCAATGTAAAGTGACCGTTTGGCAACATTTAGATCACATGACTAATGTCTTGCGGAAAAACTCAACCGAAAAGAACAGCTTCTACAGCTACAACAAATAAGAAGGGGAAAAGTGAATAGAGAAATGAGTTCCAACTTAGTATTACATGATATTCTCAGCTCTATCTATGATGATTGTGATGAACAAAGTGATACAAATTATGTGGAAAATTTCCCTTTTGAAGGACGATCAACAAGTACTCAAAGTCGTCATCAAAATAAAAGAACAGGACCGACATTATTAATTCCATACAACATTATGATGAAAGCTAATCTTGTTTCACTAGCAACACAATTAAACATGAGTCCAGCACAACAAGCAGTATATACAAAAGCATTAATTACATAACTAGGAGGAGAGACATCTACTATTGCAGCATCTTATGCAACAGCAGATAGATCAAGAAGGCAAGTTGCAATGAAGATTTCAACTACCTGCAAGGAACAGTGGTGCTTTCCTAAATACAGTGATCTCTCACTTATGCGCGGGCGTTGGGGACAGCGAAAAAAACGCGTATAAGTGAAAAACGCGCATAAGTGAAAAACCACAAAAGGGAGCTTAAAAGTGAAAAATCAATACAGTGTATTGTAAATACTATGTATATACTTCCGGAATTGAACTGAAAATAGTCACGCAGAGTTTCCAAAGCTTCAAACGCTACTGAGTGAGCTGCGAGAACTTTTGCAACATCTTCATCATCGTCGTCCTCTTCATCTTCGTCACCACCATTTATTTCGGCTGCAATGTCTCCTATTTCCCGCAATTGAGCTATGATTAAATTTTCATCTGCATCAACGAAATCGTTGAAAGTAGTGCACGTAGCGAGTCCACCAAGATACAATATGCCAATCTTCTTCGTTTATGTCATTTTCACAGTTTTCATTTTCTAGCTCCTCACATTCATTTTCGGCTGGAAACGAAAATCCTGCTTTCTTAAAGCAGCTTTTAATGCACTTGTCAGTAACGTTTCTCCATGATGAACACAACGTATGAATTGCATCAAGGACGGTAATTTGCTTCAATTCGTCTTTTAATGCACGTTTTGTTTCTGATGTAGCCAGAAGTCGAAGGATTAAAGTTTTTCTGTAGTGCACTTTCACACAACGGATGACACTCAGATCCAAAGGTTGAATCTTGCACGTGCAATTTGCAGGAAAAACACAACTTTCGTGTTATTGAAAGTTGGAATATCTTGTGGGTGAGCAGGACACTGATCCATGAATAACAGAAATTTCCGTTTTTCTTTTTGCATTTTCCTGTCGAATTTTTGAAGGAAATCCAAGAAAATATGCGATGTCGTCCACGCTGTTTTGTTGCTAGCGCAGTCGCAAGGACGCTTCTTCACGTTCTTAAAACAGCGAGTTTTTTTTTATCTGCCAATGACCAATGGCGGGAATTTTTCTGAACCATCAGCGTTGCAACACAGCAAGGCAGTTAGTCTTTCTTTACTTTTTTTTCCACTATGGCATGGTTCTCCCTTGAATGTTAAGGTTCTGTCGGGCATCAGTTTATAAAAAAGTCCAGTTTCGTCAGAATTGTAGATGTTTTTCGGTTCTTATCTGTTTAATAAAGTAGCCAAGTCTTCTTTCCATTGTTCTACAGTGTTTTCATTGACACTCGCACTTTCCCCAGAAAGGACACGAGTTGACAAGCCATGCCCTATTTTTGAATTTTTCAAACAATCCATGTGATGCAGAAAAGTTTTCCATTTCAAAACTCTTTGACAATTGTACGGCCTTCTCCCTTAGAAGCTCAACGTTAACAGGAATGTTCGATTGACGAGCTTCTTTAAACCATAGCTACAAAACCTTCTCAAATTCTTCGAACTTTCCACCTTGAATTCTGCTTCTTTTCTTCGACTGAATTCCACATTCTCGATGAGCGACTATAATCGCCTCTTGAATTTTTAAAATCCCTCTCAATGTCGACTCTGGAACATTAAAATGCTTCGCTAAAGCTTTTATAGAGTTGCAAGGATTTTCTTCGAATTTTTTTATAACAGCCATTTTAAACGAAAGCTACAATTTTGTTCGTTTTGCCGTTTTAAAACGATACCATCTAACCCGAACTCCAAAGAAGGTTCTTTTGTTAGCGATCAATGTCACGTGGTACGTACCGTACTAACCACTCTAATTGGCTGCTGTATAAATGCGACTTTTACTGCCGTCAGTCACAAGACCCCTCCGGTACACCCGTGTATATGGTAGAGGAATATGTTCCGGGAATCCAAACGATAAGGGAAGGACGAGGGAATACATTTCTAGAAGCAGAACAAAAAAGGAAAAGTTTTTGCGATAAGCAACACCTGACTTGAGGAAACTACTTGAACTGAAAATTTTTTTGCGACGCGCATAAGTGAGAGCTGCTTTTTTATTGTGGCGTATAAATGAATAAGAGTTATCATTGTTTTCCTATATTCATGGCCGGGACCGCGAAAAAAACGCGTATAACTGAAAAACGCGCATAAAAGAGAGCGTGTATAAGTGAGAGATCACTGTATATACAACTGAATTTGGATTCAAAACTTTCAACATCATTGTCCAATAAGTACAAAACTGAAGAACGTCTCACCATTATCGTTGGAAACGTTCACCAGCAAAAGATTTTTGATACGCCAGTATATTCCCAAGGAACTGATCATAAATGTGGCCCAATCATTTCTGATTTAATTTATGAGCAGCTCACCTCTTGGCAATGCACACATACAATTGTGAACATGACATTTGACTCAACTTCTTCCAACACAGGCCATGTTACTGCTGTCTGTGTCAGTGTGCTAAAGAAATTGGGACATGCGCTTTGGTCAGTTTGCCGCCATCATGTTGGAGAAGTCTTTTTATCCCACGTGTTTAATGACTTAAAGATCGAGGCTTCCAAGTCACCAGATATAACCTTGTTTAAACGATTTCGTGACAATTTTGATCACCTTGAATATTTTGATAGTGAATTGGAACCTTTTGACTCAAAGTCAGTGAATGTACATGCGAGAAGCATAGTTGATGGTCTTGGAGACAATGCAATCCAGACAGCAACATCTGCCATCGATTCAGAAAAAAACAGAGATGAATATGTGGAGTTCATAAAGCTTTGCCCATTGTACCTAGACTTTCCCAATAGTACAGGAGCCTTACCTAAAGCATGATGGATGGCCAAATTGTTAGACACAATTACAATTTGTCGCGAGTTGTTAATTTTAATTTTTACTACTGCGAAATCCTGTGCATACAGACCTGACTCGCGTGTATTTCATTTCATATTTTGGTTTTCCTCTTTTTTGAAATTTTGCATTCTCATGCCTGGTGGCACTGATAAAAAAAAAATCCCAAGCCACAGCCGTTTCCCTTGACCAATGTTGAACTGATCATCTGTCAATCACCCAGTCAGAGGTCCGGTATCAGGTGCGGAAAACTGGGAAATATCATTAGTGGTCATTTAGACCCTACCCGAGTTTAATTTAAAATCGTAATGTCCAGTACATCATCACCTGTCAATCACCCCGCCAGAGGTCGGATGTCAGGAGCTGGATCGTCTGGACACTGGAAAATCATTAGCAGGTTAAAGCTAGCGTTTTACTTTACAACGATTTGATGGGAAAATATTCCACCAGTTTTACTTCTTGGCGACATTACGCCCTCATGGCTTTAGAACGTATGGTTTGAACGTCACAAAAACATTTTTTTTTTACTCTTTGTTTCGCTTTACATAAAGATTTTGAATTTTGGGTAAATTTTTGAAGAAAACACGCACTCTCGGCCTATACATGGATCGGCTATATACGGCATTTATATTATGAGTGTAAAAATAATTTTTATATTTATGTAATCTAGTTAAAATAGCCATATAAAGCTTATACTCCGATTGCTCTTCATTGACAAATTTGACTACCTTTTATGACGAACTGAATGGGGGGGGTTGAACCCCCAACTCCCACTGGTTACGCCTATGAACTATTGTACCATTGTTTCATCGATTACATTTATTTATTCCACAAGAAAAACATTATATAAAATTAAGTTATGAATAGCTTGTGTAATATTAACAAGGGATTAATTTGTGAAAAACTCATTATATCTATATTAGCAAAATTTTTCTCAACTGAATGGGGAGGGGTTGAACTCCCAACCCCCACCCTGGCTGCTATGGTTATTACACAAGTAAAACATTAATTAAAATTAAGTTACGAACAGTTGGAGTAGTTATTAACAAGGGATTAATATGTGAAAAACTCATAAAATATATATATTAGCAAAATTTTTCTCAACTGAATGGATGAGAGTTGAACCCCCAACCCCCCCACCCTGACGGCTATGGTTATTACACAAGTAAAACATTAATTAAAATTAAGTTATGAATAGTTTAAGTAGTTATTAACAAGGGATTAATTTGTGAAAAACTCATAAAATATATATATAAGCAAAATTTTTCTCAACTGAACGGGGGAGAGGTTGAACCCCCATCCTGACTGCTATGTTTATTACACAAGTAAAACATTAATTACAATTAAGTTATGAATAGTTTGAGTAATTATTAACAAGGGATTAATTTGTGAAAAACACGTAAAATATATATATATAAGCAACATTTTTCTCAACTGAATGGGGGAAAGGGTTGAAGCCCCCCCCCTGGTTACGCCTATGTTACCGGTTGTGAAATGGGTGATTAAAATTAGAAGAAGAGTATTAAACAGAAGAGAATTCAGAGAATATTGAATTATTAGATTTGGAATATGGTGAACCTTTTCTTTATTGTGAGGTGCGCTGGCTTTCTAGAGGACAGGTTCTGAGTAGATTTTGGAAACTGAAAAATACTATTTATAATTTTTTTAGAACAGGAAATGGAATTTTCCTGATGAAAGAACCCTATTATTTTATAACAACTGGCTATTTGAATTGTCATTTTTAGTTGATCTACTAGCCATCTCAATAATCTAAATTCGACGCTACAAGGCAAGAAGAAATTATTTCCTAGCTTACGAAATAGCATTAAGTCATTTGAAATGACATTAAATCTGTTCATCTCTCAGTTAGGAAATCAGGATTTCAGTCAATTTCCACAGTAGTTGAAAGAGCAGAGGGGATGTGCTGCAGATAATAACAATTTGACCAAATATATTAAAATTAGTTATTACAAGGGTCATTTGAAAGTCGCTTTCTTGATTTGGCTACAGAAGAAAACTACATGCTCGCATTAATAAAGCTTTTTCACTTAGTGAACAAAATGTAGTGAAGATGCCTAGTAACATACAAATGGTACTCATTGATTTCAAAACAAATTCATTATTGAAATTAAAGTTTCATGAGCTTTATTATTCAGATCAAAATGCTTCTGACAAGTTCATTACACTGTAAACATTTTCCGGAACTAAGAAAATTTGCAAAAAGTTATATACATTGTTTTGGAACGACATACCGATGTCATAAAGCATTTTCATCCATGAAAATTATTAAAAGTAAAACGAGGTAGCGAATGACTGATTCAAATTTGAAGAATTCTCTGTAACAGACATTGTTTTACATACAATATAGTTATCACACCTCACCCTTTCTCTACCTCTATATCTCTAGTGAGTGTGACTGTGGTTCGTTTCATCTACTGGAGAGGACAACACTTCCTAGATATTTTAATCTATTTTTATTTGGACATTCTGGGTTATATAGGAATATAATTCAATACAGTAAAAAAACAGCAGCAGAGAGCCCCTCAGCGTCCGTTCGCTCTCGTCTCCGTGGGTCGAATCTCTCTTCCTTTTTCTCCTCCTGGCCCGGGTGACCTTCCCCTGACACCCCTGCCAACGTCCCTAGGGATGTTTCGTTCCCCCCAACACCAGTATCTCCTTGTTTTTGTGTTAGCCGGAGAACCTCAGATCCTCACAATAGTTAAATTATTTTAAAATGTTAATTATATCGATAAACATACTTTTATTAAAAACTAGCAAAATACCCGACCTTACTCGGTTTGAATTGGTTTACTCTAGATTGAAGAGATAATCAAAATATATAATGACTTACGTTTTTTGTAGAATAAAAATTTATTTTGACATCTTTCGCCATCTTTATATTTTCTACAACTTACTTTGGACACAAATCCTACACATGCATATCCATTCATGTAATACATTTCACATACATCGCACAATTGCTGTATGACAAAGCTACAAAATGACGAAAGGTGATACTAAGGTTACTACTATAAAAGACGATTTATAGGAAGATTTGGAATTCCCTTTCTTAAGTTCTTTTCATGTTCAACTCAATTAATTAAAATTACGATTTACGGCGAGTGCTCTCGCACTCATAGTCAACAAAACAATATTTTTTACTTGTGGCACTCTTGACTCCGGTATGCGACATTGTGAATTTTTGCAATCTTCTCCTGTCATTATTACAACGAATTTTTTAATGTTGGAAAAAGTTCCAGTTTGGATTAATAAACATTATTATTCTTTAAATAACGGCATTATTCTTTAAATAACGGCATTATTCTTTTAATAACGGCATTATTCTTTAAATAACGGCATTATTCTTTCAATAATGGCATAACTACACTTAAAATTTACTGAAAATTTATACTGACTTACCTAACATTTTTAAGTCTAATACTTTGTATTGCTGTTGCGTGAGATGAGAAGGAAAACACATTTATTAAAATAATAAATATTTAAAACTGGAAACAGCGAAGTAAAACAAAATAAAAGAAGTCGCAAAAAATTGTTCTAAAGATATTAATTTGTGATTCAATTTTATCTCTTGATCTCCGCACAGTTGCCACAACTTACAACTAAAAGTGTACAAAATTTAGAAATGTGAAATTAATTCAGAGCGAAAGAACCAGAAAAAATATCACTGCTCGCGCGATCTTGTTCATTCTCGTTTCATTGAAAAATATCGTCTGTCCCAAATATTCGGAAATCGTTTTCATTGCGCAAAGAATAAAAATAAGACTCGAAGTAAATGAAGTATCAGAGATGAAATTCCATAAAAAAAAATAATTTTTTGAAGAATAATTACTTTTTCAGCAGTACTGGTAAAGCAATCGAAGTAATCGTAATATTCAATAGACATTCCAATTTTTCCAAACCTACCAAATTATGGTTGATTTAAGTATACTTACTCAGGTGTTTTAGCATGAAACTCAACTAAATATAACAATAAAGAAATGTTTAATATTGCGTTCACTAAACTAATAGATAATGTATAAAATAAAATATCATGCAATCAAATATCTGGAATACAATTTATGTGATGTCTACACAAACACACAAACACAAAATTGAGCATAGAACAGAAAGACGGACAGACAGACTTTCGCAACCAATACCACTCACTAAATGAAGATAAGTACTCACTGTATGCAAATTTTCATGAAAATATCTTAAACCGCGTGGACGTGTATAGGGCACAACATACAGACAGACAGACACCAAAAGAAAAAAAGGCGGATTCGGTATCAGAAGGGTCCAAAACGGATAGAAAACTTGAAAGGGGTCGAAAATATTGAATGTACAAACAAACACTCCATTCTTATTTATATAGATGTTACTAAGGATATGAAAGGACCATGAACGTAAAGTAGAAAAGGTGCTGGAATTGTATGGCGCATTTGAACTCGTTTATGAAAAAAATTGGCGCATGGTATGTAAAAGAAATTTTTTTTTATATTTAGAATAGAAATTTTTTTAATCTCTTATTTTAGCATCTATAGAATACAGAAATAAGATTCAAAGACTGTTTAGACGGTTTTAAAGTACAACCTAACTGCCCTGAATTATTATTATAATCTACGCAAAAAATATTCTTTAGGCACTCAGAAATTTTTATAACATGTTTATTAATTACTATTGAAAATATGTGCAAAAAGCCAGACGAATACGGCGGTTTTAAATAATAACCCGACGCAAATAAAGATTTTACATAAGTATCGGCAGCTGCCGGGGAACTGGCTACTCTAGAAGGCAGTGCCTTGGCTCGCCGGTCTGTGATTGATTGCGGAGGAATCACGTGACTCGAGTTTGATGGGCAGCTTACTTACCAAGCATTTTGGAGGAGTTTATTTTTTTTCACACAAATGTGACCACACTGAAAATTAGTTTGAGCTCATTGCAATATTGTTTTTAGAGGTATTTTAAAATACGGTTTTGTTATTAACATTTTAAGTATTAACATATGCACATGTGTATTTAACTATGTATGTATACATAGTAATAATAATTAATTATTATAGTGATCATAACTGTTTTTAGTTACTACGTATTTTATAGGTAGATAAAATTATATTTTTATAGGTTATATATCATTAATGTACAATGGAACCAAAAACTTTGAGTTGTGTAATTTGTATTAAAAAAAAACCTATACTCTACTATGTTAAAAACGTGCCTGTATGTGTGTGGACTGTTCTGACGAATCTATGGCACTTACAATTATGAGACTTGGCCCACAGGCAGTCCGAATCTTTTGAAATTTTTCTATATATCGCGCTCGAATTTTAAAATTTAATCTAGAATATTTTTAAATTAATTTATTCGTTTTTTTCACCATCCTTTTTTCTGTTTAGGAGAAAGAAGAAGGACCGCGATTTTGATAATTTCGCCCCACTTACGTCAACATTTGGAACAATTTATTTCACCTTCCATTTTTCTTTTGCTCCGAAATGTGACGTCACTACATACCTCGGTACCACTCACTCGTACGGAAGTGCCAAGTTTTCCGATTCTAGCTTGTTTTGTCAAATGGACACACAAGTAATGGTAATTTTAATTAATGTCGTACTAGAGCAACACAACGGGCTATTGACGACGGTCCTGGAACAGTCTCTTAAGGCAGTGCTCCCCAACCTTTTTATCGCCGCGGACCGGATCAACGTTTGATAATTTTAACGCGTCCGCTGAGGGTGGGGGGGGGGGAGTTAATTGTTTATATTTAAGATTGATTTGATTTAATAATTTTAATTTAATTGTACTTAAACATGCCTTCAAAATAAAATACAGTTACACCAAAAAATGACTATAAAGTGATTTAACATTCTAACTCACTAGAACGCTAAATTAATGAGAACCCGGAGCTTGTTTCTTTGCAACGAGACTGTTTCATCGGGGGTAATAGGAGACAATGACACCCGAAGTGTGTTGCTTATGTCCAGTTTATTCCGTTGTTTTGTTTTGGTTGCTGTCACTGCAGAAAACCCCGCTTAACACAGATGGCAATAGGGATTTAAGTGCTGTGGTGGCAATCTCAAGGTATTCCACCATGACTTTAATCCAGAACACCGGCAAAGTAGTTGTCTCGAACGTAGTTTTAAGGCCGATTTCATTTTCAATCTCCAACAGTTGATCTTCGTCTTGCACAGACATGCTAGATTCTCCTGATTTGTTGACAAATGGGTTGCGGATCCATTCCTTACTAGTTCGTGGGTATTTTGTGGTTTCCCAACCACAAAATACCCACGAAGCACTCGAACTCTTTTTTTTTTTTAAGCAAAGACAGGTGATCGTGCACCAACTAGGAGAGTAAATGTTTAGGCTGAGTCTCGTCTAAAATCCCCGCTAACGTCTGAAACATGTCCAAAATGCCTCTGTCCACGCGTCGTCCCCACAACTTCAGTTTGACTTTAAATGCAGCTACTTTGTCTGCCAACTTGAAAACAGTTGTGACATTTGTCAAAATTGGAAAATAGAGACATACAGAATTCATAATTGAAGCTCTAGTAACCGAACAAATTTCAAGTTCTGATTTACCGCCTCCTAATTTGAGTGGACATTTCATAGATAAGAACCGCACAAACCCGAGATAAATACGCCAAAGTAAATAAAATGGTAATAATTTAATATTCCTTGGGCGGCCCGGTACCATTTGATCCACGGACCGGTACCGGTCCGCGGGTTGGGGACCACTGCCTTAAGGGAGAGATCAGAGGACAACACCTCGTAATTTTGAACCACGGTCAGATGACGAAGAAACACCTGAGCTGTCAATCCACTCTCCAAACTTTCAAACAAACTCAACGTGAGGACTTTCGGCCACGACAGATTGAAGGTGCACCAGCCGCCTCTACACCATACGCCTACAAACATCCATGCCCGGACCCGGATTCGAACCAGGAACCTTACGATCTAGAGGCTAACACCTTAACCACTATACCACTTGGTCGGCATATATATTTCTAATATATATATTATCACTTTAGCAAATTTCAAGCCTTTCTTGCTGAATTTTCAAAATGTTTTTGCTCTGTGCAAATCTTTCTTGATTAAAAATAATCACTGTTTTTTTTTTTACAAATTTCACAACTCACAGTTTTTGGTTGCATTGTACATTAATGATATATAACCTATAAAATACGTAGTCACTAAAAAGAATTATGACCGCTATAATAATTAACTGTTATTACTATGTATACACATAGTTATATACACATGTGCACATGTTAATGCTTAAAGTGTTAATAGCAAAACCATATTTAAAAAACCTAAAAAGAAATTACACTGAGCTCAAAATAATTTTCAACGTGGTCACATTTGCGTGAAAAAAAAATAAACTCATCCAAAATGCTTTGTAAGGCCCGGTGCACACATCCGGTTTTTCAACGTGCGGTACCGTAGCCCAACTATGCACACATAACCGTGAAATGACGCACGAATTCATTTCGCGCCATTTGCGATAAATATTCTATCGTAGGAAACATTTTTATTTTGCTTACTTGGTGTAAAAAAATATATATTTTGTAACAAAATAAACGTTACTGGATACAACCATTTATAAATTATTATTTATATTCCACTTGTTTATGAAAACAAGCTACTTCAGAACGGAGACTCCTGTGCGGCGCCGTGGGGAACTGCGATACAAATGTCACGCAAGTAGGACGTGCGTCGCCCCAGCGGCGCTGGAGGCATGTGTGCACTGCTCCATTGGATCTAATGTATCTCAGACCGCACTTGCGTTGCAGTAGCGGCGCCGCACGTTGAAAAACCGGATGTGTGCACCTGGCCTAATTAGCCCCAGCTGCCCATCAAACTCGAGTCACGTGATTCCTCCGCAATCAATCACAGACCGGCGAGCCATGGCACTGTCTTCTAGGGTAGCCAGTTCCCCGACAGCTGCCGATACTTATGTAAAATCTTTATTTGCGTCGGGTTATTATTTAAAACCGCCGTATTCGTCTGGCTTTTTGCACATATTTTCAATAGTAATTAATAAACATGCTATAAAAATTTCAGAGTGCCTAAATAATATTTTTTGCGTAGATTATAATATTAATTCAGGGCAGTCGGGTTGTTCTTTAAAACCGTCTAAACAGTCTGGGAATCTTATTTCTGTATTCTATAAATGCTAAAAAAAGAGATTAAAAAAGTGCCTAAAGGATACTGGGTGGGATGAATTTTTTGCTAATATCCTATGCTGCGCAGTAGCGAAATAACCGCAAACGGCGTTCCCGACCCTCGATTCCCTATTCAACTAGCATTGAATTTCTACTATTTTACAATTTCATAGTGCCTAAAGTACCTTCCCAAAATTCGTCATCAGCTCTCCTACTAGGTTCCCGTCAATCAATCGACAGAAGCAGGTGTTCGCAATGAATCAGAACTGGAAACTTTAAATGCGCGAGGAAGGGAATTTGTTCCGACGCAAAGTGCATCTTTTGCTGCAAGAACAAAAGTAAACACAGGGGTTAGCGGAGTGTTTACAGCGTTTCTTAAGATTCGGAATCCAAAACAAAGCTATTCATTATCGGGAAGAGGCTTGATAGACAGCTGGAGTGAAACATGTTTTCTGTCTGTCGCGATGGCAGAAAGATTGCAAATTAAAGAAACAAAAAATAAATGTGTCGGTGACGGGAATTAAAGGCGATTCTATGAGTGTTAAATATCGAACTTCTGCGGTTATTATTAATGAGTCGGGAGATTATATTAAGGAGTTAGAGTTCTTTATTGTTCCAAAAATAACGCGATTAATACCTAGTAAATTCATGGATGTATCAGGGTTAGAAATACCGGAAACTGTAAGGCTTTCCGATCCTGAATTTTATAGACCTGGTAAAATTGATTGGATTTATTGAGACCGGAAAAATTATATGTGCCTAATTCAAACTTAATTTTACTAGATTCAGCCTTTGGGTTCCTGGTAAGTGGGAGTATTTCCAGTTCAGGTTCTTAGGTTAATGTTCATTGTGGTTCGGTTAGCGAAACTGCACAATTAAATGAGGAATTGAAAACATTTTGGGAAATCGAGCAATTTGATAACTTTAAAAAATTTAAAAGTGCTGATGAGATTGAAGCGAATTCTCATTTTATAAAAACGTAGGGAAGAATCAGGATTGTTTGTATTTCAAATGCCCTTTAAAAGGGATCCTAGTTTGCTAGGTGAGTCTATGGCGATAGCCCTAAACAGGTTAAATTCCTTATGGAATAGATTAGAGAAAAATCCGGAGCTTTTAGCAGGAACCAAGGTTGTTTTTGTCCCTCAGGAAACCCTTGGGACAGTTAATAGCTTGCTTCACCCGAGGGTGAATTGGACATTAACCCGCATTTGCCACCACAAACGAGCTGCAGTGCAAACATCTTTTACAAGATGCTTTGCGGCGGTGGACCTTGGGAGCCAAGGTAATTTTTGTCCTTTAGGAAACCTTTGGGTTATTGGTAGTTATTAGTTGACGGGTTACTAGAGCAACACAACGGGCTATTGACGACCGTCCGGGATCAATCCCTTAAGGGAAAGATCCGAGGACAACACCTCGTAATTTTGAACCACGGTCAGATAACGAAGCAACACCTAAGATGGCACCACACTCTCCAAACTTCCACACCAATCCAACGTGAGGATTCTCGACCACGACAGATTTACGGTGCACCAGCCGCCTCTACACCATACGCTTACAAACATCCATACCCGGACACGGATTCGAACCAGGAACCTTCCGATCTAGAGGCTAACACCTTAACCACTCTACCGGATGGTCGGCGAAACATTTGGGACAGTTACGGCCGTATTCACAAGTCCGAGTTAACTCGAGGATCAACGATAATCCGCGAGTTATCGAAAAAACCGTATTCACAAGTCCTGATCCGTGGTTTAAACTGCCGTTTCGGTGTTACATTTTGATCCTCCGAAATCGGCGAGTTAACTCGCGAGTTACATTTGACGCATGCGCAGTACCATCTTTTTGGAAAAAGAAAATGGAGGACACGTTTCATTCTTTGCTCAATTACAGAATTCTTGCGACGACTGAACTGGATCTGTCATTACGGAGCACCTACTACATAGCAGATAATCTCCTCATACTAAAATTGCTTAAATGGAAAAATTTAAACATATTTTTATTAAAATTCAATAGAAAAATGAAAATAAAAATAGCTGCGTAATCTTAACCAAGCAGCTTAGCGAAAAGATAGATGGCGCTACCTCTGTCCTCTAAGCCGGAGAGAGCGAACGGTAGAAAACGACCATGGCAGATACAAATTCGCCGTAGAATTAAAATTATTCAGTTGAGTTACTACGAATGAAAGAAAATTGATAACGCAAGTTACTTGTCACGACACCAACACACACCCATACTGACAAGTACAAAGATAATCAGATTACATACAACTGTCAAGACACATTGTGTACAATTCTTTCTTGCCAAATTTAGGTTTCCATAAAAATCCAATTTAAGATTAAATACCTTTGCATTTCTTTTCCCAAACCCATATTAAAATGCTGTGCGAGTCCTATTTATTCACAATTTGGAATCAATTCTACGGCGAAGTACGTGCTTTATCAGTATGAATGCACATTCGGGTATCGTAAGCAATGTAAACAATATCATGTGATCGTGAGGAGCCAATCATAGCGAGCGTCTCATTTTAATCCCCGGATCACTTAACACGCCGTTTGAGAATACCGTTTTTGATAATCCTCGAGTTAACTCTTACTCGCGGATCAACTGATCCTCGAGTTAACTCGAGACTTGTGAATATGGCCGTTAATGTTTGCTTCAAGCGAGGGTAATCCGCAAGGGAAATATACACGTGGAAAACACCACGTAACGGATTAGCAACCGGAGGGTTGCGAGTTTGAATGCAACGAACACCGTCGTGTACAAAGGGGCAAGGTGCATGTTAAATCTGCTGTGACCTCACGTTGACATGTTGTAGTAATTAAACAGGTAAATAATTAAACAGTGTAACGAGTAAACTACGAGCTCAGCTGCAGTGCTATAAACCTCCGAACTAATTAAATGAGAACCCAAACTATATATCACCCCTGATCAAGGACACCCTCAGTTGGTGAGGGAGTTTTTCGTAGAATGAAGACGTGTCGCGCGTTATTTCGGGTAGTTATGAAAGGTTCTGTAAATAGTATATTGTTGTGTCCACGTAATGTAAATTAGATTAATAAATGCTTGTGAGTATAATGAGAGTTTGTCGCCCACTTCAAGGAGGAGCACACGGTCACAATCAGATTTGTTTTTGGTATTGATCTGGCGTAAAATTTTACGCTGCTTTGAAAACCGCTGAAATTTTTACTTTATCTTCAACGAGCGCAAAGATAGAAACTTGAATCAGAGAAATAAAAAACATAATTTAATGCTTGCGAACCTCGAAAGCCTCGCCAAACGCGAGTTAGAAACGCCTCACGTGAACAGGGCCTTAGTAATTGATTAGTCCATGCGTGGCCAGCACGTCGTTTGCACGGCAACACCCGGTGATTGCTACGTATTCCCATACGGTTTGCTTCGCAAACAAACTCTTCAGGCACGCCGTGATGGCCTCGAAGTGGCAGTTATCAACAACGCAAATCAAAACACGCTAGAGTCGGAAAACTTGGAGTGATTCCAAAGGCATAAGGACGAAAAACGCTTATGCCGTCAGCGGTCGAAAATCGCAAAATCCTCGCCTTTAATGACGTCAAATTCCGGAGAGAAGAACTTAAGGTGAAAAAACTAATAAATTAATAAAAATACGTTCTAGATAAAATTTTAAAATTCGTTCGCTACACAAAAATCGCAAAAAATTTGGACTACCTTTGTGCCAAATTTCATCGTTGTCAGTGCCATAGATTCATCAGAACACTGCGTACAGAGACACAGTGGAACACTTCCTTTTATAATAGCAGAAATGAGAGTCGGCCACCTGCTAACAGGGAGTGCCATCGAGTACAGATGGGGGGGGGGGGAATTGGTAACGTGACCATTCATTTTTTCACTCAAAAAGGGACAGCTACTAATTTTTAGGTAATAATATGAATAGTCAAGAAAACACATACTTCTTTACAGTTTTTATATTTATAAGTGAAAAAACAACAGGAATGAACACGTGAAAATAAATAATTTATGGGGTCTTATATTTTCTAAAGAACAAATTTGCTTGAGTACATGTTGTTGTCGTGCGGGCCATATATGGCCCAATTGGGGGTGCCATTGCCCCGGAGGGTTTGACTTCTTAATGTATGACACATCCGTTTTACAGGAAGGTCCCTTTCTCACATCCATTCACTCACACATATCGTAATTTAGATCCCAATCAGAGGCCGATAACCCCCTGATCAGGTAGCCCCAGAGGTATTGATTTGGTATGGGAACATGGGGGACTTTTTGACCACGACCCATTTAACGTGCCCCAGCCACCATTAGCGAACACGACGGTCTTTAGCCAGGTCCAGGCGCCGATCTCGCAACCATCCGAATTGCAGGTTCCGCTGAGGACAGAACCCACAACCCTTCCGATGCGAGCCCGACGCTCTACTGACTGAGCTACCGCGGCTCCCGCTTAAGTATATCTGGTGTTGATTTTAAATAAAAATGAAATTCTTGGCAGGATTTCTTAAAATTTACTTGTGTTTTATAATCGGGTACTTGGTTCATAAGTTAACATTACAAGTGCACTTACGTTTAGGTATTGTTGAAATGGGTTCACGTACAAGAAATCTAAATGAATTCTAATAATACACGTCGATAAAAAAAAACATTCAATCGTCAAGAAAACTGCACGCGTACTTTCAATCGATGAGTCAGAGCTAGCAGGCTTCTGACTAGGGAAATAAACAATATATTCTTTTACAATGTGAATTCCAACATTCTAGACGCCTAAAGTGATTACAAGTACTAAATTGAAGCATTCAGTCCAATAGCATCTCGTTTTCTCCTATCAAAACAAAAGAAAAAGTTTTCCCCTATAAAAAATCGTTGACCGCAAAAACGATGGCCATAATTTTTTGGCATTGTTGCACTACCACTTACAAAAAGATGAGGTCCGTCGGATTTTTAAAATTTTTGCGCCTCTTTTTGAAATTGTTACCGTGGGTTGATCACTTTCTGAAAACGGGACATTTCGGAGCTGTGCTTGGGAACAACAGGACAGCCTATCTAAAAACGGGACGTATGGCCACATTAGGGTTGGGTGACCCCACTACACGAAGGTCGCTGTTATGTCGCCTTGACACATGGATGCAGTTTGGAATTTTTTGCTCTTTGTCCCGTCGGTGGAAATGAAAGGAGGAAGTCAAGTCACGTGATACGGAGAGTGGGAAGGAGACAGATTTATGGTGATGCGTTTTCAACCCCTCTGTCCTTTGTAGTGATGGGAAAAATGATTCTTTTCAGGGATCGGATCGGAACCGCACGCTCACTAAAAAGAGCTAGCTCTTTTTCATGACACACCGCTCATTTCAGATGTATAATAATGTATATAACATATCGAGATGTCTTTACTATTATAAAAGAAAGTGTTTGTTTGGGGCCGCAAAATCCCGACAATTCTATGGCACTTGCAACAATGAGATTGGGCACACAGGTAGTCCGAATTATTTGCAATTTTTGGGTCACGGCGAATTTTAAAATTCAATCTAGAAGATTTTTAAACGAATTTCATAATTTTACTCTCCATCGATTTTTTAAACGCGGAGAACGTTTTCTACTCATGCGACCTTGCAGTCAGGGTTAGGAATCATGCCAAGTTTTATTCATCCGCAGAACACGTAGAAAATTATTGTTTACGTTTCCGCTTCGATTTTGATCGATTGATTTCCCAGCCAGACGGTAAATCTTTTAACTGAGGTAACAAATCTTTTTTTTATCTCCTAGACCGTTAAAGATGGAGTAAAAACTTCATCGGATTTGAAATCTGCGGAAATATCAGTTTAGATTGATACCTAACAATATTATTTTCTTTGAATAAATAAATTTTTAATTGAATATATCTTCAACAGATTTGAAATCTGCGGAAAATTTTACACCAGATTAATACCTTGTATTACGGACAACGCCGGGCTAGACACTCAATGGTATATAATATTTTTGGGCCATCGAACATCCCTCGTTGTCACGTGAGCGCCAGACGAAGATGCGCCAAGCGTGCTTGAACACCCACGCAGCACTCACTCATCCAGCAATTGCGCAGTTTGCCTCTAAAATCAACAAAAGGAGTTAGACGGGGCCTGAGGACGAAAGGCATTGCAGCATACGGCTGCTAAGCTGTAAACTTTAATTGATGGCCCAAAACCATGTCAATTCTAAAACTTAATAATTGTCCATAAAGAATAAATTACTTTGAGGAATAAATTACTTTACAATTTTTTTTTTTTGTAATTCCCATCATGAACCCAAAGAGATTACAGAAGTAGCAATAAAGGTATCCGAACACGTTAAAAATATGTCATTTTTGACCAAAAATTCCAAAAAAAGTTTTCGATTTTATTGGATAAAGTACTTATTTGACTTTCCAAAAGTCAAAAGAAGGCGGGAAAACAGGAAGTAGGTATGGAAAACACCGGAATTGGCCATTGAAAGACCATAAACCTGGCAAAATCTAAATTGAAAGATTTTTTTTTTTTTTTTTTTGCAAACATAATTTTAGAAAGTTTTTTTTTTTGGAAATAGTGTGTGTGAATCGTATCCATTTGTATAGAAAATGTACTATATATATATATATATATATATATAGAGAGAGAGAGAGAGATCGGAAGGTTCCTGGTTCGAATCCTGGTCCGGGGATGGATGTTCGTGATCATTTGGTGTAGAGGCGGCTGGTGGACCTTAAATCTGTCGTGGCCGAAAGTCCTCACGTTGGGTTGGTGTGGAAGTTTGGAGAGAGGGTTTCAGCTCAGGTGTTGTCTCGTCATCTGACCATGGTTCAAAATTACGAGGTGTTGTCCTCGGATCTTTCTCTTAGGGGATTGATCCCGGCCCGCCGTCAATAGCAAGGGAACAAAATTTAGAAGAAATTCAAAAGCTCTGGAGAAAGTCAAAATATTTATGGGAAATTTTTGTTTGGGGAACCTTTAATTCTGTCCGTAAATAATAATTAATGGTAATTTTTTAGTTAACGTCGTACTAGAGCAACACAACGGGCTATTGACGACGGTCCGGGATCAGTCCCTTAAGGGAAAGATCCGAGGACAACACCTCGTAATTTTGAACCACCGTCAGGTGACGAAGCAACACCTGAGCTGGCACCCCCACTCTCCAAACTTCCACGCCAACCCAACGTGAGGACTTTCGGCCACGACAGATTTAAGGTGCACCAGCCGCCTCTACACCATACGTTTACAAACATCTATGCCCGGACCCGGATTCGAACCGGGAACCTTCCAATCTAGAGGCTAACACCTTAACCACTATACCGGTTGGTCGGCTTAATTCTGTCCGCGTTGTGTTATAAAGTTTAACGATACCCTTTTTTCCGTAAAACACCTCCTTCTAGAATGTCCTGGGCTAAAACCACTTAGGGATCAAATGAGACTTTCTGATAATTTAAATGATATTTTGAAATCAAATAATAAAAATATTTTAATAATTTATTTAAACACTTAAGATTTTTAGCTATTTATTTTAAGATATAGGTATAATATACCCTCGAATATTCGTTGTCCCAAAGATTTTCGAAATCAAAATCCCTTCCCTGTCTTTTGATAAAACTTTTTCAAAATGCCTTGCTTTGTGAAGGCAATGCAATAAAAACAAGTTACGTTTAAATTAATTTTGTGTAGCTTTATAATGATATCACACCCGAGATATCGAGGTTTTATTATTATTATAATAATAAGATTAATGTTAAGTAAATAATATAATAATTGTTAGAATATGTTTCAATAACAATCTTAAAACAAGTTTCAATTAGTGCTAAAAGGCGTGGTATGACTTAAGCCGTTAAAACGCCCTTTCAACCTAAAATAGAATTAAAAATAAAAATAATAACATTTATGATTTGATAATACATAGATATTTAAAAATTTTAAACTTCAAAAAAGTAACAAAAAGCTGGGGAGCGCAAAAGAGCGTATGCGAAATTGACTCTTCGAGAGCGATATTTCTCGAAAAGAGTCAACTCCCAAAAGAATCAACTCCCAAAAGAATCAGTGAGCGCAAAAGACCGAATGCGGAAATGATTCTTCTAAAAAGCTAGTTCTCGAAAAGAGTTAACTCCCAAAAGAATCACTGAGCTGGTGATCGCATGCGGAAGCGCTGATTCGTTAAAAAAGAGTTACCGCTCTTGAGCCCTGATTGGTTAAAAAAGAGCTACAGCTCTTTTTTAACGAATCAACGCTCGCTCACTCCGTCAAGAAAGCTAACTCTTTGAGTCAGCTCCTGAGCGGATCGCCCATCTCTAGTCCTTTGAGTCTGTCCCTGTCCGGATGGATAAGGAACAGGCCTGATACAACCATTTGTGACGTCTCGAGCAGGGTCGGGAGTTTCATTTCACTGTTTGTTTACTAATGTTAAAGAAGGAAAGTTTCTTTTCCGTTTTATAACTTTTACTTAGAACTTTTAAAACGGAAAATGAGTACGTCAATCTGAATTTAAACGATACAATCGACGGAATTTGAATTTAAAAAATTGAATGCCTTGAAAAGCGTTTGAAAACATATTCATTGATCATAACGAATTCCATGAGATTGGTAAGATCATGGTATAATTTCGCTTTTTGAATATATTTTTATTTGTATCATTTTTATATAAGTTTATACATATTTGTATCATTTTTATATAAGTTTATACATATTTGTATCATTTTTATATAAGTTTATACATATTTGTATTATTTATGAACAATACACTGTTAAAATTCTGCTTAACTAAGTAACACATTTCGACAATTTGACAGTATAATAACTTCGTTTTAAAATGCAAAAGAAAAATTTAAAAAAAAAGCTCAGTCACGTTGCACGAACCAGAAACGCTGAAACTTTTCTAAAAAAGCTTTTGATCAAAAAAATAATAATTGATTCAATGTTTTTAATTTTTTATCTCCTTTCTTACTGGACTTGGTTTTAAATTAATCATTTCTAACTTAACTGTAATTGTTTAAGAGTATATTTACTATTATTAGCAGTTTTAATAGCTGCAGGGATTTACATAACCATGTAGTAGGCAATATGGATATCGCGTAAGGTTTACACGTAATGTTTGAAATGGGAAATATTAATTTATTTTGAGGGATTTTTTTTTTTGCAATCCACAAGAGCACACTTCAAGAAAAGAGGAAATAGAATTAAAATAAAGTCTTTCTTCAACTCTATTTTCAATAAGCTTTTCAGGTTCATACATTTAAGGAATTCATCTTTAAACTGCTGCGATATGCATGTCTGGAAAATTTCCAATGTTGTTGTAACAATACTTATAGTAAATGGAGTCGGCCAAAACAAACCTCCTCTATATAAAATATCTACAGAATCGAAGATATCACTATCATATTCTATATCTAGATTTATTTATATACAGTATATTTTTGCATTCTAAGCAGTTTATATTTCTGACAACCTTTTTAGCGATGTAGCCAGAAATATAAATTATAACTCTCATGTCATTTTGAGAAATGTGATTAGGTGCAGCAAGTATTTCATCTAAATAAATACTATCACAAATGAAATCTGTGTCATATTCTATCCCTGAATTATAATGATCAGAATTAGACTTCAATAAAAATATTCCACTTTTGGATGAATTTAGTTTTAAAAGACTGATCAATTTTAGTTTTCTTTCGGATTCCAATATTTCCGTTAAAGATACATTATAATTACATCCACTCATTTGGCGGTATTGGCCAAATCTAGCATCTAAATTTATCTGTCTGAAATTTTCCTGATAGGACATACTTGAAGATTAACTTCTGAAATAAATATATAGACAGCTCAATCAGAGTAATAGTGGTATGTTCCAATGCAAAAAAAAGTTTCATTGGAAAGTTTATCTTTTCGCTTATTGGTCCTGCTTACTGGATAATTTGTGTTCATTTTATCCCACCTTTGGAGCCAAAGAATAAAACTTTGCAAGTATTGTAGATTTTCATCAGCAATAGATACAACTGGCGTGAAGTCTTTATTTGGGTTTGGTGGAAATTTCACGTAAACAATATTCCACCATTTTGATATTATGTCAATGAAATTTTTTGTTCCCAAAACATCCTTCCCAAAACCCGTTTGATTTTCCACGCCTTCTATTTGTAATGTTGCCGAAACTTTATCATCAAACAATTTTAGTGCATTTGATACATTTTGCCTTTCCAAAGATGTCGGACACAGAACTTTTCGAGTAAGTGAAGGAGCCATTTTTAAAACATTATATTCAGAAAGACTATGCAACTTCCTTAAGTGCAACAAGCTAGCATACTGAATGTTTTCATCCACTTCTTCTAAGGATGGTATGATGAAAGTTTGTTTGGTTTCAGTTTGATTTAGCCAGTTGTTCCTAATGCACTTAAGAAAATGAACAGTATCAACTAAAATTTAAAAAAATTTTCCCTAAACAAAAATCACTATCGATTGAATGCCTCAGTTTCCCTCCACATAAATTCTCAAACATTTTTCTGTTTATTCTATTGTTATCGAAAATTATGCTCACGACAACATAACCACAATCATGTACATATTTCAAAACTTGCAAAGTTAAATCTTAAGTTGATCTGCTTTTAAATAAAACAAAATCTTTATAAAATACTTTATACTTTCAAAAATTAACTTCAGATTTAAAACAAAATCGATAGTATCTTTTTTGTTTAAGCAGCAAATATTTGAAATCTTAAGAGAATAACTATGCTGTGCTTGAAACAATCAAATACTATCCCGCCAAGTATTTTTAAATCTTACCTTAAAATTGGAAAAGTAATCTGTAGTAGTATTGTTAATTCAACTTTATCCTACAAATGGAATATGAATCAAAGAGCAAAAAAAAACAGCCACTTTTTTCACTTTTGTGATATTGGCGTCTGTCTTACAATACTTTCCCCGACCTCGGCTGTGACGTCAGGTCGTTAAACATTGTTGTGGATCAGGCCTGTTCCCTATATAGAATGGCCTTGTAAGGAACCCTCATCTGCAACGACCCAAGAGATTCCTTCTTTAATGCCTTGGGTCAGAAGAACGAAGGGTTTTTTGTTTCGTTCTGGGGGGGGGGGTCTTGTATTCCCCTCATTTCCTAGCCTGGTGGTTGCTGTCTTATCGGACATGATTGGATGGGCCGAAAGAGTATGCGAAGTGATGAAAAGTGCGACTCAGTTTGAGATAGATATGGGTGGATTTCATCTTGACATCTGCTGTAAGATGGAAGGGAGGAGAAGGATATGCCGACAGAGATTTCCCGAAACAGTGAAGCAAAACTCGAATGTTGACGTAAGAGCAATATTTGTTAGTCATATTATTCTAACACGAATCTAAATTATCATTGGTTATATATTTGATCTCCTAATGAGACGTTTTAACATGGAGCTCAATATACACTAAAGATAGAACTTTCCATTATGCGTTTTAATAATACGTACGATTTTCGTACAATATACTAGATCTTGTACGTATTTGAATAGCTGTGGGGTTTATATATATACATAACGATATAGTAGGCAATGTGAATATATTAGCGCATAAAGTTTAAAACATGAAATATATTTTTTAACACAATCCGAAATAATGAACAAAGAGTACAAAAAGGGAACAGCGGGAAAAGAGAGTGATAAAAAGATCCGAGCGGAAAAAGAGGACATGTTCTCTTTAAAGAGATGTTCTGGCAACTTTAGTAGTAATGCCGCGATAGCCTCCGCAGGAAGAGTTACGAACTGGCAACCGGTGGGTTACGAGTTCGAATCGAATCAAACACCGTCGTATACAAATTAGGGATGCGACATTGATGTCAATGTTTCCAAAACATCGATGTTTTGAAAACATTTAAAAAAACATCGCTGTATTGGAACCTATATTTTTTTAAACATCGCTGTTTATACTTGCCGATGTTTTATTTTTAAATGAAAAAGAACCCCCATTATAAAAAGTAAAAAATTAACTAAGTAGCATAATTTTCATGATTAGTAAATTGAGCATACTTTTAAACCTAAGTGGCCAAGGGTGAAGGGTCTAAGTAAGGATACGACATCGATGTATTTACCATCGATTTATTGGAGTTGATATTTGTTTAACATCGATGTTTATACTTGCCGATGTTTTTACGTTGTCGATGTCTTATATATATGAATGAAAAAAAGCAGCATAGTAAAAATTAAGAAAAATAACCGTGAAACTAAGTATGTGTCAGTGATGGCGACATCTGTCCCGTCAGAAAGAGTTTTATCCCTAACTGGCTGGATAGTTAGTGAAAAAAGAAGTCTGCTTAAGGTGGAGAAAGTTAACACACTTCTTTTTTTACAAACTGTAACTAACAAATATTGAGGCGTATAGTAATTATAGGCCCCAATATTTTTTATTTACAGTAAATAAAAAATAAGTTTATGTTTTCCCCATAAGGTGATAAATAATTAATAATAACTAACAATAATTATTGTTATGTACCTACCTAATTATACTTATAGTAAGTAGTACCTATCTCAAATTGTTAATATTATTTTCTTTTATATTCAATTCGAAAATAAAATATTTGTTTAATGCTGTAATTCATTTTTTTAAACTAACTTTGTTTTGAAAGTTAAAAAAAGTCTTTCCTAAAAAATTTATTAACACGGCAAATGACAAATCAAATCTTTCCCCCCCACCCGGCGAACACTCATGTTTGAGGTTGCTGAACCAGTTTTAAGAAATGGGGGGGGGGAGAGTTTGAATACACTGATGTTTAAAAACATCGATGGTTTTTGGGCGATGTATTATCAACATCGACGTTTTAATTTGGAACATCGATGTTTTGCTGTCGATGTCGCATCCTTACTACAAAGTTGATTCATGCACTTAAATCTGTTGTGGCATCAGATGTCCTCACTTTGGCGTGGTAACAGGTTTGACCACTCACCTTGGTCAAAAATTTATTGTCTTGTCCTGGGATTTTTCCCTACGTGTGTTGATCCCGGAACGTCGCCGATAGTACGTTGTGTTGCTCCAGTGTGACGTTAAATGCCTAGCTGGTAGGCGAAGAGTCCGAAATAAAAAAGGCCGCCCCAATTGGAAGAGTAGCCGATTAGCAACCTAAGGGTTGCGAGTTCTAAACTAGGTCCAACTAAAGACTATTGTGTATACTAGAACTGGTGAACGTTAAATCTGTCGTCAAATGTTGAACGGTGTTGATCTCGTTATATGGCTGTGGTTCGACATGAAGAGGATTTGTCTTCGTTTCCCTCCAAAGGAGATGGATCCGTTAAGCCTGCAATTGCCCGTTGTTTTCCTCCTTTGCGACATTAATTAAATACCTACCTACCAAAACATTTCAATCTGCAATCCAATAGCTTTACATAACGATATTTTCTTTTCCCTAATTAAAATACGTTATTTCAACTACTCTGTATGGCATTTGGGCAGTAGGAATGTTTTCGATTCGGGCGTAGTAAGAAATGTAAACAACATCCAGTAGTTATCGAGAGGAGTGTCGTTGTTGCGAACATACGCTTTTAACCAGTCAATCGAATGTTGCCAGAACGTCTCGTTAAAGAGAACGTGTCCTCTTTTTCCGCTCGCATCTTTTTCCGCTGTCTGATCCTTTTTCTTCGGTTGTTCATCATTTCGGATTGCATTAAAAATATATATATTTCCCATTTCAAACATTACGATATCCATATTGCCTACTACATGGTTATGTAAAAATCCCTGCAGCTATTCAAATACGTACTAGATCTAGTACATTGTACGAAAATTGTACGTACTATTAAATCGCATCAACGTATAATAAAAAGTTCAACCTTTAGTGTATACTGAGCTCCATGTTAAAACGTCTCATTAGGAGATCAAATAGATAACCAATGAGAATTTAGATTCGTGTTAGAATAATAAGAAAAAGAAATATTGTTCTTATTATATCAGAAAGAACAATAAGACAGACGATGCCATTTTTAGTTTGGTAGGAAATGGTGTTGCCAACCTAGTCACTTTTTTTTGTGAGCATTAAATCGAAGTCGATAACTCAATTATGATTGCTGCGCACAAACCAATATGAAAAGAAAAATGTTTAATTCCTATTAATTACATATGTATCTACTATTAATTTGTTGTTGTATGTTTGTTGTTTAAAAATTGGATTCTTGTTTTTTGCAACGTTTTGAAAAGAGACTTAAATAAATGGTCAGTGTTTCATTTATAATTTCAAAGATTATTCCTTTTGTTAGATGCCTAACAATTATAATGTATAGATGCCAAGACAGATTTAACGTGCAGCAGTGTCTTTTGTACACGACGGTCTTTGGTTGGTTTGGAACTAGGTTTAAGCCCGATATATTTTTTTAATGTTTCCAAAGATCTAGTTTGGATATTTAAAAAAAAATATTCTTTCAAAAGCGGCAAATTACACTAAAAAGTTATCTTTACTTGACTTACCTGCCACTTTAAATCGAATACTTTGTAATGGTGTTGCGTGTGATGAAACGGAAATACAATTTGTGAAAATATAAATATTTAAAGTATTCAATGATATTAATTCGCGATTCCTTTTTATCCCTTAATCTTGCACGGTTGCCACAACTTATATCTTAAAAGTGCACAAAATTTTATAAACGCGAAATTAATTCAGAACAAAAGAAACAGAAAAATCATTGCACGTGATCAACCAACACACAAAGCCGAATCTAACCTGAGGGGGACCCCTAGGCAATCGAAATCTCGAGGCCCCTCCTTACAAATTATCACTTGGTATGTTTTTAATTTTACTAACAATATTGGTAATAGAATTGACTCGAAAAAAACAGTGTGAGCTATTATTGTTGTATAGTTGTTCTAAATATGTAAAGTTGCAGTAGTTATTATATATATATTTACAGATAAATTTTATACAAAATACGCTAACGTGTACATAAACTCAAAGTAGCAAAGTACTTAAAATATTTTTAATAAAAATATTTATCGGCGTTTTTGTTAACTTTTACTAATGCCAAAGGGAATTATTAAATTTATTTTAATTTAAACAGCGACTGATGTATAGAATATTTTGTTACCAAAAAGGACTGGATGTAGCTACAGTAAAACCCCACTTTTACGTTTCAAGGGATTTAACAGAAAAAGTGTAAATTGTGGGAAAACGTAAATGGAGGGAAATTAATTTTGACACACAAGGCTGGAGGGGAAAAAAGTACTCTAGGTGAAGCTCGTTATTGATGCATAATTGTCTGCATTGTATTTTGTACATTTAGGTTACAGAGAGCATTCAAAACAACTTCATGTGTAATAAAGTAGAGAATTCGTTAAAAACATACGTATCATTACGTCATTTCTACTATTATTCTATTTGTACATTTAAGCCATTAATTAAAGGATAAAAATACAATGAACCTCAGCTCAACTTCCGTTCCCCTCTTTGGCGCCTCAAGCTTCTTGCTTATTGAAATCACAATTTTTTTTTTGAATACTCGATGGTCGAAAAAGCGTAAATGGCGGGAAATCATAATTTTGGTAACGTAAAAGTAGGAGTTGAAATCCATTGTGAACAAAGGGAGCAAGAAAAAATATTGTAAATTGTGCGGGAAAACGTATTCGGAAACGTAAAAGTGGGATTTTACTCTATTATATACTAACCCTCGGTGATTGCTACGATATCCCACGTTTGCTTCACAAACCAACAGCGTCTTTCCGGGCCATGAACGATCTGATGTTTCATTTCCGCGACGAACAATTTGTACACTATAGCGAAATTATACTTTTCATCGCATCGAATTTATTTATGAACCAATTTTTTTAAATAATTACACCATAAAAACTAGTGCATTCTAATCTTTCATGTGGTATTTTATAATTTTTAAACTGAAATTATTAAGCTATAGATATGACAGGTTTAGTTTTGTATCAGAAATTACGTTCTAAAAAATACGAAATTTGGTGACCAACTTTTAAGCGCATCGAATTTATTTATTAACCAATTTCCAAAAAAATTATACCATAAGAAAGAGTACATTCTAAGGTTTCTCGTGATGTTTTCAAATTCCAAAATAATAAGCTATAGATATGACAGTTTTAACAAAACAGTAACGAAAATGTTCCGATTTGCCACAAATTTCAAAAAAACATTACCAAATATACCATAATATTATTAAATTTCTAAAAAAAACTCGGCGAGGTGCAAGAATTCGCGTTTGGAGGTACTCTAAAAAAAGTCACGGCTGAAGACTGAAAATGTGTTTGTGTTTTGCTCACTCGCGTTAGAAATTTCGCTGTTTTCGACTTTGACACTTAATACACCCTAAACTAATAGCCGCATCCGAAAAGAAAATCTTTTCCATCTTGTTCCCTGTACCATTTTGAACAAATCATGATAATTTCGTAATTTTCCGATCCGTATTTTCTCGGGAAACCTAAAAATCGAGCGAAAAAAGTGAGTTTCAATCCTGTGGCGGTCAATATTTTTTTAATATTGAGAGATTGAAGGAGGAAAACGCGCATCAATTAATTAGTCAGTGTGTTTACCAATATCTGTCCTCTTCGCTACCTGGGTCCCCCATACGTGGACCTCGACTATTTAGCCTCTAAAATCATCTTTCAAAAAAAATTGGTAGTTGTAACTACCAATTTTTTCAATAATTTCGAAATAGGAACATGGACTGTTTATTATTCAAAAGCGGAAGAAATGGCGTCAGCTCAACGTGCTCGTAAAAGTAAATTTCATTTGTTTTTAAATCCTTTAAATATTTTTTTAGTTGATAATTTCTTAAAATATGTGATGATATAATAGTTTTTCTGATTCTATAAATATCTTATCAGTTGAAAATTATTTTGTTTTCAGCATAATTGAGATCCGAGGTACACATTTGTATACCTAAAATATTTAGCCCCCACCATCTAAAATAGGAATTTACTTGAGAAATTTGAAGTTTTATTTATCAGGAAAAAAACTGCAACAATTTTTATAGGGTTGGTAGTGCAGAGGGCATTATGAGGACATCATCAGTGTTCTGCTAATTGCTTCTTTGTAGAAGATTTCTTCCCCCTCGTGCGAATGTTGGCATGAATGGTCTGACCACTTTGAGACCTTTGAGTAGCAGCACACATTGCAATAGCGCTAATGATAGCTATATGATTTCTTTTCACACCGACGCGCAGTGTGTCATTTTCAGTGTCGCAGATTGTTAAAAATATCTTAAAAGTTGTATGTCCTCTTAGAAAAACTACGGTTTTATTTTTCTGAATAATTCCTCCTAACAGGAAGTACAGAGGTCCAAAGTAGGGATGCGACATAGATGTCGATGTTTTCAAAACATCGATGTTTTTAAGAAAACATCGATGTATTGGAGTCGATGTTTTTGTAACTGCGATGTTTTTACGTTGTCGATGTTTTATTTTTAAATGAAAAAAAAAAATAACCAAGTATCATAATTTTTATAATCAGCAAATTGAACATATTTTTAAACCAAAGTGACCAAGGGTGAAGGGTCTGAAAAGTAGGGAGGCGACATCGATGTCGATGTTTTCAAAACCTTGATGTTTTATAATAAACATCGATATATTGGAGCCGATGTCGCATCACTAGTTGCTAAACCAGTTTTAAGAAATGGGGGGGAAAAAAGTTTAAATACACTGAATTTTAAAAACATCTATGTTTTGGGGGCTATGTATTATCAACATCGATGTTTTAATTTTTGAACATCGATGTTTTGCTGTCGATGTCGCATCCTTAGTCCAAAGTCCAACTTTCTGCGTTGGCTGCAAAACCTATCTAGCGAACGCGTATTAGTACTTTGAGGAAAACTGATAAGTATGGATCCTTTATTTTCTTTAGCGCTATTTAGTGGATACTATCATTATCTTCTGTCCATCGTGGTTTGTTTACGTGCTTTTATTTTCTTGAATAATATTTCATTAATTTACAAAATTGTTTTGAATTTGTGGATCATTAACGTCTTACGCAGCTGCTGATTTCAACTAGACTTTTCAAATTTTATAAATTCGTATGTTACTAAAACATTACATGTGTATATTGCCCGACTCATGGAAAAATAATTGATGCTGAGCAGCACTGGTAAAACAATCCAAGTAATGCTCAATATACCTTCCAGCTACTCCAAAACTATCAATTATGGTTGATTTAAGCATACTTACTCAGATATTTTAGCATCTAAATATGTAAGAAAAGAAAAGTTTTATATTGCATTCACTAAACTAAAATACGATGCATAAAATCATTAATATTTCATTCAAATGTATGGAATAAAATTTATGATTCTTGTATAAACACACAATTAGAAAATCAGACCCGGGAGACGAGCAGACTGACTCGTAACCAAATGAATAGACACTACCCTACAATAATGAACCGGACGCCAGGGGATTTGTATAAAATCCGAGTACTTGTTTGGGGTGTTTTTCGCGGGCACGTTGTTCCTGGTCAATTGAACACCTACACGAACATTTTGGACAGTCAGGTTCTTCCTACGCAATTTTATGGAATGGACGAATATTACATCCAACTCGACAACGCTCTATGTCAGCCTCTGTCAAGCAGTGGTATCGAGGTATGGATGTAAAACGTTTTTCCTGGCCTGCTCCCGACCCCATATTTTATTTAATGAAATTTAATTTATGAAATTAATGAAAGTGGACGACTTACCTTCAAACGCTTTGACGGAAATCGTTTCCGTCAGGGAACGAAGCGTTTCCGAAAGTCTCTTCGAACGTTTTCCGTCAGGGCTCTTTCGACGTTTTCTTCCCTTGCTGGGGCGCATTTGGGGCAATTCAGAGGATCAACCTGCTGAGAACATTTTACACATTAAGATGAAATCTCTTATTAATATTTTCTTCTGAACTTACATCCAAAGGTTAGGGTAATTGTTCCAAATATCGCCTATCCTAACTTATCTCTCTGTATCTCAGCCTCATAGGTTGGGAAATCAAGCTGAAAATTAAATGGTAATGGAAATTTTAATCAACGTCGAACTAGAGCAACACAACGGGCTATTGACGACGGTCCGGGATCAGTCCCTTAAGGGATAGATCCGAGGACAACACCTCGTAATTTTGAACCACAGACTGAGCTGGCACCCAACTCTCCAAATTTCCACACCAAACCAACGTAAGGACTTTCGGCCACGACAGATTTAAGGTGCACCAGTTGCCTTTACACCATACGCTTACAAACATTCATGCTCTGACCCGGATTCGAACCAGGAACCTTCCGATCCAGAGGCTAACACCTTAACCACTCTACCGGTTTGAAAATTAATTGAATATCACTAGGAACTATTCTCCTGTGGTTTATATACACCTTTCTTTACTTATGTCAGTTTAAGTTAACTAGTAAAACTTGAAAAAGTTTCCCAAAAAAATTTGCAAGAGTGCGTTTTTTATATCGCCTACCACTGTTCCCATGACCACCCACCAGGCGAAATGAGGAACAACTATTCAAAACGAGTTGCTAGTAGAGCATACATACCTACCTTCAGTAGAAGGTTCCTGGTTTGATTCTGGATCAAGGCATGGATGTTTGTAAGCATAAGCAACCTTCGAATTCCCCTTAGGAGGTTGATCCCGTACCGTCGCCAATAGCCCGTTGTGTCGCTACAGTGCGACGTTAATTTTAAAAAAATAGCTAATACCAATTCGGATTAACTTATTGACTCACGAATCAATCTGCGACGAGAATCACGAGATACGAAAGCCGGTGTCATCACATACGTAGAAAATGACCAAGGGTCTGGGGACGTCTGCAGGGTCGTTTCCTTAGAACCAGGGCTGTAGTACGGAACCAGGGCAGGTATACGGCGGTATACGCGCAGTATACCCTCTGGTTTTTCCAGCAAATTCCGTATGCCCTCTGTTTTTTATTAAAAACTACGTACACGCTTTCCTTTTCCAAGAAAACATCGCGTGAAACGCAGATAGCTGTAGAAGTAAAAGAAAAATTTTCATTTCAAGATATCACCTTGGTACATAATTCTAAAATCGTACCTATTTAATCAAAAGCAATTCATTCAATGAAATGAGAAAAGCAAGTATTGTCGATAGAATGAAATCGAGACTTTCTTCTGATGTTAATGAAGAAATTGTCAACTTTTGAAGGATATATTCATGCTTGATCCAGAAAATATAAATACCGGGGATATTCGCCATGGAGAAAAAGGGGTAAATAGGATCTGTCGACGTTTTGGTAGAGATGAAATGTGCACTATTCAGGGAACAATGAATTCCAGAAAAATTAAAACCTCTTTTAAGAACAATTGAAATATTACCATGTTCCACGGCCGAGTGCGGATTTAGTTTAATGAATAACATAGTGCAAAAGATTTGAGATAATCTTTATTGATTTCAAACGTCTCTAATCTAATGTTTATTAATGCAAATGGACCACCTATAGAACACTTTCAACCGGAAAAAATTTGAAATTCTTGGTTGGTCAATCATCGCTCTTCAGTTGATCAAGAGTATGCGCTACAAAAAGAGACACAGAGACGGATTTCTCTCGTCAACCAGTTTGGAAACCGGCTGGTGCACCTTCAATCTGTCGTGGCCGAAAGTCCTCACGTTGGGTTGGTGTGGAAGTTTGGAGAGTGGGGGACCAGCTCAGATGTTGCCTCGTCATCTGACCATGGTTCAAAATGTGACGTGGTAATACACCGAATGATTTAGGCGAGGTCACGGTGGTAACTAGTTGAATACCTACCATTAGTATCCAATGTACTTTCAGGTCATATAACTGAAATTATGATTTGGAAACACTTACCTGGATATTCCCTGAATGGATTGGAGACACAAAATACGTTGATCACATCCAAAAATACATGAGATGCAATAGTGTTGTTGATATAACTGATTGGAAACTTGCCAGTGGCGCTACGTGTGGCAAAACCTTAGACCGTCAAGGTCATAATATAACCTCGATAGATGTCGCGCATAGTAGCTTGCAAACACGAGTAGCCGATATTATGCACAGTGGCGATAGTTGGAACACCTACTTACTCTTTTACAAACGCATTTTACTTTTTGATCGAAAATCTAGTCGGTCCAACTTTTATAGTATTCAAAATATTTTATAGTAGACAAACGTATGAATCGTTTCCACATACGATTTGAATGAAAGAAGTTGAGATGAATCCACAGAAATTCAATTGATCATGCCAAAATTTAGTCCGGAATTTCACAAACGCTCTATAACTGCGTTAATCTCTCTGGGTTCTTCGTCAGTGAAAGAGGTTTCGCTGACAATGCCTTGGGGGTCAGGAGTTCCACTGACCGCGTGCCGTAAATCTGTCAACGTATCTATCTGAAAGATCTTTAAAAACGTTTCGATGGTTTTATTGGGGTTCGGTGGCATCGAATCTGTCTTCCTGAAACATCGCTACTTTAATGAGGACAATAAACAGGAACACATTAGCAGATGGAAAGAAGATAAGAAATGTCACACCTGTTATAAGAGACACAGTCAAAATCTACAGCAAGTGGTAAAAGGGAATGGGAAAAGGGTATATAGTAATGGCTTGCATAAAATCCGCCCCCCCCCAGACACACTTTCTCTACCAGCAGGGGGTCCATATTCCCAGGGATGAAATGTTCCAAGCGTAACCATCCCCACTGCTCATGCTCATTATTGTCCAAAGAATCCACCTGCACCCATATATTCCACTTCTTACCTACCTAATGTTCTGAAAAAAATGACTCGGATGTACTCTTAGCTGTAGTTAGAGGTGAGTGGTTCATGAAGTTCTATTTATTCTGATGTTGGATTCACAGACTCACTAAAATAAATTGGTAGGTATTTGAATGAACGTCGGGGTATTGGATGATGAGCTTGTAGCTCAAAGTGAGTAAAACGCTAATGAGAAACGTGATGTTGGATTTTTCATCCAGATGCTAAGAAAACTTGTTCATGATAGCAAGACGCCGGAGATGAAGGCTGCCAATGAGGAAAATCTGCCTCAACAGGATAGAGCAACTAAAGGGTTCGCATATTTTGATTACTCAGTTATTAGATGCTAAGATGACTGTAATTTCAAAGTGTCAAACTACCAAGTGTCCGACTTCACCGACGCAATCCAAAATACCAAATTAAAAAGTATTTGTGTCAAATGACACCCAAATTCATAAAGTCAATAAGACTAATAACGTAACTGAAAACATCAATATTGGCGCGTCCATTTCAAAAGTTAGCGACGCAGCAAAGGAAGGTCAGATCTCGACCAAAATCCCATCCATAATTGTACTACAAAAAAGTTTCTTGATGATCTGCAAGCCGCCATAAAAGCCCCAAACCAGGGAAAACTATCGGGAGATATGATGAATATCTACCCCACATTAATTAATGACCACAGAGCTATAACAAAATATCTACCCTAGGAGAAAAAGCAATACTACTTTCGCTCCCAAAAGGGACATAGACCACTCAAGATTGTCCTCAAAGGACTCCCTTCCTACACTCCCTGCGAAAACATCAGGGAGGAACTAATTAAATTAGGTTTTCAAGTTTAAAATGTCACTCAGCTAAAACGATTCAAGGACAGGGAAATATTGCTACCAATTTTTTAAGTACGACTGCTAAATAATACCCAGAGCCATAAAATCTATGAGCCACTCCCCAATGCTACAACTGCCAAATGTTTAACCACTCAATCGCTAATTGCCGCATGACACCTAGATGCGTTATATGTAGCGAAGCCCACTTAACTAAAGATTGCACAAATCGGGAACATAAGCCCAAATGTGCAAATTGCAATCAGCAACATGCTACAAATTATCGTGAATGTCCTAACTGTCCACAACCAAAGACCTACACAAGCAGACCCATTCGACCTGCGTTTTCCTTGGAGGAAGCTTTGAAACTCACCCCTCCACCACCCTCGCCCAGTCATGCGGCAATTAATAAGAAGTCGAGATCTGACGCTCCCCGATTCAGGCCGGTACTTCAATCCCATCCTCAAATGACATGCCACAGTTAATTGAGCTGCTAAGAAAAATCAAAACAGTAGCCAACGTTTTTCCAAATCTTTCAGAATTGCTTACTGAGCTTAAAAGCAAGCAAACCCCCATCGACAAGATTTTTACACTTGTCAGGCACACTAAATAAATGTTCATAACTCCCCTGTTAGTACTGGAAACCCTTTTAAAAGTTGGCGATTTTGCCCCGTTGTCGAACTATTCCTTCCACTCAACACCCAGACCCATTGGCCACGGTGGTGGCACTAGGATTTACATTAAACACTCTATCTTGCATTATAGAGAAACAACACCTAGATTACTTGTAATTGAAGCCACTGCACTCACTATTAGAATACACAACCTCCCCCATCACACTTGTCTCCACTTATGTCAAAAGCAATACTACACACACATTAACATTAGATATGAAACCCTTTTGGGATTAAATTCCTCTATTATTACTGCTGGAGACATGAACGCACATCACACTTGCTCCCAGTACTCAGTAACTTGCTTCCAGTACTCAGTAAAGCTGCCGTGTATATTATTAATACTCGGCTTGAAGCTTACTGTAGTGCATCCAACATCCTTATTCCTGAACAATTTGGTTTCAGAAAACAGCTGTTTAACACCCACCAGCTACTTAGAGTTACTGAGCATGTGTTGGACGGTTTTAAAAACAAAGAGAGCATTGGCGGAATCTTCCTAAATGTGGCCTTTGATAGGGTTTGGATCTACGGATTGATTCATAAATTAATCACTTAAGGCATTCCTGCCTCATTGATCAGACTTCTATTTTCCTACCTGACAAGTAGGCATTTTGTCGTTCGTGTCAACAAGACCCTATCCACCACTCGTGCCATTCAGGTTGGAACACCACAGGGTTCAATCTTAGGTCTCAATCTATTTAATCTGTATGTGAACGACATATCACGAAACCAATCATCTATGATTTGCATGTTTGCCGATGATACATCTGTGTTAGCCAGACACCATGATCTTACACATGTCATGACTACACTTACAAACAACCTACACACACTTGAAACCTGGCTTACTGCTTGGCGAATTCAAATTAATGTTGACAAATGCCACACTATTTACTAGAAAAAGAGTTATACCTGATCCCCCCATTTTCTATGAAAATCCAATCCCTTGGTCCTCTAATTGTAACTATCTTGGAGTCACATTGGACTCACACTTAACGTGGAAAACCCATATCTCCTCAATTAAAGCTAAGGCCTATGTTGCCAAAAGAACCCTTTACCCCTTAATTGGTCGCAATTCTATTCTATCCATCGACAACAAATTGCTCCTTTACAAAACCATAATTAGACCAAAAATCAGCTAAGCCAGTCTTATCTGTGGATATGCAGCAAAAAGTCACCTTCATAAATTAGAAACTTTTCAAAATTATACTCTCCGTACTTATACGCGAAAATCTTAAAATGACTGAACTAAAAGATTTTTTTCAATAAACTCGCAATTAAATTTTATACCAAATTCGAAATTATCGATAGTCTTGCAATCCAGCAAATCCCCAGATTCGACCCTCGCCAAACTGAATTCAGTAAAAGGCCTAGAGCCATTCTTAATCTGCAATTTTAATTTAATTTGTTCCTTTTTTTATTTATTTGTTCTTTTAACTTTTACTTCAATTTATGTCACTTAGCATCGACTGTTTAGTCAAAATTCGAATCTCTGTGACCACTCCCACCTGACCCATCCTGCACTCCCATTGGTCAAAGCAATGGGAGTGCAGGCGCTATGCTTAAAAAACCTTAACCCTGGAATCAAAGCAACGCTCTCAGAGAACTATATAAAAGTTTTCTCCGAAGACTCTATGACCACAGAGTTATCACTAACTTTCTCAATGAGAAAAAACACGAATTTGTATTGCTTAACAGCAAAAGCGACAAACCAATCACAGTGGTTATAAGAGGACTGCCAATAAATTCTGAAACAGCATAAATTAAAGAGGAGATAACAAATTAAAATTTTTTTTGTTAATAAAGTCCCAACAGTGGTGACTTTGACTGCTGGGAAGCATTCCTTCTGAATGACAATCTATGGAATAAGCCTGAAAGAAGAAACGGTCTACGAGCTGTGCTAACGGCGACAACCAAAAGAGTAACAAGGTACGTCTCTTTTCTGTCTTTTGCGAGAGAGAGTAATGAATGTTTTCTAGTGCTAATTCTATTCTAAATTAGCAGCATATAATTCTAATTTGTGGAATATCGAGTTCTGTGTACATGTGGTGATAGTTTCCCTTACATATTTTAGTCCTTGCAATTGTGTAGCGTGTTGTTTGTACGAAAATGGCAAATAACAATAATGTAACAGATGCGCCGGAAGTGAACCGGATCGCACTAAAAAGTCCCCAGTTTTGACGTCGAAACATTCAACTTTGGTTCTCTCAATTAGAGTTTCTGTTAGCAGGAATTACTAATGATGATACAAAATACGCGAGTCTGGTGTCCACTATCGATCCAGATACTCTTTCTCACGTCAGCGATATAATCCTTAAACCGCCGGTTGAGGACAAATATAACACTCTAAAAGAACGACTTATATTAGAGTTCGCTGACTCCGAGCACACTAGAATCAAGCGTTTGCTAAGTGAGTTACAATTAGGAGACACCAAACCCTCTGCTTTATTACGACAGATACGTGAGCTTGCCGATGGAAAAGTCAACGATGACTTTTTGAAAAGCTTATGAATGCAACGCTTACCCGTGCAAATTCAAACGATTTTATCTGTGTCGAAGGAGGATTTGACTACATTAGCCACGCTCGCGGACAAGGTCGTGGAAGTTACCGCCGGCAGTAACACTTACGTTTGTGCCACTTCTGGTACCACTGCCAGTTCTAGTACGCAGCCATCTAATTTGGATTTGCAAAAAACAAATCGACACACTTTCTCGTCAAATAGAGAAATTATCCGGCGGTAAAATAGAAGCAGGTAGATATTTCAGGCGACATCGGTCCAATTCAAGGAACCGTTCATTCCGATCAAACAAGCCTCAGCATGAGAGAGAAAATTTAGAGTTTTTATCATAAGAGATTTGGTACTAGAAAATGCGCCTTGTAAGTTTGACCATTTGGGAAACGAGTAGAGGCAACCGCTTCATCTCCCACTAGCGGCAGCTGATACAACTTCTATTTCGCACGGTTCTTAAATGAATTTCAAAAGTTTCTCTTACCTGTCAGACGAGAAAGACAATCTAATCTAGGCTTTATCCTTTTTAACCTTTATTGGACACAAACACAACATCAAAGACAACAACAAAGACAACACAACGAAACACGGAATACTAATCAAGCGTCACATTTTTCACTCAAGCAGTACTGACTGAAGCTTCAACATCTATCTCAGGTCAGAGTGCACGCAGCGCCCTCTGTTCAGAATTTAAGTTTCAACACACTGCCCCCCGAATGACCAAGGGGTTCATTCACAAATATATACTAATAGAATGTTAAGCCCTAAGAAATTTTTACAATATTCAAATGATCAAATATAAATACAAGAAACTATACTTATTAACAATTTGCATACTTCTGTAATAAAGAATCAAATGGCAAGGAAGCTGAAATATACAATTTTCACACATAATAGCAATTTCATCACAATCTAGAATCCTGTAACGATAGTTCAGGTTAATTAACATACAGTAAACAAGTGAATTTATACATCAATTTCAAGATTATATAAAAGTTGCACAGGTCTTTTAATGACAGATGTATCTGTTTTAATTTTGCAAGACCTTATTTTACCATCTCTGCCAGGATGTACCGCTACAACTCTCCCTAATTTCCAAAAATGCCTAGGAAGCTTATAATCATTAATTAATACAATATCATCAATTTTAAATCCAGTAATTTTACCAGTAGGCTTAACACAATGAATAGATTTTAACATTAAAATATTTCTTTTTCCATTTATTCCAAAACATATTTATCAATCTTTCGCGATAATTAAATCTTTTAAATAGCATTTTCCTGTTAATTAAATTAGAATCAAAATTTAGCCTGGCAGGAGGTAAACTATTCACTCTGCGCCCTAATAGCATATGTGCTGGAGTGAGAGGCACAGGTTCCTGTAAGTCCGAAAATACGTAAGTTAACGGACGAGAGTTAAGCACACCTTCAATTTCAATGATTAGATTTTCTAACTCCTCTCGAGACAAAGTAGTTTTTCTTAAAGCTTTTCGTAAAGCAAGTTTTACAGATCTAATTAGTCTTTCATAAAAGCCACCCCACCACGCAGCTCTCTCAGCGATATAGCACCACTGAATTTTGTGGGAGGCGTAGAAGTCTTTTACTGTCGGATGGCTAATGACAGTCCACAAATTTTTGAGTTCAGTTTCTGCTCGCTTAAAAGTTCTGGCATTGTCCGTCAAGATTTGACAACAGAGACCTCGACGAGCAATGAATCGTCGAAGAGCTAGAAGAAAAGTTTCGGTGGTCAGGTTGCCAACAAACTCCAAGTGAAGTGCTCGCGTAACTCCGCAAGTAAACAACAGAATGTAGTTCTTCTCCTCGCTGTTTTTCGCATAAAGTGGTGCACCGAAATCTATACCAACTACAGAAAACGGTGGTGACTGTTCTACTAGAGTAACTGGCAAAGGAGCTGTAACTTGCACACCCGGCGACGAATTGAATCGTTTGCACAGAATACACTTTTTTAGGATGTTCTTAACAGTTTGTCTACCTTTAATCAGCCAGTACCTTTCGCGTATTTCCATTGAAGTTTCGGAAATTCCTCCGTGAAACACTTTGCTGTGTATATCACATACCAACAAACTCACTGATGCCTTGCAGGCATAATAATCGGATGTTTGAGCAGGTATGCAAGTTTCGATTTTTGGAGTCTTCCTCCAACGTGCATAATCCCGTCCTCATCAAGGAAGGGATTCAATTCCAAAATCGACGAAGTCTTAGAAATAGGTTTTCCTTGTTTTAAACAGGACAGTTCTTCAGCAAAAACTGCTCTCTGAACAGTTTTCACCCAAATTCTTTCGGCACCATCAAGTTCTAAGTCTTTTGCTAGTTCCAATGGAAAGGCAAAATATTTTATTTCGACTGTCAAGTCTTTCAAATGATAAATCTGAGCGCACCAAATTTCCCATTTTTTCTTCAGTTCAGCAGACAGTTCATCGTCCCATCCTAATCCATTTTCCCATATTTCTTGCATTATTAATTTTATTAGGACCATGAAAGGTGAAGCAAATCCAACTGGGTCGAATATTTTCGATGCCGTTTGCAGGACGTTACGTTTTGAATTCTTCAAATCACCGATCATGTCAAGAAGGGGTTGCACATCTAATTTAAACGTGTCTTCTTCAGTATTCCAGATTATTCCTAACACTTTCAAAGGACCTTATTTTGCTTCTCTCGCCTCAACCATACCTCTTTCGTGCCATAAACTATGCAACTCATTCGAATTCGTTTTAAACTTTCTTAAGTTCATGTTACCTTCCTTAAGAATGTCTACAGCGCTCTGAGAAAGGTCTAGAGCTTTATCTACTGTATTTGCACCGTAAAATAAGTCATCCACATAAAGGGCCGAGTTAAGCATTTCAAAAGTTTCGCGTTGCTCTTGTTTATATTTTCGAATGTGGTATTTAATGGTTGCTGCAAGGATAAACGGGCTCGATGCCACTCCAAAAGACACACAAGTCATTCGCAAAATTTTGTAAGATTTCGAATCATTTTCATCTGGAAACCAGAAAAACCTTAAATAGTTTCTATCCTCTGCATCTATTCCGATGGTCAAAAATGCTCCCTGAATATCACTGCTGAATGCATATTCATATTCGCGAAATTGCAAGATCACATCTAAAATTCTGGGGTTCAAAGGTGGCCCAGAAGTTAGACAGTCATTAAGAGACTTGCACCCCTTTCCCTTGGACGATGCATCGAACACTAGCCTAACCCTTGTAGTGTCCTTATCGGATCTTACAACAGCTGAATGAGGCATATAAAAAGAATTCCTTTCAAATTTCGAAGAGCACTCCTCAACAATATTCAAATTTAATTGTTCCCTAACAATGTTCTTATATTCATCAGATACCCAATTATTTTCTTTCATTTTAATACTGAATTTGTCAAATCTTCGTTTCGCTACCGCAAAGTTATCATCCAAATTGTCTGGCTTTTCATTCTAGAATAATTTAGTTTCATACATCCCGTTTTGAAATTTTAAATTACTTTCGAATTGAGAAATAAATTCTTCATTAATTTTGGAACGATCATCGTACGAACGATCATCGTATCCCCATTGAATCTAACTGCCAAAATAATGTTATTTTCTCATTTAATGCCGCACAACATTCAATTTTCATAGTAGAAATGTTTTGTTTATAATTTAAATCTGACGACGAAATTCGACCATGAACTACCTTTCCGAACATAGTATCTATCAAAAACAAAGATTTGTTCAATCGTTCCTTTTCCCCCGAATGAATATCCCAAAAATATTGTGCTCCAATAAGGAGACCCAATTCACTTCCAAATGATTCACTAACGTTAGAAACATTTGACAGCTGAATGTTTTTAATTTTAAGCATCTGTTCTATTTTACTTTGCGCTGTTTTGAAAGGAGATCCGGAAATAAACTCGGTTACAAGTGCCTCAATAGTAATTCTCTTTTCTGGGTCACGTGAATTGCAAAGAGAGAATCGCACAACATCGTATGTTTTTTGGATAGGTTCTCTCGAACCGAAAGTATAAACTAAGAGACTTTCCTGCCTAATGACGGGTAATTTCATTTCAACAGCTAATTCCTTTTTCAAGAAAGACCTCTGGGACGCATTATCCAACAAAATGTTAATCTCTTTATTTTGTGTGTTGCCCATTAAAACTGCCGAACAAGTCTCAAGTAGTATTTCGCAATCAATTTCATTTGTATATGCTACAACCTTCGAAGTCAAAACACTTGATGATCTCTCAGTTCGCAGCTGGCTGGCGTCTTCGATAGGCCCCAGAGTCGGGGAGGAAACGGGAGGGTATTCGCAAATCAGTTCACTATGCTTGCGTTTGTAATTGCTGCATACATTTTTTACCCTACGCTGTTTATAAATGTGTCCCTTTGAAAGACAGGAATAACACATGCCATGTTTTCTTGAACATTTTCAGGGTTTATACAAAATATACATTTTTTCACATCAACAACAAATGCAGATGAAGTAGGAACGTTCGAATTAAATTTCTATTTTTCGCTATAATCAACTTTGTTTCTATTAAACTTTCCGTATTTTGACGAATGTTTCTCGAAATAATTAAATTTAGTTTCCTTTCGCACTTCTGGCTCACTTGAATTAAAATCTCTAAATAAGTGCTCGTTTCGTTCACGACACTGAATTTCAATCTTTAAAAATTCCAAAAATTCCAATAACTCAGATATTTTGTTTACATTCTTAGTATGGGTTCTACGAGAAAATTCTGATGCTAAATCTCTAGGAATTGATTTTAATAACACAGGATACAATAAACAACTATAACTATTGGGATTTATTCCGTTATTTTCTAAACCTCGGATATGCGTTTCGCAATCTGAATAAAGTCTACGCAACGATATAATGTCATATGATTTTCGTACTGGACTTAAATTTAAAAGTCTGGACATATGCACGTCTATTATAATATCTTTTCTACCAAATCGTTCTTTTAGTAAGTTTAATGCAACTTCATAGTTTTCGGAGCTCAAGACTAAACCGCGTACTGCTACTTCCGCTTCATTTGTTAAATACGATTTTAAATAATTAAACTTCTCTACATTGCTAAGACTCGAGTTGTTGTGGATAGCTACTTCAAACTGAGAATACAATTCGTTAAACTTTAATATATTCCCATTGTACTGAGGTATTTGCAATCGAGGGAGTTTCACTGTATTTTGTTGTTTACATCTGGTTTGAACAACATTCGTTCTTTCACATTTTTGGGTTTCACTTTCTTTCTTTTTCAAGATTTTATTCGCACGAATTTTCCACGATATGATATTATCTTTGTATTCCTGTTGTTTCTCAATTTCTTTTTCAATTTCCTCTTCTTTGCACAAGTTCATAATTTTAACGTCATATTTAGCTAAATTTATTTCCTTGTCCAAAAGTTTCGCTAAAAGTTCATCAATTATATCAACTGCCTTTTCTTCATTGTTTAATTCGCTTTCTATCAATTTCATTGTGTCAGTTGCCGCCTGTCTGACAGTGCTTCTAACCTTTTTCAAAGATTCAATATTCATTCTTACAAATTTAAAATATTCAATTCGCTAATTAAATTTGTTCAGTTCGCTATTTACTTCATCTCTAGGTCTGTTCCCGGGTTTCGGCACCAAGAATGATACAACTTCTATTTCGCACGGTTCTTAAATGAATTTCAAAAGGTTCTCTTACCTGTCAGACGAGAAAGACAATCTAGGCTTTATCCTTTTTAACCTTTATTGGACACAAACACAACATCAAAGACAACAACAAAGACAACCAGTGCTGTAGTCGTAAAAAAAACAGAGGGTATACCATGGGAAGTCGAAACATGTACTTACTACTTACACTTTCCAGGGGGGGGGGTGCAACTCCTCCGAGCGCCCATGGAGTATACTCAAAGGACCAAGGAATATGTTCGAATTAATTCAAGTTCAAATTATCGAGAGAAAAAATGCCTATATTAATTTTATATTACAAGAGAGGAACTGTGGAACTTTGAAGAAACTTCCTAAGCAGAAATTTGTGTTCACAAGGTTCGAGTTATTGTGAGTTTACTGTGCTTATACAAAGCAAAATGTGCAGACTAGCATTGAGTAATACTCAAATTTGAAAACATCACTATATTAATATTTAACTGATTTAAAATACTTACAGGAAATATTAAGAGAAAAATATTTAAATACATAAAAAGTAGGATGTAATTTTTTTTTATAAACAAAGTTTAAGGTCTACCTTTATTATTTCCATTGAAATATTTTCTAAACTGCTTGACAAGAGAAATCTGTCTCTGTGTCTTTTTGAAGCGCATACTGTTGATCTATTGTTTACTGAACACACTGGTTGGCTAACCAAGAATTTACAAATTTTTTTTCCGGTTGAAAGTGTTCTATAGGTGGTCTATTTGCATTAATAAACATTTGGAGATGTTTGAAATCAATAAAGATGATATCAAATATGTTACACTCGTTATTCATTAAACTAAACCCGTGCTCGCACTCGGCCGTGGAAAATGGTAATATTTCAATTGTTCTTAAAAGAGGGTTTAAATTTTCTGAAACAATTGGGCGTTTTTATTGGTTCCTCAAACACTGAATAGTGCACATTTCACCTATACCAAAAAAAGTTGACAGATCCTTTTCACCTCCTTTTCTCCATGGCGAATGTCCTTATTATTTATATTTTCTGGATAAAGCATGGATATATCCTTCAAAAGATGACAATTTTCTTCATTAACATCAGATCAAACTCTGGATTTAATTCTGTCAACAATACTGTGAATGAATTGCTTTTTATTAATAGATACGATTTTGGAATTATGTACCGAGGTGATATTTTGAAATAGAAACTTTTCTTTTGCTTCTTTAGCTATCTATGTTTCCTAGGAAAAACAAAGTGATGCACGTAGTTTTTAAGAAAAAGCAGAGGGTATACGAAATTTTCTGGGTAAACCAGAGGGTATACGGCGTATACCACCGTATACCCTCCACTACAGCCCTGAAGACAACACAACGAAACACGGAATACTAATCAAGCGTCACATTTTTCACTCAAGCAGTACTGACTGGAGCTTCAACATCTATCTCAGGTCAGAGTGCATGCAGCGCCCTCTGTTCAGCATTTAAGTTTCAACAGCAGCCATTCTATCGTAGGGAGCAGTAGCTGATTACATGTGTATCATCAGGCTACTAACTGCAAGTATTTAATAGATCCTGGAAGCGATGTTTCTTGTATTCCTAACAATAAACCGAATTTGAAACCCGCTAGCTTACAGCTTTATGCTGCAAATAAATCAAACACTTTTGGCACTAAACTCTTAAATTTACATTTTGGTCTCCATCATTTATTATCGCCGAAGTTTCTGTACCCATTATTGGAGCTGACTAATTTTGGTCTGCTAGTAGACTTGAGAAAAAAAACGGCTCATCGACTCCACGACACGTTTTGGTTGTCTCGGTCATACCAAAGACTGCAAACAACCGACAGTTAAAATGGTGGAACTAAATAATAAATTTTTCCAAATTTTAAAAGATTTTCCTGAAATTAGAATTCTAAACCCTCAATTTAAAGCTGGCAAACACACTACTGTGCACTATATCATGACCTAAGGACCTCCAGTCCATAGTAATCCACGTCGTTTGCGACCCGAGGTTTTGAAGGCCGTTTAGAAAGAATTCGAATACATGGTCGAGCAAGGCATTTGCCGCCCCTCTAAAGGTTGTTGGTCTTTGCCGTTACACGTCGTGCCCAAAGCTACTGGCGAAATTCGACCAGTTGGAGATTATCGAAGACTCAATGCGAAAACTATTCCTGACCGATATCCGATTCCTCATCTGCAGGATTTTTCCCAGGCGATGCACGAAAAGAAAATATTTTCTAAGGTGGATATTTTCAGGGCTTATCACGCTATTCCCGTAAATGAAGATGATATTCCTAAAACGGCCATAACAACACCGTTTGGTCTTTTTGAATTTCCGTTCTTAAACAGGGTTTCCACTCTTTTTTTCTAACTAAAAATAAGGACTTTCTAAGCACTTTCTAGGTCAAAATAAGGACTTTATAAGGACTTAAATAAAACATAGAAGAAACCGTATTATACAATGTAATACCTGACTTTCGACCAAATGGGGATGCTCTTACAGATTAGTTAATCTTATAAGAACAGTAGAATGTAAAAAATTTAATATTCAAGTCTATTTTCTAAAAATTATACACAAATAATGCCACACAAAAATGAGATTTTTCAAAATAAGCCCCCTCATTTTTACTAAATTCAGCAGTTAATATATGGGCATTTATGTGCACACGTATTAGTAATATGTGTAAAATACATAAACAAATTATAGAATCTAGACTGCAAAAAAAAACCCTTCTATGTTTTTCTTTTATATCTTCGCAGTGCATTTGTTTTTATAAAAAGGGAAAGAAAGAGTTAAGTTTGATGATGACTGTACTTGGTGTTGTCGGCCTCCCAGCTGCTGCTGCGAGTTTGATTTCGTTTTCTTATTCTTTTCATATTGTTTTGTTTTTAGTTTTTAATGGTCTTTAGGGGAGTGTATGAGCAATTTTTTCGCATATTGCTGCTCATGGGTAGGAAACACCATTTTGTGTTGTCTGGGTCAGGCTCCTCCATGATCCACCAACACTTTCATTTTCGAAAATTTCCTAATTTTTGTTTTTTGTTTTTTTAAATATCTTTTCGTTTTTGAAATTATAGTGCTTACTTTGTCTGCCGCTTCAGCCTGCTTATGAAACAGAAATTACTCACTCCAATAATTATTTTATAATACACTTTCATAAATTCATAATGAAAATAAGAAGTAAATTCATTTATTGATACATCAGAGGTTTCAATGAAATAAAATTAGTTACTAAAAGGATTGCAAGTTGCATACGTCAGAGTCAAATTTAACTGGATCGGAGACCGGAAGAGTTTGAAAGAAAATATTTTCCAGTGAACCAAACCAGATCATAAGAGGGTACATGTACAGTCTACGTTTATTGGCAATGGCCTTGGCGATTTGTTTTGCCGCACTTCTAAAATTCGACAAGAAAAAATTTATTTAAAAAATCTTTTTCTTTCAAAAATATTTTTCTTTTCACAACGGAAAATGAAAGCTTGAAAACAAATTAATTTGAGAACGTTTAAAAAGTATATTTTTTATGAACTTTCACAAAAAGTAATGAGATTAAACACATTTCAAAGAATAATTGTGAACCAGCAGAAAAACTAAACAGCAAATGTTGGGTAAAAAAACTAGGAAACATCAATTGCAATAAATACAATGAGCATGTTGAAAAAGAAAAATATTTTTAAAAGAATAAAAGCAAGAAATAAAACTGTTCCAAGAAAAAAAATTACTAAAAAAGAATATTCCATAAGTGGCGAAAAAGCAATACCATGTCAGATCTCTGCCGTGAAAAAAAATTATAATAAAATAAAAATTCCACAACTGTAGAAATACAAATAAATGAATCAATGGTATCAAAGAAAAAAATTTTAAAGGACCAATGCAATCAAAGGATATTTAAAATCAAAATAACCAATGGAGGCAAAGAAAAAAAAATTCAAACGAACGAATGAAATTAAACAAGTAACGGATTTTGGAAGAACCTTTCTCGAATATTAAAATAAAAATTGAAAGTTACTGTTTGCAGAGGTTGCCATGAAATTCACAATAACCGAAAAGACAGTGTGCACTACTCTATTGGATCTAATGTATCTCAGACCGCACTTGCGTTGTGGCCGCATATTGAAAAACCGGATGTGTGCACCAGGCCTTAACTGACTGACAAAAAAATTAATTAACATTTTATGATTGTATTCTAGAGTTTCCTCTATCAGGGCAACTATTTTGTGCATTGCAAGAGCCACTCACAAGTAGAAAACAGACAGATTTTCGTGGGTTTTCAAGTTTTTAAAGGGTTTTATGAGCTCATCAGGAATCAATCGACGATTTGTATATCGCGTATCAAGGGTTGCTATTCAAGAAAGCCAGTTCCCGAATCATCACCAAAACCGTACTTGTAAGCAGTTTTATCGCTGATCAGCCGCTAAAAAGAAGTCGGAAATATTGTGAAAAATATCGTCATTTAAAAACTGAATTTGGTTTTCAAAGGAAAATAAGCACTTTCTAAGGACTATTGATGCAAAATAAGCACTTCTAAGGGCTCTTAGAAATGGAAGGTCAAAATAAGCACTTTCTAAGCACCCGTGGGAACCCTGTTAAATTTTGGTCTATGCAATGCGGCACAGTCTTTTCAGTGATTTATGAACGAAATATTGAGGGGTTTAGAGACTCTTGTTTTCCTTACTTGGATGACATTTTAATTTTTTTATGTACCCCGGAGGAGCATGAGAGGCATTTAAGGATTGATTTCGATCGATTGAAACAGTATGGCATTCAGCTAAACGTATCTAAATGCGTGTTCGGAGTATCAGAATCAATCTTTCAGAGACATTTAGTCTCAAGTAATGGTACTAAACCTGTCGAGGAAAAAGTTAATGGAATTTTAAACTTTAAGGAGCCTGAAACTATAAATGACCTTCGTAGGTATCTAGGACTTTTAAACTTTTATAGACGTTATGTGCGCTGTGCAGCTAAACATCAAGTCCTACTCACAGATCAATAAAGGGCGCTAAAAAGAATGACAAGCGAAAGATCGAATGGAGGCTAGAGTTGCTTTTAAAAACACTAAACAACAATTAGCCGAAGCTACCTTATTAGCTCACCCGGATCATTCGGCAAAAATAGTCTTATCAGTAGATGCCTCAGATTATGCTATCGGAGGTGCATTGCAGCAACTCATAGCAAATAATCTGCAGCCTCTCGGATTTTTTTCCCAGTCAGAAAGGAAGTACAGCGCTTATTATAGGGAGCTTTTAGCTGTTTACGCTTCGGTGAAGCATTTTAGATATATGTTAGAGGGCAGAGATTTTAAAATTCTCACTGACCATAAACCCCTTATTTATGCCTTTAATCAAAAATCAGAAAAGCTATCGCCACGCCAATGTAGACAGCTCTATTATATTGCACAAATTTCTACGGAAATCAAACATATTAAAGGTAATGAAAATTTTATCGCAGATACCCTCTCTCGCATAGCAACAATCGAGACCCCTTCACAAATAGATTATGCAGCTATTGCTTCAGCACAAATAGAAGATGACGAGTTGAAATCTTTCTTGAGTACGTCATCTAACTTAACTTTGGTGATGTTGTTTTGCCATCTTCAAATGTTGAACTGTATTGTGACATATCAACCAAAACAGCACGACCCTATTTACTAAAGGACTTTCTGTTTCCAGCATTCCGTCTAGTGGTGCACAACCTATCACATCCTAGCATTAAAGCAACCAGACAGTTGCTCACCAGCAGATTTGTGTGACCGTCCATCAATGACGATTGCAATAAATGGACCCAAGCCTGCGTTGCGTGCCAGCGAGCGAAAGTTATTATTATTATTATTATTTTTTTTTTTCCATTTTGTTTTTTATCATCCCGAAAACAAATAGTAGAACGATTATGCCTACCCTTGCATTCTGGGCAACTATCGTTATTTCCGCCCTTTTTGATTATATCATTCGCGCTCTCATTTCCTGACACCAAAAGCTCAACAGCAGACTCAACATTTTCTCCTTGTCACTTCGGAAGGGAATGCTGGTGAATAGTTTCAGTTCGCAAACCAGATGTAAAGAAATAATTTCTCTCCCTATAGTTGATTTCCTTTCGAATGAATTCTAACAATTTATCGATATCAAAAAAGAATGTTTCGACCGTTTCACGATTAAAGTCTTCAGTTAAATTAAAGTTTAATTACTATATTACAATATTTGCAGATGTAGAACAGAATACATATTAATGCAAATCGAGATTAATCAACTCTGCCGGTGTTCTGGATTAAAGTCATAACTGAGATTGCCACCACAGCACTTAAATCCCTATTGCCATTTCCGACAACCGATCTGTGTGAAGCGGGGTTTTCTGCAGTAACAACAACCAAAACAAAACAACGGAATTAAGTGGACATAAGGTGTCAGTGTCTCCTATTACCCCCAGATGGAACTGTCTCGTTGCATAGAAACAAGCTCAGGGTTCTCATTGATTTAGCGTTCTAGTGAGTTAAAATGTTAAATCACTTTATATTCATTTTTTTTTGGTGATTGTATTTTATTTTGAAGGCATGTTTAAATACAATTAAATTAAAATTATTAAATCAAAACAATCTAAAATATAAATAATCAACGTCCCCCCCTCTCAAAATTATCAAACGTTGACCGGTCCGCGGCGATTAAAAGGTTAGGGATCACTGACTTAAACCTTCAATCAATTTATATTTGCCTTCATAATCCACTACATTAAAATATCTGGCTTACACACCATCATCTTGTTTGTTTCAATTTACATGAGCTACGTTTTCTTAAATTTGTGATTTAATTTTAAGAAAGTTTTATTTATATACTAGCCATTTTGCGGCTAACTAGGCGCCATTTGCTGTTTCTGGTTATTGGTTTGCTTTGTAAACCAAATGGGAATTCGGTGTGACATCACACTCTCTTGTGACAGTATAAATATAAATTAGTTATTAAAATAAAATAAAATGTATAATGTTTCTAACTGATGTAAAATTTTCCGCAGTTTTCAAATCCGTTGAAATTTTTAATCTATCTTTAACTGTCTAGGAGGTAGAAAAAAGAAATACATAACTAAAGTTAAAACTTGGTTTTTTATCGTCTGTTGCAAAATCATTCTTCCGCGCAAATTGAAAACGGAAAAAATAAAGATAGAATCTGTCATATCTTTATGCTGTTGCCATTGCAAAGAAAACAATAATAATTAAATTCCATTAAATTCATTTTAAAATGTTCTAGATTAAATCTTAAAATTAGCCTCGACCCTAAAATTGCAAAAACTTTAGACTAACTGTGCTCCAATTTCCATTACTGTAAGTGCCATAGATTTGTCAGGACTTTGCGCGCAAGAAATGAAAAAACAGACCAACACTTCCTTTTATAATATTAGAGATACCTTGGTTAGGGAATCACGAAACAGGAAATGATATACCACACAAGGACATAGAGCGAGTTGAAACAGCATAAATGAAATGGTAACGCAGGCCTCGAAATATATTTTTTAATACAGGTGCACCTTGTGCATCTAAGTTTTTAAATTAGGTGCACCTAGTGGGAAAAAATTAGGTGCACAATTATATTTTCATGTGCACAGTGCACCTGTGCACCCGGGTATTTCGAGCCCTGTGATAACGTACACATTTTGGACAACATACCCCTGCACTGTGAGCCTTTGATGACTGACTCGGGAGTTGCTGTTCAGGTGGTGGCAGCGAAGGTGTAAGAGACACCTGTTTGACAGCTGTCCTCCTAGTCTTACGCTCCCTGGCCGCTGGTGGACGGGTTGTGGTGGTCGAATGACTGGTGCTACTGCTGGTGGCATGACTGGTAGTGGTGGAAAATGCAGGATGCAACGAGTTTGCCCATATTTCCCGAATCTTCTTTTACTTCTGGGTGCTATCCAACGTCCATCGAGGTAGGGTAAAGTAAAAGAGAATTAAACTGATGCGAGATATTTATAAATTCCCCTCGCAATGCAGGAACATGGCTTCTCTAACTACTAACTGTTTCTCACACAAAAGTAATAAAAAATATTAACAGATCATTTAACATTGCAGGCATTTGATATTCCTGGGGTGTTAGCAGACGTGATGGTAGGCATTTAATTAACATAAAACTTTTTTTTCTTCCCCAAAACTGTATTTGGAGTTCGAAAATTATAAAATAAATAGTCGTGGTACTGTTAGTGCCAACCGTAAAGGGTATCCCCGAGATTTGAAGACCCATCGCATGAAACGAGGGGATGTTAGTGTTCAATTTGCAGCTGGTATGACGGCTTTATGTTGGAAAGACAAGAGGAGAGGTGTATATGCTTTTCAATATGCATAGTCCACATTGTATATTTGCCAAAGATGAAAATAAGCCCCTGATGATTGCGAGTTACAACGCCTCTATGGGGTATGTGGATTTGAGCGATCGCATGGCTAACTCTTACACTTTTGGTAGAAAAACACTGAAATGGACGAAAAAATTTTCTTCTATTTGTTAAATTTAGCCGTTTTAAATGGGTTTTTTTGCTTTTTAAAATAAAAAATGCCAATATCTGTCATAAAAACTTACAGCAAATGATAGAATTTTCAAATAATCCACAGCCCCTTCATCCAGAAATTCACTTCTACAGCTCACTTCAAGTCCCAAATTGAGTAAAAGATTTGCTATTGCAACTGACGCGCAAAACAGTAATCACTGGAGAAAGTTCAATGGCGATGCGTTGCTTGTCTAAGAAATGGGTTACGCAAAAGAACGTTGGTCTCCTGCGAAGAATGCAATGTCGGTCTTTGCATCAATTGCTTTGAAACTTATCACAAAAGCTAATTTTTACTCATCGTTAAGTTTGAGTCATCCAAGTCATGACTTTTCTTCTGTCAAGCTTTTCTAACAAACAGCTTTCTCAAAGCCAATAATAAAAGAAACGGCTCTTCTCAAAGCCACAAAGAAAATCTGGCTTTTCTCAAAGCCAACACTTATTCCAAACTAATACATCGGGTTCAAAACCAACCAATTTTTCTGGAGGGTTGTCGAGAGCACTGAGTAGTGGAGGTTATTTCAATTACCGTCGTACTAGAGCGACACTTCGGGCTATTGATGACGGTCCGGGATCATTCCCTCAAGAAAGATCCGAGGACAATTGCTACCACGTAATTTTGAACCACGGTCAGATGACGAGGTCACACCTCAGCTGGCATCCCATTCTCCACACCACGCCAACGCGAGGACATGTGAAACACGACGGATTTAACATGCACCGACCCCCTCTACACGACGGATCTTCGGTTGACAGGTACCGCAACCTCAAAGGCCCCAAGCATACTTCCACAGGCAAGGATCCATCCTGTAGAGAGGACACGTTAAATCCGGCTTGGCTCAAATGTCCTCACGTTGGTGTAGTGTGGAATTATGGAAGAGTGGGGTGTCAGCTCACGTATGACCTCACAGGTTCAGGTTCACAGTTCACGACTCTTTTTTGTGAGAATGATCTTGGTGTGCATTTCTAGTACCTCGTTTATTGAAATTCTTTCATTTGAGTCGTGACTAAATTGTGCTCCCGTTGATGGAGTATGGAAGTTTAAAGAGTCAGCTCATGTGTGACCCAGTCAACAAACCATGATTCAATGTGACATGATATTTATTGTCCTCGGAGCATTGTGGAGGGAGCGAACCGTCGTCAATAGCCTTATGTGTAGCTCTAGCATGACGTTAATTGGAATTTTATCCTTCGGTGCTTAGTATTTCACTTCAATTTCCTCAAAATATTTAATTAAATCTTTTTTCATCAATATAGTTTATTATTATATTAGTTTTCAAGATTACGTCATCTTGTTTGCCTATATATATAATATTATGAAATCTGCTAAATCTGTATAGTAGCAAGATATGACATGTAGGTCGTTTACGTAGAGGGGATGAAAAATTAACAAAAATGTCGCCCCTATGATGGTAGCTTTGTCAGTTCTACCAAGGGTGCAGGATCACTTCGATTTTCCCAGCAATTCCAATCTAATTAAACTTGCTGGATTGTAAAATTTTTTAAGTAACGATATAAGATGCTTATAAACGTTGTAACGCATTTGAGAAGTACGATGTCGGTTGAAAAGGAGAAAGCAAGAAAGTTGCATTTTTCTAGTCTAATTAACAGGGTGTCAAGATTTAAATCACTTGATTTAAATCAACGATTAAAATCATGATTTTAATCAAATGATTTTTTTTTAAATCAGTGATTTAAATCACAATCAATCTTACATTTTTATAACTAAGTAAATACACTCTAGAAAAATCACAGAATTTGTCAAATGCTTTGAACTTTCTGCACACATGGTGATTTCAGCACTAATGGCTACACCTCGTACTGATGAGCTTTTAAAAAAAATGTTTGGCACAGGACACTTGCAAATAATCTGAGGTGTCTATGGACTAAGTAATCTGTTGAATCAGGGATTCTGCCAAACAGTAATGTAAAAATAAGTTGACATCTATTTGAAAGTTTTTACAATGTTCATGCATAATTTTATGTTACAAACAACAAAGCAGTAGGCCTACATCTACTTAAATGTCAAGACAGCCAAAGAAAATCCCCACAAAGTAGGCCTAAACTACTTTTTACCCCTTTAATTGATTGACCAATGGCTTAGCTATAGTGATTTTTCAACTACTTTTTTTTTTAATTGAGACATAAGTACAAAATAACACAGTTAATGTGATTAATAATTTATTAAATAAAAAATTCAACTGAGCTTTCTATTTGAAAGGATGAAAGTTTAAACACAATGAACATCTTTTATTTTGCAAAATGCACCCTGAAACAGTCACCTTTCACTTTAAGAGTAGTGACCCATAACAAATATTTATTTAATCAGACTAATTTAGGTCTCACTTACACTTACTGATACATTTCTTATGATTATGTTAATTTACTCAAGAAAAACTATGGAGGATGTCAACTTGTGTTTTAAAGTTAAACAAATGTCTTATCTTTTGCTCTTGTTTTGAAAATTCATTTTTTAAATGTGTTGTCATGTAACACACAATGATATTTAGTAAATTAAATATTAGTTTACATGTCATGTCAGAAACTCAATTTTTTATTTAACAAATTTATAGGCCCTACAGAAATTTAAATAAAAAAAATCCGATTTTTGATTTAAATCAAAGAAATCCGATTTAAATCAAATAAATCCGATTAATTGATTTTTTTGAAAAAATCATGATTTTTTTACACTCTGCTAATTAACATTCTTACCGACATTATAAGTGCAGGAAACAATATTTTAGGCAACTTTTGTACATAATACTGCATTTTATATGAAATTTATTAAAATTAGAAACATACTTCTTACCAATTTAATGTTTCACTTTTTTTTTCATTAGTATATCCACTACTTTATTATTCACTTGAAACACACACAAGTTACTGTGTAGCACATAGATAATATGAACTTTTATTGGTAGAATATTGAGATCAAATCGTGTTTACATACATCATGGTTAGAGATATTTTGGATAGTACATTGTAAAATGTGAGATTCCAGGTGGATAATGGGGCCCCCTAACTTCATATATCTGCCCCGGGGCCCCCGAGAAACTAGCTACGCTCCTGGTGTTATTCCCACGGAACATTTTATCTCCATTAGTAAAAAAAGTTATTTCTAAATAATTTGTGGATTAATTTTTAAAACTATTCAGTAGCCTCAGCTGTAAAGCAGTTTCTTTATCCATTAGATTTCGCGATCACTTTCCAAAATTCTAAGTATTCATTCTCCAAATTCCAATTGACAGGATGTGCCCCCAATAAAACCATCGTCCTTGGAGAGGGGTGTACAAAACCGTTCGCGTGTTACAGCGCTCTTGAGAAAGATTACATTGGCACAGTATGAAAAGGGAAATTTCTCAGAAGGTCTGGGGAATTCAGAAGAGGAGTCTTTTTCCACTCTCCACTTAGCGACACACGAACGTACCCGCCCGTGGGTCGAATTACCGTAGGGGACCTGACCATTGTAGAGATAAGGACCAGATGCGAGGGAAAAAAAGTGAAAGCTATTCTTCCATTTTTCTCGTCTTAAGCCCCGTCCACACCGGAGAAGACGAGCAAAACATAATTACATATTAGTTAATTTTTAGCTAAATTTTAAAAAGTTGCAGGTGGGTTGCATTTATGTTGCGGTTATAACTCACTTACAATACACCCCATGTAGGAGGAATTTTGGTTTTAGTACTTTACATGCAGGGTAGAACGTGTGGAAAAAAAAATTGCATTTGTTGCAAAAAGCAGAAAAATTATATTTTATAAATTTTGAAAAATAAAATATCTTAAAACTTAACTACAACACTAAATACAGAACCCATGTTACAATAGAAAAAGGAAACGATTTTCAAAAGAAAATAGCAAGAAACAATACAACAATGCGACTACATTGGACGGGCCAATGAAATCTAAGGAAAATTTAACGGAAATACAAAAAAAACTTTGGAAAATTCGAAATGAAATTTTAAACTTTTCGCATTGCCGAGTCTGCCACGAACACAGGCATGCCAATGCGAGTCACTAAAAGTGCGCCAATATCGTTGCGACCATACGAGGCAAAGAATGCAGTTAAACCGAAGTTATAAATCGTTTTTCAGAAAAAAATATATTTATTTCCATAGTATGCAATTAATTAATATTGAAAGTAGCTTTCTAGCTTATTACACCTTCATATATATTTTAAAATACCTGAAATTAAAGACAAATTGACTTGATTTGTCACTTTACTATGAGAACAAAAGAAACAAAAATTAGTTAATTATTACAGTTAGAATCCTCCAAGTTTCATATGCACGAGTGTCTAAATATCTCGAACCTTTCGTTCTGACTGAACAGACATTGAAAGTAAACCATGATACAAATGGTCCTAACGGAAGAACTTTTAACAATGCCATTAAGAAAATATTTCTCACATTCTTTTGCAACGTAAATTTAATGTTAATACTTAATTCTGACTCTTAACGTACAATAAACCAAACGTTTTAAACACTAAAGCATTTTTATGATGTGGAGATAAATTAAGCTATTCCAATTTGAAGATATCTCATTGCACCAAGCAGTTGACTTATGATGTTTATAAAACAAAAGAGCACAAGGTGTAAATTATTTTACTTACCCCAAAAAATATAGAAATTGCTGCTATTTTTAAATTCCATGACATTCCAACGAAGAACTGTTTATCCATTGATGGTCATATTGATCAACTATGCATCATAGCCTTGCTTTTTAAACGGTGCCTATTTGATGTTTTAGGAAGAGTATTATTGCCTACCATTTAAAACTTTGAATCGTTTTGATGAACGGATCAGAACGGAAGAACGCGCGCCACAGATGTGAAGATCGTCTGCCTTTGTGATTGGCTGAGGAATTTTTATCATAACGACTGAGAAAGCTCCTAAACAATAATTTCTCGCCTGCGGTAATCTCGCCAACCTCGAATCGCCAAAACATAAAACTATTTTTCTTTACGTTTGACATCAGTGGATCCTGACTAGACTGGACAATCACTTCTGGAGTGTCTACTGCAATGCAGCTTAACTCTCCGTCATCAGGTGTGTGTACAGAAAAATAATTTGCATGATTTAAGTGAGAAATTTGCTAAGAAAAATGATTTAAATTGGTTGGAAAAAATAAAAGAGAATTCAGCTGAATGAAGTTCAGATAGATGGCGCCACCTCCTTAAGCGAAATCAACAACTCCGTCGGTTACCCTCCTATGTTGTGACAGCATTCAGAGATGGTTAAATTCGATGATCCATTGCTGCAAATAGAATAAAAAGAATTAATAAAAGAAAAACAAAGCAGAAAGGTGAGAAATAAAACTGTTGTGTTTTAGTGATTCAATAAGGGTCCAGTCGAATCTCAAAAAAACTCAGCAGCTACGAGTGACAACAAGGTCATGATCCAATATAGAAATTTGCAAAATAAATTTTGGGTTGACCTTTACTGTACGGTCCTCCTAGATTTCTCGCCAAATCTGGTAACCCCGCTCGACAAATTAGTTTTTTGGCAACTCTTTATTTGAAAACCGTGATTTCGTGCCAATTTTTATTTTAGTCGCCAAACACGCGAATATTACCAAATGTATTGAATTTTGGCTATATTTTATTAATGGAAACCCTATCCCAGTCTCAACCCCTGGTTTTTCAAATACCACCCACTCCTTTTCGACCGTTTTTTCATATAACATTCCTTTTCGACCGTTCCCTTCGTTGGCACGTGTGTTTTTTGGATCGCTCTATGTGATTTCCGTTACCATCGCTTTTAAACGCTCCTGCAGCATCGCTTTTAGACGCTCCGTTCCTTTCGATATCATTGCTGTGGGAATTACACTATCGTTAAATAAGTATCGACTGCACCCTTCGTTAGCAAGTGCGTTTTTTGGATCGCTCTATGATTTCCGTTACTATCGCTTGTCGACGCTCCGTTCCTTTCGATTTTATTACTGTGGGAATTACGCCATCGTTAAAAAAATATATCTGCTTCATATGTATGTAAGGCGAAAAAAAAAAAACTTATGGCCTTCGTTTATTAAAAAATGTGTGTCCCTTAACAAGCGATGAGTCGAAGGGAGCAAATAATCATGACAACCGAAACAGCGGAGAAATCGTATGGAACTAGCGGGAGTGACGGGCAAGTTTGTTTTCTCCATTTTATTGTTTATTTGTGCATTCCTCATTTTCATTTCCATATTTGCAAAGGTTCACAGTGTGGATTTTGCTTATACAGAATAAGAAAATTGGATGGAAAAGTTTTGTTTACTTGTTTCTTTGTATGTTGTGTTGATGTACGCCATCTCTATTTTCTGGCAACGCGCTCCATTTATCTATTACTCTATTAAAGTAGTAGTTTTTCCTTAAATCCCGATTCAAATGTGTCTTATTCAATTTATACCCATGGCCCTTGTTGTGTTACCCCTATTGAAATTTAAGCCCTCTGTATCCCCTTGTTTTACCAACTTGAAAAGCTGAATCCAATCCCCCCTCCTTCTTCTTCTTTCCAGTGTATACATGCTTAGCTTACTTAAACGTTCATTATAGTCGAGATTTACTATCCCATTTATTATTTTTGTAGCTGTGTGCTGAAATAAGTAATTGACAAAAAGAATTTTCATCTGCCTCCAAAAAGTAAATTTCGTTGGAGGTAGCATTTAAAAACAAGCTAACTCAACGTTATTTACCATTTAGCACAGCAAGTGAACAATACTTTTCAAAGCGAAATATAATATGGAAAAGAAAATCTTCAATTTCAAATGAAAATTTTGCTACTAAATGGAAGAATATTAGGTCGGCACACAAAAGATCACAGATCAGAGCATTCCTTCTATCGATGCTGATGGCTCTTCAGGACTGCTAGAATCTTACATTCGAATGCCCTACGTGCTTCTTCAGTCGTTAAGATGAGGAAATTTCTCAGCCAATCAATCTTCACCATAATGTTGTACAGTCACATCAAATCCATGCAACAGTGGGTTAGAAATAAATACTTAATAAGTGAAAACCAATTACTAAAGAATTGAAAACAGGTTTCATGCAAACTTAATTTAAAATATCTTGTTATATTCTGTTAAAACATTTCTATAACAAGAGATTTCTGCTTTGGTTTCAACCTCAATATCTCCATCCAAAACTAATCTAATTAATTAACTGATTCATCGCTTAGTTAATTCAAAGAGAGTGTACGAATTTAAGATACAATTGGATAGTCAGTGGGAATTGGGGAATTCATAAACAAATTACCAGCCTTGTTGGGCTCGAGCCTGTAGCTGGTCGTCAATATTTGTATTTGTATAATCTAATGCTTGAAACTGGTTAATTTTGCAAACTTCTTTACATAAATAACGAAAAATTGTCACCAAAGCAGAAACCACCAGGAAAATTACAGCACTTAAAATCCATGGAACAATGGGTTAGAAAAGCAAGCAAAATCCATGGATAGGAGAACAAACAACTGAAAAATTGCTTTCAAGCTAACTTAATTTGGTTTGTTACACTCTATAACAAAAAAAAATCGACGCACCAAGAAGGGATCATCCGATTGCTTTGAAATATCGTATGCAAAAATGTTTTAACCAAATATGCAAATGATTAAAATTTAGAGTCCAATGAATGAATAGTGCAATCTCCAGCGCATCGGAACTGCGCATCCAGCAGATGTATATAAGGAGTTGTTCTTGAACGCTGAGCATTATTTTTCTCCAGGAGATACAACCAATTTAACTATGGATTCAAAATTGATCACAACAACCCAGACTTCGCTAACATACCCCCAATCGAACTTTTCGGAACTCCCGTGTTCTGGGTTAAAAATTACAAATATTTAGGACTTGTGCTCGACCCAAAATTACTTTGGACCGAGCACATTAAGCGAGCTCTCCGTAAAGGAGCTATGGCCCGTGGCAAACTTCGCCAATTATTAGGCTGGAACAGCCGGCTCTCTATCGAGAACAAAATTCTTCTCTACAAAGCAATAATTAGACCAATTGTCACGTACGGGTCCCAGGCGTGGGGCTCTACGTGTACAACTAACATAAAAAAAACTGTAGATTTTTCAAAATCGTATATTACGTACGATCGCGAAATCACCCTGGTTTGTCCGGAATGAAGTCATCCATTCGGACTTTAAAATTAAACCCATGGCTGAATTTTTACAGCACCTCTCGATTAAATTTTTCGAAAAACTACCTCAGGTTCCAAATGAAGCACTGAGGTCAGTACCACCATATGACCCAACAGGGCCGGTTCCAGGGTAGTTCGATCCGGGCGGCCGCCCGGAGCGCAATGATCTAGGGGCGCCAAAATCATGGAAAATGAAAATGAACTGATAAAAAAATTAAGTTACAGGCTTTTATAAAATGCACTGAAACTAAAAAGTAAAGAATATTTTTTGTCATTCTGATATATCAATAAATTATTTTTCATAATATTGCATTGTCATCGGACCCTTGGAAGTATACCAAATTTCATTGAAATCGGTTCACGGGAATTTTCTCAAAAACGCGTTGCAAGATTTGACTGATAGTTGACAAGATTAAGAGGCGGAATTTATCATTTTTATTTCTAAGCACATAATTCAAATAATATAATATATTTAAACATTAAGGCAAAACCTACTTGAATTCAATTCAACATTACAAAACCACTCAGCCAACGCCTTTCAAGAATTGACAAGTTTTTCGGCCCGTGGCAACACGACTGTACAGGAAACAACAATTTTGAAACCAAGCGAAACAAGATCTAACAGCCCCTTTTAACAGCATATAAAAAGGAAGTAGACTTAAAACAATGCATTATTTGCCACTAGACTTCGGCTGGTGCGAAATAAAATAGTTTGTTTAAATTGTTAGTGGCAAAAAAGCTTTAAAAAAGTGCTTGTGCAAATTGTCCAGTGCGTTTGGCTTCTGTGAAGGTTTGTGTTTTAATTTTTGTTTTCATTTTTAATAGCTAATAAAATCCATCAGACATAAGCCAAAAAAAAGGGTGGGGGGTAGATTTCAAAAATTAGAGTTTAGATCAAAACATGGCTTGTGTGGTATCAAATGAAAGGTAATTGAGTCTGGAGTTGAATGAAATACATTTTTTTAAGTCAGTGACGCATAAGGGGGGGGGGAGGATTTTGAAAATTAGAGTTTAAATCAAATCATGGCTTGTGTGGTATCGAATGAAAGGTAATTGAGTCTGAAGTTGAATATAATACGTTTTTTTAAGCCAGTGGCGCACAAGTGGGGGATTTCAGAAATTATAATTTAAATTAAATCATGGCTTTTTTTTATATCAGTATTATCTTTTATTTTAATTAATTTGTTCCAGAAACCAAATGTCCGATGCTATTCTCACCAAAACATTACAAGAAAAGGCTTAGAAATGGAGAAGAGGTTTTAAGAGAATGGATAGTATATTCCGTATTTCAAAACGCTTTGTACTGTTTTCCATGTCGACCTTTTGCTGCACCATCTAGCTTGAGCGCTCTTGGCAATCGGGGATTTAAAGACTGGAAGCATTTAGGGGACTCTTTAGCACATCATGAAAATGCTAAAACTCATATAGATTGTTTGAAATCATGGCTTGAATTGAAGCAAAGATTGAAAATAGGTGAAACAATAGATGCAGTTTCTCAGAGACTCATATTGATTCTGAGATAAATCACTGGTCTGAAGTTCTTTTACGCATTATATCAGTCGTTAAAATGCTAGGTGAGAGCTCTCTAGCTTTTCGAGGAACAAGTGATAAACTGTATGAACACAATAATGGAAACTTTTTGAAGTTAATTCAGTTATTGGCTGAGTTTGATCCAAAAATGGAGGAACACGTTCGCATAGTCCTCAATAAAGAAGAAATCAAAGCTACATATCTAGGGAAAACTATACAAAATGAAATAATTGAATTATTGCATGACAACATAAAGCTCCACATCATTGAGCAAGTTCAAAAGGCCAAGTATTATTCCGTGATTCTTGACTGTACTCCCGATGCAAGTAAAGTAGAACAGATGACATTTGTGGTAAGATTTGTCTCCATACAGGAATCAGAGTCTGAAGTTCAAGTTAATATCAACGAACATTTTTTGGGTTTTCTACCCATTGAGAGATCAACAGCTAAGGAATTGTCGGATGTTTTACTAGAAGAGCTAGAGAAAAATAGGCTTAAAGTAGAAAACATGCGCAGTCAAGGGTATGACAATGGTTCCAATATGAGAGGAGAAAAATCGGGAGTACAAACAAGAATCAGAAATATAAACCCCAGAGCATTTTATGTTCCATGCAGCAGCCATTCGCTAAATTTGATTGTAAACGATATGGCAAAATCCTCGTTTGAGGCAGCCAACTTCTTCAATATTGGTCAAAAGTTATATACATTTTTTTCTTCCTCTTCTTTTCGTTGGGCAATATTACTGAAATATATTGATACTTACACCCTAAAACCATTGAGTTATACGCGATGGGAAAGTCGAGTCGACTCATTAAAAGCTCTGCGGTTTCAAATTGGTCCAATTCACGATGCTTTGTACAGCATATATGAAGATTCAGAAATCGATAATATGATCAGAGACGAGGCTAGCGGATTATTAAATAACTTGAAGCAGTTCAAATTTATATGCTCTGTTGTGATCTGGTACAAAATTTTGAGTCATATTAACCCCATCGGCAAACTTTTGCAAACTGTAAATTTTAATATGTCAAGCTATTGATATGCTTAGCAACTGCAAACTCTTCTTTGAAAACCTGAGATCAGATGAAGCTTTTGAAAGCATCATTTTAGAAGCAACCGAGCTTGCTTCAGAGATTGACGTGGAAGCTAATTTCGAAACCACCACACCACGTCATCGTGTCAGAAGCAAAACAAGAACGTTTTTGTATGAAGGCCCGGATGAACCCGTTCAAGACCTCAAACAAAAATATAAAATAGATTTTTTTTCACACTATAGATCAAGCAATAAATGCTTTGGAAACCAGATATAATTTGCTAAATACTCACAGTAATTATTTCAGCTTTTTGTATAATATTTTTGGTCTAAAAGACATGCTCAGAAATGAGCTACTGGCTCATTGCAAAGATTTGGAAGTAGTTTTAACTGATGGAAATCCAAGCGATCTTAACACCCTGGAACTAGCCGATGAAATAAGCTTTGTTTCGTCATTATTAACAAAAAAGGAAACCCCTGTCGAAGTTCGCAAGTTTATCGCTACACTTAAATTCGCACCAAACCTCAGTATAGCATTAAGAATCCTACTTACATTGCCAGTCACTGTGGCTTCAGGGGAAAGAAGATTTTCAAAACTAAAAATAATAAAAAATTATCTCAGAACGATGCAGACGCAAAATCGTCTCAATGGATTGGCAATGATAGCTATAGAACACCAAATTAGTGACAAATTAGACTTGAAATCACTGGTTCGTGAGTTTGCCGAAAGAAAAGTTAGAAAAAGGGCATTTTAATTACTTTGGTTAGTTAGAATTTATTTATAATATGGGATATTAGTTCACTTAGCATTACTCAGTCAGTTGAGCGTCGGGCTCGCATCAGAAGGGTTGTTGGTTCTGTCCTCGGCGGAGCCTCCAATTCTGATGATTGTGAGATCGGCGCTTCGACCTGGCTAAAGACCGTCGTGTTCACTAATGGTGACTGGGGCACGTTAAATAGGTCGTGGTCACAATGTCCCCCATGTTCCCATACCAAATCAATACCTCTGGGGGTACCTGATCAGGGGGTTATCGGCCTCTGATTGGGATCTAAATTACGATATGTGTGAGTGAATGGATGTATGAAAGGGACCTTCCTGTAAAACGGATGTGTCATGTATGTCGAACAAAGTCGGACTTCCTCCCAATGGGGCTCAATAACATGGAAGGCGCACCCCCCTCGCCTCCAGCCGTCTTCGATGGGCCTGGCACTCCTCTGGTCTGCCAGTGTAGGCATAAGAAACAACAGAACAACAACATTTTAATTTTTGTTATTTTGCCTTAAGTGCTAAATTGCTTATCTTGTTATCTGATGATTGAGTTTAAAAAAAAAACGTTTTTTTTTTTTTTTTCCATTTTTTTCAATGTTTTCTTGACTTTCTAATATGGTCGCATGAGATTTACTTAAAAAAAACGGGAGGGGGGGCAAAATTAAGGTTTTGCCCGGAGCGCCAAAATGTCTAGAGCCGGCCCTGGACCCAACTGTTCGAAGCTCGCAGAAAAGGCCCAGAGCCATTCTGCATCAACAGTTTCAAACCTTTCCTCAAAGGGTTAAACGCCCACGCACTGTGATTAATTTGGATCCTGATGTTTTTGACTTCATTTCCCCCACCTAAAAGTACATTATTTGCATTCCCACTTCAATGGGACGCGTGTTGATACCAACAAGATTGGGTAAGGACTGATTGGACCCCTAATTAAATCAATGATTAAATTCTGTCCTTAAATTCTCTACGTATTCCTTCCAAAGGTCTACCCTTGCTTACTTCTAACCCATTGCGCATGCTGGTCACCTGACCAGCAGCGACCAATGGATAACCTTCCTAGTGCGGGAAGCTGCATGCACCGCCTTCTGTATTTTCCCTGGCTACTGCCCGTCACGTGACAGTAGCCACTCCCCCCTCCCTTTAACTCGCAAGACAGCGGATTCTAAAAGCGGATGGGGACAGGAGGAATCCTAATGTTAAAACTTAGACGAATTGCCGCTAGATGGCGTATACGTTTTATGCTTTTTTTTAGTTCTGCAGCAGCGGTAGGGAAAATGTTTTGCCGATTTGAAAAAATCCCTGTACAGTAGAGGAGAGGAGCTGGATAGTGGATTATATAACGGACTTCTAATGTAAGTGGAAAAATTAGGAATAATTCATTTGTCTTAAGACGTATTCTTTTGAAAGATTGGATGAAACTGAAAAGTAAGTACCATCTCCTTCAATTTTGAAAATGTTTTTTGATATCGTTGATATTTAACTGCATAACATTGTGGAAAAAATTTTACGCGTTTGACCGTTGGTTAGACAGATCTAAGAAAAATTTGTTTCAGCTTTGATCTTGAATTGTTACGCTATTGCGTTTATTATGTTTTTGAAGTGTAATCTTAGTTTTTTGTTTGGAGGTAGTGTGATTGTTTGATCAGCAGTTTGTTTTTTGATGCATAATTACACATATTCTAGTTTTTGAGATTATATTACATAAACGTTCACAAATTGAAAATATCTGATTCTATTGAAATAGACCATTTCTTACAATTTTGTTTCATAAAATCTTACTCATTTCAATGATTTATTAAAATGTTTCAGGGTATGCTGATTTAAAATCATGATTTTAATCAAGTGATCAAACTGGTGAGAGGAACATAATGTTTGTAAACAAAATGTAAAGCAGTAAAACAAAGTGAAACTACCATGAATCTTATTGTAAGGTTCCTCTCTGGCCATTTCTGTCTTTCTTGGTAAACTGCTCTGTTCTCCTGGTTCCATTGCAGTCAGACCAGAATAATTGGTATAAACCGAATAATTCAGTCATAAAATTGCAAATTAAATTCACTGGTCGGGGAGTTTTAGGCTGGCACACTGCATGAAGGCCCTATATGTCTTTCTTGTGTTGAAAGAAATGCCATGTTTAGTATAATTATCTTTATCCTAGAAAACAAATTACTTAGGACACATACCAAATTTTTTATAAAATTTATGAATGATGCTTTCCTGTATAATTCTACCCATTTTTTTCAGTATGTACCAGCAAGTTCAATTTAACTTAATGGAGGGCAGTGACAGATTTAGGGGTGGATTCTAGCCCAGGGTAGCAAAAAGTTTTGGAAAAATACCAAATGCACAACAGCAATAAAAATGTTAAATAATTTAAAAATAAAAATAACATGTTTGAATTTTGAATGTCACTGTATGAAATTACTAGAAATAACTCGAAAGCCTACAGGAGGGGAGGGGAGTACCTAACTCCCCCATAACTGAGTATAGGCTCGTTTGAGAACTAAGTTTTTATTTTAACTTCAGTTCCTTATATTCAAGTAAACAGTATTTTCTCAATATTTGTTATTGAAATATTGGTAAGAGTTGTTTTGCTGATTGTTTATATCAAATTTTATTCCAAATTCTCGTATATGTTAAAATAAACAATGTTTTTTTGTCGATCTGGTTCTGGTTATACCAAACCACTGTTGAACAAAATTAGGGTGGTACTTATGATTTTGTGCTATTGATACACCTATGTGAAGAAAGTGTAAAAGGGAGGTGAGGTGTAGAGGGAATATCATTGCTGATGGCAAGGAGTGGGTTAGCAAGTTGACGGTAGCCACGGCAGCAGAAGTATAAATCCGCCACTGAAATGGGGCGGTTGTTGTTCAGTGGGTTTCTCACTGCATAAGTGGCTTGCAAGCTGTAGATAACATTGATTCAATTCATATAACTCTACCCTGAGTGTATTTATTTATGTGTCAAACATTTCCTGTTTGTGTATGCATACCTAATTCTGTTTTTACACAACCTTTTTTTACTCAAATTCAAAATATTCTCTTTTTACGCGAGTCAATTTTGATTAAACACGAGTGGGCCAAGCCAATTTTTAAGAATTTATTTGCCCAAATTTTAAGAATTTTTTATTATTATTATTGGCATAGTAGTATCATCAGTTATATTACACACACAAAGAGGCTGCATAACAGCTAGTGTATGCGTTTTGGAACACGTGTTTTCATTTACCAGTGCGTACATCGATGTATCATCAATGTTTTTATTGTATTTGATTCCTAATATGACTGAATTTCTCAACATTATTGCAATGACACACAATTGGTAGAGAAGTATGTGATGATCTATCATTTGAAGATATTGATGTATCAGTCGGCAAAGCCCTAAGCAAAGGGATGTCCTCGAGCCTCCTAATCCCACAGTGATAATGAACAAAATGATCCGGTTTTAAATGCAGATTTAATAAAAGAATGTCTGGAGCTGACCATAAAATTGGGTAATCATTTTATCAAACATGGTGACCCTAATGAGTAACGCGCTGGAAAGTTTCATTGGAACTGAAGTTGTTGGCAGCCTCTTACAAAGAATTATAGCTACAGAGTTTTTCGAAACTCATGGGCAAATATTTAAGGGGTGATAGAAAACATTTAAACAAGCAATTTTCGCCATACAATGCATGGGCGGAGAGCAAGCGGTGAACCGTTAGACGGCGTTGTAATGGAAAGTATAAAGCCCAAGTTTTCTTACACATCGTAATTTCTACCATGGTTCTACCTACAACTTGTGGCATCCGTACACTCCTGCCACACCCTGTATCATGCATGCCGGTGACAATGCAATCGCTCGAACATTTTTCGGTTTGGCACGTGTCTTTCGGCTTCCAGAGCAAAGACCGTACATAAATGCATGTCTGCCTTTTCCTGATCTCTATGTCGCCATGCCTTCTGAAATCCACAGTAGAAATGACGATGTGTAAGAAAACTTGCGCTTTATGCCTTCCATTACAGTGACGTCTAGCAGTTCACTGCTTGCTCTCTGCCCATGCATTGTATTGTGAAAATTGCTTGTTTAAATGTTTTCTATCGCCCCTTACATTTTTACCCATGAGTTTCGAAACACCCTGTATAACGGTCTAACCAAAAGCTGAACACAATGATTAATAATAACTGAAAAAAAAATTTATTCTTAAAACTGGTGAAACATTTGCACAAGATGAGACTTGTGCTCATCCAAACAGAATTAGGTGTACATTAAGTTGACACGAAAAGGCGAGTTTGTGATCTCATTTGTATTGTACTGATGTGCTCTCTTTATATTTTCAGGTTCCTCATCTATCAGATTTCTACCTGGCCATTTGGGGAAAATGTTTTTGTAATTTATATTATCAAAATGTGTTTCTGTGTGGTTTTGTTTTTATTTCTTGAGGCACATGTTATTGCGATCACAGTTATTGCAAATCAGTTAGACTTTCGAAAAATTAATAGTAAATGAGTTATTGCCAAAAAGTTAAGTTGTTTTAAAACAACCTTCTTTTTTTTTTTTTTTTTTTACAAAAATAAATTGCTCCTTTAATTTAAAAAAAAAATAAAGTTTTAAGGTAACATATTTAAGATTGGAAATTCATAAATTTGTTTCTTTATATAGTTAATTATATATACAAAAAAAATAAAGTTTGGTACTGCATGACTGAATTAATTACTTGATATTTAAAGTTCATTGTATATTGAAATTGAATTAAAAATAAAAGTTTTTATGTACTATTTGTTTCTTTGTTTTCTTGTATGATGATAGCCTGTTGTTATTCCATAGGGCATTAATTAAAAAATACCATATATAATGAATTGAGGTGCATATAAACTGTAACTGTAACACTCATTTTTGTTTACCTTTGTGTGTTAGTATACAAAAATAACTTTCAATGTCAAATCATTCTGAAAATATTAAATATTGCTTACAATTTGCATTAAAAGGTTTATATTTACATATTTAGTTCTGATTTTCATAATTTTTCAAGATTACCAATGCTGTCTATGATACACGCAAGTATTGGTAACTTTGTAATTTTTCTGGATTGAACTGTTTTGGAATGTAATTTAAATTGAACTTTAGAACTGAACTAATTATACTTATTTATGGAATATAACAGATCAAGTGACTGCATGCATAAAGAAATCATTTAGAGCTTGCATGAAAATCCAAATTTTTCCCATATTGTGTTTGGAAAAAGCCTACTTGTGAATAATGTCAACAGAGGTCCCTCAATTTTCAATAACACTATCTGTTTGTTTTTTTTGGGAACTTTCTAAAAAAGTCAGTCAGACTTTTTCATATCTTGCTGAGTACAGTGTTTCAAAAATATTTTTTATGCGTATTTGTTTTGAAGAAACATAATGCAAATCAAAGTATTTTTACAATTTTTTTTGAAGTCTCCACCATGGATAATGCATTTTTATTAAATATTTAGCTGTGCTGAAGCTTCACACTCGTCTTTCTAAATAAATGACAATCAAATCTAGCAAAAGCTTTAGAGGAAAATGGTCTGAAGAAATTATGTGGTCGAAAGACTAAATTTGCAGTGCTGGCAGTCATTTGACCAATATCATATTTCATGAATGTCATTGAGTATGCAATGAAATTAGAAGTGTTTTATTTAAAAGTTATTCCAAAACAAAATGGATGTCCTATGTAAACATCTTGCACAACAACTGAAGAAATTGTAAACCAATTTTTAATTTGGTAAATATCTTAAGTCGAAACATTTTCTGTAGCTATACAATCTGATTCTTTGCAACTTCAGCCCTATTTTAGAAAAAATAACTTTTAATCTTATTCAGATGTATATTCTTGATTAAATTAATGAAAAAGAAAAGCTTTAGTTGAAAATGTAGTTCTTTTTTCGCTATTCTAAATAATTATTACACTATCGGGTAATGTTAATTAAATTTGTATTATCATAATTTTCTAAACTATGAGTCAGCTAGACTTGTTTAAAGTAGACTTCTGTGAAATCTCCATATATGTAACTCACTCATAATATCTGTCCTGATCAGAACATGAAAATTTTAGTGACAAAATAATTTTAAGTAGCTTTTTTGAAAAATAAATTAAACCTGCATCATTCTTCCAAGTTAATTAAAATCCATTTAAAGTACTTGTAAGTGAAACATTGCCCAGATATGTATCCCATCTGTTTTCTTAGAAAAGAACTTACAATTTTAAGATGGAGTAATTTTCATTAAAATCAAAGCTTAATAACTCGGAACAGAATGCGACAGTTTTCCTCATTCTTTTTCCATTCATAACTACTAAGGTCATTGATATAACAGGTCCCGGTTCGAAGAGCAACTGACTTGCACCCAGAGGGTTGGGAGTTCGAATCCAGCCCAAGACCATTGTGTAGTAAGACGGCTCGTGAATGTTGAATCTGTTGTCCTTACGTTGGAGAGGAGTGCCAGCTCAAGTGTTGCTTTGTTATTTGACCATGATTTAAAATTGTGTGGTGTCTTAAATCTTTACCTTTGGGGTTGATCCTGGACCGTCACAAATAGCCCATTGTGTTGCTCCAGTACAACATTAATTAAAAATACCATCACCAATAGCCTGTTGCTCTAGTGGGACGTTAATTAAAAATAATATTAGATGTACCACATTTAATTAAAATCTTGGAGGTCCTAGACTAATCAGTAGCATGGTACTCGTCAAAGTCTTGTGAATAAATTATTGCACACTTATAAAAGATTAATATTGTCATAAAACTATTACTTTTCTTCTTTTCATAATAAGAAAAATTACATCAGCGAGATATCTTACCTCATAGCAGTGAAAAATGATGTATTTAATCATTGTGTATTTTTTGGCATACAGAACTGGCACCTGATATAACTTGAAAAAATACTTCATTTTGTACGATTAATAAAATCTCAAATTTCCTCATCTCATGGCAAACATAAGATAAATAACTATTTTGTTTTTGTGAAAGTAGTGAGACAGTTGGAAACCAATGCAGTTTTGGTACTTTAAAGAAAAAATTACAAGAGATGAATGGGTTCTAAACTAGCACTAATATCATGAATTGGGATGAGTAACCATTTGCTAGCTAAAAGCAATTCCTACTTCCCAATTTTCATTCTACCCAAGTCATGACAAACATTGATCTTCACATACAAACACCATCAATTTAGGAATTTCATCATAGACCTATTTATCATCCCAATACTTCTCTTTCCCTTACTCTAGAAAATCAACCACTGTAATAACACTAAAAAATAGTAGTTCAGTTTCCATTTACTTTGGTTGTTCCTCTACTCTTTATAAACTTGAAAAATATCATTTTCAGTCACTTTTCCTAGCCATTAATAATTTTGATTGGAATGAAATGCAATTGGGGAAAAACACATTTTACATTCTACTACTGTTTTACAAATCTGCCATTAAGCTTTCTGATGATTGGTATGGTCGAAAATGCTTTATCATTCTCAACTTCTAGGAGCTTTATTTCAATCATGCTGCTTGCATATCAACAAAAAGAGCAAATCCAAACTAATGACTCCATACTCCCTTAATAAACAAACAATACTCCCTTAATTTATATCAAGCAAAACTAAAAAATCAAAGCTTATTTCAAAAATATATTAATTAACTCAATTAATTATCAGATTGTTAATTCAGCGAAAAATTAACTCAAAATATTTTTAATTTGTACAAGTTTTACGAAATTAGATCGAAATATGAATTGCCTCAATTGAATTTGAAGAACACAACTAAAATATCAAATACAATGAGCAAAATTTTAAAACTTGTATGAAGATAAAAATTAATTTTAAACATTGGTTAAGGGGGTTGGCGAACAATAAAATATATGGCAGAACGCAATGTTATAAAAATCAAGTTTGCACCAAAATACAAAAGAAAGGACGTGTAAAAATGTTGCAAAATTATAAACCAAAGAATGCAAAATATTCGAATGAAGGTGATGGAAAAATAAACTAAATGCCGCGAGATTAACTGGAATCCTTTAAGTAGCAAAACTACTTGTAATGAAACAAGGCAGAAAACACAGATGAAGATAATCTAAAACGGATCATGCATCAAAGTAAAATAATGGGGAAATATGTAAGAATATTGCATAGAGCCTAGTTAAGTAATGCAGAAAAATTCAAGTTATGAATAACGGAACCAAGATTCCGGACAGGAAGAATCCTAACGTTAAATTTATCCATGCCGAGATTTTCCCCATTTGCACGAATATCCCTTGGGACAGGAGGAATCCTAATGTTAAATTTACCCATAAAGTATTTTTCCCCTACCGCTGAAGAACTAAAAAACGTATAAACATATACGCCATCTAGCGGCAATTTGTGTAAGTTTTAACATTAGGATTCCTCCTGTCCCCATCCTCTTGTGCGGATTCTACCTCATTCTGAGAGAAGATGCGCTCGTCACCTGACGTTCGTCCCGCTGTCTTGCTGTAGCTGTCGAATTCACGAGACACGCCCCTGAAATCTACCTCATTGGATCACCCCCTTCTAAAGAACTATCTTTATTCTGATGCTTTATACTTTCGATGTGGAGCTAAGCGGCGTGCCGCCGCAGGAACTCCGTAATTGATTTGTCCAGTCCAGTCCACGCTGAGCATTTTTTGGACTCGACTGGACCCTAATTGAATCACTAAAACACAACAGTTTTATTTCTTTTTTCGACCTTATTTTTCTTTTATTAATTTAAAATTTTAATCTTTTTCTAACTTGTAATGGATCATCGAAGTTTGCCACCTCTGAATGCGGTCACACTCTATAAAGGAAACCGACTGGTTTGTTGATCTCGCTTAAGGAGGTGGCGCCATCTCACGGAACTTCGTGCAGCTGAAAGTTATGTTTATTTTTATCAGCCTATTTAAATCATTTTTTATTTATACATTTTCTCTCTTAAATTAAGCAATTCAGTTTTATGTCACACACACCTGATGACGGGGAGTTAAGCTGCTTTGCAGTAGGCACTCCGGAAGTGATTGTCCAGTCTGTTGTTAAAAATTTCTGCTGCATTGCGATTTAGGATACCTTTCAACGACTGAAAAAATGCCGCAGGATTCGAGCTCATTGCGGGCAATTTTCAGAGTTTGAAAGAGGTCGTATCATTGGATTGAAAGAGGCAGGTTGGGCAAATCGGAGAATCGCTCGTCAGGTGAGTCGAAGCGATGCGGCGATTAGAAGATGCTGGCAAGAGTGGGTGGACAATGGCAGATTTCAGCGTCATGATGGTATCGGTCGACGTAGGGCCACAACAGATCGCGAGGACAGAGTGATTGTCAGATCAGCTGTCACAGCGCCCGATTCATCGCTATCAACCATCAGTCGCGCGACCCACACACGAGTGTCCACCATGACCATTCACAGACGGCTGAGAGAGCGAAATCTACGCTCGTACCGACCGTTACGCCACCTGCCACTCATGCCTGCACACTGTCGAGCCAGATTACAGTGGTACTTGGCTCGATCAGGCTGGAACGATGCTGACTGGGGACGTATAGTCTTTAACGACGAATCCCGCTTCCAACTGTGTCCTGATGATCATCGAAGACGAGTCTGGAGACGCCCAGGGCAGCGTGCCGATCCTGCTTTCACTATTGCACGCCACACGGCCCTCAACAAGGAGTTATGGTCTGGGGTGCCATTCCCCTTGATAGCCGGACCCCTTTGGTCGTCCTTAGACAGGGTTCATACAGAATTTTGAATACAAAAATTAAGGAGTATTTAATGAGATGTCTCAAAATTTTTAAGGAGTCATAGAATATAAAAATTAAGGAGTATTTAACGAATTCTTTCGAAATTTTTAAGGACTCTTAGAAAGTTTATACACACATTTTCAAGTGTGAAAAATAAAAATGTTTCATCACTTTTAAAAACTTAGTTCCACTTAATACTACATTACTAATTACTCAAAACAATAAAATTATACTTTGATATTTCAACTCAACACAAGTTCCTTTCCCCCCTGCTTGCTGGAGCTGTTTTATCTAGGATCCTGCTGTAAGCAGTTCTTATACAGTGAAATCTCAGTATAACGTTTCTCAGTTTAAAGTACACATTTCTCTCAAATCCCAGCTAAAACTCACAATAATAGAAATCCAAGCATATTTCTTTTCAATTTAAAGTATTTTTCAAAATAAAATATCAATTAAATATTTTTAGGATGAAGTTATACACTACAAAGTCCCAAATCCGGAATTGTCCAAAATCTGGTCGTTTTGGGAACTGGCTTTTTTTTTTCACTCTTTTTTACATCGTTTTGACAATTTGTTAAGAACAAGAAGTTAAACCTGGACCTAATTGATGAAATAACGCAAAATAACGGACATGTTCAAAGAAACTACCACACACAAAAATTAGTGAACATTTGCAAGTAAAATGTGTTGCATTTTTTCAAAAGTTTTTTTTTTTTAAATTATTCCTATTTATGTATGTGCTATTTTACTATTGCAAATCCAAAATTTGCGGGGGTGGTTTTCTTTAAGGTTTTTTTTGACACACACACACACACAAAAGGCAAATAGTCAGAAATCCAGTGCAAAATCTGGAAAAGTCCGAAATCTAAAAATGTCTTAAGTGCAAAAAAGTCCAAAATTCGGAAAAATCCAAAAAATTTAAAAATAAAAAATCCAAAATATGGAAAACTTCAAAATATGGAAAACTTCAAAATCCGAAAAATTTCAAAATTTGGAAAAGTTCAAAATCCGAAAAAGTTCAAAATTAGGAAAAGTTCAAAATCCGTAAAAGTTCAAAATCCGGAAAAGTTCAAAATGCGGAAAAGTTCAAAATTCGGAAAAGTTCGAAATTCGGAAAAGTTCCAAATTCGGAAAAGTTCGAAATTTGGAAAAGTTCAAAATCAGAAAAAATTAAAAACCCGGAAAAGTTCGATATTCGAAAAAATCAAGTTCGAAATGCAAAAAAGTTTGAAATGCGGAAAAATTCGAAATACGGGACTTTACTGTGCTGAGATTTTTTATTGTAACCTACAAGTAAATACAAACGACAGATTTCAGACAGAAATGAATGAAATCCGCAATTATTTTTGTTATAAATGAATAGGTAAATTATTTTTTAACTTCAAATATTCTCAAGTATGAAATAATCCACTTCGATTATAACAGATTACGATTTTCAATACATTCTCAATGCTACTCTTATATGGAGATTTAATGTTGAATTCAATTCAAAATAAATGAAATGCGATAATATTTTGTCTACTTAATAAGTGAACTATCGCTTTCGCTAAAGAAATTCAAGAATTTGTAATAATCAACTTCGATGATAACAGATGGGGATTTTTAATACGTTCGTAACGCTCCTTCAATATTTAACGATCACTATTTACGATCTGTCAGCGACTGACATTCTAGAAGGGGGTCCTCCTTTTGTTCGACCCTATTGACCGTCAGTCGTAAATGCCACTCAAGGCTCTATCGCAGAAGTTAAGTAATTAGGTAAGAGGACATGCATGTGGCCGTGATTCGCTACATGGTGCCTTACTGATGATAGCCTTTTCTCGTGAGAAAATTTCAGACTTGCTGCCAATACACCGCGAGCAACGTGAAGTATCCTGTTCCAATTGAAACGGTACGTTTTGGAACCCATTATTTCGGTGGAACGTAGCGCATTTCGAAATTGAAACGGCGGGGGAAAAATTAAGGAGTTTTTAAGGAGTAGCACATAAAAATAAGGAGTTTTAAGAGTGCTTAAAAACGAAAATCTATTTTAAGGAGTTCTTAAGGAGTTTTTAAGGAGCGTGGGAACCCTGTTAGAGGTACACTTGCTGCACAGCGGTACGTTGACGACCTTCTGAGACCTGTTTTACTACCGTTCCTTTCGCAGTACCCTGGGCTTATTTTTCAGCAAGACAATGCCAGACCACATACGGCACGTGTTGCTATGAACTGTCTTTAACCCTCTGAATCCTGAACCGCCTCAATCCGTACCCAAAGAGATTCTTCGACTGAGTCCTGGGGCGCTTAGCCGGGCGGTTGTCTTTCATAATAGGGAAGCAGGTAGTTAGACGAGGGGTCTCTTGTAGTTCCTTCGGGGAACGGTTCGAGGTCAAAGGTAATCCATTGACACTTGACAGTGATGTAGTGAAGTTGCTTGGGGATAGTTTTAATGGCCAACATCAACAAGGGCTTCGGTGCCTTTTGCATTTGGAGAAGTCATTCAAAGTGTGGAAGTAACGATTCTGAAAAAATTCTTTCACACTTCTATTTTCAAATTGGTGGATTTTTCCACTAGTAAGAATGACAGAGAAAAAATTATAAGACCAACATTTATGATATAATTTTTTGGAAAATACGTGTTTTCTAGAACATATTTCTGAAAACGGTATAATTTTACGCAACTCCTAATATCTGAAATCTTTTTTTTGTAGTAAAAGTATGTCCTGAATATTCATCAGCATGCAACTCAGACTTCAGAAAATATAACAATTTATGAATACTTTTGTCTTGCATTCTTTGTGAGAAATGAATATTTGCTTTACCGACACAATTCAATAGGCTGAGTACATTATGACAAAAATATTAATACTCCGCTTTCAAAAAGCCGACTAACCGAAATAAGTGGTTAAAACCGCTTGGGGATCCTGTAGAGTATCCACTTTCCTAAAGAACTGCCAGCTTTGGATGAATTCGCTACGTATTTTCTATAGAAATTCGCGAAACCATTGTAAAACGCTTTCTTTCGTGGAAAGGAGACGTTTTTTACATTTTCGAAACTTTGAGTGCAATTTGTGGATGAACCACTATAGATATCGATATACTTTCACTTCGAGCCTAGGTGGGGTCTGACCCTCTGCCTCTATGCGTGATTTCATCCAAATCGGCCCAGCCGTTTTTTTTTATCGCCATTTGAATGCGAATTTGGGACTTTTGCCCCGTTGGAGCAATGTTAGCCGACCTATAAATTAGGCCATAACTCCCGTAAAAAAAATTCTTTTTTAAAACCGCTTGGGGATCCTGTAGAGTATTCACTTTCCTAAAGAACTGCCAGCTTTGGATGAATTCGCTACGTATTTGCTATCGAAAATCGATTGCGTGCAAAGGAGACGTTTTGTTACATTTTCTAAACTTTTTAGTGCAATTTGTGGATGAACCACTATAGATATCGATATACTTTCACTTCTAGCCTAGGTGGGGTCCGACCCTCTGCCTCTATGCTTGATTTCATCCAAATCGGCCCAGCCGTTTTTTATTTATCACCATTTGAATGCGAATTTGGGACTTTTGCCCCGTTGGAGCAATGTTAGCCGACCTATAAATTAGGCCATAACTCCCGTAAAAAAAAATTCTTTTTTAAAACCGCTTGGGGATCCTGTAGAGTATCCACTTTCCTAAAGAACTGCCAGCTTTGGATGAATTCGCTACGTATTTTCTATCGAAAATCGATGGCGTGCAAAGGAGACGTTCTGTTACATTTTGGCATCTTTGAGTGCAATTTGTGGATGAACCACTATAGATATCGATATACTTTCACTTCGAGCCTAGGTGGGGTCCGACCCTCTGCCTCTATGCGTGATTTCATCCAAATCGGCCCAGCCGTTTTTTATTTATCACCATTTGAATGCGAATTTGGGACTTTTGCCCCGTTGGAGCAATGTAAGCCGACCTATAAATTAGGCCATAACTCCCGTAAAAAAAATTCTTTTTTAAAACCGCTTGGGGATCCTGTAGAGTATCCACTTTCCTAAAGAACTGCCAGCCTTCATCGTCGTAGGATATTGTGGTGTAATTCGTTTAGAACTTGGTAATTTGTGTTTGATGAATTCGGTGATAAGAAAAATCGAGTCATAGATGAATAAGAGATTTTATTCTGGAAGCAGAGAATACAATTTGTTTAAATATGCGTGATTACAATATAATTCAGGAATATTTGAAAAATCTCCAGCTACATTTTAAACAAGATATAGGCAAAATATTTTCTTTTTGTTTTTATTTTCGCAGTATATACACGCGAGCAGTCGCTTTTCCCACGACAGCATATATCATACACAGTGTGGTTCAATTGAGTATGTACATACTTGTTCACACGGTCGAGGAAACTAAAAATCAAAACCCTTCTTTTGATTTGAAAGCTTCTCAAAGTTAGCTCTTTGTATTCCGTCGTGATATCGATGCACGATTCTGTGTTTGCTCACCTCTTCTAACCATGCATACACATAAATGGGCCGCTGTAAACGAAACATCTAGCTGCTACGGCTTCTGATGACGTATGTACATGGCATGATAAAAAAGAGTGGCTGTCATCCCTTTGGGAAGAATAACTAACTTCAATCGATAACAAGATGCACTTAAATGCTTTCTTAATTATACCATTTTACTTGTTTAAAAATGCTCGGATATTATTAGAAGACCGTCGTCATGGAGACGCCTTATTTTAGTTGTTGGTCATGTTTGTTTTGTTGTATTACTTCTTAAAAATCTTTCCAGTGTTGACGACCGTTGTGGCAATTTCATATCCCAATCGTCGTCAATAGCCCTTCGTGTTGCTTCAGTATGACGTTAACTAAACTACCTACATTATTCCAATTCCCTTAAGATCGTTATTTACACAGTTATTTGTTCACACTGTAACCTGTACGACGAAATGCTCCACGGTGAAATGTATGAAATGGTCACAAACTTTTCAAAGTATACCAATCTATAGATCTCATCACGGCATACCGACCTTACGAAGGGTTTGTGAGAAAAAAATTGTTCTTCCAACAACGAATAAGGTGACTAGAAGTATGCGGGGAATGAACAAAATTTTAAGCTCAAATTTCTAACATGTAGATCCAAAATTTTCAAATCTTCCTATCCCTCTTACATCGATTCAAGCTCGAAGATTCACATCAGAATTTGAATCAATCTAAGAGGATTCTAGAAATCTGAGAACCACGTGGTTTTCGAGCAATGTAGATTTGCTTTTCTATAACACATTGAATGATTAAATAACCACGCTTATACAATGGGTTGAAAGAATCGCAGGACAGATTCGATTGGTTCAGACTGGTTGGAACTGATACAGGTTCAACTGCAGATTGCAGAACGGATAGATACGTGAGCGCTCCTCAGAAGACGGGATCATATTTTATTTCATGGTTCAAAATACACTATCTACCAACAAATAATTGGACAATCGACGATGTTTCTCCTGGTATGGAACGGGTCTCTTAGTCAAATTTCTAGGTAAACTTAATTCTGAGACCTACTGCACCATATTGGATGACTATGCGCTTCCAACGATGTGGCCGTTTTAAGGGGTGTACCCATGTTACTTTCAGGATGACAATGCCACCTGTCATGTCGCGAGATCCACCATGGTTTGGTATGATGAGGATAGGGTCCATCGAATTTGGTCTGGCCTGCGCAGAGCCCGGAACTTAACCCGATCAATCAACTCTGGGACGAGTTGGAGCGTCGACTGAAGGGATGTCCCCACCGTCAAACATCGGTGACAGAACTGACCTGTCCTCTCCAAGCCGAGAGGCAGAACGAGCCTGGTTGAGAGTATGCCCCGATGTTCGAAACTGTAATAGACGCTCGTGGTGGCTGTTCCAGCTATTGAAGGTGAAAAAACTTCGTTTTCCTTTGCTATCACAGGTGACCAATTACAAAGCTGGTCCAGAAAGTAACTACAATTTGCACATATCTCCAGTGCATCTGACAGCACGAAGGTCGCGCATGCGTAGTTACATCCTTCAACTCAAGAACGAATTAGCCTAGCCATTTTGTATGGTTACGTTAATATTTGAAGTCATTGTTTGTCGGTAATCATGTTTAAAACAATCGATCGGCCCGCCAGCTGTGAAATAAACTAACAAAATTCCTTTACAGTCCCAAAACATGCTGCACATGATTTTTCTTGAAGAAAGAGGTGGCTTTGCCTTCTCGGGTTTAGTAGCAAATCCATGTTTCATCGCCTGTGACAATCCTTTTCAAAAAATGATTTCCATCTGTCGCATAACGCTGCAAAAACTCCAAGGCTGCTTCCATACGTTTCCGTTTTTTAACGTCCGTTAGTGTTTTGGTTACGATCGCGAACAAAATTTTTTGTAGTGCAAATGTTCAGTCACAATTTTGTGTAATAAAGATCGTGAAATGTTTTGAAAATTCATTGACCAATCAGAAATCGTGAATCGCCTATTGGAGCGAACTTTTTCGTCGATGCAGCACACCAATTTTTCGCTGATCGACGACGGGCGTCCACTGCACTACTCGTCGTAGACATTTTCCTTTCGTTCAATATCCTAACCCACTTTCACACCATACCTTCACTCATAGCGTTCTCTATCTAAGTCTGTCTTGCATTCATAAACTTGATAATTCTCTTATTTCACAGCTGGCGTGCCGACCGATTGTTTTAAACGTGATTACCGACAAACAATGACTTAACAATGACGTAAACAAACAAAATGGCTAGGCTAATTCGTTCTCGAGTTGAAGGATGTAACTACGTATGTCGTGTTACATCTACACGACGCAGCCTACACCTTCGTGCTGTCAGATTCGAGGGAGACATGCGCAAACTGTACTTACTTTCTGGATCAGCTTTGTATTTGTTGGTCGATAATGTAGAAGAAATAGTGTCGTAGACTTATCCAGCATTTAACCTGGCCCATAACTCAAACATAAGCTGTGTGTTAATGTTAGAGTCTTTGAAAATAAGTTAGCTAAAAGAACATTTTGGAGGTCTTTATTTTGTCTACCAACAAACTGAAATCAACTAAGCAAAATCAACCTGGGTGTGAACAACTGGGTTCAAAGACAAATCTATCTTGAGTCTCCAAGATCTCAACCAGTTTTAGATTTGACCATTTGGGAGTTTTCTAGAGTTCTTTCAACCAACAGTCGTGGGTTTTAGTCACAAAATGTGGAGTAGGGCATTGGTACTAGAACTGAGATTATTGAATTCAAATAATCAAGTTATGCAGATTGCAATAGAACAGAAAGCTGCAAACAGCAAACAACTGTGTAGGCACATGTATTGAATCAACGTTTCTTGCATGTACAAATTAATTGTGATACATATATATATATATATATATATATATATATATATATATATATATAGAATATTTACACTTTCAAGTCATTTGAATTTTATAAAAATGTTGAAATTTAAAGTAAAAAGAAAAGATTGTTTTCGGAAGTAAAATAAGTCCAACTATTTTCTATGAATGGAATATTTCCATTCAACTGGAATTATTTTAAAACTAGAAGTTCGAATTTTCCAACACTTTGAGCAATTTGAAACATTGTTAGTTAGGTAGATAATATTAATATAATATTGATCTAATTATCCTGATATTATATTTTACGACCGAATAAACTTTAAAAATTTCTAATGAATCATGGCGACACCCATGTAATAATTTCCGAGCCAAGTTCAGTATAAATTTGCATGTCCATTTATAAAATTTAAATACTTTCCACGTGTTATTCATATACTAGTAAGATATATAGAAATCAAAGATAATACTATAGAGATCTTTAAGGCTTGAATAAAATATCACAAAATTTGGATATGTATCGATTTATCAATCTCTAAATTAAGTAGAATAATCCCATTAGGGAAAAGAAGTTAAGGCTTAATATTCAGACAAACATTTAATGAGAATGAAATAGATGCTGAAATCTTGCTGAGAATAGTTGGTCTGCGCAAGTATGTTTCCAAAATGATCTCGATTGAAAAAAATAGTAGAAAACTTAAATTTTGGCTTAGAAACCTAAAAGAGAAAAAATAAACATGTGCGAGATCCAAAATTAAAAATTATGTAGAATTATCAAAGGCAGATACTAAAATTAGAAGTATTGAATAGTAAAATATTGAATATATTTTTGTTTCTGCATAAATGCTTCCAACAAACAAGTAAAAATAGCTTATTCAATTATAAAATGTATTATTGTTAGTTAAAATCGGAAACATAAGTATCTTGTTTTCACAATTTTTCGTAATGTTCCAATTTCATCTGGGTGCAACGAACATAAAATATTATACATATGGTAATTTTGTAAAAAATAGTTTTACAAAATATATTGTATGATTTTTTTCTGATCATTGTTCTTCTCTTTCACTACTGCCCTGAGGGCAAAATAAAAAGGAGGAATGAATGACAATTTTACAAATTTTTCAGATTCATAACGTATATATTACTCTAGTATTAATAATTTATTCAGGGATATTTCATAGGAATTCATTTCTAAAATATAATAGGATGCGCTACATGGTTAATGAAACACTGAATTTATTAAAACTAGAATTGGATTGATAGTAATTGCCATGAATAAAGATGCAATTTTTCGTATTCAGCAATAATTACCATTTTCACGACATTAAAATGCCAAAATCATAGAAAAATTGAACAAAATTTGTTATTTTGGTCAAACAAATTAAAAATAAAAAAAATATTCTTTCTATTTATTTAAAAAAATAAAGGCATTTCTCTGTCTTTAAATTTTCTATTATTGTAATCAATGAAGAGATTGGTTTTAAAATTCACTCATAGATGGCAGCACAAGCTGCCGTCGTCTGTTGTAAAAGTCACGTATTCAATTGACATTTTTTACCGAGTTTAAAAAGAATGTTTTTATCTGAGACAACGTTTTCAAGATTTGAAATGCCATTATTTAAAAAAGATGTTTGTGCAAATTAAAATGTAGTTTTATTTGTATTTATCTTTAAAATTATAATTTGCCTTTGGAAGTATGTTCTGCTCAAAGCTTTTAATATTGTATCGAAGAGATTCAAAGCAAAGTAAAGCTTTCTTTGGTCATTTATTAGGGTGAAAGAAACTTCGTAACCCAACCTTATTCGTTAAATATACATGCTAGCATAGCTCTAGAACGTTAGTTGTTTTTCTGTGCAAGAATTACCGAGCTATTAATTAACCAGTAAAAAAATTTTTACGAAATACACGAAAATAATAGAGGATAAATTAAATGTGAGGAATTAAAACGAATAAGTTTTTAGTCTTCTTGCACAGAAATTAAAAGAGTTGTTTAACAGTTACCCGTCAAAGTAGTTACAGTTGCTTTGTTATACGTTACTGATTTAGTAATCTCTCCATAGTAAAAAAAGTTTAATAAAAAAATAATAATTATTCATGCAGAATTTATGTTAACAAAATTTTTTACGATGAAGTTCATGAAAAGAAATAATTATTATCATTGTACGTCTATTTAGTATCTTAATAAGAATTGCGATGTCATGTATGCAAAATCTTTACAAAAACATCGTTTATGTAATCTGTTATAATGTAATTCGTTTATGTATTCAATTATAAAATGTATTATTGTTAGTTAAAATCGGAAACATAAGTATCTTGTTTTCACAATTTTTCGTAATGTTCCAATTTCATCTGGGTGCAACGAACATAAAATATTATACATAAAATGGTACTTGATGAAACCAAAGGCAAGGACATTTGATGTAATCTTAGTATCGTTCTCAACATGAGCATTTGCTTTCGTGTATGCTTCAGATGATTTTAGTTCTGCATTTTAATGCTTCTTAAACCACTTTATAACTAGTCTTTTTAGTTGAATGGAATGAAAGAGAGGGTAAACTGTTTTCCCTTTGCAAGCGACTGTTCTGCGATTAGAACTGAAGCAAAAAGAACTAAACATTGACGACCACGTAGGGTCAAGAATAAAACCCGCACAAACTGTAATGTAGTTTCCACTTTTGATCAACTAAATGTTCTTTTTCAGCCGATGAATTTGTTTCCTTCGTTACTCCCAATGCGTTTTACATTAATAAAAAATCAACTGATTCGACTCACCTGAGAATGAACGTGACTTAAAGCCAGAAAAGTTTCATACGTGGAGTCAATAAGCAACGTTTTGCTAAGGAATGATCTTTGATTTCTATTACATAAATACTTCATGTTAACATGAGTATTAACTACAATAATAGTTTTAAGAGTAATTGGTTAATATTGAACAAAACTGGGAGGAAGCCTTTTGTTACAGACGATGTTAACAAGTTTTCTACAGATTTATGAGCATATCAATAGAGTTGATCATATGCAAACTGCTAGGTGTAGAATATGAGGTAAAACTTAAACAAATGAAGACACTTGTTAAGCGAATACAGAGTAGTTTAAAAACCAACGTAATCAAAAGTTGCTTTTAAAAAATAAAAATGGACAAAAGCCGTGATTCAAATTACAAGACAAAGGATATTTGTTTTGTTTCGAACTCTCAGCATTCGAACAGCATCTCATATAAGAAATCTGATGGCCTCTTGCTAGATGAACTACTATTTTTCAAGACTTTTAAGTTTACTTTGTGGTATCCGGAAAGATAGCTTCAGTGAACCATCAGTAACCGTCGCCATTTTGCTAAGAGGAAGGTTACTGTAGTTATTGACTAGCATGTTGCTCAACAATGGCAATGAGAATTACCGAATACCATTCATTGTTTGCCAAGCAAATAACACTGTGGCTATATGACTGATTTCTAGCTCAACAAAAGACCATCGACAAGACGTATATGTACTCCACTGACTAACTGTACTCTTTTTGCATAAGTAAGCATCGATTCTGGTCAATAGATTGTAGAACAGTTTTGTTTACTTAAAACTGCAAATATTCGGCTTCAATACTAGTCTTACGTTAGATACTCTGCTTTTAAAGAGGTTTTGTTGTCTATGACTAGTCTGGTACTACAAAAAGTGTAGTCATGCCATACGAAAATGCTTGTCTTGTAGATCATACCCAATGAACATCGTATCGAAGAATACCGGTTCCAACCATTAATACAATGCTTTTTAGCGAATTAAAAGAAATGTTCTTCGGTGAAACCGCTGGGGGTTCTTTGAGAGGTTTTACGTGGTTCACAATGCCACTCAAAGTTTGAATAGGTGTGCAAGAGAAGTACGCGTGGCACATTTGTACATCACTGATGAATTCCCTGGAACAATCGGATACCCGTCACATTTCCTTGTCTAACGGTGTGATGGATGGTAATTTCGCTTGGAACCGAGCCGGCCTGTCTCACTACAATTCAAGAAAGGCCGAAAGTTATTGGTCGAAGCATCCATCGCACCAGAGGAGCCCGGTGAATCGGATACTGCTTTATTGGTCTCGGGGGTTCAGTCGGAGTACCCGTTGCTGAGGAGTTCCCAGTTCTCGCGGTGCGTGGGCTTGATGATGGCGTAGGTGAGGAAATAGGCCGCCACGAACAGTCCGAAGGAGAGGGGGAACAGGATCTTGGACACCTTGTCGATGTTCTTGGAGAGGCGCTGCCGGCTGTAGTTGGGCGGGATAATGGGTTGCGGCCTCTTCAGCCAACCGAACAGGCTGAGGGCCGTGGCCGCGGCCCGCCGGTCGTGGTCCGCAGTCTCCGCACGAGACTCGCCGCCCGTGATGGTAGGCTCGTTGCTGTTGTTGTCCTTGATGACACTCGACTGCTGGATCTGCGGGAATCAAAGACAGAGCTCTACAACAGGGAACCAGAGGAATTTTGAGAAAGCACTTTTTTATGAAGGAAATGAGTTTTATAAAAGCACTGGAAATGGACAAGCTGCGCCAATGCCGGTTAATAAAATTATTGTAGATGTAGAAATATTAAAAACTAGCCCCTGAATGGTGGAAAAACATCATTTACAGAATGAATTCCACAAGCAAAATTAGTTCCTGGAGAAAAAGAGATGAAAATGGAGTCGCCGAATGATGACCCGGTGTTGGAGCATTTCATTGACGAAAATACAAAACTGGTAATTAATAAAAGCTGGTTGTATATTTGCACTTTAGGTCCAGAAACAATTACTTTCGTTACAGGGATCACAAGTCACTGTGGTATATACTACCCTACAATAACGGACCGGACAGCAAGATGTCCTGGTATAAGGCAAAGAATAAATGCTTTAATAGAGGTGTTGGAGCCACTCGAGCGAACGCGCCAAATGTGGCTCAGTGAAGGAGTTGTATGATTTTTTGTATTTTGTTATATTTTCAGAAAAAGATTTGTTTCTCGAGGGTGAAGGTGGTCTGGCCCATCTCTCCCTTTATACGAGCTCTTGTGCTTATGCATTTATATTTGATGGTATTGTCCATATTTTGTCTTCAGAGCTATGGTGCTCAAATCCTACATATTGTAAATATCAAGTATAATTAACTAAACAAAACTACAGTCCACTTTTATCGAATTATTCCATATCTTGAAACGCCAAGACAAGGGAGGTGGTCCCCACGTGCAACAATTAAACTCTTCTTGGCATACTTTCAACAATGTTTTGATACACAGCTATGTGTATTTGTGTCCATTCCCGCTGCAAGAATGTCGCCAGCTCAGCTGTAGTTATCGGACGAGGTTCCCTGGTCCGTAAGCGTCGCTCTAACGCGTCCCACCAATGTTCAATAGGGTTTAGGTAGTGACTTTGGGCAGACCAGGGAAGTAGTTTGACATCCATATCTCGATACCACTGCTTGACAGAAGCTGCAGAATGACATGGAGCGTTGTCATCCTGTAAGTAACATTCGTCCATTGAATAAAATTGCCAGAGCGTAGGAAGAAACTGATTGTCCAATCTGTTCATGTAGGCCTCGGCGTTCAATTGACCAAGATCACTATCCAAAGGTTCCAAGCCATACCACGAAAAACACCCACAAATAAGTAGTCCGATTTTATGGAAATCCGCTGTCGTCCGGTCCATTATTTTTGGGTAGTGTATATGGTAACGAGAAAGTTGATCCACTGGTTGAGCCCAGTTTCTTTTGCCTATACCTAACATCAAGAGGATTATTTCGTCGTCTATCAAGACTAATTGATTGAGATGTAGTCAGATTGGTTTAATGACGTAATGACCATATTTGGTCAAGATGCGCAAGACATACAGCTTCAAGTAAATGGACAAAGACACGAGGAAAAGTCTGCGAAGAGAATTTTATAAAAGAGTTATCGTCAGAGAAGATAATCGCAATGTCTGATTGAAAATTGAGCGTATCGCACGTTCCTTGCCCGGAGTTGTAGAAGCCGCTTGCTTTGAACTTCTTAGCGGACATGACTACCTACAAAGGCAAAGTATTGTATGCCCTATCTGCAAGCTGAAAAAATGACTGGAATACACTTGAAGGACTACCAGAAAATTGTTTGACAATAAATACAGTTGCAAAAGTGGTGTATAGGAAGTATGTTTCATCATTTGATCCCATTATTGGACTGCTTTTGACTGATGGACTAGAGACCTACGACGGGCGTAGTGAAAAAAAACAAATACACTATGGGCCCCAGTACCAGATTAGATGCTGAAAAATGCAAATCTGTATTTTGTGGAAACATGGTGCGCGTCCAAAAGGAATATTAGTGAGAGAAAAAAAGCCCAGTGACGTCATTGACAACCATCATGCACCGTGGAAACATCGCCCGCATCCAAAAGTAAAAGCAGTTGGAGAAAAAAGCCCAGTGATGTCATTGGACAACCATCATGCACCGTGGAAACATGATCCGCGTCCCAAAGGAAAAGCAGTGGAAGAAAAAAGCCCAGTGACTTCATTGGACAACCATCATGCACCGTGGAAACATGGCCTGCGTCCAAAAGGAAAAGCAGTGGGAGAAAAAAGCCCAGTGACGTCATCGGACAACCATCATGCACTGTGGAAACATGCCACACGTCCCAAAAGAAAAGCAGTGGGAGAAAAAAGCCCAGTGACTTCATTGGATAACCATCATGCACCGTGGAAACATGCCACGCGTCCCAAAGGAAAAGCAGTGGGAGAATAAAGCCCAGTGACTTCATTGGACAACCATCATGCACCGTGGAAACATGGCCCGCGTCCAAAAGGAAAAGCAGTGGGAGAAAAAAGCCCAGTGACGTCATCGGACAACCATCATGCACCGTGGAAACATGCCACACGTCCCAAAAGAAAAGCAGTGGAAGAAAAAAGTTCATTGACGTCATCGGACAACTATCATGCACCGTGGAAACATGACACGTGTCCCAAAAAAAAAGCAGTGGGAAAAAAAGCCCAGTGACTTCATTGGAAAACCATCATGCACAGTGGAAACATGACCCGTGTCCAAAAAGAAAAGCAGTGGAAGAAAAAAGTTCATTGACGTCATCGGACAACCATCATGCACCGTGGAAACATGATCCGCGTCCCAAAGGAAAAGCAGTGGGAGAAAAAAGCCCAGTGACTTTGTTGGACAACCATCATGTACCGTGAAATTATGAGACGCGTCCTAAAGGAAAAGCAGTGGGAGAAAAAAGCCCAGTGACTTCACTGGACAACCATCATGCACCGTGGAAACATTTACCGCGTCCTAAAGGAAAAGCAGTGAGAGAAAAAAAGCCCAGTGACTTCATTGGACAACTATCATGCACAGTGGAAACATGACCCGCGTCCAAAAAGAAAAGCAGTGGGAGAAAAAAGTCCAATGACGTCATCGGACAACCATCATGCACCGTGGAAACATGGCCCTGGTCCCAAAGGAAAAGCAGTGGGAGAAAAAAGCCCAGTGACGTCATCGGACAGCCATCATGCACAGTGGAAACATTTACCGCGTCCTAAAGGAAAAGCAGTGAGAGAAAAAAAGCCCAGTGACTTCATTGGACAACTATCATGCACAGTGGAAACATGACCCGCGTCCAAAAAGAAAAGCAGTGGGAGAAAAAAGTCCAATGACGTCATCGGACAACCATCATGCACCGTGGAAACATGGCCTTGGTCCCAAAGGAAAAGCAGTGGGAGAAAAAAGCCCAGTGACGTCATCGGACAGCCATCATGCACAGTGGAAACACAACCCGCTTCCAAAAGGAAAAGCAGTGGGAGAAAAAAGCCTATTTACTTCATTGGACAACCATCATGCACCGTGGAAACATGGCCCGCGTCCAAAAGGAAAAGCAGTAGGAGAAAAAAGCGCAGTTACGTCACGGGTCAACCACTGTGCACCGTAGAAACATGGCCCGCTTCCAAAAGGAAAAGCAGTAGGAGGAAAAAAGTCCAGTTACATCATGGGTCAACCATCATGCACCTTTGGAAACATGGGCCGCGTCCAAAAGAAAAAGCAGGGGAGAAAAAACACGTCTAAATGAAGAACCGCAATATCCTTTGAGTTTTCTGTAGAACGGGTTTCATTGCTGATATCCATTTATTGCTGGAAAACAAACTTTAATCTGAAACATTTGTTAATTTATAAATTGCATAAAAAATAATTTTGGAATTAATTTTGAAATTCGGGCATCGAGTCAACTTTAATACTACTTGTATGCCAAAGTTCAGGACTGTAAGTTGGATATATTTTATGAAGACACATAGACACGTACACTTCCTTTCATAATAGCAGTGATTAAAACATTGTTGGAAATAAGGATTTTCATTAAAAATAAACTCCGTCAAATAAGTTTACTGTTTAAAAAAATGGTTACCTTTGTAGTACGCTTGTACTGAAGACAGTCAATTTTAAAACAAGTTATTTTATTACTGCACGCGACACAAAATGGAAGTTTTAAAAAAATATGTGTTCGCTTCTAAAACTTTTGTGATGAATATCTTATTATATTACTTTGTCATCTTTTACCTGTCATCTGAAAATTGCACGAAAGAATATTCTGAAGCACCATTCCTCCGTTTGTTAGGTTTTTTTAACAAATGCGATCGCACCTGTGAGGTGCAGGAGTTTTATTTCCTAGTTACGCGTGTGTATAAATTATTCATTAAAAAAAGTGATATATTTTAAGACACACCAACAAATAACGAAAAATGAACATTAAAAAACCCCAAAACATTTTGGTTATTCTTTCATTAAATTAAGTCAATGTGCCTTTGACAGCAATGGAGGTTTAAATATAAATAATGATATTTCTTTTTCCGTATATTTAGGGAATACCAAACAGAAATTTCCTTTCAAAACCATGATCTGCTACCTTTGCATTTCATAAATGTTTGGTTATTTGTGAGTGAAAATATTTTTGTTTCTGTATTACGCTTCTTCTCTATCAGAATATAATATGTCAATTTTCATAGAGCTTTTATTCTGTGTTGATTAGTTAGTGGACCGACCTGAAGATAGAATATTTGTCGAGTGGTCGAATTCCGGGGCTACGAAACGGTTCACCTGTGAGCCATGTGTCATCGAAAGCTAGCTGTACGTCAATTCATTTTCTCAAAACTATTTCTTTTCCTAAACCAGAGAATCTCCCTTCAACGTCTGGCGAATGCCCGGGCAATGACGTCAGTGTCGCCATGACAACGATGGAGCGTTGTTATGCCGCCTGTGCGCATGCGTGGCTTTTAAGAGAGAGAACTCTTCTTCCGTTGGGAAGACAGAAAAAACCGCAGGCTTTCGCTCCGTACTTGTTTTTTCTTTTCTTCCGATACAAACAAATAAAAACATTCCATCATGCTTGCTCGTTTTTGCGAAGCTTGTACAATAGAGGGGGGAATTTTTTTGACATGGTGACGATTGTAATTTATTTACGTATTTGCTTTTCCTGTTTTGAACGCAGTTCACAATTACATAAGAACGCCATCGCAGAATTCGTTTTTGGAAATTACGAAACTTTTATAACCACTTGGTTTGGAATGTGAAATGAAACATGATGCGAAAATTTGTTTGAACGGATAAAATTGGGTATCAAACAAAAAAAGGACATTAACTCCCCGCTCCCGATCTCCAGATAGATGGAATAATTTCTAAAGTTGCTTTATGTACATCAAATGAAAATAATCGCTATTCCTTTTCACCATTCAATTCATGTTTAACCCTTAGAATCATTCAGGGATCACTAATTTTGATTATTGCATCTAACGTACCTTTTTTCGGTAGATTATAGAAGCAAGATAATTTTTATTTTTCTACTTCGTTTCGCACACATAATATTTGTGCTAATTCAATTCTCCACAAAACGAAGCATTGTGTAGTGCATTTCACGAACCACAGGTGAACGAATTTTATCATTCCAGAATTTATTTGCAAGAAGTCAAGTTCTGCAAATTGACTCTCTCGTGGCACGCAGCACGCGGTGAAAAACCGCCTGGCTTCTTCTTGAGAAATTTCCTATTGTATCGAATGAGAATTGTCCTGGCCAATTTTTTCTCGACAACATTGAATCGCGAAAGCATAGAACCATTTGAAAAAATTCATTCGCTATCCGTATTCTTCAATTCATTCATTGATCTGCGCATCGCAAGTGAAATTTAATAAAAAATGGCTCTATGCTTTAGCGATTCAGAGTTGGAAAGTCAGCGGTTGGCAAGAAATCATAGCCCAGGACAATTCACATTCGATACAATGGAAAATTTCTCAACCACACATGAAGACACGGTTTTTCAACTTGCTGCGTTCCACGAGCGAGTAGGGGTCGTCGTGGGCATGCCCACTGAGGTAACAATCCGATAGTCGTACGTTCAATTCCTCTGTGGATGTATTTCTCTCTTGATGAAACTTGTCTGTAGGTCTCTAACTTATCTGTATTGCGTGTTGGCGCAGCATGGGCAAATATGGCGTCTTAACACCAACCAACCACGAGCGAGTGATATGATGCTCTATCCAACTCTGAACAAACACAATTGAAAGAGAAAATTGCTTACGATGTTAATTACAGGTGTTGTAATCTTAGGAAGTGTAACGGATTAGCGACCCGAGGGTTTCAAGTTCGAATTCAACCAAAGACCGTCTTGTACGAAGAGGGCTGATGCGGTTAAATCTGTCGTGGTCTCAAATGTCCTCGGGTTGGCGTGATGTGGAAGTTTGGAGAGTGGGCTGACAGCTTAGGTGCTGCTCGTCATGTGACCGTGGTTCGAAATCACGCGGCACTGTTCTCAAATAATTTCCTTTAGGGTTTGAACGGTGTGGTCTAATTGCCGTCCAGGGGGTTTTTAGGGGTGCACAACGCCACCTGTGATTGAACGTTTCTCCAAGGAAATCTGGCAACACACGAACAGAACTGTCGTAGAGTTCGAGCTGATCACAGGTGTTGTTTCCGTGGTTCTCGTAAGCCCCAGCCATTGAGCGCATTCCATTTTTGACTGTTTCGCAGCGTCCACCACCTACGGATTCCTGATTGTAATATAGTTTATAGGACATATCGTACTGTAATAAACGTTAGTTTATTGTAATTAATGCTTTTTCGGTAGAGTTCGTAGGCACACCACTCAGCCCTCTACATTACAGCTTGTAACTGATTGACAATGTGTGGTCAGTATTGTCTTAATGCACGAGCTTATTGGTCCCGGTACTGTGTGTCTATCATGAGAACTGCCTCTAGCCACTGTCTGTTTACCAGTAGTTCTAGTGGTGATGAATCATTTTCTGTTTCAATTCTGTTTCTCAGAGGTGACAAAACTCTAGTTAGTTCATTAAAACTAATTAACTCTTAACACTGTCGTCAATCTAAAAACCGTTTCTCCTCTCACAATAACTGCCAACAATTAGGCCCAGTGCACTCACATCCTATTTTTCAACGTGCTGCGCCGCTGTGGCACCGAAGCCCAACTATGCACATAACCGTGAAATGAAGCAAGTACTCGTTTCGCGCCATTTGCGATAGATATTCTGTCGCAGAAAATGTGTTTCTTTCGCTTACTTCGTGTAAAAAAAGTATATTTCGAAACAAAATAGACGTTACTGGATACAACCATTTATTAATTATAATTTATATTCCATTTATTTGTGAAAACTAGGGGGCTCCGCCCCCTGCTCGCTGTCGCTCGTCAACCCCCGATGATTGCTATGCCATCATATTTAGTTCCCTTCGCAAACTATACATTTCAACAGTGAGGGGGAGAGGATTGCTTCAAAATCCCTCTCCATTTGGATCATTGTTGGATTGATCCAGGACCCATTGCGATATTTATCGCAGCTCCCGAGTAACAAAAATTTGCCTACTTTTTTTTTTTTTTTGAGATTAGCGGTTCCTTATATAAGCCGTCCCCAGTACTTTAGATTTAGAAAACGTTCCAAAAATTCTCGGCTTATACAAGGAAATAGAGTGTAAATAAAAACAAAATGCTTTAAAAAATGGCAAGAACAAAACATTTCATTTCCACATAAAAAAATGAAATATTTTAGGATAACATATAGTTAAAATTCAGAGGAAATCTCATAATTTGAAATGTTTTACCTGATCCGTGTTGTTTGTTGTAATAGTATTTTTTAAGATTTTCATATTCAAACTGTCGAAACGGCGACCCAATTTGCCGGTTCTTCTGAAAACATCGCAAACTTTCTAGCGCGGGCTCTCAAATTTTATGAATGAATTCATTAAAAAATATAACTGTGTTTATCGTGTGCGCGTGTTCCAAATTCATTAGCCCGTTGAACCACAAGACTCGCTATCACGTGACTCGCTATCTACCAATCACAAAGCGAATAAACCAGAAAAAGACCGAAAATGTTCTTTTATAATAGATAGACAAGGTACTTTGGGTCGGGGAAGCATGTGCGGCATAAACGTGCTTCGCCGGAGCCATGTGTGCAATACTCCATTAGATCTAATGTATCTCAGACCACACTTGCGGTGCGGCGTCACACGTTGAAAAACCGGATGTGTGCACCGGGCCTAAAGCTCCTCGTTTATCGTCCCATTCGTTTAACGACCTAGTCGTAGGTCACATGGTTCCTGTAAACCTCTAACACTCGACCCAAAAAAAGCAGAGACATTCACCCCAGCATTCTTAATGAAAATGAGCGAGTCCTCTTCCTACGGCCATCGACCAGACTTCGGCTCGAATGACGTCTTGTTCGATGGCTCTGCAAGGTCGTGTAATAAAAGCGGACAGTACAGCAGTCACCTAAAGCCGCACAAGTTCTCTCCCTCCAAACATCGAAGCTATTCCGAGAAGCGCCAATCATTTTATCGTCAAGAGCTCGAGTTGGGGTGGCGATTTGCAGAGCCAAATTTATTTTCCACCATGAGTCGGTAAAGATCAAAGGACTGCAACCTTTTGGGGAGATTTCTCCGAGTCGATTGCTTAACAATGAACGCTCTGCCCTTTGGACCCCGTGGTCACTCACGCTGTCTTTTTTTCGCTCTCTGTGACATTTTGCCCTCAAGACTTGTCTTGACCCCGCCAAACTGCCAGCGAGTGACTTATTCGATTCAAATGGCGTGGACGAAAGAGCTGGTAATAAAACAATTTAGAGAGAGGTCCGTCCTCTGGGACCCAACTACACCCGAGTGCAAAGACAGAAATAAAAAGAATACCTGGAGTGAAATGGGTGAGGAAGTCGACATCTCGATAAAAAGTGATCACTCTTCTCTTTTAAGGAAGAGTGCGCTTGGAGGCGTTTACACCGGTCTAAAATGGGTCATCATAGGGAACATCCAGAAAAAGGGAGATGCCGGTGTAAACGCGGCTTATCCATCATTTCATTCACACTGAACGAAAATAACCATCTGTGGAGGCATGTTTTCTACACATGGTGCTTGGAACTGTGAGTCTACCACGAGATGCACTCAAGATTATCACCAAATACATTAGCTATATTTGCTTGTCCTATTAGAATTACGTAATCGATAGACTCTTGAATAGGCCGAAAAACATTTTTTTTTCCAAATCGCTATTCTAATAGTGCGGTAAGGGTTCTTTCTCTCTGGGTTCAATAAACACTGTGTAAAATATTTTTTTTTGATTGGATAGTAGCTTCTGCCCCCGCATCGCACTTGGATTTTGGAAATTTGGGTAAAAATTGCCAATTTTTACTCGGCGTAGGAAATATAATTATTTTTCAATATTGTTATTCCAATAGTGCGGAAGAGGTGCCCACTTGGTTCACTAAGAATTGTTAAAACATTTTTTCGATCGAATAATATCTTCTGTTCTCGCATCACAATTGAAATTTTGCTATTTTTGAAGAAAAGTGCACTGTTTCTTGTCTTTTCATGCAACCTGTATATGACAGGAAGTGAAAGGATAGGAGTGAGTTTCACAATTCATATTACTCCGAGATGTATCTGAAGTAGATTTAAATCTGGACATATACAAACCATCGACATCGAACTGTTTTACTGATCCTAAGTACAAACAAATAACTCCGTTTGTATCTAAATCATCACAAATGCGACTTGGCCTCCCTTCAACTGCTGTGGTTGCCGACAGGTTTGGAATTTCGGACCGGGCTGTCGTTGCAATTGTTTCAAGTGTTCTTCACGATGTCGGTCTTATAACTAGCAACAACTTATATTTGGAGATTGACCAAAACAAACTGAGAAAGAAAAAGGCTAAAGTTGAAAGGATTTAAAATTTCAAGCTTTAAAGGGAAGCTCAGGCATTACTGTTGAAGGGGCTGTATTTCGATGGTCGTAAAGATTCTACATTGATAGATGAGATAGTAGATACTAAAAGATACACGACAAAAGCAAAAGAGGAACATTTATCTCCTATTGAAGAATCGAGTTCACGTAACATTACTCATTTGAGTCCATCATTTGGCACCGCAAAACAGATTCCCGTGACTATTATCGGATATTTTGAAGGGATCACAAGAGATCCTTCTCAGTTTCTGGCAATTGGCTGTGACTGCACATTTGTTAAAACCGGATGGAAATGTGGTGTAATTCGGTGTTAGGAATTGAAACTTGGTAAACTTCTGCAATGGGTAATGTTCCTGCATTTTAATGAACTAACTCTGATTCAAATCTATTTGAAAGGTTGGATGGGCCAACAAATGGTCCAAAATAATATTTTGTTAATATTGAGTAGGCGCTTTGCCAGTGTAAACTTTCAAAATTATTGACGGTGAGTTACTAATAACTGATAGACGTGTATTAAGCTGAACTCCTGATGAACTGACTAGACGCAGTCCTGGTCCATTATCACATTCACGCTGGCTAACAACAGCGAACATAGTTCTAAGACTATATCTTAGTTCTTCATATACTTCTTTGAAGTTGAAACAAATCGCTGAGTTTGTTATGAAAGTTTACACTCCAACCTGGTTTGATATAAAGTCTAAACACTTGCTGAAAGATGGAGATAAGCATGTGTGGAATAGTATTTCTAGATCCAGGTATTTATCTCAAGACCACAAGTACGTCGTTGATGGAGTAATTTGTCGAAATTCGTTCTTTGCTCATCCCGAGAATATCTTGATGTGTATGTTGAAGGATTAAAGACCGCACATCAGAGGACTTGCTGCACGACGTATAATTGTCTCGAGAGTCATCTTCGTATTTAAAGTCAGTACTAGTATTTCTCCCACTAAAACTGAATTTTGAAGCTGCTGACTATACGGAATTGATCGACTGGTTACCCAATTACTTCTCCACCAATCCTCCGTGATATATCTACTGCCGTATTTAGTTCCATGGTGCATGATAAGAAAAATCCTGAATGGGACTTTGTTCACTTCCCATGTCATATGCAGGCCGTTGAACGGTGTGTCAAGTTAGTGACAGAAGCATCCTCTAAGGTTTATGGGGTTCAAAGTAGAGACGGGTTCATTAGATCCACATTCTTTTCCCGTTTAATTATGTGCCTGAATTCGACTATTGGCTGATTACAAGCCTCTTCCTGCTGATTAAGGGTAATTAAACTTTTGGTATTGGCATGTCATAAACTTTATCGTCTATCTAAATATGGTTAAAATATTCTTAACAAATATTATATTAATATAATATGACTCAGCTACTATTTAATAATTTTCAGGCAATATAAACAAATGTACAATACAATACAACAATAAATAGTGTCTGTACCCATCTATTTTTCATGTTTGATTTATTTCTATAGTATATAAAAAGTGCCCTTTTCTTCAAAAACTGCAAAATTTCAATTGCGATGCGGGACCAGAAGATATTCGATCGAAAAAATATCTTACACCTTTCCTATTCAACCCAGTGTGCATTTCTTCCGCACTAGTGGAATAGCAATGTTGAAAAATAATTATATTTCCCACGCCGAGTAAAAACTCTCAATTTTAATCCAAATTTCCAAAATCCATGTGCGTTTCAGGGGCAGAAGATATTATCCAATCCAAAAAAATATTTTACACCATGTTTATTGAACCCAGAGAGAACCCTTTCCGCACTATTAGAATAGCGATTTCGAAAAAAAGTGTTTTTCGGCCCACCCTATGCTTGAAGTCGGTCAAAGATGTTTGTCGACTCCTACCCTAGAGTCCAAATGCAGGGTCACCCAGAAAGTTCTGCGCGTTTTTTAAGATAAATTTCAACGAAGCAGACAAAAACATTAACACAAATTTTATTGAATCCCATAAGCACAATTTTGTTCTGTTACTTTTTGCCATCTTTCCTGTAGCTGGAAAGTTCTTTTTTTTTAATCATTAGGCTTATTTGTAAAGAAGGTGTCGAGGTGCTATTTGACAGTCTCCAAAGAATTGGAACCGTTCAAATAATTTTGAAGTGACCTAAAGAGGTGAAAATCCGAGGGCAAGGTCTGATGAATATGGGGGATGACACAAAACATTTCAGCCATACTCAATAGGTCTTTGTCTGACATTCAGTGAAATGCGGGGTCGCGTATTGTCATGCTGGAAGAAAACACCTCGACGAAGGATCAGTTCTGCCACTTCCATTTTTGCTTTTTATGCCATTTTAGAACTGTTTTTTTCCTAATTTATTATCTGATTTTTTCTGGCAACAATTCATAATGAACAATTCCTTTATAGTCCCACCATACAGAAAACCGGTTACAGAGGAGGGTCGTCAAGAGCGGGCATCATCTTCGAGGCTGAAATTTCCACGCTTTAATTTATCAAACCACCTTCAAACTGTGGCCTCAGAAACAGCACTATGTCCATAACAGCACACATTTTACGAGGAGTCTGACTAGCATTTTGTCCTTTCTTAAAACAAAAGAGCATGATATGACGAAAATGATCATTTGGGTTCTCCATTCTTAGCACTGCAGCGAAACAAATATTATACCACAGCACATGCTATAATTATGCAGTGTAAGCAGAAACTACCTAATTTAAACATCTGCTTCAATCAAGGTCATTCTCCTTATCAACGGTAGTAAAATAATAATAACAAAGCTAGCTCCGATTTGAAAACGCGCAGAACTTTCCGGATGACCCAATATAAGCCCACCCAGTGACCCTAGCAGTCTGTGGAGAGGGAGGTGTAAGTGTCACAGGAGAGTTGCTCACCTCAAAGTTCCCGCACCACCTCCCCAGGCTAGAGGAGGCCGGCCTTTCGACCGCGGCTTCCCTGGCCCTGTGCGGGTACCTCCTGTAGAGGTAGTTGACGATGATGAACTCTAGCATAGAGGCGTAGATGAAGAACATGCAGACGCCGTCCCACAGGTTCATGGCCGTCAGGTTGGAGACGACGGGCAGCGTGGACCGGAAGCTGTTGGTGGTGGTGCAGAAGTTCAGCATAGTGGTGACGCCGATCATGACGCGTGCTGGCACCGCGTTGATGTCCAGCCAGAAGCTGATGAAGGAGCTCGTCACCAGCACCACCCCGGGACCGAACACAGTACTGAAGTAGAAGATCTTGTCGCGCGTGAACACCAGCAGCACGCGAAGGCAGCTGTAGTCGCCTGCAATGAACGGAATCATCCATTGTTATTGATTGGTTAGGTTTACTTCGATTGGAAAACTAACCGCAATGCAATAGCTGTTGGAATTGGTTTCATATACAGGGTGATTCAAAACTCAGCGTACAAACTTTTAGGGGAGATGGACGACACAAAAACAAAACATAATCACATAGGAATGTGTGACCGAAAACCCCAACTTGATCAGCTGGAGGATACATCAAGATGCGGAAAATACAAGGCAATAATGGGTGGAAAGACTCTTTATTTAGCGATATTGCACACTAAGACAGTACGTGTACACGTTAAGTTTCACGACAAGTGCTCGAAGTGCTTACCATTCACAGTTATGCACGCTTGAGGGTGCTATTATCCCCGGAGGCATATAACCTACCTTTACTCGAGTAGAAGCCATTAAAGAATTTTAAGCCCACTGTGATTCGTTGGTTGCTCACCGTCATCTATGACGTCATTCTAATGCACTTGCCTGAGAGTTTCAATGCCACTTACGATGAAAATACTACAATCGAAAAATGTGCACATACGATACTTTTACTTTGAGGTACATAATTGTAAATTCAAACCTATGTGTTCTAATTAATGTTCGAGAATGCTCATTGTAATCTTGAAAATGTGCACTGTCTCAATTGTACCAGCATTGGACAGTTAATTGAGAATCAATAATAAAATCTCCACTGATGAATCATGATGGGACGGACTGAGCACGAAACACCATTGCAAGTAAATATTGATACTTCTCACGCATGCGCACAATGAAAGATTGACGTCATAGAACACGGGATGAGGAACCAACGAATCAGCGGGATTAAAATTTTCTCATGCCTCTACTCGAGTAAAGGTAGGTTATATGCCGTCCATGGAGGGCACTGTTCGAAAGCGCTGTAGTTGGAATACAGCGATAGTCATGTAAAGTTCCGACTGCGTACGGGAAAACAGGCAGCAATTTACGAACGCTGAAATGGTGGACATGCACCTCGTGTAGGGTGCAGTTGAGGCGAATGGTAGGGCAGCGGCATGGTTGTATGCCGAACGGTACCCAAACAGACGTGCACCACACTACAGTGCTGGCGAACAGCGCCCTCAAGCGTGCATAACTGTGGATGGTAAGAACTTTGAGCACTTATTGCGAAACTTAACGTGCACACATACTGTTCTAGTGTAAAGAATCGCTACATAAAGAGTTGTAACGCACACACTATCGGCTTGTAATTTCTGAAATATACAGGAAATATATATATATATATATATATATTTATTTATTTCAAATACGTAATTGAATGAAAGATCAAAATAAAAATAAAAAGCATGGGTATTCAACCAGGAAACGAAAGTTAAAATAAAAGTTAAAACTAACCATTTAACAGTGTGTTACATTTATATATATATTTTTTTTAATAATTTGTTTGTAACATATATATATATATATATATATATATATATATATATATATATATATATATATATATATATATATATATATATATATATATATATATATATATATATACACACACACTACCCTACAATAATGAACCGAACGCCAACGGATTTGCATAAAAACTACAACTTGTTTGGGAGTGTTTTTCGAGGTATGGTACCTTTCATGTTGTTCCTGGTCAATTGAACGCTGACATGAACATTTTGGACAATCAGGTTCTTCCAACGATCTGGCAATTTTTTGGAACGGACGTATGTTACTTCCAGAACGATAACGCTCCATGTCACATTGCAGCCTCTGTCAAGCAGTGGTATCGAGATATGGATGTCAAACGTCTTCCCTGGCCTGCTCCAAGTCACGACCCATAGAACATTTGTGGGATGTATTAGAGCGACGATTACGGACCAGAGAACCACGTTCGAAATCTACAGCTGAGCTTTCGACGTTCTTGCAGCGGGAATGGACACAAATACCCATAGCTGTGTTCCAAAACTTTGTCGAAATTATGCCCAGAAGGGTTGCTAGTGTCAATGCAGCACGTGGAGAACCATCCCCCTATTATAGGATGTATTCTATCCTTTCTACCATCACATCTTGCTGTCCGGTCTATTATTTGTACAAAAAACTTATTGACTTTTTCAGTCTCGTCAGTTTGATTATCTTTCTGCCCCAAACGCTGTCCAAGGCGGAACATCCATCAAGCAATTGAAAGTAAGTAGAAAAATATACAAACTAATATGTCATAAGCAAGACCCTATGTGCTACAAGGCCAAAAACTATTAACAACTCACTCATCATCACCTCTAAAGAAATCAAAATGCGAACGTGTGATGAACTGGAAAAGCGTCCAAGTATCATGTAGAAACTGATCCACGAAGTGTCGGGAAATAAGAAATAGTTCGTCTTAGAGCCTTCAATCGGGCTTCTGTTGAAGGTGTAATCATATCACTATGCTTATAAAGTTAAAATTACGAGTTCCATTTCCCAATAGTAGCATTTTCCCCTTTTTTGCTGCGTCGTTTTGTCCTGTAATTTATAAATGCGTTGTTAACTGACTTAACTGAATTGTTTACAGCTTCAATGCACCCGAATTTGCACTAGTCAGTTGTTATTGAATTCGGATTGACGTGGATTCTGATGGGTATGAAGCGACCCTTGGGATTCTCTCGCGCGCGTTCAGTGGACGGATAAATGAATAACCTAGGACAGGGCATTTTTTACCGTCACCATCCACTCCCTCATTATTAATAAACCCACTCTTTAATTATTAACGCTAACCCTCTTTAATGTCCCGCCAATTACTCGCTCGTCCATTAGCTCGACACCATTTAGAAAGGAATTTAATTATTCCAAGGAAAACAGAATCAACAAAGCGTTGCTGGAATTTTCGCTCGTTTCGGCGGCGATGCTACTCGACGAGTGAAAGAACCATATGTGTACAGAAAAAGATCCGATTGGAGGAGGTTCATCTCTACCATCATTAAAGACGCCCAAGATCCCTCTTCAAGTTCTTCCGAAGAGAGTCAAAGAAAGCCGGACCATTCACCAGAGTGGTATCTGATATTACATCTAAATTGATCGAGGTTGGGGAAGATTTCATTTCAGGATAAAGCACTTTCATAGAGGTAAGAGCTTTCAAACATCAACATTTCTTTGATTCAAGTAACGGTTTATAGATAGTTTTCTTAAAAAATAAAAGTCCGTTTCAATTTTTTTTCTCATGAAGATACACTTTCGCCAAGTGGTATCATCTCGCCAAGTCTCTTGCTCATCACGAACAATGAAACAAAAATAAAAGAATACACGTTCTCACTGGAAGTCGACTGAATCTCTACGAATAGAAAGGCTATTTCAAAGTGAATCTTCAATGAATATTTTTTAATTTTTGAACAAATTTTATTCTGTACTACTTTTAGATAACTTCATTTACATTTCTATCTACAAAAGAGATTGCCCACCATACTCGCTTGGTTACGAGATCGAATCTCGTATGTGCCGAAGTCGAATTGGTTTCATTTCCTTGTCTCTTCAACACGACACTTTAATGCGGGCCTCCAGGATGTCACTTCACGGTAGGTGCAATGAGACGGCAGCTCCCACTTTATCTGCCACTTTCTTGCCAGTTTGTGCTTGAAGGATCACAATCCATTCAAGTTGGCATTGGAAAAAAAAACGATTACAAATATTTATGGCAAACTGTGATAGTTCGGCTCTTAATTGAGATACCTTCAAACTGACTTCGATTCCAGAAAAACCTAAAACCTTTACGCTGCGGCTCTCAGATTTTTTCAATCGTCTCCAGGAACGGCTCTTTCACCGCATGTCCACCAACCCCCCCTTACCCAATTACCTAACATGAGCAACAGTCTGACGCTTTTCTTTCATAGTAATGTATGGCGAGCGACCATCTGCATTTCCCCCACAGCGTTCACACATCACGGTCGACAGGGTAGGGTACCGTAGGAGGGATCCTCTGAAAGGTCAGTCGCCGACAGTTCGCAAAGGGTGATCGATGCCATCGGTCACTTACAAGGGGATAACATTCACCGTACAAAGATCTATACCGGGCCGCTGGTGTAAACGAAATTGCAGTGGTAACAATTATCTACCGGCCGCAGCGTAAAAGGTTAAAATAAAAATTGCTGCCTCAGAATAACATATGTAACACACAATGGAAAGAGATATTTTTGTAATTCCGTCTGTTGGTCAAGCTCCAGTAACGACACGTTAAACTGTAAACGATATGATTGCACAAGTAGCGTCTTTAGCGTGATTTCTGGACCCGACTTTAGGTTCCGTTAGGTAGTTAATTAGCGTCGCACTGGAGCAACACAACAGGTCTGTGCGACGGTCATGAAGCTATAACGTAGGGATAGGACAACGGCAACGACTCGTCATTTCCTTTGGATGACGACAACAACAATTGAGCTTGCACCTCACTCTCCAAACTTCTACACCATGCCAATGCGAGGACATTTGAGACTTAACTTTATCCCGTATACGCGACTGCCTTAGCTGGACCGAGTCGCAACTTAACGGGTGCTAATCCGTTACTCTTCCAACTGGGTTACCCCGGCCCTATTAGTGCTCGCAGCGATAGCAGTGATTATGAACAAACAGGGCGGTCGCAATGCGTGTTTTTGAGATTCATTTCCAGCTTAATGCTTTTCTTGAAGCGAATTCACATTAAGATACTTTTATACACAACCTACAATAATGGGCCGGACGTCAAGGGATTTGCATAAAATCCGACTACTTGTTTGGGAGTGTTTTTCGTGGTATGGCCTGGGACCTTTGCATGTTGTTCAATTGAACGCCGACGCCTGCAGGAACATTTTGGACAGTCAGGTTCTTCCTACGCTCTGACAATGTTATGGAATGGACGAATGTTACTTCCAGGACGATAACGCTCTGTTTCATATTGCATTCTCTGTCAAGCAGTGGTATCGAGATGTAGATGTAAAACGTCTTCCATGGCCTACCTAACCCCTAAAAAACATTTGTGGGACGCGTTTGAACGACGTTTACGGACCAGGGAGTCCAAAAACTACATTTGAGATGGCGACATTCTTTCAGCAGGAATGGACAAAAATACACACAGCTGTGTATCAAAACCTTGTTAAAAATATGCCCAGAAGGGTTGCTAGTCTCATAGCAGCACGTGGGCGACCATCCCCCTATTAAAGCATGTATGCAGTCCCTTATACCATCACATCTTGTTGTCTGGTCCATTATTGTAGGGTAGTGTTCTCACAACAGATTTATCGACCGCGATCATTTATTTAATTGCAAGATGCAGGGATTTTTAAAAACACAATTTTAACATGTAATAAGAGGATAAAGGCAAGGGAAAAGTGAACGTATTCCCAAAGGGTATATATCCACAGAGATCGCAAGGATACTTTTGGAACGCCAAGGATTGGTCGGTGTGAACCCGTCGCTAGCAGGACTTCCACAGCAAAATATGTCTGATGTGAAATAGAAGATTTAGTGGCATAAATTCTCACAAATAGCAGCAGAATTATTGCTCGCTTTAAGCTTAATTTCGTAGCTGTTTTAGTTGCTCACCTGTTACATCCTTGGGGTGAGGTCGTCAAAAATGTTAGTGGAGTGTTAGAAGGACGAAGCGTTTGGACATAGCCGGGTGCTTCGATTATCATTCACACTAAAAAATACTACGCAATGTTTCACGCATGCCTCGTTGAAACGATTCGAATGTTTATAATTGCGAAACCTTTTTGATACTATTTGGGAAGAATGTTGAATCCATTGAAACATTTCCCTAGACATAAAAGCAAAGGGCATGAATTCGAGGCTGGAATCGTGCTATTGGTTAAAGAATGCCGGACTTAATTTTCGTTCCTCTGTGGTGAATTTTCAAAATTCGCCCCCTAAATAAACGAAAAGTGGCCACAGCTTTAAAGGTAGGAACTTTTGATATGATTTTGGTGGATCATGGTACACTAAGATGCAGAAATGAAAGACAACAAGCAATATTTTTGTTAGTATTAACATTTAGACTACTGCCAGTTTTTCAGCTGTACCTTGGAAGTTATAAGAATCACGCTAAGAAAGAATTTAGACTGCGGTCGGTACATCAATTGCATCTTGATCGCGCCAAGATAGAATTTAGACTACGGCCAGTACAGCAGTTGTACCTTGAAAGATAATAATCACGCCAAGAAAGAGTTTAGAATATATTACCGGTACAGTAGTTGTTTCATGAAAGTTATAAGAATCACGCTAAGAAAGAATTTACACTACGGCCGGTACATCAGTTGCACCTTGATCACGCCAAGATAGAATTTAGACTACGGCCAGTACAGCAGTTGTATCTTGTACCTTGAAAGTTGTAGTAATCGCTCCAAGAAGGAATTTAGAACACGGCCGGTACATCAGTTGTACTATGAAAGTCATAAGAATCGCCTCAGTTATATCTATAGCCGTATTCAAAACGTTAATTTTACCCTTACATCAAGGTACAACTTTTGTATCGGCCGTCGTCTAAATTCTTTCTTTGCGCGATTCTTATAACTTTCAAGGTAAAACTGCTGTTCCGACAGTATTCTAAAGGTTAAGGCTAACAAAAATACTATTCGCTGTCTTTCATTTCTGCATTTTAATGTACCATGATTCACCAAAATCATCTCAAAAGTTCCTACCTTTAAAGTTTCGGCAACTTTTCGAATATTATTTATTCGACTGATTTTTCAAAATTCACCAGATAGGAACGAAAATTAAGCTCCGCATTCTTCAACCAATAGCTCGATTCCAGTCACAAATAGAAGTAGACTCACAGTTTCACAGTATTTACTTCAACAAGCAGTCCTGTCATAACAACTGGACAGTGTGGACGCATGGTTGGACGTACAAACTGTCTAACTGCCGCACTGTGTTAAAGGACATTTCTGCCCAGTCCAAGTGGCTCTTGCAGAGGCATCTTTAGTGTCACCCCTTTTAAAGTTTGCGGAAAGAGAGATTGTAAGAAAAGTGGTTGCAATCTTACCTCTCCAGGTGTGATGCGAGTCGCAGGGGCCCGTCTCGTTCTTCACCAGGTAGGCATTGTGGTATCGGAGGGAGGTGGCCCCGCTCACTCCCCCCGGGCCCTCACGCTCCCACTTCAGCTCCAGCTCGGACATCTCGTGAGACACTGCGAGAGGGAAAAGACATGTGTCAGGAGGACACTGCGATGGAATCGCACCGACAGCACCCGTCTGGTGTTTTGGGGCACCACAACAATACAAATAGGGTGGGACTAAGCAGTTTCCGTTCAAAGCAATTTATTACACTTAAGAGAATTTCAATATAATAAGACCACTATTTACAAATGTATTTGCAACATCCGATCACTTAACGATTGTTCATTGAGAAACAGTACGTTTCTCTCCTCGCAGTTTTTTTTCCCCGGGGTTTGACTTTCCCGTATAACTGTCTGGAGAGCTATCTCATCCACCACCTTCTTCTGTGGCTTCTGTCACTCGAGTCCTTTGCCTTACTTCTCGGGGCTTTAACCTCTCTCCTTGTCCTCGTCGCTTCTTTTTCAAATGACACCTCCCACACTCAAGGGACCCCACACGTGCGAAAGGGTCGGGAAACCGTTAGCCGGCGGCCCGCCACAAACACCAGGTGCCAGGTGGAAATCGGGGTGCAAAAGAGTCGGACGCCGACCCTGAGTCACTTCCACACGTGTGGCTGTCGGCCCCCATCTAGTAGAAACGTTTCTTTTTTCCAGCCGCCACGATCTCACACCCTAGCTGGAGACCGTGGGTGGCAATACTAATCAATTAACGTCGCCTGGAGCAACAGAACGGGCTATGGGTGACGATCCGGGATCAATCCCACAAGGGAAAGATCCACGGGGAACGGCTCGTGATTTTGAACCACGGTATCAGATGCCGAGGTCGACACCTGAACTGGCACACCACTCATACCTCCAACTTTCACGTCGTGTTTCGAACTCGCAACCCTTTGGTTGATAATCTGCAACTCTACCAACTAAGCTACTGCTGTCCCGTGGCATTGGACTGAATCACGAATCTTAATTGCATGAACAATTGAAGAGCATGATGAAAAACACTAACATGTGGTGCGATAGCCAAGCGTCTTATGTTGATTCTTAAGCCCCCCCCCCGCACGTGTCGTCACGCATTTCTGAAAAATGCATTGTTAAACTACTCTTAAATTCTGACAGAACTAGGTTTACTAACAATAAGTATCGATTCAAGACTGGACTCTTGAAAAGTTCCGTTAGATTTTATGCTATGTATCGATAACGTGGTAGACAAAAAAAAAACTGTGTTTAGTTTGCACGTGTTTGGTAACAGAGTATTTCGCAGAATAGAAACAGGAGGAATGAGAGGTGGAAACTCGTTTTAACCAAAGACCGTTGTGTTACAAGGGGAAGAGGTGCACGTTAAATTTGTCGTGGTCTCAAATGTGTGGAAGTTTGGAGAGCGGGATACCAGCTGAAGTGTTGGCTTAACCGTGGTTTAAAATTACGAGATGTTCTCGGATATTTTGCATCGGGATTGATCACTATTTTTGAACTGTCACCATAACTTTACATTTATTTGATATTTCACAAACCAGCAGCAAAATTATTTTTTCTTTCGGGGCCCAAAATCAAATGAAAATGTCATAGTGCTACCTTGTTAATTACCATGCAGCAGAAATGCCCTAAGCTGATTATCAGATAGTTCCAGACAAATCACTATGTGATAGGATGGTTAGCTAAAAACTTTCGATTGGTTTGAAGACCGCAATTCTAGACTATACGTGACATAGCTATCACCTTCGTATATTATAATCGTTCGCTATTCCAAGACGGCCACTACGAATTTAACGTCCAACATGATAATTTATGATATCTTTAAAGTATTAGTTATCTGAAAAAAGAAGATAGATGACGACATGATCTTTAAAAGCATTGGTAAGATAGAACAAATCGTACATTTCTTTTACATCCAAATTAATTCAAATGAAGAATCCTTCAAAAAAAGCATAAATTTAACGTTTATGAAACGCTTTTAATTGTTTAAGAACCTTGTGTGGATTTACTTTTCACCAGGAATTACAAAACAGGTGCTTGAAGATTCTCCCATCCTGCTAAGGTCATCAATTCGTGTCGTTCAAATCACTACCTCTCAGTTCAACCGCAAAGCAAGACAAAAAATGTTAATTATGACCCTTTTGCTATTAAATGCGTGATTTCACTGTATTAACAACAGTTCAGGACCCAAAACAACTGGGTTTGAATTGTCTCTTTGCCCTGCCATATATTTTCTTCCACGTGGTCAAATGAGGTTTACTCTATGATGGCAACAAACATACACTTCCCTACAATAATGGTCTTAAGGGACTGATTCCGGACCGTCGTCAATAGCCCGTTGTGTTGCTCTAGTACGACGTTAACTAAAATTACCATTACCATTACCCTACAATAATGGACCAGACGCCAGCAGATTTGCACTACTTGTTTCGGGGTGTTTTTCGTGGAACCTTTGCATGGTGTTCCAGGTTAATTGAACGTCGACACCAACATGAACATTTTGGACAATTAGGTGCACTCTGGCAATTTTATGTAAAAAACGAATGTTACTTCCAGGACGACAACGATCCATGTCATGTTGCAGCCTCTATCCATTATTCGTATCGAGAAAGGGATGTAAAACATCTTCCATGGTCTGCTTATAGTTTCGACCTAAACCCCATAGAACATTTGTGGGACGCGTTAAAGCGAACCGGACCAGGGAACAACGTCCGAAATCTACAGCTGAGCTAGCGACATTCCTGCAGCAGGAATGTCCACAAATACCCATATATGTGTATCAAAACCTTGTTGAAAGTATGCCCATAAGGGTTTCTAGTGTAATTTTAGCACCTAGGAGACCACCCTCCTATTAAAGCATGTATTTTTTCCCTTATACCATCACATCTTGCTGTCCGGTCCATTATTGTAGGGTAGTGTACATGCCCATATCGGAACAGTTGCCAATAGCCCGTTGTGTCGCTCTAGTGTCACGTGAATTGAATTACCTACTTAACTATTTATATTTTAAACTAGCAAAATACCCGACCTTACTCGGTTTGAATTGGTTTACTCTAGATTGAAGAGATAATCAATATATATAATGACTTACGTTTTTTGTAGAATAAAAATTTATTTTAACACCTTTCGCCATCTTTATATTTTCTACAATTTACTTTGGACACAAATCCTACACAATCCATCCATCCATGTAATACATTTCACATACATCGCACAATTGCTGAATGACAAAACTACAAAATGACGAATGGTGATACTAAGGTTACTACTATAAAAGACGATTTATAGGAATATTTGGAATTCCCTTTCTTAAGTTCTTTTCATGTTCAACTCAATTAATTAAAATTACGATTTACGGGGAGTGCTCTCGCACTCATAGTCAACAAAACAATATATTTTTACTTGTTGCACTCTTGCCTCCGGTATGCGACATTGTGAAATTTTGCAATCTTCTCCTGTCATTATTACAACGAATTTTTTAATGTTGTAAAAAGTTCTAGTTTGGATTTTTAAACATTATTATTCTTTCAATAACGGCATTATTCTTTCAATAATGGCATAACTACACTTAAAATTTACTGAAAATTTATACTGACTTACCTAACATTTTTAAGTCTAATACTTTGTGGTGCTGTTGCGTGTGATGAGAAGGAAAACACATTTATTAAAATAATAAATATTTAAAACAGGAAACAGCGAAATAAAACAAAATAAAAGATGTCGTAAAAAATTGTTCTAAAGATATTAATTTGCGATTCAATTTTATCTCTTGATCTCGCACAGTTGCCACGACTTACAACTAAAAGTGTACAAAATTTAGAAATGAGAAATTAATTCAGAGCAAAAGAACCAGAAAAAATATCACTGCTCGCGCGATCTTGTTCATTCTCGTTTCGTTGAAAAGTATCGTCTGTCCCAAACATTCGGAAATCGTTTTCATTGCGCAAAGAATAAAAATAAGACTCGAAATAAATGAAGTATCAGAGATGAAATTCCATAAAAAAAAAAAAAATTTTGAAGAATAATTACTGTTTTAGCAGTACTGGTAAAGCAATCGAAGTAATCGTAATATTCAATAGACATTCCAAATTTTCCAAAACTACCAAATTATGGTTGATTTAAGTATACTTACTCAGGTGTTTTAGCATGAAACTCAACTAAATATAACAATATAAAAATGTTTAATATTGCATTCACTAAACTATTAGATAATGTATAAAATAAAACACACTGTAATCAAATATCTGGAATACAATTCATGTGATGTCTACACAAACACACAAACACAAAATCGAGCATAGAACAGAAAGACGGACAGACAGACTTTCGCAACCAATGCCACTCACTAAATGAAGATAAGTACTCACTGTATGCAAATTTTCATGAAAATATCTTCAACCGCGTGGACGTGTATAGGGCACAACATACAGACAGACGGACAGACAGACAGACACACAGACAGGCAGACAGACAGACACCAAACGAGAAAAAGGCGGATTCGGCATCAGAAGGGTCCAAAACGGATAGAAAACTTGAAATGGGTCGAAAATATTGAATGTACAAGCAAACACTCCATTCTTATTTATATAGACTAGCAAAATACCCGACCCTACTCGGTTTGAATTCGTTTACTCTAGATTGAAGAGATAATCAAAATATATAATGACTTATGTTTTTTGTAGAGTAAAAATTTATTTTAACACCTTTCGCCATCTTTATATTTTCTACAACTTACTTTGGACACAAATGCTACACATGCATATCCATTCATGTAATACATTTCACATACATCGCACAATTGCCGTATGACAAAGCTACAAAAAGACGAAAGGTGATACTAAGGTTACTACTATAAAAGACGATTTTTAGGAAGATTTGGAATTCCCTTTCTTAAGTTGTTTTCATGTGCAACTCAATTAATTAAAATTACGATTTACGGCGAGTGCTCTCGCACTCATAGTCAACAAAACAATATTTTTTTACCTGTGGCACTCTTGCCTCCGGTATGCGACATTGTGAAATTTTGCAATCTTCTCCTGTGATTACTACAACGAATTTTTTAATGTTGGAAAAAGTTCTAGTTTGGATTTTTAAACATTACTATTATTTCAATAACGACATTATTCTTTAAATAACGGCATTATTCTTTAAATAACGGCATTATTCTTTAAATAACGGCATTATTCTTTCAATAATGGCATAACTACACTTAAAATTTACTGAACATTTATACTGACTTGCCTAACATTTTCAAGTCTAATACTTTGTGGTGCTGTTGGGTGTGATGAGAAGGAAAACACATTTATTAAAATAATAAATATTTAAAACAAGAAACAGCATAGTAAAACAAAATAAAAGATGTCGTAAAAAATTGTTCTAAAGATATTAATTTGTGATTCAATTTTATCTCTTGATCTCGCACAGTTGCCACAACTTACAACTAAAAGTGTACAAAATTTAGAAACGTGAAATTAATTCAGAGCGAAAGAACCAGAAAAAATATCACTGCTCGCGCGATCGTGTTCATTCTCGTTTCATTGAAAAATATCGTCTGTCCCAAATATTCGGAAATCGTTTTCATTGCGCAAAGAATAAAAATAAGACTCGAAATAAATGACGTATCAGAGATGAAATTCCATAAAAAAAAAAAAAACTTTGAAGAATAATTACTTTTTCAGCAGTACTGGTAAAGCAATCGAATTAATCGTAATATTCAATAGACATTCCAATTTTTCCAAAACTACCAAATTATGGTTGATTTAAGTATACTTACTCAGGTGTTTTAGTATGAAACTCGTCTAAATATAACAATAAAAAAATGTTTAATATTGCATTCACTACATTAATAGATAATGTATGAAATAAAATACAATGTAATCAAATATCTGGAATACAATTCATATGATGCCTACACAAACACACAAACACAAAATCGAGCATAGAACAGAAAGACGGACAGACAGACTTTCGCAACCAATTCCACTCACTAAATCAAGATAAGTACTCACTGTATGCAAATTTCCATGAAAATATCTTAAACCGCGTGGACGTGTATAGGGCACAACATACAGACAGACAGACAGACAGACAGACACCAAACGAGAAAAAGGCGGATTCGGCATCAGAAGGGTCCAAAACGGATAGAAAACTTGAAATGCGTCGAAAATATTGAATGTACAAACAAACACTCCATTCTTATTTATATAGATACAGCGTACAAACGATAACATCACCCAATGTTTTGATACTTTCATTATGTAGTGACAGGACACTGAGACTTTTTTCTTTGTAACTTGCATTGATTTGAAGTGATTCGTAGACATTACTCGAAATCAGCGGATTTGGGCGTTGACTCTTTTGCGATGCAACTATGTGCTTAATAATATCGCTTATCGATGGTAGGTAGCTATTTTAATTAACGTCGTACTGGAGCAACACAACGGAATATTGACGGCGCTCCGGGGTCTATCCCAATGGGAAAGATCGGGATACAAAAGCATGTAATTCGGTAATTGGTAATTTGTAACTAACGTGGTACTAGAGTAACCCAACGGGCAACTGATGACGGTCCAGGATCAATCCCTTAAGGAAAAGATCCGAGGACAACACCTCGTCATTTTGAACCATGGTCAGATGACGAAGCAACACCTGAGCTGGCACCCCACTCTATAAACTTCCACGCCAACCCAACGTGAGTACTTTCGGCCACAACAGATTTATGGTGCACCAGCCGCCTGTACACCATACGCTTATAAGCATTCATTCCCGAACCCGGATTCGAACCAGGAACCTTCCGATCAAGAGGCTAACACCTAAACCACTATACCAGTTGGTCGGCGCACGTAATTCGGAACAACGTCGTTAATTTAAATGTATGTCGAATACTTTTATTCAGCATTCAGCCTTTGCATGTGTTCATCTTTATTCAAAATTTTCGTTTGTAAATATTCAACTTGATTTAGTATTGGCATTTGTGTGTCCTCGTCTCTATTCAAAACCTTTGCTTGTGTTACTTAGAACTAGCCTCTGCGTGACCAGTACGACGTTACCCGAGACAGCTCTTTTCGTGGGGGCATGTGTGATCACTGCTCGCTAACTAGCGCTCGCCAACCACCGGTGATTTTTATGCATTCCTTTTGATTTGCTTCGCAAACCAACATCACAGGCAATGCCGTGATGGCCTCACAGTGTCTAGTAATAAATAAAAGCCGATAAATTAATTTTAAAATATTTTAGATTAAAATCTAAAAATCGGGCTGGACACGTTAAATCTTACTGATACTGAAAACATTAAAAAGAAAAAACAATAATTTTGAGAATGAGGCCTACCTTTACCCGACATGACACATTACACGGGTTACAGTTGAAAAATTATTTATTTAAAGAAAATAATATTTAAGGTATCTGCTGGTGTAAAATTTTCTGGTCTGTCTATCTGGTGTAAAATTTTCCACAGATTTTGAATCCATTGAAATTTTTACTCTGTCTTTAGCGACCGCGAAGATTGAAAACCTCAAATAGTCTTTGCCCGTGACAAAGTTGAAATCGCTAGCAAAAAAATTTATACTAATCAACAACATAAACCAAAACACGCTAGAATCGGAAAACTTGTTCCAAAAGCATTAGGACGAAATTCGCACATGCACACAAGCAGCGGATTTGTAACTATGAATGTAAATATATGACATCTTTCAGTTTATGTACGTCAATGCTACCTGACTTCTAGTGCTGGAGCCAAGATTCTGGACCATCCAAGTTAGGTAGAGTAGATTGACACCGTTAGCCTCGTATCCTATCAGCATCAAATTGGAATGTCTGTCCACATTTGACAATTCTGGGATCCTATTCAAGTATTTGGCTCTAAGAATTATTGCTAAGTCGTGTAACAGTGGTAGGAAATTATCGAATTGCAATGTCAAAGCGTTTTCCCATATCAAAACATTATTTATTTATTCAATCGTTGTTTCTCTATATGAAAAATTCAATTTTAATGAACAAAAATACGATTAAAAAATGACAGATGAGAAAAAAAACAGATACAGTTTGAAAATAGATAAAACGAAACACTTCACTGATGCAGATTACTTAGTGCTTAGAAATCATAAAAATAAAAAAAACGCATCATGATATGAGAAAAAATTTATATAAAGTCTAAAATTCTATTTGAAGCAAAATTGTTTAATACTACCGCATTCACTTTCAATGGTCTGACAGTTTTTATAAATACCTGGAGGCCTAAATAGATAGATATTTTAATTAACGTCAAACTGGAGCAACAGAACGGGCTGTTTGCGAGGGTCCGAGATCAAACCACAAGGGAGAGATACGACGGCAATACCAAGTAATTTTGAACCCCGGTCAGATGACGAGGTCACGCCTGAGCTGGCACCCTCCAAAGTTCACAACACTGCAACATGAGTGCATAAGCGGCCTCAACAGATTTAATGTGCACAAGACCCCGTTGTATCGAACGGTTTTTGATTGGATTGGAACTAGCAACCCTCTGGTTGCTTATCCGTTACTGTGGCCGTTACGGGCTACAGCGTCTTCTGGGGACGTAAATCCAAGACAATAAAATGGGTGATTCAATTTCATTGTTATAGATTTGAAATAATTATGGTGATTACTTAATAATTATTTTGCTCTCATGCAGGTTTCGATTCTGGTTTACAGAACTTTTGATGAACACGTATATAAAATTATGAAACGAACTTTTAAGACACGAAATTTTTATGAAGAAAGTTATGCTTTGAGATTTTACTAGATCCTCGTTTCAGTAAGTCAGGACCTTAAGAGATTGATCCCGGACCGTCGTCAACAGCCCGTTGCTCTAGTACGACGGTAACTAAAATTACCGTTACCAGTAAGTCAGGAAAAGAAAAGTCCGGTGAAATATTTCCTTCAATGTTAATTTGCTACTGAGGAAAACGGAAATTTTACAAAACTAAGTTGAATTGTCTAAAACTGATATTGCTTACAAAAAAACTGTAAAAAAAACTTTTTCTACTAGTTTTTTTCATGCACAATGGACAGAAGTAAAGGATACATGAGAAAATATATATACACAGGTATAAGCAGAATCTCTAATATTATAAAAGGAAGTTTTGTTTGTTTCTTGCCCGCAAAGTCATGACGAATCTATGGCACTTACAGCAATGGGATTTGGTACCCAGGTATTCCAAATTTTTTGCAATTTTAGGGTCGTGGCGAATTTTAAAATTTAATCCAGAACATTTTAAAATGAATTTGATAGTTTTTTCACCGTTCTTTCTGCTTTCGGAAATTAAAATAATCAAAATTTAGACTTTTAACTCTCACGTCACTATGGACGTCAGCCTTTGGAAACATGCCAAGTTCTTTTCACCTACAGAATCGAATGACCTTCGTTTGATTCCGAATTCATTCATTTTGATTTCCTGAACAACGTATTCGAGTGTGAAACAAAATAAATCATTGGAATAGGTAATTTTTAGTTAACGTCGTACTAGAGCAACACAACGGGCTATTAACGACAGTCCGTGATCAATCACTTAAGGGAAAGACTCGAGGACAACACCTCGTAATTTTGAACCACGGTCAGATGACGGAGCAACTCCTGAGCTGGTACCCCACTCTTCAAACTTCCACACCAACCCAACGACTTTCGGCCACGACAGATTTAAGGTGCACCAGCCGTCTCAACACCAAACGCTTCCAAACATCCATGTCTGGACGCGGATTCGAAACAGGAACCTTCGGATACAGAGGCTAACACCTTAACCACTATACCGGTTGGTCGGCATTATTGAAGTTATCACTGGCGTTCTTCAGTGCTTTTTTCTATCTCAGCGATCGTTAAAGATAGAATAACAATTTTAACGAATTTGAAATCTGCAGAAAATTTTAAAAGCATACAGCATTTAGCAGCACTTAAAGGCATAGATATTTCATGCGTTTGATTTTCTTTGAATGAATAATTTATCAATTAAATATTTATATTTTTTGTTCTCGAAGCAAACCAACGCCACTGGAAATGTGACCCCCCACAAAAGGAAGTGTCAAGTACAACACCCATCGGGTTTGCGAAGCAAACCAACACCATGGGCAACTCCGTTATGACTTATCCAATAGGCTACAAATTCGCAAACCAAATGGGAATCCGTGATGGCTGTTATCCAATAGGCTACGAATTCGCATTTGGTTTGCAAAGCAAACAAATAACCCCACAAAAGAAGCTAACACGAGCAACGCCGGGCTAGTCACGCTTTGGCTAGTTAAAATAAAGTACAAATATCTCCAAGGGCCGGGTGGCCTGGTCGGTAAGGCATCGAGCTCCTAACTGACTGATCATGAGTTCGAGCCCAGCTGACCGAAAACTCCCGTATACGCTAAAGGTGACTGGTGCACGAAACATCTGTTTTGGTCACAAAGTCCTCCATGTTCCCATAATAAATCAATATCTCTGGGGGTGCCGAACCAGGGATTAGTTGGTCTCTGGTTTGGATCAAAATTACAACCGTGTGCCTGAATATGATTGAATGTCGTAAAAATTTGACCTCTCCATAAAAACGAGACGTGTCGATGTGCTGCCATGTGTTGGCTAAAAAATTCGAGCCAAGTCGGATTTCCTCCCAATGGGGCTCGCTTGAATGGAAGACACACCCCCTCGCCTCTTGCCGTCTTCGACGGGCCTGGCACTCCTTTGGTCTGCCAGAGTAGGCATAAGAAACAACAACAACAAATATCTCCATACACCGACATGTTTAATGCAGGGAGTACTATCCGGAGAACTCTATTAAACTGGAAGAGTCATTTATCATCTCTTTGATTTACCGTTTAAGTATTCATTTTGTATGTTCTTCTGAGATACACACACACACACATATACGAAGTAAAACACTTCGAGGTGCTTGGAATTTGAAACAAAGACTCGATAATCTTATTTTTTAAGTATTTTTAAATCTTAATCATCATCACTATAGCATCATGACCCAGATCAATAACAATCACGTCATTGTGCATCAAATAAAATGGATTACCTAATAAATCTTGGGAAAAAATCTTTCAGTATGTAGATAGACTTTCAAAAGTTATTGAAGCAAATGTATCGCAGAATTTGTTGTGGGCCGGTGATCAATCATATTTTTTATTCTCACCAGTAAAGTTCGCGAAAGGGCAAATAATTTACACGCTTCTTTTTTAATTGTTCAGTGTATTTTTTTGTGTGTTCAGAACGACCAAATTTTTTGCCGATTTTTAATTTCTGAAAAACATTCCATTTTCAGATTTGAATGACATTTATTTGAATTATACAAACTTTTCTAGTTGTTAAAGACAAAGATAAAACAAAGTTTTAAAAATTCCCGATTGTGAAGTTTTAAGGCTTTATGATTACTAATGCATTTTTTAGTTACATAAGCTTTTTCTGCAAAGTTGAATGTAGATAGTGCCTCGGTTTTGTTGTGAAAGTGCTTCATTAACGCATTTTGTGTTGGGTAAATTGGTAAGCAAATCTTCGTCTTCGGGTGGTTTGTTTACACTTCAAAAATATCACTTTCCTAGCTGTCGAATTTTAAAGATTTCTTTCCTACCATTTTAAATGTATATTTTTACGATTCTTTGACGAACCTTAAGGCATTATCTCCACATTTTATTTTATTTTGATTGCCGATTTTATTTTAAAGTGAACTTTTAAAGTTTTCCAGTTTAAAGAGCAAAATGGTTACAGATTTTTCTTAGATAAACTTTTAAAGAATTTCTTCCCCACTTTAAAGAGATTAATGCTTTCACGTTTATTAGATAACATTATATTATAATTAGGGAAACTTTTTTGTTGCAGTAAAAACGGGAAAAGCTGCATTTATCATTCCTTAAGTTGCATTTATGGAAATTAAGTTGCATTTATTTTTGAAACACTAAATTCTAAAATAAATTATTCGTAAAAAATGAAAATAAAATATATTGACAATTTTAGTCGTGTACAACAGTATTATAATGCATACTGAAATACAGAAGAACGTTGAATGGCCGATCCTTGGCCAGTAATTTCTTTAACATTGAAAACCTGCGCCAGCCGCAGTCATATAATGTGCATTATCGGATAGCAGAATCACAAAATCCTTTCGCTCAACATTCAGAGATTTTAAAACGTCATCTACAAGGCGAACAACATATTGATGATCGACACTCGTCTCGCAAACTCTGCAGTCGATTACGCAAGTTTGCTCTGAATTATCAAGAGTGCCAACCCATGTGTTAAAGTATTTTTTGCCATTTATTTCACTTTCGTCTTAGGACGAACACCTTCTTACCATGACCTTGTTTGATCGACAATTCTTCGGCGTTCACAAGATCAGACACACGGGATCGAAGGGTTGATTCAGAGAGCAAAAAAAGGAAATAATAATTAGATATTAATTAATTTTAAGCTATATTTTAAAAATGCAGGTGGTTTCATTTATGCAGAAAGTTGCATTTATGTTGCGGTTATAACTCACTTTCTATACCCCCATGTAGGAGAAATTTTGGTTTTAGTACTTTACATGCAGCGTAGAACGCGTGAAAAAAAAAGTTGCATTTGTTGCAAAAAGTTGCCCTAATTATAATATATTATTTTCTTTGATTATACAATCACTCATACGCGACTAATTTGGAGCAATATATGTGTAATGAAACGCATTTGATCGATGTGAGCTAAAAAGAACTTTGCATGTAGTCGAGTTAAAAGATATCAAGAATTCATAAGCAGAATCATTTTCTTAAAGATTTAAGTCTCGAGATTTTACTAAATTCTGAATTGAATATGATCCGTGCTATATGTAATAAAATAGCATTTTCTATCGATTGAAAAGTAAACTCAAATTTTAATCGTGACTCAAGTTAACCTTGAATAAAAGTTAATCATGATCAAATTAATTATTCATTAATCATTTGATTTAGTTTTAAAGTTTAAGGCTTAGTTAATTAAGTTATTATAATAGAGGTTTTGTATGTTGCTTAAGCGATATTTTTTACTCTCAATTTGAATGATTTTCTGGAATCGAAAGAATTAATGAAAAATACAATTTATTAAGTACAATGGGCTTACTAATTAACCAAAAATATCATTAAATGATCAAACAGTGTTGAGAAACGCGTTATTGCAAAAACCAATTAAAATTAGTTCAATAAATGATATCATTGCCTCAAAACAAGCAAATTTAACAAACATATCTGATTGACTTTCTTGCAATTCGAATTCTTGTTGTGTTTCGTTAATTTTCTTTTGCTTTAAGGGGTCATAGGACTCTTAAAAATGATCCGTGTAAGAAAAAAAACATCCTTTTTCAAACCAATATAACTTATTAATGAAACAAAGCAGAATTTTAAAACTTTTACCATATAATATTCACATATATTTACATTGTTTGACAAATTTGTATTTAATTAAAAAAAAAGTTTTAAAAAAGTTATTAAGAAGTATAAATTTAACACTTTTTAATATCAATATTTTACTGCGCGCAGGATTCTGAAGTACAAAATTCATCAAAATGTACAAAATTTATTTTATCTAATAGAAAAATGTTCAGTTTTGATGTTATACATAATTTTTAAAAAATTTAGAAACAAAAAATATTTAAAAAAAAATATTATTAAAAATTTTTTTTAATTTTAAGAAATTTTTTATTAAAACTCCTAAAAAAATTTCTGTTTATAATTGGTTTGAAAATTGATGTATAAGTCATAAAGGAACTCATTTTGAGTATATGTATGAAATTTCAGATTAAAATGATAAATAGTTTCTGAGAAATCCTACGCGCAAACTAAACTTTTGTGTTTTGAGAAAAATGAAGTTAAAGTTGAAAAATGTGATAAACAAAATTATGTTAATAATTGGTCTGAAAATTGATGTATAGGTCATAAAGGAACTCATTTTGAGTATATGTATGAAATTTCAGATTAATATGATAAATAGTTTCTAAGAAATCAAACGCGCAAACTACAATTTTGCGTTTGAGAAAAATGAAGTTAAAGTTGAAAAAGTAACATAAAATGAAATTAAACTATGGTTTCTTAAAAAGCTCCAGAATCATAAGTGCTGCCCTCAGTAACCTTAAATTGTTCTATTTCTACTGCTGCTTTCATTTTTTTGGCCTTACGAGCTTCGAAGGATGCTTCAGTTGCTCGCCTCTTTGCAGTCGCAATGCGTACTTTGTCCATAGTAATGCATTTCGTAACATTTCTCTTACAGATTTTTAAACCCAAAGCGCGTATAATTTCAACTCGGCTTTTGCATCCGTCATTGGTCACATACAGCCATATATGCAGCTATTTGGGAAATAACTATGCCCGATCCAATTAGCTTTGGGCTGTACTTCCAAATCAAGGCGTTCAACGACTCATTTGGATTTTGTGTTTTCCCACCTAAGCATTTTCGCAATAGCTTGAGGTGGGATAAATCTTTAAGCACAGGTTTAATTGTTTCCGAAACTGCCTTTGGTAAAGTATTTTTGTGACGGAAATCGCGTACCGTATTGTTCTGAACAGAAATGTTGTATTTGCACCAACTGTTACTGCCTGTTGGGCAAAACCAATGTTTAGGTTCGTCATCTGTACTGGCTGTATGAGCCCATACAGCCCAGACAGCTTGCCTCATCTCACTGACATTTTGGGCATTGGCACGGATAGCATTGCCATAATATGCCGTCAGCCTATTTATGACAGCATCAGTTAACCGACCCTTCCCACCGATCGTTTTCGCATCTGACAACTTATTTTTACCAAGTGATGCCTTTAACTTCCGCAAGCGGCTGCCCATACGCTTTTGGACATGTCCCACGCACTCTATTTTTTCAATTGTGACATTGTCACCATATGGCTTTTTTTCGACGATTGCCGAAAACGTCTTGGAATCTCCATCCCCAATGTACTGCTGGTATTTTAAACCATGTTTATTTTCTGATCGACAAAAAATTCTTTGCATACCGCTCACTTCCATTTGTCCAGCAGACCCACTGTGGTTTTTTTTCCAGTTGTGCTGGTGTTTAGCCAGAAAGGCAGTGTATTTAGGGTCAAACTTTGGGCCCTTGTAGGTATCGCACCCCTTGCAATACGATGACATGACTTCGACATCAACGACTTTTCCGCAGTCAGCCCCGATCAAAGTACATACACCGACAAGAGATGTATAACCCCTGGTCTTCCATGTCCCATCACCACTAACTGCAATTGAATTTACAGTGCCGTCAATGATTTTTTCTTCCACAGCAGCTTTGCGCATGGATGCATTTGCGAGCACCTCACTCACGTCTGTAATTTTCGAATTAATTTTGTTGTACGCCTTCTGAGACACGGGCTTCGGCAAACACATGATTGAACAAAATGTCTCGAGTGCAGATAACCCTTGGCCTATAAATCTCATGGCCAACACTGACTGCCTGTTCACTTCTGGTACATTTTTTTTGGGTCCAATCAATTCACAGGAATTGAAATTCTGCTGAACTTTGCACTGTATACAAACAAAAATAAATTTTGAAGACAATCCAGTAGTGGATTTCTCACTAATCTTAACATTTCCATGGCACACAGAGCAACAAATATGTTTTTCTAGTTGTGAAAACAATAAACCAATATCCACTAATCTGTAGCCATGAAATTCAACGCAAACATCGTTTTCCAATGACTGCGAAACATTGTGTGCAGTCGGCAACTTTGTAGCAGCTGCACTTTTGTTTGGCGAAAGATTATTAAAAATAATTTGGCCACTTTGAGACTTTGATTTCTTCAAGAATCTATTTCCTTGAAATCTTTTCTTCATCGGTCTCTTTCCGGACGATCGTTTTGGCCGATTTTCCATGTTTGAACACTTACTATAACAGATCAAATAACGTGGAAATTCAAAATCGCTAAGTAATAAACAAGCAAGTGAAGAAAAAAATAGAAGTTGAGTTGTTATTATACTACTCATTCACAAGATTATTTTAATATTAAATGTGTCTGTTCTACTAAAAGAATTCAATTAGAGAAGAATGTTTTAGAAATGCTCTCCCAGCTGTCAAAAGTTGGGAGTGGCAGTGGCAAGTTTTTGTTTACTTTTGAACAGAGTTGTTTTATTCTTTTCTCGATAACTCCGGAAGTTTTGGAAGTATCGTTTAACTTTTAGTACCAAAATGTTCAGAAAAGATGGGGCTTCCACATATATATTTTTCAAAAAATCGAAAATTTTGAGATTTTAAGGGTCCTGAGACCCCTTAAAAATTAAATCAATAAATAATTTCATCACGTTATTTTTTGTTTTCATTTTACTGTAATTTTTATTTAGTGTGATTTATTACTGCTTCGTTAATATTGTTTTGCTGTAAAATGTAAATCAATAAATAATTATATCACGTTTTTTTTTTTTTCATTTTTTTCTAATTCTTATTTATTGTATTTTATTAGATTCAGAATGTTGAAGAATGCACAATTTCAATAATAGTTTTTATTCATGCTAACTTGATTAAAACTAAGTCAATCATTAGTTAGCATGGGAGGTTAGATGAAGGTCAATCATTAGTTAGCATAAAACTAACTAATTGTTCTCTTTAATCATGATTAATTTTGTAATCATTAGTCTTCAATTGCAAGAGATTAAACATCGAAGAGCTAAAACATCTGTGAAAAATTATTAACGAGCCCATTTCAAGAAGCTTATTTTTTTTAATTCGTTCACACTATAGAAAAAGTGTAAAGAACATTAACGAATGAAGTTTCAAGAAAATGGAGGACCACTTTTCTCAAGTGAGTGTTAGTTGCTGTAAAATGCGATTATTTGCAGTAACCTTTACTTGTAAAGTGGTCAGAAATAAAACAATTTGCAGGAGAACGAAAACAGAAATAAAAAGAATTTTTTTTCCAAATCGACTCTTGAGAAAGAGTTCCGGCAATCATTATTCCCAAGAACTCAGTTAAGTAAGGAACAGCATTTAGTACTTTCATTTGTGCTCCTTTAAAACATTTTTAAAACAAAGCATATTTCCTTGTTTCATTTTGTAGGTTTCTTTACCTACATAGGAAATATCTGTAGTTTGTTCATTCGGATTATTACCATTAATTCAAAGGAATTGCGTAGGAAAATGCTTGGAGCTTAGAAGAAAGTTTTCGAAAGTAAAAGCGTCAAGAGACAGATCAATAATAAGGAGTTAAGAATGGAATCAAAATGTCAGATAGAATGAATTGGAAGGGCTTCGGGCAATATACTCCACAGAAATATATATAAGTTCAGAATGAAAACAAAATATCTAAGAGGATCAAAATAAATACTAATTGTTTGAATGAGTGCTTAACACTTCAACGTTTAAAGTAACAAGAACTATTTAAATGTTTACGAATATAAAATGTGGAAATATTTTACTGTTTGAAAATGGCTTTCCTAAGAAGTGGAAAAGGGTTGGATTTTTTTATTCCAGAAGCCCTTCAATTCTTCTTAATGAATCAACCCAAAGATTAAAAAGTGTACAAATGGTTTAAATCACTAATTTCAATAGTAGTATGGTGCTGGCTATTGAAATTAGGATTCTTTGCTTCTTTATCGTGGATTTCTGTTGTCAGTGATCAGTCACATTTTTTTCTCACCAGTAAACTTGTCTTGGGCTAGTTATTTGAACATGAACATATCTATTGTTTTAAATAATTCCACGTATTTTTGATTACATGAACTTTTGCATGCTATTGAAGTTTTAATAGCAATTTTAGTTGACGAATAGCACAAAAATTATAACAATAATTTCCCCCTGTTTACAATAATCAAGTAAGATAGAACTGAGCTGCAATTTGAAATACGTTTGTGGCGTATATTACTTTTCAAAACGGGTGAGTTTCTTTAACTAAACTTAAGACATTACTGGGAATTTAAAAAACATTTCCCTGGTTTATTTTTTGTATCGAACAATTAGTAGTATGCGAAGTCACAAAGTATTTAGTCAAAAAGTTTAGAGAATAATTACACAAAATGACATTTCTTTCATTCATTTCACAAAATAGAGGAGCCCAGAGTTAAGAAATAAACGTAATTTTGGCAAAGAAACAACCCTATATTAGTGATTACTCTATATTTAACGGTCTAGGAGATAGAAAAAAGAACGTAACTAAAGTTAAAATGATAGCGGAAAAAACAAATTTATAGAATCTGATCTTTTATGCTGTTGCCATTCCAAAGAAAAAAATAATAATTAAATTTCATTAAATTCATTTAAAAATCTTCTAAATGGAATTTTTAAATTCACCGCGACCCTAAACTTACAAAAAATTCGGACTACCTGTGTGCCAAATCCCATTACTGTAAGTGCCATAGATTCGTCATGACTTTGCGCGCAAGAAACAAACAAACAGACAAACACCTCCTTTAATAACATTAGAGAAAACATTTTCGTCGCATATTATCTTCGTCATTTCAGTTTAATAAAACTGAATATTACTTTCTTGCACCAACGTTATCCCTTTATAACGACTTCATGAAGAACAAATAAAAGGGTTACATTATTTCTGACTCGATAGATTCACATGATTGGAAAACCTCTTTTTTTTCTCCCGCCTTCGCATCCACCCCCTTCCCCTCCAAGCAGGGATTTCTGTTTCTCGAAGGAAACACTCGGCGTTGCCATCCCGAGAACCAGTTGCTCATTTCTGGCGGACATCGAAGCGACATGAAATAGTGACAGCTGATGACGCAGTAGCCATTTTTCTGACACTTGGTTGTCTCTCTCGACGTAGAACCTGCGTCGACGCTTTAATGTGGAGTGAGTCCAGAGCAGATATTTACGAGCGCCGTTTTTATGCTCCCGCCGAACTGGAATGTTTCGGAGATGTAATGACGTTTCCCCCTGTTTCCCAATGGCTCAGATTCTTTCTCCCGTTACACTTAATCACACAAAACAAAATTACGTTTCGGTGCCCCCCCCCCCTTCTTTGTAGGATGGAGCCCGGTTCGAGGGAAAAGTGTTGAAGCGGAGCATCGAATACGCGAGCTTTCATCGCTGCTTTAAGGTGTATTTATATGGTACTAAAGGTGAAGTAATCAGTTATTCTACAGATTATCTAGGTAATATGCAGATTAAATAGGGTGCTCCGTTAAAGTGCGAAAAATTGTTTCATTTCTTAAATTTACTAGTTAATCTGCAAATTACCTAAATAATCTGCACATTACCTACTAGGCACTCAGTATAGTGAAAATAAGATCCTTGCTGTAATAACCGCAAGGTTTCTGTACGCTTACATGTACATAATGTTTATTTTTCCATACCTAAAGAATCAAGTTAATACAGTGAACAAATTAAATCAATCATCAATGTATTAAAAAATTTATTTATTTTTTGATACCTTAAGAATCATGTTAATATAATCAAACAATCAACAAATTAGTTGATAGAATAACAATTAAAAAGCTATAATAGAAAGAATCAAACGGTTTAAAATATTATTGCAATTTAGGAAAGGAATGGAAAACATATGATAAAATTATCCTTACTTATAAGTGCAATCTAAAGATTGATGACACTCTGAATTACATAGCAATTGGTTTTAGCGACAAGCACACCTATTTGTGGTACATTTAGATTTGCAGCCACATTTTCTGAAACCCTGCCCAGTACCAAGGGAAATCAAACTCAAAGTGGAGGGAGCAAGGGAAAGTGTGGGGAAAGGAAATGAGAGAAACAAATTTTTGAACTTTAACTATTCAGAAGTCGTTAATGTGCAGATTACTTAGGTAAAATGCGGAAAACTCTTGATTCCGCACGTTTACGGAGCAAATCAGTAGCATATATACGTGTCACCGCTAAAGCTCGAAAGCCGTTAATGTGCACATTACATAGCAATTTTGCAGATTAACTGATTTGCTCCGTTAACGTACGGAATCAAGAGTTTTCCCGAATTTAACCTAGGTAATGTGCACATTAACGGCTTCCGTATCGTTAAAGTTCAAAAATTTGTTTCTCTCATTTCCTTTCCCTACACCTTCCCTCTCTCCCTCCACTTTGAGTTTGGTTTCGCCTGTTTCTCTCATTTCCTTTAACTAATTTGTCGATTGTTTGATTATATTAACTTGATTCTTTCGGTATCGAAAATAGACATTATGTTAATTTCCTTAATTGTAATAATTTGTTAAACCGTTTGATTCTTTCTATTATAGTTTTTTAATTGATTGATGATTGATTCTATCAACTAATGTGTTGATTGTTTGATTGTATTAACTTGATTCTTTATGTATCGAAAAATAATTAAATAACATTATGTTAATTTAAGCGTACAGAAACGTTGTTGTTGTTTTAGCAAATATCTTATTTTCACTTTAATGAGTGCCTAGTAGGTAATGTGCAGATCACCTAGGTAATTTGAGAAATGAAACAATTTTCGGCACTTTAACGGATCACCCTAGTTAATCTGCACATTACCTAGATAATATGTAGAATAACTAATTTCTGCACTTTAGAGGTAACATTATACACTAGAAATCACGAAAATCGACCACAATAAATTTTTTTTATATATATTTATTCAAAATACTGTCCAATTTCTGAGCTTTCAAAAGATGCCAAGATCTTACAAATATTCGAAATAGATTTTTAGTTACAAGGGTTTTCGTTAGCTACTGTCACCATGAAGAGACACATTTTAAACTCGATTTCTGAAGAATTGCGTTGTTGCAATAGGATGCTTAGTTCAAAACGTGATAAATCCACAATGAACTCATCTATCATAATTATTTTTGCATCATTATGATCTATATAACACAGTGGATGTTTTGAAACTCAATCCGAGTACTTTGTCAAGAAATGGATTTTTAACATATTTTTAAGTGTTAAAATTGCTGAAAAATGTCGAATTTTTAACGTTTCCTTGATTAAAAAAATTGTAAAAAAAACCTATACATTCTAGCGACTTGACAGAGGTTCAAAACATGAAGATTAATGTTTAAAACAATCTCCAACAACAATCGTCTTACTGAACAAATTAGAATTTGAGGTATCGCGTTTGTAAAAAACATGCTAATTTACTAATTATATCTTAATTGGATAATTGTACAGTCTGATTTTTTTCTCCCTGAAATGATTTTAAGAATACACCAACAATCTGTGGTAGAAAACTGCAATTTTAAAGTAAAAAAATTAAAAAATGTCTTCTAATGTGGACGTACACCTTAAATTGGTTTCTTACTGTGAGTTTTTCATTAACTATTCTCATGTAACCATGAAGTCACGTAAGAATAATTTTAAGGTGCGTAGATATTTTAATCAACGTCGCACTTGAGCTATCGGTGACGGTCCGGGATCAACCCTCGAAGGGAAAGATGCGAGGTCAACACCACGTCACATTAAACCACGGTCAAATGACTAGAACAGCTGAGATGGCACCCCACTCTCCAGACTTCCACACCACGCAAACGTGAGGAGATTCAAGGCCACGGCGGATTTAACGTGCACCAGCCCCCTTTGTAACCGACGGTAATCGGTTGGTTTCGAGCTGTCAACCCTCCGGTTGCTAATCCGATGTTATTCCAACGAGGCCACCACGGCCTTAATTACATGGTTTACACACATTTGTCCGCAAAAAATTCAGACTTTTAAGGACTTTTAAAAACTAAAAAAAAAAAAAAAAAATTTCAAGGACCTGAAATTTTTTATAACGACCTTAAACAAGGCATATGCAAGAGTTGTCAATTAAAAAGAAAAACGTGAAAAGTATTTTAACAAACGACAATTTTTTTACTACATTTACTTTACCCATGCCTTCAACTGTGGTTCGTCTGATACGTGGTAACAAAGGGCGTAACACGGGCTTCATTCAGAATGGTGCTCAAATGGCGCATCTGCCTTGAAGGAAACTAGTCTGGACACGTTCCAAGGTACAAGACGAAATTACACAATTTTGTACTAGTAAAAAAAAATCAAGTACTTTCAAGGACTTATTACCAAGCTCCGTAATTTTCATGGACTTTGAAGGGCTACTAGTTCCGAAAAATAAATTAAAGAACTTTTAAAGGACCGTGGGAACCCTGTAATATGATTTCAAGTTCGTGATGATTAGCTTTAGTGAGTGAGTGAAGTTATTAACTTGAAATAAGTTATGGGATTGATTGTCTTATCCAAAGGTTTTGATTCAACTGCGTTTCACCTGTAGACGTGTCGGATAAAGACGTTCATCCGTCTGGCAGCATTGACCTTAAAATGACATAGTTAGCTTTAATCTGTCATCCGATCGCTAGTTTTGAAGATCTGTTACGTGGAATTAGGAGGAAGCACGAAAAGGACTCATTGACTGGCTAATGCAGATTTCGAAAGTGATTTAAAACACTAGCTTGTGCGCTTTGATAGCCAAGTCGGCCTAAGTCGATTCTCAAGTAGGGGTCATGTAGCCAGGCGTCATAGTGCTGTGTTGCTGGTTCCTTGGTGAGATGCGATGGAGCAGACGGTAACATAGTGGTCATGGTGGAATGTTGCAGAATGTCACTGTTTTTGCGCTGGATTGGATGAAACGGATCTCCAAGGCGCTCTCTGGGTTTGTCCGCTGTGCTAGCAATCTGTGAGGCAGGTTCTTCCTGGGTAGTAAAACTTCCGTCGTGTATGTTTGTCCATTTCTTGACGTTACGTTGTGTGGCGCAGCTTTATCAAAAACGACCCTTGCAAATTGAAACTTAATCCAAACAAGGCCGGTTGAAGTTTGACATCTTTTCTCCAAGCTATGAAGACAAACAAATGAGAGAGTTGATATCATCCCAAAGGGTCCCCCGAAACATTATCTGGCATCAGCTGTTCTTTGCTATGGAACGATATCTGCCCCAAAAATGTGAAGTGCACGAATTTCATTTAAAAACATTTGAAAACACAAAAAATGTTACTCAAACATTAAAATCGAGAGGAAAAAGAAGACTTCGTTTGGCATGGTACCTGTTCCCTTACATTACAAAACCTTTAAATTAAATTAAATATTTACTGAACCGCTTGAATTATGAGTCGCACACTTAAAGATCACAGATGAGTGACTTGACTTTCGAAAGGGTTCTGAGAGGAAAAATTGCGGGAAAACGTGAAAGGCGTGTACTTACCACTCTCGACTGCAAAAGGACACTTGGGATTATCGAATGGAAATATTTGTAGATTTCCTTGGCAATTTAAAATCATACTTCTCCTGGAAGAGAGAAGTGGAGTTAGTCACATTTCTTTTAAAATAAAATGGATGAAAACAAGAAATGTGAAAAATTTCCAAACAACCTGGAGATGAAATTTTGCATATTCATATGGGCATAACACTAAACTTAATATACAATCTGTGGGAAATGTATAAAGCTATCACTTACGACAAATGGTCGTGTCTAGTAGTGGTACGAGGTATTTTGACAACACAAAGTGTTGTTTCCAAAGAGCAACATGTCCAAAGAAGTACATTACTCTACAATAATGGACCGCACGCCAGCGTATTTGCATAAAATCCGACAACTTGTTTGGGGGTGTTTTTCGTGGTACGGCCTGGGACCTTTGCATGTTGTGCCTGGTCAATCGAACGCCGACGCCTACATGAACATTTTGGACAACCAGGTTCTTCCTACGCTCTGGAAATTTTATGGAATAGACGAATGCTAAATCCAGGACGACAACGCTTCGTGTCATGATACAACATATGTCAAGCTATGATATCGAGATATGGATGTAAAACTTCTTCCCTGGCCTGCTCAGAGTCCCGACCTAAACCCCATAGAACATTTGAGGTACGAGCGACGCTAACGGACCAGGGAACCAGGTCCGAAATGTACAGCTGAGCTGGCGACATTCTTGCAGCAGGAATGGACACAAATACCCATAGCTGCGTACCAAAACCTTGTTGAAAGTATTCCCAGAAGGGTTGCTAGTGTCATTGCAGCACGTAGGAGACCATCCTCCCATTAAAGCATGTATTCTCTCCTTTATACCATCACACCTTGCTGTCCGTTCCATTATTGTAGGATAGTGTATATCAAAATTTAATTTCAAGTACCAAGTTTCATATCATTTGGTACAGACGGTTCGGAATTTGGAATACACAACATTTGGACTTCCTAATATTAAATCAGCTTCCCAGACTTCCATGGATATCTTCTGAAAAGATATTCCTATAGCGCTAATATTTTGTAGTATACTGCCATTAAGGAAACCAAACAAACTATATATGATGTAGTTTTAGTTTGCAATGGTATTTATTAAAATAATATTTTTAAAATATAAATAAAAGTCTTGAAATATTTCGAGAGAAAGACTTTTAATGACCATTCAAAATGTCAACTATTTTTCCTCAGCACAGTTTTTGTCAGTAGGGGGATTTGAAGGGGCACCCAAAGAAGGTAAGCTCTCAGAGTCACGTGTTATTTGGTGTGGACATGTATCACAACCCCGACGTACCTAAGAGATCATTCCTCTCTCGCATTTTTCTTCCTCTGTCATTGTTATGTCTGTCTTGTGTTTGGTGCAGTTTGGCCAAATATAACCCTTGAGCCATGAAATCCTCAAAACCACCCAACAACCAAAAGTTGAAAATAATTATGAGAAACCTGATTTGGGGGAAATGTTGGTATTTATAATTTATGGTAACTTTATCCAGTTGGATCAGTCAAGAGTGGTACATCGAACCAATGATCATTATATTAATAGACTTGACCGAAACTGCGATTTCACATTAAGTATAAACTGTTATTGCTGAGTTGAGTTACACTTATTTTGTGGATAATTCATATGTAGCTCGGCCAATTAGAGCCGAACTAGGTGGCGCTGCCACTGTACGACCCCTCCGGACTGACGGGAATGTCACTTGGTTGTAGATATTTGAATAAGATCTTTGTGTCGTTGTAAAAACCTCACATCTCTGTACATATGTAAATATGCTTCAATAAATAGTGAGTAGAATAATTATTATTCGACTTGTAAATGAATGCAGAGAAGATGAATGGAATTAGGTAATCAAAGGAATGACATCGTAAGAACCACATAGACAAAACGAAACAGTGTCGTCAGTTATTAACTGCATTCTGAACAGGCTCTTCATTAGCTAATTATTACTAAATGTAAGTGTTAGTGAATAAGTTTAACAAATATTATTAATTGTTGAAAAACAACATTGGCGGTAAAAAAAAGATTATATATTGATTATCATTCTTTACAAAATTGTAACATAATTTGTTGTGTTTCTCTTGTACGACGTTAATTAAAAATACCAATACCAAATCTGTAAAAAATTTGAATTTTAATGTTTTTAATAACTGTTGCTAACTGTTACGTTGTACTGACACAGTTAATTTAACTTTTGTAAGAATAACGCATTTATAATCGCTGATATGAACAGTTATCCATACATAATATTGGAGTGCCAGTGAAACAACCCATCTCTACTGCTGCATTGCATAGTTGAAAAAGTGATAGTTTGATCAGAAGTATACACAAAACATTCATCGTAATGGAGGAATGCATTTCGATGTGGATGCATCTATGTTCTGGATTCGTGGGCGATTGAACACAGCTAACTTTTGATATACATTAGAACAAGTAGTGATACCTGATGAATAATTACTTCATAGATGGCTGTTTTCTCTTCCAGATATTTAATACCGATTTTATTTAATTCTAACCACATTGACAAATAAGAATGGGACTATTTTTATGCATTTCTATCGCGTTCGAAGATGCTTAAATCCAGTAGACAAATCAAATCACTTACAAAAGGCAGAGACCTTAGAATTTTTAGTTCAAATCATTCCTTCAGAAGAGAAAAAAAATTGAACGAATTTTTTCGTAACACGACACCAATAATGGAATGTTTTTCCAAAAGAGGTTAAAATAACAGCATTGTAAAAAGTTAGCAGTTACAGTTGTTATCGAAAATAATAAAATTAAATTTAGAAAAAAAACTTAAACTACTGATATTTTCCGCAGTTACTAACTATTAACAATCAATATAAGTGATAAAATTTTGTTTTGCCCCTCCTGACAGAACAGGCTAGTTACTAATGCTTTTATCGTTTTTCTTAAGAATTTTGCAATTATGACATGACTGGCATTGTATGGGGTTCGTTGAGCTGAGGGGACGTTTTCAGTAAGAGTTGGTCCCTCTCCCCTCAAAGATATGCTTTCCAATGAACAAATAGCCCCTTCTCACATTCATGTTCGCTCGTCTCGATTGTTTGATCATCTCATATAACTACTATCCTCAAGGGTAGACTTAGCAACCGGAGGGTTGCGAGTTCGAATCCAACTAAAGGCCACAAGGGGACTGGTGCAGATTAAATCTGTCGTGGCCTCAAATGTCCTCACGTTGTCGTGGTGTGGAAGTTTGGAGAGTTGGGTGCAAGCTCTGGTGTTACCTCGTCATCTGACCGTGGCTCAAAATTACGTGGTGTTTTCCTCGAATCTTTCCCTGCGGGATCTATACCGGACCACCACCAATAGACCGCTGTTTTGCCTCAGTACAACGTTAATTAAAGATACACACCTACCCCAAAGGTTAACAGCTAAAGATACCAGTGTGGTTCCCTCCGGTTTGATAACCAACTCATGCAAATTTCAAGTACTTCATTCATAAGTTAATGAATGGTATCTTTGAATTCACTCTATGATGAAGGGTACGCGAGCAAAGATGGGAAGGGGGACGAGGTTCATTTTATTTCCCTGCACCTGTGTATACCAGAATTTGTCTGGTGACTCTTCCATCGTAAGTTACTCGTAATATAAAATATATCCGAACAACTTGAATCGCCATAAGAGAAAGCTCATTTCACAAAAGTGCGCTGTGTTGCCAAGATGATCCACCCACGACAAACATATTGGACCCAAGTTCAATCATCCTTCAACACGTGATTGCGTGACCGACACTTTAATGGACGCCGAATCTATCGTTCCCTCCCACGGGGACATTCGGAGGGAGGTTTCTAAAATAGACTACGTGTGTTCGTAATCTGGTCCATCGTTCCTGTCGTATCACCCTCCTACGGATCCAACGAACCATGCAGATTGCATTTTCAATATGCATATTCTTCCACGTCAGCAAAGCAATCTGAGGATGCTGTATGTCTACGAGATGTTTAAAAACTTCCCGCACCAATTGTAAGACGTAAGAAAGGAAATACAAAACTAAACCATATTCGTATAAGAATATAAAGTTGCGGTAAAAAAAAATGAACCATCCCTTTATTTCGAGCACTATTCATAATGGAGCAAATTCAAAGATATCATTCAATAGGAAATATCATCCTCTACAAATTCAAATTCAAAAACGTTGCATAAGGGGCCGTTTTCATACCATGTTTTGCATAAACAACAACATTCCCAACACCTTGTTTTGACGCCTTAGTCAGATTCTACATCGTCAAATGAGTCTAAATATGAAAATTTACGAATTTGCTAGCGTTATATCGGAAACATTCAATGCCAGAACCGTTGTCTATTTAAAGGATCATCTAATCTTCGAAAGTCGCCATTCACAGATCCTTTAAAAGAGTTTCGTTCTTAACATAATATTCCTTTTCAAGTACCAAACATTCAGAGATTTCCTGTTTTTCAGACAGAAGTTTAAACAAAATAATTCAGTAACTGTATCAAAACTCAAGTATTGAGAGCTATCGATAACTGTTGTTGCGATAGCAATAAAGGAAAGAAAGGAATTTTATGTGAAAAGGAAACAAAGTAGTTTGAGTTGATAAAATATTAATTTTTAAACATTTTTTATGACTTTATACACCCAAATGTTTTTGAAAATTTCAAGGTGATAACCTCTACGATGGATCACTCAAATTGGTTTGATTTGTATACTGTGGTAGAAATAAGAGTTTCAACTACAGACAAGCAAGGTCAATTCTTAAACACCTTAGTCTTAAACTAAGTGCTGATCCAAACATACCTCAGACATTAAAGCTAATGAAGGCTGTAAGCAAGCACCACTCAAATGAGTTCATTTGTGCGGAACTGAGTTATATTTATATAATCCCGTTAACCCTATGGTTTCTTAATTACAAAAATTATTAAGTGTTAACAACTGCATTATTATTAGTATTTCAACATCTATTCTTACTGAATTTAATTTTATACATTTTGATTATAATTTGGGGCTTGTAATAGCACTGTTTTTTTAAAAAGCGATAGGAATTCCAGTCCATCTCTAACATTCTGTTTTAAAGAAAACTAATGTGTATCATTATTTAAAATAAAAAATATTTTTTATTTTCTTTCCGGAAAAAATAATATGAAGAGAAGTTTCAAGGAGGTTTGGATTTATTCATCTACTGGAGTTATGGTGACTCCACACCAACGGCGAAGCAATTTATTTACGCATGTGCATAATCTTCTTTTACGAAAGCAAATCATTTATTTCTGCTTCTCATTCTGCAAGATGGCTGACAGATCACGTCCGCGTTTAATGAAACACCTTTTTACAACAAAAACGCACGTATCGAGAGTCACATTCTTTATTCGGATTGGCTGTCGGCTTGACGACAGAGACAAAAGTTAAACTTCCTCCAATACTTGAAAGAGCAGCGACAGCGAGAAACCGGAAGAAACAAAATTTGTCTGCAATACGCATGTGCAATAAAGAAGATACATGTGTTTTGTCTTTGTCGCCGTAAGCCACCATTAGGCGCGCCTAACACGGATAGAAATACATAAAAGCAATCCACGCTTAGTTAATGTCCGATTAGTTAAGTAAAATCTATATTTATTACGAAGGAAAGAGCTGAAATTTTGTATGGTCATATCAAAAGTCACTGAATCGATTTCTTTCGAAATATATCAAGGTTACTATTGAAAATAATTCATTCATTCGTTCATAGCTTTTCTAAAATAAATAATAGTTGAAAATTATTTAAAAACTAAATATTTTGTTTCGTTAGCAATATGGCACAAACATTTTTCGCTATAAGATTTTTCGGTGCGGGGAAGAAGTCATATAAGTCTAAGAAACTGATATAGGATTGGGAGCTTGAAACTCTCTGTATTCGTAATTCCGAAACGGCTGAACCGAATAACACGAAACTTGGTATCTGTATTTAAATTTTGATATAGACGGGCGGTTTTTTTCCATTACCACTGAACATAGGTATGTGAATAAGGTTTCCTTTTATGTTCTCTACTTCCCCTTAAAAGAATTTAAAAGATACCTTGAATAAAGTATTTTACTTCGAAGTAGACGTTTTATGCTGCCCCTTACTTCCTTTAAACGTGTTATTTTGTGATGGTTGCATTTGCTAGCCAAATGCTAAGCTGACATTTTTTTAATTACATATTTTTTATTCCTCCTCGCTTCTAACAACTAAATCTAAAGCCTCAAATGAAGTGGGGAAATAAAATCTCCTCGTAGATCACGTCTTACGTTACTATGGTCAATGAATAGAATGGCGCTCGTGGATATACACTCCCCAACAATAATGGACCGGGCAGCAAGATGTGATGTATAAGGGAAAGAATAAATTCTTTATTAGTGGGATGATCCACGTACTGCAATTACACTAGCAACTCTTTTGGGCACACTTTCAACAAGGTTTTGATACACAGCTATGGCTATTTGTGTCCACTCTCCATACACGAATGTCGCCAGCTCAGCTGTGTATTTCAGACGTTCTCTGGTCCGTAAGCGTCGCACTAACGCGTCCCACAAATGTTCTATAGGTTTTAGGTCGGGACACTGAGCAGGCCAGGGAAGACGTTTTACATCCATATCTCGATACCACTGCTTGACAGGTAATGGTAATGGTAATGGTAATTTTAGTTAACGTCGTACTAGAGCAACACAACGGGCTATTGATGACGGTCCGGGATCAGTCCCTTAAGGGAAAGATCCGAGGACGACACCTCGTAATTTTGAACCACGGTCAGATGCCGAAGCAACACCTGAGCTGGCACCCCACTCTCCAAACTTCCACGCCAACCCAACGTGAGGACTTTCGGCCACGACAGATTTAAGGTGCACCAGCCGCCTCTACACCATACGCTTACAAACATCCATGCCCGGACCCGGATTCGAACCAGGAACCTTCCGATATAGAGGCTAACACCTTAACCACTATACCGGTTGGTCGGCTACCACTGCTTGACAGAAGCAGCAACATGACATGAATCGTTGTCGCCTGAAAGTTACATTCGTCCATTCCATAAAATTGCCAGAGCGCAGGAAGAACCTGAGTGTCCAAAATCTTCATATAGGCGTCGGTGTTCCATTGACCAGGAACAACATGCAAAGGTCCCAAGCCATACCACGAAAAACACCCCCAAATAAGTAGTCGGATATTAAGCATATTCGCTGGCGTCCGGTCCATTATTGTAGGGTAGTGTACATCCGTGTGTGAATCGGATTTGCTTGTGTGCTCCCTGCCTTGATGCAACCTGTTCTCATGGTAGCACCCGTCAGCCAAATATTAAGCTAACACCTTTTATCATTTTTTATTCTTCTCAGCTCTTACAACTAAATCCCAATCCTCAACAGAAGTGGGAAAATAAGCTCTATGCGTAGATCACGGCTTACGTTACAATGGTCGCTGAATAGAATGATAAGCATGCCGTGTGTGAATTGTGTTTTGAAGCAGCCTGTATGGAGACTTAAAAGAAAGAGAGAGAGATCGAAAAGAGAGGTCTCACCTAGTGATGTATCGGACGGAGCCGTTGTTGAATATTTTGAGGGCCATATGCACCTGGGCGAGCGGCGCCTTGAACTCCCCGTGCTTGATGAAGTAGATGTCGGGTGTCCACAGGCCCTGGTAGTGGGAGATGGCGTTCAAGTACTTGTACTTGCCGCTGTTCCACCGCAGACGGGGGTCGTCCCAGCTCTGGTGTAGCAGGAACTCTACCTCGTACTTCTGCAACACAGACGGAAGCAGCTCTCAACTATTTAAGATTCAACGACGACTAAAAAACAACGTTTGGCGTTTCTGCCCTTCGCGAACAAATGGAGTCGTTCATTTCCAGGAACGTGTCGTTACTCATTGGTTCTAGATAGAGATGTTTCTTGATTAAGACATAATTTTACTTTGAGTCCGAATATATTTTGGTTCTGTAAATAGCCAAACGTGGCCCCCATACTTATGGCACATTGAAATGCACTAAAGAGGACCGTGTAACGCATAATTGAAAGTAAAAATTATCCTTGGGATGGAACCTCACTGACTGGCTAAAGCACATATTACGGTACAGCTGTTTAAAGCGTACTTCTTATGATGGAAACGAGCGCATACTGTCTAAAATATTAAATTGTTGAGTTTCTGTTACAAGCCAAAGATATTCAGAAATTAAGTTAGAGTTGTGATTTTATTGGCGTTCTTTAGGGCTCAGAAAATAAAGGAGAATATATGAATCGAATGTACATGTGAATTGGAATAAAGGTTTTCTAAAAAACATCGATGTATTGGAGCCGATGTTTTGTTAACATTGATGTTTATACTTGTCGACGTTTTATTTTTAAATGAAAAAAGTACCATTATAACAATTAAAAAATAATCAAGTAACCTAATTTTCATAATCAGTACATTGAGCATACTTTTAGACCAAAGTGGCCAAAGGTGAAGGGTCTGAAAAGTAGGGATGGGACATCGATGTCGATGTTTTATAAAATTTTTAATGTATTTACCATCGATTTATTGGAGTCGATGTTTGTTTTACATCGATGTTTTCACATTGCCGATGTTTTATTTTTGAATAAAAGAAGCATCATAGTAAAAATTAAGATAAAAAAACCTAGCAACTAAGTATTTGTCCATTATGGCGGCATATGTCCCATCATGAAAGAGTTTTTTCTCTAATTGGTGTGATTGTTAGCAAAAAAAGAAGTTGGCTTAAGGTGGAGAAAGTTAACAAACTACTTTTTTTGCAAACTGTAAATAGCAAATATTAAGGCATATAATAATTATAGGCCTCAATATTTTTTATTTACAGTATATAAAAAATAATGTTAGTTGGTTTTTCCCCCATAAATTAATAAATAATTAATAATAACTAACAATAATTATTGCTATGTACCATCCTAATTATACTTATAATTACTGGTACCCGAGTCAAAATGTTGTATTTATTATTATCTTTTGTGTTATTCAATATGAAAACAAAAGATTTGTTAATTATTCTTATAAATTTTTTTTACTTAGTTTTTTTTTTTTTTGCTTCATCGGTTGTTTGCTTTTTTTTCCCGCGTGACGTTACTTAGACCCGATGCACGTATCCGGTTTCTCAACGTGCGGCGTCGCTGTGGCAACGCAAGTGCGGTCTAAGATACATTAGATCCAATGGAGTAGTGCTGCAAACATGACTCCGGCGGCCGCTGTTGCGACGCACGTCCAACTTGAGTGCAATTTGTACCGCAGTTTCCCACGGCGCCGCAGCTCGCCGCACACGCTTCTCCGGTCTCAAGTACCTTGTTTTCATAAATAAATGGAACATAAATAATAATTAATAAACGGTTGTATCCAGTAACGTCCATTTTGTTTCAAAATATACTTTTTTTTTACACCAAGTACTCGAAATAAACACGTTTTCTTCGATAGAATATTTATCGAAATGAGTACTTGCGTCATTTCACGGTTATGTGTGCATAGATGGGCTTCGGTGCTGCTCGTTGAAAACCGGATGTGTGCACCGGGCCTTAACACTTGGACACTCTCTGATTTGTTTCATTTAATCCGGAATTTATCGTTTGGTGGCGACTTTTTCATTTTCCTTGCAACTAATATACATTCAGGTTGTTCACTGTAGTGTTAGAATAACATGATTTAAAGGTCTTGATTTGAATTAAAGGTGTTAGCGTCGGGTTCCGTGTAATCTGTACCTGTGGCAGAGAGTGGAACATTAAACACTCATAATTAGCTTTGTTTCGTTCGTAAGTGCCCATCTGTTAGGGAATGATTTAAAAAAGAAAGTGAAATCACTTATCACTTACAAGACTCGATTCATCTGGTGAAGATAAGGATAAGATGAGGACGGTAACATTCACTTGAGTCTTATCTGAAAATAAAACAAATATTACGTAGTTAGTTAAAAAGGCTTATATAATTACAAAAGCGTGAGCATATCCGTGCCTCGAGAAAATGTTCAACAAAGCAAAACAAGGCAGTGATATAATTTTAGATAAGATGGTTTTATATAAGTGCATAAGCATATTTGCATTCTAATAGTTTACAATAGGATGCATCATTAATTCTCTTGCTTATTTCTTACTGTAATAATTTAATTCCTTCTTTCTTATTACACCTACAGTTAAAATTCTACTTGTTCATTTTATTACAAAATACAATCACAGTGGTTATATTTGTTCTATTTATAATAAAGTACCTACACTAATAATAATCTGCATAAATTAAGGATAGTGGAATCCGTCCCGGGTCAAGTATCTGCACCAGAGAACCTCAAATGACAAATGAAAAGCCCACAAGATATATATTGTTACCATATATAATAACATAAAACACGCAAAATATTTAAAATGACAAAGAACAGCCGAGGTGCAATTTATATATATATATATATATATATATATATATATATATATATATATATATATATATATATATATATATATATATATATATATATATATATATATATATATATAAATTTTTTTTTTGACTGAAGTACAGATTTAATGCGACTTGGGATAGATGCATAAAGGTCATGGACAATATTTAAAGGAATATTAAGCCATTCCTCCTGCAGAACGGTCTCTAATTCCGAAAGTCTGGATGGAAGTGGAAATCGGGAACGAAGTTTGGACTCCAAATATCCCCATAAATGTTCAATAATATTCAAGTCGGGAGACTGAGGGGGCCAGGCGAGATGTTCAACTTCATCATCATGCTCTTCGAACCATTCTTGAACACACCTAGCAGTGTGGATAGGGGCGTTGTCGTCTTGAAAAAGCGGTCGCTCTCCAGGGAATACTGTCTGGACAAAAGGATGGACATGATCCCCTAGAATGCTTAGATAGTGATTGGTTGTGATCTTCCCATGCAGAATAACAAGTGGCCCAAACTATCGCACCCCATACCGTAATGGAGCCACCCCCATGCTTCGCAGTCGGCAAGAGGCATTCAGGATTAAACGCGTTCTCCAGACATAAACGCGTCCGGTCGTCTGAAATAGGGTGAATGACGATTCATCTGACCATATTACCTGTTGCCACTGCCGTGGGAACCAGTTTTTGTAATCTCTGCACCATTGGCGTCGCTTGGAAGCATTAGTTGCTGTCACCAAGGGTTTACGAATTGCCACTCTGCGATAAATGTTCGCAGCATGATGTTCCCGTTTGACAGTTTTTGTTAAAACGGGGTCCTGGAGACGACTGCTCATTTCGGATGTTATCTCGGTTAACGATTGCTTGTGCTTTCGGGCTACTATGAGCTTCAAGACTCGTCTATCCCTATCAGCAAGCTTTGACTTTCGGCCACTGTTGTGCTTTGAAGACGTTGTCTTACCCTCTTTCCTGTACGCTGTCATAACGGTTGTTACCGTACTCCTTGCAAACACCAAAAGGTTTGCTTTTTCCCGTAACCGATGCTCCACCTAAACGCGCTCCAACAATCCTTCCTCTTTGGAACTCTGACAGGTCTGGAATTTCAACTTATCACAGACAGTTCGATAGACGCATGCAACGCAGGTGACTGCTGTTGAGAGACTGATACCTTCCTCTTCACGCCCACTAGGTGGCATACTTCTGTTGCAGGTGGCGCGGCTGTACTGCAGGTGTGAAATACGTCATACTTTTTCACAGGTGTTCGTATTATTTTGTCCTCCATCTGTATATATAGGAGTTGGACAAAATAATGTGAACACCTGTGAAAATATATTTTTTTATTAATAGGCCATTGGTCCTTCTTTTGCTTGAATTACAGCTTGTATCGAACGTGGAATTGACAAATACAAGTCACGTATAACATTCAGAGGGATACGTTCCCACTCAAATTGCAAAAAAGTCCCTAATTCAGAAATTGTCCTTGGAGGGGGAAACCACTGCGCAGCTTGTTTTCCAAAATACCCCACAAAGATTCAATTATATTGAGATCAGGTGACTGAGGGGGCCATATGAGGTGCTCTATTTCATCGTCGTGTTCAATTCCACAAGTGCGAATGGGTGCATTAGCATCTTGGAAGACTGGTCGTTTATCAGGAAACACAGTTTGAACCATTGGGTGAAGATGGTCGGCCAGAAGACTGACATAATCCTCTCCTGTAACACGGCCATTCAGAACAACAAGTGAGCCAAGACCATGATGTGATATTGCGCCCCAGATCATCAACCGCCGCCATGCTTAACCGTAGGCCGAAGACAGTCAACTCGATAGGCTACAAACGTAAACACGTCCATTTGTCGGGAATAATGTGAACGACGATTCGCCTGGCCATATTACATTCTCCTATTGTTGTTGTGTCCAATTTTTAAACTCGCGACAACATATTCGTCGTTTCAAGGCATTGCATGGTGTAATCAATGGTTTTGAAATAGCCACTCTACCATTAATATGCAACCAAATGCAGTTCACGCCGGATAGTTTTTGATGAAGCTGCTTCCTGTAGATGAGTGTTCATCTCAGATGTTATCTGGGATGCTGTTGTCTTGTGTTTTTTTGCCACAATCCGCTTCAAAACCCTTCTGTCTCTGTCATTCAGCTTTGATTTTCGACCACTGTTGTGTTTTTTAGATCATGTTTTTCCCTGTTTCAAATATGTTGACATTACAGTCGACACTGTACTTCTCCCAACACCTAGAAGGGTTGCCGTTATCGTTACTGAGATTCCAGCAAGACGGGCTCCAACAATCATGCCTCTTTCGAAATCAGAGAGCTGAGTCATAACGCAATTTTAACACAGAAATATATTTCGCATCCTACTACTATCACTGCTAGTAGCAGACTGATGTGTGTATTTTCTCATCCGCTAGGTGGCACCCTTCACCGCCAGAGGGCAGGATTATACGAGAGGTTTCTATCGAGTGCTATTTTAACACAAGTGTCCATATTATTTTGTCCAATCCCTGTATTTTTCAATGACATAACATCAAAATTTTTATTTCTTGACTTGTGTTACTTTTCTTGCCGGGGTGCGATATGTGAGGAGCGATGAACATTTAATGTGTGAAATTAAAACAATACAGTACTGATTTCTTACACTCTCAAATTCTCACTGTCTGGAAGATAACATAAAACACAAGAAATATTTTAAAAAAAACGAAGAACCCAACAGCCGGGGTGCAATAAACCAGAAAACGAAACAAACTTACTTGAACTTAACTTACTCGAAATTACTTACAAATCCCCTTTGAATCGAACCCCTTTTGGATCCCCTTTGAAATGAACTTTACTTACAAATCCCCCTACACCGTTCGATAATTTATAGTATTTATGTTTCAAATGAATTTTTATTTCCTCTCGTGATGTAAATAATTTGTAAATATTTGATTGATGAGGAACGAATATTTAAAATATTTGCGAAGAACGCCACCAAATGACACTATCCATCTCGTCCAGAAAAACACTAACATTAATAACAGTTAAATTTTTGTTGCAATGAAACTTTAAAAAAAATAAAAATAGTAGTGTTTCTAAACGTTTACGATAGTGGATTTTGGTTTCGATTTTCGGGCACGTTGTTGCCGGTCACACGGCTGTTGTTGGGGGTTCGATTGCGTTTTCTTCTTACTCTTTTCATAGTATTTTGTTTTGTATATTTGCTTTTTGATGGTGTTTTGGGGATTGTATGAGCAATTTTTTAGCGTTTTGCTGCTCATATAAGTAGAAAACACTTTTGTTGTTATCTGCGTCAGGCACCCTGATCCACCAGCACTTTCATTTTCAATAATTTCCTTATTTATATTATATATATTTCTTATTTTATATATAACACATAAAAAATACAGAAATAATTATAACATAAAACACACAAAATAACAAAAAATAACCAAACAGCCGCGGTGCATTAACCAGAAATCGAAACTCGAAGCTACCCAGACAAGCGCGCTGAAACTGCAGACATAGCATAGTAAGCAATATAATTTTAAAAATACGGGAATTTCCAAAAAAATTATAACAAAAATCTCAAAAAATGAAATATGAAGAAATGGTAGCGGATCAGGGCATCATCAGGGAGGAGCCTGGCCCAGACAACATAAAATGGTGTTTTCTACATATGAGCAGCATTAGGCTGAAAAAATTGCTCATACACTCCCCCAAACACCACCAAAACGCAGGAAAAACAGAAATAAAACACCAAAACAGAGCAGGAACAAAATGAAATTAAACCCGCAGACACAGCCCAAAATTTACCACCAAATGCCACCAATTACACAATCCAAGTAAATGCAAACACCATACTTCCGTTGCAACGAGTCCATAAAAAGCAGAAAAATAACAATAAAATCCCCAGTCACTATTCAAAAAGATATTCATAAACAGTAAAATAAAATTGAAAATCAACTCACATGGCTTTGAGGAAATTACGAAAAATAGTTATTCATGGGTTGTGTAGCTGTTGATATTAATAAATCTTTCAAGAATATTATTAAAGAATGAATAAGGGTATTTGTTATTGAGAAGTGTGCTTTTTAGATATTTACATTGCAAAATAAAAAGTTTGAATCAGTTACAATTTTTTTTTTTTTGAAACGTAACAATTGACCAGCAATTGTATTGTATGGATTAAACCCGGCTTTCTACACTTTAAATATTTAAAACTTATCCTTGCTGCCATTTTTGATGAAGGCTTTACCTGGATTACCTGTGATAATTATAAGATTTTGAACATTTTGGATAAAAATATTATTAATGATATTCAGACCTATGATTTTAACGACCTATTTACCAGCATACCACTGGACAAATTGAAAGATGTTTTGAACTATTATTACCATGATTTTAAAAACTTAATTGATCTGGATTTTGAGGAATGGGAGTTTTTGGTTAATTATTGTATTTTTAATAATTTTATTTTTAATGGTGAGCATATTTACACTCAAGTTACGGGTGTACCCCAAGGTTCTAATTTTTCTTCTATTCTTGCTAATTTATTTCTTCATTATTTTGAAAAAAACTTTTACCTTCAGATAAATACTGCCTTTAGATTTATTGATGATTTAACTGTTTTTAATAATAGCAACTTTTCTAATATTTGGAAATCTATCTATCCAGACGAACTTTCTTTAATTAAAACCAATCTAGATAACAATACTACTGATTTTCTAGACTTAAAAATTCCTGTTTCATGCGGCAAAGTTAACATAATGTATACGATAAACGCAGCGATTTTAAATTTACAGTCATTAAATTAATATTTTGGGACTCCCATATCTCTAAAAGAATATATTACAGTACAATTGCTGGTCAATTGGAACGTTACAAAAAAATTTGTAACTCTGATTCAAACTTTTTATTACAATGTAAATATCTAAAAAAACTCCACTTCTCAATAACAAATACCTTTATTCATTCTTTAATAATATTCTTGAAAGATGTATTAATATCAACAGCTACACAACCCATGAATAATTATTTTTCGTAATTTCCTCAGAGCCATGTGAATTGATTTTCAATTTTATTTTACTGTTTATGCATATCTTTTTGAACAGTGGCTGGGGATTTTATTGTTATTTTTCTGCTTTTTATGGACTCATTGCAACGGAAGTATGGAGTTAGTATTTAGTTAGATTGCGTAATTGGTGGCATTTGGTGGTAAATTTTTGGCTTGTTTTTGTTGATCTCCTGGCTGCGGCTGCGGGTTTATTTCATTTTGTTCCTGCTGTTTTGGTGTTTTATTTTTGTTATTCCTGCGTTTTGGTGGTGTTTGGGGGAGTGTATGAGCAATTTTTTCAGCCTGATGCTGCTCATATGCAGAAAACACCATTTTATGTTGTCTGGGTCAGGCTCCTCCCTGATGACGCCATGATCCGCCAACATTTCTTCATTTTTTAAGACTTTAGTCGTAATTTATACATATATATATATATATATATATATATATATATATATATATATATATATATATATATATATATATATATATATATATATATATATATATATATATATATATATATATATATAGGGAGAGAGAGAGATAGGCCCCTCTACTTACTACTTGGTCGTACCCTGTAGTCGTATCGCTTCTGGTCCAAAATAATATCCAGGATCTGTTTGTCAGTCTCGGAATCAAACCTTCAAGCAAGAAAAGAACATTCATTAATGTAGAATACACCCGATTTTCACAATGCTAGGGATGTTAGATAATCATACATGTCAAGCACGGCACTTCCACCTTTATACTCAGCTTAAATCTTAATGATTCTTCGGGATTCATCCCGGATCGTCGCCAGTAGCCCGTTGTGTTGCTCCAGCGTGACGTCGATTTAACTGCTAATTACCTTCAGTACTGCTACTTTCACTTGCGGAATTGGTGTGTTTTGCGAACTACAAGACGTTAAATTTGCCGTCTACCGTATTTCAAATCGAATATTTTTCTGAGACTTCAATGAAATAATGTAATACATTTGTAAACACATTCATCATTTTGGTATCTATGCGTCAATTAATAATTGTTCTCAATGGAATTCAGGACTTAAAGCATTTGACTCTTGACGATACTTAGAATATGAGATATTGGTGATACTTAAGAAAATTGGAACATTCAGTTCAAAATGGAAATAACTCATAAGTTTGGATAATTTCTCTTCATTTGGATGGATTTATCTTCCTTAAGTCGAAATTCTCTATATCTGACAAATGTAACGTACTGGCTCAAGAGATTTGCTAAGAACGACAGACAAAATACAATAAAGGGAATTATTTAATGAGCAAATAATTTTACACCATTTACATCAATTTTTCGAAACAGTTGAACTTGGTTCCTGGTTCGAATACGGGGTCAGAACATGGATGTATATAGTGCTGTCCTTTGTTGATTGAAATGATGGTCCTCCTACTGGGTGTTCTTTCACAAGTGGCCATCATTTCTGGCCTTGTAGCGGCCAATGATTAAATTCATACGCCATTAGAAAAAAATGATCCATGAAATTATGAGTACTTGGATTCTTTGGCCATAGGCACCGCAAGAGAAATTACTAGAACGGTCAACTAGCTCCACGGTTCCAAACGCTCCCAAGTTTCTGTTCAAAGTTTTCTATTGGTCTTCCTGGTCATCGAGTAACAGTTCTTAGAACAATGGAATCTATCCAAAGGATTCCATTCAAGGAAACGACCGATAGAATCTTTATAAGGGGATCTATTATAAGTACCGATAGAATATGTCCAAATGCTTATAGCCTAGAGACAAGACCAAATAAGCTTTTCAAATAATTCTATTCTACAGAATCGGCCAATAGAATCAATTCAAAGGATGCTATTATAACTAAAGGACCAATAAAATAGTTATTCAAAGGATTCTATTCTAAAGAGAGGACCAACAGAATCGTTATAAAAAATATTTTATTCTAAAAAAAGGACCCATGGAATCTCTCTCGTTATCAAAAATATTCATTTCTGAGGAATAGAATCGCTCAAAAATTCTATTCATAAGAAATAATCCATAGAATCGCTCCAAAGAAAGATTATTTTCTGAGGAAAGAACCAGTAGAATCATTCTAAAAGTCGAAATAATTCATGTATTCTTTCGGAAGATGTGTCTACTTCGTCCTGATGTAAGTTGTGGGGTAAAAACAATACTACATTTATTGGAAATCTCGCGACGCTCAGAGGGTTAAAAAAAAAGGGAGCCACCGACCACCCCTTACATCCATTTGGAATGAGATCTTCCAGATAGATAGATTGGGTGCGAAGACCATAGTACAATGATTATGGAGAAAGAAGCACCCCAGCTGTTCGTGAATTGGGGGACTTGAGTTTAAAATGTAAAAATGTAAAACAATGCGACGAAACTCCCCTTTTGTTCCGAAGTTTTTCCTAGTGCCATAACCGATCGGGCCAGAAAGACATTAAATCTGTCTTAGGGTCGACATGGAATCAGACAACTTCATTCTGCCTGTCACACACCTTCTTTTTAAACGATTCCAAGATCCAAGGAAAGGGATCGCAGCTGTGGAGTTCACACTCCTTAATGTTGCAGGTGTCATTGAAAAACACCGGAATCAACATTCCAAGAGGGAGACATACTCCCCCCAAAGGAAACGAAACCGAGGTGGCCATGGGTGCTAAGGGGTGAAGCAAGAGCTTTCGTAAGACAGCTATACGGTAGAGTTAAACACCGGTGAAATAAAAAAAAAACTAACAGTGGAGAAAAGCTTGTTGTTTCTTTATGAACATTCGTTCATTGAATGTTCCATGTACATATTTTGTACATAGTCTTCCTATTGTTAATCGAGACTTTTAAAGTTGACATAAAAACCTGTAAATGTGTCCAGCTGAGTCCGACTCGTTTATTACTGTGGTGCAAAAACGCCTCCCCCTTCGAGTTATTATCGTTTCGAACTGGACAATTCAATTCCAATAAGGTAGTAATTCATGATAACTGGTCGGAAAATACTGGCTTAGTGTGATATTGGATGGTATAAGAATAACGAGTCAAAAGGGATCGATCCGTACCTGGGTATTTCGTCGGAGTTCATTTGCTGTTGTGCTTTGGATGACGTCATTAAAAGAGAAATACCTGCTAATAGGCAATGCAACCAGCTCCACATTCTTGGAACCTGTAAGGGTAAAAATTGAAGTCAGTGGTCACAGGTGAAATGCAGGGTTTACCAAAAGGGCTCTATAAGCATAAAGAACACCAGATGGGATGGGAATATAGAGTTACAAATTTTATTTTGCGATGTAAGGTATTATTCTGGTATAACATTTTTCACAGATTTCAAATTCGTTGAAGTTTTTAATCTGTCTTTAACGATTCCGATTTTACGGAAAAGAACTAAACAATACCAGTCAAAATATTTTCTATTTTTTTGCTCTCCTTTCGCTGAAATCAAAGAGGGCAGAAAATGTAATTTGCTTTTTTTTTTAATACGAAGGGCAGGAAATGCAATCTGTTTATTTTTCGAAAGAGAAAGTTGACTTGACGCCACAATCTTTTGTAAAAATATAAAAGATATGTTCAATTTAAAAATTATTTATTTCATATTTTTAGCTATCAATCTAATGTGAAATTTTCCAGACTTCAAGTCCGTTGAAATTTTTACTCTATCTTTAACGGTTTAGGAGATAGAAAAAAGAACTAAGTAACTCCAGTTACAAGATTATTTGTTATCTATCGTCTGCTGGAAAATCATTTATCTGCGCAAAATAAAAACAGAAGCGAAAAAACTATATTTAGAATCTTCTATGCTGTTGCATTCAATAATAATTAAATTTCATTAAATTCATTTTAAAATCTTCCAGATTGAATTTTAAAATTCACCGCGCCCCTAAAATTGCAAAAAATTTGGACTACCTGTGTACCAAATCTCATTACTGTAAGTGCCATAATTTCAACAAACAAACAAACATACAAACACTTTATTTTATAATATTAGAGAAGTTTTTCAAAAGTGTTTAGAATAGTTTAAAAAATAAACTGTGAACCCTTTCAATATTCAGCTTCTTCCAATGTGCATTGGGGGGGGGGAAGGAGCCACCCATCTCTATTTGAACAATTTTAACATAAGAGCAAATTCAAAGATGTAATTCCACAGAGAATAACGTCTTATACAATTTATTGCATTTTATGCATAAATTCATATACATAAAATGTGTAGATAAGAGGGTGTCTTCGTATTAAATTGAGCACCAACTTAAATATTTCCAATAACAACCCCCCTGATTTTGATCTAAAAATTAATTTTGAATCGACATAATAGTTTAATTTTAGATTCCGTCTTTCAAGTCATTCGGTTCAGAGGTTTCGTAATTATGAATATGGAAAATTTGAAGCTCCTAATGTTAAATCAGTTTCCCAGATAAATAATATTCATATAACGCTGATACTTTGTACCGTGTTGCTATGAAGGAATCCAATCCAAATATATATTATGTTGTATTTTTTAAATAGTTTTTGTTTTTAACATTAATTATTAGATTAATATTAGAAAAATGAAAAATAGAAACATACAATTTGAAAGAAATTGACGCAGAAGGACTTAATGTTCCTGTTGGATGGGTTCTTTCTGTTGCTTCCAAAATCATAAAAAGTCAAGCCAGCAGTTTTTAGTCCCAATATAATTTGAAATTTTTTTCCATAAATAGTAAATTTCCATTTATTTATATTATGAACTACGGTTTGCTTCGCAAACCAACACCACGGGCAACACTGTGATGGCCTCGTCATAGTCAAATGCGGTCAAATTCGATAACAGCGATCATGGCGTTGCCCGTGGTGTTGGTTTGCATAGTAAACCAAATGGTAACCTATTCGTAGCTTATTAGAATGAGCCTATTGTAGCCTATTGGAATGAATTCCCAGCGAATTCCAATTTGGTTTGCTTCGCAAACCAAATTATTAATATCATGAACTATGGTTTGCTTCGCAAATTGGATAAAAGCCATAACGGAGTTGCCGGTGGGTTGTTTTAATCTATCTTTAACGATCCCGATTTTACAAAAATAGTACTAAATAATGTTAGCCAAAATGTTTTTATTTTCTTTGCTTTCTTTTGTTCAAATCGTAAGAGGGCAGGAAATGTAATTGTTTATTTTTGGAACACGAATGTTGGCGTGACATCACATTCTCTTGCAAAAATATCAATCCATTAAAATATTCAATTTAAAAATTTTAATTTATTCAAAGAAAATCATGTTTTTAGGTATCGTTTTAATGTGAAATTTTCCGCCTATTTAAAATGATATGAAATCTTTACTCTATCTTCAACGGTCTAGAGATAGAAAAAAGAGCTACAAAACTAAAGTTAAAACTTTGTTTTTTATCGTCCATGCAAAATGAAAACGGAAAAAATAAATTTAGAATCTGTGATATCTCTATTATGTTGCCATATTCCAAAAAAAAAATAATAATAATTAAATTTTATTAAAATTTTTTTAATGTTCTAGATTGAATTTTAAAATTCGTCGCGACCCTAAAATTGTAGAAAATTCGGACTACCTGTGTGCTAAATCCCAATACTGTAAGTGCCATATATTCGTCAGGACTTTGCTTGTAGGAAACAAACAAACACTTCCTTTTATGATATTAGAGTAGGACTAAGTACTTGTATTTGCTTACCATAAGGAAGTAAGGCTATTGTAGAGGTTCTATGAGCTCCTCTTAAACGTGTTCAGGGGAGAATTGAGTTATTTAATTATGGTTACATGGTTTTTTATAAAAAAAAGTCGGGAAGGGCAACGCAATATGTTGATCGCTTTCAACGGTTGTTAATTGTTAGGAACTTCAAAAATGTTTAGTATTTTAACTTCTATTCCACTAAAATTAATGTAAAAACTTTTTAAAAAATTTAATGTAAAAACTTTAAAAAAAAAAAAATTAATGATAACTATTCCGAATTGTTAACTTGTAATAACACTGTCATTTTAATTGCTATTGGAATAATACTACATCTCTAATTTTATTTTTTAAGTAAAATTAATATCTATCATACTATTTTAATAAAATCTTTAACTTTGTTTCGTAAAAAAATGATTTGAACTGAAGTTTCAATGATGTTTTCTTTTAGATTCATTCAGCTACTTCAGTTAGGCGCCTCTAACACCACTAGTGAAATACATAAAAGCAATCCATTCTTAGTTACCACTGGCGATCAGTTAAGTAAAATCTATATTTATGACCTACTGGAATAGAAAGCAACCATCTCTGAAATGGTTAGTTTTTTAGGACATCAGGTCCATTAAGTGCCAAATACATCGAAATAAGTAGCTGTATTCACTATCGCAGGAATCAGGTGTGTAATTCTAAAATCAGATATGCAACCTTTTACATCAAAACATATTTTTATGCTAAGATGAATATTTTGAGTAGACCTCTGGTCAAGCCTTTTAGACTTAACACTCTACACCAGCATAGAGAGAGAGAGAGAGAGAGACGGTTGTTTTTCTAGTATCACAATAACAATTATCGATAACTAAGAATTTTTGATTGAAATCCGTTTTTTACAACGATTAAAATAGCAGTGCTATTAAAACCGGTTAGCAACAGCTATCAAAAATATAAAGTTATCGAAATTTGTTATAAATTTGGTAAGAATAATAAACAATTTGAACTGGTACAATTCCGAAAACTGTGTAACTTTTCGGAAAAAATTTTCAACAGTTAATAATATTTGCTAAACTTATTCAAAAACTGTTATTTGTAATAGCTATTAATTAAGGGCTGTTCAAAACAATAGTTAATAATAAATGTTGTCACAAATTAGCAATAGCCATTAAGACTTATAGTAAAAATAGTTTTGCCAATCTCAACTAAAAGATTGTTCAGCTGTACAACACATGACAGGTTGACACTTTTACACAATCCTCAGGTTTGTCATAATTTTTTCAACATTTAAATGCCCTTCAAACCATCCTAGTAAAAATTTAAGTGTACCGCAAAAATTATACGTAGGAAGGCTGAAATGTTGTGTGGTAGCATCAAAAGTCTTTTTGAATCGATTGCTATCAAGTAATAAAAATGTTCTATTTTTAAGTTTTCTCAAAAAAATATTAATTTAATAATTAATATTGCCAACTAAAAACCATTTAAAATTACAATATAATGCTTCACTACCCTACAATAATGAACCGGACGCCAGCGGATTTGCATAAAATCCGACCACTTGTGTGGGGGCGGTTTCGTGATACGGCCTGTGACCTTCGCATGTTGTTCCTGGTCAATTGAACGCCGATGCCTACGTGAACATTTCGGACTACCAGATTCTTCCTACGCTCTGGCAATATCAAGGAATGGACGAATGTTACTTCCAGGACGATAAAGCTCCAGGTCATGTTGTAGCCTCTGTCAAGGAGTGGTATCGAGACATGGATGTAAAACGTCTTACCTCTCCTGCACAGAGTTCCGACCTAAGCGACATAGAACATGTGTGGGACGCGCGCGCGTGGTAGAGTGACGCTTACGGACCAGGGAACCACGTCCGAAATCTACAGCCGAGCTGGAGACATTCTCACAGCAGGAATGGTCACAAATACCCATAGCTGCGTAACAAAACATTGTTGAAAGTATGCCCAGAAGGGTTGATAGTGTCAATGCAGCACGTGGAGAATCATCCCCCTATTAAAACGACTATTATTTCCCTTATATTATCACATCTTACTGTCCGGACCATTATTGTAGGGTAGTGTATTTTGCTTGGGTTTCTTGTTAGATACATGGTACAAAATATCAGCGTTATATGATTATTATTTCGGAAGATATCAATAAATGTTGGAGAAAATGAATCATTAGGAGCTCCAAATTTTCAATATTCATAATTACTAAACCGAATGTCATGACACTTGGTATCTGGAGGTAAATTTTACAAATTCAAAATCGTGTGTCAAAATAGGGTTTGCTATTGGAAATGATGAAGTTGGTGCTCAATTTAATATGCAAACAGGCCGAATGTAAATTTTATGCACTAGGGTCTCCGCCCCCTGCTCACCTACGCTCGGTTTGCCTCGCAAACCAACACTTCTTTCGCAGAGTCAATCTCCTGCGACGGTGAAACTATTTTTAAAAATTCCAATAATCAGGATTTTCTGATCTAATACTTAATCGGCAAACCTTCTGAGAATCGAGCGAAAAAACGAGCATGACGTCACAGCGAGTTTCAAGGGCATCTGGCAAACCCGTTAGTCAGAAATGTTTACCTTTATTTCCGTGAAGGAAATGCACGCTATTGATACGCGATCTAAAAAATACGAAATTTGTGAGACCAACTTTTAATCGCATCGAATTTATTTAGGAACCAATTTCAAAAATAATTGTACCGTAAGAAAGAGTATATTCTAAGGTTTGCTGCAATGTTTTCAAATTTAAAAACTAATAGTTATAAGCTATAGATATGACAGTTTTAACAAAAAAGTAAAGAAATGTCCCGATTTTTCCCGCATTAAAAAAAATATTACCAGGAGAGCCAAATTGAAATACCTAAAAAAAAAAACTCGGGGTCGTACAAAAGTTCGTATTTAGAGGTACTCTAAAAAAAATCGCGGCTGAAGTTTGAAAGGTGGTTTTTCTGAGAGTGTACAGCAGTATTGCTTACTACTTTAGGATATTTGTTCTTAAATCTGTTTCACGCATGTAGCATTGGGATGATAAAAAAACTAGTTTTGCTCTTTCTAGGAATAATCAGTGGTCGACTACTACAAACAGTCACATTTTCACCCATACTTATTATTAGAGCTCGGATCGATATGCAAAAATGTGATATGAAATATGCATTACAAAATCCCAAAATATGCAAAAAGACGAAATTGAAATAAAAAATATGGAAAAAAAATGGGGGAAATTAGCCACACTTTTTTTTATTGAATTAATTCACAATTTAATTTTTATAGCGCAGATAAAGATAAGTAAAAATTACACAAAGAAAAAAATATACAAAATAACAAATATAGAAATATTACACAGTTGAAAAAAGTATATTAAAATGAAAACACTTCAAACATCCTCAGGGATGTAACTATGGGGCAGACATGTGCCCGGGCGCCGGATTGGGAAGGGGCGCTAAATAAGTCGAGTATTTTGTTACTATGTACTATATTTACGCATGATAAAAAATGAGTAACAAAACTTATTAGTTGACTGCAAAAACTTTAAAAGGAGATAAATGCAGAATGTGTGAAGTGTTGCATGAGTTTGATGTGAGTAAAGAAAGGATGAACCGTCGTAGCGTCTGAGTGTTTAGGATAACTGGCTCGTGGAAGTTTCCTAAGTGGATTTGATACTTTGTGCCGGCTAACAAAACTGAACTCGGTTAGCTTTTAGAGTGTCGAGTTGAAACGTCAGTTTTGTGGTCCGATTAATTGGCAATGAAATATCTTAAAATTAATGAAATATCTTAGAATTAATTTGGTATTTTATCATACTAAAAATGAAATTGCTGCAAATTACTCTATTTACCTTTGAAATTAAGTCATCTAAAAAAAGTTGAATTAAAAAAAATTTGGAATAGTGGAATTAATGTGTGATGGCGATAACAGGTGTTGTCGGGGAGGGTTTTGGTTTTCTTGGTAAAGGTCAGGCCAACCAAATCAAATGCGTTTTACTTCTGAAAATCTTCCTTCCAAAAGTACTGAGCAAAGTTCTTTGAAAAAAAAGTTAAAAATAGAGAAATATCACCAAAGATGCACAAATCGTGCAAAATAACCCCAAATATGCAAAATGGTCCCAAATATGCAAAAACATGCAAACTAAATTCGGGTTTTTTTTTTTTTTTTTGCAAATTGCTAAGAAACACTTAATATGGATTTCTATTAACATTGGGAGCTTAAAAAAAGATATGCAAAATATGCGAAATCTGAGCTCTACTTATTATATGGCTTTGAAAGACAATTTTACGGTTTTCCCTCAATCGAGTAGTGGAGGTATTTTAATTTTGGGAACCTTTCAACCCAATCGATGCAGATGAGTCCCATCGGCTTTTCTAACGATTCAAAACAAGTTAACAATTTCCAGTAATTATTGAACGTGATCAAAATATTCTAAAAAGAGGGCAAGCACTTAAGAGAAGATGTTTTTTACCAGAAAAAAAAAACTTTGTAATAGAATGAAAGGTTTAACCAAAGATATCAATAATTAGTGGTTAAAAATCAGCCACACCCATTTTGTACAAACCTAAATATGCTAAAACATCGACCTCGCTTTTTTATGCGTTGAACATTTTTCAGAGGAACAAGTTCGTCATTAGGCAATGTTCCAGAGAGTGTTAATCATCAGGGTTAATCATCATTGAGTATGGATTAGTACGCTGCATGAATGTCTCTTTTACTCCGGCGTTTTAAATTCCTTCATTCTGGAGAGTATTTTTCATTTTGAGTTTGGGCGGAACTAACGAAGGGTGTGTCTCTTACACTTTTAATCAACGGCAAGTCAACGATTTAGAACGGCTTGTGTCATGACACTAGTGTTGTGCAGGGAAGTACAAAATTATTTCTCAACATATAAGCCTGTAAATAAAAATAGAAACTTGGACTGTCTAATGAGTGTTCTCTCACTAGATAAAATGATTCGAGTTTTCATTTCCAGCGTTTTCAAATGTGTTGGAAACCTCTAAACATGCACCCTTAGTGACACATAACAATTAGAATTTTCAATCATGTGTGGGGACCGTAGCTACCACTACAAAAATTAACTAGCAATGCATTAATATATTCGACGGCTTAAAAATGGAATCACTAATCATAGTTGAGAAAGCAAAGAGAAAAAAATACCTAGGTGTGTGATTCTTAAGAAATCTAAGCTTCATCTCGAAAGAAAAAAATGATTTAGAGGACAGTATTAGTCTAGATCATCGTATTCTAGTCTAAAAAGTTAAAAATCTCATAATCTTTTGCATTATCTTTATCTATTAATTTTTGATTTAATGTTTTGCACTTGTGAACCGACAGCAACCAAGAATTGCTTTTTGGTTGACTGCCTTTCCTTGCGTTGTTACAATTGTTTGGTTGGGTTTTGCGGCGCGAGGACCCCATTTGGCCAAGCTACGCCAAGCACAAGACAGACAACGTCAAGTAATAGACATACATGCATGTCACAACTGGTGACCGTTAGACGTATACTATATGCACGCTTTCAAACTAGTCAGAGGCACATTCCCGAAAGCCCTCTTCTTCATCCGCCTCCATATGGACTTTTAAATGCATATTCTTTAAATTGTGTACTATCGTCTGCTTCGCAAAAAGTCATCCGCAAGTTCGTGCTTACACTAAACATTTTGTCCTCAGTTGGACTTCAATAGGTCAAAGGCAAGGGTCCACATATGTGGAATGAAGTGGGATCCACCATACATGAGAAAAAGCACGTTGAAAGAAGCAGTAACCCTTACCCTACGCATAAAACAGCAAGTTCTCCTTATTTTACTACCAAGTTGATGGAGCTTTCTTCTAGATATGGCCTTTTAATTGCCTAGTGCCACTCTTTAAATTGTTTCCAATCGTCTGCTTTGCAAAAAGTCATCCGTGTGTGTTGTTTTGCTGGCAAGCGGCCCGCTCAACAAAAGACTGCGAGGAGAAATGATGGATGGGTGCAAAATGGTTGGAAAGTGTGCGTGGCTAAATTGAGCAAAGCGCTTGCCGGTGCAATTTCTCTCTCTGGGAAGAACCGGGCCGGATCTACACTGATGATGGATGGACCCCCCCCCCAAACCTACTTCTTATTGTTCTGCATTCAGCGCCGAATAATCCTTTTGAATCTGGAGAAAAGAAAGTGTGTCTGTCAGTTCTCCTGTTCCTGCCTTTCAGTTTATGCGTGATAAAATCTTTCACTCGCTCCCCCCTCTTTTGTTGTTGTGGTTGAAGGGTTATTGATGGACGAAGCGTGCGAACGCGATCTATTGTTTTATTGGCTGTTCCGAATTGAAAATTGCGAAAACTCATTTAGCGTTTTTCATTCGGTTCCAGCAAAAAGGCCCAGAGAAATGGACTCTGAGATGAAACAGGAAATTGCTCTGGGTTGCGAGGGATTGAAATTGGACGAAAAATTTCAAACTTAACCCTGGCGAGGGAAGTTGAAATGACTCCATTGAGGATGTTCCTATTTTTCCCATCAACTATCTTCATTTGAGTAAATTGCGGTCTTCTTGTATTTAATTCCGAAATCATGTTGGAAATCTGTAAACCCTGACACGTCCATTGAAAATCTAGTGTATAGACATGTTGAGACATGCATGTTGTGTATCATCCGTATTTAAATGTAAAGAGGCGACAATCTAAGAGAGGAAATATGAGAAAGAAAGAAATATCCGGGCCTGTGAACAAATAAATATAGCATGAGAGGTTTCTCGTCAAGTTAACATGCATCTTTTAGAAAAAATTGAAAAAAATATATACTTTTGTAATTGTAATCTCGAAAGTAAAGATGTCATTAAGAAGAACGCGTGATACATTATTACAAAGGTTTTCCTTTTATCCACAACATAAATTATATATACACTACCCTACAATAATGGACCGGACAGCAAGGTGTGATGGTATAAGGGAAATAACACATGCTTTAATTGAGAGATGGTCCCTCACGTGCTGCAATTATAATAGCAACTCTTCTGGTAATACTTTCAACAAGGTTTTGATATACAGTTATGGGTATTTGTGGACATTCCTGCTGCAAGAATGTCGCCAGCTCAGATGCAGATTTCGAACGTGGTTCCCTGGTCCGTAAGCATCGCACTAACGAGTCCCACAAATGTTCTATGGGGTTTAGGTCAGGACTCTGAGCAGGCCAGGGAAGACGTTTTGCTACCATATATTGATACCACTGCTTGACAGAGGCTGCAACATGACACGGAGCGTTGTCGTCCTGGATTTAACATTCGTCCATTCCATGAAATTACCAGAGCGTAGGAAGAACCTGATTGTCCAAAATGTTCATGTATGTTTCGGCGTTTAATTGACTAGGAGCAACGTGCAAAGGTCCCAGGCCACCTCCAAAACACCCCCAAATAAATAATCGCAAATAATTTGCAAATCCGCTTGCGTCCGGCCTATTATTCTAGGGTAGTGTATTTATATTTATTTATGAAGGGCTGGTTAAACCTAGAGTGCCTATATAATAAGAGTGACGTCATACGGGAAACACTTTGTGATTGGCTTCGAGACCTTTTCTACCGCCCGAGGCGGTCTTTTCCTAGCTCCCGTAGACTTAACACGGGAATTTTTTGTGTGTTCGAGGAAAACGTGTGTACATTAAATAAAAAATAAAATATAGCTTATTCATGTTCCATTTCGTGTTCTAGAATGTTTATTTATTATTATTTTAGTGTTTTGTCAGTATAAGTTTGAATACTTTTTAAGTAAATAGCTATTTTTGAACAACGTGGTATTTCCCGCAATCTAAGTTACCGCGTTGTGTAATCCATCTCATCAATTACGATTGTAATTGAGCGTTTATATGATTCATTTATACCAAATGTATCCATATTATAACAATCATATGCTTTTTGTTCTCCTTGAAATGATATAGTAATTGGCTCAGCAACCTTCTTTGAGACGATTCTGGTAGAATTGGGCCAAATTTGTACCCTTGTCGCCACTCTTATTATATAGGCACTCTAGTTAAACCTGACCTCGACAAGAACAGCTATTTCTCAAATAGCAAATATTATTTTATGTTGATGTGAAACACTTCTCGAGAGAATTAAGGCAGACCTCAAATCTGTGAGATCTAAATGGAACTAAGCCGAAGGTACACTCGAGTACCGAGTGTCGTCTTTTCCGCCGGGGACACTCCAATCACCTCAGCTATCGTCCCCCTCTCCTCTATACAGAACTATCTCGCGTTGGAGCTCCTCCTTTGTGTGACGTGTTGCATTTCTCCCTAGGTGCATTTCTCTCTTCCGATCATCCCTCTGCACGCCTGGGGTTGTCTAAGGAGGAACTATACTTGGATCTTCTGCTCATCTATTTGAAGGTGCGTGAACTACGAATTTGCTCTATTCGCACGCTTGTCCAGATCAAGTGGGAAAAACATGATTAGACCTGCTGTTGCTTTCGTATTAAAACATTAGACACCGAAGGTGTTCCCCTTACCCCCCGTTAATGGAACATGTTAAAGTGGTTTTTGCGGACACACTGAGGAAAAGTGGTTGGAGCTTACCAAGACAGAGCGTGACAGTTTCAGGCGGAGTTGATCTCGAGGCATCACTGACAAGGGTCAGGCAAACATTCTGTTTTTTATTCAATAGCTATACTTCTCTCTCATTGTCAGCCGTGGTATAGTTTCAACCCCCTAACACTCCTTATAAGAAACGGTACGGATACTTTCCAAAGGGATAAACGTCTAGACGCATTCAACAGCGGACAGATGAATTTTTGCCAGTGCGATTTCAGGCCCCCAAGGAGGATAATAAAAGCTGCCAATCCTTGAATAACTTTACTTTGAACCCTGTATTGACATGCATGCAAACTGTATTGACACAGCTAAATCAACAGCTTTGGGCGCAGCAACGGTCCAAACCGGCCAGGTTTTTCACTGACCACCGGTATTCAATCTATCCATGAGGAAGATCGCCTTCACGTCCAGTTTGAACAGTGTCAGGTGTTGACCTCGTCGCCTGACTGTGATAATCAATTTAGATCCTTCACTTCGGAGTTGATACGCGACTATACTTCGGGGTTATACTTTGGACGTGAAGGAAGAACGCCTTCACGTCTAGTTGGACCTCGTCGTCTGACTGTGATGATGAATTTGGATCCTTCACTTCGGGGTTGATACGGGACTATATTTCGGGGTTATACTTTGGACGTGAAGGAAGATCGCCTTCACGTCCAGTTTGAACAGTGCTCAGGTGTTGACCTCGTCGTCTGATTGTAATGATGAATTCGGATTCTTCACTTCGGGGTGGATACAGGACCGTCGCCAAAAGCCCGTTTTGTTGACCCGGTGCAACTTATATTAAAGTACTTCCCTATCATCAACTCTGTTCCCTTTTTTTTTAAATTGTTTTGCTGAGGAACATATTCTGGATTATCAGGAGCTGGCCGTTGTAAGGCTTTGGTATAATATATGGCCTTTTGGATTTCGTTTAGGTAACACCTTCTCTGAAGGAATTCGTTACAAAACATCTGAAATCTGTTTTTACAGCACCCACGGCCAATACCCGTTTTTACATTTCAATAATTATAATTTAAAAAAGTTCAAAGTTATTGCAAAGTTTCTATAATATTCAATAGGGTAAAATTATTGGCATAGGAAAAATAATTTCCCAAATTTTATTTTGGCCGCGTGTATCTACGCAAATTACTCAGACCTGTGCGTTACTTCCTGTGCTCGCCAAAATAAAAATGTTTTGTCACGTCAAATCGCAAAAATAAACAACCGATCGACTAAAACCCCGAACGGAAGCGAAGCAGTCCGAGCGTGAGTCTTCACTGACCACTCTAACTAAAAACACTCTAAACCTTTTCCTCTTGTTTGGGAGGTAATCGAATTCCCAGGTATAAATAATAATCCGGTGAACGAGAGAGCAAAAAAATTAAAAAAGGGAAGCGATAAACGGGAGGCCATTAAAAAGCGCACTTATGGAAATGGAAGTCATATTTTAAAGATGTCCCCGTAAAATGTGTTCTCCCGTTTTTTATTAATTCAGCAGACAGGCCGGAAATAGCCTCGGACAGGACTCAGGAAAAACGGCTCGACCAAGAAAGAGATGGCTTAAGTGGATAATAAGTTTAAGCGTCAACCGAGGGAGACTTCATTCCTTCTAAGGTGATTTAGCGTAAGACGGAGTACAGATGTGTCTTTTATTATTTATGCACGTTTGGCACGTTTTCAGAAAAGAATAAACATCGGGAGTCGGTACTTATATTGCTCGGTTTATTAGGATTTACATTCAGAAGATGGTATTCTTTAAATCGGCTTGAAAGTTTATCGTTGGAATTCGATCGACTTGCTTATGATGTGACGTGATTGAGTGTTACAAATATGCATAAGCCGCGTTTTCACGAATCAAATTTAATTGACCGATTATAGTGGATCGATAAAACTCTAATATGACTTGAATCCGTTTTTGTTCACACATTTCAATAGAAACTGATCGACAGTTTAATAAGCGAAAATATAAAAGTTACAATTGAAAAATTATTTTATTAATAGAAAATCACATTTTAGGTATCGAACTGGTGTAAAATTTTCCGCAGATTTCAAATCCGTTGAAATTTTTAATCTACCTTTAACGATCGCGAAGATACAAACTTGACCAAGAGAATAAAAAAGCACTTTTTTTTCGGATAAAATAAACCACGACAGATCGTTTGCGTGGAATTAACTCGAAAGCAGATGGCGGATGACTCATCACTTGAATGATAAAGTTTGAATGGGTCAAACTTTTCTTGATCCACTAAAAAGTGGATCAACTTTATTGAAACAAAGGTTCTCACTATAGTTTTCATTCAACTTTGATTGACCAACTATAATCGGTCGATTAAACTTGATTCGTGAGAAAGCGCCTTTAATATAAAGAGTATGAGTTTTTTTTGTTGCTGGCGTGAAAGTGGAGAATCGAATAAAAGAATACACACAGAACCTCAGTACAATGATAAACTGGTTGAATTAGAATATTGAGTACAGCGATAGAATATAATCTGGCATCTGGCTCATGAAACAAACAAAATTTAGTGTATGCGAATTTGTAGTGAAAAAACACTTGACGAAAAGATACTATAAACACGTAACTATAATACTATAAATAAGTAATTACCAAGCACTATGCAGCAGTGCGTACGAATGTTCCGAGACAGAAAGCTGGAATGAATGTTTTCGTTTTTCGCGTGTAATTACTTTTGACGTAGAATTCGTCTTACTTTTCAAAACCGGTGCACCATGGTTAATTTTTGAATGTCATAAAAAAACGTTGATCACATAAAATTTAATACCTAGAAAAAAATTTATACATAAATGAACGATATCGCGTTCCATAGAGCATTAAACAAAGCATGTTATTAATAATCGTGGATCTCGCGCTGACGTGTCATTGACTGATGCAATCGCAGTGTAAAGGTGAGTCCCCTAAAATTCCGCACTGTCGGTTACAGAATTTAGTCTTACACCGGCCTCTGTTCTACGATCAGGAAATTTGAAGAGTCATTTGTTTCATCTCTCTTTGCGCTTTATAAATAATAATAGAAATAAAACCTAAATATTTAATACTTGTTTAGATATCGGACTTCGAACTATGGAAAATTGCAAAGTGTCCAAATATATGCATAATACACACAGAAAGAATTAATAAGAAACGTCAACAGGAAGAAAGATCGAGAAATGTGGAATCCAAGAAGATTCGGTCATCCCATGTTGAGTGTCAACGGGCTCGGAGGGTGTTCTTGAAAGTAAAGGCGTAGCACCCATTCCACACATGTAGGTCGGTAATGAACCACAATCTTCAACATCAACAGAGAGTGCACCCATTGCGATATACACACCCTACAATAATGGACCGGACCGTAAGATCTGATGGTATAAGGAAAATAATACATACTGTAATAGGGAGATGGTCGGTACTGCAATGACACTAGCAACCCTTCTGGGCATACTTTCAACAAGGTCTGGATACACATCTACGGGTATTTGTGTCCATTCGTGCTGCAAGAATGTCGCCAGCTCAGCTGCAGATTTCGAACGTGGTTCCCTGGTCCGTAAGCATCGCACTAACGAGTCCCACAAATGTTCTATGGGGTTTAGGTCAGGACTCTGAGCAGGCCAGGGAAGACGTTTTGCTACCATATATTGATACCACTGCTTGACAGAGGCTGCAACATGACACGGAGCGTTGTCGTCCTGGATTTAACATTCGTCCATTCCATGAAATTACCAGAGCGTAGGAAGAACCTGATTGTCCAAAATGTTCATGTATGTTTCGGCGTTTAATTGACTAGGAGCAACGTGCAAAGGTCCCAGGCCACCTCCAAAACACCCCCAAATAAATAATCGCAAATAATTTGCAAATCCGCTTGCGTCCGGCCTATTATTCTAGGGTAGTGTATTTATATTTATTTATGAAGGGCTGGTTAAACCTAGAGTGCCTATATAATAAGAGTGACGTCATACGGGAAACACTTTGTGATTGGCTTCGAGACCTTTTCTACCGCCCGAGGCGGTCTTTTCCTAGCTCCCGTAGACTTAACACGGGAATTTTTTGTGTGTTCGAGGAAAACGTGTGTACATTAAATAAAAAATAAAATATAGCTTATTCATGTTCCATTTCGTGTTCTAGAATGTTTATTTATTATTATTTTAGTGTTTTGTCAGTATAAGTTTGAATACTTTTTAAGTAAATAGCTATTTTTGAACAACGTGGTATTTCCCGCAATCTAAGTTACCGCGTTGTGTAATCCATCTCATCAATTACGATTGTAATTGAGCGTTTATATGATTCATTTATACCAAATGTATCCATATTATAACAATCATATGCTTTTTGTTCTCCTTGAAATGATATAGTAATTGGCTCAGCAACCTTCTTTGAGACGATTCTGGTAGAATTGGGCCAAATTTGTACCCTTGTCGCCACTCTTATTATATAGGCACTCTAGTTAAACCTGACCTCGACAAGAACAGCTATTTCTCAAATAGCAAATATTATTTTATGTTGATGTGAAACACTTCTCGAGAGAATTAAGGCAGACCTCAAATCTGTGAGATCTAAATGGAACTAAGCCGAAGGTACACTCGAGTACCGAGTGTCGTCTTTTCCGCCGGGGACACTCCAATCACCTCAGCTATCGTCCCCCTCTCCTCTATACAGAACTATCTCGCGTTGGAGCTCCTCCTTTGTGTGACGTGTTGCATTTCTCCCTAGGTGCATTTCTCTCTTCCGATCATCCCTCTGCACGCCTGGGGTTGTCTAAGGAGGAACTATACTTGGATCTTCTGCTCATCTATTTGAAGGTGCGTGAACTACGAATTTGCTCTATTCGCACGCTTGTCCAGATCAAGTGGGAAAAACATGATTAGACCTGCTGTTGCTTTCGTATTAAAACATTAGACACCGAAGGTGTTCCCCTTACCCCCCGTTAATGGAACATGTTAAAGTGGTTTTTGCGGACACACTGAGGAAAAGTGGTTGGAGCTTACCAAGACAGAGCGTGACAGTTTCAGGCGGAGTTGATCTCGAGGCATCACTGACAAGGGTCAGGCAAACATTCTGTTTTTTATTCAATAGCTATACTTCTCTCTCATTGTCAGCCGTGGTATAGTTTCAACCCCCTAACACTCCTTATAAGAAACGGTACGGATACTTTCCAAAGGGATAAACGTCTAGACGCATTCAACAGCGGACAGATGAATTTTTGCCAGTGCGATTTCAGGCCCCCAAGGAGGATAATAAAAGCTGCCAATCCTTGAATAACTTTACTTTGAACCCTGTATTGACATGCATGCAAACTGTATTGACACAGCTAAATCAACAGCTTTGGGCGCAGCAACGGTCCAAACCGGCCAGGTTTTTCACTGACCACCGGTATTCAATCTATCCATGAGGAAGATCGCCTTCACGTCCAGTTTGAACAGTGTCAGGTGTTGACCTCGTCGCCTGACTGTGATAATCAATTTAGATCCTTCACTTCGGAGTTGATACGCGACTATACTTCGGGGTTATACTTTGGACGTGAAGGAAGAACGCCTTCACGTCTAGTTGGACCTCGTCGTCTGACTGTGATGATGAATTTGGATCCTTCACTTCGGGGTTGATACGGGACTATATTTCGGGGTTATACTTTGGACGTGAAGGAAGATCGCCTTCACGTCCAGTTTGAACAGTGCTCAGGTGTTGACCTCGTCGTCTGATTGTAATGATGAATTCGGATTCTTCACTTCGGGGTGGATACAGGACCGTCGCCAAAAGCCCGTTTTGTTGACCCGGTGCAACTTATATTAAAGTACTTCCCTATCATCAACTCTGTTCCCTTTTTTTTTAAATTGTTTTGCTGAGGAACATATTCTGGATTATCAGGAGCTGGCCGTTGTAAGGCTTTGGTATAATATATGGCCTTTTGGATTTCGTTTAGGTAACACCTTCTCTGAAGGAATTCGTTACAAAACATCTGAAATCTGTTTTTACAGCACCCACGGCCAATACCCGTTTTTACATTTCAATAATTATAATTTAAAAAAGTTCAAAGTTATTGCAAAGTTTCTATAATATTCAATAGGGTAAAATTATTGGCATAGGAAAAATAATTTCCCAAATTTTATTTTGGCCGCGTGTATCTACGCAAATTACTCAGACCTGTGCGTTACTTCCTGTGCTCGCCAAAATAAAAATGTTTTGTCACGTCAAATCGCAAAAATAAACAACCGATCGACTAAAACCCCGAACGGAAGCGAAGCAGTCCGAGCGTGAGTCTTCACTGACCACTCTAACTAAAAACACTCTAAACCTTTTCCTCTTGTTTGGGAGGTAATCGAATTCCCAGGTATAAATAATAATCCGGTGAACGAGAGAGCAAAAAAATTAAAAAAGGGAAGCGATAAACGGGAGGCCATTAAAAAGCGCACTTATGGAAATGGAAGTCATATTTTAAAGATGTCCCCGTAAAATGTGTTCTCCCGTTTTTTATTAATTCAGCAGACAGGCCGGAAATAGCCTCGGACAGGACTCAGGAAAAACGGCTCGACCAAGAAAGAGATGGCTTAAGTGGATAATAAGTTTAAGCGTCAACCGAGGGAGACTTCATTCCTTCTAAGGTGATTTAGCGTAAGACGGAGTACAGATGTGTCTTTTATTATTTATGCACGTTTGGCACGTTTTCAGAAAAGAATAAACATCGGGAGTCGGTACTTATATTGCTCGGTTTATTAGGATTTACATTCAGAAGATGGTATTCTTTAAATCGGCTTGAAAGTTTATCGTTGGAATTCGATCGACTTGCTTATGATGTGACGTGATTGAGTGTTACAAATATGCATAAGCCGCGTTTTCACGAATCAAATTTAATTGACCGATTATAGTGGATCGATAAAACTCTAATATGACTTGAATCCGTTTTTGTTCACACATTTCAATAGAAACTGATCGACAGTTTAATAAGCGAAAATATAAAAGTTACAATTGAAAAATTATTTTATTAATAGAAAATCACATTTTAGGTATCGAACTGGTGTAAAATTTTCCGCAGATTTCAAATCCGTTGAAATTTTTAATCTACCTTTAACGATCGCGAAGATACAAACTTGACCAAGAGAATAAAAAAGCACTTTTTTTTCGGATAAAATAAACCACGACAGATCGTTTGCGTGGAATTAACTCGAAAGCAGATGGCGGATGACTCATCACTTGAATGATAAAGTTTGAATGGGTCAAACTTTTCTTGATCCACTAAAAAGTGGATCAACTTTATTGAAACAAAGGTTCTCACTATAGTTTTCATTCAACTTTGATTGACCAACTATAATCGGTCGATTAAACTTGATTCGTGAGAAAGCGCCTTTAATATAAAGAGTATGAGTTTTTTTTGTTGCTGGCGTGAAAGTGGAGAATCGAATAAAAGAATACACACAGAACCTCAGTACAATGATAAACTGGTTGAATTAGAATATTGAGTACAGCGATAGAATATAATCTGGCATCTGGCTCATGAAACAAACAAAATTTAGTGTATGCGAATTTGTAGTGAAAAAACACTTGACGAAAAGATACTATAAACACGTAACTATAATACTATAAATAAGTAATTACCAAGCACTATGCAGCAGTGCGTACGAATGTTCCGAGACAGAAAGCTGGAATGAATGTTTTCGTTTTTCGCGTGTAATTACTTTTGACGTAGAATTCGTCTTACTTTTCAAAACCGGTGCACCATGGTTAATTTTTGAATGTCATAAAAAAACGTTGATCACATAAAATTTAATACCTAGAAAAAAATTTATACATAAATGAACGATATCGCGTTCCATAGAGCATTAAACAAAGCATGTTATTAATAATCGTGGATCTCGCGCTGACGTGTCATTGACTGATGCAATCGCAGTGTAAAGGTGAGTCCCCTAAAATTCCGCACTGTCGGTTACAGAATTTAGTCTTACACCGGCCTCTGTTCTACGATCAGGAAATTTGAAGAGTCATTTGTTTCATCTCTCTTTGCGCTTTATAAATAATAATAGAAATAAAACCTAAATATTTAATACTTGTTTAGATATCGGACTTCGAACTATGGAAAATTGCAAAGTGTCCAAATATATGCATAATACACACAGAAAGAATTAATAAGAAACGTCAACAGGAAGAAAGATCGAGAAATGTGGAATCCAAGAAGATTCGGTCATCCCATGTTGAGTGTCAACGGGCTCGGAGGGTGTTCTTGAAAGTAAAGGCGTAGCACCCATTCCACACATGTAGGTCGGTAATGAACCACAATCTTCAACATCAACAGAGAGTGCACCCATTGCGATATACACACCCTACAATAATGGACCGGACCGTAAGATCTGATGGTATAAGGAAAATAATACATACTGTAATAGGGAGATGGTCGGTACTGCAATGACACTAGCAACCCTTCTGGGCATACTTTCAACAAGGTCTGGATACACATCTACGGGTATTTGTGTCCATTCGTGCTGCAAGAATGTCGCCAGCTCAGCTGCAGATTTCGAACGTGGTTCCCTGGTCCGTAAGCATCGCACTAACGAGTCCCACAAATGTTCTATGGGGTTTAGGTCAGGACTCTGAGCAGGCCAGGGAAGACGTTTTGCTACCATATATTGATACCACTGCTTGACAGAGGCTGCAACATGACACGGAGCGTTGTCGTCCTGGATTTAACATTCGTCCATTCCATGAAATTACCAGAGCGTAGGAAGAACCTGATTGTCCAAAATGTTCATGTATGTTTCGGCGTTTAATTGACTAGGAGCAACGTGCAAAGGTCCCAGGCCACCTCCAAAACACCCCCAAATAAATAATCGCAAATAATTTGCAAATCCGCTTGCGTCCGGCCTATTATTCTAGGGTAGTGTATTTATATTTATTTATGAAGGGCTGGTTAAACCTAGAGTGCCTATATAATAAGAGTGACGTCATACGGGAAACACTTTGTGATTGGCTTCGAGACCTTTTCTACCGCCCGAGGCGGTCTTTTCCTAGCTCCCGTAGACTTAACACGGGAATTTTTTGTGTGTTCGAGGAAAACGTGTGTACATTAAATAAAAAATAAAATATAGCTTATTCATGTTCCATTTCGTGTTCTAGAATGTTTATTTATTATTATTTTAGTGTTTTGTCAGTATAAGTTTGAATACTTTTTAAGTAAATAGCTATTTTTGAACAACGTGGTATTTCCCGCAATCTAAGTTACCGCGTTGTGTAATCCATCTCATCAATTACGATTGTAATTGAGCGTTTATATGATTCATTTATACCAAATGTATCCATATTATAACAATCATATGCTTTTTGTTCTCCTTGAAATGATATAGTAATTGGCTCAGCAACCTTCTTTGAGACGATTCTGGTAGAATTGGGCCAAATTTGTACCCTTGTCGCCACTCTTATTATATAGGCACTCTAGTTAAACCTGACCTCGACAAGAACAGCTATTTCTCAAATAGCAAATATTATTTTATGTTGATGTGAAACACTTCTCGAGAGAATTAAGGCAGACCTCAAATCTGTGAGATCTAAATGGAACTAAGCCGAAGGTACACTCGAGTACCGAGTGTCGTCTTTTCCGCCGGGGACACTCCAATCACCTCAGCTATCGTCCCCCTCTCCTCTATACAGAACTATCTCGCGTTGGAGCTCCTCCTTTGTGTGACGTGTTGCATTTCTCCCTAGGTGCATTTCTCTCTTCCGATCATCCCTCTGCACGCCTGGGGTTGTCTAAGGAGGAACTATACTTGGATCTTCTGCTCATCTATTTGAAGGTGCGTGAACTACGAATTTGCTCTATTCGCACGCTTGTCCAGATCAAGTGGGAAAAACATGATTAGACCTGCTGTTGCTTTCGTATTAAAACATTAGACACCGAAGGTGTTCCCCTTACCCCCCGTTAATGGAACATGTTAAAGTGGTTTTTGCGGACACACTGAGGAAAAGTGGTTGGAGCTTACCAAGACAGAGCGTGACAGTTTCAGGCGGAGTTGATCTCGAGGCATCACTGACAAGGGTCAGGCAAACATTCTGTTTTTTATTCAATAGCTATACTTCTCTCTCATTGTCAGCCGTGGTATAGTTTCAACCCCCTAACACTCCTTATAAGAAACGGTACGGATACTTTCCAAAGGGATAAACGTCTAGACGCATTCAACAGCGGACAGATGAATTTTTGCCAGTGCGATTTCAGGCCCCCAAGGAGGATAATAAAAGCTGCCAATCCTTGAATAACTTTACTTTGAACCCTGTATTGACATGCATGCAAACTGTATTGACACAGCTAAATCAACAGCTTTGGGCGCAGCAACGGTCCAAACCGGCCAGGTTTTTCACTGACCACCGGTATTCAATCTATCCATGAGGAAGATCGCCTTCACGTCCAGTTTGAACAGTGTCAGGTGTTGACCTCGTCGCCTGACTGTGATAATCAATTTAGATCCTTCACTTCGGAGTTGATACGCGACTATACTTCGGGGTTATACTTTGGACGTGAAGGAAGAACGCCTTCACGTCTAGTTGGACCTCGTCGTCTGACTGTGATGATGAATTTGGATCCTTCACTTCGGGGTTGATACGGGACTATATTTCGGGGTTATACTTTGGACGTGAAGGAAGATCGCCTTCACGTCCAGTTTGAACAGTGCTCAGGTGTTGACCTCGTCGTCTGATTGTAATGATGAATTCGGATTCTTCACTTCGGGGTGGATACAGGACCGTCGCCAAAAGCCCGTTTTGTTGACCCGGTGCAACTTATATTAAAGTACTTCCCTATCATCAACTCTGTTCCCTTTTTTTTTTTAAATTGTTTTGCTGAGGAACATATTCTGGATTATCAGGAGCTGGCCGTTGTAAGGCTTTGGTATAATATATGGCCTTTTGGATTTCGTTTAGGTAACACCTTCTCTGAAGGAATTCGTTACAAAACATCTGAAATCTGTTTTTACAGCACCCACGGCCAATACCCGTTTTTACATTTCAATAATTATAATTTAAAAAAGTTCAAAGTTATTGCAAAGTTTCTATAATATTCAATAGGGTAAAATTATTGGCATAGGAAAAATAATTTCCCAAATTTTATTTTGGCCGCGTGTATCTACGCAAATTACTCAGACCTGTGCGTTACTTCCTGTGCTCGCCAAAATAAAAATGTTTTGTCACGTCAAATCGCAAAAATAAACAACCGATCGACTAAAACCCCGAACGGAAGCGAAGCAGTCCGAGCGTGAGTCTTCACTGACCACTCTAACTAAAAACACTCTAAACCTTTTCCTCTTGTTTGGGAGGTAATCGAATTCCCAGGTATAAATAATAATCCGGTGAACGAGAGAGCAAAAAAATTAAAAAAGGGAAGCGATAAACGGGAGGCCATTAAAAAGCGCACTTATGGAAATGGAAGTCATATTTTAAAGATGTCCCCGTAAAATGTGTTCTCCCGTTTTTTATTAATTCAGCAGACAGGCCGGAAATAGCCTCGGACAGGACTCAGGAAAAACGGCTCGACCAAGAAAGAGATGGCTTAAGTGGATAATAAGTTTAAGCGTCAACCGAGGGAGACTTCATTCCTTCTAAGGTGATTTAGCGTAAGACGGAGTACAGATGTGTCTTTTATTATTTATGCACGTTTGGCACGTTTTCAGAAAAGAATAAACATCGGGAGTCGGTACTTATATTGCTCGGTTTATTAGGATTTACATTCAGAAGATGGTATTCTTTAAATCGGCTTGAAAGTTTATCGTTGGAATTCGATCGACTTGCTTATGATGTGACGTGATTGAGTGTTACAAATATGCATAAGCCGCGTTTTCACGAATCAAATTTAATTGACCGATTATAGTGGATCGATAAAACTCTAATATGACTTGAATCCGTTTTTGTTCACACATTTCAATAGAAACTGATCGACAGTTTAATAAGCGAAAATATAAAAGTTACAATTGAAAAATTATTTTATTAATAGAAAATCACATTTTAGGTATCGAACTGGTGTAAAATTTTCCGCAGATTTCAAATCCGTTGAAATTTTTAATCTACCTTTAACGATCGCGAAGATACAAACTTGACCAAGAGAATAAAAAAGCACTTTTTTTTCGGATAAAATAAACCACGACAGATCGTTTGCGTGGAATTAACTCGAAAGCAGATGGCGGATGACTCATCACTTGAATGATAAAGTTTGAATGGGTCAAACTTTTCTTGATCCACTAAAAAGTGGATCAACTTTATTGAAACAAAGGTTCTCACTATAGTTTTCATTCAACTTTGATTGACCAACTATAATCGGTCGATTAAACTTGATTCGTGAGAAAGCGCCTTTAATATAAAGAGTATGAGTTTTTTTTGTTGCTGGCGTGAAAGTGGAGAATCGAATAAAAGAATACACACAGAACCTCAGTACAATGATAAACTGGTTGAATTAGAATATTGAGTACAGCGATAGAATATAATCTGGCATCTGGCTCATGAAACAAACAAAATTTAGTGTATGCGAATTTGTAGTGAAAAAACACTTGACGAAAAGATACTATAAACACGTAACTATAATACTATAAATAAGTAATTACCAAGCACTATGCAGCAGTGCGTACGAATGTTCCGAGACAGAAAGCTGGAATGAATGTTTTCGTTTTTCGCGTGTAATTACTTTTGACGTAGAATTCGTCTTACTTTTCAAAACCGGTGCACCATGGTTAATTTTTGAATGTCATAAAAAAACGTTGATCACATAAAATTTAATACCTAGAAAAAAATTTATACATAAATGAACGATATCGCGTTCCATAGAGCATTAAACAAAGCATGTTATTAATAATCGTGGATCTCGCGCTGACGTGTCATTGACTGATGCAATCGCAGTGTAAAGGTGAGTCCCCTAAAATTCCGCACTGTCGGTTACAGAATTTAGTCTTACACCGGCCTCTGTTCTACGATCAGGAAATTTGAAGAGTCATTTGTTTCATCTCTCTTTGCGCTTTATAAATAATAATAGAAATAAAACCTAAATATTTAATACTTGTTTAGATATCGGACTTCGAACTATGGAAAATTGCAAAGTGTCCAAATATATGCATAATACACACAGAAAGAATTAATAAGAAACGTCAACAGGAAGAAAGATCGAGAAATGTGGAATCCAAGAAGATTCGGTCATCCCATGTTGAGTGTCAACGGGCTCGGAGGGTGTTCTTGAAAGTAAAGGCGTAGCACCCATTCCACACATGTAGGTCGGTAATGAACCACAATCTTCAACATCAACAGAGAGTGCACCCATTGCGATATACACACCCTACAATAATGGACCGGACCGTAAGATCTGATGGTATAAGGAAAATAATACATACTGTAATAGGGAGATGGTCGGTACTGCAATGACACTAGCAACCCTTCTGGGCATACTTTCAACAAGGTCTGGATACACATCTACGGGTATTTGTGTCCATTCGTGCTGCAAGAATGTCGCCAGCTCAGCTGCAGATTTCGGACGTTCCCTGGTCCGTAAGTGTCGCTCTAACGAGTCGCACAATTGTTATTTGGGGTTTAGATCGGGAGTCTGAGCATGCCAGGGAAGACGTTATACATCCATATCTCGATAATACCGCTGCTCGACAGAGGGTGCAACGTGGCATTAAGCGTTGTCGTCGTGGAAGTAACATCCGTCCATTCCATAAAATTACCAGATCGTATGAAGATAATATTGTCCAAAATGTTCATGTAGGCGTCGGTGTTCAATTGACCAGGAACAACATGCAAAGGTCCCAGGCCATACCACGAAAAACACCCCCAAACAAGTAGTCGGATTTTATGCAAATCCGCTTATGTCCGGTACATTATTGTAGGGTAGTATATGTGCGGAGCGATGAACATTTGACGTGAGAAATTAAAACAGCGTAGTACCAATTTCTTTCACTCTTATTCACCCTATGGCCTCACGGACGTATTCTACGCCATTAATATAGCGGCAGTGTCCCGACACAGCCCCGTCCGGTTTGTTTATTTATTTTCTGTTGAGCAGTAAGAATGTTCTGCTGGAGTCCAGTTAGGTTTTTATTTTTTGGAAGAAATAACTTCTTTTTTTTAAATACCTTGTAAGGTATGGACACTAAATCACCTGATGGAACTCCCATCGTAAGGTTTAATGATTCCCATTCAATTTCTTAATAATTTGGAAAACCAAAACACATCAACTGGTGGAGCTGTGGGGCATTTTAAACAGAGTGAACTTACTTTGAACCCCAAAAGAATTAGTATTTTTTGTTTATTTAAATCTTCGTGCTATTTTAGTGACACAAGAAATAGTTTTTGTATTATTTTAATGACTAATCAAAAAGTATTGTTCCCAAAATGATTCCGATAAATATGTTGCAACTCAGAAATGCAGCGAAAGGAATGTTTTGTAGTGCTCGCAAATTTCCTTCAACATGAGAAATTAGCGGTGGCTGCATTCGAGACCACAAGTTGATAGATTGCCAGATGCAGAACACTGCGCGTCCACTGGAGGAACACAACGGGCTATTGGCGACGGTCCGGGACAACCCCCAAGGGTAAGATTAGAAAATAACACCACCTGTCAGCTCAGGTGTTGCTTCATCCTCTGACCGTGTTTCAAAATTACGCGGTGTTGTCTTGGGATCTTTAAATGAGGGATTGATCCCGGACCGTCGTCAATAGTATTGCTCTAGTACGATGTTAATTTAAATGCAATAAATACAATTCGAGTTTCATCCCGGAACGTCGTCAATCACCTGTTGTTTTGCTTCAGCGCGCCGTTCATTTGAGACCTACCTACCAATTTACAGTGGCTGTCAAAGGACCTGTCTGGAGGTTAAGGTGTTAACCTCTAGATTGGAAGTTTCCTGGTTCGTATGTTTGTAGAGTGGGGTGCAAGCTCAGGTGTTGCCTCGTCATCTGACCGTGATTCAAAATTACGTGGTTCTCGGATCTTTCCCCTAGGGGTATGATCCCGGACCGTCGTCAATAGCCCGCTGTGTTGCCCTAGTACGACGGTAAAAATGACCAAGCTATCAATTTAGCAGAAGTGTCTAGAATTGATCTGTTACCAATGTGCATCAAACAGTTGTTGGAAGTGATATGTATTGGCAATTCAGCCGTTCATCGTGGACTATCCGTCGAATTAAGCATTGAGACGAGTGCCATTTTGATTGTATCAGAAGCCTCATCAGGCTTGTTGTTTGGAAGCGCATTGTGAAGGCATATACACGTCTGCCTGTCACCAACGTAACGGACGCTGGTACAAATATAATGTTAGCAAACACAAAGTACTTCACGGTGGTTGGATTCTGTTGCATTGTAAGTTTATTTTGGTCGTGGTGGCTGCGTTCACCACAAATATATTATGACCTGAATGCTTTGACTTACCGTCATTGGATTCGTAATCTCTGAAGGCATAGGTTTTCAGGAGTAGAGAACACATTATTTATCTTTTCTACGTTTATTAACCTTCCAGCGGTCGCTCCCTCCACACCAACGTGAAAGGTTGCGTGTATTTCTCAGATACATTATTTTCAAATGTAAAATTAAATGTAAATGGTGTTAAAATTTAAAATGTAAAGGGTGTTAAAATTTAAAACGTAAAGGATGTATTTACTGAAATTATGCTTCAAATAATATCAATAGAATTTATTTAAAGAAAAACTATTCCAATTTCTATATTATTTCTTTACTTAATATGTAATAGAATTAACGTAAATATAAGGAACTAGCCACTGTGTGGCTAGCCCGGCGTTGCCCGTTCCCGTGGAATAAGATATTATTCTGGTGTAAAATTTTGAAAATTTTAATCTTTCTTTAACGAATCCGCTTTCATGAAAAACAACTAAACAATGCCTCTTAATTTTTTTTAGCGCGAAATGAAATCTGTTCATTTTTGGAAAGGGAAAGTTACCGTGACGTCACAATTCGTGCGAAAATATAAAAGATATATTCAATTTAAAAGTTAGTTATATAAAGAAAATCATGTTTTTAGGTATGGATCTAAAGTGAAATTTTCCGCAGATTTCAAATCCACTGAAATTTTTACTCTATCTTTAACGGTCTAGAGATAGAAAAAAGAGCTACAAAACTAAAGTTAAAACTTTGTTTTTCATCGTCCGCGCAAAATGAAAGCGGAAAAAATAAATTTTAAATCCGTCATATCTTTACTCTATTGCCATTCCAAAGAAAAGAATAATAATTAAATTTCATTAAATTCATTTTAAAATGTTCTAGATTGAATTTTAAAATTCGCCGCGACCCTAAAATTGCAAAAAATTTGGACTAACTGTGTTCCAAATCTCATTGCTGTAAGTTCCATAGAATCGTTAGAATTTTGCGGCAAGAAACAGACAAACACTTCCTTTTATAATAGTACAGATTAAAACAATTTAAAATGCCTAAAGAATTGTATAAAAGAGGTGAAATTAAAGGAATGAAATTGTCGATATAGTAAATGAATTAATTACTTTTAAGTAACATAATAAAAATAAATAAATGACATAATAAAGATTTCTTGTAACTAAAAAAAAACCAGATATAATAAAAACTTAAGTCACATTATGGTGACTTATTCGCTGCAGTTTCGAATTTGGGGAACATATGTCAAACTGTATATGAGGGGTAACACGGGGTAAATGAAGCCTGGCGCTAAACTCTTTCCCAAACAAGATTTACGTATTTTAATGAAGATAAATTATTATTTAAGAAAAAAGAAAGGAAAGCCAGATTATATAGTGCCATGTCAATTTTGCTAAATTATTTTTGACGAAATTAATTTTATATGACAGTTTATTATTGATGGTATAAAAGGTAGTCGGGTTTTATTAATGGTTCCTGTTAATGAGACTCCCGGACAAAAGATAGAAAAGACGTCTCTCTTAATTTCTCCAGACGCTTGAGACAAGAGACCTCTCTTCCGGATAGCAATAGAAGCCATGGCAGCCCAGTGGGCAGGGTAACGGATTATCAACCGGAGGGTTGCGTGTTTGAATCCAACCACAGAGCGTCGGGGGGCTGTTGTACGTTAAATCTGTCGTGGCCTCAAATTTCCCCACGTTGGCGTGGTGTGAAAGTACGTAGGTTATAGGGTTGCCAAAGATAAATATCAGAAAATAAAACGTTTTGTAAAATTTAAAAAAAAAAAAAAAGATGACAAAAAGAGCATACGAAAAGCACGTATTAATGTATAATTATTAGATGTTTAGTAAAAAAGAATCATCTTTGTCGAATCTTGAATAGTATATAAACCGGTTACTGAAAAAAAATCTCTGTTAAATGACAAACGTCTCAAACTACATGGATTAGACTCTATACATCCTATAATATTCTATATCCAATACAAGTAAATAATACACCAACGCATAATTATAACTCACCGAATTCTACCCAGCAATCATAGTTGGGTTATCGACTTAGATTTAATGCTAACGAAAAAGCAGGCTATGTTAGCAACGCAATTTCTTTTCTAACTTAAAAAAGGCTTTGATTCGTCCGTCTTGCTATTCTTTCGGATATATAATATAAGAACAATATATCTTATTATTATTCTAATACGAATCTAAATTCTCATTGATTATCTTTGATATCATAATGAGACATTTTAACAAGAACTAGAGGTTGAACTTCCTATTATACATTTTAATAATAAGTATCATTTTCGTGCAATGAACTAGGTCTAGTACGTACTTCAATGCTGTGCTCTACGTAACGAAATAGCACATAGGAAGCAATGTGAGTGTATTAAAGCGTAAAATTTGAAATGTATTTAAGGTAATCCGAAATTATGAACAAAGAGAAAAAAAGTGAACAACGGAAACAAAGAGGACAAAACAAGATTGGACTTAAAAAAGAGAGTGAAAAAAAAGAGATCCGAGCGGGAAAAAGAGGACATGTTTTCTTTAAAAGAGACGTTCTGGCAACCTTAAGTGGGATGCCATTCCACGTCATCATTCCACGTGGTTATAAATTACGTGGCGGTGTTTTCGGATATCCCCCCCCCATGAGAGATTGATCCCGGATCGTCGTCAATAGCCCCTTGTGTTGCTTCAGAGTGTGGTATTAATTAAACAATACCAATCTAGTGATAGGACTCAGCGGTTGTATCGAAAGAGGAATCGACTTTTTTAAGAGTTGTGTGGTGGCATGAGGTCCGAGCTAAATTTAAATATTCGTTTCTTCAGTGGATCTGAACGTGATTTGCTTTCAGCAATAAAAGGTCTGCGATCAAGCGATTGTGAGAAGTTGCCCCGCTCAAGCTGTGTGTGTGAAGCTCCTTTCACTTTTGGGTCGACTAGCACGCTACTGTGTTTCATCCACAATGCTACCTTAATAAAGTCATTGTTTTTACTAATTGCGTGTGTGTACTTTATTCAGTTTTTACAACAGCCGACACATTCATAGAGCATGAGTATCAACGACCCTCATACCTATAGTTGTATTCTAAAGATGGAGCACAAAAAAGCATTCATTTCGATTGCATAGTACTGGAAAATACCTGGTGTCATAAAAGTTCCCGTAGAATTCGTGAATTTATTATACAAAAACAACAAACTTTAAAACAATTATTTTTATGATAATGGTAAAAAGCACTTTTAACCTAATGTAGGAAAAAAAATTTGAGCTTACATTTATAATAAACTAGCTGACCCGGCAAACGTTGTTTTGCCTTATAAATTATTTCTAGTTTCTAGATAAATTCTAGTGTAGACAAAAAGTAACTTACTTATTATAAGCGTGTAAGTATGTGGTATATGCGTGAAATGGGCATGGGGCGCTATGAACGATAAGGGAATATAAAAATAACAAACGCCAAACAATATTATTTTCAAGTTATTATAGTTTATTTCTTAAAATTACATATCACATATTAATTAGGACAGTAACACTAACAAACAACATCAATCTTTTAATGCTATAGCGTGGACAATATTTTTTGTTAGCCCATCTTTAGCGAGCACAAACAATCTGGATGGTTTACCGACTCGAGAGCATGCTACGTACAATTGCCCGTGTGAAAAACATGGTGTACTCAAATCTAAGCCACAAACAGACATTGTTTGGCCTTGGGATTTGTTGATTGTCATTGCAAATGCCAATCTAATCGGAAACCGAATTCGTTTGAATTGAATTGGCACATCTGTAGGTATGATAGGAATCCGTGGTATTAAGATATTTTCACCTTTGAACTTGCCATTTAAAATGCTGGCTTCGATAACGTTTTTCATCAATTTTCGAATGACTAATCGCGTACCGTTGCACAACCGTGGCGGGTTTAAATTACGAAGCAAGATAATTGGAGATCCAACCTTCAATTGTAAATTATGCGGTGGCATGCCTGGCACAAATCCAGTGAGTTCAAAAATTCTGTGAGAAAATTGACAGCTTCGCTGGCATCGCAAACTGTATCAATAGATTTGTATGATACCAAGTTCCCTGGCAACAACTGTTGTATCTTCAAATTTAAATTGTCAACGTCTGCATTTTTTGCTGCTAAAATAGCTCTTTCTGCAAGCCATTCATGATTTATGTACTGTGTGTGTACATCGGGAAATATTTGTTCAATGAGAGTATCTTGCGAATCAGCGATTGTGCAGAATCGGTCGGTAATTTTACGTATCCAGTTTCATCTGTAGCAACTTTTCCATCACCGATATCTAAGAGTTGTTTTGAGAATGTTTCAGCGGATGGATCTTGAAGCATTTGAACGCGCATATTTACTTTCAGCTGTACTTTTTCAACATTACGCCACAATAGAGATGATTTTAAGCAAGCGTTGATCTCATCAACGTATGTTGAACGTGGAATGACGGGAAGTGTTTGTCTGAAATCACCTGAAAGCACCAACAGAGTGCCGCCAAATAGTTTGTCGTTGTTTTTAATATATTTCAATGTCCTGTTCAACGCCTCAATTGAATGTTTGTGTGCCATAGTACATTCATCCCAGATGATAATTTTACACTGTTTCAGCACGGTGGCCATGGACGATTGTTTTTTAATGTTACACACTGCGTCAGGGTTATTTTGAATATTTAGTGGCAGCTTAAATACTGAATGAGCTGTTCTGCCTCCATCCAATAAAGTTGCCGCAATGCCCGATTATGCAACGGCCAATGCGATGCCATTATTTGATCGTATTTCAGCAAGAATTAGTGAAATAAGGAATGTTTTGCCAGTTCCACCCGGTGCATCCAAAAAGAAGATCCCACCTTGTCCTGCTGAAACTGCGAGCAAAATGCGGTCATAAATGGTTCTTTGTTCGTCATTCATTAGTGGGACATTGCGAGTAACAATCGCTGCCATTTCTACAGTGTTGTACTGCAGTTCACGATTCATTTCAGTGTTAATTAAATCAGATGCAGTTCGATTTGGCGAATTCATACCGAAATGAGTGAGTGATAAGTTGGTAATGACAATGCAAAGATCATCAATAGCAATCAATGCTTCATTGTACATAGCGTCGCTGAATGTTATCGTTAGATCGTTGCACCGTGTACGATGTTGATGCAATATATCATCAGTCATTGAATCTTTGTGATTATCCCACAATATCTGTGCTCGAGCTGGGAAACATGTAGTCAACACTATAGCGAATAGTAGACGAATTTGTATTGCTGTACAGTTCAATGCAGCTTCAGCAAGCATACACTCCCACTGGTTGTCGTCTTCCAGCAAGCCGAGTGCAAGGCATGCGTCTTTATATGTCGGATACTGTTGCCCATTCACTTTACGTATATCTTGAAATGATAATGGGCCAGTAACATTAACCAACAACATTCGAAGATAAAAGCACTCAGTGTGTCTTGGATTGACTGTAAATAATCGCCCCAAAGCGTTCGATTTAAATAAATTGAGACATGCATCAACTGGTGAGCCTTGCTTACGGGGCATCCATTTTTTTGTTTGAGCCCATGTGAAATAGTGTAGTTCTTGTGAATAGAGTAATGTTCTTGCAAAGGCACCAAAATCATCCGTACAATTACACAATTCAAAAAATGCAGTGAGTGTAGTTTTAGGTGGATTTGTAGCACGATCAATCACTGTCTCGTTCGTGAAAAATACACGCTGACCGTTTTCAAGATGGACGGCTAACTGAACAACTGCTGGATCCCGTTCATGAATTGGAAAACCGAAGATACGCCAAGCAGCTTCATTGGAGCTGATGTACCGACCAATTTGGTAGAGCGTAATTTCATCGTTTTTATCCATTGGAGGAGCATTTACATTAGTATTTTCTACTCTAAACACAGCCATATCACTGCCTTTATGGACATACTTGCAAATATATTTGATGCTCTTCACAGAACTGCAAAACTCAACATTAATATGAGCATTGTATGTCTTACTTAGCAGAGGCGAATACGGCACCACCCAACGATTGTCAATGTCAATGTCTGTGTTGCTGATATTTTTAATAAATGAATGTCCGCCATTATCGGGACTTCTTCGACGATATATTGGATATCCGTCGGTATTTGTTATCGTATCATTAGTGAAATCTTTAGGGAAATTTTTAGTACATTTTCCATCTGCCATGCAAGGCGATGAACGCTGAAGAGTACCGCATGGACCATAGATCATGTTTGCTGTAACAATATCAAACAGCACTTGGTCAGTAGACTGATCTGGAATTTCCGCAGAAATGATACTATCGATTTCTTCAGGACGGATTTTGTCGATTAACCAAACCAAAATGTGCGCATGAGGTAATCCTCGCTTTTGCCATTCAACTGAATACAGCCAGAAACGTGTGGGACCGAATACATGTAATTTAGTAATGATACTTATTAGAGACTTCAACTTTTGTCTGAATACACGTGCTGTAATGTCATGACGATGTATTGCATTTTGGCCAGGCAATAGCAAAGATGTAATCTCTGGCCATTTTGGATTACATGTGAACGTGATAAATAAACACGGTCGTCCATATTCGCGCACGTAAGCCATAGCATCCTGTATATATTCTTGTATATGACGTGGACTGCCTACGTACGATGATGGTAAAATGACAGAGTTACCAATTTCGGCGACGTCGGCGTTGTTGTTAATAGCGTCTCGTAAGTGAATGTACTCTTCCGCACGCAGCTTGAGTTGATTATATCGTAAGTATCGTAGTCGTTCACCCTCTATCTTCGCGTACATGTCGACCATGAATTGTTGACAAAGCTCACGACATCGTAGAATGACGTTGTCCAGGCCGCGCCGAATCATTAATCGGTACGCATAATAATCTTTCGAGCTAACGTTCTTGTTTGTTTCAGCTCCTGTAATAATATATTTATGAATATTAATTTAAATTAATTCCGTTCAATAATTTAATTGTTTTGTTAAATGGTTAATGATCAAGTTCATAATAAATGAAGTACCTGATACGGGATCTCGTTGTTTTATGTTTATGCAATATCCGTCTTGCCCCTTCCAGAATATTAGCGGATATTGGAGAGCGTCATATGAACGATGTGTATCAGCAATGAACTGAAGATTATTATTTCTTCTACGAATCACAATTTCTCGTGTACCTGTACGATCGCCAACCATGGTTCCAGCAACGTCTTCAACAACAGGTGCATTGAATCTACGAATATGTTCTCCAGCTGGTGTTTTATCAGGATTAATGACAATAGCGTGATTATCGCTTTGTAATTTGTGCATGTGTGATTTGAATATTTTCAACAATTCATTGTGCTCTTTCAATAGAGCGTCCAAGTCGCTGACGATGCGCCTGGCAAAAAATGAATCAAGGTTATTATAGTCACAACGTGCATTCACGCGATTGGCAAGTGCGCTTCCGGAATCCTCGCCGCCCATGAAGTAGATTTGTAAAAATTTATGTGGTTCGTTTGGCATTGGCAGCAATGAGCCCATTTTATGATAAACTTGGCCTCTGATTTTGAATGTAGAATTGTATTGTTGACCATTAGCATTAGTATTTCGAACTATTTCTGTTGCTCCAAACGATGTCATTTGAAAGCATGAATTGAATGTTCGAATTGACTTCAGGAATACGTTAGAATCTGGATCCGTGCCGATAAGTAAACCGTTCAATGGTTCAGGTGGTGTTTCAATTTCAGGTAGTTGCACTTTTCCTGACGCGCAACACATCCCAGGTGGCTCATTTTTGAATTTGAGAGCATGACAATGCGGACATTCCTTATCCATAGCACCAATTACCACTTTTGAATGAGCATAATATTCAATATCGGGCTCATACTGGAATGCTAGACGCAAAAATGAATCAGATGTAAATGCACGATGTACCTGTTGGCGTTGTTCGTCATTTGTTCTGCTTCTATTAACCGTAAAACGGCGTGATTGTCGTTGTTCTAAACGTATAACTTCATTGCGCTCAGCTCGTGTATCTTCTGATTGTTCTTGACGCAATTGCTGCATGCTCACACGGGCATCAGCATCGGCCAGGATTATAGCGAAAATATTAGTTTTGTGAAAAAAAATTTGAAACAATAGTTGTAAAAAATTCAAATAATTATATAAAAAAAGTATACTTACAACACAAAAGCCGTTGTTGGTTGGAGCTTAAGGGTGAACAACCCTTATCACTTAGGGGTATGGAAAATAGATAGTAGCCGATTCTCAGACCTACTGAATACGCATATAAAATTTGGTAAAAATCGGTAAAGCCGTTTCGGAGGAGTACGGTAACTAACATTGTGACATGGAAATTTTATATATTAGATGTTAAAAATTTCCGCTCTTTCATTGGAGGCAAAGCTCAGGTGTTGCTTCGTCATCTGACCGTGGTTCAAAATTACGAGGTGTTGTCCTCGGATCCCTTAAGGGACTGATCCCGGACCGTCGTCAATAGCCCGTTGTGTTGCTCTAGTACGACGTTAACTACTATTACAATTACAATTCATTGGAGGCAAGGCTGAAGTCGTTTGTACATATGTTTAGAAAACGTGTTTCAAGATGCTGGGAGTGACTTCTTGTATCCTTTGAGTAATGGCAATTTTCAGATCACCTATTGTTTGTGGATTATCTTCATAACCTTTGTTCTTTGACTATCCCCACAAAAAAAGTAAGGGATGCTCAGATCAGGGGAACGAGGTGACCAAAGGTTTCTTGAGATGAGTTGATCGCAATACCATCGGCAATAATAAACCCTCTTCGCATTATCCGGTGGCTTTAGCTCCTGTAACATACACGATAAGCACGAAAATGCAAAGCTCTTATAAGCCTTATGTGTCGATCCATGTGATGTGCACATTTGTTGCGATAAACGCATCACGGATCGATGATGGGCTTGCAATATCCTCGGTTGAGTTTCTTGCACTAAGTGTGGTGAACGACTTTTGGTCTTCCACATGTGTTTTGTGTTTCACCAAACCTGTCTCACGAAATCGCCGAACGAGTTGATATCGTGTCATTACTCGGTACTGCATCATTTGGATATTTATGTCTTCCAAATTCTTTACATTTTTCATGATTTACATTCAAAATAAGCCTCAAATCTCTGAATGCGTGATAAACTTATCTTTCAATGAAGAACAAAATGACGTGGAACTTTATTATCGCACAACTTGAGCGCGAAGTAAACGAAACGATAAATATTAAATACTCGATAAAACTATAAACAGACGATAAAAAAAAAACACATTAAAAAAACACAAGCAATAATTTTTTTTTAAGTTGGAGTACGGGAACTTTTAGGACACTGTACTTCTGTGGGAGCAATGTTGTTCGTAATCCCATAAAATATTATTTTCCTCTTCTTTAAATACGCACCTGTAGGTCAACATGATATTACATGTAAACATCGGTCTAATTAATCCTTGTTTGTAAAACTGACTGGTAGGTATTTTAGTTAACGTTGCAATGAAGCAACACAATGGGCCAGTGGCACAGGTCCGAGAAAATTCTTTAGAGAAAATCGTAGGACAACTCTATGTTACCTCGGTTAGAAGACAACATCTGAGCTGGCACCCCCTACTCTCCAAACACCAGAGTCCATACCATACCACGCCAACGTTACGAAATTTGAGGCCATGACGGATTTAGAGTGCACCAGCTTCCTTTGTACTCGACGGTCTTTGGTTGGATTCGAATTCGCTATCATCCGGTTGATAATCCGTTACTATTCTAACTGTGAGACCGCAGTCCCCTTACCTAATTACCTGGCTTGAGCGACAGAGCCTTGAGTGGCATTTACGACTGACGCTTTCCTTTTCATAGTATTGTGTGGCCTATCGTTTGGCGCGATAGAGACATCACAATAGCAACCTTCTGCGTTTCACCCAAAGCGTTCACACCTCACGATCGACAGGGAAGGGTACCGAACAAAAGGAGAGATCCTCTACAAGGTCAATCGCTGACAGCCCGTAAGTGGTGATAGATGCCAGCGGTTACTTAGGGGATAACATCCGTGGTGGATCAATACCGTGCCACTGGTGTAAACAAAATTGTAGTGGTAACAAGTGTCTACCTGCGTAAAGGTTAAAAATGGTTGTAATGCATGAACTGTTCGAGGATGATGAGGTTGCGCTGAATTAGAACCCTCCATCCCAATGAAAATTTCGAGTTCCTCGTGATGATTTCAAGTGCTAGGCATTTGGAATTGCGCCATTAATCATCTGAGCGTCAGGATTCCCTCCCCAAGCAGATCCATTGTTTATATCCTACGCACATCAAGGTTACATAGCTGCACCTACTGTAGAAAACTTTTCATTGGTCTAGAAGACTAAAGGGAGTTGAACCCCGTAAGACCAGATGTATCTGAATTTACCAGTCACTGTCAAATCATATGAGCACTAGCAAATTTTTCTTAGGCGTTCTTATTTTTATCCTTCATAACAATTTAAGACTAAATTAGCAAGTCTATTGAATGAAAGACTTCCAGGAAATACGATTGATCAAAGAAGTTAAAACTATTCAGTTGCTATGTAGGCAAATGTGGCGCACAATATGCAGAGATGCCAACCCGCGATGTAGTACCAAAGGAAAAATACGTCGTTTTGAGAATTTTTAAGTAGTCAAGTAAAATTTTAAAGGAGCGTAACGGTTAAATAAGTATGTATAGGTCAGTTAGGGAATTGTAGGTCAACTTGATATTTTCCGTAAGCATCGGTCTAATCAGCCATTTTTTGCGAAAACTGATTGAAAAGTGACTAGCCTGACCCAAAACCTTCTCAAGTAAATTTGGACACAGCCTAAAAAGGGTGACTCAGCGAATGGCTTAAGGCAGCGATTTTCAATCGTTTAGAATGACACTGGTGTGCCTTACGGATGGTAAGGCGGCTTAAGAGTTCCATAACATTTATTTCATTCCAACGGCTTAGTTTTTTTAACTTGCGAGAACTTATTTCAAAAAACCGTGTAAATAACTTTGCGTAGAGTTTTTTTTTGTATCACAAAGCATTATAGATTTTTAACAATCCACTTGAGAGCAAAAAGAGTTTGTTAGCACGGTTTCTCTCCAAAAAAAGTTACCGCCGACACTGTCGCAGAATTGAAAACTGTGTTGTTTAGCCCTATTCTTAGACAGTTTCCTGAGAAAGTACGGATCCGAAAATTACGACATTAACATGGTTTGTTCGTCATCGTGTTCTGTGAACAATTCTGAAGATTTCCGATACGGCTATTAGATTAGGGTTTATTAAGTGTCAAAATTGAAAAGGCGAAAGGGGTAGGCGAGCTCCCTAGTTTTGTAAATCAATCTAAATCATATTTATTTTATGGCATACATTTTTGCGTGCGGCAGAATTGGAGTCATTGGGTTATGTGAGTGTCATGAGACGGAAAAGGATAAAAATGATTGATTTGAGGAACAGCAAGTTCAGGATGGCTGTTTTTGGGTTTTATGTTACAAGGGGCCATCTTTGGATAGTAGTGGAAATTTAGGATTTATGGTTAGTAGTTACTTTACTTAACATAAATTTTATAAATTTGATTACATGCACACAAGAGAGAATTTAAGAAAGAAAAAAGGAATTAAAAAATAATAACACTGCTTTTTGCCTTAAAAGTAACCTCCAAGTTATTATTATGGCTGCGGTAGCCCTGTTGGAAGAGTAGCGGCCTAGCAACCAGAGGGTAGCGAGTTCGAATCCAACCCAAGTCCGTCATGTACAAATGGGCTGGTGCACCTTAAATCTGTCGTGGGCTCAAATGTCCTCACGTTGGTGTGGAAGTTTGAAGAGTGAGGTGCCAGATCAGGTGTCAACCTCGTCATCTGACCGTGGTTCAAAATGACGAGGTGCTGTTTGGCCTCTTCGGACCTACCTCGGATCTATCCCATCGGGGTTGATTCGAGTCCATCGCCAATAGCCCTTTATGCTGCACCTGTGTGACGTTAATTAAATACCTACCTACCAAGTTACTATTAACCTTTTGCCTAGGGCTATGGATATAACTGACGGGATTCTTTCACGGTACTAGTTTACCAATTTTATTGAATTTTTCACCGATTTGTAAGTGTTTGAAAATTTGATGTCCTAATGTTAAATTGGTGTTTCACATTTTTTGTTATATTTGCTACAAACATTAATTTTCCTTGAAAATTGTTTTTTTTTTTTATCCTTTGCTACCCTAAAGTCCAAACACTATCTATAAATATTTTATTTATCCAACTAAATTTACTATTTTTTATCAATTAATGAAATTACGATTCATAAAAATTATGAAATTACTGTTCATAAAAATCATGAAATTACTATTCATAAAAATTATGAAATTGCTATTCATAAAAATTATGAATAGAAACATGGACAAATTTTGACACCATGTGATTAAACTGTTAATGAAACATCGGAATTCCAAATTCCAGCTCATTACGTGTATAGTTTGTAGCGCAGTGACACTATTTGCAAAATTCGATGATTATCATCGTTAATGGGGATTGTTCATAAAGTGAAAACATAAATTTCTGCCAACAGATCCTGGGATTCAGTCAGGATGGATTCTGACTTTGTCACCATCTTAATGGACTCCATACCAAGGCGCCTGCAACAGATCATTGACTGCGACGGCCACTATACGTCTTTATTAATATTTATAATGTGATTGAATTCTGAACATTTCTATGCTCCCTCAATGGGGTTTTTATGGATTTTCTCGGTCAATTTTACGCCGTCTTACATTATTTTTCATCAAATCCGCCTGAAACTTTGTGTAGAATCCAAATCTGTGATAAAAGATGGGTGTTGAATTTTGAATTGAAATTTGCGTATTGAATTGAAAAAAGCGTATTGAAATTTTCGGAGCAAGCACCCAATGTAATATAAAGACGGCCCCTTAGGCAAATTTTAAGTATTGATACTTGTAGTAAACAATAATCCCTATGAAGTGCTACCTTCCTTTTGGTTCTGATATGAAAATTGTAAAATTACGATCGGGTGAGGTGTTTTCTTTTTTGACGGCTGTAGTCTAAATTCCTTCTTGGCACGTTAAAGGCACATCTGCAGTACCGTCCGTAGTCTAATGGTTAAGTTAGAAAATCCAACAAGAGTTCAAGTGGCCCAAGAAGAAATGAAGCTATATATTGGCATACAAGTTGATGAAGAGAAAGTCGTTTACCTGATTGAGGGTCAATCAACGGGCGTTGATTTCTGCGGCTTTCTTCCAGTGGGCATCGCTCTGCTCTTCACCTGAAACAAGCACTCGCATAAGTGTCATGAAACAATCTAGTCAAGAAGGCAGAGTTGTCCTTAAAAGCATGCGGTTCTACAGAAACAGAGTCAACCGACTGATAGCTAGTGTTAAGTATTCGGCAAGCTTATACGCAGCATGAAACAACCGTCAACTTAGCCCCGGTTCACACATACGGTTTTTCAACGACGCACGTCCTGCAATTTGTACCGCAGTTTCCACGGCACCGCAGCTCGTCGCACACGCGTCTCCGTTCTGAAGTACCTTGTTTTCATTTACAAATGGAATATAAATAATAATTAATAAATGGTTGTTTCCAGTAACGTCTATTGTGTTTCAAAATATACTTTTTTGTGCACCAAGTATTCGAAATAAACACATTTTCTTCGATAGAATATGCATCGCAAATGGCGTGAAATGAGTACTTGCGTTCTTTCACGGTTATATGTGCATTGTTGAGCTTCGGTGCCGCAACGGCGCCGTACGTTGAAAAATCGGATGTGTAAACCTGGCCTTACAAGGACCAAAAGCGTAGGCCTTTTAAACAAATATGTAATGCCTCAGGCCATTTCCCCTGGCCTCTGGTAGTAGAAAGTTGAACATCTTATGGTGGAATCAAAGGTTGATGCATACTCATACAAGTATGTATAGAGAATGGTCAGATTAGAACTCGTAATAATCATACCACGGGATTCCTCGTCCTGAACCAACCCAAGCAAGTGTTTTTGATGGGCCATGACATAACTGAGTAAAATCCCTTACAACTGATAGTTTAAACCACACATTCGTATTCGCATATCCATATGGTGCTTCATTTTCGTTTAAGGCCCGGTGCACACATTCGGTTTTTCAACGTGCGGCACCGAAGCCCAACTATGCACACATAACCGTGAAATGACGCACGAACTCATTTCGAGCCTTTTGCGATAAATATTCTATCCAAGAAAACGTGTTTATTTCGCTTACTTGGTGTAAAAAAACAAGTATATTTTAAAAGTAAAAATAGACGTTACTGGATACAACCATTTATTAATTATTATTTATATTCCATTTATTTATGAAAACAAGGTACTTCAGAACGGAGACTCATGTGCGGCGACCGTGCGGGGGTCATGGGGAACTGCGGTACAAATTCACGCAAGTTGGATGTGTGTCGCCTCAGCGGCGCTGGAGGGATGTGTACACTGATCCATTGGATCTAACGTATCTCAGACCGCACTTGCATTGCGGCGCCGCACGTTGAAAAACCGGATGTGTGCACCGGACCTAAATCGACTCTACTTGTATCTACAAGGACTGCTCCTGATGAATTGATGCGTGTCCACAGCAAAAGTGCGTCTATCCACTTCCAGTAATTTTCCCAGTATTTGAAAAAAAATGTTGCAAATCAATTAGAAGTGGTAGTAGCTATAAAACTCGTCGAGATGCACGGCTGTGACACGCATCAATTTATTGAGTGTTGCTAGCCGACAAGAGATGCTGGAAACTTTCTTCAAGAATGGGTCTGGGTCCTTTTCTGGGTTGCTTTTTTCAAAGGAATCTCGATTAGCATGTGGTTCTGACCATTCAGCACAAAGTACGAAAATTAGAAAAAATATCAAGAATCTAACACATTACAATATTTGGCACTTATATTTAGTACTAGCCACTGCGTGGCCAGCACGGCGTTGCCAGTGACAGTTCTTTGTGTGACCACTGCTCGCTAACCCCCAATGATTGCTACGAATTCCCATATAAATTCGTAGCCTATTGGAGAACAGACATAATGGCGTTGCAAGTGGTGTTTCGCAAACCAAAGTATAAATATCATGAACGTTTGCTTCGCAAACTGGATAACAGCCATAATGGATTTGCCCGTGGTATTGATTTGCTTCGCAAACCAAAGAGGAATTTATTCGTGACGTCACAATCTCTTGCGAAAATATAAATATTTAATTGAAAAATTATTTATTAAAAGAAAATGAAACGTATACGGTATCTATCTTATGTCAAATTTTCCACATATTTCATATCAGTTGAAATTTTCAATCCTTCTTTAACGATCCCGATTTTACAAAAAGATCTAAACAATGCCAGCCAAAATGCTTTTTATTTTCTTAGCTTTCTTTCGCTCAAATCGTAAGAGCAAAAGGTAATCTGTTTATTTTTGGAAAACGAATGTTGCCGTAACGTGACATTCTCTTGCGAAAATTTCAAAGATATTCAATAAAATTTTTTTATTTATTTAGAGAAAATCATATTTTTAGCTATTGATCTAATGTTACATTTTCCACATATTTCAAATCCGTTGAAATTTTTACTCTATCTTTAACGGTCTAGGAGATAAAAAAAGAACACTACATAACTTTAGTTAAAACTTTGTAATTTATCGTATGATGGAAAATTATTCCTCCGCGCAAAATAAAAACGGAAAAATTAAATTTAGAATCTGATCTTTTATGCTGTTGCCATTCCAAAGAAAACAATAATAATTAAATTTCATTAAATTCATTTTGAAATGTTCTAGATTGAATTTTAAAATTCGCCACGACCCTAAAATTGCAAAACCTTTGGACTACATGTGTGCCAAATCCCATTACTGTAAGTGCCATAGATTCGTCAGGACTTTGCGTGCAAGAAACAATCAAACACTTCCTTTTATAATATTAGAGATTGTTTGTTTTAGCGTTTTTCACCTTTACACTTTTATTTGAAAATTTTCCTCATATGAGTGGATATTAGCAATTCCAAGGGACGTATGTTTCGCATTTAAGCCCATCATGTTTATTTGTAAAATAGGCACTGCGTGGATAGCCGGGCGTTGCCCGTGTCCGTGGTGTTGGTTTGGGTGATGAAAGGTATTAATCTGGTGTAAAATTTTCCGCAGGTTTCAAATCCGTTGAAATTTTTAATCTATCTTCAGCAATTCCGATTTTACGAAAAAAAGCTTAACAATCCCAGTCAATAGGTTTTTTTTTTATTTCTTGCTCTCGTTCGCTCTTGAGACAGGAAATGTAATCTGTTTTTTTTTTTTTTTTTTTTTTTTCACGCGAGCGGCACGAAATCCAATTTGTTTATTTTTGGAAAGGGAAAGTTACCGTGACGTCACAATCTCGTGCGAAAATATAAAAGATATATAGTCAATTTAAAAATTATTTATATAAAAAAAAATTTATATTTTTAGGTATGGATCTAATGTGAAATTTTCCGCAGACTTCAAATCCGCTGCAATTTTTACTCTATCTCTAACGGTCTAGGAGATAGAAAAATAACTAATTGACTCCAGTTAAGAGATTGTTTTTATCGTCTGGCTGAAAAATTATTCATCCGATCAAAATCAAAACGGAAATGAAAGCAATAAATTAAGAGTATGTGATCTTTTCTATGCTATAGCATTCAATAATGATTAAATTTCATTAAATTCAATTAAAAATGTCCTAGTTTAAACATTAAAATTTGCAAAAATTGCAAAAAATTCGGACTACTTGTGTGCCAAATCTCATTGCTGTAAGTACCATAGAATCGTCAGGATTTTGCGGCAAGAAACAGACAGACAAACACTTCCTGTTATAATATTAGAGATGTACTACGGTGTACGTGACGGTGTTGGTGGGGAGGCATCAAGGACTCCTACTATCAATGAGGACCGCGGTAGCCAGTTGGAAGAGTAACGGATTAGCAACCGGAATGTTCGAATTCAATCAAAGACTGTTGCGTGCAAAGGGAGCTCGTAGATGTTTAGACTGTCTTGGCCTCAAATGTCCTAGCGTTAGCGAGGTGTGTTAGTTTGGAGACCGGGGTTTTAGCTTAGGTGTTGACCTCTTCATCTTACCGAGGATCAAAATGACATGGTGCTGTTCTCGGATCTTAACCTTCGATATTGATCTCGGAACCACCAATTACCAGTTATGTTGCTCCAATCCAGTGCAAATTCAAATTTCTTACACAGCTACCCCTACAATGTCATTTATCCCCACTTTGACGACGTTTGGCATAGACTCCTCCAAAGACGAAATCAACCCAATTCATAAAACAGCCGTTTACAACACATATGTGAAACAAAACTTAATTTAAATTCCTAAAATATGTTACCACACAAGGTCCTAACGATCGACAATAACTTCCCTTTCCTTACATTTTCACGTTATTCTTCGTCTCATTGCTAGTCCTCTGGTACAGCATTAGGACTGACGTAAAAAAAAAAAACTCACCCGATCGCAATTGCACAGTTTACATCACAAAACAAAAAGGAAGGTAGCAATCGATAGGTATTAATGTGTTCTACAAATACCAATATTTAAAATTTATTCTACAATTTATCTTCAGATTAAATTGGGTGCCTGCTCCAATAATTTCAATACGAACTCCATGTTTTATCACAAATTTGGATTCTACACACAATTTCAGACGGAAATAAAAAAGCGCAATCAAATTTATTGGATTTTTTAGCGATTTGTAACTGCTTGAAAATTAGATCTAATATTAAATTGTTATTTCACGTTTTTTGTTATATTTGCTACAGACATTAATTTTTCTTGCAAATCATTTTTCATCCTTTGCTACCCAAAAACCCAAAGACAATCTACAAAAATTTTATTTATCAAATTAAATTTACTATTTTTTATTAATTATGAAATTAATATTCATAAAAATTATGATTAGAAACATGGGTAAATTTTGATACCATGTGATTCAACTGTTACTGAAACATCGGAATTCCAAATTCCAGCTCATTACGTGCATAATTAGTAGCGCAGTGAGACTATTTGCAAAATTCGATGATTATTATCGATAATGGGGATTGTTCATACAGTGAAATGGAGTCATATGGAAAATATAGTGTATTTTTGTAGATAACGATTGAATAATTTGATTCAAGGAGAGTCTCGTAACAGGTAGTTAGCAAATCCGTTGCTTCCGGCTGCTAATATGCTGATATTTCTACTGGGCAGCCAATATTAACCCATACAAAGCAGCCAATAAAAATAAATTGATGTCTCGACAAAGGAGGCTGAACAAACAACTCTGGCGGTTAACTCAAGTCCATATACGGAGTTCAGTTGAATTTGTAAACAACTCCACCACATTGCCCATAACTAACGTCGGGTATCAACTGAAAAGCAATAAACCAAACAAAAAATTCGAAGCATCGGGATTGGCTCGCGAAGAACGAAAACCTAGTAAAATGTTCCACAGGTTCAGCATTTAATCGAACTCATTAAAACAAACTTGTTACTCAACCCTTTTTCAGTCCTTACAAAACCCCCAACTCGATTCGGAACAACTTGACTTTTCCCCAACTTGCAACCGGCTCCCCCAAACTTCCGGAAGTAGAAAAAAAAAATCCCTCCGAAATCCCTTTTGCTAAGTGCAAACAAATTGGTCATTCATCTTAATAAAGCGAAACGTGCTCCGAATCGGTCCTTCAAAATGGCGAACATCTCAAAAAGAAAAGAGGGTCTGGAGAAAGAAAAGAAAATGAATGAATTCCTAATGATCGATTCCAAATCCCCATTCAAAACTTCCGAACGGGAACTTCGGACTGAGTGAATGCCGAAACGCCATTTTAAAACACATGCAAACGAATGGATGGAATCGAGGACCGACTTTGCAATAAAGATAATCTATATCTATATATATATAATTCTCTTACGTGGCACGCGAAAAAGACGTTATTTGTAATCGCGTTTCGGCAACATTGTACGATTGTTTGTTTACCATTAAGCCTCGCGCCTCAATTGAATTTATAGCGTTATCGAATGAAATTTTATTGAAAAAAAAAATGAATTTTAGTCGAACCGTTGCAGTTTATAATTTAGAAATCAAAGAAAACGGAGGATCATTTCAGGGATTTTTAAAAAACGGTCCTTTTTAGGGCCAACAATTATAGTTCAACAAGACGCTTGCACTATAACTTTCGACAACAAACTCAATGAAAAAGTGTGCTCGAGAGTGCTTGTGGAAATGTATACACAAATAACATGCTGGGTATTCGATTTCCAAAGCAGTGCTCACATTTCGAGTCCAAATTTGCTCAAAGTTTTCATTTGAATTCCAAATTGTTCGAATTCTGATTCCAGAGGTACTGTATAACCTTTCTGTAATACAACAAATTTACATTTAAAAAATATTTTTTTTAATATCATATTTTGTAAACAATTCCTTCTGCTAGGACACATGTCGCGCAAAGAACCAATTAGGATTGCAAAAGGAATCCTACGAAGGTTGGCGTAATTTTGGGTTAATTCTGAGGAATAGGTATATTTAATTAATGTCGTGATGGAGCAACACAACGAGTTATTGACGATGGTCTGGGATCAATCCCCGAGGGTTGGTTGATTATTGCAATTTAATTATATTTGTCTCCTCAATTGATCCGTTATTCAGGGAATAATATTTTCGTTACCATTATGTGCTGCTTACGAAACGTATTACGAAAACAAAAATAAAAAATGGTGATTTATTAATTTGTTTTTGTATATCTCGTGTGCTTCAAATTGTTTCTCAAGTCAAACCGTTATGCAAGGAAACAATGATTTAGGAGACGTCACCAGTCTGTATATCACCACGTTCTGGGCAGGAAAGACTAAAGAGCTATTGTTTGTAAATTTTGACACCAGCGGGCTTAAAATTTTCCCATAGCTTCTACTCAAGTAAGGTAGGTTATATGCATTCTGGACGGTCGTCAATAGCCCGTTGTCTTACTCCAGTACGACGTTAATTAAAATACCTTCCACCCATCATGAAGCGCACACTTTCTCGGGTTACTTTTTAGAAAGAATCGCGTGCTGTGACTATTGTGAAGACAGTGATGGATGACCACTCTGTAAAAAAACTATGTCACAGGGGATGAAATAAAAGGTTTAACGCAATGCACACACACTTACACTGTAGAAGCGTCATCTTAAGAGAAAGACTACCCATTGCGTCGCCAGCACGGTGTTGCCCGTGACAGTTCTTTTCGTGGGGTCAGGTGTGGCCACTGCTTGCTAACTAATGCTCGCCAACCCCGGTGATTGCTACCCATTCCCATTGGGTTTGTTTCGCAAACCGACACCACAGACAACGCCATGATAGCCTCTAAGTGGCTAGTAATAAATAAATGCCAATAAATAAATTTAAACATAATTTTGAAAGAAATTAAAAAATCGGGCTGGACACATTAAATCTTACGGATACTGAAAACATTAAAAAGAAAAAACATATTTTTTTAAGAATGAGGTCTACTTTTACCCTACATAACACATTGCACGGGTTACAGTAGAAAAATTATTTATTTAAATTCATTCATATTAAGGTATCGATCTGGTGGTAAAATTTTCCGCAGATTTTAAATCCGTCGAAATTATCACTCTATTTTTAACGATCGCGAAGATAGAAAACCTCAAATAGTCTTTGCCCGTGACAAAGTTGAAATCGCTAGCAAGAATCGTACTAATCAGCAACGTAAATGAAAACACGCTAGAATCGGAAAACTTGGCATGCTTCCAATGGCATTACGACGAAAAACGCAGAATCAGTCCTTTCTTCAATGTGACGTCAGCGGTTGAAAATCACAAAATCCTCTCCTTTCTTCAATCGAGGAAACCTTTCCCAAAAGATGAAAAAAGGCGGAAAAAACGTATAAAATAATTAAATTTTTCCATTAAATTTTAAAATTGGAGCTTTACACAAAATTCGCTACCTTTTGTCAAATTTCATTGTTGTAAGTGCCATAGATTCATCAGGATACTTCTCGCAGAACACAGAGAAACACTTCCTTTTAGAATTGTATAGAAAAGCGCCATCCCAGCTATATCATCTCTATTTATATCTCTTCAACATTCGAGTTGACTGGATGGATCTGATCGTGGTCTTAAATGTCCGCGGTCTGGCGTCCCAGAGCGTCCGCATCTGGAAGCTGGGTCACGTAGCCGCGGATTATGCCGAGAGTATGAGGGTTCGAGAGTATCGCATCAAAACGGGCCCATGCATTATGCAGCATCAGATACTCAGTTGACATCCATCCGAATTAAAAAGGACGTGCCTAGACCCAATTATTCGGGCTCCATCCCTCTTACGCAATTCCATATGAATTGAAGGTAGGGGAGGGTTTATCTTTAGGAATAGGAAGCCACCAAGGTGAATGACGCCCAATTAGAGCATTGACTTTTCTTTTCTCCCTTGGAGGTTCCGTCCCCTGATCGCTTACGCTTGCCAACCCCCGTAGATTGATTTGCAAACCGACACTCCTTTCGCAGAGTTAATCTCCTACAACGGCTAAACTATCTTAATAATTCGTATAATCCTGATTTGACTTGCCGGTCCATGACGTCACATCGATTTCATCGTCATCATCGCTCCGCCGATTGGTCGCTAACTATCGCCAATCCCCGGTGATTGCTACTTAATCTCATTTTGTTTGCTTTGCAAACCAACACTCCTTTGTCAAGTGGATTTCGCTTTTTTTTTTTTTTTTTACTTTTCCACTTAATGCATTTTAAAGTAGCTAAAAAGCCGCATCAGTAAATAAAACATCTCCATATTTTGCCATGTACAATATTGAATAGTACCCAATGCGTGGCTGGCCCGGCGTTGCCTGTGCCCGTGGTGTAAGGTATTAATCTGGTGTTAAATTTTCCGCAGATTTCAAATTCGTTGTGAAGATATATTCAACTAAAAATTATTTATTTAAAGAAAATCATATTTTTAGGTAACAATTTGAACTGAAATTTTCCGCAGATTTCAAATCCGTTGAAATTTTTACTCTATCTTTAACGGTCTAGAAGATAGAAAAAAGATATGACTGCAGTTAAAAGATTTATCGTCTGTCTGGAAATTTATTCCTCCGCGCAAAATCAAAGCGGAATTGAAACAAATAATTTTCTCCGCGTACTGCGGATGAAAAAAACTTGGTATGATTCAAAACCCTGACTGCAAGGTCACACGGGTAGAAAAAGTTCTCCTCGTTTGAAAAAGCGATGGAGAATAAAACTATGAAATTCATTTAAAAATCTTCTGGATTGAATTGTAAAATTCGCCGACCCAAAAATTGTAAATAATTTGGACTAGCTGTGTGCCAAATCTCACTGCTGTAAGTGCCATAGAATCGACAGGATTTTGCGGCCCCAAAACAGACAAACAAACACTTCCTTTTATAATACTAGAGAAGCCATTCTAGTCTCGTATCTATCGTGAAAGATATCCAACAAGGCGCCAAGCAAATCATCAAATGTTCGCTCGGGTACAACAGAACCTTGCGGAATCCTTCACAACCACGATGCAGGATACGCCGCGAACAGCACGAACACCCACATTCGAAAAGGGTGTGTTGCATGCTGTGGACCGAAATCCCGGTACCCGTGTACGGGCGCTTGCCACTGCCATCGGAACGTCTCGATCAACTGTCTATGGCATACTGCAGGGCGAAGCCTTAGATCACTTTCATCTTCAGAGTTCAGTTATTGCAAACGGATGACGTGCCGCGTTTTCACAGTAGTTTCTACACCAAAGTGCGGCCGACATGCAAATTTTCCAGTTCGGTTATGTTCATTCATGAATCAACCTTTTCACGTGAAGGGGTGTTCAATACGCATAACGCGCACATGTGGGCCTTAGATAACCCACACGGAACCCGACCACGAATCGCCGATCCATGTCGCATAGGTGTCGTGCGTGCATTCATGCCAATTGGCGCAATTTCGAACACCTCCTGTGATGCTTGCAAGTCATACATTGTACTCTTTTGTTGTGTAATAAAACGTTTTACACTACATTCTGTGTTGTGCCTTATTGTGTCTCTTTATCACGTGAGGGTGACGTTTCCGCCCATGCTTTCCTATGTAATTATCGTTCCTAACTATGTTCTCTACCTCCCCTCCAAATCTGTACACGAAGTTCCGGGACACCCTGTATGTATGTTCTTCACATCCACACATTTTTATCACAATCGGACAACTACTTCTTGGTGCATCCATCTTTTATCGAGTGTATTTTCATGAGACTTTGCTTAATGTAAGTACTTACGGTTGATTTAGTGACTAAACTTAGTTGCATTAGTCAGTCTGTCCGTCCTCCCATTCAGGGCCACGGAAACCCGGTTGGAAGAGAAACAGATTAGCAACCGTGGTTGCGAGTTCGAATCCAACCAATAATTGTCGTGTACAGGGGCTGGTGCACGTTAAACCTTTTGTGGCTTCAAATGTTCTCACGTTGGATTGATCTCGGATCATTGTGTTGCTCCAGAGCGACGTTATTAAATACCCACCATACCTGTCTTTCCCGTTTGATGTCTGCTTCTGTGTCATTGGTTGTACAAGTACAAATTTTATTCCATATATTTGAATACATTTTTCTGAATTTTACTTATTACATTTTAATTTACTGAATAGATTCAATAAATTTCCTTTTTTATTAAATATTTAGATAATTTCATTGCATGCTAAAACATCTGAGCAACTCTTCTTAAATCAACTATAATTTGGTAGTTTTGAGATGTAATGTATATTGAGCATTGGGGGGGGCGATTACTTGGATTGTACTTACTGGTGAAAAAACAACTACTTTTAAAATATTATTTTTACGGAAGGTAAATTATAATTATTTACTTATTTTCAGCCTTATTTTTTCGTCACGAAATATAAAATATTCTTAATATTTGAGACAAACGAAAAAGGGAATAAAATGTATAGTCAATATGTCAACCTTGGTACGTTTAGAAATTATTTTGGCGTTAATTTTTGGAAATTATTTACGCAACTGAATTATTTCAAATCATTACTAATTGTTTGCTTTTTAAATTTCTGTAATCCGTTAGCTTATATTCCAGAAATACATCAATAGTGAAGAAACAACTATTTTTGTTGCTTTTCGTTTGTCAAATCTATGTTTTAAGACATATCTCTGAATTTTGAAATTGACGTTTTTCTTTTAAAATCGGTTATCAAAATAAGAAAATATTTAATTTTTTTTAAAATTATTTTATGATAATTTTAGAAAATGTTTTTGTTTTAAATGCATACAAGGCATTTATATACAATCTCAATTATTCTGTGCATAAAGACTTTTTTTCTCTCTTACTAAAAATTTTAATTTTCAAAAATATAAAATGCTATATTTGTCATTTATTGACTTGTAAACTTGTATATTGAACGATTATTCACCTTTTTTAGAGTGTGGTAGTTGGAGATGATGATGAATAGGAATTAGAATTTATTAACTAAATGGAACCCGAGTGACGCTAGGTGATTCTAATCACAAAATAACCACATCTAGTGGTTGAAAAAATCCAGGGATTCTTTCCATCTTCAGAAAAGCAAAACATAAAGTTATTTGTTAAATTAGAATCCTTTAAAACAATCCTAATCGTTCTTTCTTGGAATAGAATCCTTTAGAAGGATTTTTTATTTCCTTTTCCTCAGAATATAATCATTTGGTAAGATTCTATTTTTCCTTTCTTGAGAATAGAATCCTTTAGAATAAGATTCTGTGCCGGTCCTTTCCTCAGAATATAATCATTTGGCAAGATTCTATTATTCCTTTCTTGAGAATAGAATCATTTAGAATAAGATTCTGTGTCGGTCCTTTCCTTAGAATCAAACCGTTTGGTAAGATTCCATTTCCTATTGGTCATTTTCTTAGATTAGAATCTTAGAAATATTTTATCGTTGCCTTCCTCAAAACAGAATTCCTTAGAAAGATTTAATAGGTCCGTAACATTCCAGTTGGTTGGAAGTAATGCAGAGAAGACAGCAGGTCACAAGATGGAACATCTCAGTTGCATGGAATATTCCATTGAGTGGCATTTCGAATTAGGTATGCGACATCGATGTCGATGTTTTCAAAACATCGATGCTCTTTAAAAAAACATCGATGTATTTAACATCGATGTATTGGGATCGATGTACTGGGATCGATATATTAGGATCGACGTTTTTGTAACATAGATGTTTATACTTGTCGATGTTTTATTTTTAAATAAAAAAAGTAGCGTTATAAAAATTTAAAAAATAACCAAGTGGCATAATTTTTTTATCTAATACTTTTAGACCAAAGTGACCCAAGGTGAAGGGTCTGAAAAGTAGGGATATGACATCGATGTCGATGTTTTCAAAACATTGATGTTTTAGAAAAAACCTCAATGTATTGGAGCTGATGTCACATCACTAATTGCTAAACCAGTTATAAGAAATGGGGTAAAACGTTTAAATGCACTGAATTTTAAAAACATCGAAAGTTTGGGGCGATGCATTATCAACATCGATGTTTCAAATTTGAACATCGATGTTTTGCTGTCGATGTAGCATCACTAGATGCTAAACCAGTTTTAAGAAATGAGAAAAAAAGTTTAAATACACTGAATTTTAAAAACATCGATGTTTTAATTCTGACAATCAATGTTTCAAAACATCGATGTTTTGCTGTCGATGTCGCATCCCTATTTCGAATCACCCAATTACTCCCATTTCTCCATGGTCCATAGACCAATGCCCACATAGTTACCATTCATTCAGATCAGAAGAAATGGGGATTTCTAAGCCATAGAAACGCCTCTATTCATTAGACCAAGCCCTATTCTTCCACCACAAACCACTTTTACCATTTATTCCACGCCATTTTTACCACCCAATCCTCGGAACATGATTTCGTTCCGAAAAGCACACACAAGAGGTCCTCACGCCATCCCCAGGCGAGGTCCTCCCTCTGCCAGAGGACGGCCATTAATTAAAAGACACGCACGTAACGTGACGCAGTTTTAAATAGTTCGTCCCCTTTTTCTTCTCTCGATGTTAATGAAGAATGAGTCTTCTTTCGTTCCCTCCAATTACGCGTGTTCCGCGTGCACTCTTCAGACTAGATTGAAAGGGCATCGGAGTGTGGTTTCGTTTCTTTTCACAACGGAACGGGGGCGAATTTTCAAAGAAAGGAAAGACACTGCAAACACCTTGTCCTGGAATTTATATTTACATAATCGGGACCCAAATGTTCCTTATTAGTCGCGGTTTTTATTTAGGTATGCGTCAGCTAGGTGGTTTCAGGTTATTGTGTCGGTAATTCGAAAGAACCATTTGCCAATAGCTGACTTCATGCAAACAAAGCATCAGCATATGTCTTTTACCATCGCGATCGGAAATATGATACAAGAGGGAAAATCGAATAGGCTTAGAGTTGGAATTTCTAAAGTTAAGGAATTGGTAAAAAAAAAAAAACAGAAAACAACGAACTCGGATTGGCGACTCTTTACTTGATTCCTTTTCAAACAGGGACATCAAATCTTAGGGACGGAACCTATTGCTCCTCACCAAGACATTTTTGAGTTAGGGCTAGCTATAAAACATGAAGGATAGGTATAAAAATATACAGATCCTACTAAGTGCTCAGAATCGACCCCACGCTAATCATAGCTAACACCAATCTTTTTTTCGTTGAAAACCAACTCGAATGAGAGGCTCTCCGGAGATACGTACCTAAACGGATAGAGCGTAGTATAAACAGTGCGGTGTTAGTTCAACTAGCAACTAGGGATGCGACATCGATGTCGATGTTTAATAAAAACATTGTTGTATTTACCATCGATTTATCGGAGTCGATAGTTATCTATATAAATAAGAATGGAGTGTTTGTTTGTACATTCAATATTTTCGACCCATTTCAAGTTTTCTATCCGTTTTGGACCCTTCTGATGCCGAATCCGCCCTTTTCTCGTTTGGTGTCTGTCTGTCTGTATGTATGTTGTGCTCTATACACGTCCACGCGGTTTAAGATATTTTCATGGAAATTTGCATACAGTGAGTACTTATCTTCATTTAGTGAGTGGCATTGGTTGCGAAAGTCTGTCTGTCCGTCTTTCTGTTCTATGCTCGATTTTGTGTTTGTGTGTTTGTGTAGACATCACATGAATTGTATTCCAGATATTTGATTGCAGTGTATTTTATTTTATACATTATCTATTAGTTTAGTGAATGCAATATTAAACATTTCTTTATTGTTATATTTAGTTGAGTTTCATACTAAAACACCTGAGTAAGTAGACTTAAATCAACCATAATTTGGTAGTTTTGGAAAAATTGGAATGTCTATTGAATATTACGATTATTTCGATTGCTTTACCAGTACTGCTGAAAAAGTAATTTTTCTTTAAAAAGTTATTTTTTTTTATGGAATTTCATCTCTGATACTTCATTTATTTCGAGTCTTATTTTTATTCTTTGCGCAATGAAAACGATTTCCGAATATTTGGGACAGACGATATTTTTCAACAAAACGAGAATGAACAAGATCGCGCGAGCAGTTATATTTTTTCTGGTTCTTTCGCTCTGAATTAATTTCTCATTTCTAAATTTTCTACACTTTTTTTTGTAAGTTGTGGCAACTGTGCGAGATCAAGAGATAAAATTGAATCACAAATTAATATCTTTAGAACAATTTTTTGCGACATCTTTTATTTTGTTTTATTTCGCTGTTTCCTGTTTTAAATATTTATTATTTTAATAAATGTGTTTTCCTTCTCATGACACGCAACAGCACCACAAAGTATTAGACTTAAAAATGTTAGGTAAGTCAGTATAAATTTTCAGTAAATTTTAAGTGTAGTTATGCCATTATTGAAAGAATAAAGCTGTTATTTAAAGAATAATGCCGTTATTTAAAGAATAATGCCGTTATTGAAAGAATAATAATATTTATTAATCCAAACTGGAACTTTTTCCAACATTAAAAAATTCGTTGTAATAATGACAGGAGAAGATTGCAAAATTTCACAATGTCGCATACCGGAGGCAAGAGTGCCACAAGTAAAAAAATATTGTTTTGTTGACTATGAGTGCGAGAGCACTCGCCGTAAATCGTAATTTTAATTAATTGAGTTGAACATGAAAAGAACTTAAGAAAGGGAATTCCAAATCTTCCTATAAATCGTCTTTTATAGTAGTAACCTTAGTATCACCTTTCGTCATTCTGTAGCTTTGTTATACAGCAATTGTGCGATGTATGTGAAATGTATTACATGAATAGATATGCATGTGTAGGATTTGTGTCCAAAGTAAGTTGTAGAAAATATAAAGATGGCGAAAGATGTTAAAATAAATTTTTATTCTACAAAAAACGTAAGTCATTATATATTTTATTATCTCTTCAATCTAGAGTAAACCAATTCAAACCGAGTAAGGTCGGGTATTTTGCTAGTAAATTAATAAACACAGTAAATGACAAATTAAATATTTCCCCTCCCCGGGGAACATTAATGTTTGAGGTTGCTAAACCAGTTTTAAGAAATGGGGAAAAAAGTTTACATACACTGATGCTTAAAAACATCGATGGTTTTTGGACGATGTATTATCAACATCGATGTTTTGCTGTCGCATCCTTACTAGCAACCATCCTAGTGGAAAACCAAATGAAAGTGTCCGTTTTTTCCATTGATCAACAGAAATGTTGCACTTACAAATGACAGTTTATCGCACATATACAGCTTTGCATATCCAGCTGGTGCTTTATGCTCGCCCCGAGTCTCAGGAAGCGGAAACCATACAGACGCCTAAAGTATGGTTTGTTTTATGTTTCTTTTTAGTGTTAAGTTTCGAATGACCACAAGGGATGTCATAAGACTTTCGTCGCGAATATCTCCAAAATGCCACGTCCAATCCAAAAATAGACACTCTCGTGTTGGTTTTCTCCAAGGGATTGCGAGGTATGATTGATGTTGGGTCGAATTTACCCCCCTGTGTTGGTAGCAAAATAAGCTGGATGACTCGACCTAATCATTCGAGTCGCCTCATCGTTTATATTAGGACCTCCACAGGTTGGTAAATTATAAATATACCGACATTATTAGTAAGGATCTGAAAACACAAAATAAAGTATTCTGTAAACATCCACATAAAAGAAGCAACTGGTGGTCCATTCCCTTCCCAATCGGTGTCACTGTTTAGTAATAACGTCGAAATAACTCGAGCTTTTCTCGTTAATCTCTTAACGCGCGTTCTCACGAATCAAGTTTAATTGACCCATTATAGTGGATCGATAAAAGTTGAATGCGACTTGAATCCGTTTTTGTTCACACATTTCAATAGAAACTGATCAACAGTTTAATAAGCGAAAATATAAAAGTTACAATTGAAAAATTATTTATTGAAAAATTATTATCTAGTGAATAAAAAAGGCACTTTTGTTTTGTTTCTCGGATAAAATAAACCACGGCAGATCGTTTGCGTGGAAATTACTCGAAAGCAGATGGCGGATGACTCATCACTTGAACGATAAAGTTTAAATGGGGTCAAACTTTCCTTGATCCACTAAAAAGTGGATCAACTCTATTGAAACAAAGGTTCTCACTATAGTTTTCATTCAGCTTTTGTTCATCTACTCTAATCGGTGAATTAAACCTGATTCGTGAGATCGCGCCTTTAGTGAAAACTAGTCCATGAGATCAATCAGTTCGATCTTCAACAGTCGATTTCTTCAGCGACGTATCAGTTCGGAACCGTTCTCTTTGTCATTCGATAGGTTTCCTCCGTTTTCAGTTTCAAAAATACTCGTCAAAATCTTTTATATTTTATAATACAGGTGCACCTTGTGCACCTAAGTATTTAAATTAGGTGCACATTAAAAAAAACTTAATATAAGAGCATTAATGTAATGTAAACTACTTTATCAGTTGTGTATGTTTATATAGATTAATAGTAGATAGTAAATAAAAATATTTAAACATTTAAATTCTCCCTTCTCTAGCGCACGACTGAAGCAACAGTCGCCTCAACCGAGCCATCAGGAAAATGTTTCGATCATCGGAAATTTCTTGTGGCAGTGGCACAAGTAAACCTACCTCATGTATAAACCCGTTACGGCCCAGCTACTTTATTTTCGCATAGTGTTTACTTAGGGAGATCTTTAGAGCAAGAGAGGTCGATACTACTATTTTGTTCCAACATTAAAATAACATAAAACACGTCCCCCCTTCCATTTTTTTAACATTATGTGCACTGTGTGCACCTAGCGGAAAAAATAAGGTGCACAATTTTATTTTCATGTGCACAGTGCACCTGGGTATTTCGAGCCCTGCCTTAAGGGACTGATCCCGGACCGCCGTCAATAGCCCTTTGTGTCGCTCTAGTACGACGTTAACTAAAATTACCATTACCTTGCCTCCGTTTTCAGAGAGGATGTCTCGATTTCTTCTATCTCCTTCCCAACCTTTACGTAACTCCTTCTCAGTGTGAGAGTGGAGAGATATCTTGGGAGATAAAAGGAGGCCCCTTTTGTTCGGATTTGTAGCATTCCCTCTTTCCTCACCGAGCACGATTCGATCGAGTTTTCGAGGAGCTAGTCTTTGAACTTGTCTTCATTTGTTGTGGGTGAGAGCAAGTGGTTTTGATTGTCTGTTGCAGCGATAATCTCCGTGGATAGAATGTAGTCCCTAAGTTGCTGTTTCATCTTAAGTAAATCACTTTCTCCTTAAGTGCCTAGCATTTTACAACGCATCCATGCCAATTTTATACACTTTTCTTTGTTTGTGGAAGTGGGTTATAGAAGGGGATTTCCCTACTCCTAGCATTCTGTATTACTTTTTAAGGGGGTCCGGCACCTCCATAGGCACCATGTTAAATTCACTTACTTTGGGGGGCATCTCATTTATTCATAAATTACTGTCTTAATCTGAAATTTTTACAGCGTAATATTTGAATACTTTCAAAGACTTTAATACGGTATTTTTATTTTTTTTATTAACAAAATTATAAATTTTTTTTAAAGTTCAAAAAAAAAAAAAATTTAGATAAAATATTAAAAATATATATACATTTTATATCTTATTCCTTGAGTTAAGTGTTTAAAAGTGCTTCATATAAGAATCATAAAAAGTTTCAAGAATGTATCTCAAGTAGATTTTGAGTAATGTGCCCCAAATATAAAAAGTATGTTCTCAGACTAACGTCGCGGTAATAGTGCATTTACTTTAAAAATATTTAAAAATACTTTCAATCAACGGATTTTTATAAATAAGGTATCGTTGTAAAGAAAACAATTCATATTTTCATAAACAGTAATAATCTCAAAAATTATTATTATTATTTTTTTTTAATTTTTAGGTGCGTTATAACGTAATCTGCTTTATAATTCCTTCAATCATAATATGTGGTTATTTAGAGATGTGGTGTGGGGAAAGCTAATGATATCTCTCAGTGGGTTAAGACACGGGAAAGGAGGCTCATACAATATATTTGGTTCCAAAACAGATCTATTTGGAAATAGGTGACATCGGTAAAGCATCAATATAGTTCATTTCGTGGCAGAGGGGATATAAGTTTTTCAGCGAAAGGCTGGGGAAATGCTGTGTTTTCAGAGATGGAAGACACTACGGGGTGGTTGAGTTTTCAACAAGTGGTGCGAAAACTTTAATTTTAAATGTCTGTTCAAATGCTGTTCCTGTCAAGTCGGTACAGACACGGGAAAAAAACCGAACCACCCCTCTTCCTTCGAGCAATTTCAACAGTAGAGCAAATTAAAAGATGGGGTTTGACAGGAACCAACGTCTTCTACACTCTATAACAAAAAAAAATCGACACACCAAGAAGGAATCATCCGATTGCTTTGAAATTTCGTATGCAAAAATGTTTTGACCAAATATGCAAATGAATAAAATTTGGTGTCCAATGAATGAATAGTACGATCTCCAGCGCATCGGAACTGCGCATCCAGCAGATGTATATAAGGAGTTGTTCTTGAACTGTTGTTAAAAATTTCTGCTGCATTGCGATTTAGGATACCTTTTAACGACTGAAAAAATGCCTCGCTGCAGGATTCGAGCTCATTATGAGCGACTTTCAGAGTTTGAAAGAGGTCGTATCATTGGATTGAAAGAGGCAGATTGGGCAAATCGGAGAATCGCTCGTCATGTGTGTCGAAGCGATGCGGCGATTAGAAAATGCTGGCAAGAGTGGGTGGACAATGGCAGATTTCAGCGTCTTGATGGTAGCGGTCGACGTAAGGCCGCGAGGACAGAGTGATTGTCAGATCAGTTGTCACAGAGCCTGATTCATCGCTATCAACCATCAGTCGTGCGACCCACACACGGGTTTCCACCAAGACCATTCACAGACGGCTGAGAGAGCGAAATCTGTTCTCGTACCGACCGTTACGCCACCTGCCATTCACGCCTGCACACTGTCGAGCCAGATTACAAACGGTTCTTGGCTCGTTTAGGCTGGAATGATGCTGATTGGGGACGTATAGTCTTTAGCGACGAATCCCGCTTCCAACTGTGTCCCGACGATCATCGAAGACGTGCCTGGAGACGCCCAGGGCAGCGTGCCGATCCTGCTTTCACTATTGCACGCCACACGGGCCCTCAACAAGGAGTTATGGTCTGGGATGCCATTTCCCTTGATAGCCGGACCCCTTTGGTCGTCATTAGAGGTACACTTACTGCACAGCGGTACGCTGACGACATTCTGAGACCTGTTTTGCTACCGTTCCTTTCGCAGTACCCTGGGCTTATTTTTCAGCAAGACAATGCCATACCACATACGGCACGTGTTGCTATGAACTGTCTTGAAGCTTGTCAAACAGTTCCTTGGCAAGCCAGATCACCAGATCTCTCTCCCATCGAGCATGTCTGGGATATGATGGGAAGGCGACTGCATCCGGTAGGGAATGTTGATGACGAGTCCGACAATTGGAACAAATTTGGCAATAAATACCGCAGGAGACCATCGGGAGCTTTATCGGTCTATGCCACGCCGTGTGACAGCTTGCATCCAGGCTAGAAGCGGGTCAACACCTTATTGAGCTCGGTACTGTAATTCTGAAATAAATCATTCAATTGTTCTGAAATTGTAATCATCTTCTATTCTGTATATAATTTTCCTATCCACCAATTTTTGTGTCCATCTTACAGCTCCTTCTTGGTGCGTCGATTTTTTTGTTATAGAGTGTATTAATTCAAATTCATAAAATTTGAATAAGGGGCTGTCTTTATATTAAATTGAGCACCAACTTCATAATTTCCAATACAAACCCTAAATTTTGCTACACAATTTCGAATCTATATCACAATTTAACTTCAGATACCAAATTTCATGTCATTAGGACTTGCCGTTTCGAAGTTATGAAGACAAAAAGATTGGAGCACCTGATGTTAAATCAGTTTCTTAGACTTTCATGGACATCTTCCTAAATAATATTTCTATAGCGCTGATATTTTGTTCCCTGTTCCGGTTTAGAAACCCAAACACAATCCACCTAGTATTTTATTTAAAAATACTTCTTAGTATGCAATAATAATTATTAAATTAAAATTTGAAAAATTATGAATTGGAACCATAATTATGTTTTGATACGAATCGATTCAGAAGAACTTCTAGTATAACCATGCAAAATTTAAGCTCTTTCCTATAATTAGTTTCTGAGCTACATTAAATTTTCCCAATGGTTGCGATTTTCGGGACAGACCAAAAGTTTATAAAACCCCAGAAAAAAAGGATAATAGTTCTCGGATCGTTTGCACTTGTATAGTAAATATAAAAATTTCCGGATTGCTAAAAAATACGTTTGAAATAGTGTTAAAATTTCAAACACGGTGTTTCCCTTAGAAATTTTGTTGTTTGTGCAAAATTTTATAGGAAGACGTCACCTTATGCAAAGTTTTTGGATTTGAACTGTAGATGTCATTATTCCCATTCAATACATTTTAGGTAATCCCGATAGTAAGTTTGTTAGGGCATTTGGATAGGGGAAGCAAAATCGCTTTCCTTCTGATATGTTTGCACTGAAAATCCTTCTCATTGTAAAATTCGTTTTAGAACTATTTTCAAAATAATAAATCAAATGGGTTGGATATTTTTTCACAGAATCTATGAATTTATTATTGCTTAATTAAATAATATACATTTCATATGATAAAATTAGTCATAATTCATCTAAAATAGTTAGGTTTCTACTACATGGTGTCCATCAAGTGTCTTTACAGCTTCAAAAATCTATTACAAAGGCAAATGACAAGACATATAGGAGGAAATTATCACAAAATGAGATATTCACTACCCTACAATAGTGGACCGGACGCCAGCGGATTTGCATAAGATCCGATTGCTTGTTTGGGGGTGTATTGCCTGGGACCTTTACACTTTGTTCCAGGTAAATTGCTTCCTACGCTCCGGCAATTTTATGGAACGGACGAATGTTACTTCCAGGACGACAACGCTCCATGTCATGTTGCAGCCTCTGTCAAACTATGTTATCAATATATGGATGTAAAACCTCTTGCCTGCTCAGAGGCCCGAACTAAACCCCATAAAACATTTGTGGGACGCGTTAGAACTGGGATTCCCAACCGGTGGTACGCGGAAACGTTTCAGGTGATACGCAAGGATAATACGAGCGACCCAAATATTCAATGAAGTTTGTTCGATTTTTTAGTATGTACAACCACGTTATGCTATTTCTTATGCTATTTGTTACTAGTTACTTGTGTAAGAGTGGTTTTTCAGAAATTTTGTACATAAAAAATAAATATAGAAACAGAGTAAGTGTTGAAGAGAACTTAAGAGTGAAGTTAAGCTCCATTGCTCCTGATATTGATATTTAAAAAATACAAACAACAAGTTTCGCACTAAAAATTGATTTTTGATTAGGTTAATCTTTGTTAGCTTAGTTTGTACTAATTATTTAAAATTATTTGTTTTTAGACCTGTGAGTAAAAAATAAAACTGTAATTTTCAATAATCGTTTTCTTTTTTCTTTTATTGAAACATCATTAATACGAAATACAAGTGCATTAATCATAAAATACGAAACTCTCTTAGTATTTTAATTAAAATAAAACAAGCCATTGGGCACTTTTCTGACATTAGATATAAATGTTTCTAAGAAATATAGGACTGGTGGTACGCCAAAAATTTCAAGTGGTACGCAGTTATTAAAAGGTTGGGAACTCCTGCGTAGAGGAACCCCTGCGCTTACGGAACAGGGAACCCCGTCCGAAATCTAAAGCTGAGCTGGTAACATTCTTGCAGGAGAAATGGACACAAATACCCATATCTCTGCATCCAAACCTTGTTGTAAGTATGCCCAGAAGGGTCACTAGTGCAATTGCAGCACGTGGGGGACCATCCCCCTATTAAAGCATGTATTATTTCCCTTATACCATCACATCTTGCTGTCCGATCCATTATTTAAGGGCAGTGTATATTTAAGGTGTTTTTTGCCTTATTTAATACACCTCTTTAAAGACACCATTAGTTGCACGAAGCACATCAAGACGGTACTCGATTTCTTGCCATGTTCGCTGTAGCATACCCCCATCAATGGTGGTAATGGCATACACGATATCTTTAACGTTATCCCATAGAAAGAAGTCGAGGGGAGTGATATCTTGTGTACGAGGTGGCCAGGGAATTGGGCCACCCCTTCCAAACCACCGGTCTGGAAATGTTTCATTTAGGAACTCACAAACAAGCAGTCCCCAATGTGGTGGTGGTGTATGGGACAAAGGTACGAGACATCACTAATCTAAAGCAGATGATCACAGATGTCATTCCTGAGGGTATGCTACAGCGAACATGGTAATAAATAGAGTACCATCTTGATGTGCTTCGTGCAACTAATGGTGCCTTTAAAGATGTGAATTAAATAAAACAAAAAAAACTTAAATATATACATCGCATTTTGTAATAGTTTCCACTTATCAGTCTTTTCATTTGACTTTGTAATACATTTTTGAAATTGTAAAGACACTATGGACTGTATATTAACAGTACATAATAGTAATTCATTCTATATCTATCTTCGTTTTTGTTGGCTCTTTCATCAGCCATACTTCACCAAAGATGCAATAATGTTCATTTTAGTCTCTGCATAGATTATTTTTTTAAACTATAAAACTAATACGATTTTGTGAATCTTTTTTCAAAAATAGCTTTATTATTCAATTGACACTATGAAACAAAAGATTTATGCTGAAAAAAAAATATAGTTATGCAAAATTATTTTTAACTATCAAAATTCTCCAGTCCAGAAGGTGGTGATTCCAGTTTTCATGTTTTTTGGAATCTGTTGGTTTTCCTCACTTCAAGTATATTTGAAGGGTACATCTACAGGGTGTCCATGTACCCTGTACATGTACATGGTGTATAAAAAAATTTATTGTCCGTGTTTTTTTTAAATTATTGAATTTATCCTCTGCTTATAGTTTTATCGACTCTAATTTTTAACGTTTTATTTTCTTCGCACTCAAGTTGTGCGATAATAAAGTTCCACGTCATTTTGTTCTTCATTCCAAGATGAATTTATCACACATTCACACAGAGAATTGCGCTGTTTGAGGCTTTTTTTTAATGTAATTCATATAAAAGATGTAAAGAATTTTTACGACATAAATATCCAAATGATTCAATACCGAGTAAAGATACGCTGTATAAACTTATTCAATAATTTGTTGCATTATTAGAAGTGAATGAACTAGACTCTTGGTTCCAACAAAACGTTGCAACCTTCCATACAAGTTATGAAACCATGGGCATGCTTCAAGATATTTTTGGCGATCGACTCATCTCAAGAAACCTTTGGTCACCTCGTTCCCCTGATCTGAGCATCCCTTACTTTTTTTTTGTGGGGATAGTCAAAGAACAAAGGTTATGAAGATAATCCATAAACAATAGGTGATCTGAAAATTGCCATTACTCAAAGGATACAAGAAGTCACTCCCAGTATCTTGAAACTTGTTCCTAAAAATATGCGCAAACATCTTCAGCTCTGCATCCAAAAAGAGGGCGGAAATTTTAAACATTTATTATAAATATAAGTTCAATTTTTTTCCTACGTTATGTTAAAAGTGCTTTTTACCATTAGCATAAAAGTAATTGTTTTAAAGTTTGTTGATTTTGTATAATAAATCGTCAGTACGGGAACTTTTAGGACACTCTGTACAACAGTCAGTGCGATTTTTCTATTTATGTGTTAAACAAAACTTCGGTTTACATCCATTAAATTAATTTCAGCGTTTGTTTTTGCAACTCCAATAACCCACCTCCCCGGCGAGTGTAAAAACGTTCAATTAAGAACCATTCGCAAACTATTGGCGACTCGAAAGTGAACGCAGTGAACAGTTACTTCACATCGAAGCAGGCGTTTGTTTACAACCAGAACAATGCTCAGGTCTTGAGGACGAAAGGTGATACAAAAATAGTGATACACACGGCTTATCGAGATGGAAGCTCTTGGAGCTGCCAACGATTGTTTGAGTGCACATCGAAGGATGCAGTTCTCAAACCTTCCACTATTATTTTACGCTTATTGTGCTCTTCATTCTACTAAACAATTTGATTACAACAGGGACAAAGAGTCCTTCTAACGTGAAGTCACTTCAAGCGGATGAGTACGCTAACACATGAATTGAGCTTTTAGTGTCCCCTTTTAATAAATGGGTGTACGATATATTTCTAGAGGCGTTTAGTTATCTTGTCTCTTCAGATTGTATCGTGATTAGCTTTTGATAAGAATAACGCACTTCACCCAGTTTATCAACAAAAGTGATATTCATCCATCAAATAATATTGACACTAGCAACCCTCCCACACTGGTGCGATTTACGATGATGGAAATTTTTAATCGAGATCTTATAACAATTTTTTTTTTGCAGACGACGCAAGTCGTTTTTTTTCCTGACGTCGATACGAAAAGATTTCGTTTTGACATGACACGTCAAAGAGCCGGTAAATCTGTCCGGATTTCAGATAGTTGTGAAGGTCCGTTATCTAGATTACGCAGTACTATATCTCTTCTGGGAAATTTTTGCCCTGCTTACCAACACTCGTAGAAGGGTCGTTACACCGGACACGATGTTCACCGACAGACGCTTTACGACCGTGATCAAATATTTAGCAGGTCCGTTTCTTCTTTCAATTGCTCCCCTGTAAACGTCACTTCAAGGCTCCCTTTTGCTATAGGTCGATGCCTTACACCCCTAAAGAATGATCAACACATGTTCTATAGAATGGCAAAAATCGAATCAAAATTCGTCAAGGGGTTCTTCAGATAAGTCCAGTAAAGCAGAAGTCTATCGGAAACTTTATTTATAAGAGGCATAGATTCTAACTACACGACAAACAAAAACTGAACTGAATTTAAGACAAAATATTCCTTGTAAAATTAATACAAAGATAATTGTATTGCATTTTAAAGAACTTTCTCTGACTTTGGTATTTTTTATTATGGTTAACTAGTTTTGAGCTAATAATGCTCATACTTTTGAATTTTAGAATGGATTATTAAAGTAATAAAATCAAGTCAATCTCAGTTTTATCCATAGTGCGACCACAGCTCTCTGTTCTTTCTCGTAGGGAATGATAGTCAATAGCCCATTATGTTGCTCCAGTAAGACGTTAATTAAAATGCCTACCGATCACAGCGAAAAAAATAGATCTCAGTCAACCCGAATATAAGCCCGTTGTGTTACTCTAGTACGACGGTAATTGCAAATTACCAACCTGAAAATATATTTAATTTTGGTAATTTTTAATTAACGTCATACTAGAGCTACACAACGGGCTATTGACGACGGTCCGGGATCAATCCCCTAAGGGAAAGATTCGAGGACAACACCTCGTAATTTTGAGCCACGGTCAGATGACGAAACAACACCTGAGCTGCCACCCCACTCTCCAAACTTCCACGCCAACCCAACGTGAGGACTTTCGGCCACGACAGATTTAAGGTGCACCAGCCGCCTCTACACCATACGTTTACAAACATCCATGCCCGAACCCGGATTCGAACCAGGAACCTTCCGATCTAGAGGATAACACCTTAACCACTATACCTGTTGGTCGGCTCTCCTTTTTGGCATGCACTATATTGGTAAGGTAATTTTAATTAACGGAGAAACACAACGGGCTATTGACGACGGTTCGGGATCAATCCCTTAATTGAAAGATTCGAGGACAACACCACGTCCTTTTGAACCACGGTAAGATGACGAGACAACACCACGTCCTTTTAAACCACGGTAAGATGACGAGACAACACCACGTCCTTTTGAACCAAGGTAAGATGACGAGACAACATTTGAGCTCACACCCCACTCTCCAAACTTCCACACCAACCCAACATGAGGACATTTGGCCACGGTATATTTAAGGTGCACCAGCCGCCTCTACACCATACGCTTACAAATATCCATGCACTGACACGGATTCTAACCAGGAACTTTCCAAGCTAAAGGCTAACACCTTAACCAGCACATCGGATGGTCGGCGCATTTTATTGGAAACGGGTAAAATTTGTATACATAGATGCTCATATTCATTCTAAGAGGATTTAAATAAGGTATGAAATGTGAATACGGCATTTCCATTAATACATTCCAGAAAAATATGAATTTTGTTGTGCACGGGTCTGCCAATAATTGTTATTAAGTTTTCATAATTAGTAAGGTAAGACGCTTCCGTTTTCCTAGCCTTCTCTCAAAATACCTTTTTCTATTTCCTTGTTAGTCGCAAAATCCAATACCTTAAAAAGGACGGCTCTAATCATCACGAAATTTCTGAGTCTTCCCGGAAAGTTAATTTGGAATAAACAGCGGAGTCATTAAATTGGGGGAAGCATCATATTTTTGTATATGAAAAGCTGTTGTAGCCATTCTTGTAACCTTCACGTAATTATTTTCATAAAATCTAAACATCTTAAATAGTTTTTTTTAAACTAAGTTTTGCGTCACGTATTTGCTTTTATATGTATTTTTGACCATAATTTGCAAATGAAATAAAAATATTAAACTTTTTTTGAACTTTTACCTTGATTTTATTTTAAGGTTTTCTTAAAATAAAGAAGTTTTCGTCTTTAGCGTCTTAAAGAAATTTCTCGGAAGGGAAGCGTATTCCTCTAGAATATAACACACACGTGGCATAAACAGTAACTAACACAATCGGCACAATCTGATCCCTCTCCAAGGAAAAGATTCGAAGTCAATAAAGACCTTGCTTCGTTGGCCTGCACAATCACCAGATCTCAAACCCATTGAGAATGTCTGGGATGAGATTGAACGGGGCATCAGGCAGTTGGATCCAGTACCATCTACCTAAGGAATTGGTAAGTGCAGTTCGACGGATATGGTCTCAAATTCCTCATACCACCAACTAACATCTCATGGAAACAATCAAGAAGAATTCATGAAGTATTAAGTGCAAAAGGGGGTCCAACATTGTATTGAGGGGGTGGTCATAGTAATTTGGCCACTCAGTGTGTGTGTGTGTATATATATATATATATATATATATATATATACACACTTTATAATAGTACTTTACTATTATAAGGAATAGTAGTATTTGTCCCAACATGCCACAAATATTCAAAGCATTCCCAAGCAATAATTTTATTTACATGGAAACATTCGTTTGAAATTTCCCAAGCCCATATTATTTTTCCCCCTCTTACTTCTTTATATTTATAATACTAAATGTGTGTGGGTACTTTAAATAGTCTGTATTTTTATTTTAAGAGTTTGAGCCAATTCTACCTTTTTTCAGTCCTTTACAATTTGACATATGAGCTTTACTTGTAAAAATACTTAGGCTCATCCCTGAATTCTGTCCCGCTTTTTCATTTTTTATCTTGTAAACTTTCTTTCAGAATTTTGAGAGCACAATATCAAGTAACGAACCAGAAACCGAAACGAAAACGTAAAAGAGACATCTAATACAGCAATGAAACTTTAATTTATCAAGAAAATTCAGAGAACAGTCGTACGAACTGGCTAGGGAATAGGACTGAAAAGTTATAAAATAAACGCTAGAGACCGTAAAACGTGAAATTTTACATTTTGAGGAATAATGTTTCATTTAAAAAAGAGAGAGATGTTAAAGGGCGAGTTTCGGGACAGAGCTCAAAAGGGAACAAAAATCTTTGAACTTTTCAAGCCAGGGAACAAAGTTCCAACAAGGTTCAAGGGAACAAAGTTCCACTGAAATGTTTTCAAATAACAATAAAACTTTTACTAATATTTAAAAAAACTTCAAAATGTGAAGAAGTTTTGGAACTGAGTCCAATAGCAAAAACGAATTTCAGATAAACTATGCATAATGGGGATGATTCTGCAGTTTTAATAATGATGCTTTTGCGCCCACTAGTTTCTGGTCTCCAAGACCGGCCGCACACAGGAGCTACTAGAGCTGTTACTAGAGCTTCAATTATGATTTCTGAATTCTGTATGTCTCTATTTTCCAATTTCCAAATGTGACAGCTGTTTTCACGTCGGCAGACAAAGTAGCTGCATTTAAAGACAAACTGAAGTTGTGGGAACGGAGCGTGAACAGAGTCATTTTGGACATGTTTCAGACATTAGCGGGGATTTTAGGCGAGACTGAGCCTGCACATTCATTCCCCCAATTGGTGCACGATCACCTGTCTTTGCTTTTAAGAGTCCGAGCGTTACTTCCCAACCACAAAAGACCCACGAACTGGTAAGGAATGGATCCGCGACCCATTTATCAACAAATCAGGCAAATCAAGCATGTCTGTGCAAGAAGATCAACTGCTGGAGATTGTTAATGATGGCGGGCTGAAAACTACGTTGGAGACAACATCTCTGTCAGTGTTCTGGATTAAAGTCATGGCGGAATACCCTGAGATTGTCACCACAGCACTTTAATCCCTATTGCCATTTCCGATAACCTATTTGTGTAAAGCGGGGTTTTCTGCAGTGATAGCAACCAAAACAAAACAACGGAATAAACTGTACATACGCAACACACTTCGGGTGTCATTGTTGCCCCCAGACGAAACCAGAAACTATTACCCCCAGACGAAAACAGTCTCGTTGCAAAGAAACAAGCTCAGGATTCTCATTGATTTAGCGTTCTAATGAGTTAAAATATTAAATCACTTTACATTCATTTTTTGGTGTAACTGTAATTTGTTTTGAAGGCATGTTTAAATACAATTAAATTAAAATTATTAAATCAAAACAATCTAAAATATAAACAATCAACGTCCCCCCCCCCTCAGCGGACCGTGTTGAAAGTATCAAATGTTGATCCGGTCCGTGGCGATAAAAAGGTTGGTGAGCACTGTGCTATACGATAGGTTTCAGCGATATGCATGCCTATCTAGATGGACAATCTCAAGTGAAAGGGTTTGAATGCACTTTGTTTTGATATAGCTGTAAAAGTTGCGTAATGTGCCTCCTTGTATAAAGGATGTGGAACGGCTTCACGGATTCGAGCAATTCTTGTGATCTTACTGTCTTTAGTAAACACATGGATCTGGGATACCCAAACGATCTGCTTTCATCTCATTATTCTATTCCCCAATTCCTTTTTCACTTGATGCTGTATGACTTGTGTTTGGAACAGCTTCAGAGCAAATAAGGCTCCAGAAAATTAAAAATCAACCCATCTTGTTTAAAAGCATAATTCGATCTGAATGTTTCTATGCTTCGAAATTTACATCTGCGGATTAACAAAGCAATTCTCAATGCAATTCTCGAATCGCATAGAAGATGTAACATAGCAAAAATGCGTGCAGAAACACAGTTTTGCACACAATCGAGTTTAAAGTTGGAAAGGAGTTTTGGTAATGGTAATGGTAATGGTAAATTTAGTTAACGTCGTACAAGAGCAACACAACGGGCTATTGACGACGGTCCGGGATCAGTCCCTTAAGGGAAAGATCCGAGAAAGGAGTTTTGGAAACAGGTCTGTATTTGACAGTACCTAACAAAAACCCTTGTATCTAGAAAACCATTTTGATTACTTACAAGATCTTCTCATCGTTTAAAAGCTCCAAAGTTGGAAAAATTGAATTAACAAATAAATTGATATTCTGGTTGATTTTCTTGATTTCTACTGTATACATACACCTTAAAGTTTGTTGAGAAAGTTTTGAAACACCCTGTCTATACAGGGTGTAATAGAAGATACGTCTTAGTATATTAAAAAAAACCTAGTTTGTCAAAAGATTAGACTAACCCCTTGGGAAGGTTGGGCGTGTTATGAATGACTAAAATTATTGTAGCTAAAGCAAAATGAATTCAAACCTTTGACAGAATGGTTCCATTACGAGGAAATGATTGAATTTTTTCTTTCGTCGATCTATTCAATGAATCATTACATTATCGAGTGCAAAGATTATTTGGAAGGACAGACGAGATGTTCTTAATGTATTACTGGTTATTGAAATCGCGTTGATTTCAAATGAGAGTTGGCAAGACACAATAATTAATTTCTCATCTATAATGTCACGTTCGAGTATATTTACTTCGAGCAGCGATTTGGAATCGAACATTTATCTCGAAGTGAATTGAACAAATCTTCCAACGTTGCTTTTTCAATCGATTGAGTTCATATTCAAATTTTACAAAGGGTGATGTTTATATCCCCACTTTGAACCATACCTAATTTTAATTTCTTATTCTTATAATTCTTTTATATTTATTTTTAGTTTAATTTTAATTGTGTACGTGCGAGATGCTCCTTGTGTATTCTAATAATCTGCTAAAATAATTTTAACCCTTACGCTGCGGAGTTTAGATTTTTTTTTTCAATCGTCTCAACGGGGACGACTATTTTGCTTGCATGTCCTTACCTAATTATCTAACTTGAGCGATAGAACCTTGGGTGGCATGTACGACTGACGCTTTCTTTTCATAGTATTGTGTAGCGTATCGTTTGATGTCACCGGACCGTCCTTCTGCCTTTCCCCCAAAGCACACGGTTAACAGGGTAGCATACCAAACGAAAGGAGGGATTCTCTAGATGGTCAGTCGCTATCTTCTATTCGATGCTAGCGGTCACTTGAGAAGGGGATAACATCCACCGTACACAGATCAATACCATGCCGCTGTTGTAAACGAAATTTTAGTGGTAAAAATTATCTACCTGTTATTAGTGGTAAAAATTATCTACCAGAATATTCCATGTAGAACATTCTAGGTGGAATATTCCAAATATATTTTTTTTCTTTCTGTGTGATCCATCTAGAAACACGGAATGTTCAGGATGGATCACGCGAATATGTACAGAACGAGTAACCCTGTAGAAAATATATACGAATGAGTAAAGCAGTTAAATAACAAATCACATTCCATTAAGCAGATTATTACAATACTAAGAGCATTTTGCCATGCGCACAGTTAAAAATAAATAATAAATCATAAGAGAGGATTGCAAACATATTGATAGCACTTTTTCTGCAACTAAAGGGTAAAAGATGTGGAAATCTATTTGATTTATTTCTATGAATTTTGAAACAATATTTTACAATTTCCTTTAGAAATTAATGTTTTGTATAATTTTTACACCTGATTGAGAAAACTGTTCTCAAAAATAGGCTCTATTAGATATCTAAAAGCTTTTAATCTAAATCTGGATAGCTGAAAAGGTTTTTCACGATTTTGATTTGGCTTGGCCCTCTACGGTCATTCTTTTACTACACTGGACAAACCTTTCGGATAAACTATAGCAATTAGTCAGAACACTTTTTAAGTACCAAGAATTGACGTCATTATTCAACAAACTCATATCACTACATACTCATTTATACTCATATCACTACATACTCATTTATACTCATATCACTATAATTTCCTAAACGACACTTCTAGAATTTGACTCTTGAAACTGTCATATTACTGCATAGCTTTTCTCTTTTCTAGACAGTTTCCACATCAGTCAAGGATATCTGAAATATTCCATCAGAAGAAAGGCTGATATGTGTGTGTGTGTGTGTGTCCCACAAAACAATCCTCCAAGAACATAATATACACCAAGAACATTATCCATTATTATGAATGGATATTAAATATGAACATTATAATGAAACGATAAAGAACAAATGAATGTATAAATAATATTTTACATGCCATTTGAAACTATGTAATTAAATAACAAACTACGCATAAACAACAAATGTTTTTTATTTAGAAAAATTAATTTCTATAGTATTATCTGAAAAAAATAATAGCATTTTATAGTTTTACATACTTTTACAGTTCGCAATTTCTTTAACGAATAAAATGTACGCTGGGACAGCAACTCCTAAGAAAGGCTTGTTTATGTTCATTGAAATAGCTCTCTATATGTAACATCTAAATTGTAAAATTAACCGAACGAAAGAAAAAAATACTGTCGAAGGGCTTAATTTTCGAGATAGTTGTCGATAGTTTTAGCCTAGACTGAACAGATACTGGCTAGACAATAAAAAGTTATTCATGAAAGTAATGCTGTAGATAGAGTATTCGTTGGTTTAGCGATCCTTTTAAATACCAACAACTGCACACAATTTAACAATACGCATTGTGCAAATGATCCTTGCATGTAACACGAAGGAATAAGGTCATTTCAAGACCTACAAGTATATCCTCTCTCTTCATTTCCACATTGCTTACTTACACATCTCTCCTATCAATAAAGTCGCCTTCCCAAGAGTTCGTTGATAAAGAGTCCCTTCTCCCTCTCATTGAAGCTCTCCTTAATTTTCAATCTATCATGATACCTTCGGTCAGAAGGGATCGAATGGAGAGACATTAAAACTCGATTATCAAAAATCGATTCTTCCGCGAACCTTCTTTGAATAGGTCTAATAATTCTTAATAATCGGGTGTTTGCGAGCTTTTTTGCTTCGGGAAGAGCAAAGAGGAGATTTTCTATTTCATTGCCACCACGAAATAAAAGAGGTAGCTAAGTAGAAATTTCATTAACGTCGCACTGGTGCAACACAACAGCCTATTGGAGACCAATCGGTACGTCGCACTGGAGCAACACACCGGGCTATTGGCAACGGTCCCACTCAATTCCTGAAGAAAAATATCCAATTACAACACCACGTAACTTTGAACCACCGTCTGATGACGAGGCAACACCTGAGCTGGCACCCCACTCTCCGAATTTCCACACCATGCCAACGTCAGGACATTTGAGGCCACGATACATTTAACGTGCACCAACCCCAGCGTACAGGATGGTCATGGGTTGGATTTCGTTTTGAAGTCACAACCCTCTTGTTCCTAATCCGCTTCTCCACCATCCGGGCTGCCTCGAAAGAAAAAAAACTCGTGGACCGAAGCCCCGAATAGTGCTGTAGGCCTCGGCGTTGAGTTTACCATGAATTTGGATCAAGTATCCCAGTCCATACCAGGAGAAACACCCCCAGACTATAATTCCACCTCCGCCGAACTTTCCTGTGGGCCCAATGCATTCTGACAGGAGAGATTCTCCAGGCAGACGCCAGACACAGACTCTACCATCCGAACGGTAGAGGGTGAACCTTGGTTCGTCGCTCCAGAGAACCCTTTTCCACTGATCTACGGTCCACTTTCGGTGATCTTTGCCCCACATTAACCAAGCAGCGCGGTTGGACTTTGTGATCAAAGGCTTACGGGTGGCAGAACGACCATGAAAACCAAGCAGATGTGCTTCCTTACGGATGGTATTTATCGAAACAACACTCTCGGATATGCTTGTTGAAACTCCTGGAGTATTTGGGCCATCCGTTGGGTACGGTTATTCCGAATTTCTCTGGACAGCACCCGTCGGTCTCCCAGTTTTGTGGGTCTACCGACTCGAGACACTTTCCGATAATCACCGTTTACATTCCACTTCAGAATCACACAGCCGGCAGTCGATTTCGGGTCATTCAGCTCTCTGGATATGTCCCTTAAGGATTGGTCATTTCTGTGATACACGACGATTCCACCTTTCTCGAAATCAGATTACTTCGTGGCATCTTGCATGCGACTCATGCCAATGTTGTTTCTTACACTATATTTAACGGCGTAGGGCGTGACGTATATCAGTACCGCAGATATCGCCATTTGCATGGGTGTCCAAATACTTATTGATAGATATTAAAAAACACACCATATACAGTGAATAATCAATGAACGAATGTTCATGAAGAAACAATAAGCTTTTCTCAACTTTTTTTTTTCCATCGGTGTTTTAACTTCACCGTATAACTGTCTTACGAGAACTCTTTCTTCGCCACCTCACCCCGTGGCTTCCTCCTCTCGTCTCCGTTTTAGTTTTCTCGGGGGAAGTCCGTCTCCTTCTTGGAATGTCGACTCTGAGGTTCTCAATGACACCTGCAACATTAAGCGGTGTGAACACCACAGCTTTTAACCCCCTCTTTGCATCTCGGAATCATTAGAAAATGACGAGTGTGACAGGTTGAGGAAGAAGTCTGATTCCATGTCAACCCTACGATAGATTTAAAGTCTTTCTGGCCCTAGTTACCACAGAATTGTAAACATACGTGTTCAGCCCATCCGCCTTTCTCTCTCACAAGATAATTCAGGTGGTGACTTGTTTTCGAGTGGAGGGTGATCGAAATCACAGATGTGAGAATACGACACCGACTGGTTATGGAAAAATCTAGCAACAAAAAGTCCGCGTGATATCATCTCTTTTCAGTCGCCAACAAAAGCTGCGTCAGAAATAAGGCCTCTCATTTGTGCATATATTTCCTTTTGCTTGTCAGCGACAGTCGCCGAATGTTTTGTCTATGTTTAATGGGGGTTGCGGCGCAATGCTAAATTGAAGGCGACAAAGAGAGTTTTTAGGCCCCGTTCACATGAGGCGTTTCAACGAGTGTATAGCGAGGCTTGCAAGGTCCCGCCGTTTAATTATCTATATATATATTTCTCTTACGTGGCACGCAAAAAAGACGTTATTTGTTACCGCGTTGTGGCAACATTGTGCGATTGTTTGTTTACTAGGAGCCGCGCGCCTCATTTAAATCTATAGCGTTATCGGATGAAATTGACGAGCTGTTGCGGTTTGTAATAGAAATCTAAGAAAGCGGAGGATCTTTTCAGGGCTATTTAAAAAACGGTCCTTTTCAAGGCTAACAATTATAGTACAACAAGACGCGTGCACTACTACTTTCGACAACAAACTCAGTCAAAATGTGTATGGGTGGCTCGAGTACTGGGGAAATGTACACACAAACAACATGCTGGGTATTCAATTTCCAAAGCAGCGCTCACATTGCGAGTAAAAATTTGCTCAAAGTTTTCATTTAAATTCTGATTCCAGAGGTACTGTATATATCTTTTATGTAATACAACAAATTTAGATTTGAAAAATATTTTTTTTTGGAATATCATATTTTGTAATCAATTCCTTGCACGTAGGCGCTAATTAGCGCGTTTGTAAATCGTTATTATAGCTTCATCATTCGTAAGGCGTATTTCGCATGCCATAAGGCATTTCACGAGTTTCAGGATGCCTGGCATGCATATAACACGTATTGAGGCTGACAATCCAAACGGAAGACTTGCTCAAAGATTGTACCATGAAAGCTTTCTCAATAGACTCCAAATATTTAAAAATATTTGAGCATTTGTAACACCAGTTGGACATGCCAAACAAAATCATTTAAACATCATAGATCCGTGTATTTAAATAAAGAGGTATTTATGAAGATATTTCTTTCTTGAAAATTATATTAAATGTCACAAAAATAATCTCCTATATATTAAAAAGGTGTTTACATATCCATGAGAAAGTAAGGAAGAAAAGGGATTCATCCCTAGTAAGGACCGGATAATTTACAAGTAATTCTTAACTTTGAATACAGCTATTTATCTCAAGCATTTTGTTAAAACTAAGTATCCAGTTTATGAAAGTGGTCTATTCAATGGGGAAATTTTGGTTTCAATACTTGAAGCTGTGTTTCATATGAAAACTGCTCCCGGCTTGTGTACGAGTATACTTCAATTTAACAATGTCAAATTTCCGACAAATATAGATTTTTCCAACTGCATTGATTGAAGGAATCCATGGCTTCTTTCAAGCTTTAGAAAAATTCCTTTTGTCCTTTCCAAATAACATGATCATTTGGAAAGTTTGTTCTGATATTACTAAGAACATAATTCTTTGGATAGATCTATAGTCCTTCTTTCCTTAGAAACAATTTTTTTTTAATATTACATTGGTCTTTTCCTTAGAATAAAATCCTCGGGAAAGAATGTACTGATACTTTACTTATAATACACAATCCTTTGAAAAGATTCTATTAAACCTTTCCTTAGAATAGAATCCTTTGAAAATATTTTATTGATCCTTTATTAGAATAAAATTATTTGAAAATATTGTATTGGATATCAGAGCTAATTAGAAATTCTGCAGGGAAGTTTGAAGATTGCAAGGTGGAATCCTACGTGTGAGCGCCTCAGAAGGTTAACTAGTGAATTGGATTGTTTTTCCAAAAATGAAAAAGCTCTTTTTAAAGACTCGAGGCAATCGATTTTTGAAGCCAGAGAATGGGTTACGTAAGAGGCCACCGTAAACATTCTGGAACAAAGAGCAAACCCTTTTATGGAATGTTTGCTTCGGAAAGTGTGCTCAGGCATAAAAGTAAAAGTGTTCCTCGGCTCGCAGATAAGTTGGGAAACACACCATGAAAAGGGAAAACGAGAGCGCTCCACAAGAATCACCTATAAAAAGTCTCCTTGGTCTAGAATTCGTTATCCTTCCTCATCTATTTCGCGTAGTTAGGCCTATGGGCATGTCCCACGCTGACAGGTGATTCTCGTATTTCTATGTCCCTTTTCTTGGGTCTAAATACATGAAATGCGCTTATAAAATTGCATTTAAGGTATCAAATTTAGAGGATGAATCAAAATATTTAAGTTACATTTCGGAATAAACTCTCCTATTTTTCAATACTTAAAGATAAAGCATATACTATACTTGTTATATGCAGCATAAGTATATGCATATACATCTGGTGCTACAGCAGTCGTTCCAATGAGATTTCCATTCTCTTTAATAAATTTTTTATTGTTTAACAAATACCGACAGTATTTACAACATCACCAGGATGAATATTTACAGTAAAGATCGGGCCCACGCCCAAAATCGCCGGGAACGGATTCCTGCGTTTTGCCAGCAAGATTACAGCATTATAAGTGCGTCTTTAGCTGCTGTTGCTAGCCCCAAACCCTAAAAGGGACTAGGGTCATGTGACACTCCGAAACCAATCGGGATCTTACACGTTAAACTTAACATACACCAGACACCCTTCGAACGAAGCATTCGGTACATTTCCCCTGGAAGCGGTACCATTAATAAATTAGAGCATCTGACAAGTGAAAGAACTTTGTTATAAACATTCTCACGAAGACGCTTTTCGCCCCTTTCGAACGTAACATCTCACCACTTAAAATCTTTGAAATAGAGATGAATTCCTTCCTGCTTTTAACTGAAAGATGAATTTTCCAACCCTCACATATATGTAAGCACAAGAATAACAACAGTTGGTTTAGGTGACTAGAGAGCAGTTGCCCAAACCCAAATCCTATTGGCCTTTACGTAACATCATATGGAGTAATGGAATTTCAATCTACAAATAAATGTCTATAGGTAAGAATTGAAATTTTTTTTGAGAATTAAAGTTCGTATCTCATGTTCCTCGCCCAGAGCTGTTGGAGTCAAATGCCTTCGACTTGTTGACGTACATTACATCCTACAAATTCCTTACAATACGATTGCAAATTCTCTTGATAGTGTTATTGATACTTATTTGATCACTTCAGAGCTCAATTGGGTAAGCTCGTCGACTGACGGCCTGGAGTCCAGGGACTGGGGCAAAACAAAAAAATAAAGTATTAAAGGAAGGATTTTCAGAGTAAGCAAATCAAATTGAAAAAACGCAGATTTTACTTTTTACTTATTACAGTTGACACATAGTGGAGTTGCCTTAGAGTCTAATATATCGCCATTTTAACAACGTTTGAAATTTAATCTAATCAGCGTTGACCAATTTACCATCTATATGTAAATAAGAGCGGAGTGTTTGTTTGTACATTGAATATTTTTGCCGACCAACCGGTCTAGTGGTCAAGGTGTTGGCCTCTGGATCGGAAGGTTCCTGGTTCGAATCCGGGTCAGGGCATGGATGTAAATTGTGCTGTCCTTTGTTAGGGACAATGATGGTCCACCCATTGGGTGCCCCTTCACAAGTGACAATCACTTCTGGCCTTGTTTAAGGCTACAATGACTTCGGTCAATTCTGTACTGTATTGTATTTGTCTTTGCAATCTGTACCCAGCCTTGCCATTGGAAATAAAAATGAAAAAACATTGAATATTTTCGACCCATTTCAAATTTTCTATCCGTTTTGTACCCTTCTGATGCCAAATCCGTGTCTGTCTGTCCATCTGTTGGTATGTATGTGCCCTATTCACATCCACACGATTTAATATATTTTCACGAAACTTTGTATACTCTGAGTACTTAACTTCATTTAGTGAGTGAACTTGGTTGCCTCACTTATTGGCGTAAGTCTATCTGTCTGTCCATCTTTCTGTTCTATGTTCGATTTTGTGTTTGTGAGTTTGTACAGGCATCACTGAGGCATAGACTCAGCATGTGCGCACAACTTCATGTAGCTTCTGCGGATCGCTCGGATTTAAGATCTATCACGCGGTTAGGGGAAAAAAGCATGAATCTTAATGTGGGAAACATCATTAATTGGTTAGTGATTAAAAACTCTCGTCAGCACTATGATATCCAATTGACCCAAGTCCATTCGTAAACCCACACCTTTCTGAGATCTTACAACAGCGACACTACCACATGCTCTGTGTATTTCGTTGGAAGATCGACGAAGGATCCGTTCAGGAAACACTCCGATACCATCCCCTCCATCTAGCTTGACAGAAAAAGTATATGATAACTTAACCGTTACATTGCTGTGCTTAGATTTTTTTCAATCATCTCACAGAACGGCTCAAAATGCCCAAACTATTTTACCTAATTACCTAACTGGAGCGATAGAGCCTTGAGTGGCATTTACGACCGACGCTTTCCTTTCATAGTATTGTGTGGTGTATCGTTTGGCACGAGAGAGATATCACCGAAATGACCTTCTGTTTTTAACCCAAAGCGTTCACACTTCACGGTCGACAGGGTAGGGTACCGAAACAAAGGAGGAACTCTCTAGAAGGTCAGTCGCTGACAGCTCATAAATGGTGATTGATGCCAGCAGTCACTTAAAAGAGAGATAACATCCACAGTACAAAGATCTATACCATGCCGCCTGTGTAAACAAAATTTTAGCTGTAACAATAGTCTACCTGCCGCAGCGAAAAGGTTGAAACAATATATTGCAATTATAGTTTACTACCTGAAATGGTACTTTATTCCTGAAAAGCTCATTTTAAAGTATCCTTTGCGTAGCCGGAGAGCAAAGCGAGTTTCCCGTTAGTATCCAACTCTTGCAGATAATGTAGAGACGGCTTCGCCACCTGTCCGCGTAAATGGAAAGTGTGGAATCCTCTTTCCCACTCCATTACACTCCCCTCATATTTAAACCCCCCTCTTCACCGAGGAGTTCGTGGAGAAATTCCTTCTCGTCCCATTAAGCGATCGCGTTGCACTTAATTCCTTTTGTCTCATTCCGCAGTTCATTAGACTCTCTCATCGAATGCCTCCCGGAAACGTTAAAAAGTCGGAAATGCTAATCGAAGCTAATATGCAAAAGGGAAATCAGTAAGGGAATTTTATTAATTGAATGGCTTGGATGAATTTGGGGTACAGTGATTGCAGTCTGTTTATCTGCAAACAAAATCGAGTTTGTTTCGCGAGACGTTTTGATTTGAAAGTGGTTTCGCGTTTCTGTCTGAGCAATTCTGCTGAATCAGAGATTGCTGTCCTCCGGCAATTAGCTTTTTTGCCATCTATCAAATCTAGAAGAAAGTCAAGAGTTTCAATTAGGAGGGCTCTTTTAAAATTAACCAACTGATTACGAGGCATGGAGCCATGAGAGAGTATCAGCACAGATGTTTTGGAAAAACAAATATGAGTAAATGCAGACGAGAGTAGGAATCGGTGGAACACAAAATCTACAGATGCAGACAGTGGGACGACATTAGAGTCAAGTTTTTTTCTAGTAACTATAGACAATCTGACAAAAAATTACTGTTCACTGACAAAAGAACTAGGCAAGGTATTAAAAACATAATGAGAGTAATCCTGGACAACAGGATAAAGGAAATGGAACAGATATGACAATCAGGCCTATAAACTGAGACTCGACCAGTGGGCTTGGACATCGGACATTGGACTCGGAGATTAAACTTAAAAGACGGTCTTAAAAAGTTATAAAAAACGGCGCATTATATAGTACAGCCAGTACTCTTCTGTACTCAAAATGTAATTTTATTGTCTTTTAATAAAACACTGTGGGTTTGCTATCCCAACCCTAAACATACCGTATGCCTATGGGCGGTATCCCAGTGAACATCATGATCAACAACTAGAAGAAAATGTGACTCAACTCAAAAGGAAGAGTTTATGTTAGAAATTGTGTCATTCGTAATCCAGTCCAGTTGTATCGTTCGTTACCTCTATTTTGCTTGCAGATAAATAGACTGCAATCACTATACCAGATTCATCGAAGTCCTATCCATGAGGTTTAAGGTTCGTTCAAGGGTCGACTGGTATGACAGATTGTATTGTAGAGAGGTAGTAAAACCATTCAAAATATTACGAAATCACAAAATGGACCAACAGCACATAGTTTACAAAAGGAGGAAACATAGTTTACAAAAAGAGGAAACATAGTTTACAAAAGGAGGAAACATAGTTTACAAAAGGAGGAAACTGGTGCACCCTAAATCCTTCGTGGCCTCAAATGTCTTCACGTTGGCATGATGTGGAAGTTTAGCGTGGGATTCCACAGCTCAGGTGTTACCTCGTCATCTGACCGTGGTTCAAAACTATTCGGATATTTCCATCGGAATTGATCCCGGACCGTCGTCAATAGTCTATTATTGTGTTGTTACAGCCAGTGAGACGTTAATTTTTTAAAAAATACCTTCCTCAAAGTCGCATGAAAAAATATAGATTATTCTTTATATAGATAATTCTTTATAAATGAAATACGTTATATTACTGTAGGGGCGTTCTTCTGCCAGTATACTGTCTTCATTTAGAACAGATAATTTATTATTAAGAATTCTTAACATTAGAACTGAGGTGTCGTCGGTGATGTTTGAAAATGTTAAGATTGCTTTTGAGAATGCACGTTCCAAATTTAAATTTATTTGCAAGTAACAATTCACAATTTATAGAAATACACAAATACTACATCTGACATTTCTACACGTCATTTCATCTCATTCAAAACAAAAACTTGACAATACAACAAAAATATATATGCAGAACATTCTAGATAGGAACATGAAAATAGTTTTGGGTTAAAAAACTTCGCTAAAAAGAAAAACTAAACTTCCGTTTCCTACAGATGTGAAAATTTGTAATTAATTTAGGGTCCCGCAAAAAGTTCAGTTTCTATGATACTTAACAAACTTAATAGTGAAAGTTGCTATATAAGCAGTTACAAAGAATTGACATTTTGAAATCAATCCAGAAACCAATAATTCATACTTTAAATTGCGACCTCGAAAAGCTGCTCTAAATTCAGGATCTTCTAAATCGTGACCTTAGTTTCAAACACAATTCACGATAAAAAAAATTGTTTAGCTCCGAAAGATCCAAGAAACTTTGGGAGATTCCATCTGTAATCTCACCTTACTAAGTACATTACGAAGAAAGACGACTGAGAAATTCCATAGAAAGACAATGTTTCGGCCGGAATGCCACACGTCTAAAAGCTCGTCCTCACGTCTGTGGTTGTATAAAAAAGAATTCGGTAATCTCTTGAGTAATCTGGCAACGCGGAAACGACATGTTAACAGAGCAGGGCACGTGACCCCGCATACCCAATCAGCGCGAATATCCGATCTCCTGAAAGAAACAAAGGACACGGGAAAAAGAAAAAGTTTGTTTCCGAAGTTACGGATTAAGCCATGGAAGCCGGACAAAAGTTGACAAGAGGCACACAAAAATAATTCGGCTTCACAGTTCGCGTTTTTAGGTGATGTTGAGTCAATAGTTGGTCAAGTGAAAGAAATAAAAACTACGTGCAAAAAGAGTCAGAACGGCTATTCTCTTTTCAAGAAAAAGCAGATTCTGTCATTTTCAAAAAATTAATCGTCAAAAAAAACAACTTAATGTTAGTTCTTTTCGTTCGTTATTGTATGAATCCATTCTTGAAATTTTTTTATTCGTTTCGAGGCAGCTTTAAGGTACAAATATTCCATGCACTTTTGCTTTTTGTGGTTACAGTTGTATTGTGGAAACATCCCCCCCCCTCCAATGGCAGGCACATATGAACTTAATCATGGGCCACTACAAGGCCGGAAGTGATGGCCACTTGTGAAGGAGCACCCAGTGGGAGGAACATCATTGCCCCTAACAAAGGACAGCACAATTTACATCCATGCAATGGCCCCGGATTCGAACCAGGAACCTTCCGATCTAGAGGCCAACATCTTAACCACTAGACCGGTTAGTCGGCATTGTGGAAACATGCATTGTTTGAAATTGCTCCTCGTGGAAATTCTCGGAGTTTATTTATTTGGTAATAAAATGAAAATTAAGTAATGTTTACATGTTAACATTAAAAGAGAGAGTAATGTTAACATTGAGCAAATAATAAATATATCCAAGTCACATATTCCAGTAGTCCTCGATCTAACAAGGAACATTAAGTAATTTCCGAATTTTAGGACATTTATTTCCAATTAAAAGCTATTTAAGATATTTTCTAATATAAGAGCTTCACGGTTGATCTTCTGAAGTTTCCACTTTGGAAAATTACCAAATCTCACTGAAAACAATATTTTCCGCAAGTGAATTATTAAAATTACACAACATGTTATGATAACCCATAAGAGTCGTGTTTACCAATGAAACTGTGTTTTCCCAGTAATTTCAATGACTCAAAAGTTAGAAGAGTATCTGCAGAAACAGTTTCAATACTCAACGACCCAAACGTCTTGTTTATAAAGGAAGTAATGTGTATATAGTACTACCCTTTCTTTTCTGGCCCAGGTGCAGAATTATATTCCGTATTCTGCAACACAACTCCAAACAATTGCAATTGTTATGCAGGCATTTTGTCCGAATTTTGGAAACTGCATTCAAATCAAAAACAGACGTAAAACACAATTATCGGCTAAATATGTATTACATATTTATAATAAAACATCGAAATTAGTTAACATACTTTATTTAAAACTAAGGCATACTTTCAGAATTTGCAATTCTGTCGATCACTTTATAAGTTAAATATTGCGTCATTGACATAGAAGATGTGTAATTTCTAAAGTGTTTGTGTAATTTGGGCCGGTGTAGGGAGATTGTTCCGTAGCTAGAGAAGAAAAAAAGGTGTGGCAGGGAGCGCGCTTTGCACTGCAAAACATCGTAACTTATGAGTGAAAAAAAAATGGACAAAATTTTGATTATATTAAGGAAAAATTGTTCTGCAAAGACTTTGTTCTGTGACTTACGTCGCAGTTTTAAGCACTTTCTGGCTATGATCTACAAACCTTTGAAGTAATTATGCTTTGAAACAGACTTTTTTGTATGATTGGAAACCGTTGTGCAAATTATTTGTTAAGGAGGTTTACAATTAACAATTGCTAGATATTTGTACGTCGTCTTTCGACGGTCTCTAACACAAGAACTAAAAAAGAAAAAAACACTTGAAAACAATATATACTAACTATTCTACACAGCTTGACGTTAGGAATGCTCTAATCATAGCGATAGTTTTACAGGAAATGTACCAGCACACACCATGTTGTTTGATGGCAAAATAGCTACACCTCGGTTGAAATAAACTTAGGATAGTTCATCGCTCTTTGATCATTTGTTACAACGAAGTTGTGAATTTCAAATATTCCTTTCCACACGATTCATAGGATAATTTCTCTGCGTGGGAAAGTAATAAATACCAATAATACTTCTGGCTTCTGAGACCACGGGAAGAGTTTGAGTCACCAACTAAAGAGATCAGTTTTGAACTTGTCAAGCATGTAGCATCGGGATTTTTCCTTTTTGTATGTTCTTCTGTATTATAAGTGTAGGTGTTTCAAATATCGTCCCTGTGTTTAATATCGCCTACTCGTGTTTGCAAGCTACTATGCGCGACATCTAGGAATTTATGTTGTTGCCTTGACGGTCTAGAGTTTTGCCACACGTAGCTTCCACCAGCAAGTTTCTTAACAGTTTTATAAACAACACTATTGCATCTGAAGTACTCGAGGCTTTGATCAACGAATTTTTGTCTCCAATCCATTCAAGGAATATCCAGGGAAGTGTTTCCAAATCATAATTTCGTTTCTATGACTTGAAACTACATTCAATACGGAAAGTAGGTATATATGCTCTACTAGCAACTCGTATTGAATAGTAGCTCCTAATTTCGCCTGGTGGGTGGTAATAAGAACAGGGGTAGGCAATATTAGGAACCCACTCTTGAAAATTATCTTGAGAAACGTTTTGAAGTTTGACTAGCTAACTTAAATTTACATAAGTAAAGAAAGTATCTGATCTCTGAAAACCAAAGAATAATAGTTCCCAGTGATGCTCATTTAATTTCCAGCTTGATTTCTCAAGGCTGAGAAACAGAGAAATAGTTAATGTATGCAAAATATTTGTAACACCTACCTATTCTTTGTGTGTGCCGTTATGTGATGTGTGTTTTATAGAAGAAAAAGAGAAAAAAAGGACAAAAAGATCTTTTCGAGAAATAGCTCTTCCATCGTTATACGAAACCACAAAAATCACAAATGGCTAATTAGATTGGGACATAAAGACAGAATTTTTGGAAGCATTTAAATCGTCAAAACAAGAAATGCCGCTATGCAGAGTAGACTAATGGAGTCAGAGGGACACAACGCTCAAGCAAATCATACAGATTGTGGTCAGCCTACATTTAGATACAAGTCATTGCGTGGCCAGCACGGCGTTGCTCGCGACAGTTCCTTTCGTGGGGTCAGGTGTGACCCCACTTCTCGCTGACGCTCGTCAACCCCCGGGTGATTGCTACATATTCCCATTTGGTTTGCTTAGCAAACGAACTCTCCACGTGCAACGCCGTGATGACCTCAAAATGGCTATTATCAACAAAGTAAATGAAAGCAAGCTAGAATCGTAAAACTTGGTTCCAAAGGCATTGTTACCAAAAACGCTTGTGATGTCAGCGGTCTAAAATTGCCAAATTGCATCGCTTCTTCATTCGAGGTAGGGGTGATGTCACATTCCGGAAAGAGAGGTGAAAAAAAACCAATAAATTAATTTTTAAATGTTCTAGATTAAAGTTTAAAATTCGGGCAGACCACAAAAATCGCAAAAAATTAGGACTACCTGTGTGCCAAATTTCATTATTGTAAGTTCCATAGATTCGTCAGGACGCTGCGCATAGAGACACAGACAAACACTTCCTTTTATAATAGTAGAGGTGGAAAATCTATGCAGGCGTGACGAGGTTTTCGGATTCAAAATTGATACACAAAAGCTCTGAAAATGAAAAATTCCCTGTTCTTAAATTTAAATATGTGCAAGAAAGGAATGAGTCCATCCTAGAAATAAATTCAATTGATTTCTGAGAGTATCGGGTGTAATGGATAGCCCCTTTATTTAATTTTTATTTAATTATCAAATCTTTTTCGTTTATATGATAACAGGTAACGTTATACACTCAAGGACTGTGATCTTTTCAATACACCTTAAATGCAACACCATATGTTTCTCTTAATCGCCTTTTATTCTCTCTTGGAATCCTGACACACTTTTGACATTTTTCAAGCTGCGTGGTTTCGGCCTAGCCAGACCAAGAAGGGAAAGAAACACAATTGACACATCTTACCTAGACTAGGTATCCCTATCCAGTTGCCCCTTTGAACTGCCCAGCAAGCACTGCAGACCACTCGTTGCTACGAGTTCTTTGGAAGCGTGTCTATCCATTGATGCAGTACAGTGAGTCGTCCACTGCTTCGAAGACGACGCATTAATGCGGTGTTCCTTCCGTGGAGTCAACATTGTGTTTTTCTTGGCCTGTATTGAGTCATTCGTAGAAGCAATTACCCCAGGAAGGGCTGTGGAGTGAAGCCAAAATGGCGAAACGCCGGAGAATCGCTTTTTTCATCACCTTCCAGTCAGGAGAATGGGCACGGTAATCCTTCCACACTTTGAACTAGACCTTTTCTTTTCACTTACAACTAGACGCTTTCTTTTTACTTGCAACTCCCTTCTGCAACATCTCTCGCTGTCTAAACGGGTAGCAAAATATGGAATCAGAGCGACAAAGGCTATCATCTACATGCAGAATAAATTTCGCCACTTCAGAACTTGTACGATTGGATGAAAATCGTGTTTGTGCTGTTATTCACCTGTATCTAGTACTGTGTTCTGCAGCTAGCTTCATCTGGTTCCGTGTAGAGTAGAGATTACGGGGTTAATTTAGCTATCATGGGTGGTTGAGTCTTATGGCACAAGGACCATGGATGACCAATTTGGGCCCAACACAAGACCGATGTTAAGTAATCTACATACATATTGGGTTATCCGGAAAGTTCTGCCCGTCTTTTAAGATAAATTTCAACGAAGCAGTACAAATACATAAACATTTTTATTGAATCACATAAGCACAATTTTGTTCTACTACTTTTTGCCATCTCTACTGTAACTGGAAAATTCTTTTTTTATTATTAAAAGTCATTAGGCTTATTTATAAAGAAGTTGTCGAGGACAATCTCCAAAGAATTAGAGCTCCAGGTTTTTCAGAGAATTTTGAAGTGACCTGAAGTGGTTTAAATCGGAGGGGCAAGGTATTTTGCCTTTTTTCCTTTTTAAAATAAAACAGCATAATATGACGAAAATGAACTTTCTGGTTCTCCATTCTTAGCACTGCAATGAAACAAAAATTATGCCCACAAAACATGCTATAATTATGCAGTGTTAGCAGAAAAGACCGAATTTAAACATCTGCTTCAATCAAGGCCACTCCTTATCAGCGGTAGCAAAATAACAATAACAAAGCTCGCTTCGATTTGAAAACACGCAGAACTTTCCGGATGACATAATACACGTTAATCTGACTCTGAAGAGAAAAATTATGCCAGAGTAACTTGTAGAAATCAAGCTTGCGCGGCCCACAACTAACAGGTTACCTTTCATGAGTACACGAGTAGTTCAAAGTATTGAGCTTTACAGTAGGGATCCGAAAAACAACATAACTTGTTGTTGTAGGGGAAAGGAATGATACAATTTTAATTCAAATACTGACGAAAGCGTATTCGTGATGATGTTTAAATTTCGCAATGTTGCTATGGTTACATTTAGTCTATAGGAGATATATTTTGTATAATATTAGAGAATAACTTTATTAATAGCTGTGTCACTCATGCAACTAAAAACAAAATAAATCAAATTTAGCGTGACATTGAAAATTTAACACCTGAAGTGATTGTAATGAATTCTATTAAAGCCAAGGTTTATGTGAACATCTTGGACGATCAAGTCCATCCCATGGTACAAACTTTGTTCCACAATGATGATGGTGACTTCCAAGACGACAAAGTCCCTGTTCACACTGCTCACATCGTCCAGGACTGGTTTGTTTTCTGAGCGCAAAGGATGGTTTGTCACATCTCCCCTGGCCACTACAGTCCCAAGACCTCAATATTATTGAATATTTATGGTCTACATTGGAGAGGAAGTGCGTGATCGCTATCCACCGCCATCATCGTTATCTTAACTTGCCACCGTTTTGCAGGAAGAATGGTACAAGATTTCACTGGCAAGCATACATGAACTATATAGATCCATTCCGAGAAGACTGCAAGCTGTTTAGAATGCCAACGGTTTTCCTACACAGTATTAGGCTTTTGTAGGTGTTTTCTATACTTTTGTCCAACCCCTGTATCTACTGTGTAGATGCAGGGGTTTATATTTGGCTTTAAATGCCAAAAAGTAGCCACCAAAAACCTAAATGTATGGAAAGCAATCTGAAAAATCGATGTATTAATATCGAAAGAAACCAGCATAGAGGGTGGATGAGTGAAGAGCATGTCCGGCAGCATAGAATCAATCAACATAGAAACCAAATCGTTCGTAGGAAGATCCTGCGATGACCTTCACCCACTGCCATATTCCGAATGCAACGTATGCGAGGGTAATCAAATTCTCTACAGACAAGCGAGGGCGTTTTGAATCGGATAAAGCAATTAGGCTGCGAAATGAGCGAACCAGTTCATCCTATCGCGAAACCTGTAGATGGAATACTAAGTTGATGCGTTCCGAACACCGGTCGATAAGTCGATTTCCCTTTTGACTCTCAATTCCAGCGACAAATGCTTCACAATAGGGAAAATGAGATACAAATGGGTGTCGGGGAAGAAAACACCTTTTTGTTATGGAGATTTTATTCCTTTTATTTTCCCTCCGTATTGCGTTTTGTTGGCTCACTTGAAGTCAAAATTCAAATTTCGGAGTCATATCAGCGGAAATGGAGAAAGCGTTTTATCTGATTCCTCGTATAGATCTCCTTTTCGCTCTGGCTCAGTTGAGCGTGGCTTGGAATCTATAATAGCACCCCCGTAAAAGGAAACCTTTTTCAGAAATTGCAGATTTCAAACTTTTTTAAATCCTTTGAAGCACTTTCAATCCCGGTGCACACATCCGGTTTTTCAACGCGCGGCGCCACTGCGGCAACGCAAGTGCGGTCTGAGATATATTAGATCCAATGGAGTAGTGCACACATGCCTCCGGCGACACTTCGGCGACGCACATCCAACGTGCGTGCAATGTGTACCACAGTTCTCCACGGCGCCGCAGCTCGCCGCACATGCGTCTCCGATCTGAAGAACCTTGTTTTCATAAATAAATGGAATATAAATAATAATTGATAAATGGTTGTATCTAGTACCGTCTATTTTGTTTCAAAATATACTACGCACGTTGAAAAACCGGATGTATGAACCGAACCTTAAGCTGCATTGACCGCGGTAGAGGTGATGCTTTAACGTGTAGCAGTTGAATTCACAAATATATTTCATACAATGGACTCCGTTTGATTTAAAATACAATTTGCTTTTAGTTAAAACTGGCCACTGCGTGGCCAGCACGGCGTTGCCCGTGACAGTCTTATAGTGGGGTCAGGTGTGATCACTGCTTGCTGACAAACGCCAACCCCCGGTGATGGCTGCGTATTCATATTGGGTTTGCTTCACAAACAAACTCCACAGACAACATCGTGATGGCCTCAAAATGGCATTCGGAGGAAAAACGCTTGTGACGTCAGCGGTCAGAAATCGCAAAATCGTCTCGCGTTTTCATTCGAGGTAGTTGGACGTCACATTCCGGAAAAAAGGACGAAAGGTGAAAAAAACTAATAAATTGATTAAAAAAACGTTCTAGATTAAACTTGAAAATTCGGACTCTGCACAAAAATTGCAAAATATCAGAACTACCTGTATGCCAAATTTCATTATTCTTATGGAATCGTGACGGCTGAAAAAAGATACGTTTCCACGACAGCCACACGTGTGGTTATAGCTCAGGATCAGCGTCCGACTCTTGTGTAACCCGATTTCCACCTGACACCTGGTGTTTGTGACAGACCGCCGGCTAACGGTTTCACGACTTTTCTTACGTCTGACACCCCTTAGTGTGGGAGGTGTCATTTTGAAAAAGAAGAGACGGGGATTCCAGAAGAGAGATGGATGCCCGAAAAGGAAGGCAAAGTGACTCGAGCGAGGTAAGCCACAGAGGAAGGTGGTGGACGGGATAGCTCTCGATTCAACAGCAATTACGAGGAAGTAAAACCTGAAACCAAGAGACAAATTTGGCGGAAAGAAACTCGTTGCTTCTTCATGAACATTAATTCATCAATTATCTAGTGTACACTCTGAAAACTGTTGATTTACTTGTTATTGAAAACCTTTTTAAGTTAAATAAATAACTGTAAAAGGAAATATGCGTAGTCTAACTCAAATTGTATTGCTGTGGTGCCTCAAACGCCACGTTATAAGATTAGTCAAGACACTTATTACAGAGACAAACAGACAGAGAAACACTTCCTTTTATGATAGTGGATATAGAAATGGGATCCACCACAAGTCCGTCACCAGAACAAGAATCTGAATTCAATTCAACTAAATTAACCAATCTCCTGTAATTCTGCATCTAATTCGCTTACAATGAGAATAGAGTTCGCTTTCTAGATCAACTCGTCGTCTATTTGGCAAACCCGAGGTAGAGGACCACTGGGCGCCACGTTAGGCGCTCCTTCATCCACAGGTTGAAGATAGTCCGTTATTGATCCCGAAGGGGACCTGTTCCAATTCCATGGAATGTTAAGTGCTCTTTTCCTAGAATGGCTGTCAGCTATTCATCGTTGAAGGGTCCATTCAGAATGAGGGATCGCTTCTAGATGGAATTATTGAAGGATGGCGCTTTTGAACCCTATCGAACAATCGGATGTCGGGAGAGTCAGACGTCAGCGGGCGCTTAGACTTCTTTGGGGCCGCTGAGTTTTCCTTGTTTCTCAAGTGTAGGTCATGGGGGGGAGAATTTTTTCAAGTGAAATTATCTACAGGGCGTGAGTACAAAACGAAATGGTGTGAATGGCAACGGAAGTGTGGGTCGATTTCAAGTGTTGTTCTATCGAATAATAGCTGACGTGATGTCTTAAGTGCTATAGTGCGTCTGACGCAGAGCACTGCTACAATGGAATGTTCATTGGGGGTCAATTACATCATTCCTCAACCGATTTTTGCAGGTAATACAACACACTACAAACGGTTCTTTAAAATGAGCTATAAAACATGAAAATCCGTTAAATAATGAAAGTGCTGTAATGCGTTTAAGTCGGAACGATTATGGAACTGTTTCGCACAATACGGCAGCTACGGAAACGCCAACTATGCTCCAGCCGTACTGCAATAGACGAACTGCGTCAAACGCGCTATAGGAATCTCACCTTTAAGCAGCGTTTACAGTGGAGTGGCGAACGCGTCCACCTCCAAACATCAAAGATATTTCGACAAACGGCACTCATCTTATCGTCAAGATGTCCGTGTCGAGGTGGCGAGTTTGCAACTCCAATTTTGTTTACCACCAGGAGTCGGTAAGGATCATAGGATAGCAAATTTTGAGAGGACATTTCTCCAAGACGAAATTTGGGATGAAAATGCTTCCCTATTTCGTCCCCTTTCGGTATTGTAGACATTCACCGCTCCCTCCTGCCCTTCGGTACCCCGTGGTCGCTTACGCCGTCATTTGTTCGCTATCTGTGACATTCATCGCTTGCCTCTCCCTTTTAACGATGGTCTCACCCAGTACTTCCCCTTTGTTTCGACACAATTACGCAGGCTGATGCTGCAAGCGCCTCGACGTCTTGATGAGTGGCTATTCTAAAAAGGGCGTTGCCGATAAAAGTGGGCGTTTACACCGAAAAAAGGATCACAAAGTAGTTAGCAAAAGGGGTTGTAAACCGTCAAAAGAGGGGGAGAAAATGGTCACAAAGTCCCCCATGTTCCCATACCAAATCAATTCCTCTGGAGGTACCTGATCAGGGGGTTATCGGCCTCTGATTGGGATCTAAATTACGATATGTATGAGTGAATGGATGTGTGAAAGGGACCTTCCTGTAAAACGGATGTGTCATGTATGAAGAAGTCCAACCCTCAGGGGCAATGGCACCCCCAATTAGGCCATATATGGCCCGCACGACAACAACAACCAAGGATTTGATTCAACTAGAACATGTAGAGGAAATCGAAATGTGTACAAATAGTTTAATTAAAATACGAACAAATTCCACATTAAAGTAAAAAAAAAAAGTTTAAAATTTTTCTAATTTTTTTAATCTCATGTACATAACAGTTTATTTCCTTGAGTTGTCTCATTTATGTCGGGAGGGTGCAATAGGCAGTCACTTGAAACGATGGGGATTTACCATTTGAACTCTCCAAGTGGTTTTGAAACTTTCCATCAATCACTGGAGATTTCGCTTATCAAGATCTGCTTCATTAATGACGTCGTCGAGACAAAAATTTGCCCTATTACTCAAACGGTAATGAGGATCTAAATTGAAAAAGGTTTTATTTCAGAGGCTGGCCACCACATGGTAGCTTTCGATGCGAAGATGAAGCACCACAAGTATTAATACACCAAATTTACCTTTGTTGGACATTAGAAATGTCTTCTGAAATAGTAAAATGACACGCCTTCGTTTTTTATCCAATCTGAGAAATTCGAACCTCATTTTAGAAACAACAAACTCATTTTTCTACAATCTTGTGTAAAACGTTGACGAGATGTGTTTTGAAAATAAAATCAAGAATTGAAAGAAAGTTTCCAAATCTTTGTCGTTTAAACAACCCTTTACGGATTCAATACTGTACATTTAGGCACAAGAAAATAATTTTGAAAAAATATTCTGTTCAAAACGTTTAAAGAAAATAAGAAAAGATTATCATCAATCATCGCTGTCAAATTTGTAGTGTTGGGTGTTATGAGTTTAAGCCACAAATGGTCCAACTTAAGCGAAAACTATCAAGAATATTGGCGAATGACTCGATCGTAATACAGTTCTTCAGCTAACATTTTCCATGCAAATGTAAAGGAGTGAAAAAAAAAAGATGAAGGATTGTCTGAACTCTATTGTATCAGTTCCACCCGTGTTTATTCGCTGACTTGCGAAACACGTTTTAACATAATTATCTTAATCGAACAATGAAGTTACTCGAGTTACTTTAGAAAATTGCAAACAGAAAACGTAGTATGGAGCTTTTGACAAAAGACCAAGAGTAGAACATGTGATACAAGTAATAAAACCTCGTGCGTACTCTGGCTATTATGAATGTTCACAGCCCAAATAGAAAAAAGTATTTTTGTAACTTTCATTAAAAAAAGAGAAACGACATTTCTGCAGTTGTGTGTACAGAAGAATTTAGAAATAAAATTATAGAGCCTAGAATCACCGAGATGAAATATGACTTGCAAATCGTGAAGTACATTTTATTAGATACTATGGTAAAAACGCATTTAAATTCAGTTGCTTGAAGTGACTGAATATTAACGTAATAGAACACTTTTAGAAAAATGATCAAAATAATACGTGGCTAAAACAGTTTTATTTTAGCACTAGAAAGACTCGGAAGTTGATTTATACCAAGAATGGACTAGTATGGCCCCACATTCTAATGGAAAGATGGATCTAATTAGACAGGTTATTTGCACTAACAGACGCGATACATGATTATTCCAATTCATAATTTATATTTAACTAGCCACTGCGTGGAAAGCCCGACGTTTCCCGTGGCAGTTACTTTTGTGGGGTTATTGGTATGATCCGCAAACCAAATTCGTATACTATTGGATAACAGCCTTCACGGATTCCCATTTGGTTTGTGAATTTGTAGCCTGTTGGATAGCAGCCATGACAGTTATTTTCGTGTGGGGGGGGGGGGGTCACATTGCCCGTAGTGTTGGTTTGCATCGCAAACCAAAATGTATAAATATTTAATTGATAAATTATTTATCAAAAGAAAGTCATATGTATAAAATATCTATATCTGGTGTAAAATTTTCCGCAGATTTCAAATCCGTTAAAAATTTTATTCTATCTTTAACGATCGCTGAGATAGAAAGAAGCACTGAAGTACGCCAGTGATAAATTCAATAATTTCTTTTGTTTCAATCAAATCTGTTTACCAGGAAATCAAAATGAATGAATCTCAAATGAAATGAAGGTCATTCGAATCTGTTCGCTTTTCCCATTCAAGACTGAAGGTGAAAAAACTTGGTATGGTTCCAAAGGCTGACGTCAATAGTGACGTGAGAGGGGAGTCTAAATATTGTTGCTTCTTCATTTTCCGGATAAAGGAAGAACGGTGAAAAAAACCAATAAATTAAATTTAAAATGTTCTAGATTGAATTTTAAAATTTTGCCGCGATTAATAAAAAACATTATTTAATGGCGGGACCTCGCTAGCTTCGCCAAATGCGCGTTGAAACGCCTCATGTGGACGTGGTCTAAGACTTTTTGAAAGTACCGCGATATTTAATTTTTATCATTTATGTAATTTTTTTGCGGTGCACACACCCGATTTTTCAACGTGCGTCGCCGCTGCGGCACCGAAGCCCGACTACGCACACATAACCGTGAAATGACGCAAGTTCTCAGTTCGCGCCATTTGCGATACATATTCTATCGAAGAAAACGTGTTTATTTCGCTTACTTGGTGTACAAAAAGTATATTTTGAAACAAAATAGACGTGACTGTATACAACTATTTATTAATTATTATTTATATTCCACTTATGTATGAAAACGAGGTACTTCAGACCGGAAAAGAGTGTGCGGCGAGCTGCGACGCCGTGGGGAACGGCGGTACACATTTCACGCAAGTTGGAGGTACGTCGCCGCAGCGGTGCCGGAGGCATGTGTGCATTACTCCATTAGATCTAATGTATCTGAGACCACACTTGCATTGCCGTAGCAGCGCCGCACGTTAAAAACCGGATGTGTGTACCGGGCCTAAGTCGAAGCATTTACAGGTGTGGATTGCAGTCGGAATATCATAGCATCATTCCCGAGAAAAACTCCGAGGGTTCTCCACAGCAAACTCCTCCGAAAACAATCGAATCGTCACTCGCTTGGAATCCCTCGCACTCGCGTCCAATTAATTTAACTGTAATCTGTAAAATCGAGGCAGGAGCCCTTAATCCTCGTCCGCCACTTAAGCGTTCGAGTCTTTCATCCGCCGGAAGATTTATATCACCGTGTTTTGCAAGAAAAGGATCTTCCTTAAAAGGTTTCCCAAAGAGAGAGACCGTCTCTTATCTCGAAGAGACTACTCACTTGATTTGGCTCGTGTTATTAGTATTCTCGAATGGCAGATGTCACGGTGGGTCGCGCTGGTGATTTCGAGCGCTAAGCGTTTAGGGCATTACCTATGCGAAACACCTTCTACTGCCTCTGAACCAGTGATTCTCAACCACTGTGCCACTTTTGTGTGCCGACAAATTTTAGAAATGTATATAGAAAAAATTATAATGCTTTTTTTTATTACGAGTAAAGTTTGTTTAAATTAAAGAAAAGTACACTGTAAAATAAAACTGTTGTTTTTACAGTTAAATACCATATTTTTAACTGTTTTTATCTTCGATAACTGTGACCTTTCATAAAGTGAAATATTCCCTCCAGCGTGATGCGATTATCCCATAATAGCCAAAAAAGCTTTAAAAATATTATTTCAATTTTCTACACCTTATTTGTGTGAATTCGGACTTTTAAGTATTAACCAACATAAAATTGAAAACAAGATCGAGACTGTTAAATGTAGAAGACGATATGAGAGTAGCATTGTCATTTTTACGACCCAATATAAATGAAATTATCAAAAAAACAACAAGCTCAAATTTCTCATTAAAAGTATTCTTATTATTACCTTGTAATTAATCCCTTAATAAGCGTACTGTTGTTTTTGTAGCACATATTATATTATTTTATTTTACATTCAAAATTATTATCATAAACTATTTTACACAGTGTATTACAGGTAGGTAAACAACTTTAAGACTTATATTTTTCTTTGTGTGCCGCCAAATTTTGAAATCGTTAAAAGTGTGCCGCGACAAAAAAAAAGGTTGAGAATCACTTCTCTAAACCTTCGTTTGAAGCTTTTCTAACCTTTACTCTGCGGCGGTCAGATTTTTTAAATCGTCTTTCAATCTCATCTTTGGCCTGACTCTCCGAGCACCCTCAACTAATTATCAAACTTGAGCGACAGGGCCGTGAGTGGCATTTACGACTGACGCTTTCCTTTCATAGTATTGCGTGGCGTGAGAAGAGATATCACCAGAGCGACTCTGTGATTTTCCCAAAGCGTTCACACCTCACGGACGTCAGGGTAAGGGGTACCGAACAAAAGGAGGGATCCTCTGGAAGGTTGACAGCTCGTAAATGGGGATCGATGCCAGCGGTCACTTAAAAGGGGCATAATGTCCACAGTACACAGATCTGTACCATACCGCTGGTGTAATCGAAATGTCAGTGGTAAGAATTGTTTACCTGCCGCAGCGTTTAGGTTGAATCGAAATGGTTATGATGCATGTCTAGGTTACAGGAAATGTACTGAATGTGAAAGCGAAGATCTCAAATTCCTGCTTGTGATTTCGAGTGCTATGTGGTGGGATATTATGCGTATTCAGCATCCCAGTTCTTCTGAGGTTCCTGGTTCGAATCCGGGTCAGTGCATGGATATTTGAAGCGTATGGTGCATGGCGGCTAGTGCACCTTAAATCTGTCGTGGACGAAAGTCCTCGCGTTGGATTGGTGAGGAAGTTTGGAGAGTGGTGTGCCAGCTAAGGTGTTGCCTCGTCATCTGACCGTGGCTCAAATTGACGTGGTGTTGTCCTCGGTTCTTTCCCTTAGGTTATTGATCCCGGACCGTCGTCAATAGCCCATTGTGTTGCTCTAGTGCGACGTTAATTAAAATTGCTCTACCTTACCTTACTCAGTTCTTCTATTACCTATGAACTTTTAATTTATCGTTTTGAAGTGTACAGTACATAACAATTACGCTGCGGCGATTCGATTTTTTCAATCGTCTGCAGAAACGGCTCTCTCTCCTGCATGTCCAACCCCCTTACCTAATTACTTAACTGGAGCGATAGAACCTTGAGTGGCATTTACGACAGACGCTTTCCTTTCATAGTATTGTGTGGCGAGCGACCTTCTATCTTTCCTCATAGACGGTCGACAGGGTAGGGTACCGGACAAAAGGGATCCTCTTATAGAAGTCGCTGACTGCTCGTAAATGGGAATCGATGCCAGCGGTTACTTAAAAAGGGGATAACTTTCACCGTACACAAATCTACAGGTAAACCGTGCCACTGGTGAAAACAAAATTGTAGTGGTAACAAGTCTACCTGAGTAAAGGTTAAAAATGGTTGTAATGCATGAACTGTTCGAGAATGAAGAGGTTGCTCTGAAGGAGAACCCTCTATCCCAAGGAAAATTTCGAGTTCATTGTGATGATTTCAAGTGCTAGGCATTTGGAATTGCGCCATTAATCGTCTGAGCGTCAGGATTCCCTCCCCAAGCAGATCCATTGTTTATATCCTACGCACATCAAGGTTACATAGCTGCACCTACTGTAGAAAACTTTTCATTGGTCTAAAAGACTGAAGGGAATTGAACTTCGTAAGACCAGATGTATCTGAATTTACCAGTTACTGTCGAATCATATGAGCACTAGCAAAGTTTTCTTATGCGTTCTTATTTTTATCCTTCATAACATTTTAAGACTAAATTAGCAAGTCTATTGAATGAAAGACTTCCAGGAAACACGATTGATCAAAGAAGTTAAAATTATCCAAGTGCTATGTAGGTAAATGTGGCGCAATATGCAGAAATGCCAACCTACGATGGACGTTTTCAGTAGTACCAAAGGAAAAATCCGTAGTTTTGAGAATTTTTCAGTTGTAAAGTAAAATTTTAAGAAATCGGCTTTATTAACACGTTTAATTCAAATATTTAATTACAAATTTGAAACATATATACAACATGTTATATTATTTATGATTACTAAGGTATATCATTCATAAAAACACATATAGCACCAATAATTGTTTATGAAAGAATTATATATAAAAAAAATTTAATAAATTAAATTTAAAACACTCTCTCCCATTTACCAAAAAAAAAATGAACAAAAAGAAAAAGTACAGAAATAAGTAAACTAATTGATGTGTTAGAATCCTAAGAAGCGGATTAGAGTGAAAAATAATATTGAATTTTTCCGCGGAAAAAATCATCGATTCCGTAATCCGTAATACACGATTCACTTCCGTCGAAACTACGGAGAATCCGTACTAGTTGGCATCTCTGAATATGCAATGCGTATGGGAATCAATCAGTGGACAAGCTGTTCTCAGATCGGAGGCTTAATGCCTCCAATCTGAGGAGAGTGTGTCCTTTTTTGGACACATTGTGATATTAAACCATAAAAACCTACCAATCTATCTACCTGAGGTAACATGTAAAGCTTTGAAATGGACTGAATGTATATTGGTAGGTTAGTCAATGCCACAGTGAATACTCTAGAGACTAGCTAACCTAGTATGAAGCAATTGCGATCAGTCACAAGATAGTAGCGTCTCGCAGCAGAACATTTGAAAGCAGTGGTGGGCTATTTAGTGAATCTTTCTTGGGTTTATCAAAGGTATGCAGGTGATAAACTTATACGAACCATCAAGAGAGGAAAACATAGGCCACAGTAACATAAATTTTGGAAATCCTTGAAGCTGACTTCTTACTCAACAGTTGATTCACCCAACAATGGATACAATAAAATATGGCGTCATCTTTTATTCTATCTAAGAGAGTTGTCTACTTGTAAACTACGAGGGAAGGTCAGTATTTTGCTATCAATGAACTATCTACTTAACCTGTACACCAAAGTTTCATTGAAAATTCATGCACTGTAAGACATTAAAGTATGAAGCAAGCGTGTTATACACTATTGTACATGAATACAGGATCTCTCTCGTATGTATGAAGAAAGGGATTATGACGATTTAATCCAGACAGATGATATATCAACAAAAAAGTATAATATTCGTCCAGCTTCACGTCATTTAAAATGTTAAGACAATAATCCTTCTTCTACACAATGAGAAATGAGGAAACCTGTTATCTCTACTGTTATAAAAGGAAGTTTGTTTGTTTGTTTGACGAATCTATGGCATGACGAATCTATGGCACTTACAGTAATCGGGTTTGGCACATAGGTAGTCCAAATTTTATGCAATTTTTGGGTCGCGGCGAATTTTAAAATTCAATTTGGAACATTTTTATATGAATTTAATAGTGTTTTTCATCGTTCTTACTTCTTTCAAAATTAAAAAAGTATCAAAATTTAGACTTTTCTCCCCCACGTCATTATTGACGTCAGCCTTTGGAACCATGCAAGTTTTTTTCCCCTACCATCTCGAATGGCAGCGAACAGATTAAAATGACCTTCGTTTCATTCGAGATTCATTCATTCTGATTTCCTAAGAAGCGGATTAGAGTGAAAAACAAGAGAAATTATTAAAGTTATCACTGGCGTTGTTGGTTCAAAATAGAATGCAAATTTCAAAAGATTTGAAATATAGGGGAAATTTTACCCCAGATAAATACCTTATACGTTTGTATTTCTTTTAATAAATAATTTTTCAATAAAATATTTATATTTTTTGGTTTCAAGCAAACCAACAGCACAAGCAACCTGACCCCCACGAAAAGAACTGTCACGGGCAACGCCCAATTGGTTTGCGAAGAAAACCAATGCCACGGGCTACTCCGATATGGCTGTTATTCAATAGGCTACCAATTCGCAAACCAAATGGGAATCCGTGATGGTTGTTATCCAATAGGCTACGAATTTGGTAGGATATTGTCGTAGATAGTAAATAAAAATATTTAAACATCTAAATTCTCCCTTCTCCGTCGCACGGCTGTTGCGACATTCGTTTCAACAGAGCCATTTGGAAAATGTTTCGATCGTCGGAAAGTTCTGATGGCAGTGGCACAAGTAAACCTTCCTCCTGTATAGTTACGGCCCAGCGATTTTGTTTTCGCATAGTGTGTATTTAGGAATTTCAATTACGTTCCTTTAGAGCGAGAGAAGTCGATACTAATATCTTGTTCAAACATCAAAATAACATAAAACACGTCCCCCCTTTTTTAACGTTAGGTGCATTGCGTGCACCTAGTGGGAAAAAATTAGGTGCACAGTTGTATTTTCATGTGCACCCGTGTATTTCAAGCCCTGTGCTAGTGCATTGTATTTAACAATGAATATCCACCTACACGTTCATGTAGGGTGCACCATGTCCGTACGCTGTCTGGGATAGGACTGCGTTGTTCATTCGATAAGAATTTCATTAAAACCCCCCATCGGAACCAAGTTGGGCCACGTGCCATCTCCGTGTCGTAAAAGAAAGACATTAAAACGCTCGGAATGCAATTTCTGTTTTTATAGGGGTTCAAAGGAGCAAAGATTCGTGAAGGCAACAGAAATAGAGGAAAGACCTTCTGCTGGACCCACTCCAAGTGCACCTCGGTGCAACCCTTCCCACTGGCTTGTTGCGGGAACCGGGTGGATTGTTTCAGCTGGTTTTCTTTCCACGGGCGAAAGAAAAACAAACCAGCGGAGAGAAGATTCGTTCTCATGCCTACGTCCATTAACTCCCGATATTCAAGGCAGGAAATAATTTCGGCCCCATCTCATCTCTCTCTTCACCCGCTTTTCTATCCTAATCAAAATACGAACTGAACTCGATGTTTTTTTTTTATTGCTCCAGACATCTAAGCCGACCAACCGGTCTGGTGGTTGAGGCTGTAGCGAGCTTAGCTACCACTCCAAAACTTAACGTACGAATGGGTAATATAAATACCAGTGTAACTCAACTCTACTATGAAGTACCTTTTGGTAGACACTAAATTACACTGGCTCATTAGCGCTTGCAATAAGTGGTGACCCAGACGTGATTTGAACACGCAATAATTTACAAATTCGATGGATGACCCACGATGTACAGTAGAAATAGCCATGGTTGATGCTAAAATTACTTTCAACCACTAGGGGGCGCTGTGATAGCAAATACTTCTAAAGTCGTATCACAGTCTTCATCCGTACATTACCGCTCAGACTTCGGCTGATAAAAGGCAACACTGCGACTGTGATCTTATTACAGCTCTCACAGTCAAACGCAAAATGGCAATCATTTCTACTAGCGACATCATCTATCGAATTTCGGGTTCTGCTAAAATTCTGGAGGGGGAGTTCTGTAGCGAGCTTAGCTACCACTCCAAAACTTAACTTACAAATAGGTAGTATAAATGCCAGTGTAACCCGACTCTACCATGAAGTACTTTTTGGTAGACACTAAGTTACGCTGGTTCATTTCGGCTTGTTATAAGGCGTTAGCCTCAAGAACGGAAGGTTCCTAGTTCAAATCCGGGTCAGTGCATGCCTGTTTGTAAGCGTATTGTGAAGAGGCTACTGGTGCACCTTCAATCTGTCGTGGCCGAAAGTCCTCACGTTGGGTTAGTGTGGACGTTTGTAGAATTGAGTACCCGCTCATACGCTGCCTCGTCATCTGACCGTGGTTCGAAATGCCTTGGTGTTGTCCTCGGATTTTCCATTAGGTATTGTTCCTGTAAGGTCGTCAATAGCCCGTTGTGTTACTCTTGTAGGACGTTCATTAAAATGACCTTACCTAGACAAGTAAGGCCCAAGGAGGACATCTTTTGCGGGTGTGTGTAAGGGCTTCTAGAACCCGAGGTTCTCTAGAAATGTCCTCTTTTCTCCTGGGGGGGTTACCAGTAAACACAAGTATCGTGCTCCCGGGATATGCAAGTATTTTTCTACTTTCATCTTACAACTCTATGGTTCAGATGTGACTCAACTCCATAGTGGGCAAACAAAATTTACCACAACAAAAAAGATGACGAGATGAGGAAAGAAAAAAATGTGTGATGGAAAACAGAAATTTTGAACTGTGAGATGCACACCCAGGTCATGCTGGTTATGCTGGTCTAAAAAAAACACCAGGTTATGCTGGTCTAAAAAAAAAAAAAATTCGGGTGTGACCGAGTCATCTGATTGTGTTTCAAAACTACGAGGTGTTGTTCTAACCTATTTCTTTTCGGCTTTGATTCCGGGCGCCAATAGCCCTTTGTGTTGCTTCAGTGCGATGTCAACAAAAATACCTACACTACCCTACAATTATGGACCAGACGCCAGCGGATTTGCATAAAATCCGACTACATGTTTGGGGGTGTTTTACGTGCTATGTCCTGGGACCTTTGCATGTTGTTCCTGGAAAATTGAACGCCTTTATGAACATTTTAGAATATCAGGTGCTTCCTACGCTCTGGCAATTTTATGGAATGGACTTCGAATGTTACTTCCAGGATGATAACGCTCCATGTCCTGTTGTAACCGCTGTCAAGCACACCTCTGTAAAGTAACCTCTGTCAACATAGCAGTGGTACCGAGATATGGATATAAAACGTCTTCTTTGGCCTACCCAGAGTCCCAACCTAAACCCCTTAGAACATGTGTGGGACGCTTTAGAGCGACGCTTACGGAACAGGGAACCCCGTTCGAAATCGACAGCTGAGCTGACGATATTCTTGCAGCAGGAATGGACACAATACCCATAGCTGTGTATCAAAACCTTGTAGAAAGTATGACCAGAAGAGTTGCTAGTGTAATTACAGGGCGTGGTGGACTATCCCCTTATTAAAGCATGTATTATTTCCCTTATAACATCACATCTTGCTGTCCGGTCCATTCTTGTAGGGTGTAGTGTACATACATCTCTTTTACTTTATTCAATGATACCTCTTTTTTTCCTTTTTTACAACAGTTATTACCTGACGTTACCTTGTGTTTGACGCAGCTAGACTCAAAATATCTACCAAATATAACCCTTGAGGCATACATTTCCAACCAGACATGAAAGTGCATTTTACGTATAAATGAATGAAACTTCTATCGACGCTGATTAAGTTATCCCCACCCTTTGATCGTTTCTTTTTAACATTTAAGTTATTTCGGGAAGAATTCGAGTCCTACCTCTGAATGCGTAACCTTGGTAACGTCCAAGAGAGGAGAGAGCTTTTCTACTACGTCCCAGAAGCAACCCTCAGCACTTGAAAAACCTTCTTTAAAAATCAATGGCTCGTCACACTCTTTACCTGAAACGAGCTTAACACAATGCACAGACCTAATACCTCATCTCCTCGAGAAAAGTGACGCAACTCAAATTGAATATCAATTAACCTTTATGCTGCGGCAGGTAGAGAATTGTTACCACTAAAATTTCGTTTACACCAGCGGCATGGTATGGATCTGTGTACGGTGGATGTTACACCCTTTTAATTGACCATTGGCATCGATTACCATATACGAGCTGTCAGCGACTGACCTTTTAGAGGGTTCCTTCTTTTGTTCGGTACCCTACCTTGTCGACCGTCAAATGTGAACGCTTTGCGGTGAAGGCAGTAGGTTGCTCCAGTATACGCCACGTCACACAATACTATGAAATGAAAGAGTCATTTGTAAATGCCACTCAAGTCTCTATCGTTCCAGTTAGGTAATTCAATAAGGGGGTCAGACACATGCAGGTGATAGAGCCGTTCCTGGAGACGATTGAAAAAAATCTAAGCGCTACAGCGTAACGACACATTCGAACAAAAACCATGAATTTACCGTTCCTCGAATAATCCCCTTTTTCAGTCTTCTCACCCCAAGTCTATGTATCACCACTACAGTCATCGGGTTCCTGATTTGTGTTTACACCACTTTAAGCTTCTGTGACTTTATTTTCAAAAATAGCGTTGTTATTAAACTAATTTTGAATCATCCTCCGCTTGTCCAGTGATCTTCCTAATTCATATAACATCCTATCCAATTCAAAAATTTAACTTCTGATTCTGTCACAAGTTCCATAAAAGAAATGTATTGGATCATCCGGAAAGTTCTGCGCGTTTTCAAATTGAAGTTAGCTTTCTTATTATTATTTTGCTGCCGATGATAAGGAGTGACCTTGATTGAAGCAGATTTTAAAAATTCGGTCTTTTCCGCTTACACTGCTTAATTATAGCATGTGTTGTGGCGTAATTTTTGTTTCACTGCAGTGCTAAGAATGGAGAACCAGAAAGTTTATTTTCGTCCTATTATGCTCTCTTATTTTAGGAAAGGAAAAAATGTTAGTCAGATTGCTCGTAAAACGTGTGCTGCATATGGACATGGTGATGTTTCATTTCGAAAGTGGTGAGTCTACAGTTCTAAGGTGGTTTGTTAAATTTAAGCGTGGAAATTTCAGCCTCGGAGATGATGCCCGCTCTGGACGACGAGGGCCTATTAAAAGATGATATCGCTGAAAATACGCGTTGCACAGTTCAGGAACTATCACACAGTCTAAATATTCCAAAGAATACAGGTCATGATCATCTGAAGAAGATTGGATTTGTAAGCCGCTACGATGTATGGGTACCCCATACTTTAACAGAGCAGAGACTGTCAAACAGCACCTCCAGAACGTCTTTACAAATAAGCCTAATGATTTTTTTTAAAGCTGCCAGAAAGTTGACAAAAAGACATAGAACAAAATGGGGCTAACGTGATTTAATAAAATATTTCTGTTTTTGTACTGCTTCGTCGGTAATTATCTTAAAAAACGCTCAGAACTTTCCGGATGACCCAATATAAAAGCCGCTTCATCTCTAATATTATAAAAGGAAGTGTTTTATAAAAGGAAGTCTGTCTGTTTGTTAACGCAAAATCCTGACGATTCTATAGCACTTACAGCAATGAGATTTGGCACACAGGTAGTCCGAATTTTTTGCAATTTTTGGGTCGTGACGAATTTTAAAATTCAATCTAGGAACGCCAGATTAATAATTTACATCACGGTGTTGACCGTGATGTTGGTTTGCAAAGCAAAGCAACACCACAGGCACGGGCAACGCTGTGCTAGCCACGCAGTGGCTACTACTACATATGAGGCTATCACAGCGAGTGTGGCCGAACCCACTAACATAGACAATAAAAATAAATAAATTTTCTCCGGTGCTATTTTTTATAAATGTTTCTATATATGTATATATATACTATTTTTTATATATGTTATATACTATGATTTGAGATTTTAAAAATTTATTTCTGCGTGATCAACAATACCTTATTTTATAATTTTAAAAGACTTGAACCTGTACATATAAAGAAAAATAAAAGATCTTAATTAAAAGTAATAATAAAGTTTCCCGGGTTTTATGGGTTAGTCCACTTTTGCTCAGATAACCTCATATATAGTGTTGTCAGAAGATGATTATCAGAAAAGTAAACATTTGGTAAAGTAATTTAAAAAAAAAAAAAAAAGAACACGAAAAGCACGCATTATTAGTGTATAATTGTTAGGTATCTAATAAAAAAAGGATCATCTTTGACGAATCTTGAATATATTAATCACTAACTGAAAGAAAATCTGCTGAACATATTACTAATGTATTTTCAAAATCTCAATGTAAATATTTATAAAAACTAAGATGTTTACAACCAGATTATTCACTTCTTTATATTTTCAAACATACGTGAATGATTCAAGTTCAAAGTTAAACCAGGTAAACAATGCGAATGATGGTTTAGAATCTAGCTCAATATACACTGAAGGATAAACTTCCTGTTATATGTTGATGCGTTTTAATATTACTTATGATTTTCGTACAATGTACAAGACCTAGATCGTATTTGAATAGCTGTGGTTTACCTAGCGATATAGTAGGTAATGTGAATATATTAACACGTAAAGTTTAAAATGTGAAAAAACATTTTAACGCAATTCGAAATGATGAACAAAGAGGAGAAAAAATGAACAACCGAAAAAAAAAGAACAAAAAAAAAAGATTCGACATAAAAAAGAGTGATAAAAGATCCGTGTGGAAAAGAGGACATGTTCTCTTTTGAAGAGATGTTCTGTCAACCTTACTCATATACGAGTAGCAAACGCCTGTACTCTTTAACCAAATAGTAATTAAGGATTCATGCTTTTAGCAACAACCACATAACGGATCTTGAAACTGTGCAACAGGAAAAATATCATGAGGCTGAGGGCACATTCTTCGTCGATTTGATTAAAATGGCGATGTAATGGCCCAACCCGTTTTTTTTTTAATATCAAATAGAATTCAAATCAATCAAATTGGATAGGCATTCTATAGATTTTTAATACCTTGACTCTTATAAGAAATTCACTTGACGAGATTTTCCTTGAGTCAGTGCGATATGCTAAAATGTAGATACTTAAAAATAGAACAAGCTTTAAATACACTTTCATAAATCGAATATAAAAACCTACTAGCGTGCACAAGGTTGATATACTATTTGATACAATTCAAATCTCTTAAGATATTTCTATTATATTTAGCTAGACAAATCAAGTATGTCCAAATATACACTCATTGCCATAAAAATTTGCGCACCAAGAAAAAGTCGTCAAAATGAAACGAAATTTTGCACATGTAAGTACTACTTTGATATAAGTAAGTGATTAGAAAATCAACAAAAAAATATCATTTATTGCAGAAAAAAGTACAAATGAACGGAAGTTTTAGTACTATGTTGGACCCCCTCTAGCGCGAATGCATGATGCGATACAAGCGGACATTGAGGCATACAAGTTCCGTATGATGTCCTGAGACATCTCGTTCCACAGTTGCTGTAAACGTGCCTATAGTTCGACCTAACTCTTAGGGTGTCCAACTTGACGTCCCAAATGATCCCAGATTTGCTCGATTGGTGAAAAATCTGGCGATCGAGTAGGCCAGGGAAGGGTGGTAATGTGGCGGAGGCAGTCTTTTGACATCCTTGCTGTGTGTGGCCAAGCATTGTCTTGTTGAAAAATGGCTTTTGGGAGCCCTGCCATGAGTGGCACCACATGCGGCTGAAGGATGTCACGGACGTACTGCTGGGCTGTCATTGTGCCATGGATCAATATTAGGGGTGACCGTGTATCGTAAGCAATGGCACCCCATACCATCACACCAGCTGTGGGAGCGGTGTGTCGCTGTAAAGCGAAGGCAGGATTGAGGCGTTCACCACGGGGCCTCTACACACAAACACGATTATCATCACTTCTCAAATTGAATCTAGATTCGTCGCTGAAGACGACCTGGTTCCATTACGTTGCAGTCCAATCCCGTCGTGCGCGACACCACTCCAAACGGAGGCGTCGGTGGGTGGGTGTCATTGGCTGCGATACCAGATGTCCTTCAACCAGGCGCCTTGCGATTGTTCGGGAAGACACAGGGGCCCTTAGTGAAGGTGCTGCCTGTGTCTCGATAGCGGCCAATGAGGCAGTTGGCTCTACACGTGCGATTCGTATGATGTGACGGTCTTCTCGACGACTGGTGTGTCGAGGGCGTCCTGAGCCTGGTCGCCGTGTAAATGACGTCTCTTCTGTCCACTGATCTCAACACCTCCTCACAGTAAAATCAGAACGACCTACTTAACGAGCTACTCGCCGAGCTGACCACCCAGCTTCCATCATCCCGATGATTCTTCCCCTCTCGAACTCTGACAGCTGCTCATGTTGTCTTCGATGGCGGCGTAACGGCATGTCTACCTCAGCGGTTTCATTGCAAAAGATTTACACTCCAACAAGCTCTGCTTATACTCCAAGGAGAACGACGCCCTCTAGAGGCAATCACGCTGCATTTCTAATCATTTGCATATCTGCCCGACATGTACCTCCATGCCAAATTTCGTTACGACCCCACAATTATTTCTTGGTGCGCAAATTTTTTTGCCAATGAGTGTACTTGGCTGAAAAAAGTTTACTTTGGTTTTAGCATGGAACTTCAAATTTCCATCCAATTGTATTCTATTCGAAAAAGATTTATCTCCATTAAGGAACAAAAACTTCAAAATTGAGATTGTGTCATTCCATTGTTTCGCAGCAACCATTTGAATGTAAGATCGACTTTTTCCGTCCTTGCTTGCAAAGTCATTAGAATTGAGGAAACGAAAATTTCCTTTTTTCGTCAAGTAGAAAAACGACATTCTTTGTAATTCCATTGAACAAAGGCAAAAAAGGTTTTTCGAACTAATGTTGAATTACATTCCACTCCTAAATTACGAACGGAATTAGGAAAAAAGAATATGGATTTGATTTGCTCTTCCTTTAACCACTAAGTTACATTCCATAGAAACGTTTTCATTTTTTTTCTCGATAAGTTACTTAAAAAAGTTTATTTGTATTAAATGAGTGAAACAATTACTGCGAATTTCGAGGGGATTATCACGCAATATGTCTAATCACGTTTACTTAAAAAAAAAAAAAAAAAAAAACATTTTCAAGAAAAAAATATTCGTCATTTAATTTTTACAAAAACTGTCGGAAGGCATTATCTTACAGAAAATATTCTATCACAAGATGAAAACGTTTTTTCACTGTGTATTTTTCTTTTGCATTTCTTGCATAAAATCGATGTACTTAAGCACAGCCAATAAAAAAACTAAGGAACGCTGAAATCGGTATTCAAATTCCGTTTCGAGTTTAGATTAAATAAATATTGCATAGATTTTAAGATAGAATTGTAATTTGTAAAAAACTTTTTTTATAGAAACTAAACACTTCAAACAATGTTTTAATAAAAAACTTCCATTTTACCCTTAAGGTTTTACTTTTAAAGTATACTTCTGAATTTTTTAAAGAACATATTATGTTTAATTTACTATGGAAATGCATTAGTTAACCGTATTTCCATTGAAAAGCTGACTAATTAAAATATTATCTTATAAACAATTTTAAAGCCATTACAGTTGTAACATCTTTAAATAACCAAAAAATACTAGATTTTTGCGAGTTCGGAGTACGTATTTTTTTTTTCTAACCTTTTCAGTCTGATCTTTTTGCAACTCACACGAAGAAAGCTTTGTTTCGATTTGAAGGACTGAATTCAACGTTCATCCCAGGGATATATTAAAAGAATGACCCCCCCCCTGCCCCCAAAAAATGTTCTTGGTGTTGCAAAAACAAAGGATGAAGCGTAATTAATGCAAAGCAATGCTTAGTTCTATATCATATAGTTATTTCCCTTATACCATCACATCTTGCTATCCGGTTCATCATAGTAGGATAGTGTATTTATCTCATCGAATAAATGGGCTTGTGCAATTTAATTTGCTATGAAAGAAATTAAAATAAACTGAACATAAGAACAGTTCTGCATTCTTAAAAAGGTATTGTACTTGGATCGCAAAACAGAATATAAGACAGTTGATTTTCACAAAAACTCAATTAACAAAAAAACAAAACAAAAAAAATGCCTATTAGAGAAATTGATTTTGAATATTTTTAATACTAGGGGGTTCCGCCGACTGCTCGAATACGCTCGCCAACCCACGGGGATTGCTTCGCAAACCAACACTCCTTTCGCAGAGTCAATCTCCTGCGACGGCGAAACTATCTAAAAATTCGTATAATCCTGATTTTCTTATCTGTGCTTAATCGGCAAACCGTCTGAGAAAACAGCGAAGAAACGAGCATGACGTCACAGCGAGTTTCAAGGGCATCTTGCAAAACCCGTTAATCAGAAAATGTAACCTTTATTTCCATAAACACAATCGCTCCGCGATCTAAAAAGTATGAAATTTGTATGACCAACTTTTAATCGCATCGAATTTATTTAACCAATTTCAAAAATAATTGTATCGTAAGAAAGAGTACATTCTAAGGTATGCTGCGATGTTTTCAAATTTAAAAACTAATAGTAAAAAGATATGGATATGACAGTTAAAAAAATTAACGAAAATGTCCCGATTTTTTCAAATTTAATAACTAACAGTAATAAGATAAAGACATGACAGTTTTTTTAAAAAATAACGAAAATGTGCCGATGTTTTCAAATTTAAAAACTAATAGTAATAAGATATAGATATGACAGCCTTAAAAAAAATAACGAAAATGTCCAGACTTTTTCCTAATCCTAAAAAAAAAATGTTACCAGGAACCAAATTGAAATTTCTAAAAAAACTCGTCGTCGTGCAAAAATTTACATTTAGAGGTACTCTGAAAAATCAAGGCTGAAGACTGAAAATTGTACGTCTTTTGCTCACTCGAGTTAGAAATTTCGCTCTTTCAACTTTATAGAGATATTTTTCATAATGAACCGCGTGAACATGGTAAAGAATTACGAAACTACCCATTAACTGTGGCTTTTCCTGCCCCTACTTTTCGTCACTGTAGAAGAGATGTGAAGTGGAACTGAGATATATCTCGCGTCCCGGGAGGTGACTCCTCATCCCTCATGCAATTGGACGCGATAATTCCATATCCCGCTACTTGTCCACCAGTATTAGCATCACCTCAGCTGTCAACTGTCTCTGCTCCTCGGGTTTACCTCCCGTCTATTTGGAGAACAATATTTGGACTCACTCCAGAACCCTTTCGTGTCGCTCACGAAATCCTTCCTCCGCATTGTGCCGTGAAGTTGGTAAGTCACAAAAGGATCATGTCGAGGTAGGTATTTTAATTAACGTCAAACTGAAACAACACAACGGGCTATCAGCTACGGTCCGGGATTCATCCCAAAGGGAAAGATGGCATGTCAAGGAAACAGCTCTCTGTTTCGCCTGTAGAAGACGCGGCGTGGTGCAGGTCTTTTAAACAGATCATTCGCTGAACCATTTTCAACGAGCCCTATTTCCTACAACTCGTATGTTCGGGCTGCTTTGAATTAATACACTTGTGTGCCATCTTTCAATTTTTGTACAAGTGAACTCGTGTGTGAAAGATCTTCATGAGGTGTCTGCAAAGTGTGGTTTTGGGGAACTGCTTTTTTTCGTGTATGTGCGTCATAAGATAAAATCTTCTAACACCTAAACATTTTTTTCCACGAATGATTTTTTCTGATTAGTGTAACCACCTAAATGTATTTCACATTCATTGTTTGCTGGTTATGTAGTACTTATATCGAGTGTTGTGTGTGTTAAAGGTTATAGTACATCTTAAATTTAGTCGCTTAATACTGTTAGAGAAAATTACTAAACTACAGAACTATACTGAGAAACTTACTACGGAACTTTTATAGAAACTTACTATACAAAACTATACTAAGAAACTTACTATACAAAACCATACTAAAAAACTTACTATACAAAACTATACTAAGAAACTTACTATACAAATCCATACTAAAAAACTTACTATACAAAACTATACTAAGAAACTTACTACGGAATTGTTATAGACACTTACTATACAAAAATATTAAAAAAACTTACTGAAGAACAATTCGAGGTACTTACTGCAGAACTATTATAGAAACTTACATAGAAATATAAATAAATTAATAAAAACTATTCGCGAAACTTATAAAAGGACCATTAGAGAAACTAACTACAGAACTATTACAAAAACTTGCTACAGAACTATTAGAGAAACTTACCACATAACTTTTTTTAGAAACTTACTACATAACTTTTTTTGGAAACTCACTACAGAACTATTAGAGTAACTTACTACAGAACTATTAAATAAACTATAGAAATATGAGAGAAAATGCACGAAAACTATTAAACTTACTGCATAGAAATATTAGAGAAACATACTAAATAGCTGTTAGAGAAAGTTACCAAAAAACTATTAGAGGAACTTACTATAGAACTATTACGAAAACTTGCAACAGAAGTATTAGAGAAACTCACTGAAAATATTTGTCCCGTTAAGATGATAAAATAACTATTGATGTTGCAACGAACACTTGTTCAACTCGCTCTTAAATTGCTCGCTTTATGAGCAATATTTCATCTATTTCATGCCCAACTGTCACGCAACTGTCGAGAAGTCTTCCGATCAAAATCCGATTCAACAAACGCCGTTCAACTCTTTGCCAAGAGTGTCTTTTATCCAGACAAAAGAAGGCGATTTCTCTTGCTCATAGAAGACCCCCTTGATCCATCCTTCTTGATTTATTGTCCCCTCTAAAACGGAAGCAACGGGGGCATTATTTGCTCATCATCCGCACGTGATGGGGAGAAATTCCATCACTGAAATAGACTGCATTGTGCGGCGGCCGTTCGCATTTTAATCTCCCGATTTATATTGTGGTGGGTGACAAGATAAATAACGCTCCCCCGTGAGAGAGCATTGAGTGGCGAGGTAGAGGAGTGGATTTTTTCCTGGTAGTCCAGAAATTGGAATGCCATTTTCTTAAACGTCCCGTTGCTACATTCGTTCCAATACCAGACCTGAAGTCGATGTATCGCTCTTGTAGGAAACAAGTGCAAGACAAAAAAAAATTCGATAGACCGAACGTTGAAATAAACTTGGTATTAGAATAAAAAGGGGGACACAAATTATGTGATGAATTATTTAAGGGCGTCTCGGACTCAAAATATGAAAAAAAAGTCAATTTTTTCATTATCAATAATATAGATTTTTCTCAGTAAAATTACACCTCAAAATTGTTTTTACCATACGTAGAACCGAAAATATTCAATTTTTTATTAACATGACAACTGCAAATCCAATGAGCCTTCATAATTTTAAACGCTCTTTTTCTCCTTTTGTGTAAAATGGGATTTCACTTGTAAAAATCGATATAACTTAAGAACTACCTGTCATAAATGAACGAAATTTTCAACATCTACTTTTCAAATATATTTCTTTAATTTGTCTTCAGCAATTGTGTATATATATATTATTTTTTTTTTAATAATTTTCAAACTTTGTATACTATGTGTTTTATAAAGTTTTTGAACAAATATTTTTTTAATTTATTCTAATGGTTTTAGTCAAAAATCACGAAGACAATTTATAGCATGAACTCTTAGAAGTTAATTAATGCAAAAATGAATTGATTTGTTTCAAAATATTTTGTGATGTATCAATTTTGCCAAACGTCAAAATTTTGACAATTTTTAATATTAATAAATAAAATTTTAAAGTTTTGAAAATATTAAATAGTTATTATAATTTCAAAATACAATGTATACCTACAGAAAAAATTTCAGAACAAAAACTTTAAAACTGAGGATTTAGAATTTTGAGTCCAAGACCCCCTTAAGTGATATCGTAATTTCGACACAAAACCAATAATAATAGAAATTGAGGTGTTTTTGCAAATAAAAATCCCTTCGTATCCAACCGCTTTCAGACTCCTAAATCTTTCTTAAGTAAATCTCCAATATTATAAAAGGAAGTGTTTGTTTTCTAAACACAAAGTCTGCCCACAAAACACGAATCTATGGCACTTACAGTAATGGGATTTGGTACACATGTAATCCGAATTCTTTGCAATTTTTGGGTCGTGGGGAATTTTAAAATTCAATTTAAAACATTTTAAAATTAATTTAATGGAATTTAATTATTATTGTTTTCTTTGGAATGGGAAAGCATAAAGGATCGCAGATTCTAAATTTATTTTTTCCGTGCTTCCGTTTGATTTTGCGGAGGAACAAATTGCCAGCAAACTATAAAAACAAAATTTTTTAACTATTTTGTAGTTCTTTTTTCTATCTCCTAGAACGTTAAAGATAGAGTAAGAATTTCAACAGATTTGAAATCTGCGGAAAATTTCTCATTAGATCGATGTTTAAAAATATGATTTTCTTTAAATAAATAATTCTTAAATTGAATTTATCTTTTATATTTTTGCAAGAGATGTGACATCACATGGCGTTAGAGACGTTCCGTTTCCTGCGCTCATACTATTTCAGCAAATGTATAAAGAATTTTGACTAGCATTGTTTAGTTCTTTTTTGTAAAATCGGTATCGTTAAAGATAGATTAAAAATGTCAACGGATTTGAAATCTGCGGAAAATTTTACACCCGATTTACTCGTATACCTAAAACGTTTGATTTTCTTTTAATAAATCATTTTTCAATTAAATATTTATATCTTCGCAAGAGATTGTGAAGTCACGCCGATTGGCAATTCGAATTTTGTCGCATTTGAAAATGAGCATTGCCTGTGGTTTGCGAAAAGGGCAACTCCGCTGATATCCAATGGGCTACAATGGGAATCCGTGATGGCTGTTATCCAATAGGCAACGAATTACCATTTGGTTGGCAAACCAAACGGTAATTTGTTTTTAATACAGAGATATTTATAATTTTTTCCCCTTGAACCAACGTTTTTGACCCTTTTGGAATTGCCACCGCCGCACTGGCCACGCAGTAGCTAGTCCATTGGATGATTCTTGATAACAAGTGGCTTTGAGAGGGGAGATTGAGCCTTTTTCCTTTAAATTTTCTATTCCCATGAAATGAAATGAAATTTCCTAGTAAAAATTCGAGTAGTAGTCAGCGAGTGATCAATCCCTGTCTGGAGCATTTTACGGTGTATTTCTCTCGTCAGTAAAAACTTTCATATTGTGTCTATTACTTGATTGCGACGCCGACCAACCGGTCTAGTGGTCAAGGTGTTGGCCTCTGGATTGGAAGGTTTCTGGTTCGAATCCGGGTCAGGGCATGGATGTAAATTGTGCTGTCCTTTGTTAGGGACAATGATGGTCCACCCACTGGGTGCCCCTTCACAAGTGACCATCACTTCTGGCCTTCTATAAGTCTACAATGACTTCGGTCAATTCTGTACTGTATTGCATTTCTGTACTGTATTTGTCTGTGCAATCTGTACCCAGCCTTGCCATTGGAAATTTAAAAAAAAACTTGATTGCGATTGGAGCAGAATAACTTAATATGGCCGCCCCATGATGCCTCAAAAACAACCAACCTAGAGAAAAGTAAAAAAGAGCGACAGAGCCAAGTATATAGAGGTGCAATAGGGGTTACTGTACTAATAACAGAAGTCCGGATGAAAAGTGTCCAAAAGAGTAAATGATAACGGATGATTTAAAAATGTTGGGGCTTCGTGGACAAACCTTTTCGAAATACACTCATTTTATATTTCCTTGAATATTGTTTTTGAACGTATGCCCCGCTTATTTCTTCGCGACGCTAACAGGTGACTGTTTGTGAATGAGCACCCAAGTCGCCGTTACGTTACTCCTAACAGGAAAGCTGTAGCTCAGTTGGCAGAGTCGCGGATAAGCAACCGGAGAGTAAGATCCAACCTAACTCGTGTATGTGGAAGCCAGTGCATGTTCAATCTACCGTTGATGTGGCGTGGAAGTCAGGAGAGTGGGTTCAAATGGTGTTGTCTTCGGACCCCAAGGAAATCTTTGTGGTAAGTCTAGAAACTTTTAAAATAGCTCCTTTAAGGGAAATATTTATTTTGGTATTAATCACTCGTTCGTGGGGAAATTATAGACAGATTCCTTGGTGCTAGGAAGACTTAATAGACTTAATTGTCGAACTCCTTGATCACCGGTCGCTGTCTTGTTTCTTCATTTGCGAAGAGAGCTCAATTTATTTCTCTGGATAAACTCAGAGTGGTGAACGATCGGTAATCTGGCATGTATGGTAGTAATGATATTAATGGGAGAGAGGTATTAATGGGATTCCATGTAATATGATTATTGCATAAATATCACGTCTATCGATCATTTCGATATCCACCAACCCAGTCGCTTAAACAGTAGTGAAAACGTTTGACGTTCATGCCTCGTACTTTAGAGCATCATTTACCAAACATTTCGGTCGCTTCGTTTTAAAATTGATTAAAGGTTTTGGAGGTTTCTGGCAATTTGACAAATTTGCTGAAAAACAAAAGCAGAAAAGATAAAAACTTGGCGAGTTTGTTCAAAAAAAGGCCGAAAATGTAAACATAATGTTGAGAAAGAAAGACAATTTGGCAAATTTGAATAAAAACAAAAGCAGAAAATGTAAACAATTAAAAACAAGACACTTTTTCCAAATTTGTTTTTAAAAAACTAAAAAATATTAAAAAAAAGTCAATTTGGCAAATTTGTTGCACAACATAAGCATAAAATGTAAGCAATTAAAAATGACGGTTTGTCATATTTTTTAAAATCTGAAATGTAAACAAAAATAAAATAATTTGGCGAAATTGCTTAAAAAATCCCAGAAAATCCCTGCGTCTCTGCCGCAACGCAAGTGCGGTGTGAGATACATTACATCCAATGGAGCAGTGCACACATGTGCGCTCTCCAGCGCCGCTGGGACGACGCACGTCCAACTTGCGTGCAATTGGTACCGCAGTTCCCCACGGCGCCGCACGGTCGGGGCACACGAGTCTCCGTTATGAAGTACCTTGTTTTCATAAATAAATCGATTATAAATAATAATTAATAAATGGTTGTATGCAGTAACGTGTATTTTGTTTCTAAATACAGTTTTTGTACACCAAGTAAGCAAAATAAACACGTTTTCTTCGATAAAATATTTATCGCAAATGGCGCGAAATGAGTTCGTGCGTCATTTCACGGTTCTGTGTGCATAGTTGGACTTCGGTGCCGCCGCACGTTGAAAAACCAGATGTGTGCACCGGGCCTGAAAACAATGGAGTAGTGCACACATGCCGCTACGGCGACGCACGTCCAACTTGCGTGCAATATGTACCGCAGTTCCCCACGGCGCCGCAGCTCACAGCACACGCGTCTCCGGTCTGAAGTACCTTGTTTTCATAAATAAATGGAATATTAATAACTAGCCGGGCTGCGCCGGATAGCGCTCGGCAGTTACTAAAAGTGCTTTTATTAAACTTTTAACACACCTTAGGCCAGATGTACACATCCGATTTTTCAAAGTGCGGCGGAACCGAAGCCCAATTATACACACATAACCTTAAAATGACGCAAGTACTCATTTCGCAGAACTGGCGAAAAATATTCTATCAAAGAAAACGTGTTTATTTTGCTTACTTGGTGTACAAAAACTATATTTAGAAACAAAATAGACGTTACTGGATACAACCATATATTGATTATTATTTATATTCCATTTATTTATTAAAACAAAATACTTGAAACCGGAGAGGCGTGTACGACGAGCAGCGGTGCCATGGGGAACTGCGGTACACATTGCACGCAAGTTGGACGTGCGTCGCCGCAGCGGCGCTGGAGGCATTTGTTCACTACTTCATTGGATCTAATGTATCTCAGACCGCACTTCCATTGCGACAGCGGCGCCGCACGTTGAAAAACCGGATGTGTGCACCTGGCCTTAGTTAAACATGTTTTGATTTGTATATTTTATTTATTTTTATAAAACAAAATTCTACAAATCATTGCGTATTCAGTCTAATATTTAATGAAAGTTGGTCGGAATATACATATACCGCTACGAAATTACCCATATATAGTTATATTTTGCAGGAAATAGACGTATCATTAAAATCTAACTCCTAAATAATATTTCTGCAATAGGTAATATACCAGAACACATAATGTAAACAAAAAAAAAATTCCAAATCCTTGAAAAAATGCAAAATTCTGAAAAAAACAACACGTACGTATCTATTTAAACGTGTTGAATTTCGACTTCCTGAATATATTGTGAAATAGAAAAATGCGACAAAAGACTTTTCAACGATATTGACAAAGACAATAATAATTTATTAACAAAAGAACTATTTACTAAATAAAGAATATTTATAATACTTGGGAATCCTCAAATATGTCCGCAACATCTCGCAGTCAACTCAAATACCCAAACACGGAATTCTCAATCAAATTTAAAAAGTAAACATTAATTCTGACGTGGCCAGGTACCGGGTAGCAAAATTAAGTTTAAATTACTTTTACATCAAAGGAAGAAATAAAAAGTCAGTTCAAACATAAATATTACAATTTAATTCCTTATTTTGCATAGAAATTGACCTCGGCTATTTGAAAACAGCAAGAATTCAAAATATCTGGGTTATTTTATTTACGTTGATTGTTGCCATTCGACGACACACAAATAAAGTCGATTTCGGGTCCACGTACGTTAGTGTTTTATATATATAGATAGATAATTAATAAATAATTGAATCCAGTACTGTCTATTTAGTTTCAAAATATACATTTTTTACACCAAGTAAGCGAAATAAACACGTTTTCTTTGATAGAATATTCATCGCAAATGGCACGAAACGAGTACTTGCTTCATTTCACGGTTATGTATGCATAGTTGGGCTTCGGTGCCGCAGATTGGGATTTGGGGTGTAAAACCATGAATCCTGAATTGCCGATTGGTTCGAGTGACAACCCACAGTGATAAAAACACTAGTATGTGCATCGATAGCCAATAGGCCCAAGTCGGTTGTAATCCTACGTGATTTACCCTTCGGAGATCTTACGACAGCGACTCCGCTCATACTCTGTTCATTCGTTGGAAGGTTGATGCGTCAATTTGCTTCACGATGTTTGGCGCCGCTTGGCTTAACCATTACGCTACGCCGCTTAGATTTTTTCAATCGTCTCCATGAACGGCTCTTTCGTCTGCATGTCCTTACCGCCCCCCCCCCTCTTAACTAATAACCGAACTTGAGTTATAGAGCCTTGAGTGGCATTTACTACTGACGCTTTCCTTTCATAGTACTGTGTGGCGTATCGTTTGGCGCGAGAGAGATATCACCGGAACGACCTTCTGCCTTTTCCCCTCAAAGCGTTCACACCTCACCGTCGACAGGGTAGGGCACCGAAAAAAGGAGGGATCCTCTGGAAGGTCAGTAATAGCTCGTAAATGGTGATCGATGCCAGCAGTCACTTAAGAGTGGAATAACATCCACCGTACACAGATCAGTACCATGCCGATGGTGAAAATTCTCAACCTGCCGCAGCGTAAAGATGGGTCAGAAATTCGCAAACCCAACCCGTTCCGTCTACTTGCAAGTTACTGATGCTTTCACTCTGTTATTTTCACCGTGAAACGGAGTTATCTGCGACATTTTTATCACATACGTGCATTGGATTGGAACAGTACGAATTGGCATCGAATGGATTTTTCGGCCTCACGTAAGAACAATAACCGAAGCATTTGCGAATCCCATTATTCGAAATGGTTTGGAAAGCGCAGAGGAAGAATTTATGTTCCAATCGAACGAATTGCTTTATGAAAAGGCGCTCGCAGACACCAAACCTCGGAGTGTAGTTACTTCTCTGCGGGGGTGTTAGATGCAACAACTTTCGAATACTCCAATTAGCCAGGCGATAGTTAGAAACAACCCTTGGAGTCCAATGGAGCTTCTGTGACGTTATTTGTTCTCTTATAGGAGCAAAGAAACAAATATATCTGCGCTAATTATTCGGAACTCTTCGCGGTGCTTTGGTTTTTCTTTCGGAATGAAGAAACTTCGAGTTGGAAATCTTAACTACTGATTGAAAGTGCTGCAGTCGGAAAGGATATGATATAATATAATATAACTAGGGGGCCTGCCCCCTGCTCGCTAACGCTCGCCAACCCCCGGAGGATTGCTTCACAATCCTCATTGGTTCGCTGCGCGAACCTAAGCTCGCTTCGCTCGCCTCAATGAAGACATGTGTCCTAGCAGAAGGGATTGTTTACAAAATATGTTACCAAAACAATGTTTTTCAAATCTAAATTTGCTGTATTACAGAAAAAATATATAGAGTATCTCTAAAATCAGAATTCAAATGAAAACTTTGTGCAAATTTTGACTCGAAATGTGAGCGTTGCTTTGGAAATTGAATACCCAGCATGTTGTTTGTGTGTACATTTTCCCAGCACTCAAACGACCCACACTTTTTCATTGAGTTTGTTGCCGTGCAAGCGTCTTGTAGTGCAAGCGTCTTGTAGTGCAAGCGTCTTGTTGAACTATAATTGTTGGCCTTGAAAAGGACCGTTTTTTAAATAGCCCTGAAAAGATCCTCCGTTTTCTTTGATTTCTATTATAAACTAACTGCAACAGCTCATTAAAATTTCCTTTTTTTTTCAATAAAATTTCATCCGATAACGCTATAAATTCAATCGATGCGCGAGACTTCGCGATAAACAAACAATCGTACAGTGTTGCCAAAACGCGATTACAAATAACGTCTTTTTTGCGGGCCACGTAAGAGAATTATATATATAGATTTCATGTTCGTGTATTTTTTACGATGGCTGATTTGTAATGGTCAATACGGGGCTTATCTTTTGAACCGATAGCTGTAAAAACCCTCTTCCAATTACAAGAAGTGTTAAAAGCATGTTTCAGAGGCATTTTCTGTCGAGCTGAATGTAGATGGGGGGAAAGTACCTACAACGGAACGTGCATCCTGCAAGTATGATATGTAACGTGTGATAGAATTTTGAATCTTCGCACATTCTAAATGTACTACGGAAGCGTTTCAATCTGTCCATCAAGCGTCATGTATTGAATTCCCGTGCATTTTTAATGGTTATTTTTCTGAAATTTGCATTTTTAGGATTTTAGATAAAATATTAAGCGTGGGTGCTAGTTTAAAGTAAGAAATAGAGCTATTTTGTGTAGTTTGTAACATTTTTTCTAAAATATATTTTTAGCTTATTGTTCGGTTAATCAATGACGATAAAACTCAAATATATATTCCATTTTCTAAACATAAAAAACATTGTTTGGGTATTTTATAAAAATCAAACTTAATTCGCTTAATACGTTCATATCTATTCATAATACAGGGTGTTTCGAAACTCATGGGCAAAAATTTAAGGGGTGATAGAAAACATCTAAACAAGCAATTTTCACCGCACAATGCATGGGCGGAGAGCAAGCGATGAACCGCTAGACGGCGCTGTAATAGAAAGCATAAAACGCGAGTTTTCTTACACAACGTCATTTCTACCGTGGATTTCAGAAAGCATGGCTATGTACAGTAATCAGGAAAAAGCGGACATGCATTTTATGTATGGTCTTGCGAAAGGGAATGCTCTGGAAGACGAAAGACTGTACGTGCAGCGTTTCAGAGAAGACACGTGCCAGATCGAAAAATGCTCGAGTGATTGTATCGGTGCATGTGCGAAACGGGATTCTTTGTCACCGGCATGCATGATACAGGGAGTGTCAGGAGTGTGCGGAAGTTGTAGAGGACATTCTGCAAAGAGTGGAAGATCGCCCGGATGTTAGAACGCGAAAGGTTTACCCGTGCCGTAAATGTGACCCACTCGATTGTTTGGCGAGTACTTACGGGACGAAGGATTACACCCCTACCATGCACAAAAAGTGCAAGCCTTGATACCTGCAGATTGTGCGCCACGAGTCTAGTTTGCACGTTGGTTTTTGCAACAGCTAGCAGCGCATCCTGATTTCAGTGCACGTGTGTTATTCACGGATGAATGCACCTTTACTCGTGAAGGAATTTCTAATTCGTACAACTTTCATGTGTGAGCATCTAACAATCCGTACGACACACGTCCTCATGCGTATCTGAAGCGTTTCAGCGTAAATGTCTGGAATCGTGGTTGACCATTTGATCGGCCCATACCTTCTTCCATTCCGACTGGACGGCAGAACATAGCTCACATTTTTACAACAGGTATTGCCAGACTTACTTCAACCTGTTGAAGCCAATATACAAGCACGTATGTGGTTTCAGCATTACGGAGCACCGCCACCTTTCAGCTTGGATCTGCGGAGCGCTTTAGACGCTAAATTCCCAGGCAGATGGATTGGTCAGGGTGGTAGGGATGCGACATCGATAGCAAAACATCGATGTTCAAAATTAAAACATCGATGTTAATAATACATCGACCCAAAAACATCGATGTTTTTAAAATTCAGTGTATTTAAACTTTTTTCCCCATTTCTTAAAACTGGTTTAGCAACTAGTGATGCGGCATCGGCTCCAATACATCGATGTTTTTTCTAAAACATCAATGTTTAGAAAACATCGATTTGGAATTCCTTCTTTTCAGACCTTTCACTCTTGGCCAGTTTGGTCTAAAAGTATGTTCAATTTGCTAATTATAAAAATTATGCTACTTGGTTATTTTTTAAATTTTTATAACGGTACTTTTTTTCATTTAAAAATAAAACATCGACAAGTATAAACATCGATGTTACAAAAACATCGACCCCAATACATCGATGTTTTTTTAAAAACATCGATGTTTTGAAAACATTGCCATCGATGTCGCATCCCTACAGGGTGGGCCCACACTTTGGCAGGCACGCTCACCCGATCTCTCCTGTCTGGACTTTTTCCAGTGGGACCATTTGAAAAGTCTCGTCTACAAAAGCCCCATCGACTCCGATCTAATTGCCAGGATTTCTGTTGCTGCCAGTGCCGCCTGAGACATGCCGGGTGTGTTTGAAAAAGTGCGCCTACGTCGAAGGTGTAACGCCTGTATTACCGCAGGCGGTTGCTCTTTTGATCAGTTTCTGTAATTTTACCAAACATGCTGTCAATAAAACTATTTGGTACCTCCTATATCCGTTTGATGTTTAGTTCTTTCATGTGACAGTAACGACGGATACCTCGTAGCGATTCACCGGTTCCTCTCTGTCGATGCATTGTAGGGTGAAAATTGCTTGTTTAGATGTTTTCTATCACCCCTTACATTTTTGCCCATGAGTTTCGAAATACCTTGTAAGGTCTATAACGAAAAAAAAATCTACGCACCAAGAAGGAGCTCCCTGATTGCGATTAAAATGGGTGGTGTGAAGAACATACATAGAAAAACAAACGATTAAAATTGCAGAACAATAGAATGATTTATTTCAGAGTTTGACCGTTACAAAGGGAGGAAGGCAATATGGGTCCCCCTCTGACCTGAATGCAAGCTGTCACTCGGAGTGGCATAGGCTGAAAAAGTTCCTAGATGGTGGAAAGGAAGTGTTGGGAAAGCTTGAAGACAATCCATAGCAACACGTGCCGTGTGCGACATTATCTTGTTGAAAAGTAAGTTCGGGGTGTCGCAAAAGGAAGGGTCAACTGATCGTAGAATGTCGTCTACGTATCGATGTGCTGTAAGTTTGTCAGAAATGACTACCAAAGGGCTATCAAAGAAGATGACATCTCAGACCTGAACGCCTTGTTGTGGGCATGCGTGGCGTACGCTATATCTTAATATGCTATTTTATATCAAATGTCGAAGAAATATTTATTACTAACAGGATTTTTGTCCCGTCAAACTCCAATAAGAACATGATAGCTTCATAAAATTTGAAACAATTTCAATTTATCGAAAATGTATAAAAATATGATTTCCTTAAGCCCATAAAGGCATTTTAAAATTACTATCTGTTTGGAGTTTTATTTTTTTTTAGCTGAGAGCCATTTTCGCTTCAAACTGGATTCTACAATTTATTTCACAGCAACCTCTTTCTGATGAGAAGCTACTGATCTGTTTCTCTCTCTCTCTCTCTCTCTTCACAACACTGTTCAAAGAATCTATCTCCATAGAGAGAATCAGGAATGCTTATCTAATTAGCGTTAAAATATTCCGTGGAAGTACCGTAAGGGCGGAGAGGCGTATTGTTATTCTGTTCGCGAAATTTTCATTCTGTCAAAAGAATTTCATGAGGTGTCTTGTTTTCAATACGAATGCCAAAGTAAAAGTAATGTAAAAAATGGCTAAAAAATGTTAAACTTCTTTTGTTTATAAGCTACATCGCATTCGATTTTAACGAAACTTCCACAAAATGTACCTTATGAACTTGCATGAAGCTCTGAAAAATTTCAGTTCCATATATAGTCTGTTCACTTCCTTCAATTTTGATACGAAATAAACGAAAAATTCGTCTATTTTGATCTCTTCACATCCAACCAAATATCTTAATCCAATGCAACGTAAAATCAACTTCCTAACTTATGTATTATTTATCTCTGCTGTGTCAGTAAAACTTTCTTTGCTTTTATTTGTTCGTAACGTGCTTCTTCTGTCTTGTGTTCGACTCAACTTCGTGAAATGGGACCATTGCTCTATAAAAGCCTAACCACCAATCTAATCTAATGTAGCTAGAACTAGAAGCTAGGTATTCTGTTTTAATTTTACACGTATAACACACAGATATGAAACAAATGGAGTTTAAAATAGAATACGTTTGTCACAACACTACAACAGTGCTTCAGACTTGCTGAAAATTTTCATTCAGCTGAATTTTCTAAAACCAAGTCACTAGTACTAAACAAAACGTTTTCAGGAGTTGATTTTAGATGATATCCTAGGCCCTATAAATGACAAAACGTTGTTCTAGTGCGCTCTTTCCTGAAAATGTCGTATCACGGAATGAAAAGTGACACAACTCAAAATTGCAGTATTTGAGAAACATCAACTTAAAGGATACTATAAAACTTTTATTGAAATAGTATAAGCTTCTTTTAAATTTTAGGTAAGTATTTTTGGTGGAAACTTCTATTATATTCTATAGAATAGTAATATAACACGCTGGGGCTCCTCATATATATTTTTCAATGACATAACATGAAAATTTTAATTTTTTGACGTGTCACTTTTCAGCGATTGCCTGGGTGCGATGTGTTTATTGTGTTATCTAAAGTTGTCGTAAAAGACAAAATTATCGACTTTGCTACTTTTAACAACATCGTTATTCATTACGGACACATGCAACATTTTAATGTGGTAGAGACTTCTAATTTCGTGCAGCATCGTATAATTTTACACACAATTTACAATGGTTTAAATAAAAGAAAAAATTAAGAAAATGTGCAGCCTTCTTGACAAGCAGTATAGAGGTACTAGGAAACTGTATACACTACTAACTACGAGTTAAGAGATATTTATAACAACTACTTACTGCGAGATAACTCATTGAAACTACTAACTACGAAAACTTGTAAAAAATACAAACTACAAAGGAAGTAAATTGTTAACTAACGTTACACTGGAGCTACACAACAGGCCAAGCTATTGGGAGGTCCGGGATCATTCACGAAGGGAGAGATCCAAGGACAACGCCTCATAATTTTGAACCACGGTCAGATGACGAAAACAACACTTGAGCTGGTACCCCACTCTCCAAATTTCGACTCACGCCAACGTGAGGACATATTTAACATGCAACATCTCCCGTGTACAAGCCGGTTTGGGATGGACCTAGTTTTGAACTCGCAACCCTCTGGTTGATACCAAAGACGAGTTGCATACACTATATGGACAAAAGTATTTGAACGTTGCAGAAATTTGGAGGATGATTCATCTTAGTGTGGGGTTGTTTTCCTGGTTACGACTCGGCCCATTGCTTTATGTAACTGGTACCATGAACCTCGACGTTCTAAACATGTCGGCCTTGCCTACACTATAGCAATACAACGGCAATGATGGTTGTTTCTTCCACCAGAATCGAGCTCCATGTCATACTGTAAAACGTGTGCTGGACTGGTTTCCTGAAAATAAGGTGAATTTACTTGACTGGCCTGTTCAGTGTCCCGATCTCAATCCGATCGGGCACTTGTGGGACAAACAGGAGCGACAAGTACAACACCACCACGTTCTCCCATCTTCACAACAATCTCTTCTCACAGCCTTGCAAGAGGCATGGCGAGCTATTCCTGCCCTGACGTACAAAGAACTTGTGGAAAATATGCCTCGGCGTGTTGTATCTGTAATACAAGCAAAAAGAGGTCCTACCCGTTACTAAATAGAACAATAAAGCACAGTTTCTGAAAAACATACAGTGTCCAAATACTTTTGTCCATCTCTCGGCTATAGTTTAATTACAATCTGAGGTCAGCTAAGAGTTTAATTACAATCTGAGGTCAGCTAAGAGTTTAATTATGATCTAAAGTCAACTAAAAGAAGTTATAATCTGAATTCAACAATTCGTTTGGAATGAAACTATTGGCTATCCATACTTTCCAGTCTGATAAAAAGCAAGCAGTTTCTTAAACCGAAAAATAAAAAGCGAAGTTTAAAACTGGGTAGTTTTTTGAAGTGGGTGTTAGCCATGACACATCCTCAGGCCCTTAAGTTCGTACAGTCCCCTGCCATTAAATATTAAGCGGGCAGAATCTGGTAAATCCGGAAATGAAATTACCCACGGTTCAACATTTCGTTGCCCGTTCGCAACTTTATTCCGCCTTGGAATTAAAACTCGTTTCGGCAATTGGAGGCAGGGGACTTGGTTAAGGAAAGGAAGTTGTTCCGCGAGCTAACCAAATAACGTGCTCCAAAGTTGAAGAAGTCATCCAGATTAGCAAATTAATTCCATTCGTGGAACTTAAGTAATCTAATGAGAAAACAAAGTGGAAACTTCTTTATTTAGAGTTTGATTAGAACTTGGTGCATGCGAAAAATGCAGAATTGTTAATTTTTATACTATGTCGCAGGTTGTTATGTTTTATTAAGTTAAGTTGTTATTCAGAAGATAATTTCAGAGGTGATTCAATCTTCTCTTACGGCTTTCTTTATCACTCAAAGGCTCTAATATTAAACAAACATTACATTAACTATTTTTTGACTACTTTCAGACATTATAATGTACGAGTAAATCCACGATCAACGAAACTGCGATTCATACCGATTTAAATTAGCTACGTTGCTCTTTTGACGCCTTAGTCAAAATATACGATTGCATAAGACCACTTCTGGCATACCGCCATCGACAAAAATAGGTTTCAATTGAACTCGTTATACATACGTGCCCAGCAATAATACGGATATCATATTCGTAAGCTGCATACAGGCACCGGTTGTCCACTTGGAAGTTTTGCGGATTAGCAACCCATGGGGTATGAGTTCGAAATGCTATCTGACCAAGCCTCTTTTGTGTCACAATATCGTCCTCACGTTTACGTGATGTGGAAGTTTAGAGAGTGGATGCCAGCTCATGTGTTGACCACTTCATGTGACCGTAACTCAAAATGACGATGTGTTGTCCTTCTATTTTTCCCTTCAGGATGGATCCCGGTCAGTCGCCAATAGCACGTCGTGTTGCGCTGGAGCGACGTCCATTCAACTACGTACAATGCCTCGGAGAAGATTGCATCCAACAACTTTTACTCTAAGGTGGGTACACAGTTGATACCACTACAATTTCGTTTACATTAGCTGCATGGTATAGATCTGTGTACGGTGAATGTTATCCCCCTCTTAAGTGACCGCTAGCATCGTTCCCCATTGACGAGCTGTCAGCTACTGACCTTCTGGAGTATCCCTCCTTTTGTTCGGTAGCCTACCCTGTCCACCGTGAGGTGTGGACGCTTTGGGGGAAAGGCAGAAGTTCGCTCTGATGATATACGCCACACAATACTATGAAAGGAAATCGTCAGTCGTAAATACCACTCAAGGCTCTATTGTTCACGTTGTGTTATTAGGTATGGGGGTCGAGCATCGAGGCAAAGGAGCCGTTCCTGGAAACGATTGAAAAATCTAAGTGCAGCAGCGTAAAGGTTAACACGCTAACTACGAGTAAATTCATTGTAGTTTTTCCAAGAAGTTTTCTGAGTTACTGAGAGTTTTCTCTTATCTTAAAATGTTTCCCACCTGTGCCACCCACGAGTACATTATTTGGAGATGCTTTTTGGAGACACACTTTATTTTAACCTTTTCAGATTTTTAATTAGCATTTCGTTTGATACGTTAATTTGATTGTATTTACGTATTTCAACCGAAATTCGTCACTTACACAACATTACAGCACCATTGCAATGCCACAAGACCTAAAAAAAAAAGGAATTTCTAGTTTTTTGTGTAAAACAATTAAATATACGTGTTTCGAAATTGCGCCGACTGTTCTCTACTAGAGTTTTGTACATGCTTACCTCTCTACATGTAAGACTGTAAATACACTAGCCTACAATAATGGACCGGACAGCAAGATGTGATGGTATAAGGGAAATAATACATGCTTTAATAGGGGGGAAGCCCCAAGTGCTGCAATGACACTAGCAACCCTTCTGGGCATTCTTACAACAAGGTTTTGATGCACAGCTATGAGTATTCGTGTCCATTCCTGCTGCAAGAATATATCCGGCTCAGCTGTAGATTTCGGACGTGGATCCCTGGTCCGTAAGCGTTGCTCTAACGCGTCCCAAAAATGTTGTATGAGGTTTAGGTCGGGACTCTGAGTAGACCAGGGACGACGTTTCACAACCATATCTTGCTACCATTGCTTGATAGGGGCTGAAACATGACACGAAGCGTTGTCGTCTTGGAAGTAACATTTGTTCATTCAATAAAATTACAAAAGCGTAAGAAGAACCTGATGGTCCAAAATGCTCACATAGGCATCGGCGTTCAATTGACCAGCAACATCATGCAAAGGTCCCAAGCCATACCACGAAAAACAACCCCAAACAAGCAGTCGGATTTTATACAAATCCGCTGGCGTCCGGTTCATTATTACAGGGTAGTGTACATGCACAATCATGTGCACAAAACTAGTTTTGGCTGTTGAAATGTTTTATTAAATTGCAATATTTCTCATACCACTTATCAAATCATCGTATTAATTTTAAAAAAATCATACTGGATGTTTAAATTTGAAGTTACATGCTCAAAATTAAACAACCGTGGCGATCTGCATAACCGAGGCTATTCAGTGCAGAGCTGCTGCTTATCCAAATTAGGATTCGTTACATGAGTAGTTCCGACTAATGAGTTCTGCAGGAACTCTTCCACCTCATTCACTGCATACAAACGAGGTGCAAACCTGCATCAGTGTCCATAAAGGACAACTCCTATTTTTATCTTCAAGGTCACCCTTCTGTTTCATACCACCCATTGCAGTGTTGCCACTTCAGTTCAAAGATCTTACGTTCTTGAATCGTTTTTCTAACTCATTCTTCCGGTAGGGAAAATGGAAGAGCAAGGGACTAGCAACCGGAGGGTTGCGAGTTCGAATCCAACGTTTTCTACAGAGACCGTCTCTCAGTCGTGACCTCAAACATTCTCACGTTAGCGTGGTGGGGGGGGGGGGTTCCAGCTTGCTTCCTCATCTGACCGTGGTTCTAAATCACATGGTGTTGTCCTCTGATCTTTCCCTTCAGGGATTGGTCCCAGAGAGTCACCAATACCCGTTGCATTTGCTTCAGTGAGACGTTAATTAAAAATACCATTCGTTCGGGAAGTCTAGACGTACCTTTTGTATCATTTGCGCCCGTTCCGGGTAACTTATAGTAAGGCAACAGCTTGAATCCAAACTGCAAATAAAGTTTCGCACATCATTGTGGTTTTCATTCAAGAGAAAACTAGACTCATGTAAGATATTCCATAATAGAAAATAGATATCAGTGTTGAAATAAAGCAAGCGTAGGTATAGATAATTCAACGGTAAAGGCAAGAAATAATTTATGTTTAATGACAGTAGAAACATAATATATCTCTCTGTAAAAAATTCGAACAATCAATGGCATCATAAATCTCTACTATTATAAAAGGAAGTGTTTGTTTCATGCCCGCAAATCTATGGTATCTGAATAATCTATGGCACTTACAGTAATGGGATTTGGCACACAGGAAGTCCAAATTTTTTTTTAATTTTTGGTTGGCGACAAATTTTTAAATTCAATCTAGAACATTCTTAAATGAATTTAATAGTTTTTTTCACTGTTCTTCCTTCTTTCGGGAAATGAAGAAGCAGCAAAATTTAGACTTTTCTCCCTCACGTCACTCTTGACGTCAGCCTTTGGAACCATGCCAGTTTTTCACCTTCCGTCTCGAGTGGGTGCGAACAGATTCGAATGACCTTCGTTTGATTCGCGATTCATACATTTTGATTTCCTGACGAACGGATTCCAGTGAAACAAAAGAAATTATTAAAGTTATCACTGGCGTTCTTCAGTTCTTTTTTCTATTTCAGCGATCGTTAAAGATAGAATAAAAATTTTAACGGATTTGAAATCTGCGGAAAATTTTACACTAGATAGATACTTTGTATGTTTGGTTTTCTTTTAATAAATAATTTATCAATTAAATTTTCATATTTTTTGGTTTGCGAAGCAAACCATCACCACGGCAATGTGACCCCCACGAAAAGAACTGTCACGGACAACTCCGTTATGGCTGTTATTCTTTAGTCTACAAATTCGCAAACCAAATGGGTTTCCGTGATGGTTGTTATACAATATGCTACTAATTCCCAGTTGGTTTTCGAAGCACACCAATAACCCAACATCGTTGGAATTTATCGTTTCTTTTCACCAACATTATTCAAAAAAGAGACAACCCCATCGAGAGAAACAGTAATCTCGTCTAATTAGCGTTAAGGTATTCAGTGAACGCACCATTAGTGCGGCGTATTGTTATTATGTTAGCGAAGTTTTGATTCTGCCAAAAGAATTTCATGTGAGGAAAGTTTTCAATGCGAATGTTTTAGGAGAAAGTAAAATTAATGTAAAAAAATACAAAAAAGGTTCGATTCGTATTATTAACCCCAATCTATTTTAATGAAACTGCCACAGAATTACGGACCTGCAAAAACATAAGCAAATTTTCATCTCAATACAGTCTCGTTCAGCCGTCAGAGCCATTTTCATGAACTTCCCTCTTTTTTTCGTAGTGGAATGAACGAAAAATTCGTCAGTTTCGATGTGTCCCTACTAATCCAATATTCGAGTTGTGAGTTGTAATGACAGAGATAACACTAAGGTTCGCTACTGATCCATTGAAGTACTGAGAAAGTTGTGGTCGCCGATAGTTGTGGGTCCTAGTATTGAGCGGGGTTTCGAGGGAGTATTGATGTTTTCTTTAGCTTGGTCATTGCCCCCGTTCTTTCCTATATTGCGTGGGAGGAGAAAAGGGATCAGATGTTTTAAGGCCATCAGCCGCTAAACCCCGTCTCTGGAACAAAATCCTACAGATCTCGATTTATGAGGCGTATAACATAAAATGTTGTGACAAAGGAAAATTGTAAAATGAAATGAAACACTTTTTATCACTTATATCAAGATCATAACTTAAGGTGGAAATGTAACCTTGTATGTAACATTGGATTAGTGTAGGTGTTCCAACTATCGCCTACCCTAACTATTTCTCTGTATCCTAGCCTCCTGGGTTGGGAAATAAAGCTGTAAACTAAATTAATATCACTAGGAACTATTCTCATTTGGTTTCCAGAGATCGTATACCTTCTTTACTTATGTCAATTTAAGTTAACTAGTCAAACTTCAAAAAGTTTCCCAAGAGAATTTTCACGAGTGGGTTCCTAATATTGCCTACCCCTGTCCCTATGACCACCCACCAGGCGAAATGAGGAGCTATTATTCAAAACGAGTTGCTAGTAAAGCATACATACCTGCTTTTAGTATTGAATGTACATTCAAGTCTTAGAAACGAAGTTATGATTTGGAAACACTTACCTGGATATTCCCTGAAGGGATTAGAGACAAAATTTCTTTGATCACAGCCTCAAATACTTGAGATGCAATAGTGTTGTTAATAGAACTGATGGAAAACTTGTCGATGGAAGCTACGTGTGGCAAAACCATAGACCGTTAAGGTAACTACATGAACTCTTAGATGTCGCGCATAGTAGCTTGCAAACACGAGTAGACGATATAAAGCACAGGGGCGATATTTGGAAGACCTGCCCTATTCTTAACTCTATAAAACTATGGAAATATAATCGAGAAATATGCTTTTGATAATTTGACAGTTCCCACGTCGAATGTACACCTGGTTTTCGTGATACATTTTACGATCAAAACGTGAAATTATTAATGAATGAAATAACGTAACGAATATCCTTAAAGAATGAATACAAGGATAACGTTGATAATCTGGTTTGTGACCTAAATTCATCTTTTATAAAAATAACTACTCGAAATACACTGCCAAAAATGTGTGGTTCTAGCTATAGTACCATTTCGTGCATACAACTACATGCAACACCTGTCTACAGACTTGAATAGAATAGAAAATTTCTTTCTCCGATAGAAGAAGCTATCCAAGCGCATCACATTACAAATAAGTAGCATTAAGAAATGCTTTTGAGAGAAAATTGGCAAATATTCCTTCAGAAACAACAAAAAAGCCATGATTAGAAAACTTGAACCTGGTAATTACACCAAATGGATACCCAATAACAAATTAAAACAAGGTTACAGTGAGTTAAACTAAGGGACGGCAAACTTCGATAATTTCTAGAAAAAATTTCCATATTTTTCTTGAAGTAAAACTTTTTTTAGATCAAAATATCATAGGACTAAAAATCTACTTGCAAAAAAATTAATTAAAAAGATGATAAAGTATAAAAAATTTTTTACTTTGAAGGGAAAAACATTTTTGAGGCACTTTGGATTATGAGTCTTAAAACAGTTAACGGAAAAATATATTTATTTTTTGCTCCTAATAAGCGTTTAATTACTTCTTAATCTATTTGGCATTGATTTTAGTAATTTTCATAAATTAATGGCTCTATTTCTCCATTCTGCTACAAGTTATTCTCAAAGTTAATTTTCTCAAGGAATTTTAAACATATTAATTCTATATAGCAAAAAACTCCAAACATTATTAATAGAACTGGAGTCTGGACTTTCAACACGAGCTACGACGACTGGACAGTGGTATGTATACAGAAGGTGTGATAATCTAGTAATGTGTAAGTCGAGGAAAAAAACTGAACAACGTCCTTTATTTCGAGCACTATTCATACTAGAGCATATTCAAAGGTATAATTCAATCGGGAATAACGTCCTCTACAAATTAAAATCCAAAACAGTTACATAAGGGGACGTCGTCATATCAAATTTTGCACCAACAATAGCATTTCGATTGAAAACACCATGTTTTTATGTCATAACCAGATTCTACATCGTTAAATTAGTTTAAATAAGGAATTTTATGACTTTACTACCTTTATATCCCGAGATATTCAATCCTAAAGTTAGTGTCAATTTCAGGCTTCATGTAAACATTTGAATATTATTTCTAGCGTATTTTTCAGCTTTATGAGCATTATTTTATTTATCATGCAAGTAAAAACGATTTAAGATATACATTATTATATTTATTACCTAAAGTACAAACGTATAGCAAGTAAAAACGATTAAGAATTACATTATTATATTTTTACCTGTGCAAAAGATCCGATAATTACTACCCGAGGTTTAACAGACGTTTTTAAACTTTTGGTTGCCCCCTAAAATCGCAATAATGAGGTATATGTAAAATGGGATTTTTACATAAATGTGACCTTTTCACACTCACTCAAATGTCAATTCTAACACTAACAAGTACTAATGCAGTTCTAAACCATCTGCTACCATCACCAAGTTTTACTGTGGGAATAAGAGTTGACAGTTTACATGATGAATATAAGGCTTCATCTATCACTTTAACAAGTATTATATTAAACCGAATTCCAGAATTCTGGAATCTTATTAATGCAGGCTACTTAGAAAATTTTATTTTCTCTGTGAAAGCTTAAGATACTTTAGATACTCGACTCTAAACGTCGAAAATTCTTATAACTTAAGCACTTGAATGCTTTTTTTAAACATTAGGTATCAAAGATCAATTTAACTTGTCTGTTTCTTAGGATACAACGAATATTCCTCATGATACACCTCGCTTCACATTCACCTACACACTTCGAAAGTCCAGTTAATGGTTTTTCAATCAAACGTTTCTGATTCTTAAAAATTATAATATATCTAGTAGACTTGTTTGCATTTTACATTTCACTGATCTTTTCCAAATTTTTTTCCATTCCGGCAGAAATGATACTTTTTCTAACTCAGAAATTTTTGACTTTTTAAGAACTCGTACTCCTTTCACATCTGATTATTTTTAACAAATCCGTATCCCTCAAGCAGGCAACTCACATTAGCCTTCTGGGCCCCGTATTGAGTTATATGGTGAGTCCATTATAGAATTCAAAAATTCTTTTTTAAGTACTAAAAATGTTTGTTACCTATCCCTTAAAGTCTATCTAAACATTTAGGCCAAGTCCATGAATCCAAACACCCTTGAAATGTCGAATACTGACAGGACTTTAAGGCGCGGTGCACGCATCCGATTTTTCAAAATGCGGCACCGAAGACTAACTATGCACACATAACCGTGAAATAACGCAAGTACTCATTTCGCGCCAATTGCGATAAATATTCTATCGAAGAAAGCGTGTTTATTTCGTTCACTTGGTGTGAAAAAAGTATATTTTGAAAGTAAAAATAGACGTTACTGCATGCAACCATTTATTAATTATTATTTATATTCCAATTAACTATGAAAACAAGGTACTTGAGACCGGAGAAGCGTGTGCGGCAAACTGCGGCGCCGTGGGGAACTGCGGTACCAATTGCACGCAAGTCGGACGTGCGTCGCCGGAGCCATGTGTGCAGTACTCCATTGGACCTAATGTATCTCAGACCGCACTTGCATTGCCGCAGCGGCGCCGCACGTTGGATAACCGTATGTATGCACCGGTCCTTCTAGTGATCCCCTAGACCCAGACATGCCAGATGACTCCGGGAATCCTGTTAAAAGGCGAGACTTGTTGGAAAAGCATTATGTTCCAGAACGGAAGGTGATGGCTCTTGGCGAGCGGGTCTGATGTTCTCGTACACATGAGTCTAGAAAGAGCATTGTGTGACATTTTAACCCTGTTTACACCTTTATGTGAACGAGACTCTAGGGGAGTTGGTCTCTAAAGCACCTGTCGGGTCTCTACATTGTATATTATTGGAGCTCTTCTTTATGCCGAATAACTTTATATGTAACGGAAGTATGTGTGAAGACGCTGGGTCAAGGCTCCTTGGGGTAAGTCAAGGGTCTCGCGTTGCCCCGTTGGAAGTACGGATGCGACATCGACGACAAAACATCGATGTTTTATGTTCAAAATTAAAACATCGATATTGATAATACATCGCCCAAAAACCATCGATGTTTTTAAACATCAGGGTATATAAACTTTTTCCCCTAACATTTCTTAAAACTAATTTATTAACCTCAAGCTGTTCGCGTAGGGGGGGGGGAGTTTTAATTTGACATTTGCTATGTATATTACTTTGTAATTAAGATATTTTTAAACTGTCAAAACATTTAATACGAACAATTAACAAATCTTTTATTTTTAAATTGAATAATAAAAAAGAAAGTAATATTTACAGCAATTTGACATAGGTACTACTAACTAGAGTATAATTAGGTAGGTACATAGCAACAATAATTGTTATTTATTATTAATTATTTATCAACTTATGGGGGGAACTTATTTTTTATTTACTATAAATAAAACATATTGGGGCCTATAATTATTATATGCTGCAAAATTTGTTGCTTACAGTTTGTCAACAATGAAGTTTGTTAACCTTCTCCACCTTAAGCTGACTTCTTTTTTCACTAACAATCCCACCAGTTAGGGAAAAAACTCTTTCTGATGGAATGGATGTCGCCATCACTGACAAATACTTAGTTTCAGGGTTATTTTTCTTAATTTTTACTCTTCCTCACGTTGAGTTGGCGTGGAAGTTTGGAGAGTGAGGTGCCAGCTCAGGTGTTGCTTCGTCATCTGACCGTGGTTAAAAAATTACGAGGTGTTGTTCGGATCTTTCCCTTAAGGGACTGATCCCGGACCGTCGTCAATAGCCCGTTGTGTTGCTCTGGTACGACGTTAACTAAAATTACCATTACCATCATTCAAATATAAAACATCGACAATGTTAAAACATCGATGTTTAACAAACATTGCCTCCAATAAATCGATGGTAAATGCATTGATGTTTCTTTATAAAACATCGATGTTTCGAAAACCTTGACATCCATGTCGCATCCCTAGTTCGAAGAGCAGTGGACTAGCAACCGGAGGGTTGCGAATTCGAACTCAATTATTGAACTATGGAATCGCCTAAGTGAACGGAAATAAATTAACCTCTCACTGTAGCAACACAACGGAATGTATGAGCCTTGCGCTTAGCTAATTTGGTAAATTTTTTAATTAACTAACTTTTAATTTTCAAGCAACACAACGGGCTATTGACGACGGTCCGGGATCAGTCCCTTAAGGGAAAGATCCAAAGACAACACCGATGACGAGGCAGCATCTGAGCTGGCACTCAACTCTCCAAACGTCCACACCAACCCAACGTGAGGACTTTCGTCCACTACAGATTGAAGATGCACCAGCCTCCTCTACACCATACGCTTACAAACATGCACTGACCCGGATTCGAACCAGGAACCTTCGGATATAGAGGCTAACACCTTAACCACCAGACCAGTTGGTCGGCCTAACAATTAAGAAGCTAGCGGAAATGCTAGACTCGAGTCTGCTAGTTCTACATTACTTTAAGGGCCGCAGTAGCCCCGTTGTAAGAGCCGAATTAGCAGCCGAAGGGTTACGAGTTCGAATCCAGCCAAAGACCGTCCTGTACAAAGGTGGCTGGTGCATGTTCAATCTGTCGTGACCTCAAATATCCTCACGTTGTCAAGGCGTGGAAGTTTGGAGAGTGGGAAGCACCATCTCAGGTGTGACCTCGTCATCTGACCGTGGTTTAAAATTACATGTTGTCCTAGCTACTTTCACTTTGGGCTTGATCCCGGACCATCGGCAATATCCCGTTGTGTTGCTCCTTTTCGCTCTCGCGTCCTAGTAGCTGAGGAGACCCAAAACTTCGTGTTGCTTGGAAACAGGAGGGAAGAGAACCTTACAATAACGGACAGGACGCCGGCGGATTTGCATGAAATCCGACTACTTGTTTGGGGTTGTTTTTCGTGGTATGGCCTGGGATCTTTGCAGTTTGTTCCTGGTCAACAGAACGCCGATGCCTACATGAACATTTTGGACCATCAGGTTCTTCCTAAGCTCTGCCAATTTTATGGAATGGGCGAATGTTACTTCCTTGACGACAACGCTCTATGTCATGTTGCAGCCTCTGTCAAGCAGTGGTATCGAGATATGGATGTAAAACGTCTTCCCTGGCCCGCTCATAGTCCCAACCTAAACCTCATGGAACATTTGTGGGACGAGCGACGCTTACGAACCAGGAAACCACGTCCGAAATGTACAGCTGTGCTGGCGACATTCTCGCAGCAGGAATGGATACCAATACTCATAGCTGTGTATCAAAACCTCGTTGAAAGTATGTCCAAAACGGTTGGTAGTGTCGTTGGTGCACATGGGGGACCATCCCTTATTAAAGCATGCATTCTTTCCGTTATACCATCACATCGTGCTGTCCGGTCCATTACTGTAGGGTAGTGTGTGTGGAATGAATGAGAGTGAAAAGTGGTTACGTGACATTGGACCGAAATGGAATCGGAGACAGTCACGTCGCGGCGGAGGGATATGAATAAAATCTCATGGAAGAAGCGTCGCTTTCTCGACTGCATTGGGGTTCACAAACAGTCCATCCCCTACCTCTTTTCTGTTTTATTTGTGCTTCATTCTGCTGGCCAGAGAAATACTTCTCCACCCGTTTATCACTTAAAGGATGGGTGTCCTGTTTCTCCTTGGATATTATTACCTCTTACTGCAAGAAAGACGTATGGAGTAGGTTTTACAAATATTGTATACACTTACTATTTCTCTGTGTCTCCTGGGTTGGTAAATCAAGCTGGGAACTAAATGATTATCACTAGGGCCTATTCTCCTTTGGTTTTCCATATAACTTCTTTACTTATGTCAGTTAAGGTTAACGAGTAACAATTCAAAAAGTTTCCCAAAAAATGTTTAAAGTGTGGGTTCCTAATATCGCCTATGACCACCTACCAGGCGAGATGAGGAGCGACTATTCAAAACGAGTTGCTGGTAGAACATACCTACCTACCTTTACAATTGAATGTACTGTCGAGTCATATAATACTTATTTGGATATTCCCTGAATGAAACTACGTTGATCACAGCCTCAAATACTTCAGATGCAATAGTGTTGTTGACATAAGTGATAGGAAAAACTTGCCCGTGGCGCTACGTATGTAAAAACCGTAGACCGATACGATCTGTCGTTTTTTATTTTATTCGAGAAACAAAACAAAAAGGATTTTTTTTCGCTAGTCGAAGTTTATATCTTCGCGATCCCTTAAGAAATGGGGAAAATTTCAACTCGCGGATTTGAAATCTGCGGAAAATTTTACACCAGTTCGATACCATAAAGATGATTTTCTTTAAATAAATAACTTTTCAATTGTACCTTGTAATTTCGTAATACGAATTTAGCCTCATTAGACGAGGTATTGATTAGTAACACAAAAAGGCCTATTTATCTCGTTTTATAGAAACTATATAACTTGAATAGTGTACTTAGTTGCCTGAATTTACTGCTTTATATAAATAGCAACTAAAAATAGGATGAATATTTAATCGTATTCGGTGTTTTGAAGAGCTTAAAAGAAAGGGATAGTAGGTAATTTTATTTCTGAGATCACGTATACCAACAACTGTGAGTTTAAGTTTTCATGCGTGGCAAATGTTTTAAAATAAAGTTAAATTTAAACTATCAATTTTAAGTTATTTTTTAATGTCTTTAACGTGAAATGTGAAAGATAAATTTCAATTTTTATTCACTTTTTACATGCTTATGTTAAATTGAACTCGATATGGCTTTAGGAAAAGAACTTTTTTTTTTCTAATGGCGGGCACATTTGACCGAAGTCAGTGGCTACTACAAGGCCGGAAGTGATGGCCACTTGTGAAGGAGCACCCAGTGGGAGGACCATCATTGCTCCTAACAATTACTTCGTAATTTAGTACCATGTTCAGATGACGAAGCAACACCTGAGCTGGTATACGCTTACTAACATCCATGCCCGAACCCGGATTCGAACCGGGGACCTTCCGATCTAGAGGCTAACACCTTAACCACTATACCGGTTGGTCGGCGGAAAAGAACTTATTAGCCTGATTTACTGAACTTAATTTACTGTGAGCTTTTTTTCGTATAATTGATTTTTTAATCTTGTAGTTAGTGTTATTACTATTTTTATCGAAATTCTTTACATTATATGGACAGAAATTATCTTTGCGATCTTCCGGTTTTTGACATAAACTGTTTTTTGGTCATTCTTAGATTGTTTTTAGTTTAGCATAATTCTCACGTTTTATCGCGGGTTTTAATTAAATTTTTGTTAAAATATTCCCCAATACTTGCACTTGATTAACTAGAGCAAAGTAATAAAAATGAGACGGATGATGAATTTGACACATTTGCTAAATATGTCGCTGTCCTTCTAAAACAGATGGCTCTTTAGGATGCAATCCACCAGGAACAAATTCAAACTGTAGTATGAAAAAAACGATTTGAACTTTTAAAAAACATCACCTGCGTTTTTTCACCTTCTCATAATACTTCAGACATTCTTAAATGATTTTTATATACCTCTTTATCCTGTAATGCTAGTTTCTTCAGCAAGGTTACTGAAGCTCCCAATTAATTTCTTAAAATCCGTTGGCTCACCCAAAAACGACGTTTCTTACGATTTCTTCTCATGTTAAATAAAAAATTGATTTTATTTTAACAAAAGTGTTACTATCTATATAGTTTCACGCTCAGCTGCTTTCGACGCCCTTTTAAAACTGAAACTGTTGATCAGTTTCTATTGAAATGTGTGAACTAAAACTGATTCAAGTCATATTCAACTTTTATCGATCAACTATAATCGGTCAACTAAACATAATTCGTGTGAACACGCTTTAACGTTACGAACTCTTGTCAACGATTGAGTTCGGAAAGAGGTACTTTTACTATAGAACGCGTGGTACCTTTTCTATTGATGACTCTTGTGTTTCTGTAGTTAGAGAGTTCATTCGCCGTTCAAATTTTAATCAAGGACATTTAAACACGGATAAGCGAACGAATAATATCAAAGCCAGTGAGGTAGGTAGGTGTTATAAGTAATATCAGAAACACAACGCGCAATTGGTGAGGGTCCGGGATCAAACTCTAAGGGAAAGACACGACATCAAGTCGTTTTGAACCATGGACAGATGAAGAAATAACACCTGAGCTAGCACACCGCTCTCCAAACTTCCACACCGCGCGAAGACATTTGAGGCCACAGATATAAAGCACACCATTCCCCTTATACAAGACGGCATGTATTTTACAATGGATACCTGCACACGTCGGTATAGAAGGGAATGAGGCAGCCGATGTACTGGCAAAGGAAGCGAGAGACATCAATGAAGTTGAATTTCCCCTCGTCATCCTTAATGACATAAATGCAGTGGCAAAATCAAAATTCAAGGACAAGACCATCAAGTTGAAACATCAGATCTGTGAACTAACTACAAGCAGATCACTTGCCAAAACCATAGTAAGACTGAGAACTGGACATTTTAGGGGAATGAAAATTCAGCCGGATGGAACAAGAACATATCCCAGCTGTAAAAACTGTGATACAGAATTTTAAGTCCCAAACACGTCCTCTCTTGTCATCTTGGCGAGCATTCAACAAATTAGTGACTCTCCCTTGGAGGACTTGTACTCGGACAATTGCCTTAAAATAGCTGAGATTGTGTGGACCGTGCACGGCCCTATTTGAAGTGTTCTATCCATGGACAAGTTAACAACAACAACAACAACAACAAGATGGCATTTAGTTGGATTCGAAATCGCAACTCATCGGTTGCTTATCCGTTACTCAAAGCGAGTGGCGACATTCTTTCAGCAGGAATGGACACAAATACCCGTAGCTATGTATCAAAACCTTGTTGAAAGTAGGTCCAGAAGGGTTGCTAGTCTAATTGCAGCACGTGGGGGATCATCCCCCAATTAAAGCCTGTATTATTTCCCTTATACCATCACATTTTCTGTCCGGTCCATTACTGTAGGGTAGTGTTTGACGAGGTTGGTAGGTGGTTATTTCATTAACAACTGGAGCAACTCAACGGGGTCCGGAATCAAACCCTGGACCTGCACTCCTTTCTCCAAACTCTGGATATTTGAGGATGAGCCAATTGATGTTTGGTAGGCGATTTTAAGTTTGCTCGCTCCATTTAAAGACCTCGGTTTCACCCAATAAAATCCACGCATGCGCTCGTGTACAAGAAAAGGCATTCCGTGTTCTCGTAAGGTCCCCAATCTACTTAGAATAATCTAAAAACAAGTTTCATTCAAAGGTGTCCACGGAGCCTCTAAAGCTCGGCAGTAAAATATTTTACATCATAGAGCGTTGTTTCAGTTTCGAAACGCCATGTGTCTAGAAGTATCCAAGTCCAAAGGCTTCGTCTCCTGCCTTGTTTTACGACCGTTTCTGAGTTTTAAAAGTTTCCTTTTAGCTTTGTTTCTCGTTCATGCAAGGGCTCTGTCTGTATTGATTAAGAGATGCGGATGCTCTGGGGTTCGCATAAAGAAGGATCATGAAAGAGCTCTTCACTAACAGAGTTATTGATCAGTGGGTTAAATAATCAGAGGAGATGCCTTTTATCGCGATACTTGCTAGTCTGGAACTTTTATTTCCCCACCGTCATAAAGTATTGTTTCTAAAGACTTTGAAGCACTGAAACACTTTTCATTGATACGAAACATAACATCTGCAATAACATCTATGACGTGTTCCGCTACACGCGCTGTGTTCGTTATATAGTACAATCGAGCTAAAGCTCATATCCCAGAAACTTGTATTTAACTAAGAAAAAAGATAAACCTCGCAAATCAAATGATACTGAGTCGGCCTCTGTCCATCCGTGGACTATGGGGTCCATTATAATATAAGTCATGAAATTTACGGTTTTCTTTGATGTAGGGAGTTCTTCCAAAGACCACCTGTAGTACATATATCTACCTACACTACCCTACAATAATGGACCAGACAGCAAGATGTGATGGTATAAGGGAAAGAATACATGCTTTTACACTAGCAACCCTTCTGGGCATACTTTCAATGAGGTTTTGATACACAGCTATGGATATTTGTGTCCATTCCTGCAGCAAGAATATCGCCAGCTCTGCTGTAGATTTCAGACGGGGTTCCCAAATCCGTACGCGTCGGCATTCAATTGACCAGGAACAACATGCAAAGGGCCCAGGCCATACCACGAAAAACGCCCCCACACAAGAAGTCGGATTGTATGCAAATCTGCTGGCGTTCGGTCCATTATTGTAGGGTAGTGTATTGAAGATCTTCCTTTCCAATTTTTTAAGGGATACTCGGTGGTCCTCTCTTTTAAATTAATTGTCCCTTTGTGACAAGGAGGAACGAAAGAACCTTGAGTTCGGGAACTGAGCGGGGGATCTTGGCGACCTTTTGGCTAACATCCACAATCCGTTTTTGTAGTGTACAAAGCTGGTAGTAAGTATTTTAATTCACATCGCACTGGAGCAACACAATAGACTATTAGGATCGACTCCCTAAGTGAAAGATCCGAGGAAAACACCACGTCATTTTGAATCAACATCAGGTGACGAGACAACACTAAACTTCCTTACCACGCCAACATGAGGACATTTGAAGCCACGGCAGATTTAACGTTCACCATCCTCGTTTGTACGCGACGGCATTTGGTTCGGTTCGAATTCGTAACCCTCCGGTTGCTAATCCGATAGTCTTGGAACCGGGATTCCGCACACACACACCGAACAAAGCTGGAGGACCATTTAACGAAGCCTGCTATACAAAACCTTACAAAGGGGTACTTAAATAGTGCCACGAACCGACAGTGTCACCTTAGTGATGGCATTACTGAATTCTAACAGTGACCATCGAAAGTTTTCAAGTGACTTCAGCTTTTAAAAAGAATTTATTTTCATTCAAATTTTAAATTAAACTTTTCAACGATTTATACTTTTGATTCCTTTCTACATACATTTATTATTGAATTGTATTTTGTATCTTGTGTATTCATTTATTCTTAATTGTATATAGTTTGTATTTAATTTCTGCAACTCTGCACATTTTTAAAATTTTGTAACTATTTCTAATGTTGCTGTGTGTATCATCGCGTTCATGTTTTGACCATAAATTGGATGGGTTAAAGTTACAGTGGTGTAAATCACTTTTTCGATTAAAAAAAAGACAGAACTTTCACTGCCATGAGTTGACCGTTGAAAAAAGATCCGACTTACTTCGCGCTTTCAGTTAACAGATTGACTTATATACACTGCTGGCCACCGTAAATGCAACACACTGAAGGAAGCATGCAAAAAATATAAAATTTACAACATGTATTAGCGGAGGTGAGATATGCAAATGATTAGAATTTCAGCGCAGACGCACATCACGCGCGCCTGTGGCGCCACTTCAAAGCGCTATTTAAGGCTTGGAAATTTCGACGATTTCAAGTTCGGCAATTGTGTTTTTCTTGTGGTTTTTTCAAAAAAAACGATCAACTATGCCTTGTAGAAAACAGCGATCATCTTTTGATCAAGTATCCGAGTTCGACAGAGGAAGGATAGTGGTCTACCTAGATTGTGGATTATCTTTCAGGGAAATCGGTAGTCGTGTTGGACGAAACCAAACAACTGTAATGCAGATATGTGATCGTTGGATGCAGGAGGGTACGACGGACCGACGTGTTCGATCGCATCCACCTCAGTGCACCACTTCACGTGATGACAGTCATATTGTGCGTATGGCAGTGACGGATCGCTCAGCAATATCACGAACCATAGCACAGCACATTCAGTCTGTAACGCATCATCCAGTGTCTAAGCGTACCATTCGACGCCATTTACAGCAGAGTGGTCTGTCCGCAATACGTCCATTGCTTCGTCTACCCATGACGTAGAACCACAGACGTCTCCGCCGCCAATGGTGCGATGAAAGAAGGATGTGGACGGCAGAATGGAATGAAATTGTCTTTACTGACGAGTCACGCTTCTGTCTGCAACACCACGATGGTCGGATTCGAGTCTGGAGACACCGTGGAGAGAGGATGCTGAACAGCTGTGTTATGCACCGCCACACTGGTCCTGCACCGGGTATTATGGTATGGGACGGTATTGGATATCACTCTCGCACTCCTCTAGTACGCATTACCGGTACTTTAAACAGCCAGCACTACATCTCCGAGGTGTTGGAGCCAGTTGTCCTTCCTTACCTTCAGGGCTTGCCCACAGCCATATTTCAACAGGATAATGCGCGACCACACGTGGCACGCATTGTCCAAGGGTTCTTCGTCAATCTCCAGATTGAATTTCTTCCCTGGCCAACTCGCTCTCTGGATCTTTCGGCGATAGAAAACATGTGGTCCATTATTGCTCAACGATTGACCCAGATTACATCCCCAGCTGCCACACCAGATCAACTTTGGCAACGTGTGGGAGCTGCTTGGTCTGCTGTACCCCAAAAACACATCCAAAGTCTCTTTGAATCAATGCCGAGGAATGTGGCAGCAATGATCTCCAAAAATGGCGGCTACTCTTGGCTACGGATTTTGGCAGGAACCACACTTCACAGAAGTCTATAAATTTAATCATTTGATACTTGGTCAACATGTTATCTACAAAATAAATTTTGTTGTGATATCTCTTGTCTTTCTTGGTGTTGCAATTTGGGTGGCAAGCAGTGTATATCTGTTTTCTGTGTCTAATTAATTATTCACTACCCTACAATAATGGACCGGACGCCAGCGGGTTAGCTTAAAATACGACTACTGGTTTGTGGCTGTTTTTCGTGGTATGGCCTGGGACCTTTGCATGTTGTTCCTGGTCAATGGAACACCTACGCCTACGTCAACATTTTGGACAATAAGGTTCTTCCTAGACTCTGGCAATTTTATGGAATGGACGAACGTTATTTTCATTACAACAACGCTCCATGTCACATTGCAGCCCCTGTCAAGCAGCGGTATAGAGATATATATGTATATAAAATGTCTTCCCTAGCCTGCTCAGAGTCCCGACCAAAAACCCCATAGAACATTTGTGGGACACATTAGAGCGACGATTACGGAGCAGGGGACCCCGTCCGAAATCTACAACTGAGCGGGCGACATTCTCGCAGCAGGAATGGACACAAATACCAATAGCTGTGTATCGAAATCTTGTTGCAAGTTCTTCAAATCATGTTGCAAATAATATTATTGTTATCAAATCTTGTTGCAAATAATATTTCACATTAGAACGATACCTATAAGAATGATTTTCCTTAAATCAATAAATTTTAAATTGAGTATATATCTTATATTTTCACTGAAGAGCACTGAAAATGATTCGTAAATTAATCTTTACTTCTGTAAAAGGAAGTATTTGTCTGTTTGTTTGTCCGGTATGTGCAAGTTCCTGACAAATTTATGGCACTTACAATTTTTTGCGATTATTGTGCGAAGCCTGAATTTTAAAATTCAATCTAGAACATTTTAAAATGAATTTCACGGAATTTAATTATTATTGTTTCCTTTAGAATGGCAATATCATAAACAATCATAGATTATAAATTTATTTTTTCGTTTGATTTTGCGGAGGAACGCTTTTTTCTTTTTTCTATCTCCTAGACCAGGGTTTCCCAAACTTTTTCTGCAATGGAAAACTTTGCAAACCAGGAAATTGTAACGGAACACTTGGCTTATTTTTTAGGTAAAGTAATTCCTACTAGGGATGCAACATCGATGTCGATGTTTTCAAAACATCGATGTTTTTTAAAAAACATCGATGTATTTAACATCGATGTATTGGGATCGATGTTTTTGTAACATCGATGTTTATACTTGTCAATGTTTTTACGTTGTCGATGTTTTATTTTTAAATGAAAAAAGCACCGTTAAGTTTAAAAAATTACCAAGTAGCATAATTTTCATAATCAGCAAATTGAACATACTTTTAGACCAAAGGGACCAAAGATGAAGGGTCTGAAAATAGGGATACGACATCGATGTCGATGTTTTCAAAACATTGATGTTTTAAAAAAAAATATCGATGTATTGGAGCTGATGTCACATCACTAGTTGCTAAACCAGTTATAAGAAATGGGGTAAAACGTTTAAATGCACTGAATTTTAAAAACATCGAAAGTTTGGGGGCTATGCATTATCAACATCGATGTTTTAATTTTGAACATCGATGTTTTGCTGTCGATGTCGCATCCCTAATTCCTACTAGCAAAATTTGTTTTAAAATGTTATTAAAACACACATGGTTTATTTAGTAATTATTTTTAAATATAAAACTATAGCATAATATAAACATAAAATATGAATAAATAAAGCACTTAATGACTTTGAGTCCTTTAATTGCATATCTTCTTGATATCAGGCACAATATTGGTAAGTTGCATTCTAATATCTGGTGTGGCATATACCCTGTTAATGCACTTTGACTTCCTTGCAGCATAAGAAAATCCCGCTTCGCATAAATAGGTTGTAGAAAACGGAAGTAAAACAATAAAAGCTTGTTGTGGGAAATGGGGATACACTTCAGACAAACTCGCCCAGAAATCATTTAACGGTTGATCTTTGTATTTTTGTTTCAAATCAGAGTCACTACTTAATTCATTAGTCTTTCATAATCACTTGCGCTGAAGCCTACTGGATTAGCTGTCATGGAAAATGGATTCCGAACCCAGGAATCGTCTTTACTAGTTTTCGAAAAATATTGCAAAAGAGTTGTTTTCAAGTTATGTTGGTGTTCTAAAAATACTTTGGAAATTTCTCCATCTACTTTAAAATTTAATTCATTCAAACATTCATGAAAACAATCAAAATTATTAACCGACCAAAATTGTACTTTTATTTATCAAGAGATGCAATTTTATCTCTTGTATTAAAAATTATAATACTTTTTTCTTGTAGTGGTAATTTAACTTCATTGCACTTGTTAAAAATATCTGGAAATTGAAAATGGACTTCCCATCTTGACGTCATAAACATCAGTGGAGATAGATCATCACTCGCCTTTCAATATGAAGTAGTAGAACTTTAAATGTGTTGCAGTGTATAAAACCTCTCTAAATTGGAACACCTATTCAGGTTCAACGGAACATAATTTGGGAAACCCTGTCCTAGACCTTTAAAGATAGAGAAAAAATTTCAGCGAATTTGAACCAGATCGATACCTAAAAATATGATTTTGTTTAAATAAATAATTTTTAAATTGTAACTTTAATATTTTTTCCAATACGGATGCTGTGTGCCGCGTGGAAAGACCTTCGTTTGATTCGAGATAAGGGAAATCACAGTTTTCATTTCTTGTGCTCAAACGGTTCCACAGCGAAGGAAGCAAAACAAATTTTAAATATTTTGACTGGCATTGTTTAGTTCTTTTTTGTTGTAAAATTGTATCGTTAAAGATAGATTGAAAATTTTAACGGATTTGATATCTGCGAAAACGTTTACACCAGATGATACCTTATACATTTTATATTATTTTAATAAAAAAAATTTTAATTAAACACTTACATTTTCGCAAAAGATTGTGACGTCACGCCGAATTCCCGTTTGCAAAGCAAACCAACACCACGGGCAACTCCGCTAAGGCTATTAACCAACAGGTTACAAATTCCCACTTGGTTTGCGAAGCAAACCAATAACCCCACCAAAGCAATTGGCACGGGTAACGCCGGGCTAGCCACGAAGTGGCTAGTAATATGATAAGCACGAAACCCTTATAAGATATACTCAAGTGAAGCTTAATATCATTTATGATTTAAAAATTTAACCTTTTAAAAACACATTGATTTCTTTCTTAACACTACATCCAATGAATGCTTTTTATCTGTTTTTATCAGAAAATTCAATATATGTCACTTGAAAAAAAAAACGATTTCTTACCAACCAAAGAATGTATGGCAAAACAACAAAATAAGTTTCATAGTTGTTCATGAAAAGAGAAAAGATCTAAGGAAAGAAGCACAACATGCTTAGGGAACAAAATATATCCCTGTTTGTCAAGATAATGATGAAAGTACGTACTGAGGCAGAGATTTACCAATATCACAAACTGAAACGTCCAGACAGTCTTCAAACACAATAAAGCCTCCTGGTAGAAATAAGTTTGACTTTGAAACACTTGGGAATGGTGACTGATCAATAACGTATTTCAGATAGGAATCGCAAGATGTAGCTTCAGACACTGATGATAAAAACAAAATTCGTATGAACTTAAAATTAAATTTAAGAGTAGCGGAAATTAATATAACAAGTAAAAATACTGTGATAGAAGAAAAACAACCTATCAAGAACAAAAGAACAAGAAACGACTTTTCATTGGAAAAGAAAATCCAGTCCATTCTTAGTCTAGGGAGATCATGCCTTAATTATAGACTTGCTAGGTTCTTATTTAAGATACATTACCTCACCTAAAAGTGTAATACAAAACTCACGTATAAAAAATGCAATTTTCGTCTTTAACGGTACATTGCTTTTTTTTTTCAGACCAACACTTTATCAGGTTTCGAACTTTCTTATAGCATTACGCTGCGATGGCACGTTTAATTCCAACCTGTATCGATACTTGCCTTGTCATGACAATAAATGCAGTAACTCGATTGTAGTTGACCTCAGCGTCAACGTTTTACTCATGGTCAACATGCCTCTTTTGCGTCTACAAGTTACGTCTTTTAAAAGCGCTTGTAAAAAAAACCTATCGCCATTAATTTAAAATCTCTCCCGTACCAAGTATGAATAAAATGAATACGTATTTAGTATTTCGAATCTTGGCCAATTCCCATCCTACCCTGACGAGGTTTAAGAAAATCAAGTCTGAAAACTGCTCCCTGAGTGAAATTGGCACACCTCTACAATACATCACAGTTTGCTCCCTTACAGACTCATGGCATATGAGAACACCTGCCGACCACCTTAAAATCGCATGAGTCAGGAACATTGCATGTAACGAGGGCTCGATGGTAAAAATTATTAACATTGTGAGATTCATTGAAAATCAACATGACTTGATTATCCTAAGAAACTAAGAAAAAGAATTTTTTTTCTCACCTTGCATGTTGTATATATATATTTACTAGCAGAAATACCCGGCTTTGCTCGGGTTGAATTAATAATATGTTGAATGAAAAGTCATCATCAATTATTTTTCATAAAAGAATGTTAACATCATTTAAGTGTGCGGGGAAAAAATATAATACCAATTTAACTTCTCCATCGCCTTTACAATTTACTTCGGACACAAATATGTATATATATATATATATATATATGTTGTATCCAACTATATAATCCATTTCATATTCGTCACACTTCTGCTGAAGTTGATTTTAAGTTTTGGAGTGACTGCGAATTTTCCCGTGCATTCAATTTCAGTAAAAATGGCGAATTTTTGGTGGATAGTCGTGCACCTAGTTTTCCTATGAATATGTTTTCATTGTGCCATTCTTTCACCTAGTATGCGACAGTTTCGAATTTCATCATCAATATGAGAAGATGGTAAATTAAACTGTTACAGCATTCGTTACTAATTTAGTTTGAAGCAAATGCAATTTTTCTTAAAAATTCCGTTCAGCGGCAGGTGGAACTTCTGTTAAATAAGGGAACTTCTGTTAGATATATAAAGCAGAGTTGACGTTTGTCTGTTCTCTACACTAATCCACCTATTGACCAATCCACACATTTGATACACTTATATTTTAGAACCCTGTGGATATGATAGGCTACATATTAACCTGCGTTCTAAATGTCCAAGGGGGCTAAAAATTTACGGCATTCGTGAATAATTTAATTTGAAGCAAATGCACTTTTTTCCAGAAAATTACATTCAGTGGCATGTGAAATAACATTGCTTTTGTTAGAAATACATGTCATCATTAAACCCAATCGATTAATTGATTTTACGTCGCTTTTACAAAAATAAAATCATTTTCAACGAACGAATCACTTGCATCTAAGTTGGGTAAGAGCAGCTTCAATAAATAGAGTAAGCAACCTCAACTTTCTGTCTCTTTTTTTTTTCTAAGACGTAAAATTTCAATTTTTCAAAATTACTTAGTGTGATATTATTCCAAGATCAACAAAGTCTTGTTAAAAATTCCCTTTTCTCCAACACACATAGTTTTAAATTGAACCCTTATGGTATTTTTAAGATCAGAAATTTGGTTTCTAAATGGAAAGCACGTATCTATTTAGAATGATAGATGTAGTTACTTGACTATAGCGTAAACTTTCAATAACATCCATGAAACACGAAAAACAAATGAAATTTAGTTTATTTTAATCGGCTTTCAATGAAAAGCTATATCAAAATTTTGAAATATATTTTGAACTACAAAGTATGACTACCCGTTTTAATTAAACGTAACCCATCTTATTTTAAAGTTAGTTTTGAAATTTTTCATGTCATTTTAAAATAATAAAATACACACTTAAAAAATATTTTGATTTGTAAATTTTATTTTCTACACACTATTACGTATTCAACCAAAGATTTAAAGAAAGTTGGTGGAAATATACATATACCACCACGAAAGTACCCATGTCTAGTGATATTTTGCAGGAAATAAATAAAATCCAACTCCTAAATAATAATTCTGGAATAGGTAATATACCGGAATACATAAGCAAACAGAAACAAAATTCCGATCCTTAAAAAAGGCAGAATTCTGAAGAAAAAAAATCTGTTCTAGCGTGTTGAATTTCGACTTCCTGAATATGTTCTGAAGTAAAACAATTCGACAAAAAACTGGAACAATGTTGATAAAGACAATGATTCATAAGCAAAAAGAACACATATTTATAATACTTGGGAATCCCCAAATATGACCGTAATCCTCTCGTTTTCAACTCAAATACCCAAAAAATGAAATTTAAATGAAATTAAAAAATTAAAAATTAATTCTGAGGTTGCCAGATTACCGAGCATCGAAATTACGCTTTTATGATCAATGATTTTATCGTTTGTGCTTTTCGTGCTCCATTATAAAATTTAAGTAAATATAAAATTAAATGTTCTAAATATTCTTTCTTCGTCAATCAAATATTTATAAAATTATTTTCATCATGGAAATAAGTAAATATTCAGTTCAAACATGAACATTATAATTTAATTTATTTTAAGAAAATTGTTTTTCGATCAACACTGGTAAAGCAATCTGAGATGCGTGCAGCAATCGTTTTGCACTCAATGTTATTTCAATGGCGATTTCAAATTGATTTTGGCTTAGGCCTTAGGTCAATTTTAGGCATCTTAGGATTCGAATTTTTCAAAATCCTTTCTTAGTGCACCCCTACGGTATAAGAAGAAACACCCTGCAAAATTTCAGCTTCCTAGGACTTGTAGTTCTTGAGATACAGTGATGAGTCAGTCAGTCAGTGATTGGTATTTGAATTTTATATAGATAACTAGCAAAAATAAGAATCGAAATAAATGAAGTATCAGAGCTGAAATTCCATTAAAAAATATAATTTTTTGAAGAATAATTACTTTTTCAGCAGTATACTGGTAAAGCAATCGAAGTAATCGTAATATTCAATAGACATTCCAATTTTTCCAAAACTACCAAATTATGGTTGATTTAAGTATACTTACTCAGGTGTTTTAGCATGAAACTCAACTAAATATAACAATAAAGAAATGTTTAATATTGCATTCACTAAACTAATAGATAATATATAAAATAAAATACACTGCAATCAAATATCTGGAACACAATTTATGTGAGGCTTACACAAACACACAAACACAAAATCGAGCATAGAACAGAAAGACGGACAGACAGACTTTCGCAACCAATTCCACTCACTAAATGAAGATAAGTACTCACTATATGCAAATTTCCATGAAAATATCTTAAACCGCGTGGACGTGTATAGGGCACAACACACAGACAGACACCAAATGAGAAAAAGGCGGATTCAGCATCAGAAGGGTCCAAAACGGATAGAAAACTTGAAATGGGTCAAAAATATTGAATGTACAAACAAACACTCCATTCTTATTTATATAGATGTAACCTAGTATAATGATTTAATGTAATTACTGTATAGATGGAATGATGTACATAAATAATGTGCTCTGATATTCTGAGTAGTGGCATGCGCTACTCATCCAAATACACTTATTTCAATTGGTACAATATCTCACGACACTAGGCACGGGAGTGTGTGTTAGTTAGTTAGGTACGTCACACAAGAGCTATTGAATACATATTAAAAAAAACAAGGCTTAACGATGACAACACATCGACGTTGGTCAAAACTTTTATGATACGGAATCCACACAATTTATCTTTAAAACTTTGTTTTCATTAGGGGGGCTCCTCTAAACTTTTCATTTCGTACACCCAGTGGCGTTGTAAAAACTCATCAGGAGGGAGCGTCGTTATTTAATAATGCTGCAAACAATTGCGTGGGACTAGTGTGTTGTGGCAATTGGGTTTATTCCAGTGAGACAAAAACCAATTTAAAGTGTGTTGTTTTCCTCTCGCTTGATGTACGGTGGATTGAGTGAGTAATATTGTTTATTTCCCCCTCTAGCGGTCGGAGCGGGGTTCTGCGGTGGGAGACGCATTTCATTCGGATTTGTGGGGCGATTATTCCAACCCTATGCAGGTAATTCAAATACCATTATGGCTGAAGTTCTTTGATGCATAAATTCGGGTTGAACAATGAACAAGTGTTTTGACGAACGTTACCAACTGGCCAGTGAGCCAGGTTTCCAACCATCGAAATCTTACTGGGAATAAAGTGCTTCAATCTGTGTTCTTGAATTTAACATTCCTATAAAATATTTAATTTCCTGTAGATTGCATTCTATATTACGTACTAATCAAATGTTTTAGTTAAATAGATATATACACTACTCTATAGTAATGGAACAGGCAGCAAGATGTGATGGTAGAAAGGAAATAATACACGCTTTAATGGGGGGGGAGGGGGGTGTCCCACGTGCTGTAATTACACTAGCAACCCTTCAAAGGATATTTTAACAAGGTTTGGATACACAACTATGGGTATTGGTGTCAATTCCTGCTGCAATTCACCGGTCCATAAGCGTTGCTCTAGCTCGTCCCACACATGTTCTAGGGGGTTAGGTTAGGTCTAAACATATGAGTCGAGGTGTCATATGAGGCGGACAGAATACGTTGGAGAATGGGCAACACAGACGGCTGTCGTGGTTTATTTTATTCGAGAAACAAAACAAAGTGGTTTTTTATTCTCTAGTTCAAAGTTTCTAACTTCGGGATCGTTGAAGATAGAGTGAAAATGTCAACATATGTCAACATATTTCAAATCAGCGTAAATTTCTACCCCAGATCGATATCAAAAACAGTTTCATTATTCAATTATTTACCATTTGATTATCTAATCTATATATATAAAACACTAACGTACGTGGACCCGAAATCGACGTTATTTTTGTATCGTCGAATGGCAACAGTCAACGTAAATAAAATAACACAGATATTTTGAATTCTTGCTGTTTTCAAATAGCCGAGGTCAATTTCTATGCAAAATAAGGAAATAAATTGTAATATTTATGTTTGAACTGACTTATTATTTCTTCCTTTGATCTAAAAGTAATTTAAACGTAATTTTAAACTTCCCGGTATCTGGCCACGTCAGAATTAATGTTTCCTTTTTTAATTTGATTTAGAATTGCGTGTTTGGGTATTTGAGTTGACTGTGAGATGTTGTGGACATATTTGAGGATTCCCAAGTATTATAAATATGTGTTCTTTTTGTTAATAAATCATTATTGTCTTTTGTCGCATTATTCTTATTCTATTTCACAATATATCCAGAAAGTAGAAATTCAACACTTTTGAATAGATACGTACTTTTTTTTTTCTTCAGAATTTTACATTTTTTCGAGGATTGGAATTTTATTTTTGTTTGCATTATAGTGTTCCGGTATATTACCTACTGCAGAAATATTATTTAGGAGTTATATTTTAATGATATGTCTATTTCCTGCAAAATATCACTAGACATGGGTAATTTTGTATATTTTATATGTATGTATATTTCGACCAACTTTATTTAAATATTTGATTGATTACGCAATGATTTGAAGAATTGTTTCATAAAAATAAATAAAATATACAAATCAAAACGTTTAATTACGGTGCGAAAAATTTGAAAAAAAAAAAGCACTATTACACACCGCCGAGCGCTAGCCGGCGCAGTCCGGCTAGTTATTTATTAAACCATTAATTATTTATTCAAAGAAAATCATATTTAAGGTATCGATCTGTTGTCAAATTTTCCGCAGATTTCAAAACCGTTAAAATTTTTATTCTGTGTTTAACGATCCCGATTTTACAAAAACGAACTAATCAATGGCAATTTAAAAATGTTTGCTTGTTTTTCTCCATTTTGCTCGAATCGTTTGGCGCAGGAAATGAAATCTTGCCGCTACAAGAGAATAAACGTTCCCCAACTGTTTGAGACCGCTATGACGACAGTCATGGAAATGGTGGCTCCGATAATTTCGTTACGCTCACAAACAACAGTATCTAGGAAACCAACACCGTGTGTTAGTATAAACAACGTTTCATTGACGTCCCCCACCGCTATATCACGGCTACGCTTTCTTAGGAAACCGAAGCATTACTCTTCCGACCGGGCTGCAGCATCCTCAATCGAACGTTTTAATATATCCTTTTAATATAGGGTTCCATACAGCACATAAAACCTTAAAAGGTATCCATAGAAATGCAAACCTACTATTCACAGAAATAAACAGGCTTGTTTATTGTTATTATTATGTTTGTTGGTTTTATGGACAAAGACAAGTTGCGCCTACAATTGATACCAATATAAAACAGGCAGACAAAAGTAAACATAGATACTGGTTATAAAACAGGCAGACAAAAGTAAGCATAGATACTGGTTATAAAACAGGCAGACAAAAGTAAACATAGATACTGGTTATAAAACAGAAAGACGACACTTAAATGCAAATGCACACTTAAAGTAGAAAGACCACAAATGTATCCTCAAGACAGGTTTAATTCTGAAAATTGAGTCCTATTTTTTTTCAACGATTTTTTTCTTTTCTCCAATGCAGTGGTTGGAAAGGTTGATTTTAATGGGGTCCTATATTGACAAGCACCCATCACGAGGCAACGTCAAATAAAAAGGTATACACACAACAACGAAAGTTTGACTGAGGCAGAAGAAAGATGCACTCGATAACAAAAAAAAAAATCGACGCCTAAAGAAAGATTGCGATAAAAATGGGTGGATATGAAGAACATACAAACGATTCAAATTTCAGAGAAATTGAATGATTTATTTCAGAGTTTGACCGTTACAAAGGGAGGAAGTGAATAAGGCGTTGGTCCACTTCTGATCCGTCACTCGGCGTGGTATAGACTGAAAAAGTTCCCGTATGGTGTCCGCGAAATTTGTTGCCGTCTCCAACTGCTGGGCTAAATGGTGAACATTCCGAGATGGTTGCAATCGCCTTCCGTCCCAAATTTGCTCTATAGGAGACAGATCAGACCTAGCTGGCTAATGAAGTGTTGGGAAAGCTTGAAGACAATTCATAGCAACACGTGCGGCCGGACATTATCTTGTTGAAAAGTAAGTCCGGGGTGTCGCAAAAGGAAGGTTAACACAACCGGTCGTAGAATGCTGTCTATGTACCGCTTTGCTGTAAGTGTACCAGAAATGACTACCAAAGGGCTATGAAAGGATGTGGCACCCCAGACCCTAACGCCCTGTTGTGGGCATGAGTGGCGTACGATAGTAAGGGCAGGATCCCCACGCTGTTCTGGACGTCTCCAAACACGCCTGCTGCTGTTGTCAAGACACAGTTGGAAACGGAACTCGTCACTAAAGACTATTCGTTCCCAGCCATCGCCGTTCCAAGTGGGTCGAGCCCGGCACAACTCCTTCTTGGTGCGTCGATTTTTTTTTTGTTATAGAGTGTAACTTACACGAATAGATATACACTTACACGAATCAAATCTGCACCTCTGTCGACTCGCAGGTTACTAGCGCAGTGGGCCACTGTAATGTTTTCGATGATTTTGTAGAAACTCATGTAGATTTAGTAGCGAGAGAGTATGCTTTTACGTCATTACGGTAGAGCCAATAAATGGAAAGATGCCATTAGAATTTGGGGTTTATTCCTAACCACCGCCATCTCAATTGCGCTTTCCCGAATCGAATAACCCTGGAGTGAAAACTAATCTCCCACGAACGATAGCTGTAATTAGTTTTGAGTAATGCGCAAGAACAACAGTCTTGCGGAGAAGTGAAGTGAAGGAAAACACGACCTCTATTCTGAGGGACATCGGTCTTCGTTAGGAGATGAACTCCCCTCCGATCCTCTACATTATCTGCGGAAGATGAGGCATGATCCCAGAGGGGGCGTGCCTACGAATCCCGAGAATTAAGGAGCTGCCAATCACGAGGGATTCCGCCTCTGGTACTCGCTCCCTGGATGAGGATTTTCCAAGAAAAACGCATCACTCTCGCTCCTGCTGTTCTTGAAGAGGATTGTGTTTTTAATTCCATCAGAGACCCATCTCTAAATCGGTGACCGATTCGATCACCCCTTTTTTCTTCATCCTGAACTCCCTAAAACAAGAACTCCTTTCATTAAAGGGACACATTACCCTAAAATTGATCAAAATATTGAAACATTTATTATTATTTATTAATTATACAAATTAAAGGAATATGTACGCAAATTTTTAAACTGTGGCTACAAAATATAGCGAGGTAATTCAAGTTTTCTGTCAAATATAAGGACCGAAACCGAAAGCATTTAAAACTTCAAAGTTTTATATATTGTAATTAATGTAGCTTTGAAACTCTTTTCTGTTGTTTATAAGGCCCGGTGCCCACATCTGGTTTTTGAACGTGCGGCGCCGCTGCGGCACCGAAACCCAACTATGTACACTCAACCGTGAAATGACGCAAGTACTCATTTCGCGCCATTTGTGATACATATTCTATCGAAGAAAACGTGTTTATTTCGTTTACTTGGTGTACAAAAAGTATATTTTGAAACAAAATGGACGTTACTGGATACAACCTTTTATTAATTATTATTTATATTCCATTTATTAATGGAAACAAGGTACTTCAGACCGGAGAAAAGTGTGCGGGGAGCTGCGGTGCCGTGGGGAATTGTGATCCAATTTACACGCAAGTTGAACGTTAATTAAAAATATATATACCAGAGATGTTCTGTTTAAAGAAGTTGAAACGTCACATCCGGTTATTCGAAATTTCGACGCTCAAATTACCAAATTGTTACTTTTGTGCTCCTGGGGGTTATTGCCAGTCGAGATTGATATAAATTACCAGACGGAGATATTCGAATTCGAATTTTGTGATTTATGCCAGGTGCATATAAGGTTGCCAGAACATCTATTTTACCATATCCTTTTTTGCACTCTCTTTTTTTTTAAGTCGGATATTTTTATGTCCTCTTTTTTTCGGTTGTTCACTTTTTGTTATCTGTTCATTCCTTCCGATTGTATTAAAAACATATTTCACCTTTTAAACTTTACGCGCTGATATATTTACATTACCTACTATATCGTTATGTAAACCACAACTATTGAAATACGTACTAGATCTTGTACATTGTACGTTAATCGTACGTATTATTAAAACGAATCAACATATAATAGGAAGTTCAATCTCTAGTTTATATTAAGCTCCATGTTAAAACGTCTCAAAAGGAGATCAAATAGATAACCAATGATAGTTTAGATTCGTGTTAGAATAATATGAATAAGAAATATTGCTCATGCTATATCAGAATTAATAGTAAGACGGACGATTTGCTTTTTAGAATTAAATCGAAGTCGATAACACAACTATGCTGCGCTGAATTCGGTGAGTTATAGTTATGTGTTGGTGCATTATTTACTTGTGTTGTTTGTCAGCATTTGTTTTTGTTCTGCCCATTGTTAAATTATAATATTTCGTGTTTGTTAATGTGATAAAGTTAAAAGAATATAATATTGGTTACAGTTCATTTATTAATCGAAATTTCTAAACAGGCTGTACATTTGGATATAGAATTGTGTAGGAGGTATTTTGAGATATAATCTTGCCAGTAATTTTTCCAGCGAGCTTAGCAAATGATCGAACACTCATTCGGAAATAAATAAAAAACTTCTTTTTATTTCACTTTTTTTCTCTATTTTTGTCTCTGGATTTTCACTTTTCCTGTCCTCTTTTTGTCCCCTTTTTTTTTAAATAATTTTACCAAATGTTCTCTTTTCTGATATTAATCTTCTGGCAACCCTAGGTGCATATCTCTTATGTCCAGTGAAACTTTCACTGAGTGTCTATTACTTGATATTTTATGTTTTGTGTCTGGCACAGTATAGCCAAATATGACCCTTGCGCTCGAAATAACCAACTGCGGGTGTCAATACATCCGTTGTAGGATAGCCCGTTGTGTTGCTCTACTACGACGTTAACTAATAATTACTAATTACCAATTAGCATCCGTTGTAGGTGCGCATCTTTGGAAAGTTGCGTTCAATCGAAAAACGGTCAGCAGTTTTTCGACAAGGTAGGTAGGTAGTCGATTTTAACTACCTCCCGCGTCAAAGTCTTTGGCTGTGTTCGGATCTTTCTCTTAAGGGATTGATCCCGGACCGTCGTCAATAACCCGTTGTGTTGCTCTAGTACGACGTTAATTACAAAATTACCAATTATCTTGACTAGTACATTAGTACATCACTAGTAAATCAGTTAAGGAACAGGAAACATCCATTAATTTTGTGCGATGGAGGTCAGTAAGTTCTCATTCTAGATAACAATGAAACGAATAGTGTGAGTGATATAAGAAGGGTTTATTTTCTAATTAATCCCATTACACGTTTTGCGCTTGTCCCTTTTTTTCTCGAGGTCCTGAAAGCAATTATCCTAGAATATTGTGAATTCTGTCAGAGCCAAGTGGCGACTTCTTTTTTTCCTACTTCGTCATCGTGGGAAAATCGCTCACTCACCAAACATCAACTCTCCTGGTGACTCAGGAAAAAAAGGAACAGATTATGATCTCGTCATCATAGAGAAATCGGCACTATCATGATGACGAGATATCTCGTCCTTGGCAAAACTGTCAGCTTTCACGAGATATCGCGTCAACATCACTAGAAGGGCTAAAGGATCCGAACAAGTGCAAATCAAAAGATAGTTGGTTGATTGGTTTGGGGGTTTTATGACGCAAGGACCCTATTTGGCCATGTTTTGCGCCAGACGCAATACATATAATAACAGGTAAATAACAGACATATACACACACAGTCAAATGCTTTACTGACAGAAGAAAGAAATGTACCAAGCGAGGAATTGCACGTGACAGAAATTGAACCTGCACCGCCTACAGTTCGAAGGTTGTTAAAACAGTGCGATATCCACTGAGCCAAGACTTTGCGACAAGGGATCGTGTGGTAAGATGGGTCTATCGTGACGGTATGTGGGCATTTGATACTTAACAATTTTGATAACAGTATGATCACTTAATGAAATGTTCCCGAATGCTCATAACATTAACTAAGCAACTGCGGGGCCAGCACGGCGTTGCCCGTGACGGTTCTTTTCTTGAGGTCAGGTATGACCACTGCTCGCTCGCCAAGCCCCGGTGATTGCTACGTATTCCCACTTGGTTTTCTTGGTAAACAAACTCCACGGGCAACGCCGTAATGAATCTATGGAGTGGCTATTATCAAGAACGAAAATCAAAACACGCTAGAAACTTGACATCTCCCTGGACCATACCCTTACACTCTAAACCTAACGGTGAGTGGGTACATGGCGGGACCCCGGAGCTTTCCCCCCTTAAGAACTTCAACTTTGTTAGTGTCTCTTTAATCGTCATGACGTATAAGAGAGCGCATTGCCGAGGAATAGAAAAACGTCTTTTGAGAGGAGTCATGTTTTCTCGCGAAGTATTTCAAGCACGTTGCACGATGAGGACGTTGTTGGTCAGTGCCTCACGAATCCAGATGCGCCGCCATAGTGCAACAGCAGCTTTGTTTTGTCTTTGCGTTCATCGATTACCATGTGTCACCTGACAACTCCATTGGACCACCAAATACCAATGAAAGCTTAAATTGACTTCAATTTGTGACTAACTGACATTCCCTCGAATACTAATTGTTGAAATTTCAACAGCGCCATATGTATGATTGCTACAGGAATAACACGTACATCTATATACAGGGTGACCTGTAAAGTCCTTTTAAGCCCTTTAATTTTGAGACCGCGTCTCGTAGAGTCAAGGTAGTAACGTGTACCTTACAGTAAAGTGACCATGCTGAATTTATTGCGACAGCTTACAGCGCCCCTAGCGGTAAAATAAGGAAATTTTAAAAAATAACTCGAAAACTAAAGGAGATAGGCCAAAAAGTTCAATTAGAAAAATGTACGCAATACAATAATAAAGACACAGAAAATAATTTCATGGAGTTATCTATAAAACTGGTGGAGATATTCGCGATTGAAATTTGAACTTTTCCATGCCTTGAAAAAGGGGCCGTCCTGAAATTGAAAAACATGTTCTCCGGTGTTATTATTCAGTTTTTCAGAGTTAAACAACGACTTATTTAAATTCAAACTACAAAGAAAGTAAAAAAAAACAAAGATAAATAATAAAAAAAACTTCTGAAAAATGTATTCCGGAAAATAAAGAAAAAGTGACGATCCGAAATCCTAATTTTAGTGCAACAACTAATATACACGATTAAAAACCTCTCTGCTATACAACTACGAACGAAGATTTACTATTTAATCATTTTATCCTAATAAACTTTGAGTGAGATGCGAATATGTCAGAAACAAATGCGCGTTATTCAGTGTGGCACATTCGAAAAGTAAAAGACACAGATGAGTAACAGCAAGAAATTTATTGATAAACAAAACTATGGCGAGTGTGTTCAAAAAGGTCACCATCGGTTACAATGCACATTTGTATTCGATCAAGCACGCCGGCATGCACATTCCTTATCCTCAGTGTGACAGTAGCGCAGCTATCGATGATACGCCGATCCAGCAAACGTGTCAACGGACACTCGATCGTTAATGTAACCCCAGGGGAAGAAATCGAGTGCGATTGTAAGATCTGGTGATCGTGGAGACCATTCAACACAGCCACCGATTGCCTGTTGGACAAATCTGTTCTTAAGAAACTTGCGCACTGCGTGGGGATGGTGAGGTTTGTACGGCGGGGCGCCATCATGTTGGAACCACGGTCAGGTGGCGCAGTAACGCCTGAGATGTCACCACAGTCTCCGCAATTCCCCATTACACCAACGCGTGGACTTATGAGGCCACGACGGATTTTGCATGCACCAAGCCCCTTTTTTACCCGTCGGTATTTGGATGGCACAGACGAGGATCGAACTCACAACCCTCTGGTTAGCAGTCCGTCACTTTACTAATCAGGCTACCATGCCCCCCCCCAACATTTATAAAAATAAAATTATTAAATAGTAAATCTTCGTTCTGGCTGCATGGTCCAGAGGTTGTCATTTGTATATTTTAGTTGTTGCATGAAAATTGTGATTTCAAATCGTCAGTTTTTTTTATTTCCCAGAGTAATTTTTTCAGACGTTTTTTTTTATTTATCTGATTTATTTTTTACTTTCTTTGTTGGAATTTAAATTTGTCGTTGCTTAACTCAGAAAAACTGAATGATAACACCGGAAAACACGTTTTTCAATTTTAGGACGGAATTTCAATCTCGAATATCTCCGCCAGTTTTACAGATAACTCCATGAAAATTTTTTCTGTGTCTTTATTATTTCATTGCGTACATTTTTCTAATTGAACTTTTTTGCCTATCTCCTTTAGTGTTCGAGTTATTTTTTTTTATTCCTTATTTTACCGCTAGGGGCGCTGTAAGCTGTCCCAATAAATTCAGCATGGTCACTTTACTGTAGGTACATGATACTACCTTGACTCTACCTTTATATATATATATATATATATATATATATATATATATATATATATATATATATATATATATATATATATATATATATATATATATCTTACGTGGCACGCAAAAAAGACGTTATTTGTTATCACGTTTTGGCAACACTGTACGATTATTTGTTTACCACGAGCACGAAGCCTCGCGCCTCAATTGGATTTCTAGCGTTATCGGATAAAATTTTATTGAAAAAAAAATTTATATTAGTCGAGCTGTTGCAGCTTACAAACGATATGCTGGGTATTCGATTTCCAAAGCAGCGCTCACATTTCGAGTCAAAATTTGCGAGTCAAAATTGTTCGAGTTCTGATTCCAGAGGTATTGTATAATTTTTTTGTAGTACAACAAAATTATATTTGAAAAATATATTTTTTGAATGTAATATTTTGTAAACAGTCTCTTCTGCTAGGACAAACGTCCTCATTGATGCGAGTGAAGCGAGCAAGGTTCGCGCAGCGAACCAATAAGGATTGCAAAGCAATCCTCTGGAGGTTGGAGAGCGTCAGCAAGCAGGGATCTCCTCTCTCCCCACCCTCCTCTCTTAGTGTTTGATATTTCATGTATCGATGTAGACGCCAGCATTGTGTAACTCTCGTTGCTAGTGATGCAGTACTTTTCGCAATGCTTATTGCTCGTACGTATGGAGCGAATACAACCAATGAGTGCAACACAAGTGTTTCATCAAGTCTTTTAGAGATGCATCGCGGCTGTTCTAATAGATGTAATAGAATTAATGCTATGTTTTCTACTTTATTTATCTGGCTACCTAAGTTAGAAGTACCTCTCAGCGCATGGAATTACCATTAGGAAAAGTGCAAAATGAGAATTTGAACTAATTCTAGAAGATGGCCTTGGTAAGAACATGTGTACACTCGTATTAGGGATCTCAGTGCCAGAATTTCTTTTGACACACATTTATCGCCAGAATTTCTTTTGACACACATTTATCGCCTCCCGAGTTGATGATGCAACAATTTTATTCAATAATCCGAAACAACCTTCCACCATCTGCCTCCCTGTCGACACGCTTGCCAACTGCATCTAACAAGAGATTGCAAAGGCTACTTACTCCGTTCTTCCACTGCCACTAACAACAAACACAGATAAAACGGATGAACCAAAGTGTTTTGATTAAAAAAATGTTGAAGCTTGACTTTAAATGACTACTCCGTCATAACGAGGTTATTTTTCTAAGCTAAATACAGAGAGATTTAGTGTTTAGGTGACCTATTTTGAATCATCGACCTTCAAATGAAATAGACAGAGGATATGGTGGTTGGTAGGTATTTTAATTAACATCACACTGGAGAAACACAACGGGCAATTGGCGAAGGTCAAGGAACAAATCAGAATGGAAAGAACTGACGAGAACATGACGTAATTTTGAACCACGGTCAGATGACGAGGCCACACCTGAGCTGGCGCCCCACTCTTCAAACTTCCACACCACGTCAACGTGAGGACATTTGAGGCCACGACAGATTTAAAGTGCACCATCCCCTTTTATACGCAACGATCTTAGGTTGGATTCGAACTCGCAACCCTCCGGTTGCAAATCCATTTCTCTTCCAACTGGGCTACCGCGGTCCGAGCATTGGGGGAGGGATTCGCTGTCATGAGATCTCAGATGGTCACTGGGGCTATTGGGCCGATAGGTATCAAGGTGGTGGAAACGAGTATCTCATCACGCTCGTCAATTAATCCTACTTCATTCCAATGACACGTGACTTTCGCACTGAAATCTTCAAACCGAGCGATCGGATTAAATAACATGGAGCGGCGCCTATTTCATTTGATGGCAGGTGTTTCGTAACTTGTGGTGCAATTTGGCTTTTCTCTTGTATTGACTAAACGGCAACAAGACATATTAGTTCCTAACTGGAAGAATTTTGCTCTTAGTCTGTTTTTCCGACAGTCTGTTTTGCTTGCATTGAAAATTCTCTTGCGTCAAACACAAAGGGATTTATTTAGCATAGAAATATTCACGAGAAACAATTGAAGAAATCATACATGTCGCGCTGAAACGCGTACTCAAGAAGTACTCCCAAGCGTTCCAAGTTCTGTAAAAGGAGAAATAAGCCACTCCTTGCGGACAGAAGGGAAAGGATCCCTCGAGTTATATAGAAGTGAAAGTGACACAGACTGAAAATATCCGTTACAAGATTGTCTAGTTTTCAGCTCTCTCTCTCTCTCTCTCTCTCTCTCTCTCTCTCTCTCTCTCTCTCTCTCTCTGTAGCAACAAAAAAAAATCCTATTAAAAGCAATCTGATGGGGAATGCGTTGTCTTCTACCCCTAGGGCTACTTGCACACACATCGATTTTATGTCGCACGATAAAATATTTAACGATATTTTATCGTGCATTGCTTGCACACAACAGACAATTATTCTATTCCAGAAACAAAACAAAGATTTTTTTTTTATTCTCTTGTCCAAGTTCATATATCTTCGCGCTCGTTAAAGATAGAGTAAAAATTTCAACGGATTTGAAACCTGCGGAAAATTTTACACTAAATCGATATCTTAAATGTGATTTTCTTTAAATAAATAATTTTTCTATTGTAACTTATATATTTTCGCAATACGAATTTAGGCGCATTTGACGAAGATATTGATTACGAACACAAAAAGGACGATTTATCTCGCTTTATAGAAAAGATATAACTTGAATGGGGTGGGGGAGTACTTAGTAGCCTTAATTTACTGCTTTATATATAGCAAACTACAAATAGGATGAATATTTAATCGTATTCGATGTTTTGAAGAGTTTACAACAAAAGGGAAAGTACGTAATTTTATTTCTGTGATAACGTATACCGACAACGGTCAGTTTGAGGTTTCGTGCGAGGCAAATGTCTTTAAAATAAAGCTAAATTTAAACATTCGATTTTAAGCTAGTTTTTTTAATGTCCTTAACGCAGTGTTCTCAACCTGTGGGGCGCGAGCACACTAGAAGGGGGCGCGAGAATATCCAACAGAAAATATTATTTTAAAAATTGATTAACTGACTTAAAGGAAAGCACACATAAACATAGAAAACAAAATACATTTCGACATATTTAATAATTAACTTATTAAAGTAAAACAACTTTTAAATCAAAACCTACTTAATCAAAACATACCAAATTTAAAAAAAATTTAATAATTTTTAGTGACTTCCTTGGGCTTGTCTTGCAGAGCAAAGTTTTTCGAAGGAAGGCTTAATATTAGAAATAGCCACTCTCAGTTCTGTTTCTATATTTAGCCGAGATCTATATTATGTCTTCAAAGGAACCACAGTAGAAAATCCAGTTTCACAAAGGTAGGATGTTAGTGCAGATAAAACGTCCTCTACTCCTGACCAAAATTCAAATAGTGATTTATTACTACATTGTCTTTTGGTTTCGCCACTTGTCGTCAAGTCTATGAATTTTTCTTCCTCATCAATTGTGAGTCCTTCGGGAGTCTTATGAAATGGATCCCTAACCTACTCGTAACTTGCTATCAGTTTGTCGTCAGCAAGAAAATACTTTTTTAAATTTTTTGCCAGCATGTGTGGCTAAAGGATTTTCAATGGTTACAAAAACAACTTTTACATGTTCTTCTTGAGCCTTGTAAATTTTAGTACAATCATTCACATTTGCAAACATTGTTAGGTTTTTTGGCTTTAAATTTCTGCTCAACAATTCCAATTTTCTACAAAAAGCATTAACTTTATCACTCGTATCCAACATATGTATATTTGCTCCTTGGAGTTGAAGATTCAAGTTATTTAATTTCTCGAATATGTCGACCAAGTAGCTCAATTTCATCACAGATAAACCATCGCGAAAATTCTTGGCTTCCGGTCTGTTTTCTTCTTCCAGGAAAATGGCGATTTCTTCTCTTAATTCATAAACACGTTGCAAGAATTTGAAGTTGAATGCATTGCACTCATGTCTTTACAAAGTGCGGAAAAGATTCTTGATTTCAGGGGTCTCATTTTGATATAATTTACTACGGTTTCAACTGTAGTTAACACAATATTTTTTTTAAATTACCGCGGGCACTCGATTGCTAATCATAGGCCACTGCAAGGCCGGAAAGCGATGGTCATTTGTGAAGGGGCACCCAATGGGCGATCATCACTACCCCTAACTAAGGACATCACAATTGCATCCATGCCCTGACCCCGGATTCGAACCAGGAACCTTCCGATCCAGAGGTCAACACCTTAACCACTAGACCGGTTGGTCGGCAGTAAAAAGCAACACAATATTTAAAGCAACACAATATTCAGACCAGGACTCATTTCTTTGGAAGCCAAAGCTTCTCTGTGGATCATGCAATGTGTCCAGACACACTGAGGCGATTTTTGTTTTACAAGTGCTTGTATACTTTGGAATCTTCCGGACATTGTACGAGCACCATCGGTGCATATTCCGACGCAATTTTTCCATTCTATGTTTGCCTCGTTCATAAAATCATTTAAAATAGCAAATAATGCGAGCGCTGTTGCTTTGACTTTTATCGGTTTGCAGAAAAGTAGTTCTTCTACTACTGACATATTATCACAAAATCGAACATAGGCAATGAAATGAGCATCTTTATTATTATCTGTTGCTTCATCAAACTGTATTGAAAACAATTTGTCACGCAACTTCGAGAAAAGCTGACACTGTACATCTTCAGCTATATCACCAATTCGACGAGCAACAGTATCATTTGAAAGAGGTATGGACTGCAATTGTTTTGAAAAATTATCTCCAAACATAGTTTCTACAATCTCAATTGCTGCTGGCAAAATAAGCTCTTCACCAACGGTGTGAGGTTTTTTACATCTGGCTATTTTATATGAAACTTTGTAGGATGCAATTAAAGCTTTTTTATTCACAGACAAAGTTTCTTTAAAAAATGATTTTTGCTTTTTATATGATTTTAATTTTAATTCGAAGAATTATCTGGGTTTGTTGACGTACTCACTATGAAGCGTTTCCAAATGTCGTTTAAGTTTATTAGGTTTCATGCTCTCTGCGGCCAACATTTTTGAGCAAATGATACACAAGGGCCTTTCTTCTTCATTTAATTCAGAACTGGTAAACCCCAAATTTAAGTATTCTTGAGAATATTTTCTTGATTTTATTTTCGGAACCACGCTTGTCTGTGTACTTGTTGATGCTTGACTATCGTCTAATGCTCGTTTACGCCCGCTTAAAAAATTGTCCATGGGTCTGCATAAATCTGCTGCCGCGAATATTTAAATATGGTGATTACAATTAACACGAAAACATATATAACATACGATAGATTTGATAACAATCTACTCGAATGAGAATTGAAACTTGCGTTATCGAACATTTTCCTTCTTCCTATGAGAAAACATTTGATCTGCGCATGCTCGAGACGACTTCCACAAACCATATTACTTATATTTTTCTTCTTTAGTCATGCTTCTGTTTTATTTCTTTTATTATTCCAAAAAAAATTATTCCGTTTCTAAATTTAGCTCACCCCGTCTATGTTAACTTTCAGTAACGAATTTTTGTACTTTCATATTCTTTTACAGTTAACTCCCGGTTTGGTTTTCATTTCATATTTAATAATTAAATTTCCCGCTTCCATTCGCTTCATCCGTTCACCGCCTGCTTGGCAAAATGCCAGATGTGGTTTCTCGCCAACGTTGGCTCGCTTTTACTCTTGTTTTGGCAGTTAGTTAAAAATAATTTAAAAATAGAAATCAAAATACTCAATATAAATTATTGTTGTATACATTTTATTGTATGAGTGTGTGTGTGTGGGGGGGGGGAAAGCGATGAAAATTATGATTGAAAACTGGGCCGCGAATTATGAAAGGTTGAGAAACGCTGCCTTAACGTGATAAATGAAAGATGTTTCCATTTTCATTCAGTTTTCACATCCTTGTGTTAAATTGAACTCGATATGGCTTTTGAAAGTGAACTTAGCCTGATTTACAGAACTTAATTTAATGTGAGCTTACTATCGAAGAATTTATATTTTAATCTTGAAGTTATTGATATTACTATTTTTATCGAAAGTTTTAAATTATACTAGCAAAATACCCGACGTAATTCGGTTTAAATTGGTTTACTCTAGATTTAAGCGATGATCAAAGTATACAGTGAGTTATGTCTTTCGTAAAATAAAATCATATTATAACACCATCGCCATCTTTATAATTTCTACAACTTACTTCGGACACAAGTACTACACATGCATATCCATTCCCGTACTATATTTCTCATACATACCCTTTCACGTAATATATTTCTCTTACGTACCCTTACTGTATGACAAAACTATAAAATGGTTAAAGGTGAGACTAATGTTAATACTACAAAAGACGATGGACATACAGACACCAAACGTGGAAGAGGCGGATTTGGCATCAAAAAGGTCCAAAACGGATAGAAAAATTAAAACGGGTCGAAAATATTCAATGTACAAACAGTCTATTCTTATTTATATAGATGATAGATATTTCCCTGTGTACGAATCACTCATTACTCTTAAGGCACTAAACAAAAATATTGGAAAATATGAGGGCTTTAACATGAAATAATTTCTGCTTTTACGTAAAAATGATGTAAGAAACAAAAGAATATTTACAGTTTCTTAATTTCAAGCTATGTAGATTAAATTTACAATTCAATATTAGGTGCGAACACATTAAGTTGTTACAAAGTAAAAAATAGACAGTTTTTAAATCTTTCAATGTTACCAATGCATAAAGCCAATGATTTTATGCTAATGTGAGAATTTAGTGGGACAAAACCGTTTCTATACTTGTGTTAGTTGCCCACATACATCAATATTACTTTCTAATTTTTTCGCATGGAACTAATTTTACATTTTTGAACTCTTTGTTCTATAATAAGTTGCAAGTTGTAAAATTCCATAATAGTAAATATATATAACTAGTATATATAACAAACTTAATATACATTTTTATAGAATTTTAAGTTATAGCAAGAAAGAAAAATCTTTAGTGTGCAAATGTTTTACACAGAATGTGCATAGAATAATAGAGTATACATTTAAATGCGTTGTATATCTCTCTATATTAAAAAAAAGTTACCGCCGCCGCAGGATTGAAAACTGTGTTGTTTAGCTCGATTCTTAGACGGTTTCCCGAGGAAGTACTGATCGGAAAAAAACGAAATTAACATGGTTTGTTCTTCATCGTATTCCCTGGACAATTATTAAGATTTTTTTCCGATGCGGCTATTAGTTTAGAGTTTATTAAGTGTCAAAATTGAAGAAGAGAAATTTCTTCCGCGAGTGAGCAAAACACATACAAATTTTCAGTCTTCAGCCGTGAGTTTTTTTTAAAGAGTACCTCTGAACGTAAATTTTTGCAGCTCGACGAGTTATTTTTTTTTATTTCAATTTGGTTCTTGATAATATTTTTTTGAAATTCGGGAAAAATCGGGACATTTTTGTTACTTTTTTTAAAACTGCCGTATCTATATCTTATTACTATTAGTTTTTAATTTTTAAAATATCGCAGTATACCTTAGAATATACTCTTTCTTACGGTACTATTATTTTTGAAATCGTTTAATAATTAAATTGGATGCCATCAAAAGTTGGTCATACAAAATTCGGAATCTTTGGATATTTTCGCTACTTTTTGTTACAACCGTTATATTTACAGAAAAAACCATTAGTTTTTAAATTTGAGAACATCACTGAAGACATTACATTACACTCTTTCTTATGGTACAATTATTTTTCAAATTGGTTAATAAATAAAATCGATGCAATTAAAGTTGGTCATACAATTTTCGGAACTTTCAGATCGTAATTTCCGTTACAAAACTAAAACTTTAATATCTATATCGTATTACTATTAGTTTTTAATTTTGAAAATATTGCAGTATACCTCAGAATGCACTCTTTCTTACGGTACAATTATTTTTAAAATTGGTTCATAAATAAATTTGATGCAATCAAAAGTTGGTGACACAAATTTCGTATTTTTTATTTCGCGGAGCAAATTTGCGAAGCATTGTATTCGCGGAGGGTTGTATTTTTGACTATCGGGTTTGCCAGATATCAAATTTATAGTAGCAACAATTGCCATAAAAACGAATTGTTTTTATTTGGCGAGGAAAAAGGCTCGCTTTTTTCCCTCTGTTCTCAGACGGTTTACCGAAAAAGTACGAAGTACAAATCGTAAAGTTTGGAGATTAACACGGTTTAATTAAAATTGTACAGGGAACAAGATGCAGAAGATTTTTTACTCATGCGGCTATTAGTTTAGGGTGCATTAAGTGTTAAAGTAAAAAAAAGTGAAATCACTTGCGAAAGAGGTATGGGTTTGCAAAGCAAACCAAACGGTATTGCGTAGCAATCCCCGGAGTCGGCGAGCGTAAGCGAGCAGGGGGCGAATCCCTCGCTGTGACGTCATGGACCGTAAAGTGAAATCAGGATAATACAAATTATTCAGATAGTTTCACTCTGCGAAAGGAATGTTGGTTTGCGAAGCAAACCAAATGGCATATGTAGAAGGAGTGTTGGTTTGCGAAGCAAACCAGCGTAGCAATCCCCGGGAGTTGGCGAGCGTAAGCGAGCAGTGGGCGGAGCCCCCTAGTGTCATAAAAACAACGCTATGAATACTTTCTTTCACTACAAAAAGTAATAAACTAACGGATTACAAATATATAAAATTCAAACGATTAATTATGATTGTTTGGAACACAGAGTCATAAAAGACAGAGGATTCTTTGCAGCACATTTTAATAATATTTTTAAACTGTTCTCTCCATCAACAGAAAAGTTTGATCCACCAATCACTAACAGCTAGTTGTGTTGCTACATGGCGACGTTAATTAAAAATATACCACAAATAGAAAAGTCGTTGTTTAAGTTTACCGCTTATGTTAAACGGTAAATTGCTTTCGCTTTTCATAAAATATATTCATAACTTAGAAACTACTATTGTGAATTATGTGCCATTTTTTAAATCGTTTTATAATCAAGTTAAATTAATTACACTTTTATTTTAAATCCAATTGAAGGAAGAAAAAATTAAATCGTTCTATTTAGTGTTAAGACTAAGACCCAAGATGATTAATTAAAAAAATCTTTCAGTGTTAGTTTGTGCATTTTTTATTTAATCAAACTCAATTGTTCTTAAATTTACGAAAACTAGAGCATTCAGAGTTATGTACAATTGTGTTCTATTTATTATATTGCATTTTGTGTATTTATTGATTTTATTGTTTGCATTCTGTTTTTGTGCAATTAGAATTGACCTTTTTCTGAATTATAACCGGTTTTATGTCAACATTTATAAAGATATTTTTGCAAACGGAATATTTTCGTGTGATACTGATCCTTAAACAAATTGTATAATTTGTTCAAAAATGAATGATGTACCTGATCTCAGATTAAATACTTGATTACGTGAATAAAACAAATTTCATGATGTACTTTTTCGTTCCAATAATTTTTCAGACTATATCAACAGAGAACAACAATTTTCCAAATAAAAAATAAAAAATGTTTTGGAATATTTAAAAAAAAACATTAATTTTTAAAAGAATAAACTAAAATTTTTAAAAAAGTTCACACATTTAGCAAAATTTCATAATTCATAAATAAAGGTACTTTTTAAGTTCAGTAGACATTAAAAAAATTGCTATTTTTAAGTATTTATGCTAAAAAATTTAATCAGAAATGCAAATGGCGTTTTAATTAAAATAAAACAGCCTGAAATAGTTGTTATGGAAACCTACTTCGGCTGTTATGCAAATCTAATTTAATTGTTATGGAAACGAGGCCTAGATCCGACGCCATAGTTGTGTCAAGTGACCCCACCGGAGGGCGCCAGCGTCTATGGGATTTCCCATGTTATTTATAAGTCCATTGCTTCCTATGGCAGTGAACCCTCTGTCTTTTACTTCTCTGTGCTTTGGAACTAATTTAGTTGCGCATACGAAAAATAATTTCAAAAACTACCAAGGTTGTCATATTATCTACAAGGCCTATTTTAAAAGGTTTTGGGCTACATATTTTATTCTCTTTATCATCTGTCCTAAATATTCTGAATATTTTTTAGGTTTCGTAAAGAAAAAAAAGCTAAAAACAAAAATTAAATTCCGTAAAATGATTTTTGAAACAATAATTGATTTTTTAGCAGTACTGGTAAAACAATTAAACTAATTACAAAGCTCAATCTATTTTCCAGATACTCCAAAACTTCCAAATTATGGTTTATTTCAGTATCCTTAATGATATGTTTCAGCATGAAACTTACCTAAATATGTAAGCAAAGAAATTTTAAATAGTGCATTCATTAAACTAAAGTATAGCGTATCATATATAGAACATTGCAGTAGTGGTCCGAGGCCGATGGTTGTTGATGAACTCCGTCTTGAAAGTTCAGTAAAAGACTCAAAAGACACAGAGTCAAAATTCCATATTTGGAGTATATTTTACTAAATTTAATCGGTCACGTCACGTAAGTTACATGTAGTATAAAGTAGCAATTACATTTGGATAGGCATTGAAAAGTGTAACTTTCCTCCCACCGGCTGTATATAATCTTTACTTGACCTCCTGTTCTAAAGATGGATTTTATCTTTTAGTTGTCTCGGTAACTATTTATTGCTCTGACTTTTTTAATTGGCTTTTGCCGCACTTCCTCGGCTTGAAATCCTGTGGACGTTTCTTTTAATTGAAAAAGCTTTGTTCTTAGGTTGCCAGCTTGGCGTTTTCTATGTAGGGTTGCCAACTTGGCGTTTCACTTCTTGTAAGATGCGAGATGGCGAACCTTACAATTGCTTTAACATATGTTGAAATAATTTTATGTAATATTTGTACAAACACACAAACAAAAAATCGAACATAGAACGGGAACACGGACAGACAGACTTACGCAACAGAGTTCAGTCTCTAAATGAATGCAAGTACTTACTGTATGCAAAGTTACATTAAAATATCTTAACCCGCGTAGACGTGTATAGGGCACACACGGGGAAGGGGGTAGAGACAGACAGATGAACAGACAGACAGACACCAAACGCACAAGAGGCGGATTTGGCATCTGAAGGGGCCAAAACGGATAGAAAACTTGAAATGGGTCGAAAATATTCATTGTACAAACATTCCTTTCTTATTTATATAGATAGGCAGAAATTCTCCTTGAGATCTTTCGGTTTTTGACATGAACTGTTTTTTGTCGTTCTTAGATTGTTTTTAGTTTAGTATAATTCTCACGTTTTGTCGTGGGTTTTAATCAAATATTTGTTGAAATATTCCCCAGTCGTTAAAACATTCGTGGTTCCATTTGTTCCACCAATCCCCCGAAAGAGATGGTTTGAGAATTATTTCGTTTCTGATAGTCTAACTGTAGTGACTGTGTTGTCATCTATGCATTTTATTGGTAGGTAAGTAGGTAGTTAATACACCTAGTTACCTGTAGAAAATTACGATAAGGTTTAGATGAAACAGAAAAATTTAATTTGAGTTCAGAAGTGTAATACTGTTTGCAAATACAATAGAAAAACAACAACAAGTTTCGGCAAAAAAAAAGTTATATTAGTTTAAGGTATGAAATATTATTCTTTGTTTAAAAAGATAGATTTAAAAATAATGCAAATTACCTAAAATAGAACTTAGAAAATAAAAAGTTCGAAACGAAAATACAGTTCCATATATCGGGAAAAACTTATTACACAGGATCTTTGTTATTCACTTTTTCGAATTGTATTTAAGAATTAAAGAGAAATAAAATAACTCGGAATTTCCTCGTATTGTAATTTAGCATCGATGGGCATGGAAATCGTGGCTTTTTAGATGTCAAGCACAGAAAGTTGAATCAGTAAGGATTTAAAATTTTGTTCACGAAACTGAATGTTGAAAAGATAGTTCCAAAACAATAAGTAAATTAAGTATTTCGATTTAATATTTGGATATTGGCACAAATAAGACCAGTGCTGAGGGATAAAATATTCCAACTGAACAAAGATAAAAAAAAATTATTACCAGAAATGTATGGGAAGACGTCTGCCGTAAAGTAAGAAATGATTTTGTAGAAAGATATGAACAAGGAAAATAACGGTATTTCGGTACGTTTTCGCATATTTTAACTATAAAAAACAGCTAAGTAAGTATTTTAATTAACGTCGCATTGAAGCAACACAACGGACTATTGACGACGGTGCGGGATTAATCTCCCAAAGGGAAAGATCCGAGCACAACATAATTTTGAACAGCGGTCAGATGACGAGGTTTCTGTGCTGGCTCCGAGGTTCTGAGCTGGCACCCCACTCTCCAAATTTCCACACCACGCCAACGTTAGGAAATTTGAGGCAACAACAGATTTATCGTGCACCAGCTCACTTTGTACAAGACTGTATTTGGTTGGATTCGAACTCGCAACCCTCCGTTATGCCTCCAATCGGTATATCGCGGCCCCATATAAAACAGAAATGTTTCAACTGAAACATTTTTCTTGCGTGTCGATTTTGTAAAAGTGAAGGATTTTGGCTGTAAATATAAAATGTAGAAGCGTAAATAAAAATTGATTTTATGTCTTAATTTCTAGTAAAAGTAAAAGAACAACACGTTTTCCCATACATCTCTAGATGAGTAATCATGAGCTTTTAACAAAAGACTGCATTTATGACGCATTAAAAAATCATGGTGGGTGCAAGCAGTGCACGATAAAATAGCGTACGACCGAAAATCGATGTGTGTGCAAGTAGCTTTATAATAGACCTCAAAACACGATTTTCACCAGGCTGTCGCACAGCTTCTAAGACAAGAACTCCCATTCGTGCACTAGATCATGCCTTTGCTCTAGTGCGGTCCTTGGTGGTGGTATGTAGGCTGCAACTGCAAAAGCTTTATCTATCTCTATTGTAACTACTTCGTAATATTGGTTGATATAAGATGCAGGCAGTATCCCCATGTAAACAAATTGTATAGGTTTGCATTTATTTGAAATTTAGTCAATCAAATGCGTTTCGTTATGATTTTTACAATATAAAATGATCACTTAATCTAAAACTCGTCAAATAGAAAGAGTTGATAAGAATGTATTTGTTTAAGATGCGAGGGTGGAGGCGGATAAATCAATTACGTTGCTTATTATGGAAATTATTCGCCTTTATAACCTAGTGTTTTTATTTTCATAATATAGTTTCTTATGAATCAAATCTCTTATTTGATCGCCTACTTAATATAATCCCGCCACTGTTTGGGGAGACAACTAGTAGAATATATAAACTTAATAAAAGCAGTTATCAATAATAAGTATTAAGATTTAACTAAAGTATTTTTTTGTGAACAAATACACTTCTTGATTAGTTTTACTCATTTAAGCACACGATTACAAAATTTAAATTGAAAAAATATTCTATTTTGACTGTTTTCAATAGCTTTCTTCGAAACAAAGTTTTTTTCTAACTCATATCCTATATAAATATAGCATTTGCATTTGGGCTGTTAAGGAGACAGAAATTTTTTAAACATGTTTTCTTAAAGGGAAAAAAATATTTAAAGTTGTTTTATTTCATATTTATTGTAGATATTAGGGTGTGTCACACAAACATATATTATGTAATGTATTCAATATATATTTGCAGCTGAAGCAAAACATTTAAAACAGAAAAATACTAGTAATAAAAATATTCCTTTCTGAGTCAACAGATGGCAGCAAGAGGGTATATGAAACTCTCGCGTGGCACGATACAGTTCTTGCAGTTGGCGATACAGCCGGCTTTCGCCAACTCGCCAAGAGGTGCTGAAAGCGTGAGGGATTCCGCGAAAGCATCCCGCTTCGTCGTTCATAGACCAGTGTACTGCTCCAGTGCGACGTTAATTAAATTCCTTTCTACCTCTCCAATCTGCATATCGTAGTCTTGCGATCTATTTTTAAAGTCTGTTTCTTTCATATTAATTCTAAATAAGAAATAAAAACCCGCTGAAGCCCTATTGGCAGAGTGACGGATTTGCAAAAGGTGGGTTGTGAGTTCCAAGCTCGATCTAAACATAGACAGTTTTGTTCGTGGGGGTTGGTGTACGTTAAATCTATCGTGGGCTTAAATATCATCTCTTTGGCGTGGAAGTTTAGAGAGTGGGGTGCCAAACTCTGACGTTGAACTCGTCATCTGAATGAACTGACGAGGTGTTGTCCTCAGATGGTTTTAATCCTGGACCCTTGTCACTAGCCGTTGTGTCGTTCCAAAGATGATAATTCAGCTACATACCTAAACAAGAAATGAAGACTGCAAAAACAAGAAATGAAAATAAATCAATTGTTGGATAGTTTGTGTGCATCTTTCATTTGAAGAAATGCGCAACGAGGCTTATATGTGGAATAAAAATATGCTAAAAGTTGAGGTGATCGTATTAGAAGGGGTAAATGCTATCCTTATAACAGGTAACACTATAAAACAGAAACTGTTCAAAGAAATGGCTACTCACCAAAACTTAAATTTTCAGTGTCTCTTATTGAATTCTACTAAAGTTCTCCTTGTTATTATTCTTTTCAAATTAAATAGTTCAAATCATGTTCCTTTTTAGATTATGTCTTTCGAATAACGAGTTAAAAGTTTACTGTAAATCAACAGCATCAAAAGAATTAAGTTTAGTTCGTTGCAATTTTCTTTTAGCGCTAGTACGCCTCGCTAGTTTTGTTTGAATAAAAAATCTCGAATACAATGAACGTTTAAATAAGCTAAACATGTATACACTGGAAAGAAGGAGGGGGGATTTGATTCAGCTTTTCAAGTTGGTAAAAGAAGGGGACACAGAGGGCTTAAATTTCAATAGGGATAACAGAACACGGGGCCATGGGTATAAATTGAATAAGACACATTTTAATCGGGATTTAAGGAAAAACTACTACTTTAATAGGGTAATAGACAGTTGGAACGCGTTGCCAGAGAATATAGTTAATTCAAAGGGAGTGTACGAATTTAAGATACAATTGGATAGTCAGTGGGAATTGGGGAGTTCATAAACAAAGGACCAGCCTTGTTGGGCTTGAGCCTGTAGCTGGTCGTCAATATTTGTATTTGAGTAAAATTGTGTGATTCGAAAATAAATACCCCGTTGTAAATATCAAAGTCTAAGTGTGTTTTGTTTTCATGATTTTCTTATAGCTGCGTTTGTTCAAAGGTTAGGCAGTTACCAGGAAATTTAAATTCGAATAAAAGAAAGTACGTTTTCAACGAACGTCGCCGCTGCCGCAACGCAAGTTCTGATAAGATCGAATGGAGTAGTGCACACATGTCTCCGGCGCCGCACATCCAACTTGAGTGCAATTTGTACCGCAGTTCCCCACGGCGCCCGCTGCACACTCTTCTCCGGTCTCAAGTACCTTGTTTTTATAAATAAATGGAATGGAAATAATAATTAATAAATGGTTGTATCCAGTAAAGCTATTTTTTGCTTCAAAATATACTTTCTTTACACCAAGTAAGCGAAATAAACACGTTTTCTTCGATAGGCACCGGACCTTAAAGAAATTCTTGTCTGCAACTAGAATTAATTCGAAAAAGTTTGATGAAAATATTTGGCAATGAACTTGAAACGGTGTGTGCATAAACGAATCGGTCCCCACACGAACAATAATTCCCGACCCCGTGTCTCACGGCTGATTCCAATCTTGGTGTCGGATCGTAAAAGTGGGGTTCAATTACGCGTTCGTCCGGAATAACATTCCGTGGGTGGCCATAAGTGCACCTTCTACGAGACGCCGGACGCTAATTGCGCGACTATGACACGGCCATAAACAACCAATTGAGTCACCCCGCTCCGAATGATTAGGTGCTGTCTTTAATGACAGAATGAAAGTTTCAAATGGCGCTAGAGATGGGGCGGAATGTGTCCATATACGTCTTTAACGAGTGCGCACAAAGGTTGAAACAGCATGAGAAAAAAACGAGCTATCGAATTTGTAGAATGGTTGATTCGGTGATAAGTGCATTCGACGAGTTCAAGACCAAAGATCGAAGTAGTTTTACTCGGCGCCAAGGTACGTATTCAGGAAATAATTTCTGCGGGAATCCAATCTTCGCTTCCCATTTCTTATCAAAAGGCCGTACTACTGAATGAACGTTACGTTCATTGGGTTTTGTTGGAATTGGTCTCAAGCTCTAGAGAACTTGATTTTAGAGTGCCGAAGGGTGAACTTAAAACTTGTAATATCGTTCACTCCTTTCAACAACGGTTCCTGGTTGAAATCCGATTCCGGGCAATGGTAATGGTAATTATTAGTTAACGTCATACTAGAGCAACACAACGGCCTACTGACGACGGTCCGGGATCAGTCCCTTAAGGAAAAGATCCGAGGACAGCACCTCGTAATTTTGAACCACGATCAGATGACGCCGGTTCCGGGCATGGATGTTTATAAGCGTATGATGTAGAGGCGGCTGGTGCACCTTAAGTCCTAGCATCGAGGCCGAAAGTCCTCGCGTTGGGGTGGTGTGGAAGATTGGAGACTGGGGTGCCAGCTCAGGTGTTACTTCATCATCTGACCGTGATTCAAAATTACGAGGTGTTGTCCTGGGATCTTTCCATTAAGGGATTGATCTCGGAACGTCGTCAATAGCCCGTTGTGTTGCTCTAGTACGACGTTAACAAAAAAAATTACTTTTCAACTACGTCATATCTCAAAAATTGGCGATTTTTAGTTATGCCTGTTTTCAGAATGCCCTGAAAGAGTAGTACATCCCTGCAAGACCGTCATATCTCACCACTCAATATTTATCCTCTAGAGAGCAGAAGTAATATTTCTTTTTAACCTTTAGACTGCGGCTGGTACAACAGTTGTATCTTGATCGCGACAAGAAATAATTTAAACTGCGGCCAGTACAGCAGTTGTACCTTGAAAGTTACAAGAATCGCGCCTAGAAGTAATTTAGAATACGGCTGGTACAGTAGATGTACATTTGAAGCTGTAAGAATTCGCTAAAAAAGAATCGCGCCAGCTATATCTATAGCCGCAGTCAAAAGGTAAATACATTCCAATGTACTTGTAAAGTTTAAAATCACTCCTGAAAAATCACGTTTTTTGAGATATGACGTTGTTGAAAGGAGTGAGCGATATGTTAATTTGACACGATCTTTCTATCATGTACGTAAACGACTGTAAATGCTTATAGATATGGATTATAGAGGACATAAGGGATAGATGAGGTACATAAGCGCAAAATTCGCGCAGGAGATTAAATTAAGGTTTCTTTTGACAAAAAATGCAAATAATCCGAAATGCGGAATGGCCGTGGTCCGGAGGATTCTGACTTTTTACTTTATAAAGGATAAAAAATTACAAATACACATGTAAGTTTTTATCCTTAAATTATAGATTTTTCCCTTTTCATAGGGGAAATTTCCCTTTTTTCAGCATCAACGCTATTTCCGGAGTGAACCATAGATTACGCGGAGTTGCGGATTTTCGATGCTTTAGCGGAGAAACTTCGGAAGTTCCAGAGCACTTGCCAACTTTGTATGTAGTGTAATTTTAAGATTGAAAACAATTTTGTTTACATTTTGTACTTAACATACTGTATTAAAATGTATCATTAATTGAACATATTGGTACAAGTCAGTAGTTTATCTGTCTTCACTCGTTTCCGTGCAGCCAGGTCTCGTATGCGCTTGATGGTGAGTAGCCGGACATGACAGAAGGGATGCGACATCGACAACAAAACATCGATGTTCAAATTTAAAACATCGATGTTGATAATACATCGCCCAAAGACCATCGATGATTTTAAACATCGATGTTTTAAACTTTCAGTCAACTTTAAAACATCAGTGTGTTTAAACTCCCTCTCCCCCAATTCTTAAAACTGATTTAGTAACCTCAAACATTAATGTTCGCTGGGGGGAGATTTAATTTGTCATTTGTTGGTGTTTATTAATTTATAACTAAGAATTTTTTTATCTGTCAAAACAAAGTTAAAGAAATTTATACAAACAATTAACAAATCTTTTATTTTCAAATTGAATAATATAAAAAATAATAATAGTTACAACAATTTGACACGGGTACTACTAACTATAAGTATAATTAGGTAGGTACATAACAATAACTATTGTCAGTGATTATTAGTTATTTATCAACTTATGGGGGGAAACATAAAAAGCTTATTTTTTAATTACTATCAATAAAAAAATATTAGGGCCTATAATTATTATACGCCCCAATATTTGTTATTTACAGTTTGTAAAAAAAATATTAACTTTCTCCACCTTAAGCCGACTTTTTTTTTTCACTAATTGTCCCACTAGTTATGGATAAAGCTCTTTCTGATGGGACGGATGTCGCCATCACTGACAAATACTTAGTTGCACGGAAATGTTTTAAATTTTTGTAATGGTACTTTTTTTGAAAAATAAAACAGCGACAAAGTAAAAACAGCGACAATGTTAAAACGTCGATGTTAAACAAACATCGGCTCCAACAAATCGATGGTAAATACATCGATATAAACAGCTCTCGTTAACAAGAAGTTTTTTAACTACTTCCGAATGGAGGCTTCGATCATTTGAAAAGCTTACGTGAAGAATTGTTGACAACATTATGTCTCTAAATACATGGATGAGACTATAACTCCAAAGCAATTCTATATATCCAAATGTACAGCCTGTTTTGAATTTCGATTAATAAATTAACTGCAACCAATATTGTATTCGTTTAACTTTATCACATAAACAAACGCGAAAAAGTATATTTTAACAATGGACAGAACTAATACAAACACTCACAAACAACACAAGAAAATAATGCACCAACATATATTTATAACTCACCGAATTCTGAGCAGAAATTCATAGGTGAGTTATCGACTTCGATTTAATGCTAAAAGGAGGGAAAGTTAGCAACGCGATTTCTTTCCAAACTAAAAAAAAAGTTGCGAATCGTCTGGCTTGCTATTCATTCTGATATAATAAGAACACTATTTCTTACTATTCATTATGATATAATAAAAGAAATATATTACTTATTCCTATTATTCTAACACGAATCTAAATTCTCATTGGTTATCTATTTGATCTCTTAATGAGACGTTTTAACATGGAGCTCAATATACACTAGAGGTCAAACTTCCTATTATACATTGATGCTTTTAATAATACGTACGATTTTCGTATTATGTACTAGATCTAGTACGTATTTGAATAGCTGTTGTTTACATAACGATATGTGAAATATATTTTAATACAATCTAAAATAATGAACAGAAAACAAAAAGTGAACAACCGAAATAAAGAGGACACAAAAAGATACGACTTAATAGGTGAAAAAAGGACATGTTCTCTTTAAAAGAGATGTTCTGTCAAACTTAATCTCCCGTAGATTTTGTAATGAAAAGAGCCTTATCTTTTATTATTCTTCATTAATCGAAAAACGTTTTTAACTTTAAAAGAGAAATATCACGTAAGCGACATCTCACGGTGATTATAAATATTCCATACGTGACGGTTTAGTGTTAACTATTTTTTTTTGTATAGAAAAAAATGACGGATATTCACCAAATTATATATAAGCTTAATTGAAGGAAAGATAGTTTAAATTAACAAAACAAATTTTTATTAATAGAGTAATGAAAGATACCGCCATTTTCATGACGAAAATCTGCGTGTGATTGTCTCATACGTGGCAGAGGAAAGTCCTTATACCAATTCAGCTCCAAACAAATGCCTTTAACGTGATATTTGAGCTTCCTGTTCAAAGGAAATGAACTGAGATTGCATTGAATATTCGCGAAACGAAAACTCACGGTGGTACATTTAAAAAGAGCGATACATCACCGAATGAGCGATATAAAAAGGAGTAACCTTATATTACGAATTGCATTGTAGGTTTTCAAATAAAATTGTCTTTGGTTTCCGAAATTGGCTACCAAACAGATTTTTTTCCGATGAGACTTTCACCGTTGCCGTCATTTTGACAAATGAATACAGATGTCCTCTTTGTTTTTATTCGTATTCACTCAACTGTTTTCCCTACTCAGCGCAGCCAGCGGTTTTATTAAAAAAATGGCTCTCTATTTTAAGTGCCTTGGCGAGATGGGGAGTTAAGTAGAGCTTGTCTGCATCTAGGTGAAAGCCGACTTTCACGTCCGTTGTTAAACGAGAATAATCTACACAGGAATAACTTTCCACAGCGTGACTGAAAAATCATATGCGAGTATCTCTCGAGTAATATTAATTGGTCCCGTACATCAGATATCAATCTTTCGACGTCACATCGTTCCAAGATGAAAATCAGAATTTAACGACAGTTGACGTTGGGTTTTAATTAATAAGTTATTTAATTGCTAATATTAAATTTTTCTATAAGAGGCATTTTGTGTCCAATGTAAATGATGGTAGTGTTTCTGGGGTGATACGTGTTTGTTGTACGTATTCTGAAGTGGACATAAGTTGGCCTTTTTTTGATTGTTGAAATTCCGAATTGATATGTTCGGGTATGATCGAGGACCGTTCCCAATAGCCCTTTTTGCTGCTCCAGTGCGATGTTAATAAAGATACCTACTTTCTAAATTTATAAGATAACTGAGTGGTCAACACTATTTAGATTAATCTTTTTCGCCGCCAAAACAGGGATAATGTACATTGTAAAGTATTTGTACTTCCTAATCGGAGGGGGTTGCCTGTATTATCTTTCACTTTTAGGTTATTTTAAAAAAACTATTTGTAATAAAATAACTATTTGTACTAAAAGAACCATTTGTACTAAAAAAACCATTTGTACTAAAAAAATCCTTTGTACTAAAATAACTATTTGCACTAAAAAGAACTATTTGCACTTAAAAGAACTATTTGCACTTAAAAGAACTATTTGCACTTAAAAGAACTATTTGTACTAAAAGAACTATTTGTACTAAAAGAACTATTTGTACTAAAATAACTATTTGTACTAAAAGAACTATTTGTACTAAAAGAACTATTTGCTTACGTATTATTGGTTACACTCTTTTAAGGGAAAAAAAAAGCTTTTCGCAACATTTTTCTATATGTTCAAATACAACTTCTAATGCTTCACGAATACTGGATTTTTTTTCGTCAGAATTTTTATACTTTAATTTGGGGGTTCACATAATGTTTTTAAAACGTCCTCGATTGCTGGCAAAACTGAAGGTGAAAGTTTGTATGCAGTGCCAAAAATAGGGCATTCTATTTGATGCTTCGTTGTCAGTTTCGAAATAACTTAGTTTTATTTTAACAGTTCGCAAAACTAAAGGTCTCTGCTGGAGGCTCATGTTCAACAATTTTACTCTCATATTGAATTTGTAAAAGGATTTATAAATTTTGATACAAGGGGCTATAAATACATTACCCTACAATAAGGGACCGGACGCCAGCGGATATGCATAAAATCCAACTATTTGTTTAAGGGTTGTTTTTCGTCGTATAACCTGGGACCTTTGCATGTTGTTTCTGGTCAATTGTACGCCAATTTGAACAGTTTGGAACATTAGGTTCTTCCTACGCTGTGGAAATTTTATGGAATGGACAAATATTACTTCCAGGACGACAACGCTTCATGTCATGTTGCAGCCTCTGGCAAGCAGTGGTATCGAGATATGGATGTAAAACATTCCCTGGCTTGCTCAGAGTCCCGTCCTAAACACCGTAGAACATGTATTGGACGCGTTAGAGCGACGCTTACGGACCAAGGAACAACATCCGAAACCTACAGCTGAACTGGCGACATTCTTGCTGCACTAATGGACACAAATACCCATAGCTGTGTATAGAAACACTTTAGGTAAGTGTTGCAACTACAATAGTGTCTATGTAGTTAGCAGAGCGTGTACTGATGTCTCTGAAAGTCGGGCAATGTAGTTCCTGTTATTTGAAATTATTATTTCAACAATGTACTATATCGACGATAAAAAAGCACATTAAAATCCGTATGTTAGCATAAGAAATATTTTCCATCTATTTACAAGCTATCTACACGCTAAATTTTAAAAATTTGCAGACGAGTTTCATCATTGATACATACCGAAGCGCAAACAATTAGTGCAACCGCAATCGTCTGGATTGCACCGACGTCATCTGAAGAAGACTCCAGGAGACGAAATCTCGTACGTCATGCGCACAGCAAGATCTGGAGAGAACGCCCTCTATTGAGGATGACGGGTAGGTAGTTTAATTGACGTCGCAATGGAACAACACAACATGCTATTTGAGCATAACGGACGCTACAATATCTTTATGCGAAAGAAGAACATGGTTAACGTAGACAAATGCTGTGTATTCCATTTTTTTTATTCACTAAGGTATATCTCACCCCGCTAGAAAAGTGACACAACTCAAAATTCCAGCATTTGAGAAACATCAACTTAAGGGATACTATAAAACTTTTATTTAACTAGTATAAATTTCTTTTAAATTTTTGGTAAGTATTAACGGTGGTAACTTCTATTACATTCTATAGAATGGTAATATAACATGCTGGGGTAACTCATTTATATTTTTCAATGAAATAACATCAATTTTTTTTATTTTTTGAACTGTGTCACTTTTCTTGCCGGGGTGCGATATGTATATATTAGATATTACAAAGTAAAATAATATTTTTACCCTTTTTCAGCATTATTAAACGCTTGGTTGAGGGTAATACAAAATATTTTTGAAATACAGGCATTTATTTAAAGGCACCACTATTACAAAAGCATGATTTCCACACTTTTATTCAAAAAAATTCAATAACTTTTAAGGACTTTTTAAAGCACAAAAAATATTTTTCAAAGACCTAAAAATTTTTATTACCTAAAACAAGGGATACGCAAAAGTTGTCAATTAAAAAGAAAAATGCGAAAATATAAAAAATACATAATTTTTTTACTCTATTTTTTAAACTACTGATAGTCAAAAAAAGAAAGGTTACTATAAATTTTGGTTATAATTTGGATTTTCTTTCTCACGGAACCTGTGATTTTTTTGTTGCAAAGTGGGCTTCTCGTCTCAATGGTATCTATCAGGCTCCTTGCACAGATATCGATTTTGGTCGTGCGATAAAATATTGTACGATAAATTATTTTGGTGGCACGAAGAGTATGGGAACTTGCATCCTGTGTCCTTGCACAATCTGCATTTTGCTGTCGACCACTGCCACTACAACAGACGGCTGTCGTGGTTTATATTGTTTGAGAAACAAAACAAATCAAAAGTTTTGACTGGTGATAGAGCTTTTTTTATTCTCTAGTCTAAGTTTCTATATTTGTGATAGTTAAAGATGGAGTGACAATTTCAACAGATTTGAAATCTGCAGAAAATTTTACACCTAAAAGCTTATTTTAAATGTGATTTTTTTTTTTAATTTTTTTAAATTGTAACTTATATTTTTGCAATAAGAATTTGGCTTTGTTTTTTTGGACGCGTGCCAGGTTTCCAATGACGTCCTGATTGCTAAAGCTACGGTTTCATAAGAAAGCAGAGCTGTAATCTAGAAGCCGTGATTCGGCGGGCATAACAAGGCGGCAGTCTTAACGGAGACCATAGGTGTCAACTTAGACGGACAAAATATGTTGGAGAATGGAATGGACGATCTAGACATAGCATTATTAGTATATCATGTGGTGTCAAAGCGTAAAACACCGGTTTCATTCAGAATAACGCTATACTGGCGCACCTGCACCATTTGAGCTAGTACTAGTCTGGACAAATTCAAACGCAAGACGAAATTACACAATTATTAACCTTAAAAAAAATCAAGCCCTTTCAAGGACTTTTGACCAAGTTCCGTAATTTTCAAAGACTTTCAAGGGCCCCTAGTTCGGAAAAAAAATTCAAGGACTTTTCAAGGACCGTGGGAACCCTGAAAAGCGAAAGAAACAACTTTTCGGCCCACCCTATTTTACGTACATTGAAGTTTCAGTGCAGACTTGAAGAAAAAAGTTTAAGATGAAAACTGAACTGGAGTTGAAAACAAATGTACGTCACCCATATTCCACGCGCTGTTGCGAAACTGTTTCCATTCTGCAACTTTTCGACATGATCGTTATTCTAAAAGTAACTTATTTTCTGCTGCTGAATCGCAGCTGTGTTGACAGTCTGCCTTCCAAAAGGTAGTTTGTTTTGAGACTGTGTTAGACGTCTCTTTATGCTTCGGTGGTTAAAGAAGAAATGGTGGCACGATAACGACACCGTTCCAGTAGGAAACCACTCCAAGTTCGTGTAATAGATGAGGTTCTCCTTCATCGTCACTACTAGCCGTTCATTGCAGTTGTTGGCCTTTACGTGCGGACACAATTGTTACTACTCCAATTTCGTTTACACCAGCGGCATGGTATTGATCTGTGTACGGTGGATGTTATCCCTCTTTTAAGTGACCGATGGCATCGATCACCGTTTTACGAACCGTCAACGACTGACCTTCTAGAGGATCCCTCCTTTTTGTTCGGTACCCTACCCTGTGAACGCTTTGGGGGAAAGTCTCCGGTGTGTGTGATATCTCCAAACTTCTAATAAATAAACTATAGAAAACAATACGGAAACAGCTGATGAAATCAACAATAACTATTTGGGTTAACGTTATTACAAACAAACGGATGTCATTTCGGTTAACGAATTCGATTACTAATGAAATATAGGAGAAAAACGTAAGGGAAGATTGAGTTTTCAGTATCTACGTGACAACTGCGAGATGTATTTGTTTCCATTCTTACCTTTGTTTCGTCAACCAATGCAATATAATTGTTTAAAACATTTAAAACCTGTCTTTGAGAAGATTTTGTACACAGGCATAACATTGGACATACTGAGGATTGCGAACATTTCTTGAATTTGAGCTATTGAGTTGTTAATGACACTCAATTTTAACAACAGCTCGAGCCATAAATATAACCCATGGAGTAACTTTCATCAAAAGGCGGTTTGTTTTATCAAAAGATGTCAAAAGGTTGTTTCGAAAAAGCTGCAGAATTATGAAAATATGCTGAAATGGGAGGCAATTTAAGTGTGGAACAAAATGGTATTGTATGACATTATCACCCACTAATTATCACAGCCACTTATGAAACGATGACATAAAGATAACATAAAGAACTACGATAACATAAGGAACTAGCCGTGACAGTTCTTTTTGTGGGGTCAGGTGTGACCACTGTTCGCTAACCCCCGCTGATCGCTACACATTCCTATTTAGTTTACTTCGCAAACGAATATAAGTAACTATAAACATTCAACACCGTTATGGCTACGAAGTGACTATTATTAACAACGAAAATCAAAACACACTAGAATCGGAAAACTTGGCATGATTCCAAACACTGACGCCAACGATCGAAAATCGCAAAATTCGTTCTTCGTCCGAGGTTTGGGTGACGTCACAATCCGGACCGAAGAAAGAATTGTGAAAAAAACATATAAATTAATTTTAAAATGTTCTAGATTAAATTTTAAAATTCAGGCTGGACACAAAAATCGCTAAAATTCGGACTACCTGTGTGCAAAATATCATTATTGTAAGTGCCATAGATTCGTCAGGACAGTACACACCGTACACAGACAAACATTTCCTTTTATAATAAGTAGGTGACTCCGCCCCCAGCTCACCTGCGATCACCAACTTGCCGGGATAGCTACGCAATCCCATATGGTTTGCTGTGCAAACCAACATCCAAAAACTGTCGCAAGGGATTTTGCCTTTTTTTTTACTTTAACACTCAATGCACCCTAAACTAATATCCGCATCAGTAAAAAAAACATCTCTATCTTGTTCCCTGTACAATTTTGAATAAATCATTTTTTGAGGTGCTAGAGAGGTAAAAAGCTCAAAAATATAAACATTTGCAGCAAGGAGGGAGATTTGGGGGGATTTGTCCCCTCAAATTGTAAAAAAATCATTAAAAATAATCGTTGTTTCTGGGTTTTTTTCGCAATTTTTCATTTATTTCCTACATATTCCAGTCCCCTTTTCCTCCCTTAAACACCCCCAACTAATAAAATATTTAGCAACAAATTTAGCTTTTTATTTGGGGGGGGGGAAAGAGGTCCCGAATCCTTTTCAAGAAAGTTTGGAAGATTCACATTAGGACGGTGGCGCTCTGTATAACTCGTGCGTTTCGTGGTTTCATGCTTTGGCAAGTTTAAACTTGCAGTGCTTTTACCACTATAGTTGTAAACTGTAATTGTTACTTTCCCACATTACATATTTCGCGATCGTAGAATCAACCTTTCGGTATTCTAGGCTGAGATTCTGTGTTTCCATGTTGTTTAGATTGTGTAAAACGGTCCAAATTTGTTTTTGCTACAGCTTTTTCAAAGTAAATTACAGTACGTGAGTGTAAGCTGTGATTAATACCGAGCATTGATTTACTGTTTAATTATGCCAAGCGAGTGTAAAAATCATCCACATAGCTTCTGCTATGTTTGCAGTGAATTGACTTTAAAAACGGTACGAAAACTCATTTCTCGGCTTCTTAAAACTGATTATCAATTTTACTTTGATTGCCAAGTTGGCGATCAGGACAAGGATTGGGCTCCAAAGTTTTGCTGCAATACTTGTTACAGTAGCTTGACCAAATGGCTCGAAGGTACTCGTAAATCAATGTCATTTGCTGTACCCTTGGTTTGGCGCGAACCACACTGTCATCTCACAGATGGTTACCTTTGTATGTTACCTCTCCACCTTTTGGAGCCCAATCCTAGGAATCGCAGAATTCCCGCCTAGAATACCGAGAAGTTAACTCTACGATCGCGATAGATGTAATGAGGGAAGATAACGTTTATAGTTCACAACTATAGTGATAAAAGCACTGCAAGTTTAAACTTGTCAAAGCATGAAAATTCCTGCGCAAACCACTAAGCGCACGAGTTATACAGAGCGCCACCGCCCTAATGTGAATCTTCCAAACTTTCTTACAAGGAATTCGGGACATCCACCCCCCCCCCCCCCCTCACCCGCTTTTATCCAAAATTATTGCTATATATTTTATTAGTTGGGTGAGGATAGCGGGGCCAGGAAGCTGGAATATGTAGGAAATAAGTGAAAAAAAATGCGAAAAAAACCCAGAAAAAACGATTGTTTTCAATCATTTTGTTTACAATTTAAGGGGCACAAATCCCCTCAAATCTCCCTCCTTGCTACAAATGTTCATGTTTTGGAGCTTTTTACCTCTCTAGCCCCTCAGAAGAAATTTAATGGTTAAAATAATCCTTTTACCCACTCCAAATCAAATTTAAGTACATAAAATTATATCGCAAAGTGATAAATATAGGAGGATGCGTCCCCAGAAAACGGTGGGTGATGGGGGAAACGGTATCACAATATTCGAATTCAGGAGGTCATATTACATAAGAATTCGCAGGAATGGTGTCAGGGCTCGATAATATATATATTGCAGAGCAGGGGAATCAAACGAAAAAACCCAGTTTTCAATCCTGTGACATCGGCGGCGGCAACTTTCGTTCTGCCAAAGTCTTCATTTGGGACGAGGCTGCTTTTGCGCAAGGCGCTATTGCTTTACTTGCAGTGATAAAAAAAAGTCATGTGAAATCACAGAAAACGTTTGGTGGCAAGGTCCTCTTACTTGAAGAAGGCTCTCTCTGTCGTCAAATATGGAGATAGAAGCAAAATAGTCCAATCCGTAATTCAATTCAAACAAATACCGGAAAGATGAAAAGTAATATTTGATAAGTGGTTTTTCGACTGTGGGATGGTGACTACAGAACAGATCATAGCTTACTAATGAAATTATAGATGGAAACACTACCCTACAGGAATGGACCGAACAGCAAGATATAAGGCTATAAGGGAAAGAATACGAGATTTAATAAGGGAAAATATACATGCTTTAATAAAGGGATGGTCCCCCACGTGCTGCAATGACACTAGCAACCCATCTGGGCATTCTTTCAACAAGATTTCGATACACAGCTATGGGTATTAGTGTCCATTCCTGCTGTAAGAATGTCTCCAGCTCGGCTGTAGATTTCGGACGTAGTTAAATGGTCCGTCAGAATCGCTCTAACGCGTCCCACAAATGTTCTATGGGGTTTAGGTCGAGACTCTGAGCAGGCCAGGGAAGACGTTTTACATCCATATATCGATACCATTGCTTGACAGAAGCTGCAACGTGATACGGAGCGTTGTCATCCTGGGAGTAACATTCGTTCATTCCATAAAATTGCCAGAGCGTAGGAAGAATCTGATGATCCAAAATGTTCATGTAGGCGTCGGCGTTCAGTTGACCAGGAATAACATACAAATGTCCCAGGCCATACCACGAAAAACATCCCCAAACAACAGTCGGATTTTATGCACATCCTCTGGCGTCCGGTCCATTATACTTCGTTCGTAGTGTACTTCGTTTGATGGCCGTATAGCCAAAAAGGTTTTGGTGATTATTTCTGTTTTGAAAACGCCGACCATCCGGTATAGTGGTTATGGTGTTAGCCTCTAGATCAGAAGGTTCCTGGTTCGAATCCGGGTCCGGGCATGGATGTTTGTAAACGTATGGTGTAGAGGCGGCTGGTGCAACTTAAATCTGTCGTGGCCGAAAGTCCTCAAGGGTTGGCGTGAAAGTTAGGAGAGTGGGGTGCTAGCTCAGGTGTTGCTTCGTCATCTGACCGTGGTTCAAAATTACGAGGCGTTGTCCTCGGATATTTCCCTTAAGGGACTGATCCCGGACCGTCGTCAATAGCCCGTTGTGTTGCTCTAATACGACGTTAACTATAAAAAAATTACCGTTTTGAAAACATTTGCAAAGAAGGTCATTCTGTAACCAAAAACGCTGAATGTTGACAAATTGAATGCGAATGTCTACTTTGAAAAGACAGCATGCACATACTTAATCTCCGATTCAGGTAATGCATATGGCGCAGAAAATACTGAACAGTATTGTCCTCCTCAGTTCCGAAGTATCACATGTGATACTCATGTTTCTGAATTGTTTCTCATTTATGTAAAAATATTTGTGTAACTTTTAAAAATAAAATGTAATTAGAATATAATCCTTCAATTCTTAATTTTTGATTTTGTAGTAGATTCCCCCTGAAGTATCACATGTGATACTTGCCCATCCCCAACCCACCCCTGGCAACAACAAAAAATGATTGTAATAGTAACTTATAAACATTTCTGAGGAAAATCAGTTGTTAATTTTGTTTCGGGTATGAGGAGGTTATTCTATAGTTTTTATATGAGCTAACACCATCATGAATGTCATTCAGATTCAAGCTATTATACTCCTTTTTAACACAACGAGGTTTACGTATGCAAACAAGAACTTTTACCGGTTTCACCATTTTTATCATTCCAAGACTTGTAGCGAGTTCTATATTGCATTCTGAAATTCGTGTCTTACACAAGTCTAACCCAGTCGAAAACACTTTATATATATAACTCCATTGAAAAGCTTTTAATCTCTTTTTTTTTCTCTCAGTTTTATCTCGTAAAGAAACGCGTTACAACTAGAAATAATTATTTTTATCAGACTAAATAATTCATTCACGAACCGTTTAACGCTACATATAATGTGACTATACTAATACAAATCCAAACTGTGTTATATATCTTTCAAACCTCTAGTTTGTTAATGGATTATGAATTGCATAATTATCTCAAACATTACGTATTTGTAATTCCGTCTATACGATACTGAACTCACAACTCAACTTAAGAAACATGTACAGATGGTTGGGTTTTATGGAGTAAGGCCATGTTTGGCCACGTTGCGTCAAACACAAGGCAGACTATGATGGACATGCAGTAATGGATATACACGCAATGAGTATTTTCTTAACACAGAAGAGAGAGATACACCCAAGGTAAAAAAACAGATTTCAGACATATAATCATCTCAAACAATCCCGTATTTGAAAGCCATACGATACTGTAAATTGCTTGGTTGAAAATTCAGTTTCATAATTCATGAGACTTTTTGTTTGAAATGAATGCACCGAAACGGTACTAACTTCCTCCATTGTTTTTGATACCTTATTTTATCGAAATTCTCGATGGGTACTTAGTGAAATGGAACTGTCGTGACTGGAAGTCAGAAGGGGCGATCGAAGGGCGCAATCGAATGATCGTTTCGAAATGCAACCGTTGCGGTGGCCATCATTCTGCGCCACGGGATGGTTCGAGACAGTAAATTAGAATAATTGAAATGGAGTTCAAACTCATCACCGGCGCATTGCGTGACGGGAATGGTCCACAGGTTGCCGGAGACCTGGGGCTTTGAATGCATTACTCGACGTTGTTGGGTGCGTTAAGAATTTAATAAACCGGGAGACCCTCTCTGGCAAGTGTTCGTCGGAATACAGGTTGGCCACACAACAAAGGTGTTTTAACAGTTCGAAACCACTCAACTCAACTCTCACGATTCGTAACTAAGGGCTCCCCTCCCATACGGGGGACATTTTGGGAAAGTATTGCTGGAGAGATACAAATCAGGTACCAGTTGAACCAATTTTAACATTTACACTGCGGCAGGTAGACAATCGTTACCACCAACATTTCGTTTACACCAGTGGCTTGGTATTGATCTGTGTACGTTGGATGTTATCCCCCTCTTATGTGACCACTGGCATCGATCACCCTTTTACGAGCTGCGAGCGACTGACCTTCTAGAGGATCCCTCCTTTTGTTCGGTACCCTGCCCTGTCGACCGTGAGGTGTGAACGCTTTGGAGGAAAGGCAGAAGGTCGCTCCAGTGATATCTATCTCGCGCCAAATGATACGCCACACAATACTATGAAAGGAAAGAGTCGATCGTAAATGCCAATCAAGGCTCTTTCGCTCTAGTTAGGTAATTAGGTAAGGGGGGGGGTAGGACATGCAGGCGAAAGAGCCGTTCCTGGAGACGGTTGAAAAAATCTAAGCTCCGCAACGTAAAGGTTAAGAGTGTTTCGGGATATGATAAGCACGAGTTTTTTTAATTCTTCCAAATTTGGGGAATGTGATGATCCACTGAACTGGTTGAAAGCCCACTAAGTTATTTTTGCGGAAATACGTTTTTTAAATCGGAATAGTACTAAAGACATCCATGAAGAGTCTGACATTACAACTATTCTGTCTTAAGATTTCAGAAGTAGAAGAAAGATCCCGAAGATAAACATAGTGTCGTGTAGACGCTGTAGTTGTGGATTAAAAATGGATGGATAAGAAAAAGGATGCGAGTACCTGACAGGACTTTCGAATCGAGTGCGCAGGCGCACTGAACGGGCATCGCAATGTATCGAAATTCTACGGGGTGGGGCCTTCTTTCACAATCCAATACGAAGTCCGAGTGTTCACGTCAAAATTACGATGTTGTCCTCGATACAACCTAACATATTTAATCTTTGAATGGAAATTAGATTTCTTGAGTAACCCATCTATAAACCCCATGTGAGTAAAACAAAAATTAATGAATGTAACTTTATTTATCACTAGCCACTGCGTATCTAGCACGGCGTTGCCCGTGCCCGTGGTGTAAGGTATTAAACTGGTGTAAAATTTTCCTTAGATTTCAAATCCGTTCAAGATATATTCATTTTAAAAATTATTTCTTTAAAGAAAATCATATTTTTAGGTAACAATCTAAGCGAAAATTTTCAAATCCGTTGAAATTTTTTAAAAATCTATCTTTATCGATTTTACAAAAAAAAACTTAACAATCCCAGTCAATATGTTTTTTTAATTCTTGCTCTCAATGGCACAAATGGAATGGGCCAGGAAATGTAATATGTTCCTTTTTTTTAACGCAAAGGGCAAAGTTGGCAATCTGTTTTTTTTTTTTTTATTATTTTTTTTTAGGAAGAGAAAGTTTAAGCGACGTCACAATCTCTTGTGAAAATATAAAAGAAGGTCACGTTTGTAGAAAAAGTCCATTTTCGAGGGTTTCCTCCGGAAGAAACGCTCAGCTAGGCGCGGAACTAGTTAGAGATAAAACTATTAAATTCATTTTTAAAAATCTTATCGATTCAATTTTTAAATTTCGCCCAAAAATTGCAAAAAAATTGGACTACCTGGGTGGCAAATCTGATTGCTGTAAATGCCATAGAATCGTCAGGATTTTGCGGCAAGAAACAAACAGACAGACAGACAAACAAACACTTCCTTTTATAATATAAGAGACTAGCAGAATATTACTCGATTAATATGACGAACATACGGCGAATCATCACAATTTTCCTGCTGGTATATTGACTTGTATTATCAATCTTTTGGATAAGGAATGCGATCTTTGAAACTTTCAATTCGTTGCTCAATTAGTCGGCACTATGGGGCTTTTTTTTTCTCTTTCGTGTTTTTATTTGCAATTGTTGAGCTATCTCATGAAATGGCATTTCAAGTGAAATTTAACTTTAAAAAAACTGATTTTCAAAGTAAAAATTGACGTACAGTCTCAGTTTGCGAACACCTGTGACACCGGGCAACGCAAATGCGCCAATTTTGGAATGTCCGACCTGAGTTCGGGCAAGAGAAAAATTGGCGCTTCAATGCTGTGAAGCCTGAACTCAGTTTGTCAAATGCATTATATGTAGTTAACCATAGGCGATAATTTTGATCTACATTTTACAGACTATCCCATTGTCAGAAAATGTGGAAAGAAATACTACGTAAAGATATTTTTCTTTCTTCTGGATCAAGCACTTTGGAATTCCTTTATTATTTATCAGTCGTCAGGCGGTGGAAAATGTACTAAGAACTACAGAATCTCAATTGTGGAACAAATTATTGAAGACAATAAGCCATACATTCAGCCGACAGGACCAGGGCGTCCTAATATGAACTTGTTGCGACACTTTCCTGAATACATTCCATCAACGGAGAAAAAGAAAACTCCGACCAGACAATCTTTCCTTTGTTGACGTAAAACTGATGAAAAGTGAAAGAGGATACGACGCGAGACTCAAGTTTATTGTAAAGACTGTGATGTAGGCTTGTGTGCCGTGCCATGGTTTCGTATATGCCACACTGTAAAGGATTTGTGAGATTCAAAGGAATCTGAGGGACATGGGGCCGACCAACCGGTATAGTGGTTAAGATATTAGCCTCTAGATCGGAAGGTTCCTGGTTTGAATCCGGGTCCGGGCATGGATGTTTGTAAGCGTGTGGTGTAGAGGCGGCTGGTGCACCTTAAATCTGTCGTGGCCGAAAGTCCTCACGTTGGGTGGGTGTGGAAGTTTGGAGATTGGGTGCCAGCTCAGGTGTTGCTTCGTCATCGGACCGTGGTTCAAAATTACGAGGTGTTGTCCTCGATTCTTTCCCTTAAGGGACTGATCCCGGACCGTCGTCAATAGCCCGTTGTGTTGCTCTAGTACGACGTTAACTAAAATTACCTTACCTTACCTGAGGGACATGGAATTCATGACAGCTGATATAAATAAAATATTGTTGTATTAGTTTATTATATTTATCTTGAAAATTATGTCATTTGATTTATTTTGCTATAATTTGAGCAAAAATTACTGTAATCCATTATTTCCACATTTCCCATATATGTGAAAATTTGACTATAGTAGTTATTTCGTAAAACATTTTTTTTTCAAAAATAATCTATTTTTAACATTGTGATAATAATAACGAACAAAATTAAAGAGAAAAAAATTTTGCATTTTTGGCACGTTTTTCTCAATTACCCTTGGAAATTCTATTCACTAGCATATGAACCGAAGAGGTTGTTTTGAAATTAAATTTCTTTCCTGTGAGGTTTTTACAGAAACGCTAAATGTTGTTGATACAAAATGTTTTGTGGTAGTACGCGCTTCCAGTACGCATTTCGTAATCGGTAAGTGCGAGTAAAAGTACTATCTTCCAGTAATTAGTTTCTTTACCCTGTAATTCAAATTACGTGGGGTTGTCCTCGGATCTTTAACTTAGGGTTTTTTTTCCCGGACCTTCGACAATAGCCCTTTATGTTGCTCTAGAACGACGTTAATTGAAATTACCTTATTTTACTTTATCCTGAAATTCCTTTTCATAGGCAAAGGAAATTCATAACTTCTTAGTAAACGTGGTAATGGTAATTAATTACGAGGTCGCACTGCAAGCAAAACAACGGGCTATTAGCGACGATCCGGGATTAACACAGAATACAAAGTTCCGAGGTCACCACATCATTTGAACATCGTTCAGGTGACAAGGGAAACGCCTGAGGTGTCACCTCATTCTCAAAACGTCCACACCACGCTAACATGAGGTCATTGAAGCCCACTGCATATTTAACGTGCTCCAGACACCGTGTACACGACGGTCTTTGATTGGACCTAATTTCGATCGTGCAACTCTCCGATAAGTACTCTCCGTAGAAAACGTTTGATAGTATTTTTGTTGGAAAATTACAGTTTTTATCACATTGACGTCTTCCAAGTGAAAAGATAATTCTGAGAAAACGAACCTTGTACGGACTTGTGAATGGAAGAAGTCACAAGAGAATCTAACTTTGTTGTAAAGAAACAATATTTTAGTGAACTTCAACAGTCTATAAATGTATTCTAGAAAGAAAAGTTATAAAAATCAAGCTACCTATATAGACTAGAAAAAAACAACTCAATCTTGAATATTTTAAGTTGTTGTGCTTCACTGGTAAGTCGTCTTACACTACCCTTATTTTGGACCGGACAGCAAGATGTGATGTATAAGGGAAAGAATATAGACTTTAATAGGGGGATGGTCCCCCACGTGCTGCTGCAATTACACTAGCAACCCTTCTGGGCATGCTTTCAACAAGGTTTGGAAAAACAGATAGATGAATTTGTGTCCACTCCTGTGAAAGAATATCGCCAGCTCAGCTGTCGATTTCGGATGGGGTTCTCTGGTCCGTAAGGGTCGCTCTAACGCATCCCACAAATGTTCTATTAGGTCGGGACTCTGAGCAGGCAAGGGAAGACGTTTTACATCCATATCTCGATACTACTGCTTGACAGAGTCTACAACATGACATGGGCGTCGTCGTCCTGGAAGTAACATTCGTCCATTCCTTAAAATTGCCAGAGCGTAGGAAGAACCTGAAGGTGCAAAATGTTCATGTATGCGTCGGCGTTCAATTGACCACGAACAACATGCAAAGGTCCCAGGCCATACCACGAAAAAAAAAAACCAAATAAGCAGTCAGACATTTTACGGAAATCCACTGACGTCCATTCTATTATTATAGGGTAGGGTATTTACATATATGTCCTTGGTTGTAAATGCCACGTGGTTTCTAATCATCTTGTACTTACATTTCAGAGGGCTCAATAGCACTTTCGAAGAGCAACGGATTAGCAACCGGAGGGTTACGAGTTCGAATCCAGCCAAATACCGTCATATACAAAGAGGCTACTGCACGTTAAATTCGTCGTAGCCTTCAATGTACTCATGTTGGCGCGGTGTGGAAGTTTGGAAACAGGGGTTCCAACTGAGATGTTGCCTTGTCATCTGACCGATGTTCAAAATGACGTGATGTTGACCTCGGATTTTGTCCCGTTGGGATGAATCCAAGAACTTCGTCAGTATAACGTTGTGTTGCTCCCCCAGTACGACGTCAATTAAAATGCCTATCTACATTTTAGATCCAATTGCTGCGGTGATTTTAGCAGTAATTTGTTTTACGATGCAATTCTATCTCTGCCAAGTCTAATTACTTCCCCGGGAGTAAAAAATGACCGTTGGGTGGCAAAACAAATCGAAGCGATAAGTTGTAACATCAGGAATTGTCTTCCCAAGAAGGTAGGTATTTTAATTAACATCGTACTGGAGCAATACAACGGGCTATTGACGAAGTTACAGGATCAATTCCCCAAGGGAAAGATCCGTTAGTAATATTCGGGAAGAATTCCCTCTATATTTATAGACTAGGGTGCTCCGCCCCATGCTCGCTTACGCTCGCAAACCAACACTTCTTTCGCAGTGTGAATCTCCTGAACAGCAAAACTTTCTGAATAATTCGTATAATCATGATTTGACTTTCCGGTCCATGACATCACAGCGATTGTTTCGACAACTGCTCGCTTAGGCCGACCCCCGGGGATTCCTACGCAATCCCGTTTGGTTTACTTCACAAACCAAGACTCCTTTCGCAAGTGATTTCACTTTTTTTTTTACTTTAACACTTAATGTACCCTAAACTAAAAGCCGCATCAGTAAAAATCCTTCTGGAACTTGTTCCCTGTACAATTTTAAATAAACAGTGTTAATGTCCCAATTTTATAATCTGTACTTTCTCGGTAAACCGTCTGAGAACAGAGTGAAAAAAGCGAGCCTTTTTCCTCGCCAATTAAAAAGAAATCGTTTTTATGGCAAATGCTGCTACACGAAATTTGATATCTGGCAAACCTGATAGTAGAAAATGCAACCCTCGATTCCGTGATTTTCATGCTGCAAGATATAAAAAATACGAAATTTGTGTGACCAACTTTTGATTGCACCGATTTATGGAACAATTTTTTAAAACATTGTACCGTAAGAAAGAGTACATTCTGAGGTATACAGGGATATTTTCAAAATTAAAAACTAATATCAATAATATACAGATGTGACAGTTTTAGTTTTGTATCGGAAATTACAATCTGAAAGTTCCGAAAATTGTGTGACCAACTTTTGATTGCACCGACTTTATTTATTAACCAATTTAAAAAATAATTTTAGCTATTGACGACGCTTTAGTATCAATACCGAAGGAAAAATCCGAGGATAACACCTCTTCAAATTGTACCACGGTCAAATGACGAGGTGAGCACCCTCTCCAAATTTCCACACCACGCCAACATGAGGATGTCCTCATGTTGGCGTGGTGTGGAAATTTGGGCATGGGAGACAACGGCAGATTTAAGGTGCACCAGCCTCCACATGACAGTCTTTTATTGGATCGAGTGTCGAACAACGCAACACTGTGGTTCTCAAAACGTGTCTCTACCTACAAGGCTTCCCTTAGTAGAATAGAAGTTTTCAATGTTAACATAATAACCGTAATGCAAATATCGGTGTGGTTACCCGAAGTGCAGCGTAAACAGGTTGAACCACCTCTCACATCGCCTCTATTCCAGATAATTTGGTGATTTTTAATTAACGTCGTACTAGAGCAACACAACGGGCTACTGACGACGGTCCGGGATCAATCCCCTAAAGGAAAGATCAGAAAACACCACGTCATTTTGAATCACGGTCAGTCGACGAGGCAACACTCGAGCTGGCACCCCTTACACCAACCAATGTGAGGACTTTCGGTCACTACAGATTTAAGGTGAACAGCCGCCTCTACAACCACACACTAACAAACATCCCTGCACTGACCCGGTTTCGAACCAGGAATCTTCCCATCTAGAGGCTAACACCTTAACCACCAGACCGGTGGGTCGGCGCATCTATTCCGGGATTGGACTCATTGGGGGTTTGAGCGATCAGCGTCTAGCAAAGCCATACCTCTGAGTGTGCCGTGTCTGCTGCAGACAGAGCTGCCTCATCCCCACCGAATTTGGCCTTGTGCCATTTCTGCTCTCCTGATCCGGACAGGTAGAGGAGATGGAAAGAATGATCCGGCCGTTCTGCCTGGCGACACGCTCTCCAGACAATTTCATTTTAAGGTGTATACTACCCTACAATAATGGGCCGGAAAGCAAGATGTGGTGGTATAAGGGAAAAAATACATGCTTTAATTGCTGCAATGACACTAGCAACACTTCTGGGTATACTTTCGATCAGGTTTCGATATTCAGCTATGGGTATTTGTGTCCATTCCTGCTGCGAGAAAGTCGCCAGTTCAGCTGTAAATTTCGGACAGGATTCCCTGGTCCGCAAATGTTCTATGGGTGTAAGTCTTAACTCTGAGCAGGCCAGGGAAGACGTTTTTCATCTATATCTCGATACCACTGCTTGACAGAAGTTGCCACTTGACATGGAGCTTTATCGTCCCGGAAGAGTTCTAGGTACATTCGTTCATTCCGTAAAATTACTAGAGCGTAAGAACTTGATGGTCCAAAATGTTCGTGTAGGCGCCGGTGTTCAATTGGCATGGAACAACGTGCAAAGGTCCCAGGCCATACCACGAAAAACACCGACCTAACAAGTAGTCGGATTTTATGCAAATCTGCTGCGACAAGAATATGATTATTTTTATTATTAATTCAAAATATTTTAAAATGTCTTAGCTTTCAAACGATGCCACGATCTTGCAATTATTCGCGAAATAGTTTTCTAGGTACAAGGGTTTTCGTTAGGTAGTGTCACCACGAACAAACATGTTTCCTAAACTTTAACGCCGACCAACCGGTATAGTGGTTAAGGTGTTAGCCTCTAGATCTGAAGGGTCCTGGTTCGAATCCGGTTCCGGGAAGGGATGTTTGTAAGCGTATGGTGTAGAGGCGGCTGGTGCACCTTAAATCTGTCGTGGCCGAAAGTTCTCACGTTGAATTGGTGTGGAAGTTTGGAGAGTGGGGTGCCAGCTCAGGTGTTGCATCGTCATCTGACCGCGGTTCAAAATTACAAGGTATTGTCCTCGGATCTTTCCCTTAAGGGACTGGTCCCGGACAGTCGTCAATAGTCCGTTGTGTTGCTCTAGTACCGACGTTAACTAAAATTACCATTACCTAAACTTTAACTCGATTTTTGTAGAACTGTTTTTGCAATGGCATGCTTTTTGTTCTAATTATTTTAGCATTATTACAGTCTACATAATACAGTGGATGTATTGAATCTCAATTAGAGTATTCAGTCAAGAAATGGATTTTTAAAGCATTATTTAAGTGTTAAAATGGAGCCGCGGTAGCTCAGTGAGTAGATCGTCGGGCTCGCATCAGAAGGGTTGTGGGTTCTGTCCTCGGCGGAACCTGCAAATCTGATTATTGCGAGATCGGCGCTTAGACCTGGCTAAAGACCGTCTTGTTCACTAATGGTGACTGGGGCAAGTTAAATAGGTCGTGGTCACAAAGTCCCCCATGTTCCCATACCAAATCAATACCTCTGGGGGTACCTGATCAGGGGGTTATCGGCCTCTGATTGGGATCTAAATTACGATATGTGTGAGTGAATGGATGTATGAAAGGGGCCTTCCTGTAAAACGGATGTGCCATGTATGTTGAGCAAAGTCGGATTTCCTCCCAATGGGGCTCAATAACATGGAAGGCGCACCCCTTCGCCTCTTGCAGTCTTCGACGGGCTTGGCACTCCTCTGGTATGCCAGTGTAGGCATTAGAAACAACAAGTGTTAAAATTCCTGAAAACTGGACTTTTTTACGCTTCCGTCATTAAAAAATTGTCAAAAACAAACTATTTCTTCTAGAAACTTGATGGAGGTTCGAAACATAAAGAATAGTATTAGGAATAATTTCCAACAGGAAATCGTATTTCTGAACAAATTAGAATTTGAGGTTTCACACACGTTTCAAAAAACATGCTAACTAGCTAATAATATTTTAATTAGAAAATTAATTAATCGCACAATCTCATATTTTCGTCCTGAAATGTTATTAAGAATACATCAATTACCTGTGGTATCGTCGCATCGAATTTTTTTATTAAAATTTCAAAAATAATTGTACCGTAAGAAAGAGTACACTCTGAGGTATACTGCGATATTTTAAAAATTTAAAACTAATAGTAATAAGACATAGATACGACAGTTTTAAAAAAAGTAACAAAAATGTCCCGATTTTTCCCGAATTTCAAAACAAATACTATCAAGAACCAAATTGAAATTTCTAAAAAAACTCGACGAGCTGCAAAATTTTATGTTGAGAGGTACTCTTAAAAAAATCACGACTAAAGACTGAAAATTTGTATATGTTTTGCTCACTCGCGGAATAAATTTAGCTTTTTCAATTTATACATTTAATAATCCCTAAAGTAGTAGCCTGATAGGAAAAAAAACTTTACAATTGTCCAGGGAATACGATGAACAAACCATGTTAATTTCGCTTTTTTTCTGATCAGTACTTTCTCGGGAAACCGTCTAAGAATCGAGCTAAACAACACAGTTTTCAATCCTGCGGCGGTAACATTTTTTTTTTAATATAGGGAGATAAAAGTAATTTTCAATGAAAATGGATATTTCTTGTAGTATTTTTCTTAGTTTTAATAACCTTTAACAAGTGCTGTTTTTGTTTCGAACCCTTCAATTGTATACCCCGATACACACTGCTTTTTTAGCAAACAATCTCATTTCCAAAGGTTTTCTGAATTTGCGATCGGAAGACTTTAGCCCTTCTGCTGGTGACATCCTAAACTAGACAGACGGCTTTATTACAGGGACGGTGAACCTTTTTAAGAAGTTGGTCGAATTTTGTTCATTATTTTTTTAGTACTAGCTCGTGGGTCACTTGAAAAGGGGGAAGGAATCCATATGTTTAATATAATATTTTCAATTGTTAGTGAAGAATCATTATAGTTTGTGCGTCTGGCGAAGATAGCGAGGTCCCGCCATTAAATTATGTTTTTTATTCCTCTAATTCAAGTTACTATCTTTGCGACCTTGAAGAGCAGGACCTCGCTAGCCTCGCCAAACGCGCCTAATGAGAACGGGGCCTTAATAAATGTCTTTATTAGTAGTATTTACAACATCTGTCCATTCTCAAGCGGTATTTAATACATTTACATATTCTACTCAATCGACCTTCATAGAAATCTTAAAACAGCTTTATGTATAATCAATAAATCTCAATGATGCATTTTTTAATTTTTACGTTCTTTATTAACACTTGTATTTTTTTCATATTTTTTAAAAGAGGGGTTCAAAAAATAATTAAAATTCTTTATGTATATCGCACCCTAGCAAGTAAATTGACACAACTCAAAATTTAAGCATTTGAGAAAGATCAACTGAAAGAATGCTATAAAATTATATTGAAATAGTAAAAGCTTCTTTTAATTTTCAGGTAAGTATTTATGTCTTTAAATTATATTATATTCTAAAGAATAGGATTGTAATATAACACGCTGGGGCACCTCTTACATATTTTTCAAAGACATAACCTGAAAATTTTAATTTTTTTAATTGTTTCACATTTTTTGCCGGGGTGAGATATGATTATGATTAGTTTTTAAAATCAACGCGTGGGTCATTTAAAAAGCCTGCGTGGGTCAATGTCTGACACGCGGGTCATAGGTTCGCCATCCCTGATCTAGGATGTAGTGCCTCACCTCGCAGTCGGCAGGAGAAGAAAGGAGAGCCGACATCTTCTACGACGACGTTAATGGAAGGGAAGTTACAACTGCCGCATACGATAGCCAAACCCACAATCTACCCAGCCTTCGCGTTTCGTGCCCTTTGCATCGCCATCTTTTGCCGATGTGGGAATTTAATGACCTCAGTAGTATTTTCAGTTTGCTAAATGGCAATTAATTAGCGTTAGGTTTGTTTAAAGTTTGGCAGAAAATATTAATAATGAAATCCTTATTTCATTGGTACAAATAAGACCAGTGCTATGGGACAAAACATTAGAAATGTACAAAGAAATTTGCATGGAAAGACGTCTGCTGTGAACTAAATAAGGATTTTGAAGATATGGAACCTCTTTAGCGTTAAAGTGTGTTCCCCGTATGTCCTCAACAAATGTTGATGTAGCCGAATTGCTTCATCTCCAACAAAGAAGTATGGGACTTTTAGACTTTCTGTACCTGGAATACATATCTCATCTGGTAGTTGAAGTGCATTTTTATTACTGAGTTCCAAAGAGATGACTGTACACCAGCCACATGTTTGTAACAACACGTTTGGAATTAATTTTCCTTACAACTTGAGATGAGTAGTCACGAGTATTTAACAAACGACTGTACTTACTACGTAGGAAAAAAAACCGTGGGGTATGCAAGCAATGCATACGATGAAATATCGTACGTGTTTTTTTCGTACGACCTAAAAACGTGTGTACAACAAACTTTAATGTACGAAGTTCACACTTTTCAATGATGCGAAGTGCATTTCCGACAATACCCACAGCATTGCCTACTTCACGGGAACTGTCGTGGTAAGTTCCCACCCTGTTAACAATGCTGACTTTTTCCGGCAATCTACTTGCCAGCTCGACCTACAACTTCGTACACTACCCCTTTGAAAATATATCTGTAGTTTAACGGATTGCATGAGCTAGATGCGTCTATTTTAAAGGAATGGGTGTGACAATCTCCATTGAATTCACTTTGGCTAGGCGTCGACTCTAAACGAGCCAATTAAAATTTCATCCTGGTTGAGCTTGTGAACAGGACACACTTCTAATATACAAATCGAGCAAGCCATTCATTTCAGGACGTGGAGGCGTGGTCAAGCACAATACAAACGCATTTTTATTGAATTAGGGGCTGAGTTCTTAAGTCCTCATCGGGGCTATTTCTGACTCATTTGTCCCACGCCCTTTCGCCACTTGGTCAGTGGGTGGAGCGCATGACGCGTGAGGTGCACACGCCCGATTGTCTCCATTCGATTGAGGGACACTCCCTGCTTTCGTCCCTTGTGATGAAGTGACTTAATCAAAACGAGACAGCTGACACAAAGTTGGCCACACCACAAAGCTGTGCACAAAGCTAATATTCAGGACACTTGAAAGCATTGCAGATGTGCCTGGTCATTCACCGGTAATCTATCCAACTGAAAGCTATCATGACCGAATCGTTTATTTCGAAGAACGGACCCATCTACAGGGTGGTCCCGAATTCATGGTACAAACTTTAATGGTAGGTACAGGACATTGTAACAATGATTTATTGTATAGGAATGTATAGTCGCAAGTGACGCGGTGAGGCGTAAACAGGGGAAATAAAAGGAAAGAGAAATGGAGTGATCGGTTGATATCATTGCCGGTAGAGGGCAGTAGATGTCTAGCCGCTGTTGAACATGATGCATCGCAGTAGGGAAAAGCGCCATTCACAATTGTGCTGCCGTAGACGATGGGTGACTTTACGTATGCAGAAAAAGCAGACATGCATTACATGTACGGCCGTGCAAATGGTAACGGCAGAGCTGCGTTACGAATGTATCGCGCGGAGTATCATGTACGCCAATCGCTCCACCGACGCTGTCAAGCATGTATCGATACTGGTGGACGCAATTTTGAACAATTACTGTAAACATGACACTTGTCAACAACGCTTTCAATAAAATCTTTGTTTTTCCTTTCGGCCGTTATTTCCCCTGTTTTCGCCTCACCGCGTCACTTGCGACTATACATTCCTATACAATAAATCATTGTTACAATGTCCTGTACCTACCATTAAAGTTTGTACCATGAATTCGGGACCACCCTGTATATACTTTCAAAATCGAACTCCTTTTTACATTTTTGTTTTTCGAGTGCGTTTTAAAACTTCGTTTTTTCGCAATGGGTTGTTTTATTTTATTTTAACTGTGGTCATGGCTAGTAACGTCTTTTGCGTGTAACTACTGGAAAGTTTAACTATCCTGGCACTTTCGAAAATAAACGATTAAATTTCCTATATAATCTACCGTGTTTTTTACAATAATTGTACTCATCGTGAAAGTTTCGCAACTGATTTCGATTCACTTTGTAGTCTGTAAATTACGAGGGTCATCGGAAAGTAATACCAATTTTTAAATAAAATACAAACTAATGTAAATATTTCAACCACACTTTTTGTTTTACATTTTCATACCTTATATTACTTTTCTACATAGTCCTTTTGCAAATTTAAACATTTGCGTAGCTTGTGAGAAGCTCACAAGCACTGCACAACATACTCCTCTGCCGCCAGTAGTCCATTGAGATAAGCAGTGACGTCTTTAAACTTTTGTGGTCGTCATTGAGCATGCGTAGCATTCACCTTGCACACATATTTTTGAATTTGAGGTGATCTGTTACCACTTCGCAAATGTTAGTGCGAGCCACATGTGAAAATTTATCATGAATTTTGTCCAAAATCACACGCCGATCTTGTTTGATGAATGTGTCGATAGACTTGACAAGCTCATATGCAATGACACGTGGGCGGCCCCATCGCTCCTCATCATGAACGTTCTCTCTTCCCTCAACAAAATTTCGGCCCCGCCGACGCACACATGATTTATTCATCACATCAACATTCACTGCTTTGATTTCAGGATACATTTCACTTGGTTACACATTTTTGCGTTTAGAAATCGGATCACAGATATCATTTCACATTTGGCGGCACGCTGGATTTTCTTGGACAGTTTGTTTGCTTACCAAAACAACAATTACCGTTATAATACGATAGAGTTCTGTAAACAGCTGGCAGACGAATCCCTAAAACTGGTTGACCTTGACCAGTGCACCTGTCACTGTCACAGTGGTGCTCATGCTCAAACGGGTATTACTTTCCCAACGACCCTCGTACTTGCACAGCATGAAATTGGAAGCAGGTATTTTTATGTACAAATTGGCCTCTTCATACTATAAAATTACAGTGGCAGAGAACAAGTACGAAGCAAAAATAGTTCAGTTGCAGATTCCGTGTCGTTTTGAACAGCCATTATACGCCCACACCACAATTTAATGACCTTGATTCGTTTGAAAATTCGGGATGAAATATAACGACTGTAAAATTCCGATATTTGGAGTATACAAATGGAGTACTACGAGAAAAATGAACAAAAATATCCAGATAAACAACACAAATTGGTGTTTATTCAGTGCCCCTCCTTTTAAAAGCCGTTGTACATGCAAAAATATTTTCTGCGTTTTTATTGTGTTTCTGGACAAAAGTGTATACTCAATTTTATGAAACAGAATTTTGTAAGTTGATAACTAAAACCCACCTTTACAAATATTACAGTAAACATGGATTTTTCTAGCCCTTATATGCTTCTATATCTATACTTTACCATTCGTATAAAAATTAAGAGGGGTCTAAAACTCAAAATATAAAAAAAAGTGCAATTTTTTTTACTATCTTAAAAAATAATATAGATATTTCTGAATAAAATTATACCTAAAATTTTTTCTATTACCAGTAAAACCGGAAATATTCAATTTTTTATAAACCTGACATCTGCAAATCAAGCGAACCTTCATAAGTTTAAACGCTCTTCTTATAATTTTTAGTGACAACAATTATAAGATTCAAGCTTCAACATGTGGTTCTGTGGTATTTTATTTATTACAATTTGGCCACCTTTGTTTTCTTATAAACAGAAAGAAAAAGACTTATAGACATTTTGCCAACTTCTCAACATTAACAAAAAAGACTCCAGGAAGGGACTTAGTCAATTTTTTGGGAAAAGTGACTTATAAAATTTTTGCTATCTGAGCACAGATTTATAGTATTCACTTTTAATAGTTAATTAATGGGCAAAAATGAAGTGATTTGTTATAAAATATTTTAAGATCCATCAATTTTGCCCAACGTAAAAATTTGACAGTTTAAAATTTTAATAAACAAAATTTTTAAGTTTTGAAAACATAAAATAGTTATTATAATTTCAAAATACAACTTATAGCTACAAAAAAAAATTCAGAGCAAAAACTTTAAAATTGAAGATTTTAGAATTTTGAGTCCCAGACCCCCTTTAATTTCAAGGGATTATTTACGGTATAGTGTTTTGAGTTTTTAAAGATGGTGTTCTGTTGGTGTTTTCTCTATTTCAGGAGCCACTGTAAACGTTTCTCATTCCTCGCTTCACCACTCACCCCGATCCATCATCTTTTTTTTTCTCTCCCAAGAAGTATGATACATCGATGGAAGATCTTTACTCGTATATTTTACACGATACCCTCTGATTTACTGCTTCGTATAAAAGTTTCATCTACATTGTGATACAATTTTGCCGAATAAATCTTGTTTCTCTCTGTATAGCTTATACGATAAATATACTTCACGTTGAATGAAAAAAGTTTTTTGTCAAATCCTAGAAAGTGGGGCACAAATCGTTCGCTCCTTTCACAATATTATTTTTTGTATGTGGCTTGACTTTCCCAAAAAACAAAACGCGAAATTACAAGTCGAAAATCGATTCGAATCAAGAAAATAAATTTTACAGAAGAAAAATACTGCAAAAAATCGTAAAATCGGTTGAATTTTTCGAATTACATGTCAAGATGGATCTTTAAGAGCTATGAAATAACGTAATATTGGTCCCTGATATTGAATCCCTAATTTTGAAACGGGATTCAAATGGAAATTGCATATTTATTTCACAAATTTGTCATAGATGTATGCTAACTATAGAATAATAATTTATTAGATTTCCTTTTTAGATATTTCTATTAAAAGTATAAACAGTGTAGGAAAACGTTGCTTGCAGAAAACCTTTAATTTGATCTTAAAAAAGATGATTCAAAACATCAAACTAACGATTTATTCCAAAATGGTACCATTTTATGTTGGAACCAATTACGAATAGTTCATTGTTGTGTCAATTAGTAGAGACAGGCTCTGATTTCAGCAGCGTATTCTGTGAACAAAGACAGCGAACTAATACTTGCGGATGATAGTGTAAATATTAATTACATTCGACGTTTCTGAGCAAAACTTCCCAGTTCAACTGCGTCGGAGATTTCGATTTAATTTAAAATATGAATGGAATAATTAATCAACACAAACGCAACGGTATCTAGTAAACAAACCATTGTAACAAGGCATTTGACGTAATAATTTATTGAGTATTTTAATTAAGTCAGGAAGTATGAATTATTTATCAGTTTCATAACCGAAGTATAGATTTTCTCTCGTTAGAATTCTAGACCGTAATATGGGGAGAAATTTCACAGGTGAGAATGGTTTCCAATATCGTAGTGTATAGGATGCAGTAAAACGAATCATGATGTTGGAAATGAAGAAAACCCTTTTCTACAATGTAAAAACAAGAAGGTTTTTTTTTTTTTTTTACATTCTAGTTCAAGAACCTTTTAATTTAAATGTGATATAGAAGCATTTTAATGATATTTTTATGTTTAGTGTTATTAAGCAATAGCATTAGGCTACAAATACTTAAAATATATATTAATAATTTTGTAAAAATGATAAATATGTGTGAAGTTTTAAAGAAATTTTTCATAAACTTCAAATGTGCTACATAAAAATGTATTGAAACCACTTCAAAAATGATGCTACCAAAATAAACTACGTGCATTTTTCTAGGAAATGAACAAGAATCAAAAGAATATTTAAATGAATAAAATTTTACAAGGGATTGGAAAAGGAATACAAGATATTTGATAGTTTTAGTCCTATTTCTTAAATAAACGGCCATAATTTGAAAACTTTTAAACTCAGCATAATTATTCTAGTTCATTCACTAAACACCATGATAAGGAATAAGTTCTCAAAATTTTACGTGAATCCATCCATAACTTTTTGTGTTATAACATTTGAAGTGAGGAAATAATGCAAAAATATTAATTTATAGTACAAAGTAGTTTCAAGTGTATCGTTTGCTGTCTCTTGCTTTTACTGTTTGTGTAAACTATTTTGTTCTTCACTTCTATTTTAAAATATGCACACTGTTTCCAAAAGAGAAATCATTTAAACATTGGAGAAAACTTTCTAAAATTATATTTGCAAAAAAAAAGTACGTTTTAAATTAAAATTCTGACAGGTTTTTGGTCTTTTAATGTCCATTTATAGTATTTTCATTACCTACTTTCGGTTTTTCCACCTTGATTAAAATCTTAATATCTCTTCAACTAGTTAACTTAGAAAAAAAAATCAAATATATTTTGAAAAGTCAAATAAGTACTATATCAAATAAAATCAAAAACGTTTTTGGAATTTTTGGTCATAAATGACATTTTTAATGTGTTTGGATACCTTAATAAAAATTCGCTTACTAAATGCAGTACTCCTTCGTTACATCGTGAAAGAAAGACAAAGATGTGATAGGAGAGGCATTTTCTGTCGATCTAAATACAATTGGTAATTATTACTTAAAGTCGTACTAGAGCAACACAACGGGCTATTGACGACGGTCCGGGATCAATCCCTTAAGAGAAAGATCCGAGGACAACACCTGGTCATTTTGAACCATGGTCATATGACGAAGTAACACCTGAACTGGCACCCCACTCTCCAAACTTCCACACCAACCCAACGTGAGGACTTTCGGCCACGACAGATTTAAGATGCACCAGCCACCTCTACACCATACGCTTATAAACATCTATGCCCGAATCCGGATTCGAACCAGGAACCTTCCGATCCAGAGGATCTAAATACTAGTGGAGGTAGTGTTTCTTGTACATATTCTGTTTGTGACGTCTTATTTTACGAATACGATTTCGCCACTTCGGAAATAAAAATTACAAAGAATAAATTTCGATTTGATATATAATAGTTTATGGGTCAGTAATAATTAGGTTAAAGGCCAAACGATACCAAAACGACACTAAACTACATTTTGAGGTAACGATATGTATCGTGTGAGAATATTCGAACAGCAGAAATGAAATCTCCGTAGACCATCCGGTTTGTTTGCATTGAAAATCTCTCTCGTACAGCAGAGAGAAGCGAAAAAGTTCGGTTGGAGGAAACGTAACAATGAAAAATAAAAATGGATTACTGTTTCGTTTTTCGAAAGGTTATTTCGAGTGGAGTGGAGCAAGCGCTCGCGAGTAGAGAGCATCTACTGAATAGAAAAGGTGTCCGATTGAAGGAGGAGCTGGAGTTTCTGTAAGTATTGGGTCCTCCGGAAAGTTCTGCGCTTTTTTTAAGATAAATTTCAACGAAGCAGTCCAAAAACATAAAAATATTTTATTGAATCACATAAGCACAATTTTGTTCTATGACTTTTTGCCATTTTTCCTGCAGCTGGAAATTTTTTTTAATCGTTAAGCGTATTTGTAAAGAAGTTTTTCGAAGTGCTGTTTGACAGTCTCCAAAGAATTGGAACTCCAGGCCGTTCAGAGAATTTTGAAGTGACCTGAAGAGGTGAAAATATGAAGGGCAGGGTTTGGTGAATAGGGGGTTGACATAAAACATTTCAGCCATGCTCAATAAGTCTTTGTCTGACATTCAGTGAAATGTGGCGCCGCGCATTGTCATGCTGGAAGTAAACACCTCGACGATGGGTCAGTTCAGGCCGCTTTGCTTCAATTTTTGCTGTTAATTTGCAATGAGATCTGTTTTTTTTTCCGAATTTATTGTCTGATTTCGTGGCAACAATTCATAATAAACAATTCCTTTGGAGTCCTTACACATCATCTTCGAGGCTGAAATTTTCACACTTATATTTATCAAACCACCTTGGAACTGTGGCCTCAGAAACAGCACTATGTCCATATACAGCACGCCTTTTAGGAGCAGTCTGACTAGCATGTTTTCCTTTCTTAAAATAAAAGAGCATAATATGACGAAAATGAACATTCGGGTTCTCCATTCTTAACACTGCAGTGAAACAAAAGTTATAGCACAACACATGCTATAATCATGGAGTGTAAGCAGAAACTATCTAATTTAAACATCTGCTTCCATCAAGGTCACACCTTATCAAAGGTAGCAAAATAATAACAAAGCTCGCTTCGATTTGAAAACGCACAGAACTTTCCGGATGACATAATACCCTGAAAGAGATTCATTTCACCGCTAGAGAGCTTCAACATTCGGTGGGGAAGTTTAGCAGAAATGAGATGATGCGCTCAGTCACAATATTATCCTCGGATATTTCCCTTCGATATTTATCCCGAACCATCTTCAATGGCCCGTTGTATCGCTCCAGTACGACGTTAACTAAAATGCCTGCCTACCTCAAAATATTATCCCCTTGACAACAGTGCGTGGTATGCACCACCCATGGAACAGCATTGGAAAAGGGTTTTTTCCAAGTAGTGGTAAGTTTAAACTAATATGAATTGGGTAGGTAATTGGTAATTTTTAGTTAACGTCGTACTAGAGCAACACAATGGGCTATTGACGACGGTCCGGAATCAGTCCCTTAAGGAAAAGATTCGAGGACAACACCTCGTAATTTTGAACCACGGTCAGATGACGAAGCAACGCCTGAGCTGGCACCCCACTCTCCAAACTTCCACGCCAACCCAACGTGAGGACTTTCGGCCACGACAGATTTAAGGTGCACCAGCCGCCTCTACACCATACGTTTACAAACATTCATACCCGGACCCGGATTCGAACCAGGAACAATATGAATTGGGAAAATGGTCTTGTTAGGTAGGTATTCTAATTAACGTCTCACTGGATCAACACAGCGGGCGATTGGAGATGGTGGGTTCAATCCCGAAGAGAAAGATCCGAGTAAATGGTGTGGAATTGTGTGATAAAAATATGAATATTTTTAATTATTGGGGACTGAGTAATAAATTGGTTCAATATGAAATTTGAAGATTTAGGTTTTCACTTTAGCATCACCTAAATATTTTTACTTTCCTAAAACATTTATAAATAAATTTTTATTTAAGTTTGTTGAAATTATAAATTTTTAATAACACTTACAGCATCCGGTGATAAAAACTGTAAGAAAAGTCTAAAAGTGGTAGAATAATTTTTAATAGTATATTAGTACAACTCACCTTCTTGATACACGCAACTTAAAAAAGGGAGTTATAGAGGAGATCCAAAGGATAGGTTTGCTATAATTTGCTTTTGTTTAAATCGGGTGGAATAAATTAAAAATGCGTAACTGTACGTTTGATATTCATAGATTGTCGGTGTTTAGAACAATTGTTTTCTGACTTTCGAAGAAGGTGCGACATGTTTAGATCATCAAATGCAACAGAATCGACGCACAGACATTCAATACCTCATGTGCTCGTGTAAAAATACACAAAAGATACTACGCAAACCACACGCACACAGAAGTATCCAAAATCCTACAAAATAAAGTTTTTAAGCATGTGTGCGCACATTCTCATAGAAAATATTAAATGTCATTAAATGTAAGCTCGTTAAGGTATCCGCATACGTTCAAAGCACTTTTTTTTAATACAATGCAGGAGCAATTTAATATTATTTTTATAGTTATTTGTGTTAAATTTTTCATTTTGCACTGTCAATAATTAAAATTATAAAAAAATTAACAAAAATTGAAACTCTGTGGGTAAATTTGAAGTTGTTTTCAAAATTTTGAAAACTTTATACAGGGCATAAAATTTAAGTAAGCAGCAAAAAAACATGATAAGAGTAAACTTCATGCTGTCATCTCGTGCTTCTACTAGAAATAGAAAGATATTTAAAAAATAAAAGTTTTATGTGTCATCGAAAAATTGTTAAATGATTTTTGACCAGTTTGCAACATCAATATTCAAATGTAAGCTCATAAATAAGAAAAAAATAAAGATATCACTATTATTCTAGTACATGCACTAGCAAACACTATTTCGAATGTGCATAAAAAATTTTATAAATATCTATGAATAACTTTTTTAGTTATTATTTCTGGAATTCAATGTTTATGCCTAAAATGTAATTCTGAGAAAAATGCTTGTAAACAAAATCTAAGAGAGTAAAGATATATTGCCAAACTCTTCTAACAAATAAGATAATTTTATTAAAAAATTGTAGTGATCAATTTATACCAACATAAATATTATACATTTTAACTTACTATAACAGATAAAGGGTAGATATAATGGTAAAAATAGGACATTCTTGTTATTAGTTCCAGTTTCGTTATGCTACTTCCGGTATAACTTAACAATTTCGTTCAAAATTTTAAATTGACCTAACTTTTTTCTATTAGTAGCACATTACAAGTTGGAACTGTTTTAGAAGCACAAAAGTACAGGAAATTCGTAAGTAGAATTTAAAAAAATTGCAAATTTTCGTCAAAATTGGCTTTTTTAACGTATGTGGATACTAACACCATTTGAAAGATTATTTCCTCGACTCCACGCAGACGAAAAAAATACCTCGCTCATGAACTGCTGCAATAGTGGCACAACTTAAACGTGTGATTTAGGAATAAATAAGTGCCTGGAATAAATAAGTGATCTAAAGGCTCAATTTCTTTTTCTGATCGCTTAGGGGTAATATTTCAATTCTTCGAACCGAAATAGCTGATGTAAATAAAAATTCGATTTCAAAGGCAGTTCAGGGGATCCAATAACTTGATAATTTTCCGACAAAACAGATTTGTTGGAAAGTATTGTGATAACGATTATCAGATTATCGACCAAGTAAAGAACATGCTCTACACAAGTTCCAGCAAGAGTACCGCTTTGAATAGTCACGAAGTTTGAAGTAAGCAGTCATTTCAATGGGGTTGTTTTGCGGGTTTTATGACTCAAGGGCCGATAAATTTGGCCAAGCTGCGCCAATCACAAGAAAATTGAGGATTTCAAAGGGGAACCTATGTTTTTTTTTTTTAATTTTTACGCGTTTCACCTATTTTCACACAATAAAACAGTACTGAAATTTGTCTTTAATAATATGGCTTTACATTTGTAGTTTCATTGTTTAACTGTTCTGGTTGGAAGGTTTTGATTGCGACATTCCCGGTAATGAGAAGGCTAAACAGGGTTGCAACCTTCCACAGCCTATTATTGCCTTACCATACAACCAGGCATTTTCAACCATTTTAAGATCAGCCGGGAGATACGAACGCAAAACTCAAGAGACTGATACTAAGGGCAAAATCTGGAAACGCCTACTATGTAATCCCGATGGATCTCCCCAGACTGAACTTTGCGGCCAACTTCAGAATTTTAAACGGACATGATTATCTCCAAGCACATCTCCACCGGATTGGTGTTAAAGACAATCCTGACTGTGTTCCACTTGAGTGACTGAATTTTAGCCACTTGGCAGTTTGTGCTACTTAGTCAAACTCAAATTTTAATGCTCTACCTCTTGACAACTCTATTTCAAAGGCTAGTTTATATTGGGCTACACGAAGGGAAATGGTCAATCCGACCCATGCTTCAACGTAATTAAAATAAAAGATGTTGCTTTCGAACAGATCATTTTGATAATTACAAAAGATAAATACACTACCCAACGAAAATGGACCGGACAGCAAGATGTGACGTCATAAATGAAATAGTACATGCTTTAATAAGGGGATGGTCCGCCACATGCTACAATTACACTAGCAGCCCTTCTGGACATACTTTTAACAAGATTTCCATACATAGCGATGGGTATTGGTGTCCATTCCTACTGCAAGAATGTCGCCATCTCAGCTGTAGATTTCGGAAGGGGTTCTTTGGTCCGTTACCGTCGCTCTAATACGTCCCACAAATGTTCTATGGGGTTTGGGTCGGGATTCTAAACAGGCCAGGGAAGTTGTTTTAAATCCATATCTCGATACCACTGCTTGACAGAGGCTTTAACATGACACGGAGCGTTGTCGTCCTGGAAGTAATATACGTCCATTCCATAAAATTCCAGCCGACCAACCGGTATAGTGGTTAAGGTTTTAGCCTCTAGATCGGAAGGTTCCTGGTTCGAATCCGGGTATGGATGTTTGTAAGCGTATGGTGTAGAGGCGGCACCTTAAACCTGTCGTGGCTGAAAGTCCTCACGTTGGGTCGGTGTGGAAGTTTGGAGAGGGGGTGCCAGTTCAGGTGTTGCCTCTTCATCTGACCGCGGTTCAAAATTGCGTGCTGTTGTCCTCGGATTTTTCACTTAAGGAATTGATCCCGGACCTTCGTCTTTAGCCCGTTGCGTTGCTCTAGTACGACGTTAATTAAAATTATCATTACCATAAAATGGCCAGAGCGTAGGAAGAACCTGGTAGTCCAAAATGTTTATGTAGGCGGCGGCGTTTGATTGACCAGGAACAACATGCAAAGGTCCCAGGCCATACCACGAAAAACACCCCCAAACAAGAAGTCGGATTTTATGCAAATCCGCTGGAGTCCGGTCCTTTATTGCAGGGTAGTGTATGTACAGCCTGGAAGGAATCGAACCTGTGCCGCCTAGAACTAGAAGGTTGCTAGCGCAGTGGACATACCCACAGAACCACGACGTCTCCGACTCCATTCGGAAGCACCGCAAAAACACTACAATGATTTAGCTTCACAGATGTCTCTCCTATTTCCATGCTGGTTGAGAAAGGAGTCATGGGACCTCACTTTCCAGGGCATATTCGGCTACGAGAGATTTGTAGTTTGAAAACATACGGAGCCACACGGTCTGAGAAAGTTTTACTTCTACTGTGCAAATTATCTGGCATCGTACGTATAGGGGTGATCGAATCGTTGCCCGTTCCTTTCGTGGGGTCAGGTGTGACCACTGCTCGCTAACCCCCGTTGATTGCTACGTATTCCCATTAGGGATGCGACATCGATGTCAATGTTTTCAAAACATCGATGTCTTTAAAAAAACATCGATGTATTTAACATTGATGTTTTTACGTTGTCGATGTTTTATTTCTAATTGAAAAAAAGTACCGCTATAAAAATTTTAAAAAATAACCAAGTAGTATAATTTTTTTAATCAGCAAATTGAACATACTTTAGACCCAAGTGGCCAAGGGTGAAGGGTGTGAAAAGTTGGGATGCGAAATTGATGTCGATGTTTTATAAAAAATATCAATGTATTGAAGCCGATGTCGCATCACTAGTTGCTAAACCAGTTTTAAGAAATGGGGGAAATAGTTTAAATACACTGAATTTAAAAACATGGATGGTTTGGGGACGATGCATCATCAACATCGATGTTTTAATTTTGAACATCGATATCTAAAAACATCGATGTTTTGATGTCGATGTTGCATCACTAGGTGCCAAACCAGTTTTAAGAAATCGGCTGAAAAGTTTAAATACACTGAATTTTAAAAACATCGATGGTTTTGGGGCGATGTATTATCAACATCGATGTTTTAATTTTGAACATCAAAGCTTCAAAACATCGATGTTTTGCTGTCTATGTAGCATCACTAGTTGCTAAACCAGTTTTAAGAAATGGGGGGGGGGAGTTTAATTACACTGAATTTTAAAAACATCGATGTTTTGGGGGCGATGTATTATAAACATCGATGTTTTAATTTTGAACATCGATGTTTTGATGTCGATGTCGCATCCCTAATTCCCATTTGATTTGTTTCGCAAACGAACTCCACACAGGCAACGCCGAGATGGCCTCGAAGTGACTATTATAACAAAGGTAAATGGAAACATGCTAGAATCGGAAAACTTGATATGGTTCCAAAAGCTTTAGGACGAAAACGCTTGTGACGTCAGCGATCGAAAATCGCAAAATCCGTTCATTCTTTTTTCGAGGTAGGGGTTACGTCACATTCCGGAGAGAGAAGTGTGAAAGGTGAAACGGTCTAATAAATTAATTTTAAAATGTTCTAGATTAAATTTTAAAATTCGTGCCGGACACGAAAAATTGCAAAAACATTAGGACTACCTGTGTGCCAAATTTCATTGTTGTAAGTGCCATAGATTCGTCAGGACACTGCGTACAGAGACACGAACACTTCCTTTCATAAAAGTAGATATTCAGTTTATCGTTGTGTTGGAAACGTTTGGCGTTCACTAACTGGGTTGACCTATAAATTATCATGTTTCAATTTGGAACTCATTCTTTGAAATTGTTGTTGGGAAAGTGCTGTAAGCGCATTTGGAAAACAAGCCAACTAATATCGCTTTCAGAATATGGGTATAAGAAACACGTATCGCCCCATGCACATACATTGAGCTGCTTGACGGGATTTATTTCTCATATCCTCCTCTTTGCCTATTCTTCGATGAGCATTTTGTTTTCGGACAACAGAAAACCCTCAATCTGTTTCTTTAGAAATGAGCTAGGTTCTAAATGACTAGATATTTTCATCTGATCTTTCTCTTCGGGATAGATCGCGCACCGTCACCAATATCCCATTGGCTTGCTCCATTGTGACGCAAATTCAACTACCAACCATCTTTAGAATTTTTCTTCTATCGCTCCATGGTCCATATTGCGCTAAGTTTGGCCTTGAAGGTTAACAGGTGTTACAATGTTGCGTGCAAAAGTATTTCAAGCCTTGATGGTAGAAAAATAGAGCACCTCAATCAAGTGTTGGAAGAGTTATATTCTCATCTCTTGTCAGGTGTCGAAAGGTTATGTACGCAACATAATTTTATTTTATGAGGAAGTATATGTTATGCATGTATCGCTGCCTCAAAACCGAATTGTAGTGCATGTATTACTTCAGTCACCTTTCTCAGAGACACGATGAAATTCAGCACGCAAAGTTCTGAATCAATCACAATTCTATACTCGGATGGCAAAATGTTATAAGTCACTTTTTTAATTTTTCGTGTCAGCAATTTTAAGATTCAACATGTGGTTCTGTGGTTTTTGATTTATTACAACTTTCCCACCTTTGTTTTCTCATAAACTGAAAGAAAAAGACTCACTACATTTTGACACCTTCTAAACATTAACAAACCAGACTCTAGGATGGTCAATGTTTTGGGAAAAGTGACTTATAACATTTTGACATCTGAGCACAGAATTAATACCAGACATGTGATTGCCTTCCAACCCCCTATTCAGTAATTCCGATCGAATCTCCTCTCTTGGCTTTATGTAACAATGTAAAGGCCTGAACTAAACGAGGGTTGCGTTTTGTGATTGTACTGTTTCCAGACACATCTAGGTAGGCAGGTATTATAATTAACGTAGTACTGACGCAACATAACGGGCTATTGACGACGTTCCGAGAGCAATCCCCGAAGGGAAAGATCCAAGACAACATCACTTCATTTTGAACAACGGTCAGATGCCGAGGCAACACCTAAGCTGGTACCCCACTGTCTAAATTTCAACACCATGCCAACGTGAGAATATTTATACCGACGATAGATTTAACGTGCAGCAGCCCCCTTTGTACTCGATGGAGTTTGGTTGGATTCGAATTCGCAGCCCTCGTGTTGCTAATGCGTTACTCTTCCATCCGAGCTCCCTCAGCCCAGTCGGGATTGATCCCGGACCGTCGTCAATAGCCCGTTGTGTTGCTCTAGTACGACGTTAACTAAAAATTACCATTCCTCAGCCGTTGGGTTGGCGTGGAAGTTTGGAGAGAGGGGTGCCAGCTCAGGTGTTGCTTCGTCATCTGACCGTGGTTCAAAATGACGAGGTGTTGTCCTCGGATCTTTCCCTTAAGGGACTGATCCCGGACCGTCGTCAATAGCCCGTTGTGTTGCTCTAGTACGACGTTAACTAAAAATTACCATTCCTCAGCCGTTGGGTTGGCGTGGAAGTTTGGAGAGAGGGGTGCCAGCTCAGGTGTTGCTTCGTCATCTGACCGTGGTTCAAAATGACGAGGTGTTGTCCTCGGATCTTTCCCTTAAGGGACTGATCCCGGACCGTCGTCAATAGCCCGTTGTGTTGCTCTAGTACGACGTTAACTAAAAATTACCATTACCATTCCTCAGCCCAGTCACATCAGCAAATTGTAATGTCAACAAATCGGGATGATCAGAGGTCACCGCTGACCTCCGGCCGGAAACTCGAAACACCTATGGGGACGTCTAATTTTCGTCCAGGTGGTTTTTAGGGGTGCACGACGCTTCTCTGGCATTAAAGTGCATCCCAGCGAAATTTGACTACCGAGAGAGAACTGTTGGAGGGGTATTTTTTGTTTGCCAAGACGACCATTGAGAAGATCCCACATTTCACTGTTCGCCAGCACCCGCGACCTATGGATATAATTCCCTGATTGTAAATAGTGTAGAACATTTGTGGGACACGTTAGAGCGACGCTGACGGACCAGGGAACCACGTCCGAAATCTACATCTGAGCTGGCGACATTCTTCCAGCATAAATGGCCACAAACACTCATAGCTGTGTATCGAAACCTTGTTGAAAGTATGCCCAGAAGGGTTGCTAGTGTCATTGCTGCACGTGGGGGATCATGCCCCTGTTAAAGCATGTATTATTTCCCTTATACCATCACATCTTGCTATCTGGTCCATTATTGTAGGGTAATGTATTTGATTGTTTTTTTAACATCAAAACTCTTTCGGAGAGGTCCCGTCTTACGGCCTTACTCTGACCACGTGCTCAATTATTCTCGTCTGAGGGAACATAGTGTTCTTCTCCTCCAATCCTTTCCAGTCACCGAGCCAATGGATGGATCGTTCACTTGCTTTAGCAATCGAAATGATAATAATAAACAAAACGGATGATTTCTTTTGTAAATATATGTTACAACCCTCAGACTTGTCCACGGAACTACAAATTCCCTTCGCCTGGTTGGAAAGGTGTCGGATGAGCAACCGGATGGTTGCGAGTTCTTAACCCCATCGAACCAAAGATCGTGTTATACGGGGGATGTTGCACGTTTAACCTGCTGTGACCTCAGATCTCTTCTAGCATGGTGTGGAGAATGTGGTGCCCGCTCATGTGTAAACCTCCTCATCTGACCGTGGTTAAAAATGAAGAGATACTGTCATCGCTTCTTTCCCTTCGTGAGGGATCCCGAACCGTTCTTTCCGTGCGTTAACCTTTACGCTGCGGAAGGTAGACAATTGTGTTTACACCAGATGCATGGTATAGCTCTGTACTGTGGATGTCATCCCCCTTTTAAGTGACCGCTGGCATCAATCACCCTTTACGAGCTGCCATCGACTGACCTTCTAGAGGGTCCCTCCTTTTGTTCGGTACCCTACCTTGTGAGGTGTGAACGTTTTGGGGGAAAGTCGGAAGGTCGCTCCGGTGATATCTATCTCACTCCAAACGATACGCCACGCCATACTATGAAAGGAAAGCGTCAGTCGTAAATTCCACTCAAGGCTCTATCGCTCAAGAGAGGTAATTAGTTAAGGGAGGTCGGACATACAGGCGAAAGAGCCGTACTGTGAGACGATTGTCGCCAATACAGCCCGCTGTGTCGCGGCAGTGCTACGTAAATTCAACCCCCTCCCTCCTTTTGTGCTCAATGGAAATTCTGCCTTACATCCCCTCAAACACACTTGCTTTTGTAACATCAAGATCATTTGGGGGAAGCAGGTCCATCTCTGTTCCTCACGGCACCATAGAACAAGCCCTTGTAAGCTCTTTGCATCGCATTGATGCATGGATGATCCCGAACTCAGAAGCACTCAATTTACTCTCCATGTCAGGATCTATGCATTTTCAGCTGAGTGGCAACCGCGTGTGTGGCCTCATCACCCCACGGCCCCCCCAGGTGCGAAGAAATCAATTTCTGTGCATGACACAGGGCACCCCCTGACCTCTAAATTAGTCATCGATTTCCAGCATCTCATTTTCCATCCCTTTCACATGAAATGAGTTTTCATCTCCAGGTCTCCACCAACCTCCGGAGGGAAGGAAGACCGTTGGAAGCGTCAAGGAAGCGAGAATGTTCGTTGCACGGATTTTAAGCAACGCAATAGGTCGTGGAGGGGCGTGTCTCTGAAGCTTCGGTTTCCTAAGAAAGCGGAGCCGTAATGTATCTATGGATGACGTCACTAAAACGTTGTTTATACAAACAGATGGCGTTGGTTTCCTAGAGAGCGTTGTTCGGCAGCGTAACGAAAATGAGCGGAGCCGCCATTTGCGTGATGATCGTCGTAGCGGTCTCAAACAGTTGAGGAACGTTTATACTCTTGTAGCGGCAACATTTCATTTCCTGCGCCAAACAATTCGAGCGGAGGGAAGCAAAACAAGCGAAATTTTTTGACTGGCATTGTTTAGTTCGTTTTTGTAAAATCGCGATCGTTAAAGATAGATTGAAAATCTCAAAGGATTTGAAAACTGGGGAAAATTTTACACTAGATCGAGACCTTAAACGTGATTTTCTTTAAATAAATTAATTGTTTAATAAATTATTAAATAATTAAATGGTCAATAATTGAATAGTAAATATGTTTTTGGTAACAGTCTGGGGGTAGACTTTTACGCTGATTTGAAATCCGTTGAAATTTTCACTCTCTTCAACGATCCCGAAGTTAGAAAATTGGACTAGAGAATAAAGAAGCAACTTTGTTTTGTTTCTCGAATAAAAAAAACACGACAGTCGTCTGTGTTGCTCAATTTTCCACCGTATTCTGTCCGTCTAAGTTGACACCTCTGGTCTCTGTTGAGACGGCCGCCTAGTCATGCCCGCGGCATCTTGAGGTATCACGATTGCTAGATAACGGCTCCGCTTTCTTAGGAAACCGGAGCTTTAAGCTACCTTTTCTCCTATTTTGACGCTTGGAAAGTATGGTTTGTCCAGTTTTTGATACCCGATGTCAAAATGGGCAAGAGCCTAATGGTGGTTCCACACCAACGGCGACAGCAACAGAGACAGGCGACATTTTGTCGCCTGTCTCCGTTGCTGTCTAAAAAGACTTCACACCACTAGCGATTGCAATGTATGCGCATAATGTTCTTTTCCAAAAGCAAAACAATTATTTCCGCTTGATTCTGCAAAATGACTGATAGATCGCGTCCGCATTTAATTGATTAAGATGATTAATTAAGAAGATTGCCCTTAAAGCTTCTGGCTGATGAGGAAAAAAAGCAGCGGGTGAAAAACATTAACGGAAATCGGATTAGGCTTTACACTCTGATTGGCTGTCGACACAGCGACAGAGACAAGAACTTCTTCCAAGACTTTAAAGCTCAGTGACAGAGACAAACCGGGAGAAACAAAAATTTATTCCTAATACACATGCGCAATAACGAAGACATGTTTTTTGTCGCTGTCGTTGGTGTGAAGCCACCATAAGGCTTAAATTGGATCCCGAACCACTTCAAATATCCATGACAAGACCAGTATTCGATCTTAGATTTCCAAACAATCATCACAAGTGTCGCCGAGGCTGTTATTTTGAGATACTTATACGTTTGATAGGCACTGGATACTTTATTTTTTTTTAAACCAAAAGTTACGAAATGAAATTTCTGCAGGAAATCATTAGATTTGTCAACCCTTTACGCTAACACACACTGACTAATCTCTACTATTTTAAAAGGTTTTTTAAGCGTTTCTCTGTCTGTGTCTCTGTACGCAGTGTCGTGACGAATCTACGACACTTACAATAATGAAAATTGGCACACAGGTAGTCCTAATGTTTTGAGAATTTTGTGCGCACCCGGATTTTAAAATTTAACCTAGAAAATTTTTTTTAATTAAATTATTAGTTTTTTTCACTTTTGTTCTTCTTTTCGAAATGTGACGTCATTGAAAAAGGAGAGGATTTTGCGATTTTCGACCGCTAACTTCACAAGCGTTTTTCGTCCTAATGCTTTCGGAACCATGCCAAGTTTTCCTATTCTAGCGTGTTTTGATGGACGTTGTTAATAGCCACTTCATGGCCATCACGGCGTTTCCAGTGGAGTTCGATTGCGAAGCAAACCAAATGGGAATACGTTGCAATCACAGGGGGTTGGTGAGCAGTGGTCACACCTGACTCCACCAAAAGAACTGTCACGGGCAACCGCCGTGCTGGTTTTCTATTCAAAAAAATTCGCAGTGACTGAAGAAATGTAGCGTTGTGTGGAAATTTGGTGCGAGATCAGAGTGAGAGGTTTTTCGGTGTTTACTTCGTCATCTGACCGTGGTTTAAAGGGACAAAGTGTGGTCCTTGGATCTTTTTCTTCGGCCTGGATCCCGGACCGTCGCCAATAGACCAATATGTTAAATTTAACTACCTGTTGAAGCAAGGTTAATACTAGGGAAGTTGTTTTGCGAAGAAAACCAATGTATGGACGAACACTAATTCCTTATAACAGGCTATTTGTATCAAGCTAAGTGAAGGTGGCTCCGGTGTTTTTGCGGTAGAACATGCTTCCTGATTTCCTAATTAGTAAACCGGAAATAAAATCTTCGTCGTTCGGTGGCTCATTTACATTGAAAATAAATCACAAGAATGCAGTATTTTACGCACAGTAAACATTAAGTGCTATTATTTGTTTTTAAAATGGAAGCTGAATCCTCTTAGGGTCATTCCGCTCATCTGAAGCCCTCCTAGGCCTCAGAACAGCAAATGAGAGAATATTCATATATGTACTAGTCTCAATACACTTAGAATATTAATAAACCTAGCCTTAGTCATTTCAATGTGAAGGGAAAAGCCAGACGCCTTCCCCCGTTCCTGTAAGGATTAAGAGAATATGTTGCTTTATTATCGATTGTCTGACCTTTTGGTCTTTGATTGGATTGTATAGGATTTTGTGGTACTGAGTCGTCTTGAGACATATTGCGCCAAACTCAAGACAAAAAATTCGAACTCAAATACATATTGTTCTATGATTTTAAAACAACTTCATTACGTGCAAATATAGGTTTAAGATATCTAAGAGATACGAATCTTTGCCTCTGAAGTGGCGATTATTTGTGGCGAAGCAATGAATAAGCAAGCATCCGTTACTCTTAACAGGGACAGTCACCAACATCCATGCGCTTACAAACCGAGATTTCAACCCGGGAACTATTGGGTGGAAGACAAAGGCTATGAAATCAACATAGAAGAAACATAAAAATAGATTGAGCAATGGTAACCTTTTCATGTGCCCAGGAGCATGCGACCCAAACTAGTTGTAACGTGACCCTTCGACTGCTTTCGTCTGCCGGGTAGAAACGAGCATTCATCAAAGGAAGACGTAGACTGGCAACTTCGTCATATTGGTCACCACTCTTTAAAAAAGAGTATTCACACACTTACCCTGTCATAAAATGCTCTATCGTCAAACGAGAAGATAAGATGACAGATCGACCAGATTCATTTTTTACAAAGCAGTCACCTGACTGCTACAGGACATGCTATTCACAGTCAATAGTAATGCTGAGTCAACTTATTTTTAGCGTCTGTTATGGCCACTATTCTAGATAGGCGGAAAGAATATGTCTCTAAAACATATCTCTTTCCCAATTATCATTGTATGATATGAACGGATGGAATAATAAAATGTGGTGACTTCTACTCAAATAGGAATGACTTTCAGTAGAATGCTTCACTAGAGAGCAGGAAGCAGCCCCCTAGTTCAATTAATTTCCCTTGTACGATAGTAAATGCGTAAATTAAACCTCAAATTTTTTCACATCATTTTCAAGTACGTAGTTAATTAATTAATTAGCCTTAATTACCTGGTACAATTTTTAGCGTCGCACTGGAGGAAGATAACGAGCTATTGGCGACTGTCCTTTATCAATCGAGAAAGAAAAGATCCAAGAAAAACACCTTGTAATTTTGGACAAAAGTCAGATGACGAAAATGCCTGAGTTCCCATTCTCCGAACTTTAACACCACGCTAATGTGAGAACATCTGAGGCTGAGATTTAAAGTGCATCGACCCCCGTCTTTGAATGAACCTAGTTTCGAACTCACAACACGCCGGTTGCTAATTCGTTGCTTTGCCAACTGGGCTACAACGGCCCATAATTTTTAGGTAAAAAATTATATCATTAATTAAGGGGCCTATTGATTTTCTATTCAAATGCATTCAACTATCGCATTCAATATTTTTCTATTTGTTTTATAATGTTGTTCTGTTTACAATATTAAGGTTAAAAAATCTCAATTCAACCCAAAGGAATTCCCCTTAAAGAGTAAATCAAGTGGCCACATGGGCTATTTAACAAAGGAAACCACGTACTTTCTTTAATCCTAATTCCATGTGTACAAAATTGAATGAGATATTGCTATTATGTATTGGAATGTATACACAGTTGAAAATTCAATATGACTGACGAGCACAAGCTTATATTTATATCGATTATTTTATCTTGCAAAATAATCGAAAATTCATTTTTAAAATCTTTACCTTAATGTAACGGGACCTAGCACCTTAAAAATGACAAAAATACAGAAAAAAAAATGTTTGCTTAAAAAGTTGTTACAATATAGTTTAAAATGTTGTCCTAGAAAATCAGACTGATTCTTGTATTTTTTTAATTTATAAGGATTTTTGTGCGTGTACCTGTACGATCACAGTGTTTGGAAACCAAAACTAACCGCATTTGTGCATCTTCCAAGCCTTGATAGTTATTTTCAATTAATTAAATGAAATAGCTTAGAAGATAAACGTTTATTTGTAACTGTTACTGATATCATGGCTTTTTTTATTTACATCTATATTAGCGATGTACGAGTAAATTATAGCGATAATTTAAGAAAAAAAAGTAGGCTTTAATTACGCTCTAGACGTACAAACCTATTTAAATTTTTAAAGAGTCTGTCACTTTCTGTGTATAAATACTAATAACGTTTAATATTTAATTAATTAACTTTTGATAACAGACTGACGGTTAACAGAAACTGACGGTTAACAGAAACCGACGGTTAATTGAAGTTTCACTGAACTTTCTTTCATAACGGATCACTGTTCCTGGAGATGTTGCCCGGAGCTCTTCAGTTAGTGTACACTATACTACAATAATGGACCGGGCGCCAGTGGATTTGCATAAAATCCGACTATTTGTTTGGGGGGTGCTTTTCATGGTATGGCCTTTGCACGTTGTTCATTGTAAATTGAACGCACACACGTACATGAACATTTTGGACCATCAGGTTCTTCCTACGGTCCGACAATTTCATGGAACGAACGAATGTTTACTTCCAGGACAACAACGCTCCATGTCATGTTGCAGCCTCTTTCAAGCAATGGTATCACGATATGGATGTAAAACCCTGGCTTACTCAGAGTCCCGACCTAAACCCCATAGAACATTTGTGGGACGCGTTAGAGCGACGCTTACGGACCAGGGCACAACGTGCAAAATCTACAGCCAAACTAGCGACATTCTTGCAGCGGGAAAGGACACAAATGCCTATAGCTGTGAATCAAAACCTTGTTGAAAGTGTGCCCAGAAAGGTTGCCAGTGTTATTGCAGCATTTGGAGGTCCATCTCCCTTTTAAAGCATGTATTATTTCCCTTTTACCATCATATCTTGCTGTTCGGTTCCTTATTGTAGAGTAGTGTATAAAAATCAGCGTCGATAAAAAATTTAATACAATATTAAAATTAGGCGGTTATTATAAAAACATCTCCGAATTCGTATTTTTTTTCTTGAAGTTGCTTATGATTCATTTGATACAATGCTGTTAGTTTAACTGCTATTTGAACAACCCCTGCCCATCTAAACTAGTACCAGAGCTGATCCTCATAGGTGCCGGAAATCATCCAATTGAAAGTGTTAAGGAGGTTTGCAACTCGATGGAAGAGAGCCGGAGCAGATTTCTCCTCCATTAGAGCAGATTTCTCCTCCATTATGAGAAAACAAACGGCGCGCTTCTAATGATCATTTGCAGCCCAAGAATCTCATGAGTGCAGCCAAGATTTCATTTCCGATCAATGCGTTCTTGTTTTTGCCTCGCCCACAGCTCGGGACCTGTTCGCCGCTTTGCATTGATTTTCGGATAGAACGGGAAGAACTTTGTTCGATAGACTTTGATTAGGGCTGCCTGGTTTGAAGAAGATCCAAACCCCGGGTGGCTTCCCCGTGGTCTCTCCCTTGCAATTACAGTTACCTTCTCGATAGAACACGCTTCTTGGGAACAGGAGAAAACGCGATAAATAGAAAGAAAAAACTTTCTTATTGGAAATGAAAAGGCACACACCGTTCGTTAGATTATTTTATGACCACTGGCATCCGATTGAAAAGACAGTGCTTTTGAGGACCTTTATTTCTAGAGTAGCTTGGTAGGTAATTATTTAATTGACGTGCAACTATCTAGAGCAACATGACGGCCTACTGGCGACGGTCCAGGATCAACCCCAAAGGGTAATTTTTTAGTTAACGTCGTACTAGAGCAACACAACGGGCTATTGACGACGGTCCGGGATCAGTCCCTTAAGGGAAAGATCCGAGAACAACACCTCGTAATTTTGAACCACGGTCAGGTGACGAAGCAACACCTGAGCTACAACCCCAAAGGGAGAGATCATAGAAAACCACCACGTTGTTTTGAACCACGGTTAGAGGATGAGTCGCACTTGAGCTGGCATACCACTCTCCAAACTTCCACATCATGCTAACGTGAGGACATTTGAGGTCACGACATATGTGACGTGCACCGGCTCCTCCGGTTGCTAGTTCGTTAATCTTCAACTACCGCAGCACCCACAGTAGTAAGGACATTAGAGTTGAAAGGTATAATCCAATTAATAGAAGTTAATATTTATTAGAAGCACGTAAGCTTAACATAACCGGAGGCAGGGGAAAACACGTCTATAAAAGCAAGGCACATTAAGGGAGTATTCTTCTTCCGATTACTTTATCTCATCACACCCCACTTTGGTATTTTGGTTGCAGTTCTTTTATTTAAAACTACTCGCGCGCGCATGTGAAACTACAACCAAAAATCCAGGCTGGTTTTACGGCGCAAGGGATTTTTGGCCAAACGCAAAAAAACGTCAAGTAATAGGTATAAGTAAATGAAACGTTTTGCAGACACAGAAAATAGGAATAAGCCCAGGGTCAGTAAGAGGAACAGAACGTGTACCACCTGCAACTGAAGGGTTGCTCTAGCTCAGAGCGCAAACACACTGATCCACGGCGACCCCCTTCCCCCCAAAAAAAACCACTAGATAACCCTTTTTTAAATAATCTCTATAAAAAATACTAAATAATAATATACTAAATAATCTCTATTATTATAAAAGGAAGTGTTTGTTTTCTGCTTGAAAAGTCCTGACGAATCTATGGCACTTACAGGAAGAGGATTTGGCACACAAGTAGTTTGAATTTTTTGCAATTTTTGGGTCGATGCGAATATCAAAATCAATCTAGAACATTTTAAAATGAATTTAATAGAGTAATAATTATTATTGTTTTCTTTGTGTGGAACGGCAACAGCATAAAAGATCTCAGATTCCAAATTTATTTTTTCCGTGCATCTGTTTGATTTTGCGGAGGAACAATTTGTCACCAGACTAAAAAAGCAAATAAAAATTTTTAGCTGGAGTTTTGTAGTTCTTTTTCTATCTCCTAGGCCGTTAAAGAGAGAGTAAAAATATCAACGGATTTGAAATCTGCGGAAAATTTTACACCAGATCGATACCTGGCATTTAATTTTCTTTTAATAAATAATTTTCCAATTAAATATTTATATTTCGCAAGAGATTGTGACGCTACGCCGATTGGATCTCTTCGCAATTGGAATTTGGCCGAATTCGACAATGACGAGGCCATTACGGCGTTGCCCGTGGTGTTGAAATGGAAATTCGCAGGGAATTCATTCCAATAAGCTACCAATTTCCATTTGGTTTGCGAAGCATACCAACACCTCGGGAAACGCCATGATCGCTGTTATCCAATAGGCTACGAATTCCCATTTGGTTTTCATGGAATTGAATGGGAATTCGTATCAATCACAAGGGGTTAGCTTGTAGTGGTCACACCTGACCCCACGGAAAGAACTGTCAAGGGCAACGCCGTGCTGGCCACGAAGTGGCTAGTGTGTAATAATTTTAGAAAGCAGATATTTCTCATCGTTCCATCAATTGCTTGACCTTTTCACTGAGGTTAGGATGCAGTATGACCTTAGCTCTAATGCTCGAGGAGGATCGAAATACTTTTAGCTGTGTTTGTATTAGAGGCCTATCTACTCAGAGCTACTTATCCTCTTCCTGTCCTTAGGCTCAACTCATAGGCTTCACGTGAAGCGACGCTAGAAGCAAGTGAGTTCCCAATTCTATCGAAAAAAATTACTATCACCTCCCACTAGGCAGAGCAGTTGACAGAGCGACGGTGTAAACCAAACGCTCCTAGTATGTCGTGTACGTGGAGAATATCACTTGTGTAGTTTTGTTTTACTCTATAGCAGGGCTCAAAATACCCAGTTGCACTGTGCATATGAAAACAAAATTGTGCACCTAATTTTTTTTCCCGCTAGGTGCACACAGTGCACCTAACGTTAAAAAAAAAGGGGGGGGGACGTGTTTTTATGTTATTTTAATGCTTGAACAAAATATTAGTATTGGCATCTGTAGCATAAGGAACATAATTAAAATTAATTTTTTACACTTTAAGCGAAAACAAAATCGCTGGGCCGTTACGATTGAAACAGGAGAAAGGTTTACTTGTGTCACTGCCACCAGAACTTTCCGATGATCAAAACATTTTCCAGATGGCTCTATTAAAGCGACTGTCGCAACAGCCGTGTTCCTTAAAATTTCGATACGTTAAAATATTTTTTTATTTAATATCTACTACGAACCTATATAAACATACCCAACAAATACAGTAGTTTACATTGCATTAATACTCTTATATTACGTTTTCTTTTTAAATGTGCGCCTAACATATAACCTGTGCACCTAATTTAAAAACTTAGGTGCACCTGTATTAAAAAATATATTTCGATGCCTGCTCTATAGTGCGAAGTATGTGACATTGTGTGTGTATGATTGGCGCTCAAATGGGTAATGATCTGTATCGCCAGGCTCTCCAGAGAAAAGTAGGTAAATAGTGATGTATCACAGTAAGCGGTATATCATGCGGTACTTTACCCCATGTATATTAGGTGAAATAGCTTTCTCCCGACAAGAAATGACGATATATTAATATATGGTGTACCAAATGGCTAAACAATATGTTCTCTCACAGTGTTAATTCCAAAATTTTAGACGCCTAAAGTGATTGCAAGTACTAAATTTAAATATTCAGTCCAATATCCTCTTGTTTACTTCTGTCAAAAAAAGGGAAAAAAAAGTCTTCACGATCTTCCCCAATAAAAAATCGTTGATCGCGAAAACGATGGTAATAATATTTTGTGCTTAAGATTTTCGGGAATATTGTCTACAATAAGTACTTTCAAAAAGATGAGGTCCGTCTGATATTTTTTTGTTACTTTTTAAATTTTGTTTACATTTCTGATTTTTTTATTTTTGTTACCGTGGGTTGATCACTATCTGAAAACAGGATATTTCGGAGTCCCGAAGCTGTGCTTGGGGACATCGGGACAGCCTACCTAAAAACTGGACGCGGGACCTTTTTGTCACATTATGTATAAGAGTTGTCTGGTTAATTAAACAAATCTGCTCTGACTGTCTGGTTTGTTTGGACTGAAAAGTTCTCATCAACCTCCGATAACTGTTTCAATAGTATGCGAACGCATACACAGGAAAATGAAGGAAAGGGGAAAACCCGGAAGTTACTGTGAAGCTAGCAAAAAATTCCGCATGACTTAAAATAAAGAAAACCATCCGTGATTTACGTGTGGACATTTTCGGCCACTGAAAGTCGCACTTGGGTATGAGAACGCTTAAAATCCTCGAGATCGACGGTTTTGAACGCATTTTCAAGTAATCAGCGAACAATTATTTAATTTTTTACATTGATTAGATTTTAGGCACACATATATAATCAAGTATGAAGAATCGTCAACACTTCAAAACAAGTAATAAGTAAAATTTTTCAACTAAACGAGGGGGATCAAGAAATATAAGCCTTCGGACGACACGAATATTGCTACCATGTTGTGTGCAGCATTACTAAAGATCAAATGACCCTAAAACCTTCATTTAAAATTTTTTATAATCTAAACAGTTGTAAGTTTTTAATGTACTATAAATTTTTAAAATTTATAAGAAAATTAAGAGAGTTTGAGAACATTAAAAAAATTATAATTTTTCTCGGTAAATATTTTTTTTAAGTTGTAAAACAAATCATTTTCAAAAATTTTTCATAATAATAGTATATTGAAATCCTACACCCTCGTTTAGTTGAAATATTTTATTTATTACTTTTTTTTAAATTGTTGATGAATCTTCATACTTGATTTTATATGTGTGCCTAAAATCTAATCAACGTAAAAAATTAAATAATTGTTCGTTGATTACTTGAAAATGAGCTCAAAAGCGTTGATTTCGACTATTTTAAGGCTTCTCAGACCCCTTAAGGGGATAAATTCACAAACTTTGGGGGCATCTCATTTATTCATAAATTACTGTATTAATCTGAAATTTTTACATTGTAATGTTGAAATACTTTCAAACACTTTCACATGGGGTTTTTAATTATTATTTTTTTTTTTGAATTCACAAATTTATAAACTTTTTAAAAAATGACAAAAAAAATTTAAATTTTTTAGATAAAATATATTTTTTTAAGTTTGCTTTTTATATTTTATTCTTTTTGTTAAAGAGTTTAAAATTGCTTCATAAACAATCATAAAAAGTTTCAAGAATGTGTCTCAAGTAGTTTTTGAGTAATGTGCCCCCAAACCTGAAAAAAGAATGTTTTTAGACGTACGTCGCGGTAATAGTGCTACTTTTTAAAATATTTAAAAATACTTTCAATTTGCGGATTTCTACGAATGTGGTATCGTTATAAAGAGGACAATTCAAATTTTTATAAAAAGTAAAAATCTCAAAAATTACGTTTTTCTAAATTTTTAGGTGCCGGACCCCCTTAAGAAACTACTGGCGCTTGGATTTTAATTTCCTATCTCGTATGACGGATTGTCTACTTGAACTCTCCTGGTTTCTCCGATACATAAATGAGGGCCATATACCCCGAAATTCTCGAGGAAGGCATGCAACCTTCCACGTCACTGTGGATTTGATGAGGCCGAACTTTGCATGGAAGTTACCCTTCTAATTGCAAATTTGATGTAGAATGGATCTTACAATCTTTAAGGCCATTGGGGAAAAAATATAACTAAAATTCACTCCCAAAACATTTTGCTTATCTCTTCACAATTGAGTCTAAGCACAGTATTTTATAATTCAATAGATTATTTCCGAAACTTTTCAAACACACTTTTCAGGTGTCGCTTGTGTGACTGGAAAACACAGTATCACAAATATAAAAAAAAATCAATCGATAGAAAAAGGAGAAAATGTTTTACAAACTCACCACTTCAACGATAGAACTAGCCTTCGATGTGGCACCTTGCTTTCGAAAAATCCATCCACCAATAGGTTTCCGAGAAGATTTATTTTTGCAAATAATGGAAAATAATCCACTGTATTCTTATTTGCGTTGGAAATGTATATCTTTCAAATGAAGAGGCAAACTAGAAGCTCTTTCAGTGTAGTAAAAAAAGATAAGCTTTGTATTCTGTATGAAGCTTGGTCTTAAAAATACAATTCGCTCCTCCTGAAACAATTTCCTTCAGAAATATAAGGCCTTTCGAATGCAGATAAAAGCTTTTGGAATTTAATAGATAGTCTGAAATATTTCGATACACTGTTGTAAAATTTCTTTTGTTGAACTTTGTTATGATATGCACTGTTATCACTTCTGCGGTACAGTATAATAAATAGATTTCTTAATATTTTATCTCATCACATATTGTACATAGTATTTTTTGCTATGCCTAACTTCAAAATTGAAATATATCCTTTCGCTTGAAATATGCTCTTGGTTCACCTACAGAAAATAAAACTATTTTAGTTTCAAAATTACTTTACCTCAGTAAGTTCTTGAAAACCTTTTTTCAGTCAGTTTTTATAGGTGTGTTTAGTCTTGATATTTATTCGTCAGTTAGGAACTCAGTATAATGTTTAATTTCTGCTACGAAATTGCTTGACCATGAACATTTTTCTCAATTCGATGGAATATTCTGTTCTACTGAATACAACGGAAATCTATTCGGACATGTCTATAGTCTAGCGTAGTTATGATCTCATGCATCCGCGCGAATTGAAGTCAGAAAACTTCTAAGTTTTAGTAAGCTAATTCTGCGGAGTCTGCGACAGTAGTCTAAGATTATGAGTAAAACTTTATAATTCTAGAGCAGATTCCTTAGTCTCAAGAAGCCTATCATGCGCCTAGTTCAAAGATGAGTAAATTCTAGATTATTACACTAATTCGAATAAAAGTATGAGAATGCTTTGCCCTATAACTAAATTCCAGAACACCTCAAGATGAAATATTAATCAATATTAGTTTACTAATATTGTAGACTACGTAGAGCGACATTTAAACCTATACTATAGGACGTTTTGTTGAAGCTTCTGTAGTAAGGTAGTTACACGTATCACAATCGGAATTTTGCAGTGTTATTTATCACAAAGATATAGATGTGCAGAATATACCTAAAATATGCCTAGTCCTAATTTCAGCTATACTTTAAAGCAGTAAATGCTTTGTCTAAGCGAATTTGAAACTCAGTAAAAAGTAGAAAGAATGAGTCTTTTGATTGAATCGCCTTCCCACTTAATTACAAGAGAAGGGTTGATTTTTTCCTCCAAGACTCGATTATCTAGATTCGATTCTATTTAGGAACATGAAGCTCTGTAGCACTTTCCCGCAAAATCAGTTGCGTGGAATAGCAAATAAAAATAGACCGGTGCGACGAATGATATGATTTTGGATCTGGGATTGCATATTGAATCGAATATTTCAAATACGAACTTGTTTATCGAGGTTCTCGGCAATGTGAACCTAACACGACAGAATTTTGAAGCTCTCCGTACACGCCGTATCAGGTGTTGTACAGTCTTTTCAGGTATATTACAGTTTTAGGTGATAGCAGCAGTCTTGTGTTATGCATAATAGTTATTCACACAATCTTAGGAATCGATATTTCGCTTGCTTGAAATTGAACTTGACGATTTCCAATGAAGTTTTGAGTTGATTTCGAATAGTTTATCAGAAAAATTCTTGAACGAATGTAACATCTGTCATTTAGTCATGCTATCTTCAACAACACATGACTCGAAATTCGGCCATTTCGATGTTCAACGCAACTCTAAAATATCAACTGCTTAGCGAAAGATGCGATTTCCGTTTTTAGATAGAGCGTAAATGTTTACGAAACAATCTAAGATAAAATATCTTCTAGGAAATATTCTTCGGGACAGCTCGTTAGCAACGCTAAATTCATCGTCAAAAAATATCTCAATGGCATTAGCAGGATTGTATTTCACAAGTCCTATTTTGAGGTTTTGCACAAAATTACTGAGGAGTGATATGGTTATATTTGCTGATAATTCCCTCACTTCAGTTACCGTTTGAAAATGGATGACCACTGAGAAAAACTGAAGAACATTTCAGCTTGAATTTAATTTTAAATAGCGCAATTTTTGAAAGAAATGGTGTTCATACGTTTTGGTTAATTTAAGTGAAATAATTTTCTCCGATCCAACAATTGAAGGAACTTAACATGGAAAGTTTAATTTGAATTCCAATGCGATTAGTTGAAATGTATCAACAGTCAATTTTTCGTGCGTTTGACATTCGAGACCAGCAATGTTGTTTTCCTCGCTTACAGTAGTCGCTGTGTTGCCATTTCGCGCAACCGGAATAACGAATGTCCACACATTAATCCAAAAAGTGAAAGATAGCGAAAACCTTACCGCAAACCAGGAATAAATCGCTTATTTTACATCCACAGGTTTATTTTAAAGGCGCACACGAAATCGGTCTGCTGCGAAAATAAATCTCTGGTGCGAGACAGTGTCGGAGCGCGAGAAACGTGCGTCCGCCTGTGAGCGCTGTTCGACGGCCAACTCCGCCCCTGCCGCGCCATGACGTCACGAAGCGCGGCGCCACTTTCGCCCGCTCGAACACGAGTGATACAACGCAGCGCCTTTGGGGGGAATTACCAATGGCTTGGGTGGAAGTGGAACAAATTGTACATTCCACACACATGGTATTTGAAGGTATCCGATCACGTTAAAAGTGGCATTTTTGACCGAAAATTCCAAACAAACGTTTCTGATCTTATTCGAGAGAGCATATAGGGGCCACCCCAGGCCCACGTGCCGGATGTGGCCCGCCCCAGCTTTCGATCCGACCCTTGAAACATTTTAAAATCGCGCTCGAAAAAAAAATAAGCGCTCTCGGTTATCGCCAACAAGAAAGTGAGAAGGGGAGGGGGAGGGACAAAAGTCTGAACTACGTGGGTCAGTGTTTCTCAACCTTTTTTAGTTGACGGCACACTAAAAATATCTTGAATTATTTGCGGCAAACCTGAATATAAAAATGTAAAAGTAGTTGTTTTCAATACCACCTTATATAGTTATTATTACTAATACAATTAGTATTGGATATATGAGATGGCTGAGCCTGTTTTCTTGAACAAATTAAATCAAAACGAGGTTTCAAAGTCTCCAGACAAGTTATCGGCGACGCATCATACCACTCAATTCCACGGATAATCGGGAATAATAATTATAAATTTCGTTATTGATTGTATCCAAGAAACGGCCTTACACTTCTCGATTCCATTCCTTACTAGCGGATGTTATTGTTAAAAAAACCTGATACAAACCAACAATACTCGGATTTCTGGCCTCTAAAAGTGACCACTACTGGAGAAGATATTTTTCATGAGGTTAAAAGTGCTATTGAACAGTATGGTTTGCAGTGGTGCAAATTAATTGGGGTTTGCACAGATGATGCACCTTCTAGGGTCGGTTCACGAAACGGTTTCATCGGAATTTTGAAAGAAAAAGCAATTGACTTGAATGTGCAAAAAGACAATTTAATAATCCTACATTGCATTATCCACCAACAAAACTTGTGTTCTAAGTCCATCCGATTGCAGAACGTTATGGATGTGATAATAAAGACAATCAATATTATTCGATCCCCCGAGCTTAACCATAGCCAGTTCAAAACATTTTTCGATGTCCTTTCTTCGGTACATGCTGATGTGACATATTTTTGCAAAGTAAGGTGGTTAAGCAAAGGCAAAATGCTAAAAATATTTTACGATCTTAGACAGGAAATAGCCGATTTTATGGAAATCAAAGAAAAATCATTGCTTGAAGTCAGTGGTCAGAAATGGTTATGTGATATAGCATTTCTAGTTGACATCACGAGTCACTTAAACGAGTTGAATTTGAAGCTTCAAAACCAAGGTCAGTTGGTAAACGAATTGTAAAACCATCTGAAAGCGTTCCAAAACAAAATTCGCTTGTGGGAAACACAAATGCGATGTGGAAGCGGCTATCATTTTTCAACACTATCCAGTAACGAAAATATTGATTCCACTCAATATGCTGAAGAACTTAAATCACTGTCGAAGCAATTTTTTAACATATTTTTCAACTTTGAAAACATGGATAGCTGCTTTAACCTTTTTGCTACTCCGATGAAAAGTGACATAGAGAAGGCTCCCACACACTTGCAAATGGAGTTGATCGAGCTTCAGGAAGACATACATTTGAAGTCGAAATTTGAAGACTTGGGCTAAGTGATTTCCACAGAACATACCTTGAAGAAAAGTACCCACAGCTGAGAGCATTTGCAAGAAAAATGATTTGCGCATTTGAAAGCACTTATAAATGTGAACAGTTCTTTTCCATGATGAAAACTAATCAATCGAAGTATCGAACCAGGCTTACAGATGAAAATTTGGAAAACACTCTGCGGATGTATATTAGTGGGATTGATCCCAACATTGAATATTTTGTTTCTCAAGTTCAAGCGCAAACTTCTCATTCATTTCTGGTGATTGTAAGTAAATACTTAATCAATGCTATATTATTCTGTTCATGTAACTTTACCATTCTACTTTATTAACATATAAATAAAATAAACCTTATCATTATTACTTTTTCACAACTACCTATTATCTACGGCCCGCAACTTCGTTAATATCCTAAGGTTTAGCCCGCAACTTTCTTAAGGTTGCCCATACCCGGGATAGAGAATTCATTTGACTTTCCAAAATGTGTTTGATTTTTTTTCTCTCAGTTCATTAGTTGCATAGATACAGGGTGTCCTAAAAGTTCCCGTACTCCACCTTTAAAAAACTTTATTGCCCGTGTTTTTATTAATTATCGAATTTGATCGTCTGCTTATAGTTTTATCGACTCTTTAATTTTTATCGTTTGATTTTATTCGCGCTCAAGTTGTGTGATAATAAAGTTCAACGTCATTTTGTTCTTCATTGCAAGATGAATTCATCCCGCATTCAGAGAATTGAGCTGTTTGAGGCTTATTTTGAATGTAAATCATGGACATACTTCAAGATATTTTTGGCGATCGACTCAACTCAAGAAACTTTTGGCCACCTCGTTCCATGCGCGTCCCTGACTTTTTTTTCTGTGGAGACATTTAAAGAACAAATTTGATGAAGATAATCACCAAACAATAGATGATCTGAAAATTGCCATTCCTCAAAGGATACAAGAAGTCAATCCCAGCATCTTGAAACGCGTTTCTAAAAATATGCACAAACGATTTCAGCTTTGCATCCTGAAAAAAGGTGGAAAATTTGAGCATTTATAAAAATGTATGTCTAAATTTTTTCCCCACATTATGTTAAAACTGCTTTTCACCATTAGCATAAAACTAGTTGTTTTAAAGTTTGTTTATTTTGTGTTATCAATTCACGAATCATCAGTACGGGAACTTCTAGGATACTCTGTATTAATATTTTAATCAAGGCGGGGATAAACCGGAAGTAGGAATGGAAAACACCGGAAAAATGGCCGTTAAAAAACAAAAAAAACTGTCAAAATTTAAATTTAAAATTTATTTTTTTTTGTTGCAAATATAATTTTAGAAAGTTTTCTCAAATGTTTAAATGGTTTCTCTTTTGGAAATAGTGTGAATATTTTCAAAGAGAAGTGAAGAACAGAATTGTTTCCACAAACAGTAAAAGCAAGAGAGAGCGAACGATATACAGTTCAACAATTTTTTACTCTAAATTAATATTTACGCATTATTTTCTCACTTTAAATGTTGTAACACAAAAAGTTATAGATGGATTCTCGTAACACTTTGAGAACTCGTTCTTTATAATGTTGTCTAGGGAATTAACTATAAAATGTAATTATACTGAGTTGAAAAATTTTTAAATGATGGCCATTTATTTAAGAAATAGGACTGTAAAACTATAAAATATATTTTATTTATTTTTCGATCGCTTGTAAAATGTTTATTTATTTAAATATCCTTTTGATTCTAGTTCATTCCTTAGAAAAATGCATGTACTTTATTTTGGTAGCATCATTTTTTAAATGGGTTGAATAGATTCTCGTGTAGCACATTTGAAGTTTTTGACACATTTCTTAAAAGTTGCATACATAATTATCATTTTTCCAAAAATTATTAATATATATTTTAAATACTTGTAGCCCTTTTAAATATTTATATCCCAATGCTATTGTTTAATAACACTAAACATAAAAATTATATAATTAAAATGTTTCAAAACCACATTTATTTTCTCTAAATTATTTGCAGATATATTAAGATTTTAATCAAGGCGGGAAAACCGGAAGTAGATATGGGAAAAACCGAAAAGGGCCGTTAAAAGAAAAAACCTGTCAAAATTTACTTTTTTTTGCAAATATAAATTTTAGAACGTTTTCTCAAATGTTTAAATGGTTTCTCTTTTGAAAATATAGTGAAAATATTTAAAGAGAAGTGAAGAACAAATTTGTTTACACAAATAGTAAGAGCAAGAGAGAGCAAACAATACACTTCAAACTATTTTTTTTATCTAAACTAAGATTTATGCTGTATTTTCTCACTTAAAATGTTAGAAATGTCAACACAAAAAGTTATTGATGGATTCTCGTAAAAATCTTGAGAACTTGCTCTTTATAATGTTTTCTAGTGAATGAATTAGAATAATTATACGGAGTTAAAAAGTATGACCACTTATTTAAAAACTAGGACTGTAACACTGTCAAAAATCTTGCATTCCCTTTTCGATCGCTTGCAAAATTTTTGTTTCTTTAAATATCCTTTTGATTCTAGTTCATTCCCTTGAAAACTGCATGTAGTTTATTTTAGTAGCATCATTTTTCAAATGGGTTGAAGAGATTGTCATGTAGCACTTATGAAGTTTTTGACAAATTTCTTTAAAATTGCACACATAACTACTATTTTTATTAAATTATTAATATGTATTTTAAACATTTATAGCCCAATGCTATTGATTAATAACACTAAGCAAAAAAATAGCCTTAAAATGTTTCTCTACCACATTTAAAAATAGAGGGTCTTGAACGTGTTCGGATACCTTAATTAACGATAATTAAATTTAAGGATACTATTGGCCAATAGCAGAGCAGGGCTAGGATGCTCTCGGACGTGGCAATACGTCTCGGCCGCACAAGGGCAAGGACGTGCTCTAGTGCTTAGAAGGACTCCGTGCTGCATGGATAGCCTTGTGAAAGACTATCGATGTATTCCAGGATTCGCTATTCGATTGCTTTAATCAGAGTAGAAATGTCTTTTAACTGAATCCGATGTACACACCCCATCTCTAGATCACAGTAACACTGGGAGTAGGAATTGCAATCCGGTACGATTTTCAATCCGGCTGGATCCGGCCGGAATGGTACTTTGTTAATAAGTTTATCTAACCAGCATGTATTTTTCCAAAATCGGCTGAGTGAAATTACGTAAAAAGGAAATGATTCCAAATTGACGAACAAAACATTTATTTTAGCATTAGAAAATCAACTTTATCAATACTTATCCATAGGCAGGAAATCAATCAACAACAATAAATCATAGTACTACTAGTACTACTAATAGTAAGTATTAAACGATTGATGGTGATAAGACTTACTAGTTTCCACACCAATAAACATCAGTTTGTTTAAAACGTAGTACTTTTCTATTTATCTAAAATTAATTAGTCTCTATCTCTAATGTCGTTGTGCAAATTATATATAAATTGTAACGAACCTTGTCTCATACTAACATAAAAATCTAATCTTTGGCAGTATTTGGTCAACATAACAAACAAGGGAACTCTTAATTATTCTTAATTGCTTAATTCAAAGTTATATAGCAATGAAGATCACTTCTGAGTTTGAAAGAACGATCTAAGGAAACAAATGGTATTAAAGTGTCACCCTCAAACATACTTCTCAATGAACTGCAAATATAACTAGCGGCCGAGAAGGCCCTCTCAGCTTCGACACTAGTTGGTTTAACCCTCCTTAAATAGCCGTATATAAGTGACAAATATATTCTTTTGACTCCATTTCATATATATGATGTCATTTCCTTCTTCAGTATTTTCTCAAAACTTTTGTTCTTTTCTAAAGTTTGTCTTTTTGCAATAGTCTTCATTTTCTTGCAGAGTTTGCTTTTCTAATTCCTCTTCATTAAAAAAATATTATTGATTATTTAATTTATTATTTTTGCTAGAATTCTCCAAACTGATGACTTAAAAATATAAAATCGATTCATTCACAATCGATTGCTTAATAAACGATTTTGCGATTTTAAAGTTGGGTTTGAATAATCGATTCTTTAATTTTTTTTAATTTGGTGCTATCGGATCCGGTAGGTAGCCAAATGACGCCGGATCGGATTGCAACCCCTAACTGGGAGGCATGTGATTGTTCTTATTTTATTCCACACAACATGCGAAATATTCATTTGCCGTTTTAAGCACCACTCGAATTACATCATCCTTCATTTTCGAACCTGTGTTACGCCTCTTATAGTATTATGGCCGGGAACTGGATCAAAAGTGTTTCAATTTGCGATCAAGACCGCGGTAATTTGGTAATATTTAATTAACGTCGTACTAGAACAACAGGTTAGTGGCAGCGGTCCATGATCAATCTCCTAAGGGAAGGATCCGAGGACAACGCCATCTCATTTTGAACCACGGCGAGGCAACGAGAGGCATGACTAGGCAACGCCTGAGCTGGCACCCCACGCTCCAAATTTCCGCACCAACCCAACGCGAGGACTTTCTACCACGACAGATTTAAGGTTCACCATCCGCATCTACATCATACGCTTACAAACATCCATGCACTGACCCGGTTTCGAACCAAGAACCTTCCGATCTAGAGGCTAATACTTTAGCCACCAGACCGGTTGGGCGGCTACAGAGCAGACGGAAAAAATGTTCAAATTGGGGCTTAAAGTAAAATTGGTTTAAAACTTTCGTTCGCATGAAACCTATGTGTGTCGATTTCGGATATTATCAACCCTACGGCATTTTCAATTGCCTACACGCAATAATTGTTTAATTAATCAAACATTAATTGTTCGTAATTATTAGTATTCAGTAATATTTGTATATCGTCGGCTTTCAAGGGTTTCTGTTTTGGTTGGTTGATATTTCATTTAACGTCAAACTGGAGCAACACAAAGGGCTAATAGAGACCTGGATCCATCCTTAGGGGAAAGACCCGAGGACAACACCACGTCATTTTGAACCACGGTCAGATGACGAGGCCATGCCTAAGCTGGTATCCCAGTCACCAAACTTTCACACCATGCCAACGTGAGGACATTTTAGTCTACGACATATTTAACATGCCCCCTATGTGCACGACGGTCTTCGGCTGAATTTGAACTCGTAATCCTCCGGTTGCTAATCGGATTCATTTTCGACAGGGCTACACTTGAAATTTAACATTGTATTTCTGGAATAAACCTGACCCGAATTCGAAGCAGGAACCTTCCGGTCTAGAGTTTATACCGCCGTGAACATTGACCACCAGACCGTTTGGTCGGCATCAAGACCACAGAGAATGAATGTGCGGGCTCTCTGTAGCGGTGATGTAAAACGTGAGGTGTAATGTGAACCTCCGCGGTGCACCAGAGTAAAATCCGGAGAGGTTCACAAATCCGCACTTCTAGCCCCATAATGATTAAGTCCGATGGGCAGTAGTCTGGTTGGATCAGGAACGCAAGAAGCGCAGGAATGCGAGTTCGAATTCAACCTAATACCGTCGTGTACTAAGGGGCACGTTAAATGTGATGTGGACTCAAGTGTCCTCACATTGGTGTGGTGTGAAATATTGGAGAGTGGAGTGCCAGGTGAGGTGTGACCTCGTCAACTGACCATGGTTCAAAATGATACGGTGTTGTCCTCGAATCTTCCCCTACGGGGGTCAATCCCGGAACGTCGCCAATAGCCTGTTGTTTTGATCCAGTGTGACGTTAATTAATATACCTACCGATTGGCCTGCCGTTCAACCTTCTGCCCAGTCAATTGATCTTAGCAAAATAATAATTGCAGAACACTGATGTGAAAATTCAAAATTAAAACAAAATAATTATATAAAACTTACGTGAACTTAAAAAAATAATAATTAGATAAAATTTTTGTATAACTAAAAAAAATTAATATTTATATAAAACTTGTATGAACTTCACAAAATGCCACAACATACAATACATTTGTAAGACTATAACAGGAAAGAAAATTTCGGTATATTCGTAGGTCATTAAAGATTTTCCTTTCGGAGTGTGACGGATGACAAACTTCAACCCCTCTTACCTCACGTCTGCTGTTGCCCCTACAGAATTTTCCATAGTGGCAGAGACCCCTGAGAAAACAGGAAAAGATAATTGGTTGAAACAGGTGACCTCTCAACTCACTATTTTAATGAAACCGATTGAGATTTGCTGTTCTGTTAAACATAAAAACCATCCGAGAAAAGCACAAATCTTTTCTGCTATCATAAAAGGAAGTGTTTGTCTGTCTGTGATCAAAGTCCTCACGAATCTATGGCACTTACAGTAATGGGATTTGACACACAGGTAGTCCGAATTTTTTTGCAATTTTTGGGTCGCGGCGGTTTTTAAAATTCAATTTAGGACATTTTAAACTGAATTTGATAGTTTTTTTTCACCGTTCTTTCTTCTTATGAAATGAAGAAGCATCAAAATTTAGACTTTTCTCCCTCCCGTCACTATTGGCGTCTGCATTTGAACCATGACAAGTTTTTTCACCTTCCGTCTCGAATTTGAGCGAACAGATTCGAATGACCTTCGTTCCATTCCAGATTCATTACTTTTAATTTCCTGACGAACGGATTCGAGAGAAATAAAAGACAATATTAAAGTTATCACTGGCGTTCTTCAGTGCTTTGTTCTACCTCAGCGATCGTTAAAGATAGAATAAAAATTTTACCTGATTTGAAATCTACGGAAAATTTTATACCAGATAGATACCTTAAACGTTGGATTTTCTTTTAATAAATAATTTATCAATTAAATATTTATATTTTTTGGTTTTTGAAGCAAATCAACAACACGGACAACTCCGCTATGGCTGTTATCCAATAGGCTACAAATTTGCAAACCAAATGGGAATCCGTGATAGCTGTTATCCAGTAGGCTGCGAATTCCCCTTTGGTTTGTAAAGCAAACCATAACCCCACAAAAGCAACTCACACGGGCTAGCCACACAGTGGCTAGTAAAAAATGAAGTGCGGAAAAATTTTGACTTTTGCTCGTATAGTATCGGCTACGAAAGATGACAAATACAGATTGGGAGGAAAGAGCGCTAGAGCAGATAGTGTAACATTCTTTGTATTCTGAATAACTCCCTTAGTTTCAGCTTGTCTTGAGTCTTTCTTAACAAGTCTATCGGCACAGTATCACTACAGTTAAAACCAAAACGAGAAACCTAAGGCCTTTAATGGAGTGTCATAATCCAAAATGCTCGAGAATCAAACAGCATTCGCAATTAAACATTCATCAAAGATAGTGGAATCTCCTGAATGTGCCGATGCCATTAGAGGAGGAGGGGGGGGGTTAAAGGCCCATCGCAGGCTTCCTGAATATTTAAGGCGCGGCACTTTGCGAGGCGGCGCAAGAAAGCAGATTGCTTTAGCACCTCCGATAACCATTTGGCAGAGATTTAACAGCTTTCTGTGAACCACGCAAACAGAAAAGGAAATTACTTTATTTTTCTTGCACGTTGGTAGGCAAGTAATGTAGAACAATAAAGTGAGTACTTTTCCCGAGTATGAAGTGGCAATTAAATTAAGTGTTCATACCAAGTGAAAACAAATGCGCTGACACAATATCGATATATACGTACGCTACGCCTTAAGCAGAAAATCTTTTTGATGGAATATGCTCAAAGTGGTAGCAACTCAAGGATTTAATCGAAACGGGACTTTTTAAACAAATCAATTCAATTGATGGCATTTTTTTTTCTTCTCATTATTAGATTTTCCCTGTATTTTAAGCATGCTCGATAAACATTGCTCTATGAAATAGGTGAATAGAGCAGTTATTTTCGTGGAATACACAAATAATAAAAGTAGTTTTAGTTTTTCACTTATTAAAGGTTTGATTAGTTAGGGTTTTATGGCTCAGGGCCATATTTGGCCAAGCTGTGCCAAACAACTTAAGTAACAAAGTAAGTTAGTAGACACTCACACAAAAAGATTTACTGATACAAAAGACAGTAATAAACCCAGAGTATTAACAAGAATCTAACCTGTACCACCTATTACATACAATTTGCAAGCGAAGTGGGTAAACTCACTAATCTACCTGTTTTAAATGAACAATGTAGTCTGGAAACTAGTGTTAAATGTAGTCTGGAAAGTTCCTTAAACTATAGTTTCTTATGTGTGTGTATAAATGTCGTGGTAAAATGAGTTTATAATAAACTCATTAATAAAAACTCATGAGTCATAACAGAAAATAATTAGCTGCATTGATACAGAATTTATACAAAATGATGCTGACACATAAATTACGTGGCTTGTACTTGTTAGTGTACATTTCGTAATTGATTTTCTTTTTTTTTATTTGTGTCTTGATGTGATAATGAAGTCCCCGAATATTCTTCTTTTGTTTTCGATTCGTGAACCTTTTTATCTTCAGACTTCATTCAAAAGGTAATTCGGAATTCTTACCCAAAACCGTTTGAGAAACAAGCCGAGGCAAAAATGCGCACATTCTTGTAGAGTTCAAAAGCTTGCTAGCGGGTCACTCAAATTCACTACGGGCATAAGAGTAACGGACTTGCAATCTGGAGAGTTGCGAGTTCGAATCCAACTAAAGACCGTCGTGTACAAAGAGGCCTAATTCAAGTTTAATCGGTCGTGGCCTACAATGTCATGACTAAGGCAACTTTTTGCAACAAATGCAACTTTTTTTTTCACACGTTCTACACTGCATGTAAAGTACTAAAACCAAAACTCCTCCCACATGGGGGTATAGTAAGTGAGTTAGAACCGTAACATAAACTCAACTCTCTGCATAAATGCAACCCGCCTGCAACTTTCTGAAATTTAGCTTCAAATTAATTAATATGAAATTATTATTTCATTTTTGACCCTCTGAACCAACTTTTCGATCACGTGTGTCTGATCTTGCGAACGCCGAAATATTGCGGATCAAACAAGGAGTTCATGGAAAGAAGATGTTCGTCCTAACAGACTAATATAGCCCGTTGTGTTGCTCTAGTACGACGTTAACTAAAATTACCAATTACCAATTACCTAACAGACTGAAGTGAAATAAATGGCAAGAAGTACTTTTAACACATTGGTTGGCACTCTTGATAATCCATATTACGAGGCGAGTGTCGATCATTCATATGTTGTTCGCCTTGTAGATGACGTTTTAAAATCTCTGAATGTCGAGCGAAAGGATTTTGCGCTTCTGCTATCCGATACGGCACGTTATATGACTGCGGTAAGTGCAGTTTTTCAATGTTAAAGAAATTACTGGCCAAGGATCTGCCATTCAACGTTCTTCTGTGTTTCAGTGTGTATGTTGTACACGACTAAAATTGTGAATGCATTTTGAATTTTTTCATTTTTTTTACGAATAATTTATTTTAGAATTTAGTGAATCAAAAATAAATGCAACTTTATTTCCATAAATGCAACTTTAGGGAATGATAAATGCCACTTTTCCCATTTTTACTGCAACAAAAAAGTTGCCCTAGTCATGGCATTGCCGAAATGTGGAGGTTTGGAGAGTGGGGTGCCAGCTCGGGTGTGACCTCGTCATCTGACAGTGGTTCAAAATGACGTGGTGTTATCCTCGGACCTTTCCCTTAGGGTTCGATCTGGACCGTCACCAATAACCCATTGTGTGTGTTCCAGTGTGACGTTAACTAAATATTTATCAAATTTACTACATTATTTGGCCAGTCTTAAGGTAAGCATTCAAGGGGATAGTTTAACAGACGCTAGTACGAGAGGTAAGTGAAGTCTCTTTGAAACAACAACCGTGCTGTCTCCGGGAAGCGTCACCCAAAGTTCACGATTGTGATACATACTATTGTGCTACCGGTCACGATATCAACGGGCTACCATTTAGAGCCCCATGGCACAGCAGATAACTAGTGCCTCAGTTTAGCTGTCTGGTCACAGCGATTCGATTTGGTAACGCAGAACGTGTCTTGAGATCTTGTCAAACTCAAAGAAACTTTATTAGATTCTACTTCAATTATTTCATTACTCGGATCGACTTGTAGTTCTAACTAGCGTATTTGTGATAGTTTATTTACTTGTCTTGTGCGTTTGCTCTATTTCAAATGTCGGCAACAACCTCGGGTCCAATTTCATGTTAGGTACACTACCCTACAATAACTGACCGGACAGCAAGATTTGATGGTATGAGGGAAATAATACATGCTTTAATGGGGGGATGGTCCCCCACATGCTGCTGCAATTACACTAGCAACCCTTCTGGGCATACTTTCGACAATGTTTCGATACACTGTTATGGGTATTTGTGTCCATTCCTGCTGCGAGAATGTCACCAGCCGTTGTTATATTTTTTCAAGCGTCTCCAGGAACGACTCTTTCGTCTGCATCTCCGACACACCTCATACATAATTACCAAACTTGAGCAAAAGAGCCTTGAGTGGAATTTACGACTGACTCTTTCCTTTCATAGTATTGTGTGGCGTATCGTTTGGCGCGAGATAGATATCTCCGGAGCAACCTCCGGTCAATTAAAAGGAAGATAACATCCTCAGTACACAGATCTATACCATACCGCTGGTGTAAACGAAATTGTAGTGGTAACAATTCTCCACCTGCCGCAACTTAAAGGTTAAAGGAAGCAGCTCTCTCTCTCTGGTGTTTCACTAAGTGATGAAAAAGTATTGGAAATGACCTGCATAATTGCTTTTTTTAAATTCGGGCATCCTCCTTTTGTATAAGTCCATGACATGGCTAGAGCGCATCGCTATTAATCAAAAGATCTGGGAGTCATCTCTGTAGTAGTCCGACTCAGCCACACGTTCACCTTTCTGTGTTACCCGGGTAAAACAGCCTTCATACCCCTTGGGTGAAGGCTGTACGGATACGTCGGTAGTAGATACTCCCCAGGAGTATGTAGTACTACCGACGTACCCGTTTCACCTTCTCGTCGTTCGGGAATTACACTCTGTAACAAAAATAATCGATGTACCAAGAAGGTGCAGAATTACAATGGTGTCGGGCTCGATCAGCTTGGAACGACGCTGACTAGGGGCGTATAGTCTTTAGTGAGGGGTCCCGTTTACAACTATGTCCTGACATGTCTGGAGGCGTCCAGGGCAGCGTGGGGATCCTGCACATACTTTCGCAAGCCACACTTCACCACAACAGGGCATTATGTTCTGGGGAGTCATCTTTTTTTATAGCACTTTGGTAATCATTTCTGGTACACTTACAGCACAGTGGTAAGTAGGCGACATTTTACGACCGGTTGTGTTACCGTTCCTTTTGCGATACGCCGGACTAACTTTTCAACGAGATAATGCCCGGGCACGTGTTGCTATCAATTGTGTTCGAGTTTTCCCTATATTTCCTTGGCCAGCTAGGTCTCCCAAACTCTCTCCCGTAGAGCAGACTTGGGACGTTATGGGAAATCATCCCGGAATGTTGACACTTTAGCCTGATAGTTGAACACAATTTGGCAAGAAATTCTACATGGACACCATCTGGGAACTTTTTCAGTCTATGCAACCCCGGGTGACGCATCCAGGCCAGAGATAGGCCAACGCCTTATTGACTTCCTCCCTTTGTAACGGTCAAACTCTGAAGTAAATCATTCAATTGTTCGGAATTTTTTGTTTTTCAATGTATGTTCTTCATGTTCACCCATTTTTATAGCATCAGACAACTCCTTCTGGGAGCGTCGATTTTTTTTGTTATAGTGTAATTCTCCGATGGGTTTTTCGAACGCTGTTTATCCTGCTAATACAGGATCGTCGCAGTGAACACCGATTGACAAAGAATTATTACTCTTTTTTTTTTTGTTCTTTTTTTTTTGTCTGAGATGAGCTGTTGGTAGCAATGAATTCCGATCAACAGAAATCTGACCCCCTTGCATTCAACTTTTGATTGTTGCTCCACATTTATTCTTCTATGAAAACCTACTTAAGATTTTTGAATAGGTCCTCATGCTAGAATGTCTTACAACTACTTATGAATTGTTTAGCCCTAGGATACCAAACTAAGGAAAGATAATAATCGCTGTCCTTTACTTGAAACATTGGCTAAACTCCATCATGTGAAAAAGATTAACTATCCAGATGACCGTGAATTGTTTGGTAATCGTTTTACCAATGTTCAACTGATGTGTTTGTGGGACCACGTTGAAATCTGTCTTTATATCTTGCTGAACTTTATGAAACCTTTATACGATGGTAATTCATTTTCACGTTAAAATGGTGGCGAACCGAAACAGGAACGAAAGTTACTCTTTTTTTACCTCATTCAAAGTTTTACATTTCAGAAGATGCGATGCATCTTAGAAACATTTGATCCACGAAAATTGTTGTTTGGTCCTCAGAGGGGTTCACCCGCATATATTCGTTCTGCAACCTGCGGTCTTCACTTGAATGACCTCTAACTAGTAACTGACCTCTAACTTCTCAAGCAATCTTTCCCAGAATTCTTTCAATCATTCAATGCTTGTAGAAAAGCGATTATTGTAGATAAGCACTAGGTACTCGTAGATTTTGTGACGCTCAAAGGCTTAAAACTCCCTCCATCAAAGCGCTCTACCTTCCAATTGATGAAAACCTATTTGCTTGGAAATCAGTTCCCCAACACCCGAGTCACTTCCGATGCCATTTGTTGGACAAGTTCCGTTCTAAAACGCATAACTAATACCCAAGTTTTGGAAAACCCTGAAATTTCATTATTTATATAGCAATAAAGGATTAACTTTTTGAATTGCCGTTGCTGTTAGAGCCTTTAAAATACACTCATGTCCATAAATTAAGAATAGGGATCCGACAAATAAAGGTTCAGAAACAAAACAAACGGGACTTATTCATAAAGGCCGTTTATTAAACAAAAGATAAAGAACAAAAAAGATGGTATATGTATGATATCATTCATAAAAGCTACGATCTTTGCCTCTCTGGAGCAATTACAAAAAATATCGACCTAACGAAAACTTAACATGACATGGTTGGTATAATGGTTAATACATTGTATGTCTCCCAGACGATGAAATACAGTCCGTACAACGCCTAGGCATGCTGATGATCAAATTATCGAGCTGATCTTGGCGAAGATAACTCCACTCAGCAAACAATGCTCTCCGAAGTTCCGGTACACATATAGGTGGTTTACGGGCTGTAACTCGTAGGCCAAGCATGTCCCACACATGATCTATCGGATTCAAGTCAGGTGAGGATGCAGGCCATTCCATACGTGTGATATCCTCAGATTTAAGGCATTCGTTTACATTGTTTGCACGGTGAGGACGGGCGTTGTCATCCATAAACACAAATTTTACGCCCATGGCACCCCTAAACAAACGCATATGATGTTCCAGAATGATTTCCCGATAAATTTGGCCTCTCATGGTTCCGATTTGAACATGTAGATCTGTTCTGGAGTCCAGTATAATTTCGCCCCAAACGAACAATCCTGCACCACCGTAATGGTGTCGTTCAATGATGTTGTCTTGGTGGTAGCGGGTACCTGGCGTTCTCCATAGGAACGTCATAATGAATAAACTGCAAGCTAAACCTGGACTCGTCGGAAAACATCACACAAGCCCACTGTGACTATGAGTACGTTGCATGTTCTTTACTCCAGGCTAACCGCTGGCGAAAGTGAGTTGCCGTGAGCGGAACACATCTGACAGGCCAGCGAGTCAACATGTAACAAACATCTGTAAACGGTTTGCCTTGAAATTGTCATACCCGTGGCTGAAGATAGCTGACGAGAAAGGTTGGATGTGTTATGTATGTTTCTTTTTGAATTTACTGCCAAATTCCGGTCGTCATTCGGAATTGTACCTCGGGGAGGACGTGTACTGTAACGTCTACTGACATTTCCATCTTTTTGGAATCGTTGCCAAAGCCTAGAGATGACACTTTGGGCGATTTCAAGTTCTACTGAAACTTTCATCTGAGTACGCCCACATTCCAGACGGCCGATAATTCTACCACGTAAAAAATCATATTCGTCCTCATTGCCATAACTATTCGGTTGTGGCACTGAGCGGCTTACAGAACGCTCGTGGACAATTTTGCTTCTTTGCTACCATTCCTTATTTACACCTCTTACACTCTCGTCATTGTGGCATACTATCGGCGTCATCTGATGTCTTCCTGTAATTTGGATATTATTCTTGAAGATGTGTACGATAATTCTACAGGTGAAAATTTTACTTTTTAGTTCGATTTCCGTTGTGATTCTGAATTAACCTTAATTTATGGACATGATTATAGTACAATGTTTCTTCAAATTTTGAACACTGTCAAACTTCGAAACAGGAACTTTTTGCTGCGATTGTGTTTACGATTTTTTACGAAACTTTAGGCATGTGCAATAGGGTAAGCCAAGAAGAAAATAAATTCTGGCTTACTCCGTTACACATGCTTAGATAAAATAAAATATAACTAATCAAAATTTCATTTGTACTTAGAATAAATAATTTAAAATTATTTGATGCTGTGTTACCAGTGTCTAAAAATGAGTTCATTGAAACTCTGATGAACTTATTTTCCTCATAACGTTTTTGCAGGGATCTCGCGAGATTCGACATTTTACATGAAATCGAATTCTTAATCTGAGCTTTCCGGGCGTCCGGAATTACGTTAGTATTCTGTTTTTAGGTCTTCAATGATTGTGCGACAGTAAGCGTCCCCATGTTTAAGGACTGTCGTAATGAATGGAAACGCAGGAAATAATGAAAGGTAAACAGAACTCTTCACGGGAAAGAATTAATTAGTTGTATCTGGAAGCTCCTCTCCTCCACGAGGGACCGACGAGGAATTGATTCCATGCAGTAGCGGGACTCTTTCCGTTGGAACGTTTCATTACTGGCCAGAACATTCCAGGTTCTATTTATTCCGCGTACATTTAAGGAGGTGAAAGTTCCTAGGTTTTTTTAAAATTACATTGAGGAACGGGTCGTATTGACCATTTCCCTTCGTGCAGCCCAATATAAACTAGCCTTCGAAATAGAGTTGTCAAGAGGTAGAACATTAAAATTGGAATTGGACAAAGTAGCACAAACTGTCAAGTGGCTAATATTCATAGTCTCTCCAGTGGAACACAGAGGGCAGTCAGGAATATCTTTCACATCAATCCGATGGAGATGTCCTTGGAGATAGTCATGTCCGTTTAAAATTCTGAAGTTGGCCACAAAGGTCCGGGTTTGATCCATTGGGACTGGATTACATAGTAGGCTTTCCCAGATTTTACCCTTAGTCTCTTTATCCCAGCTGATCTTACAATGGTGTGAAATGTCTGGTTGTTATGGTAAGGCAATACTAGGCTGTGGAAGGTTGCAACCCTGTTTAGCCAGCTAGTCTGCCTTCTCATTACGAATGTCGCAATGACTGGATATCCGTTGGAAGAGAACCGTCAAACCAGAACAGTTGAGTTCGTAAATTTTTTGTTAAACAAGTGACGCAAAGCTAATAAATGCGATGATTGAAGCCATGTTTCATGTGAGTCCCGGTAACTGGATCGGAAGAAGAGTAGCGGAATATACAACCAGAGGGTTGCGAGTTTGAATCCAATGAAGTACCACAGTGCACAAAGGAGGCTGGTGCACGTTAAATCTCTTTCGTGGCCTCCAATGACTTCACGTGTCCCAGGTGTGGAAGTTTGAAGAGTGGAGTACTAGGTCGGGTGTGACCTATCATCTGACTGTGCTTCAAAATGACGTAGTCCTCCGTTCTTTCCCTTCGGGTTTGGACCTTCGCCAATAGCAATCCAGTGGGACATTTCATGTACTAAAAGATTGTCTATGAGTAAGCGTCAACTGCATTCAAAGATATTCTTGTGTAAACATATTTAAGATCGCACTGTATAAGCAAAATTAAGGTTAGTAGCAATGGGTAGTGTCTGTCCTCTACGAGAACTGCTCCCGTGATGAAGTCTGTTGCCTGAGAAACAGATCTTATTCCTCTTTTCATGGGGTATGTTTGAAGAACCCAAGTTAGTAACATCAGTGCACTTTTTGACGATTTGGAAATACACTCTATAATAAAAAAAAATCGACGCACCAAGAAGGAGTTATCCGATTGGGATAAAAAAAAAAGGGTGGATGTAAAGAACATACATAGAAAAACAAACGGTCCAAATTTCAGAACAATTGAATGATTTATTTCAGAGTTTGAACGTCACAAAAGGAGGAAGTGAATAAGGCGTGGGTCCACCTCTGATCCGGATGCGTCACCCGGCGTGGCATAGACTGAAAAAGTTCCCGGATGGTGTACTGCGGAATTTCTTGCTAAATTGTCTCTAAATGTCTGGCTAAAGGGTCAACATACCGGGATGGTTACAATCGCCTTCCCATAACGCCCTAAATGTGCTCTATAGGAGAGAGTTCGGGAGACCTAGCTGGCCAAAGAAGTGTTGGGAAAGCTCGAAAACAGTTCATAGCAACACGTACCGTGTGCGGCCCGCCATTATCTTGTTGAAAAGTAAGTCCGGGATGTCGCAAAAGGGACGGTAACACAACTGGTCGTAGAAAGTCGTCTTCGTACCACTGCAGTAAGAGTGCCAGAAATTACTACCAAAGGTCTATCAAAAAACATGTAACCTCAGACCCTAACGGCTTGTTGTGGGCATGTGTGGCCTGCGATAGTAATTACAGGATCCCCACGCTGCCCCAGACGTCTCAAGACCCGTCTGTGGTTGTCGTCAGGACATAGTTGTAAATGGGACCCGTCACTAAAGACTATGCGTAACCAGTCAGTGCAGTTCCAAGTGGATCGAGCCCGGCACCACTGTAATTCTGCACCTTCTTGGTGCGTCGATATTTTTGTTATAGAGTATATGTTGCGATTTTTGTTATAGAGTATATGTTGCGATTTTTGTTATAGAGTATATGTTGCGATTTTTGTTATAGAGCATATGTTGCGATTTTTGTTATAGAGTATATGTTGCGATTTTTGTTATAGAGTATATGTTGCGATTTTTGTTATAGATTATATGTTGCGATTTTTGTTATAGAGTATATGTTGCGATTTTTGTTATAGAGTATATGTTGCGATTTTCATTTGAGTAATGAGAGAGATTATACTAATGAGAGAGATTTATGCTATTTCGAGACTACCTTTGTAGAACACATTTGACAAACACAATAACAAATTGATTAGGAAATCCACCAGCCCTCCCTACTCATAATGAACGAGCCCTTTTATCTATAGAGACCGCCACCACCCAGGTTTAGTGACGGTTCTCTTGATAGCTAATTCTTCGCCTCTACATTTTTCTTCATGTAAGTAAACCCTTTCGTTGTTTGCTCTACGTTTCTTTCTTGGCAGCGATTTCCCAAGCGTTTAAGATCAAGTTTAAATGTTCAGACTACAATTGGTTTAATTTCATAACGAGTGAGTATGATTTAGCTCACAGCTATATTTGTTCGTTTCTCCCCCTTCTGCCATATTTCTTCTCAGAAGACGAATATCGCTTGCGATTTTATGAATCTCGTTCCACTCCCTCTCGCAAACGACTCCCCAGGGGAAAAGTTTGGAAGGGCCATTAACTCCTCCCAGATTCGAAGGAGGTCGCCCTCCCCCCCAATTGTGTCGTTTACGGGTTACAGAACTCCTTCTTCTCGTCTCGTATTCTTGCTGCAGGGCATTATCAGAAATGGGGCGGAACACAAAAGATTGAGCCTTTTTATTCATGAAGAAGAACTCTTTGAAACAAGGAAAATAATCGAGTTTCGAGGATTCCTGCGTTGAAAGGAATCCATGTTTCAAAATACCGTGCCTTCATACAGGATATGTTGAATAGAATGGATTGGAGCGTATATATTCAAAACAGGTGGGCGCGCGTTATTTCACATTTCGATTTTCTCTGGCAGTATGCGTCATCTGACCGTTGTTCAAGTGACCTCGGATCTTTCCCTTCAGTATGAGCTTTCTGTCAAACTAAATGTAAGGTCTACAGGTGACGGTGCTGCGTCTGCGATGATACGTGTTACCTGTAAGTATTTTCCGAACGTGGCGTCACTTGGAATGTCTTTCGAACGCGATGCTGCTTCTACAATGATACGTGTTTCTTGTAAGTGTTTTCCGAACGTGGTGTCACTTGGACTGTGTTCTGAATACGATGCTGCTTCTGCGATGATACGTGTTTCCTGTAAGTATATTCTGAACGTGGCGTCACTTGTACTGTTTTCTGAATACGGTGCTGCTTCTGCGATTATACGTGTTTCCTGTAAGTGTATTCTGAACGTGGCGTCACTTGTACTGTTTTCTGAATACGGTGCTGCTTCTGCGATTATACGTGTTTCTAGTAACTGTTTTCCGAATATGGCGTCACTTGGATTGTTTTCTGAATACGATGCTGCTTCTGCAATGATACGTGTTTCCTGTAAGTGTATTCTGAACATGGCATCACTTGGACTGTTTTCTGAATACGGTGCTGCTTCTGCGATGATACGTGTTTCCTGTAAGTGTTTTTCGAACGGGGCGTCACTGAGATTGTTTTCCGATTACAATTTCGCCGAGCAAGAGGTCTGGTTAAGGTGTTAGCCCTAGATCGATCGGAAGGTTACTGGTTCGAATACGGGTCTGTACATGGATGTTTGTAAGTTTTTCTTTCTCTTTTTGATGAATATACGCGCGTCAACAGTACTTCATTGGAGCTATTTCAGCTATTTACTATTGTGAAGTTTTAACTTCTCAACTCTAAGTAGAATCCCACAGATGATCCGTATAATAAAATCTGCTTCATCCAAAACGATTAAGAATTTACATTTCATTGTTTTTGGAAACGACCAGCATCGAAAACATAGGTCAAATTTAAGATTGCTCCTTGGTTTCAGTTCTACTTCGCTCGTCCTTCTGAGGGATCGTGGTGGCTGGAAAAAGCAACGTTTCTACGATAATTGGGTCGACAGCCACGATAATAACTCAGGTCGGCGTCCGACTCTTATGCACCCCGATTTCCACTGGACGCTTCGTGTTTGTGAAGGACCGCCGGCTAACGGTTTCACGATCCTTTCGCACGAGTGGGGATTTGACACCCCTTGAGAGTGGGAGGTCATTTGAAAAAGAAACTACTAGGGCCAGGAGAGAGGTTGATGCCCCGAAAAGAAAGGCAAGGGACTAGAGCGAATAAAAAAAATTATTTCACGCTCGGTTGCCTCTGGACTTTGTGCCATACATTGCATATGAATTAAATTTCATCAGCATTTCTTAATTATGATTAAAATCTACACATATTTCACCTCTAAATTTTAGTCCATACCTAACCATCATGATTGACTCAGTCGTCTTCAGCTGAAGCGAGTTTCTGAGTTTAGTTTTTACATTACTTAGTTGAGAAAACATTCTCTCGACAGTTGCATTAGAAAATGGCAAACTCATTAAGGTCAATGCAAGCTTACAGAGCTGTGAAAATTGCGTTTCGCCAGCAGCATTTCTTAGTTTATCTATAGAGGCCCAGCATTTGACAGGGCTCTACTTGATAAATTCCTCGGCTGACACTTGAGATCAATGGTAACCGATTTCACTCTCTCCGGCAACTATCCACATTTTCACACACAGCTACGAATTGTGTAGCAAGTGGAACAATGCTGCACTTCACTTTTATCACAGCATTATTAGGATGTAGTGTAGACAAATAAAGCAGCACACCAACATTATCTGATAGCATACTACGTACATCTTTGGGTAGCTGAACAGCAAATTCTTTGCAGCGACGACATTCAACTCTTCACTGGACAATGTTTATACTGTGACGCCATGTTCATGCATTCAATCGATTGGCATTCTAAGCCGTTATATAATGGAGACTATCTCACTTATGTAGATTCCGCTACCTCGATTCTGTAATTCTTCTTCTTTACCTGTGTGACACGAGTAGAAATGGTCACTGCGTAAAACACACTTAACATAGGTTAATCTCTGTGAATCATAATCACTTCTGAAAAACCAGAAACCAGTATTGCCAACTCAAAACATCAAAAATCCCCGAGGCTAGTTTACAAACGCCGTATTAACGGCAATTATACTTCAGACCTCTACATTGTGAGGAATCAAATAATGATTCCCACGTTTCTAACACTCCTCGAAAAAAAACCTCAAGTACCTCCGCAAATTCCTTGCGACAAGGCACCCGGGTCCAGACAAGATGTCTGGACTTTTGACACTATATTTCAATAGACTATTCATTTCGGCACACCTTTGACGAAACAGGTGTCGCGAGGCCTGAGAACGACTTCAGACTGAAAAGGGCGTTACATAGACTTGTTGTCGGGAGCGAGCTGGCAAGTAGGGTTCTCCGGAATTAGCGCTCGCCTGCCGTCACAGCCAATCAGGGAGTACTAACTCGACATGACGTCAAGACCCCCAAAATTTCGAGCCGAGAAGAGTTTTTCAGCAGACGACGTTCATGCTTGGAATTAGACGACGTGTCCATTTGTGGAACAGATAGAGTCCTAAAACGGATTCCCAGGACGCCTGCTAGATCTTCGGATCGAATCGAATTGTGGAAACACACCTCTAGGAAATCGTTCCTAAAAGACCCCGCGATCACTCGACAGTCAAACCCAAACCGTAACACTATGGGGAAATTTTCTGCGCACCCTAGCCGCGCATGGAAGGATCCATTTCTCTTAGACGCGTTATTTTGAAGGGGTGTCAAGACTCTGGGAGAGTGATTTGCGCAGAGTGACGTTTTGAAGCAGCACAAACCGTAACCTCAAGTATTTGCAGATTCGAAAAAATCTCTGTGGGAATGTAGGGTTTGAATGTTGTTTGTGTTTATAATTTATTGAATCATGTACAGTCGAGGAGGGGAGCTGATGGATTATAACGAACTTTCTGTTGAAAGTGGAATAATTAGTAAAAGTTAATTTGTTTTAAAACGCATTCTTTTCAAAGATTGGATGAAACTGAAAAGTACAATCTCCTACAAATTTGAAATTATCATAGATATAAAGACTACATAATTTTGTGAAAACAATTTAAGCGTAACAGATGTAAGAAAAATTTGTTTCAGCTTTGATTTTGAATTGTTACGCTATTGCATTTAATTATGTTTGTGAAGTGTAATCTCAGTATTTTAGTGGTGAGATTATTTAATCTGCGATCAGCATTTTGTTTTTTGATGCATAATTAGATATCTAGAAAGCCCACAAATTGAATACATCTGATACTATTAATATTAAATTGGACCATTTCGTTAAATTTTGTCTCATTAAATCTTACTCAATACAGTAATTTATTAGATTGTTACATAAGGTATGCCTATTAAAATTAAGATCTAAATCAAGTGAATTTTTATTTAAAAAGATTATGTAATGTGATTTTCCACTTGTAAGTAACTCTGAACAAGACATGCTATTTATTCAAGTTAGTTTCATATCATTTAATTCGAATACGTTAAAAGAACTTTTCTCATACTCTGTTCATCCCAGAAATTGTTCAGTGAAACTTCGATTAACTTTCAGAGTCGGGTTCGTGACGGTTAATCGAATACACATAACACAAAAACCTTTAATAACGAGCCATCCCCATCGATTGCATATAAATGAATGATTAAAAAAAATGCTCGTTTACGGAATGGAAATACAACGTACATACATGTATTTTATTTTACAGAAATTAACAATTTCGAATTTCCATTAAGTACAGTATCGTGCATATTGTTACCACAACTGACGCTCTAAGTGTACATACATGTTCCAAAATTTAAAAATAGTCTATCACACATTTTTCTGTTTTTACATATTAACTTTTAATGTTTAATTGAATTATCTTTTAATAACGGACTGTTCATCTGCATAGGTTTTTGTTTTAAACATTCCTTGTGACAATGGGTCACTATTGGTAGAATAAGAGATTAGCAATAGGAGGATTGCGAGTTCGAATCCGACAAACACCGTCGTGTACAAAAGGGGCTGGTGCACGTTAAATCTGTCGTAGCCTCAAATGTTCTTAAGTTGCCGTGGTGTGGAGGTTTGGAGAGCGGACATAAAAACATTAGTTCATATGGAGGAACCTCCGATTTTACGTTTTTTTTCTTCTTCTGAGGACCGTTAAAAATTTTATTTGAAAGAAAAAAAAGCATGGAAAATAGTACTTGGAATTTAAGAAAAAAAATACAGACGATTGGTGCGGAATTTAGGGAAAGAATCTTCATGATTAGTACTTACGTGTGCACTTGATCCTTATTATTTCCGTAGTACTGGTATTTTGCGGGGTGAGAAAATCTTTATTTGATATATATATATACAGGACAAAGTCCCAAATCCTTCGGACCTCTGCATTTTCGGACTATTTCGGATCATTTGTAGTTTTTTTTGTCATAAAATCCTGTTCTGACCCCACCCTACCCAGCTCGTTATTTACGCCCAGAACACGGTTTCAATACTGAAATAGCAGATATATAAATCGGAATAATTTTTTATAAAAAGAAAGAAAAACACTTTAATACAATGCAACAAATTTTACTTACAAATCTTCTAATTTTTCTGTGTTGTATTTACTCTGAACTTGTGCGTTGTTTCATCAATGTGGTCCAGGTTGAACGCTTTGTTCTTTAAAAATTGTACATAGAAAAAGTGAGGAAAAAAAACGCTGGTTAACAAAACGTCTGGATTTGGGACTTTTACTGTATTCATAACGTGTGTGTGTGTATTGAACAAAATATGTGAACGCTTGTAAATGGCCACTGAATAAAACAAATTCACTTGCCACTTATAAACATTACCTTTATCCGGGAACAATCCCCAAGGACCACACCACGTAATTTTGAACGACGGTCAGATGACGAGTCAACACCTGAGCTGGCACACTACTCTCCAAACTTCCACGCCAACGTGAGGACATTTGAAGCTACAACGGATTTAACGTGCACCAGTCTGCTTTGTACACTACGGTGTTTGTTGGATTCCAACTCATAACCCTCCGGTTTCTAATCAGTTACTGTTCCAAACGGGCCACCGCGGTCCTACCACATGATGGGTGAAGATTCTCAAATTATTAATATCGGGGGCAAGTATTCTTTATCAATATCTATTATTTATTTTGTATTTTAGTGTGTTTGTGAAAAAAAGTACAAGACAGACACAAAGGAAATATTTTCTACAGTAGCACAAAAACATTCAAATTTTGCACATAAATCTTTATAATAAGCAATTCTAATATTTTCTTTTTGTTTCGTGTTTTACTACTTTCGAAAGTTCTGCTTTGCATTTTCAAGACTCCATTTCAGTCCTTAAAATTTAAGGGATTAAAATCTTTCTGTGTGTTAAGTACGTGCTTCATTTCTCGAGCAACAGATTCACATCCCTGTATGAACGCATTTCAGCAACAAGTGCAGATATCGTTGTATGTTATATTAAAGTGGTCAAGGTGTTAGCCTCTATATCGTAAGTTTCCAGGTTCGGGCATGGATGTTTGTTAGCGTATGACGTAGAGGCGGCTGGTACACCATAAATCTGTCGTGGCCGAAGGTCCTCACGTTGGGTTGGTGTGGGAGTTTGGAGAGTGGGGTGCCAGCTCAAGTGTTGCTTCGTCATCTGACCATGGTTCAAAATAACGAGGTGTTGTCCTCGGTGTTTCCCTGAAGGGATTGATCCCGGACCGTCGTCAGTAGCCCGTTGTGCTGCTCTAGTACGACGTTAATTACAAATTACCAATATTATATTAATACTAGAAAGATGCCTTATACATAGAAAGATGGAACAAATTAGAAAGATTTTTTAGGTAAGATACACACAAATTTATTGTTTTCATTACTCTGCTTTTTAACAATCCCGGCAGCTACTTTTTTGTATGGTCTCATTTGAAAAATCTTCGCACGCTTTATTTTGACCCGCCGTATGGCTGCACCGAAACCTTTGTATTATTAATTCTAAGTGCCGCATATGGAATACTAGACTGATCTCTTAGCGGCAACGTGAAATTTCTCCAAGTTTCTGATTCCCTGTCATCTTTGTATAAATTCCAAGCATTTACAGCAAAAATACACTAATGTGCCAAATGTCATGGGATAACTGTATGCAAATTTAAAAGTAACCCTGGCATTGCATTAAAAGGCTATAAAGAGTCAGATGGTGAAGTCTGTTGAACTCTTGAATGTCTACCCGACGAGAAGGACAGTTGGAGCTAAACGCAAGGAGTAAACATTTCGGACATTGTTGAGACTTGTAAGTCGGACATTGTGAGACTGTGTCAAACTACACTGCGTGAACACATGAGAGACGCACTAAAGGGGAAGATGTTGGTAAACAAAATGTAAAGTTGTGAAACTATCATGAATATTATTGGTCAGGCCAGAATAATTAGAGTTTAAACCAAATAATTCAGTCATAATATCAAATTCAATTCGGTCGTAGGGGAGTTTTAGGCTGGCACTCTACCCTGCACCAGTTGCCTGCGAGTCATGAACAGCACAGGTTCGATTCCGGTGACTACCCTGAGTGTATTTCTCTTTTGTATAAAAATCTATCCAGGTGTAAGTTGACCAAAGAGCATGTATATTCGTATTGCACTGATGTGCACACACTAATATTTTAAGGTACTTCATTCAACACATTTCTGACTGCTGTTTGTGATACAGTGTGTGGGGTTTTACTTCTATACAGTTTTGTTTTCATGATTTGTTTTTAATTAACGTTGTACCAGAGCAATACAACTCGCTACTGACTACGGTCTGGGATGAATCCCCTAAGGAATAAATCGAGTATATTAATAGTTTGCCCTTCTATATTTTTTACTACACACAATAATGGTAATTTTAGTTAATGTCGTACTAGAGAAACACAACGGGCTGTTGACGACGGTCCGGGTAATGGTAATTTTAGTTAACGTCGTACTAGAGCAATACAACGGGCTATTGACGACGGTCCGGGATCAATCCCTTTAGGGAAACATCCGAGGACAACGCCTCGTAATTTTAAGCCACGGTCAGATGACGAAGCAACATCTGAGCTGGCACCCCACTCTCCAAACATCCACACCAACCAAACGTGAGGACTTTCGTCTATGACAGATATAAGGTGCACCAGCTGCCTCTACATCATACGCTTACAAACATCCATGCCCGGACCCGGATTCGAACCAGAAACCCCCCGATCTAGAGGCTAACACCTAAACCATTATACCGGTTGGTCGGCATACACACAATACAAATGAGCTGTTATGACTGCAACAGTTACCGGAAATATTACCAACTCTCGCCATATGTTTAAGAGTACCCCCCCCTCCTTTTAAAACTTTTTCAAAAATGAAAAGTACATTCATTTTTCAAAAGAGAATTAATGAAAGTAATTGATTGTAAGTTTCTAAATTTCAAAAAAAAAATAAAAAATTCGCCGTCGTTAATTGTTTAGATTTGGGAAGGAAAAGTTTTCTGAAGTTTGAATAATAAAAATTGCGAACTGAAAAAAAAATAATTATTGTGTAGGTTGACTGAATTGTATGCTTAATTAAAAATAAAGGTTTTTATGTACCATTTGTTTATTTTGTTCTTCCTGTGTACTGAATTGAAGTGAAGTAAGTATTCTGTTTATTTACGTTTGATGAGTGACTATGGTTCCGTCATTGCAATCGACATAATTTCGTATTCATATGTGTATACTAAACAAATAAAAAATGTCGATTAGAATGTGGGAACCATAATTAATACATGTTTACCAATGTTGTGGTATAACGTAAGTATTCAAGAACAATTTTTTCCGGGAAGCTTTTACTACACACAATCAATTAATTTATTATCGCAAGACATGAGTGTTGTGAGAATATAAACCATAAGACAACATCATACTGCCAAATGAAAATATTAAATGGAGTAAGTATTCGTTCGAGGCCTAGATCTAATAACCTAATTTTTCCTAAAATAGTAATCCGTTTCATTTAGTTGACAAGATATCAACATGAAGCTTATTTTATGTATTATTGACAATATATAGAGGCCTATAAACACTGTGAAATTAGTTAAAACTTATTTTTTATTGAAAAACATGCAAGATTTTTAACATGAAATGAAAATCGTGCATGTAGCAGTTTATAAAGCTATTGCATAAGTTTAAATCTAACAATTTGTATTCAAAAATTTTGTTTCTCTAGCTAATAAAACTTCGATAATTATATTTCAAAAATCAAATTATTCATTTTTTTTTACAAGAATCGGAATTCTGAAAGTTTGGGTTCTAAAATGTGTTTATTTTGGGGGTATTAGGTTTTTCAGTAGTCTGAGTTGGCAGAGAGTACTGCCCTAATGCCTTGTTTCCCACCATTAGTTCTTCTGAACGACATACCACGGAATCAATGATTTATGTATGCAGATGATTCAGCTGGATTAGCCAGAAACCATGATCTTACTTTACTCCCTTGAAACTTGGCTTACTGCTAGGAAAATTAAAATTAATGTTGACAAATGCTAAGCTATACTTTTTACTAGAAAGATATTCCTGACCCTATTTTTTTTTTGGAAATCTGATACCCTGGTCCTCTAATTGCTACTATCTTGGAGTCACACGTCCTTTGGACTCTCCCCTTTACACCTTAATAGGTTGAAATTCCATGCTATCTATCGACAGGAAACCCCAAGAGTTCCTAAAAATATTAGAACCTTTTTCATCAATTTCCATTGAGCAGCATTTGGACAACACTTGCTATTCTGAGAGACGAGTAAAAAAATTTGAGCACTGCACTCTAAAGGTTAATTGGATTGTGTGGGGAAGAGAATCCAAATAGTTAATTTTCCATACTACATTCAGAGTAATGCAGTCATGTGTATAAGAGGACTCTTGATTTTCATCAAGAACATGGAATGAGGCTTCACAATTGTGCAGTGTTTCTAAAAACTATTTCATGTTCGCTGAAGACACGATTCACCCCAAAGGAATTTGGTAATCTTTAAGTCTTCCCCATGCGCACAGTCACTAAAACATGATGTATTCAAGTCACCATGCAGAGTTTGTCAGCACCTAAACTAAATGACAATCAAATCGCAACAAGTGGTAAACGCTTCAGATAAAATTTATGTAAAGACAAGTTTCTTTAATTTAATGGAGGATATTCTTTTCTCCATTCATTCTTGGAAAAATCATTTGATACACCAAGTTTGATCAAAGTATGAGAGCTTATATAAGGTTTTATGAAATAATATAACTCAGGTTGATGTTTTAGCATTTTATTAATATATAAAATTTTTTATTTTCTACTTCTCATAAGAAAAGTTGCATTAAAAAAAGAACACCATTTCACAGTCCTGTGAAAAAAAAAACCACCCTTTCGGTGCAATTGATAAAATCTTATTTGCATGTCTCTTGGGCAGGCAACAACAAATCATTATTTTCTGAGTTCAGGTACTGGAACAACTGTCCTGTATCTGCAGAATAGGCAACCTAAAATAAACCAGATTCCATTTCCACATCACCCACGAGGTAGGAATCGTGATGCGTTTTTTTTAAAGAGGTATTGCCAAGAGCCTTAATCCTCTGCTGTAGCAGTTTCCAACTGCCATTTAAAGAATCACATTTCTAAAATTGAAAGAATGAAGATTAAAATGTATTTATAAGAAGAAAAGATACCATTTAAGTAAAAACAATCAGATTTAATCAGGGCAGGGTCCACCAAGAGGCATAAGCAGGGCTTACAGGGAGTGAACAATGTCAATAGCTGAATGAATTTATTTAGCTAGTCGAGAAATTATTTGTAGAAAATGGGGATAATTCCGGGAGAAAATGCATAGTTATGTAATAAAAACAAAAATCAAGGAAGGTGTTCAAAACCACTGCAGCTTCACTTGAAACACAGGAAAACAACATTAACAAACTGTGAAGGTAAGTGATGTACCAAAGTATAGGTACCATGACAGGTGGTTAATTTAAAGTGCAGTTTTTAGGATTAAACCTATCATTTCTGTGGAAAGGTCTACATACACCTGGAATAATTTTTTCTCCTTTATTAAATTCTTCCATCCCTAAAAGATCCTTTAGGTAGCTGCAGATCGTACCTGAAGTTCCATCGATGAAATTTGGACTAGTTTAATTCCATTCCATGTGTTAGTACCACGAGCTGTGTGGTGCTAGCCAAAAAGCTGAAGTCGTGAATGATCTTAACCTTTACATTTAGCTGCTGTAAGGTCACATTTAACTTTATCCAGATGAGTCTACAGATGTTGTACCATGCATTACCACTCAAAAAGTCCCATCCACCGCAATAACAAATTGTGAGCCATTGGTATGCATAGATTGGAGTCAGAAACATTCAATTATGGTAAGAAGTACTAAAATCAGATAGAAATCTAGATAAGAACTCAAAAAACAAAAATAGAAAATTAAGCTGGAAAAGGAAGCATAACATTAGTAAAATCAACAGGTATATGGAACACAAAGCACATTATTGTTATAATTAGAAAAATTAAATTTGAAGAGATTTATGTTTTTCTGTATATGCTTAAAACATCTGTAAGGCTCTATTTTTCTTTTTAATCACTATTGACAACTGAATTTGTTATATTTGCATCTCCACCCAAGAACTTTTCCAGTTTCTATTGTGATACTCTTGAATATTTGCATTATCTTGGAATCATTAACATTGGGGGTAACAACTTTACAAACCTGGAATCAACATGTGTACTACAGCTTTAAATAGCAACAGGGATTTCGACCATAACATTAGAATTTGTATCATTTGAAGACTTGCATGTGTCCTGGTGAAATTGTGTAGCACCATTGGATGCGATTACAAAATGTATGTGCTTACACATTTGTAAACGTACTGAATGTTCCACACAAGTGTACTGAAATTCATGAATACATGGTTTTATTTCATCACATTGAATTGGGCATCCATTTTTTTATGAAACTGAGACATGCTCTGTTCGGATTACACCCTTGATGCTTTAGTAATGATCCAGGATTACAGAATATTTATTCCTGATCATTTTGATGGTCGAAGTAAGTTTACTGCATTTCAAAGAAAGTAAGTGATTAATCAACTCGTTTAAAACATTAGTGAGCACCAGAGCTAAAAGACATCCAACCTTTTTATTGTTTAGGCTTCTTACCTATACTCTAATTGTTGAAATCTTTCTACCTTCATATTTGTATTTATGCCTAACTCTACCATGTAGCAATAGGCTCACATTTTAACACGCTTTGAATAGTGCTTCAAGATATACCAAAGCACCATCATTTGTGGAATATTTAGAAACAAACAAATCCAACAAAGAATGAAACAGAGCATCAGTCTTTTGGGCCAAACTAAAAAGATCCTGTTTTGTTTAATAATTTCACGCAAATCCCCAGTTTTAATTTTTGTTCCAAGAGTGGTTATATGGTTATGAAGGATGTTGATTATACTTTTAATTACTTTTCATACAGGGCATGTGGAAGAGAAAGCTTTTAATATTTCACCATTGTTTGCATTGCGAATATGCCTATTCATATAATGCACATCTGAAAACAGATTATTGCAGTGGGGACAGTAATGTTCATTATTGGAAGCCCTTAAAACAATCTAAATTTGCAAGTTGAAAAATCAGATGAATTAAAAACAATCCAAATGGGAACAAAATGAATGCAACACTACCAAGATGGAAATAATTAATACATTGACAACCACAAGTTAAACGAAACAATTAATACACTGAAAAACAAATTAATACACTGCAAATAAATGACAACACTTAAATGGAACAATAAATATACTGAAAACCAAACACTACGCGGAAAACAACACATTAAACGAAGCAATTAACACAGAAAATCCAATTAAACAGACAATACACTGAAAAATAAATTTATGCACTGTAAATTAATGACAACACTGAAATGGAAACAAATGAAACAAAATTAATGCACCGAAAATAAGTGTAAAACTAATTAACCCTAGTAAAAAAAACCTAGTGAAAGTAACAAATTAAACAAAACGAAATAACACAGTGAAATGTATTACGAAATGGAAATGAAACACAGAATATCGAAATGGAAACAATTCAAATGAAATAAATAAAAAGAAAGAAATGAATTACTTGAATATCACAGAAGAACAACGTACATACATTACATATCACGGACGGCAAGCAATCAGTAACTGAGAAAAAGGTGCTAGCTTTGTGAACCAGAGATAACGCGGGCTTTCTGCTTTGCGAACCCTAAAAGATGACACAATCGGCTTTTTAGCTCGTTCATTCTTGACTGCTGCGAGAATTCAAAGATCTCCGGTCCATTCAACTTGAACTCTCGTGATTCCACTGCAGGAGGCCATCTCCTGTATGTTTATGTTCACCATGGACTCTTGTTTGATTTGTCTAGGAGGCCATCTCCTGTGAAAAGATGTAAATAGTTTTCTATATTAATCCAGAAACCCTGAATAAATCTCACCTTATTCCGGGCAGAATCAATACTGCTGTTCCCTGCATATTTTGTTATATGACCGCTACCCAGGGTTAGGCGAGTACGTCACAACATAAACCTCGGCTATTTTTTCCAAACCTCTGTTTCTACCCCTGTTCTTACCTCTGAAGCGAATTGAAACCTCTATATCTATAGGTAAAACCTCTTAACTGGCACCCCTGCTTCTGATTTAATATTAATATGTGATGGTATCCTTCGAATTGATATCGACCACACCCAGGTTAGTGTACAGCTGTTAAAAATCATAGACGAGTGATTACAACAAGGCTTCTCGCATTTGAGTCAGCAGAAATGTATCACCGACATTTCCTCGGCTGAGGAAGATAAACACGAATCGCTGTTTTCGACGCAACCCCAGCAGTTTCTTTCCCCCTCTCTCAAAACGGATGCAGACAAAACAAGAACTGTAAACAATGATCCAATTCAAGTGCGTTCAAGTAACGATCAGTGTTCATTACCTAAATGAATAACACTGTGTACTTAATGTGTGAAATTTTAGACACTGTTAAACCATTTTCTGGTCAAGCCTTTTACAGTGCTCAAGCTTTTATATCAAACGTCTACGATCTGGCAACTTTGTATAAATTAAATGATCTGCAAAACTTTGACTTAAGCAAAAAGAGTTTTCTGAGGACCTGCAGCTAAACTATTGCATTCTTTAATTGGAATCCATACGGAGAATGCTCTAAAGACCAATTATTATCCGAATTTGGTGAACGGTTGAACAGTGCTGATGTTCATAAGCTCTTATGTGGGCGACACTTACGAAATGGCGAAACACTGCTTGAATATTTAATAACGATGTGTGAAATCGCTTCTAAGTGTAACATCGAGGAATCTGCGCTCTGTGATTATGCCATCAAAGGTATTCCTGAACTGTGAGGCAATAAAGCAGTACTGTAGGGATGTAGGACAAAGTGGGGAAAATTAAAATTTTCGAAAAATTTTGCTCTTACGAACATTTATTTTCCATGATTTCAAAGAATTTTAATGAACATACTGTGACGTCAAGACGACAGTCAAATTATCGTGTGGACTCTTCACAAAATTATCTCGAACGAATCACTCAACCAAAGCAAATAAATCAGAGTAATCTAAGGTGCTACGTATGTGGTGATAAAAATCATAATTCCCGCAACTGTGAACATCAAGGGAAGGGACCCCGTTGATTTGTTTGCAACAATTATGGTCACAAAAGTCACGATTGCCCAAATAATTTGAAAACTAAACCCACAGGTAGTGATGTAAACACTGTCGATCAGGTTCAGTCCTGTCAAACCATGTGTAAATCCATGACAATTTTAGGGACACAGTTAATAGGACTTGTAGACACAGACCCGCAAGTAACTCTTCTCAGAGAGGATGAATGGCGAAAGATTGGCTGTCCGGAACTTGTTGCTGTCGATGGCTTTCTCTCTGGATTTGGATTTTCCCGAATACCTGTCATTGGATCATTTCGCAGTAATTTTGAAATCGATCATCATACCTTCCAAATTGCTATTCGTTTTGTTCCTAATAATAATATGTCTTTTGCTTTAGTTATTAGAAGCGACTTAATTAACCAAGCTCAACTGACCATAACTCCTACAGGTATACATTTCACGAAATTCCCCATCGATAATTCTCCTGACGAACCCTTAGTGCTAGCCATTACTGATGACTCGCCAGAGTATGACATTGCACACGTTGTTACCCTCCATATTAAGTCAAAAGTCGAGAATTTAATCCTTCAGTATACACCTAACAAAACGAAAACTACCAACATTGAGATGTCCATTACTCTTAGACCGGAATCCTCTTTTCTGTCCTCCCCGTTGTTTATCGTACTCCGAACGTGTCATTGTCGAGAAACAAGTTAACGAATGGCTCACAAACAAAATCATAGTACCCTGCTCTTCAGAGTATGCCAGTTCTGTGGTTGTGGTGAAAAAGACAAATGGTAGTCATAGAATTTGTATTGACTACAGATCCTTACACCAAATATATATATATATATATATTAATCGAAGTTCAAATTATCGGAAGAAAAAAAAAGGCTATATTATTTTTATATTATAGGAAAGGAAATGTGGAACTTTGAAGAAACTTCGACTTAAGCAGATATTCGCTTTAACAAATTGAAAGTCCTTCCTCTATCATTTTCATTGGAATATTTTTCGAACGACTTGACTAGAGAAATCCGTCTCTGTGTCTCATTTTGTAGATCATACTCTCGATCTATTGTCTACTGAAGAGCAATGGTTGGCCAACCAAGAATTTACAAATTTTACTTGAAAGTGTTCTATAGGTGGTCCATTTGCAAAATAAATATTGTATTGGAGACGTTTGAAATCAATAGATATTATCTCAAATCTATTACACTATATTATTCCTTAACTAAGCCCGGGCTCGCATTCGACCGTGGAACGTGGTAATATTTCAATTGTTCCTAAATGAGGCTTTAATTTTTTTGGAACAACTTGGGCGTTTTCATTGGTCTCTCAAACCCTGAATAGTGCACATTTCATCTATACCAAAACGTCAACAGAAACTTTTTACCTCCTTTTCTCTAAGGCGAATATTTCCTGTATTTATACTTTCTGGATCACGCATGGTTATATCCTTCAAAAGTTGATAATTTTCTTCATGAACATCAGAACGAAGTCTGTATTTCATTCTATCGGCAATACTTTGAATGAATTGCTTATGATTAATAGGTATACGATTTTGGAATTATGTACAAAGGTGATATCTTGCAATAGAAACTTTTCTTTTGCTTTTACAACTATCCGCGTTTCACGTGATGTTTCGCGCTAAGTTTTCTTGGAAAAGCAAAGCGTGTACGTAGTTTTTTAAAAAAAGCAGAGGGTATACGGAATTTGCTGGAAAAACCAGAGGGTATACGGCGGTATACGCCGTATACCCTCTGCTACAGCCCTGCCTCTGACGAATTCGTGAAATTTTGCTCAAAAGAAAAGAAAACCTTATCCCACGTTGAAACAACTTCTAATACGCTTTGATTCGCACGGTTCTTAAATTAATTTCAAAACGTTCTCTTACCTGTCAGACGGGAAAGGCAATCGAGTCTTTATACTTTTATCCCTTATTTATCACAAACACTTCATAAAACATAACAAAGAAACACAGATTAATAATCATGCCGTCACATCGTTCACAAAAGCAGTTCTACTAAAGCTATGATTTCTTAAGAAAGCGTTGCCGTTATCTAGCAGCCGTAATGTAGCTGTGGTTGACGTCACTAAAACGTTGTTCATACAAACAGATGGCGTTGGTTTCCTAGAGAGCGTTGTTTGTGAGCGTAACGAAAATGAGCGGAGCCGCCATTTGCATGACGATCGTCATAGCGGTCTCAAATAGTGGAGGAACGTTTTTTTCTCTTGTGAGGCAGCATTTCATTAGCGCCGAAGGACGCCTTCCCACGAAAGTGATCTCAGACCGGTCGCCTGAGATTGTTGCAAGGAAATATTTACAGATTCATTTCCAGCGCACAAACGATTTGAGCTAAGAGAAGCAAAACAAAATATTTGACTGGCCTTGTTTTGCTTAAAATCTTTAAATTTTTCTTTAGAACGGCAACCATGCGGGGAGATTTGGATACTGGTGGATAGTCGTAGTGCTATACAGTACCTGGAAAATTGGAGGAATATTGTGGACCAGCGTGGTATCTGTGTTTTTGAAAAACTTAAAATGTTATCTAAGTCCTGCATTATACATTTTCAATGGATTCCTTCTCATGTAGACCTTAAATATAACGACATTGCCGATCAACTGGCTAAGAAGTGATCATCTCTGCCCCTGTGTCCTGCTGAGCCTCTGACTTTCCATGAAATATACTCCAGAAGTAAGGCTCTTGTCAACTCGTCTTGGAAACTTCCGCAGCCCCATCCTTGGTACTGTAGCCCTGGCCCTGGTGGTGCTTTGAGCTTTCGTGGTGAAAGGCGGGACCAGACAGCTTTATCTAGGTTCAAAACTGGACTCCTTAGGACTCTAAGGTTCTCCCGGGGAAACAAAATATTCCCCACTTGTACAAAATGCAATACAAGTGAGGCCACCGCCGAGCATTTGCTAGGATGCATTGTGTTATCGCGGGAGGACCTACTGCGTAGCCCTGGTGTGGTTCTAGGGAGATTGAGGGCGGAGGGATTCATGGACCTGATCTGATCCAGATCAGTGGGATTAGAAAGAAGAAGTTCTTTTTTGTAAAATCGGCATCGTTAAAGATTGAGTGAAAATTTCAACGGATTTGAAATTTTCGGAAATTTTCACTACAACGATACTTTGAATGGGATTTTCTTTAAATAAATAAATTTTCAATTGCAACTTTTATATTTTTGCAATACTAATTCAGCCGCATTTGACGAAGATATTAATTGGGAACACAAAAAGGGCTATTTGTCTAGATTTATAGAAAAGATATAACTTGAATGGAGTACCTGAGTTGCCTTAATTTACTGCTTCATATAAATAGCAACTAAAAATAGGATGAATATTTAATAGTATTCGATGTTTTGAAGAGTTTACAACAAAGGGGATATTAGGTAATTTTATTTCCGAGATAACGTATACCGACAACGGTCCGTTTAAGTTTTCATGCGTGGCAAATGTAAAATTTTCCGGATTTCAAATCTGTTGAAATTTTACTCTATCTTTAACGATCGCGAAGATATAAACTTGTACCAGAGAGTAAAAAAAGCCCTTTTGTTTTGTTTCTCGAACAAAATAAACCATGACAAAAAATAAGTTTCCGGCGACTGAACTATTTTTTCGTCTCTCACATCGGTCTCCAACCGGTATGACATGGTTCCAAGGCTGACTACAAGGTCACGTGGGTAGAAAAGTCAAGATTGGGGTTATTCTTCTTTCGCGGTAGAAAGGCGTTAAATAACCAGGTGGAGAATAAAATTATTAAATTCATTTAAAAATCTTCTAGATAACATTTTAAAATTTCGCCGCCACCCAAAAATTGCAAAAAATTTGGACTGTGTGCCAAATCTCACTGCACGAAATGCCCCAGATCGTCATGATTTTGCGGCCCCGAAACAAACAGACAGTTAGTAATTTGGTAATTTTTTAGTTAACGTCGTACTAGAGCGACACAACGGGCTATTGACGACGGTCCGGGATCAGTCCCTTAAGGGAAAGATCCGAGGACAACACCTCGTAATTTTGAAGAAAACAAACAGAAAACACACTTCTTTTTATAACATTAGAGATGGGCGCATCGCGGCACCCCTGATCTCTTTACGTGGCATCCCAAGGTTCCACGGCACACACTTTGGGAACCCCTACCTTAGGGGATTGATCCCGGATCGTCGTCAATTGCCCGTTGTGTTGCTCTAGTACGACGTTAATTAAAAGATATCATTACCAAATACAATTTCACCATTTCGCGAGTAAGAAATTCCGAATTAATATGGGAGAGTCGGTGGGGCAGTGGCAGTTCGATTCAATAAATGATTGTATTTTTTATTCATTGAGCTTCGTGAGAATTCTGAGCTGTTGTCATGCATATACATCACAACTCACCTAATCACTATCTAACCACATTGCTGGATTAAGATAGGTAGTTAAATAATGTCCCACTGGCACACACACAAATGGAATATGGGTGGTTGTAACGTCGGGAGAAGAATGAGTGACTTGTAGGCAATTAAAAGCAGCTTTTAGAAATACAGCACATTTAATTAGTTACTTTATTTTTCTAATGGCGGGCACATTTGACCTAAGTCATTGGTCACTACAAGGCCGGAAGTGATGGCCACTTGTGAAGGAGCACCCAGTGGGAGGGCCATCATTGCTCCTAACAATTTATACTTCGTAATTTTGAACCACGTTCAGATGACGAAGCAACAACTGAGCTGGTATACGCTTACAAACATCCATGCCCGAACCCGGATTCGAACCGGGGACCTTCCGATCTAGAGGCTAACACCTTAACCACTATACCGGTTGGTCGGCTTAATTAGTTACTAAACATATAGACAATTTAAGGTTATTTCGAGGCTAAAATATGGCAAGTACAAATAGGGTTTCAGTCCCGTGGTTTCATCAGAGTAGACCGTTCACGATCATACGTTCAACGATTCTCTTTTCTTCGAAGGGGGACCACACACGTTCTTACGAAGCGCGACAGTTCAAAGACGAGGGGCTACCTCGCATTCCTCTACCCCCATCCGGTCATAAATTCTCCAGCCGATTCCCTTCCACGGCGAATTCACGTAACAGAGGATATCTCGAAGAGGACCGCTATGAAACTGATGCAAGGTGACCCTCCCCCCACCCCCCATGACGCTGCAGTGATGTTCACAAAAATGCCAGCTGGGGTAGTTCTCCTTTAGGTTCGTACATTCTTCACAGACACGAGGTACCCAAGTGATCTCTTCTATTCCCATGGTGTTCGTTGTCTTCTGAGTAATCACGGGGGTCGCCCTTCCGGGGTGCATAGAACCTACCTTTATTCGAGTAGAAGGTATGGGAAAATTTTGAGCCCGCTGATTTGTTGGTTTCTTATCGTCGTCTATGACGTCACTCATAGTGCGCGTGCATGAGAAGTATCAATATTTAAGTGCACTGACTAATTTCGTGCTCAGTTCGTCCCATCACGATTGATCAGTGAAGTTTTTATTAATGGTTCTCAATTAACTGTTCTGAACACCTTATGCAATGCACATTTCCAAGATTGCAATGAACATCCTTTTAATTATAAAACATAGGTATATATTTGCAATTCTATACCTCAGAGTAAAAGTATAGTATATGCACATTTTCTATTGTAGGGTTTTCATTGTCTTTGGCATTTAAACAATCTTAAGTGAGCAACCATTTATTTGTCGTCAAAGCATCTTACTTAATGTATATAAATAAGCTTTTAATCTGTATACTGTTAAATTTACCAAATGTCAGTTACGATAGTTTACCCCCTAGATGCAGAATTGTAATTACATTTCACAGTTCATAGGCATTTAAATATTTTTGAAAGTTTACTTCGAAAAAACGGACATTTGAGCAAAAAAATAACAGGGGGGGGGGGGCATAACTGAAATTAATAAGTTTTATATACTGCAGAGCAGAGTGCGCTAAAATATTAATACTCCTCACGCATGCGCACTGTGAGTGAGTGACGTTTTAGATGACGGTAAAAAACCAACGAATCAGCGGGTTTTAAATATACTATAGCTTCTACTCAAGTAAAGGTAGGTTATATGCTTACAGGATACCCAAGCAATTTTTTTCTACTTCCATCCAAGTGTTCTAATTCGCGATCCTTCATCTTTCAAGACGTCTTTTACAAGATGTTCCATGTTTGGCGCAGCTTGTCGTGACCCTTGCGCCTTAAGACCCCAGAGCAAACAACCGGTACAGCTACAGTCTACGTTTATAGCGGTGGCTCCGGTCTTGGCGATTTCGTTTGGCGCACTTCTACCAACGAGTTACGGTAGGTTAAGGCAACTCATATGTATTTTTATTTTGATTATCATTTTAATATCCGTTAAAGTCGTGTGATTTCATTGGCTCGTTTGAACTTTTTTCTTTGATTCCATTGGTTATTTTAATTTTAAAATAGCTTTTGATTGCATTGGTCCTTTTAAAATAAATTTCTTTGATTTCATTGGTTCATTTAATGGTTTTTCTCCAATTGTGGAATTTTATTTTATAATTTTTTTCCACGGTAGTGTTCTGACATTTATTGTTTTTCGCCATTTGTGGAATTTTCTCTTTTAATAATTTTTTCCCCGGAGCAGTTCTGACGTATCAGGTTGTATTGTTTCTTGCTTTTTCTTTTTCAACATGCCCACTGTATTTAGTGTAATTGATAAGTTTCAGGGTATTCTAACCTAACATTCGCTGTTTAGTTTTTCTGCTGGTTCACAACTGTGTTTTGAAATGTGTTTGAACTTATGTGGAAGTTTTTAAAAATATGCTTTACAAAACGTTCTTAAATGTGTTTTCAAGCTTTCATTTTCCGTTGTATAAAAAATAAAATATTTTTGAAAAAAAAAATTTTTTTTTGAAATAATATTCTTTTTTTTGGCGACTTTAGAAGTGCGCCAAAAAAATCGACAAGACCGTTTCCATTCCTGTCAACGTCGACTGTAGCTGTACCCAACCAACCTATCTCCAAAGTATTGGAATCGATTCCATCCTCGTTCTTTCGAACAAATCAAGAGTGTCCATAAAAAGACCGAATCATTAGGATCGCGTGATGAAAGGGTGATCTGCCGACAGGGGGCATCACGCACGCAGGGTGTGGGTGGGTGCAAAGAAGACATCATCATAAATACATCCATCTGTTTTGACGGATGGACCCTCCATCATCAATGGAGGCGGAATAAGTGGAAAACCTCAGGCGATCAATAGCGATGCCTATTTTGGATTTCTCCAGATGAGGCAATTGACACATTTGGAATTGAAATGAACTCTGAAAAGTGGTTACCGCACGCTTCAAAGGCATTAAAGAAGAGGGTTGTTATTGAATAGGCCAAGAGGTATTTCATAATAACCTTTCAAGCACGGCAGCATTGAACACAGCCCAATGAAGATAGAAAAAATGCGAAAATAAAAGCCTTATCAACAATAAATAGGTACATTTAAGAACATGCATGCCTTGAAATACATGGATCACACGTAGATGTAGTTTGGATGGTTCGTGGTTTAACCTTTATGCTGCGACAGGTGGATAATTGTTACTACTAAAATTTCTTTTACACCAGCGGCATGGTATTGATCTGTTTTCGGTGGATGTTATCCCCCTCTTAAGTGACCGCTGACATCGATCACCCTTTACGAGCTGTCAGCGACTGACCTAGAGGATCTCTCTTTTTGTTCGGTACCCTACCCTGTCGACCGTGAGATGTGAACGCTTTGGGGAAAGGCAAAAGGTCGCTCCGATGATATCTCTCTCGCGCCAAACGTTACGCCACACAATACTATGAAATGAGGAAAGCGTCAGTCGTAAATGCCACTCGAGGCTCTGACACTCCAGTTGGGTAGGCAAGGGTGGGGGTCGGACATGCAGGCGAAAGAGTCGATCCTGCAGACGATAGAAAAAAATCTAAGCGTCGCAGCGTAAAGGTTAATTAACGTCTCACTGGAGCAACACAACGGGCGGTTGGTGAAAGTCAGGGATAAACCCAGAAAGAAGAAATTCGAGGACAACTCCTCGTAATTTTGGACCATGGTCAAATGACGAGCCATGGAAGTTTGGAGAGTGGGGTGTCAGCTCAGTTGTACCCTCGTCGTCTTATCGCGGTTCAAAATTGTATGATGTTGTCCTCGGATCTTTCTCTTAGGGTCGCTGATAACCCATTGTGTTACTGCAGAGCGACACTAACGGCCATATTCACAAGTCTCGAGTTAACTCGAGGATCAGTTGATCCGCGAGTAAGAGTTAACTCGAGGATTATCAAAAACGGTATTCTCAAACGGCGTGTTAAGTGATCCGGGGATTAAAATGAGACGCTCGCTATGATTGGCTCCTCACGATCACATGATATTTGTTTACATTGGTTAGGACGCCCGAATCTGCATTCATACTGATCAAGCCCGTACTTCGCCGTAGAATTGATTCCAAATTGTGAATAAATAGGACTCGCACAGCATTTTAATATGGGTTTGGGAAAAGAAATGCAAAGGTATTTAATCTCAAATTGGAATTTTATGGAAACCTAAATTTGGCAAGAAAGAATTGTACACAATGTCTTGACAGATGTATGTAATCTGATTATCTTTGTACTTGTCAGTATGGGTGTGTGTTGGTGTCGTGACAAGTAACTTGCATTATCAATTTTCTTTCATTCGTAGTAACTCAACAGAATAATTTTAATTCTTCGACGAATTTGTATCTGCCATGGTCGTTTTCTACCGTTCGCTCTCTCCGGCTTAGAGGACAGAGGTGGCGCCATCTATCTTTTCGCTAAGCTGCTTGGTTAAGATTACGCAGCTATTTTTATTTTCATTTTTCTTTTGAATTTCAATAAAAATATGTTTAAATTTTTCCATTTAAGCAATTTTATTATGAGGAGATTATATCTGCTATCTAGTAGGTGCTCCGTAATGACAGATCCAGTTCAGTCGTCGCAAGAATTCTGTAATTGAGCATAGAATGAAATGTGTCCTCCATTTTCTTTTTCCAAAAAGATGGTACTGCGCATGCGTTAAATGTAACTCGCGAGTTAACTCGCCGATTTCGGAGGATCAAAATGTAACACCGAAACGGCAGTTTAAACCACGGATCAGGACTTGTGAATACGGTTTTCTCGATAACTCGCGGATTATCGTTGATCCTCGAGTTAACTCGGACTTGTGAATACGGCCGTAAATAAAATACCAACCTGAACGTGAAAATAAAATAATACCACGAACATTTACTTAATCCGATGAATAAAGATGGTTGCTTTCGGCAATTTTTGGGACAGGAAACAACGCCAAACAACGTCAAGTAAATGGACAAGGACATCCATTCTGACACAGAAGAGAGTGAAATACAACCATAGAGAATCGAACCTGCATCACCAACAACTCGCAGGTTGCTAGCGCAGCCTACGAACCAACTGAGTCGAATCCATCTACCGGTTGACCAAATAGACAAGGGCGTGTGTATGTTTGTATTTTTCATTAACTTCGCACTTATAGATACGATAGGTTATGGTTATGGTAATTTTTCAGTAAACGGCGTACTAGAGCTACACAATGGGTTAGTAAAGACGGTCCGGGATCACTCCAATTAGGGAAATATCCGAGGACAACACCTCGTAATTTTGAACCACGGTTAGATGACGAAGCAACACCTGAGCTGGCATACCACTCTTCAAACTTCCGCACCAACCCAACGTGAGGACATTTTTGACCCTGACAGATTTAATGTGCACTAACCACCTTTGTACGAGACGGTCTTGGTTTGGATTCGTTCTGATTGATAATCAGTTACTCTTTCAACCGGTTTACCGCAGCCAAGAATAAACAAGGGAATTCAAGGATTACTAGTGGGCTCGCTGCTGCTCGCCAACCCCCGGAGGATTGCTTTGCAATCCTCACTGGTTTGCTGCTCAAATCCTGCTCGCTTCGCTCGCACAATCTAGACATTGTTTACAAAATATGATATAGCAAAAAATACTTTTAAAATATTAATTTGTTGTTCTGCAGAAAATTTATACAGCATCTCTGTAATCAGAACTCGAACAATTTGGAATTCAAATGAAAACTTTGTGCAAATTTAGACATGAAACGTGAGCGCTGCATTGGAAATCGAATACCCAGCATGTCGTTTGTAAACTGCAACAACTCGACTAAAATTTTTTTTTCCAATAACATTTTATCTGATAACGCTATAAATTCAATTGAGGCGTGAAGTTCCGTGGTAAACAAATAATCGTGCAGTGTTGCCAAAACGCGATAACAAATAACGTCTTTCAAGGATTGTTGGTCACGTTGGGTTGGTGTGGAAGTTTGGAGAGGTGAGGTGCTAGTTCAGATGTTGCCTCGTCAACTGACCGGGGTTCAAAATGACGTGGTGTTGTCCTCAGATCTTTCCCTTAGGGAATTGATCCCGGACCGTCGTCAATAGCTCCATGTGTTGCTCAACTATGACTTTAAAAATTACAAATTACCAATCAAAGATTAGTCACCGTAACCAAAACTGATTGATAGTTTAAAAGTTTTAATGAGACGACGTAGGTAAAGTACTGCAATGAATTACAAAATCGAACGGGCATATAAACAGTTTAAAGTAGTGAAATGGACCACACACCTGTGTACCACAGGGGCACTTTCTCCTAATGAAAGGCGCACGTGGGTGAAGCGACTCATTCCAAGGCGAGTTTAAAGCGCCTCGAAGTGTCAATCAGGTGACATAAGGGGAATGCTGTGGGGAAGTTTGTTACGAGCCTGCGTGCTACAGCCGTTGCGCATATCCTTCCACACGGTGTCCCGGATAACTTATCGCAGATCATGCCTTGAAACTGTTTTATGGAAGAAGCGCAGATTTCTAACTAGGAATTTCCCCGAAAACTAACTCTATACGTGACTCGTCAGTTACTTTCTACACAGAATTAAACTTTGCGAGGCAAGAATGGACTTAGCAAGTTGCAGAATATAACGGTATTTCGTATTTTTAACTAACGTCACACTGGAGTAACGTCGCACGGTGACGGTCCGGGATGGACCCCCGCAGAGAAAGATCCGAGGAGAACGTTATTTTGAGCCACGGGTCAGATAACGAATTCACCTGCGCTGGCCCCTCACTTTACAAACTTTTACACCCCACAAACGAGTAGATAAATGAGGCCACGACAGATTGAACGTGTACCAGCCCCAAAATACACGATGGTATTTGGTCATGTCGAGTTTCGAACTCACAACCCTCTCGATGCTAATCCCCAACACTAACAACTGGGCTAACAACGTGACCCTGAGTAATGAAAGGTAATTGGTAATTTGTTTAATAAACGTCGTACTAGAGCAACACAACGGGCTATTGCGACGGTCCGGGATCAGTCCCTTCAAAGAAAGATCCGAGGACAACATTTCGTAATTTTGAACCACGGTTAGATGACGAAGTAACACTTGAGCTGGCACCCCACGCTCGAAACTTACACAACAACCCAATGTGAGGATTTTCGGCCACGACAGATTTAAGGAGCACCATACGCTTACAAACCTCCATGCACTGACCCGGATTCGAACCAGAAACCTTCCAATCTCTCTAGAGGCTAACTTCTTAACGCCGACCAACCGGTATAGTGGTTAAGGTGCTCTAGATCGGAAGATTCCTGGTTCGAATCCGGGTCCGGGCATGGATGTTTGTAAGCGTATGGTGTAGAGGCGGCTGGTGCACCTTAAATCTGTAGTGACCGAAAGTCCTCACGTTGGGTTCGTGTGGAAGCTTCGAGAGTGGGGTGCCAGCTCAGGTGTTGCTTCGTCATCTGACCAGGGTTCAAAATTACGAGTCCTCGGATCTTTCCCTTAAGGGTTTTATCCCAGACCGTCGTCAATAGCCCGTTGTGTTGCTCTAGTACGACGTTAATTAAAATTACCATTACCATTACCTTAACCACCAGACCGTTTTGTCGGCTAACAGTATTTGGTATTTTTAATTAACGTCACAGTGGAGGAACCCAACATCTATTGGTCAAGGTGAGGGATCAACCCCTGAAGAGAAAGTTCCGAGGACAACACCACGTCATTTTTAACCATTATCAGATGACGAGTTCACATGCGCTGCCCACCCCACTTTACAAACTTTAACACCCCACAAACGTGGAGATATGTGAAGCCACGACAGATTGAACGTGCTCCAGCCCCAACATACACGACGGGCTTTGGTCAGATCGAGTTTCGAATTCACAACCCTCTCGTTGCTAATCCACAACTCTTAACAACTGGGTTAATAGCGTGGCCCCGAGTAATGAAAAGTAAAAAAAATATTTTCCCATCCTAACCAAGAGATCTATGATAAGAAATAAATAGCAACTTGAGTAAGCAACAAACAATGGATGAAGTTCAAAAAAAGTTTAAAAGCACTGCTTGTAAAACGACTCTATCCTGTTCTTAAACGTGTTAAAAGATCTGCTTGTTTAGGTAATTGGTAATTTTAATTAACGTCGTACTGGAGCAGGGGTCGGCAACCTATTGAAACGGAAGAGCCAAAAGTTGCAATTTACAAAATTTCCCAGTTTTTAAAGAGCCACTAAAAATTTTCGTTTCGATATTATATTTTTGATTTAAAATAAACGGCTTTAAATACGGAATAATATTTATTCATTTAAAAACACAAATATAGATAGTTACATCAATGGGAGCATTGGCTTTGCATGCCTTTTGAAATTTTGATTAAATCTGGCTTAGAACTTGTTGTTTTAAGTTTCAAGCACGACTCTACATTTTTATTTGTTAGTTGACTTCTAACTTTACTTTTTATTATATTCATGCAAGAGAACGCTTGCTCTCACGAATATGTCGACCCGAAGATCGTCAGCACTCCATATGCCAACTTCTTCACCTCACTGTAGTATTCTGGAAGACTATTCCATGCGCCGAATATGAGGGCCTCAACTTGTGGAATTTCTTTTAGAGCTGTCCACTTGTGCTGTGCGATGTGCATGCATTTCTGGAACTCCCAACTTGCTCTTGAGTTCTGTGAACTTGCCACTCCACAAGTCTTTGGTTTTCAAATCTAGCAATTGCATTTGAAGCGATCCAGTATCAATTCAAAATGGCTCAATGTTGATCTCATTTGTATTTGTGTTGAGAGGATTTACTATGAACGCGAGAGTACTTTTGTTTGTTTTGAATTGCTCGAATCTCTCAGCGAATTCACCCTTCATGTTTTTTAAAGATATGCTGAAGTAATTCGTGTCACTAGTTGCATTGGTCTCATCGCGATATTGCTTCAGATTTTTAAAATGAAGTATTTTACCGCTCTCCATGTCTTCAGCAAAAATAAGTATTTTTTTTTTCGAAACAAACTACTTCTTCAAGCAAGGCATAGGCTGGGTTGCCCTTTCCTTGCAGTTTTAGATTTAGTTAATTTAGTTTCATTGTGGTATCTACCATGAAGTTGAATTTTTGCAGTCATTTGTCCTCTTCCACTTCGAGATGGTCAATGCTTTTTTCATTGAAGAATGTTTTTATTTCAATCAAGCACAAAGCAATACGTTACCTCTGGAAAGCCATCGCACTTTACTGTGCAGAAGTAGGAAAGAAAACTGGATATCTATTTCTTCAAGGAAATCTTTAAACTGGCGATGGTAGAGTGCTTTTGCCAAGATGCTGTTAATAATCTTAATTACCAAGTTCATAACCTCAACTATTTCGGCCGGAAATGTTTGGGCACATAGCGCTTCTTGATGAATTATGCAGTGAAACGTTAGAATTTCGTGGTTTATTTTTTTCTGAAGAGTTGATGTTACCTCTCTATGGGGGTATTCCTGTCATACCTCTGGCTCCATCAGTTGCAAAATAAACGATTTTATTTATATCGATTCCATTGTCTTCCAGGCATTTTTGCACAGCATTTTCTATATCTTCTCCACGAGTTTGCCCTGAAAGCGGTAGCAATCCTAGCAGTTCTTCTTTTGGACCTTGGGACGACATATACCCGACGTAAAGGGTAACTTGTGCCGTGTCTTTTATGTCGCAAGACTCATCTATAGCAAGTGATAAGGCAGAAGCCAGTTGAATGTCTTCCACTTGCATATGTGTTACATTTGAAGACTTTTTAGCAGTTCTATCTTGTACTGTTTTAGCAGATAATGGAAAATCTTTACTTTTTCATGAATTCTTATGTCAAAAGCAAACAATGAGTCGCATGACTTCGTTGAACATTTGAAAATAACAAAACTTTATGCTTTGAATTAAATTCTGAAGCGTTCATTCTGTTAGTATGTGCCATTAGATCGAGAAAAAAAAATTGATTTCATTTGGAAAGAGGCTGAGCACCAAATGGTTGACATTTAAGGGAGAAATTGATATCTTCTGAGTGTTATTTGTGAACTTGAAAAGACAGAAAGGTCTTCGTCATTGTGCGTAGATCAGAGGAACGAAATGAAATTTCTAGCGCATCATTTTCACGCCGGCATGAACAGTCCAGCAGTAGATCCAAAACAGACGCCATAGTTGGTCACTACGAGCTATCCAAATCTCTTATTTCATCTCAAGTTCTACCCTTTTACAAGCAATTTTGAAACACTTCGATGTTTGCAAGCTCTTTAGAATAATTGCCTACCAACCGGTATAGTGGTTAAGGTGTTAGCCTCTAGATCGGAAGGTTCCTGGTTCGAATCCGGGCCCGGGCATGGATGTTTGTAAGCGTATGGTGTAGAGGCGGCTGGTGCACTTTAAATCTGTCGTGGCCGAAAGTCATCACGTTGGGTTGGCGTGGAAGTTTGGAGAGTGGGGTGCCATCTGAGGCGTTGTTTCGTCATCTGACCGTGGTTCAAAATTACGAGGTGTTGTCCTCGGATCTTTCCCTTAAGGGACTGATCCCCCACCGTCGACAATAGCCCCTTGTGCTTCTCTAGTACGACGTTAACTAAAATTACCATTACCAGTTTCAAACCCGAGGGGAAGATCTGAGGACAACACTTGATTTGGAACCGTGGTTAGATGACGAAGTCACATTCGGACAGGCACTCCATAATCCAAACTTCCACGTCGCCACACCAACGTGATAACATTTAAGGCCATATTTGAACGTGCACCATCCTCACTTTACACGACGGTCTTTGGCTGCATTCGAATTCGAGATCGACAGCAAAATATCGATGTTTTGAAACATCGATGTTCAAAATTAAAACATCGGCGTTGATAACATTGGAGAACAGCAATTTCGATGTCTTAGATCTGTGACTTGTTTTTGACTAACTTTTGACCTCTAGATCCAAAAATAATCGCAATTTTTGTCTATCACGTCAACTTTTTAAGCTACAGCATACCCTCTCTTTGTCTCAAATGTCGTACAAAATGTGCATATAAAGGAAAATGAAGGGAAAACTTACTAAATATACTGTTTACGAAGAATAGTTATACTCATACAAAGGCTATATGAAGTTAATGCAAGTTAAATTGTGGTCTTACAAATAGTAAAGTTTTTTAACCAAACGGTAAACATACATATTAAGGAAAATATTATCGCTTATAGCTTTTTCTGGAGTGTTTAATCTGTGGACATTCTCGCCTGATGCTCCAACAATAGTCAGCCATCAGACCGTCAAAATAAAAAACGTCTCACCCGATCGCAATTGCACAATTTACATCACAGAACAAGACGGAAGGTAGCAATCTATGGGGATTAATATTTTCTATAACTATTAAGGTTTAAAATTTATCTAAGGGGCCGTCTTCCTATTAAATTGGGTGCTTGCTCTGATAATTTCAATACGAACCCCCATCTTTTATCACAGATTTGAATTCTACACAAAATTTCAAACAGATTTGTTGAAAAAATAATGTTGAATAGCGTAAAATTGACTGAGAAAATTCATAAAAACCGCTGAGGGAGCGTATAAATATTCGGAGTTCAATAACTTTATAAATATTAATAAAGACGTGTAGTGGCCATCGTAGTCAAGGACCTGTTGCAAGCGCCTTGGTGTGGAGTTCATTAAGATGCTGACAAAATCAGAATCCATTCTGATCAAATCCCAGGATCTGTAGGCAGAAATTTCTGTTTTCACTTTGTGAACAATAACGATAATAATCATCAAATTTTGCAAACAGTCTCACTGCGCTACTAATTATGCGCGTGATGATCTGAAATTTGGAATTCCGATGCTTCAGTAACAGTTGAATCGCACTGAGTCAAAATTTGCCCAGGTTTCTATTCATAATTTTTATGAATAACAATTTCGGTGTAATTATGAGCTCGTGTATCTCCAAGAAAATCTTTGACAATGTTTCGTAAATCCAACCAAGCATTCTTTCGAAGCTCTGTAATTGTTCCGATGAAATGTTCATATTTAACAAGCTGCCGAATCTGTGGACCATCAAACACGCCGGCCTTTATCTTTTCAAATGACAGGCTAGTAAATGCCGAAATGAGATTCTTGAAGCAGCCTCCTTCATTAGACAAAACTTTAACAAATTGCTTCACGAGACCGAGTTTTATGCAGAGGTGGAAATGTAATGTTCTTTCTGTCTACAAGTGGCTGATGTAGAATGTTTGGATCACCAGGTTTCAGGTCAGATCTTGTTAGCCAATTAAACTGCACACAATGCTTCTTACGAGCTCTGCTGTCCCACATACACAGAAAACAGGGATACTTGGTATATCCGCGTTGCTTGCCAAGGAGGAAGTAGACCATTTTAAGGTCAAGACAGATGATCCATTTGTGGATGTGATATTGCAACTAATCAATGACTCTCTTTATGTCTTCATATTCTTCACGCAAACAAACTGAATGGCCTATTGAGACTGAACCAAATAAACCTCCACTGTGGAAGAAGACACACTTCAAACTCCGCTTTGAGCTATCGATGAACATTCGCCAATCAGTTGCGTAAAAGGCTGAAATTCCCAACTCTTCCATTAAACCATGTACGTTATGGCAATACACAAATCCATCATCACTTCGAAAGTATTGCACAAACGCACTTTCTCTTGATCGAAAGTAGGATACCTTAACCCTTTTTCAATCAAGTTTTTCTCGTGCAGTCTTGATGCTAACAGCTCTAAAGCTTTTTTGGACAGTCCCAAATCTCGTGCCAAATAGTTCAACTCATGCTGCTCAAATCTCTTACGAACGGAATCGAAATCAATTTCAAAATCTTCGTCGTTGGGGTCCCGCTTAGAGTGGTCACGTGAAAAAATGGTGTAGTGGTGTAGAGAAAAAAATTGACGTGGTAGAAGAAACTAACTACAGTTTTGAAATCAGCATGCCTCTTTAACTTTAAAACAACTGTAAAATCGAAGTGAACAAAAAATATGTTCAAAATTGTCCCCTGTCTAAAAACATCGATCAAAAACCATCGATGGTTTAGCAACCTCAATTATTAATGTTCGCCGGGGGGGGGTTAATTTGCAGTGTTTATTATTTTATAAGTAAAACTATTTTTAACTGTCAAAACACGCAGAATAAAAAAAAAATAATAGCAACAGTAACAATTCTTTTATTTTCAAATAGAATAATATAAAAGAAAATAATATTTACAGCAATTTGTCACAGTTACTACTAACAATAAGTATAATTAGGTAGGTACATAACAATAATATTATTAATTATTATTAATTATTTATCAACAGGGGGAGGGGTAACAAAACAAACGTTATTTTTTATTTACTGTTTATAACAAATATTGGGGCCTATAATTCTTATAGGCCCCAATTGCTATTTACAGTTTGTAGAAAAAAGGTTTGTTAACTTTCTCCACCTTAAGCCAACTTCTATTTTCACTAACTATCCCACCAATTAAGAGAAAAGCTCTTTCTGATGGAACAGATGTCGCCATCGCTGACAAATAATTGCGGTAATTTTTCTTAATTTTTACTATGATGCTTTTTTCAATCGAAAATAAAACTTCGACAACGTAAAAACATCGATGTTAAACAAACGTCGGCTCTAATATATCGATGGTAAATACAACAATGTTTTTATAAAACATCAATGTTTTGAAAAAATCGACATCGATGTCGTATCCCTACTTTTCAGACCCTTCACCCTTGGCCACTTTGGTCTAAAAATATGTTTAATTTACAACACAAAAGTATGTAAAAAGTATACTGGAATGTTTTATTTACACAATCATGCAATTTACTGAATATGAAAATTATGCTACTTGGTTATTTTTTAATTTTTATAAGGGTACTTTTTTCATTTACAAATAAAACATCGACAAGTATAAACATCGATGTTAAAAAAACATCGACTCAAGTACATCGATGTTTTTTGTAAAACATCGATGTTTTAAAAACATCGACGTTGCATCCCTTCCCGACAATCGATGGAGGTGAAAATAAAGGCTCAGATGGATTTGCTAATCTGTGAGTGAAACTAGCAGTGGTAGGATCACCCCTCTGCAACGTGAAAGCGCAGCGACCAAGACAAACCGGGAGAAACAAAATTCGTTTGTAATACGCATGCGCAATATCGAAGAGACATGTTTTTTGTCTCTGTCTCCGTTGGTGTGAAGCCACGATTAGTGTGCGGTCAATTCTGTATGCCTCGCGTTTTCTCTCCGCGTGCCAAAGATCAGAGTCCAGTTGAAGCGTGACCCAAGATGGCTGCTGCATTAGGAGAACTCCTTGCCTCGTCATCACGGAAGGATCAATAGCTCCTTCGGAATATATTGCTTGTCCAGCGTCCCACATTATAGCGGGTGCTTAGAAGGCCCGCGTATACTTATCTAAGTAAAGAATAAGTATTTGAGCTGCGGGGGGAAACGCGCCTGAATCCCTGGGGTGGAGGAAGCACGCGATGGTGAAGAGAAGTGAAGCAAGGGGGCGAAATTTCCACTCGTATTTCTTACTTATCCGGCACAGGTGAGTTTTTCCATCCGCAAACGGCCGCCGATATATTTTACGTTTTCTTTTGGGGAAGGCAGAAATGGTGTCGTAAACACCATTGCCGCTTGAGAAAGGGGAATTAACGGAAGACGGACGGACTGACTTCCTCTTCAGCTCCTGTGACGGACGATCGTCATTCAATTGAGTGGTTCGGAGCAGACTTACAAAAATGTGGCTCAAAGTAAAAATGGTTTTAAACTTTCGTCATTATCAACCATACGGCATTTTCAATTGCCTAACACACACATTAATTGTTTAATTAATCAAACATTAATTGTTCTTAATTATTAGTACACAGATTTGTATTTCGTCGGCTTTCAAGTGTTTCTGTTTTGGTTGATAGATATTTCAAAAAACGTCACACTGGAGCAACACAAGGGGCTATTGGTGACCTGGATCCATCCCGAAGGGAAAAGATCCGAGGACAACACTACGACATTTTGAACCACGGTCAGATGACGGGGCCACACCTAGGCGGGCACCCAACTCTGTATAGGTGTGTGTGATGAAGAGGCTTATTCAAAGTATAAATAAATGCTGAAGTTAGGGGACTTCCAAAACAAACTTTTGCAGAAGTTAATAACTAAGACGTTGTCTCATTATCTGAGAGTGGTTCAAAATGACGATGTGTCTTCGGATCTTTCGCTTCGGGTCTCATACTGGACGCATTCACTTACACTTGGTCGCAATTATTAGTTAAAAGTAGTTAATGGTAGTTTAATTAATTGACAGTTAATAGTAGTTAATGGTAATTTAATTAATAAATGCCACTATGTCACTAATACATATACACTCGGATTTAATTTAATTTCACTCTTACGTCACACCTTCCGCCAACTGGCGCGATTCGGTATTTCCTCTCCAAAGAAATAACATTTATGTTTGACAACGAACGTCGAAATGACAACCAAATAGAAATAGTCTGGGCTCAAAACTGTTTTCGCCGGATGTCCGGCAACCCGCTCCCGGGACAACGGCAGCGTCAGGGGGTCTTCGAACACTCCCCCGGCGTTGTCGTGGGTCCCGGGGTCAGTGGAGTTTCGATCGGCCCCCGCACGAGGAGGCAGTTTTGCAATTTTTAATCACGTGACAACTCACGTCACAGTGACTTATAGTGAACCATTTTCTGGTGAACTTCGCTTTTCGATTATTCGAAGGTAACCTAAACGATGGGTAGTAGTACATTGTCAAAATTTGTCCGGCATTTCTTTGAAGCATTGAATTTAGTTTGTTCTTCACATCTTCAGTCCACATCAAACAGTGAGTGAAGAGTGCACTTAGCCAGAACATATTTGTTGTGACGCCTGAGCCTTCGTATGCTAGTACAAAGTACTTTCGTTAGTTCTGTTTGTATATCTTTTGTTCCTTATGTGTAGTGTTTTTGTATTAAGTTTTAACTTTATGCTTTTTACTTCTAGTACGAATTCTGTGACCCTCTCCCACGTGTGTGTGTGACAGTTCACGAGATCGCCCTCTGGCGGAACTTAATCGAACCAGTGTTTGGATCTGTTCAGTCAAGTAGACGCCCTGAAGAAGTTGGCGTTTCGAAGGAGGTGGTACACGTGTACTGTCGTTGCTTCTGTTTGCATTTGTGTTTAAGAATCCTGTATTTGTTCTCTGTGGGATTTTGCATTTGATTTTACCTTTGATGTTAATTTTCCTTCTGGTGGGTCTGCATCAAACCTGTTATTGTGATCATGTGCATTCTTCTGTTTGGCGCTTACCTTCGCTGAAATTAACAGCAGACGTAAACAGTCTCGGAGCTTTTAGTAAGCGAGAATATATTTGCTTCCTTCTGTTTGTATTATGTCCGGTATTTCAGGTTCAGTTGGAAGAACATAGGATTAGCAACCGGAAGGTAGCGAAACTCGGTCCAACCAAAGACCGCCGTGTACACGGGGTCTGGTGCACGTTCAGTCTGTCGTGGGCTTCAAATGTCCGCACATTGGCATGGTGAGGAAGTTTGTGGAGTGAGGTTCTAACTCAAATATTGACCTTGTCATCTGAGGCAAGATTTAACGTGCACCGTCCTCAGTGTACACGACGGTCTTTAGTTGGACGGAATTTCAAACTTGCACCCTTTCATTTCTTAATCCGTTACTCAGCCAGCTGGGCTACCAGGGTCCTCTTAGATTTGAATAGTATTTGTATCTAAACATATTGACTTAAACGTGTAGAAAACACTAGGTCCAATTTAGCTTAAGCTGCTGCTGTGCAAGGTATTTTAATTTCAAGTAACGGATTTCATACTTCATTAAACTCCACATTCTTAACACTTAGGTTTTACAAGACTGTTTTGTTTTTATAGAATAGAGAAGTGGAGATATAGTCATTTCAATTGATCTTGACGACTGGTTTTTGTTTTGCCGTTTGCACGAGAAAAGCGATAACAAAAAATATACGATGTATTTCTGAATGAAGTAGGGCGGAAGGAGGGGGGGGGGATGATTTCAATATTTGTCTGGAATTCTTGATCTACGATAACTTGAAAGTAAAACTTTCTAGAGATTTCAGGGTTGTGGTGTAATGAAAATTTTGAAAACTTCATGTTTTCATCAACGTTATTTCCAATATCTCATGAGAAGCAATGGTACCTGTCTTTTACTTCAGGCTTATTTAGGGGACTTTGTGCAAAATTCCAGGCAAAAGTTTTCGTAAACTTTCATTTTTTTTTTTACTTAAATTTTTGGATTTTTCACAATTTTCTGAAGTTAGCTGTAGTCATTTTTATGATGTTTTCATAGGTTTTTTTTTTTTATCCTAAAAAAAGAAATTAAATATCATGATTTGTATGAATATTATTCTAAAAAAGGACTCGATTTAGTCATACCGTTAGTAGTATTTCGGTTATATGCAATATTTCGATAGGTCTCAAACTGATTCCTCTTTACAGATTTCGCTGGAATTCACCGACTTAGGATGATCACGAAACTTCTCGATCAGAAGAGACTTGGAAGGAAAGTCGTTGGAGCCACTTCCGAGAAATGTTGGTAGCCCAGTTGGAAGTGTGGATGCAACATCGATGTTCAAAATTAAAACATCGATGTTTATAATACATCGTCAAAAAAACATCGATGTTTTTCAACTTCAGTGTATTTAAACTTTTTCCCCATATCTTAAAACTGGCAACTATTGATACGACATCGACAACAAAACATCGATGTATTTTATAAAACATCAATGTTTTGAAAACATCGACATCGATGTCGCATCCCTACTTTTCAGACCCTTTACCCTTGGTCACTTTGGTCTAAAAGTATGTTCAATTTGCTGATTATGAAAATTATGGTACTTGTTATTGCTTAAATTTTTACAACGGCACTTTATTCATTTCAAAATAAAACATCGACAAGTATAAACATGGACCCCAATACATCGATGCTTTTTAAAATCATCGACATCGATGTCGCATCCCTAGTTGGAAGGGTAATGAATAAGCAACTGAAGTGATGCCAGTTCGAAACTAGGTCCAACTAAAAACCGTCGTGTACAGTATACAAGGGGAGTGGTGCACATCAAATCTGTAATTGTCTCGAAAGTCCCCATGTTGGCGTAGTGTGGAAGTTTGGAGAGTGGGATGCCTTCACATCATCTGATCCGTGGTTTAAAATTACTGGACATGGTCCCTTTGGATTGACCGTTGGCTGATGTGTTGTTAAAGTGCGATGTCAATTAACTACCTACCTTTCTGTTGACACATTTTAAGCGAATGTCCTGACTTTAATGAAATTAGAGCTCAACAACTCTGGTGCTTGTAATCCTTGCGTGACTCATCTATATTAAGTGATCCTCGTCATCTGAACGTGGTTCAAAATGACGTTGTCCTTGGATCTTTCCCTCGGTGGTTGTTTCCGGACCCCCAATAACCCGTCGTGTTGCTTCAGTTTGACGTTAATTAAAAATACCATACCTACCTCATCCAAATCTGTTTTTATTTTTATCAGACCATAGCCACTGTGGCCTGCATGGCGTTGCCCGTGTGATCCCTTGTCGCTAACCCCCGGTAACCATTTGTAGCCTATTGGATAACAGCCATCACGTTGCCAAATGTGTCCAAATTCGAATTGCGAACAGATCCAATGGGCGTGACGTCACAATCTCTTGCGAAAATATAAATGTTCAATTGAAAAATTATTTATTAAAAGAAAATCAAATGCATTAGGTATCTATCTGGTGTAAAATTTTCCGCAGATTTCAAAACCGTTGAAGTTTTTACTCTATCTTTTACAATTTAGGAGATAGAAAAAATAACTACATAACTCCTGTTCAAACTTTTTATTTGTTTTGTTCTTCGGCTGAAAGCGTTCAAACGGAAACAGGAAAAAAATTAATTTGGAATCTCAAATCTTTAAGCTGTTGCCATTCTAAAAAAACAATAATCATTAAAATGTCATTAAATTAATTTTAAAATATTCAAGATTGAATTTTTAAATTCGGCTTTAAATTCGTAGAAAAATTGCAAATAAATTCGGATATTGCCGAATCTTATTACTGTAAGTGCCATAGATTCGTCAGAAACGTGAACATAACAAGCAAACACTTCCTCTTATAATCGTAGAGATAGGTTTTATGATTTTACCTAAATTTTGTTTTAAAATGTGTTTTGTATTATTTTATCTGAGTTAAATTTTTATGATTGGTTTGAAATTTAACGGATAAGTTTGACGATAAAACGATTTAATGATAAAATTGATTTAATTACCCATAATTTGGGGCAGTTTGGCGAAATCTGGCCTTACACCATGAAAATTCAATCAATCCATGTTTCTAAGATCGTTTAAGGTTGCTTGAGCAACTAACTTGCAAGATAATGATGAGTCACTGGACTCACATATAACTGCAGCACTGGACTCACATATAACATAAAGAAATAGCGGTTTGGGAAATGCCAAACTTCTGTCATTTGTTGTTGCATTGTAACGCTATCTCTATATTAAAAAAAGTTACCGCCACCGCTGTCGCAGGATTGAACTGCTGTTTTGCTCGATTCTTAGACAGTTTTCCGAGAAAGTACGGATCAGAAAGATACGACATTAACATGGTTTGTTCTTCATCGTGTTCCCTGGACAATTGTGGAGATCTTTTTACGATGCGTGTATTAGTTTAGGGTTTATTAAGTGTCAAAGTTGAAAAAGCGAAAGTTCTTCTGAGAGTGAGCAAAACGCATACAAATTTTTAGTCTTCAGCAGTGAGTTTTTTTTTTTTTTTAAGTACCTCTCAACGTAAATTTTTGCAGCAGAAGTAAGTTTTTTTAGAAATTTCAATTTGGTTCCTGATAATATTTTTGTGAAATTCGAGAAAAATCGGAACATTTTTGTTATTTTTTTTAATTGACATATCTACAGCTTAATACTATTATTTTTTAAATTTGAGAACATCACTGAATACCTTCGATTGTACTCTTTCTTATAGTACAATTCTTTTTGAAATTGTTTTATAAAGTTGATGACACAAATTTCGTATTTTTTAGATAGCGTAGCATGTTCCTAACGAAAATGAGCAATTTTGAGTATCGGGATTGCCAGATACAAAATCTTTTGTTGCAATAATTGCCATAAAAACGATTTCTTTTTATTTGGCGAGGAAAAAGGCTCGCTTTTTTCACTCTGTTCTCAGACGGTTTACCGAGAAAGTATAGTTCATAAAGATAGGAGATTAACACGGTTTATTTAAAATTGTACATGTAACAAGATGCAGAAGGATTTTTACTCATGCGTATATTAGTTTAAGCTGCATTTAGTGTTAAAGTAAAAAAATGGGAAATCACATGCGAAAGGAGTCTTGGTTTGTTTTGCAAACCAAACGGGATTGCGTAGTTATCCCCGGGGGGCGAAGCCCTCGCTGTGACGTCATGCACCGGAAAATCAAATCAGGATTTACGAATTATTCAGATAGTTTCGCTGTCCAGGAGATTCACTCTGCGAAAAGAATATTGGTTTGCAAAGCAAACCAAATGGGATATGTGAATGGAGTGTTGGTTTGCGAGAGTAATCGAGCAGGGGTGGTGCCCCCTAGTGTTATAAATAAAGTTAAGCAATGCATAAAGTAGACTTAGCGTATTGTGTTGCTCTTATACGACGTTAGTGAAGAAAATATCAACTCATTGAAGTACACAATAATTTTAAGGATTCTTAACGCAGGTAGTTAAAGAACGTCGCAACGAAGGGCTATGGAAAATGGTCCGGAGATCAACCCGAAGGTTCAAGTACATTACGTAATTTTGAACTACGTTCAGATAACAAGGTCAACATCAGGGCAGGCACATTCCTGTCAAACTTCCACACTACGCCAATAAAATGACGTTTAAGGCCACGACAGATTGAACGTACACCAACCTCGTGTACACGAAGATTTTTGGCTGGTTCAATTTTCGAACTCACAACCCTCTGCTTGTTAATCCACTTCTCTTCCAACTGAGCTACCCATGGTTCAAAATGACGTGGTGTTGTCTTCGTGTCTTTCCCTTTGAGATGGATTTTAGAACGTTATGTTACTTCAGTGCGACGTTATTAAATATCTACTCACCTACCGACCAACTGGGCTACCACAGCTCTTATAGATTCTTAACTTTCGTCACTTGATATATTTTGGTGGTGAATTTAAGACTTTGAAACTTCATGTAATTCCTCCACTCAAGTTGTGTATTGAACATACACAGAATGCAGCTGTGAAGTGTTTTATGTATCATTAAATACTGTGTTTTGATTCATTGTGGCTTTGTTTCTGAATAAAAAGGTGCAAAAAATCCTGTTTTGCTTACATGTATGCATTGTTAATCCAAGCGAATTTCTAAATACATCTGCGACGAATGCTTTAGAAATTTAATTAAGGTACATTCGCTAAATCTTCAGTATAAATGTTTTCAATTTAATTCCGGTTTAATAAACATTGACTTTAGAGGTGTATAAAAGTAGTAATTCAATGTGGAAACCTTTTGTTACACATTTTGCCCTTTTAGACTATAACACGAAATTAACTAAAAAGTCATGAAAATTTTCCATGATTCCAATTGAGTCACATTTTTTAGTGAAAGAATTTAAAAAAGGAGAAATAATAGTTCAATTAGTGAAGGAATCGGTACTAGGGATGCGACGTCGTATCACTAGTTGCTAAACCAGTTTTAAGAAATAGGGTAATTGGTAATTTTTTAGTTAACGTCGTACTAGAGCAGCACAACGGGCTATTGACGACGGTCCGGGATCAATCCCTTAAAGGAGAGATGCGAGGACAACACCTCGTAATTTTGAACCACGGTCTGAACAGGCACCCCACTCTCCAAACTTCCACATCAACCCAACAAGGGTTGTCCTCGGATCATTACCTTAAGGATGGATCCAAGTCTTCATTAGCCCTTCGTATTGCTCCAGTGTGACGTTAATTAAAATATCTATCTACCAAAACAGAAATACGCGTGTAACTACACTTGAAAGGCGACGTTATACAAATCTTGCAAAATAGTAATAATTACAAACAATAAATGTTTGATTAATGAGACAATTAAAATCTGTGAAACCAATTGAAAATGCCATGGGGTTGATAATATCCAAAATCGACACACATTGGTTTCATGTGAAAGAAAGTTTTAAACCATTTTAATTTGAGCCCCATTTTGAACACTTTTTCCGTCTCCTCTGTAGCCGACCAATCAATGTGGTGGCAAAGGTGTTAGCCTCGGAAGGTTCCTGGTTCGAATTCGGGTCAGTGCATGATGAATGGTAAGCGTATGGTGCTCAGGCGGTTGGTGCACCTTAAATCTGCCGTGGCTGAAAGTCATCACGTTGGGTGGGTGTGAAAGTTTGTAGAGCGGGGTGCCAGCTCAGGTGTCTGACCGTGGTTCAAAATTACGAAGTGTTGTCCTCGGATCTTTCCCTCAGGGATTAATCCTGTACCTTCGACCGTCCGAAATCTACAGCTGATCTGGCGACATTCTTGCAGCAGGAATGGACACAAATACGCATAGCTGTGTATCAAAAACCTTGTTGAAAGTATGCCCAGAAAGGTTGCTAGTGTAATTGCAGCATGTGAAAGGGGGGAGGGCATCCCCTTTTTAAAGCATGTATTCTTTCCCTTATACCATCACATCTTGCTGTACTGTCCATTATTGTTGGGTAGCGTATATTTATGATTATATATAACATTTATAGATAAATGACAACCTAATATAATGTTTGTGTAGTCATTATTCGTGTTTAGAAAAACTAAAAGCTATTCACACAGCTCAAGTTCAACAGGGACGCGTACTATATTCTGGGTTTTCAAATATAATAATGATCTTGTCTTGCTAAAATGTTCTTTCTTTTTAAAAACAAAATAAATTTTAAAATTGTGTGTGTGATAATAATTTCTATTCAGACCTCTTTCATATCGAAATAAAAATTTAATTCACTTTAAACTTCGCTCTTTGATTCCGTACACCAGGACGTAAATACGAATGGAAGAACAAGTATCACTGAGTCCCGACGGCGCAGTCGGCAGCGCCACAGCCTCGCGTTCGGAAGGTGCCCGGTTCGATCCCACTCGACGCATTCACATACACTCGGTCGCAATTGTATTTAGTTAAAAGTGGTTATTGGTGATTTAATTAAATAACGTCACTCTCGAGTAATACAGTGTGCTATTCATATACTCGGATTTAATATAATTTCTCTCTTACGGTCACACCTTCCGCTAACGGGCACGATTCGAAATCTCCGTTCGAAAGAGACAACTAAATAACGACAAAAAAGAAATAGTCTGGGCTCAAAACTGTCTTCTCCGGATGTCCGACAACCCGCTCCTAAGACAACGGCAGCGTCGGGGGGTCTTCGAACATTCCCCCGGCGTTGTCGTGGGTCTCGGGGTCAGTGGAGGTTCGATCGGCCCCGTACGAGTAGGCAGTTTTGCAATTTTTTATCCTGTGACAACACGCTTAACAGGGACCTCTGGTGGAGCTTCTTCGAACCATTTCGTGGATAACTTAGCTTTTCGAAGGTACAGAATCAAAGGATAGAAGTATGTTGTCAAACTTTGTCCGGAAATCCTTTGACGTTGGGTTGGTGTGGAAGTTTGGAGAGTGGGGTGCCAGCTCAGGTGTTGCTTCGTCATCTGACCAGGGTTCAAAATTACGAGTCCTCGGATCTTTCCCTTAAGGGTTTTACCCCAGACCGTCGTCAATAGCCCGTTGTGTTGCTCGACGTTAACTAAAATTACCGACTGTAATGATTTCTCTAGGTAGCGTTAGCAGATAAGGAATCTACAGAGAACAGTTTAGCTTAATTGACATAATATTTATTTACAGATTCTTGACTATAATGGTAAATTATATACAAGTCTCTGAACCGCACGTAGGCCTATATAAATTAGATGCGACAGGTTGTCTCAACTCAATTCTAACAGATGATTGCAATTCTAATCTAACAGCAGAAAAGTCTCTACACCGAAGAACGGTTCTAGAGTAGTTCTATCGCAATTTTATCTCGGGAGGAGATAACTTCAGCACAGGATCTCACTATAGACGTCTGGTGACGGTCTACACCGGGAACTCTACGACGTTCCTTCTTAAGTTAGAAAAGTATCACGTACTTATAGATGTTCAGCCTCTCAAGGATTCTGAGTAAGGCGTCCTCTCAGGGCGAGGTCAGGCCGAACTCCAAAAACAAAACTCCCTAAAGAGAAGAATTTGTCGACCGTTCACAGGTCTCTGAGTTAAGACGCACCTCGAGACGAGATCGATCAAGTCAGAAACTGATTTTTACTCCTTCCGATTCCTCATCTCGTATTTTAGCGCACTCCGGCCCCCGGGGGGGCGCTAAAAGGGTCCTGGTTGACGTGGTGTTGTCCTCGGAACTTTCTCTTCAGGGGTTGATCCCTCACCGTGACCAATAGATGTTGGGTTCCTCCACTGTGACGTTAATTAAAAATACCAAATACTGTTAGCCGACAAAACGGTCTGGTGGTTAAGGTAATGGTAATGGTAATTTTAATTAACGTCGTACTAGAGCAACACAACGGGCTATTGACGACGGTCTGGGATAAAACCCTTAAGGGAAAGATCCGAGGACTCGTAATTTTGAACCCTGGTCAGATGACGAAGCAACACCTGAGCTGGCACCCCACTCTCCAAACTTCCACACCAACCCAACGTCAAAGGATTTCCGGACAAAGTTTGACAACATACTTCTATCCTTTGATTCTGTACCTTCGAAAAGCTAAGTTATCCACGAAATGGTTCGAAGAAGCTCCACCAGAGGTCCCTGTTAAGCGTGTTGTCACAGGATAAAAAATTGCAAAACTGCCTACTCGTACGGGGCCGATCGAACCTCCACTGACCCCGAGACCCACGACAACGCCGGGGGAATGTTCGAAGACCCCCCGACGCTGCCGTTGTCTTAGGAGCGGGTTGTCGGACATCCGGAGAAGACAGTTTTGAGCCCAGACTATTTCTTTTTTGTCGTTATTTAGTTGTCTCTTTCGAACGGAGATTTCGAATCGTGCCCGTTAGCGGAAGGTGTGACCGTAAGAGAGAAATTATATTAAATCCGAGTATATGAATAGCACACTGTATTACTCGAGAGTGACGTTATTTAATTAAATCACCAATAACCACTTTTAACTAAATACAATTGCGACCGAGTGTATGTGAATGCGTCGAGTGGGATCGAACCGGGCACCTTCCGAACGCGAGGCTGTGGCGCTGCCGACTGCGCCGTCGGGACTCAGTGATACTTGTTCTTCCATTCGTATTTACGTCCTGGTGTACGGAATCAAAGAGCGAAGTTTAAAGTGAATTAAATTTTTATTTCGATATGAAAGAGGTCTGAATAGAAATTATTATCACACACACAATTTTAAAATTTATTTTGTTTTTAAAAAGAAAGAACATTTTAGCAAGACAAGATCATTATTATATTTGAAAACCCAGAATATAGTACGCGTCCCTGTTGAACTTGAGCTGTGTGAATAGCTTTTAGTTTTTCTAAACACGAATAATGACTACACAAACATTATATTAGGTTGTCATTTATCTATAAATGTTATATATAATCATAAATATACGCTACCCAACAATAATGGACAGTACAGCAAGATGTGATGGTATAAGGGAAAGAATACATGCTTTAAAAAGGGGATGCCCTCCCCCCTTTCACATGCTGCAATTACACTAGCAACCTTTCTGGGCATACTTTCAACAAGGTTTTTGATACACAGCTATGCGTATTTGTGTCCATTCCTGCTGCAAGAATGTCGCCAGATCAGCTGTAGATTTCGGACGGTCGAAGGTACAGGATTAATCCCTGAGGGAAAGATCCGAGGACAACACTTCGTAATTTTGAACCACGGTCAGACACCTGAGCTGGCACCCCGCTCTACAAACTTTCACACCCACCCAACGTGATGACTTTCAGCCACGGCAGATTTAAGGTGCACCAACCGCCTGAGCACCATACGCTTACCATTCATCATGCACTGACCCGAATTCGAACCAGGAACCTTCCGAGGCTAACACCTTTGCCACCACATTGATTGGTCGGCTACAGAGGAGACGGAAAAAGTGTTCAAAATGGGGCTCAAATTAAAATGGTTTAAAACTTTCTTTCACATGAAACCAATGTGTGTCGATTTTGGATATTATCAACCCCATGGCATTTTCAATTGGTTTCACAGATTTTAATTGTCTCATTAATCAAACATTTATTGTTTGTAATTATTACTATTTTGCAAGATTTGTATAACGTCGCCTTTCAAGTGTAGTTACACGCGTATTTCTGTTTTGGTAGATAGATATTTTAATTAACGTCACACTGGAGCAATACGAAGGGCTAATGAAGACTTGGATCCATCCTTAAGGTAATGATCCGAGGACAACCCTTGTTGGGTTGATGTGGAAGTTTGGAGAGTGGGGTGCCTGTTCAGACCGTGGTTCAAAATTACGAGGTGTTGTCCTCGCATCTCTCCTTTAAGGGATTGATCCCGGACCGTCGTCAATAGCCCGTTGTGTTGCTCTAGTACTACGTTAGTTTAAAAAAAAATTACCAATTACCACAAGTCAAGGGTCGCGGTGGCCGGTTGGCAGAACCGGAGGGTTGCGATTTCGAATCCAACAAACACCGTCGTGTACAATAGGGCTGGTGCACGTTAAATTTGTCGGGGCCTCAAGTGTCCTCACGTTGGCATGGTGTGGAAGTTTGAAGTGTGGGATGCCTGCTGAGGTGTGAAATCGTCATGTGACCGGGGTTAAAAATTACGTGGAGTTGTCCTCGATTCTTCCCCTTGGGGACTGATCCCGGGCCGTCCTGTTGCTACAGTACGAGGTTAATTAAATACCCTACATACCCACAGGTCAAAATCTTCGCAGTGTCATGTGGTCACTTCTCTGACCCATGTGACACTTGTACGTCTGTTTTCCCCATAGTACGAAAGTACGAGGAGTGATAAGCACAATACTAAACAATAGCGTGAAACACATAACTTCAAAATACAGAGTGGAGGGGGGGGGATTTACTCTGTATGCTTTACTCACGAGTCGTCTCCAGATGAAATCAATGAAATACAGGGTTTGTCCGTAAAGTAATGAGAATGGCCACAGCGCGGCGTTGAAGTCACCAGCAGCGCACTCCCTGGTGACAGGATTCGTGGGGAGGGGGGTTAAGCTAAACAATGCACCGGGCTGCAGTCGCCTTCAAGTACTGACGCTGTGAGGATCACGCGTGACGCAAAAACTATTTTCGAGTGTTTGTCACGGCAGAAAACGGCTAAAATGGAGCGTTCGCTGGAGCAGCGCTGCACGATTAAATTTTGCCCCTTTGTTAAGTAGGCTTACAAAGACGCCCTGTCAAGGGCTCAGGTTCAGAGCGTTCAAGAACGGACGGGAGACCCTTGAAGACATGGGACGATCTGGACGCCCTTCAACGGGTGGGTTGGACGAAAATGTGGTCAAAGTGGGTGGTTCACAAAGAATTTGTTCCTCCAGAACGACCATCAACGCCGTTTTCTGCAAAGAAGTCCTTGCGCGCCTGCACAGAGCCGTCAAACGGAAACGACCCGGAGATTTGCGATCTCTGGAAGCTCCAGCCCACACCGCCTTCGTTGTGATTGCTTTGCTTACGTGGCCCCCGGATAGGGGTTGCAACCTTGCCGCAGTCGCCGTACAACCCCGATGTGTGCCCGGCAGACCTTTTCCTGTTCCCAAAGCTCAAGAGAGGCCTTGAAAGGTCATCGCTTCGAAGATGTTCCTGCCATCCAACGAGCTGTAACAGAGTATCTGAAAGAGGTTGCGTCCTTCAGCTGTCTTCCAGGGAGCCTTTGCAGCCTGGGGCCTGCGTTGGCAGCGGTGTATCGACGCCCAAGGAGACTATTTTGAAGATTTTTAACAATATGTACCGATCGGATCAACAAATTATTTTCACCAGACCCAGTCTTATTACTTTAAGGACAAACCCTATAAAACCGGCTTTTTTGCAAAGAACAGTTAATGAACACACTCACCAATCTAAAGATCGCCACATTCTGGAATAGAAAAACTCACACCTTGAAAATGTTCACTTGTGTGTTTTACTTGCGAGTTGACGAATTGGAACATCATCCAACGTAGTGTACCGCTCTAAACGCAACTGATCTGATCAAACCGACATAAAGAAGACATATTCAATAATTCCCTAATTGGAGAACACAATACCCCTTTCAAGTGATCAACTGTCCTTAACCAACCCTGGAAGTACTATTACAGCACTCCAATTGACATTACATCTGTCATAAATTTATGGGCACTTGAAATTAACCCTCTTCATCTTACGTTACACTGACATTACGGTCTCATAAATCTCAAGCCCCTTGAGAACACTCGAAATTCCATCGTCATCTGGTTTTCAGTTGAAAGTGACCTGAAACACGCTAAAATTTTCCACAGAGACCATTGAAACCTGAGAGCGAGAACATGCTCGTTTACCTCTGCCGAACCCTTCTTGTCTCACAATATCCGTAACCTTGCTGTAAATATCTCCTAAGCTGTAGGATGTTAGAATAAATGTTGGTGAAACCCAAAGATCTTTTACGCTACCATTCCATTTCTGTCACCACACCAGTTCATCCGGTACAATAGGTTCACTTGTAAGTTGAAACGGATCAAAGTTTCATCAGAAGACACTGCAATTTAAAGGAATGGAATTGGCTCCAAGTCGAAGGTTGCTAGGGTAGTTGGCAAACTCACTGAACCATTTCAGATTGAAAGGTATGGTTTGGTTTGTCATTTTTATCTTTGGGATCCTTCAGTTGAAAGTTCAGTTGGTGTGGAGAATTGAGGTGACCAGCTCAGATGTTGCACCGTCATCTGACAGTGGTTTAAATTACGTGTCCTCGGATCTTTCCTACAGAGATCCTGCACCGTCGTTAATAGCCCGTTGTGTTGCTTTAGTACGACCTTAAATTACCTACAATTGAAACAATTTTGTCTTGAATTTCTGAGACACTTCCACGATCTAAAACGGTCAAGTGGTTAAATCATTACAGAAAGTAACTCTAGTGTCATTCTCATGTTTGCTTATGGTTTGTTTAGAAGCAGAAAAGCTGTGAAATTCTCTGTTGCGAAGCTGTCTGATGATAACCCTGATATTGGTATTTTTAATTAACGTCATACTGGAGTAACACAAAGGGCTATTGACGATGGTCCGGGATCAATCCTCTAAGGTAAAGATACGAGTACACCACCACGTAATTTTGAACCACGATCAGATGCCGTGGACTCACCTGAGCTGGCACCAAGCTCTGCAAATTTCCACACCACAACAACGTAAATATATTTGAGGTCACGACAGAGTTAACATGCACCAGCCCCCTTTGTAGACGACGGTCTTTGGTTGCATTCGCAACCTTTCTGTTGCTCCTCATCTAACCGGTATTATAACCCTGTGATTCATTCGAATGATCTCCAATGCTGCAAAGGTCATTCGGTGAAATCTGTGTTTTGGGTGCAAAGAAAGGACTTTTCTTAGAATGCTAGTCCGTTGGGAAACGAAAAGGAAAAAAAATACTTTTCTTTCCCATTTCTTTAAACGACCGTAAAAAGAAACAGATGTAAGGACTTCTTTCTTTTATGCTGGGGCCACGGTAGGAAAAATAAAAATAAAATCTTGTTTTCATTGGAATTGAATTCGCTGGGGCTGACTTCTCTGCCGACAAAAAGTGATTTCCTAACACGATTTTTCTCCATTTTTTTGCTCGCGCTTTATCAAAAGAGCGATTCTTCTTTTTATCTCGCTGCAGTCAGTCGTTCGATCCAAATCTTTTCTAGAGCCTCAATTGACGCCGGATTCAGTCTGTAACCTGTGTCCTGTTGATCTATTTCCTTTCGTACAATGTTAGTAGAGGAAACGTCCAAAAAAATCGACGGGAGGAGTTGTCGATAAAAATGGATGGATGTGAAGAACATACCTAGAAAAACAAACGATAAAATTTCAGAGCAATTGAATGATTTATTTGAGAGTTTGACAAAGGGGGAAAGTCAATACCACCTCTGGTATGGATGCGGCATCCTTCGTGACTGAAAAAGTTCCCGGATGGTGTCCTAAGGAATTGCCAACTCTCAGGCGGTCAACGTTCCGGTTGCAATCGCCTTCCGTCCCAAATTTGCTCTATGGGAGAGAGATTAGGAGAACTAGATGGCCAAGGAAGTGTTGGGAAAGCTCAAAAACAATTCATAGCTACACGTGCCGTGTCATATTGTTGAAAATTAAGTCTGGGGTGTCGCGAAAGGAACGGTAATACAACCGGAATATTGTAGAACAGGGGTTAACAACCTTATAGTAACTGCGTATCACTTGAAATGTTTAGAAATTTTTGGCGTACCACCAGTCCTATATTTTTTTAGAAACATATATCTAATGTCAGAAAAGTGCCCAATGGCTTGTTTTATTTTAATTAAAATACTAAGAAAGCTTCATATTTTAGGATTAATGCACGTGTATTTCGTATGAATGATGTTTTAATAAAGGAAAAATAAAACGATTATTGAAAATTACAGTTTTATTTTTTACTCACAGGTCTAATAACAAATAATTTTAAATAATTAGTACAAACTAAGCAAACAAAGATTAACCAAATCAAAAATCAATTTTTAGTGCGAAACTTGTTGTTTGTCTTTTATTAAATATCATAGCAGGAGCAATGGAGCTTAACTTCACTCTTAAGTCCTCTTCAACACTTAGTCTGTTTCTATATTTATTTTTTATATACAAAAATATTCTGAAAAACCACTCTCACACAAGTAATTAATAACAAATGGCATAAGGAATAGCATAACGTGGTTGTACATACTAAAAAATCGAATTAACTTCGTAGAATATTTGGGTCGCTCGTATCATCCTTACGTACCACTAATGGTACGCGTACCAACGGTTGAGAATCCCTGTTGCAGAATGTCTTGTAGGGTCAGGCGGGGTAATTGTAAACAAGCTATACAAGCGCCCACGTGGGATTCCGAGAAACTAAAAAGTTGTGAAATATGAAAGCTGGCAACACTGAGGATGCAATGTGGTGATCTCACAGCTGATAGCAATATGTTTAGTTGAAAAGTTTGGGTTTTAAAGTTTTTGTGTGCTGCATTTTCTGCTGCCCTCCGTAATATATTGAAAGGTATGTTGTTCCAATTCTTTACTACGGTCAGTTATGTTTCTATCGAACAGAAAATCATTGATTTTTGCTTTTGGGAACTTTAATGCACCTACAGTTGAATGTTTACAATTACCCCATATTTTCAAGGGACGAGGTAATTGTAAACATAACTTTGCCAATAGTTTCGTTCAATTTGGATGGAAAACCAATAAGTTGTCCTGTGTAATTTTGTATTGAATGGTATTTAGTACGTTTGAATTGCGTTTTATTGCATTTTTCTAGTTCTTGGGGAGCAGGAAGACTGATTTACTAAAACTTCACACATATGGTAAAGTTCTTACAACTGATCAAGTACTGTCACGCTTGAAGGGGGCAGAAGAAAAAAAGAACAAAAGGAAGCCTGGTGAGAAGATAGTGAAAGAGCAAGAAGTATGCAAGAAACCAAGAAAGAAGGAAATGGAAAGGAAAGCAGAACTCGAAGACAGCGAGGATGAGGAACTATTGAAAGAATTGACTAATATTGACGGTGAAGAGTTTGAAGTTCTTCAATCATTCAAGCAAAATATTGAAGACTAGCTTGTAGGGGAAGTTAAATATTTTGGAGCCATTCATGGAAGACATTGAAACGACTACGTTTCTACTTGTAGATGTTGAGGGAGAGGAGAGAAAGAAAACCCATTTTTCGTATGTATGAAGGTTGGATGTTGCTTCAGAAGAGGAGTTTTAGATCACTGGACTCAAGTGCATCAACTAAATTCGTTGTGGTTGAAAAGGTCATATAAAAGCAATTTTACAGTGTGTATTGAAATGATAGATCCGCCAGTAAAAACGAAAGTTATGTTGGGAAAAAGTTCTATTGTGTACAAAGTACTATTTCATAAACTACATTAGTTCATACAATGAAAAAATAATGCAAAAATAATATACAAATCATAGGAATTATAAGGAAAACAAAACTTATGTGAAACAGCTGTTTCAAAAAGACAGGTCCACTGAACCAAACATCAAATTAGTGTTCAATTATTAAGATATTTTTCCACTATTTTTCAGAATGAGCTCATAAATCCTATTCGGCAGGGTTTCTACAAGTTTTTGCAAAGAGTTTGTCTCGATTTTTGCCTATTCGGAGGAAATAGCTTTTTTCAAGTATGTAGTACAGTTGTTCTGCCCTCCGCCTGCATACATTGCTCTTGCGAGTATGCCCCACATGTTTTCTACCGAATTCAGGTCGAGGCAGCAAGGTGGCCAATCGATTATATGTACACCATTATCCTGAAACCATTCAAAAGTGGACTTTGCAGCATGCACAGGAGCATTGTTCTGTTGGAACATGAAGAAAGGGCCTTCAATGTGCTCTGATTGTGGAATGAAATATTGTTCAAGCAGCTATTGATAGCCTGTAGCCTTCAAACGATTGTCTACAAATGCTATATCAATTTTTCTTGCACGTCTGAATCCGGCCCGTACCATAACGGAACCACCACCAGCTTGCCTCTTCGAGACTAACTCTCTATCGTTACGCAGATCGTGCCAGTAATATTGACAGCCATCTGGACCATCCAGGTTGAATCACTTTTCTTTGTGCTTCTTAGTCAATTTCGCGGAGTCGCTTTCCTCTTAAGTAAACTAAATTGCCGATCTTCTTTACCACTCTATGGACAGTAGGTTTTGATATTGGAGGGTTTTGTTGTGTGGCCAAAGTGGATAAGCTCGTATTTCCAGATTTTAACTCCTTTACGATAGTCCTTCTTTGTCGGGTTGTCACTTTTGATGACCGCCCGGATGATTTTTTATTGCCATGTCACAAAATATTATTTACAACATTACGCGATCTGTTTAAAAGTTTAGCTATTTCTCTGTTCGATTTTTCACACTTCTTAAATGCATCAATTCTCCCCTGCTCAATCAGCGAAAGACTTCAACGACGACCCATTTCGTTTGATTACAACGTGATATTCAAATCTGTTTAAATACTCCACAGCAGCCAGCGTAATCCTGCAATAAGACCAAACTATGGTATTTATGCAAATTTTGTGGAAATAAACGTTTTGGTGTAAAGATTTATAAAAGGGACCTATCTTTTTAAACGGTCTCAAAATAAAAATTTGCATAAAATAAAAATGAATAATTTATTTTTAACAAATTTCTTCCTAAATAGTCATAACGATTATTGTTTTCTTATCTCTACCAAAAAAATGATTCTTATTCTCAATTAAATGTCGAAACTTTAGGTGGACCTATCATTTTGATACACACTGTATCTACTCCAACCTGTAGCAAAGAAGGCCGTAAAGAAATTTTCCAATTTGAGGGCACTGTTAATGTGTAAGTAAAATGTTTGTTTTTCGTCCAAGTTTGTATTTTTTAATTTTCCAATATTTTGTTTTTTACACTAAATACATTCTTTGTTCAGTAAATGTTCGAATTATTTATTCTTACTAGGGGGCTCCGCCCCCTGCTCGCTTACGCTCGCAAACCAACACTCCTGTCACAGATACCATTTGGTTTGCTTCGCAAACCAACATTACTTTCACAGAGTGAAACTATCTGAATAATTCGTATTATGCTGATTTCACTTTCCGGTTCATGACGTCACAGCGAGGGCTTCGCTGCGTCTCGCTTACGCTCGCCGACCCCGGGGATTGCTACGCAATCCGTTTGGTTTGCTTTCTCAAACCAATACTTCTTTCGCAAGTGATTTAACTTTGTTTTGCTTTAACACTTAATGCACCCTAAACTAATAGCCGCATCAGTAAAAAATCTTCTGCATCTTGTTCCCTGTACAATTTTAAGTAAACGTTGTTAATATCCAAACTTTACGATCTGTACTTTGTCGGTAAACTGTCTTGAGAACAGAGGAAAAAAAGCGAGCCTTTTTCCTCGCCAAATAAAAAGAAATCGTTTTTATGGCAATTGTTGTTACGATAAATTTGATATCTGGCAAACCCGATAGTCAAAAGTGCAACCCACTACTGCTTTCGGAAGAAGCTATGCGAACTGAAAAATACGAAATTTGTGTCACCAACTTTTGATTGCATCGAATTTATTTATGAACCAATTTTAAAAATAATTGTACCTTAAGAAAGAGTATATTCTGAGGTATACTGCAATATTTTTAAAATTAAAAACTAACAGTAATACTCTACAGATATGACCATTTTAGTTTTGTATCGGAAGTTACGATCTGAAAGTTCCGAAAATTGTATGACCAACTTTTAATTGCATCGATTTTATTTATTAACCAATTTGAAAAATAATTGTACCATAAGAAAGAGTGTAATGTAATGTATTCAGTGATGTTTTCAAATTTAAAAAATAATGGCTTTTGCCGTAGACAAAACGGTTTTAGCAATAAGTAGCGAAAATATCCAAAGATTCCGAATTTTGTATGACGAACTTTTGATCGCATCCAATTTAATTATTAACCGATTTCAAAAATAATAGTACCGTAAGAAAGAGTATATTCTGAGGTATACTGCTATATTTTAAAAATTAAAAACTAATAGTAATTAGATATAGATACGGCAGTTTTTAAAAAAAGTAACAAAAATGTCCCGATTTTTCCTGAATTTCAAAAAAATATTATCAAGAACCAAATTTAAATTTAAAAAAAAACTCGACGAGCTGCAAAAATTTACGTTGAGAGGTACTCTTAAAAAAAACTCACGACTGAAGACTGAAAATTTGAATGTGTTTTGCTCACTCGCGGAAGAAATTTCACTTCTTCAACTTTAACACTTAATAAAACCTAAACTAATAGCCGCATCGGAAAAAAATCTTAATAATTATCCAGGGAATACGATGAAGAACAAAGCATGTTAATTTCATTTTTTTCCGATCAGTACTTTCTCGGGAAACCGTCTAAGAATCGAGCTAAACAACACAGTTTTCAATCCTGCGGCGGCGGTAACATTTTTTTAATATAGAGAGATGTATTCCTGGAAGTTCACCTCATGGTCAATACAACTTTCAAGTGTTACTATATTTTGCTGGGGTAAGAAGTGGGAGTATTTGGTAAATGTAAATATCAAATCGGGATTATTGTAAACATGGTATTAGAAGGGCAAAAATACCATTAGAGTGCCATGACTACAGCACATGCTGTCACTTATTCAATATTCAATCTCACGAGGAAAATCGTTGTTTACACTTACCCTTACTTTCAGGGGTAATTGTAAACACGTGGGGTAATTGTAAACAGCCGAGTACGGTGTTAAATTTCTTTTCTGGAATCTTCGTACTAATTAAATATCAAAGCAGAATAGTGACACGTTGGTTTAGTAGAGTTAACAATGTTTAATTACTTTATCAAGAGTTTGAAAGTAGGATTGAAAATGAACTGACAAATTCGGTTTATAATTACCCCGTCTTACCCTATCCATTTCTGAAAGCCATGGTGGTCCAGAAAACCAAACATCACCGCTCACTAGAGCCACACATGCCCACAACAGGGCATAAGGGTCTGGGTTGCCATCTTCTTTGATAGCCCCTTTGGTAATCAGTTCTGGCATACTTACAGCACAGCGGCATGTGGTAGTCGGGGAGCTGATGACGAATTTTGGGAAGGTATTTTAGGCACTGTGAAACTGTAAAATAGTAGTATATCAACGGAAGTTGAATAGGGAGTCGACAGTCTGGAAAGGCGTTTGGGATTATTTTGCTACTGCGCAACATATGACATTTGCAAAAAATTAATCTCATCGAGTATCCTTTAGGCACTAAGAAATTTTTTAAATCTCTTATTTTAGCATTTATAGAATCCTGAAATAAAAATCCCAGACGGTTTTAAAGTATTACCCGACTGCTCTGAACTTGTATTATAATAAACGCAAAAAATATTCTTTAGGCACTCTGAAATTTGTATAGCATGTTTATTAATTATTATCGAAATATGTGCAAAAAACCTTTAAATAACTTCCCGACGCAAATAAAGATTTTACATCAGGTATGGGCAACCTTAGGAAAGTTGCGGGCTAAACCTTAGGATATTAACGAAGTCGCGGGCCGTAGAAAATAGGTAGTTGTGAAAAAGTAATAATGATAAGGTTTATTTTATTTTAAATATTTATAAAGTAGAATGGTAAAGTTATATGAACAGAATAATATCGTATTGTTTAAGTATTTACATACAATCACCAGAAATTAATGAGAAATTTGAGCTTGAACTTGACAAACAAAATATTCAATGTTGGGATCAAACCCACTAATACACAGGCGCAGAGTGTTTTCCAAATTTTAATCTGTCAGCCTCGTTCGATACTTCGATTTAATAGTTTTCATCATGGAAAAAATAACTGTTCACATTTAAAGTGCTTCCAAATGCGCAAATCATTTTTCTTGCAAATGCTCTCTGCTGTGGGTACTTCTATTCGGCAAGGTATCTTCTGTAGAAATCCCTTAACTCCACGTCTTCAAATTTTGACATCAAATGTATGTATTCCTGAAGCTCGATCAACTCCATTTGTAGGAGCCTTCTCTACGTCACTTTTCATTGGAGTAGCAAAAAGGTTAAAGCAGCTATCCATGTATTCAAAGTCGGAAAATCTATTAAAAAATTGCTCTGACAGTGATTTTAGTTTTCTTGAGAATATTGAGTGGAATCAATATTTTCGTGACTAAATAGTGTTATAAAATGATACCAGCTTCCAGATCGCATATGTGTTTCCCACATGCGAATTTTGTTTTGGAACGCTTTCACATGGCTGTACCAACTGTTCGTTTACCAACTGACCTTGTTTTTGAAGCTTCAAATTCAACTCGTTTAAGTGACCCGTGATGTCAACTAGAAATGCTATATCACATAACCATTTCTGACCACTGACTTCGAGCAATGATTTTTCTTTGATTTCCATAAAATCGGCTATTTCCTGTCTAAGATCGTAAAATATTTTTAGCATTTTGCCTTTGCTTAACCACCTTACTTTGCAAAAATATGTCACATCATCATGTACCGAAGAAAGGACATCCAAAAATGTTTTGAACTGGCTATGGTTAAGCTCGGGGGATCGAATAATATTGATTGTCTTTATTATCACATCCATAACGTTCTGCAATCGGATGGACTTACAACACAAGTTTTGTTGGTGGATAATGCAATGTAGGATTATTAAATTGTCTTTTTGCACATTCAAGTCAATTGCTTTTTCTTTCAAAATTTCGATGAAACCGTTTCGTGAACCGACCCTAGAAGGTGCATCATCTGTGCAAACCCCAATTAATTTGCACCACTGCAAACCATACTCTTCAATAGCACTTTTAACCTCATGAAAAATATCTTCTCCAGTAGTGGTTCCTTTTAGAATTCAGAAATACGAGTATTGATGATTTGTATCAGTGTTGTTTTAATAATAATATCCGCTAGTAAGGAATGGAATCGAGAAGTGTAAGGCCGTTTCTCGGATACAATCAATAACGAAATTTATAATTATTATTCCCGATTATCCGTGGAATTGAGTGGAGTGATGTGTCGCTGATAGCTTGTCCGGCGACTTTAAAAACTCGTTTTGATTTAACTTGTTCAAGAAAACAGGCTCAGCCATCTCATATATCCAATACTAATGTTATTAGTAATAATAACTATATAAGGTAGTATTGGAAATACCTTCTTTTACATTTTTATATTGAGGTGTGCCGCAAATAATTCAAGATATTTTTAGTGTGCGTCAACTAAAAATGGTTGAGAAATACTGACCCACGTAGTTCAGGTTTTTGTCCCCCCTCTCACTCTCTTGTTGGCAAAAACCGTGAATATTTACTTTTTTTCGAGCGCAATTTAAAAACATTTCGCGGGCCGGATCAAAATCCGGGGAGGGCCGGGGGTTGGCCATATATGTTTTACATGAATGCGCCAAAAAAAAATCTTATTGGTAGATATGAGTACGAGAGAAAAGTTATCGGCTGCGCCGGCACCTGCCGGGGCCCTGGCTCGCTGAACTTCTTGAAAGCTGTAAACTTATATTTTCGACTTCATTACTCTCCGATGCTTCATCGTCTGTAAGCTCATCCTCAATATACGCCTCTCCGTCTTCATCGATATTTTATTCGTTGTATGTAAAAAAAAAAGTTAATTTTCATTTGCGCACAATAAATAATGAAATTTCACTGAATAAAAATTATCGATATTTACCTGTATTATTTTCTGTTTCAATTTATACTTTTAAAGCATCTAAAACAGAAGGCGGCTTACAATCTCTTTCTAACCAGTAAAATTCATATTTTTCATCTTGCAAATCCCATCCATGTCTTAATGGCGATATGCTACTTGGAAACCGTAAATGTGCATTTCGCCAAATGCTTGTTATGTATTGAGTGCGTAAGAGTTGTTGGTGTAACTCAGCTTTACACGGAGTTAAATTTGATGCATCGTAGTTTTCAAAAAGTTTTTGAACGGTTCATTAGCGTTATGAGCTTTATATGTTGAACAAAATTTATGGAATCTAGCAGTATTAATATCGATTAAATTTTTGAAGTCATAAATTTCACAGACAAATTTTTCTAATCCGAAAACGTTTCGTATCGCAAACCTGACACATGGGCTGCTCCAAGACGGTAAAAGCTTTTTGATAAACTCCGTTAGATTTTAATATGACTTATTCTTTCCTTTTTTGAAAAAAGAAGGGTTGTAATTGCAACCCGTAATGGCATGAAACCCAGGCAAGCTGGAACACACTGATGGTCCTAATTCAGTAGACAGTTGCGACATGTTAATAAACCTTTTTTTAGTTCCGTTGCCATACTCCATGACAACTGTCAGACTACAGATGATCCATATTGCCGAGCATTATATTTAAAAAATTTGTATCGCAAGATTTAATTAGGACGCTAGTGACAAAATCATTATTAATTTTACACACGTGATGTACAATTTTTGTGTCTGCTTCTTCGTGATCGTCACAAGACAATTCATCATTTTTTGCCATAATTACTGTGTCATTTTCAATCTGTAAGAGTAACACTGATCATAACTTAAATTAATAATTGTGTTACCAATAAATGGCGCCATTTCTGGTGTAGTCCAGTGGTTTATTAAAAATCTTACGAGAGCCTGCTTGAATTTAATGTTTTTTATCTTTACACTAAAATCTGTTGGAGGTACTTGCATTGGACCGGTAATTTTAAAATCCATGCTGTTGACTTCATTCCGTAGTGCACGTTCGTAATTTTTAATCGAAAAAATACTGGTCAAAAATTATGTCAACACGTGGTTCTTTGGTCGCTGTTAGAGTTTTCGTAGTTTTTTGGAAATGTTGCTGAATGTCGCTAGCATATCACGCATGGTATGTAAAAGATGGAAACCATCAACTATTACGATATCAAAATCTTTAGGTATGTTTTCAGGTTTGTGATTTTTTTCAAAAACTTCTACTATTGCTGATTTTTTGGTTTTGCAAATGGCCCCATAGAAATGGCATTGGAATCGGTATAATTGGATAACATAAAATCTTCTCAAAATCGACATTGTAATCCATTGATATATCCAGCATACTTCCAAACAAATCCCGTTGCATCCGTATTTCTTGTACATTATAACCACTTTTATTCCTTTTTTTTACAGTTTCAGCAGAAATATTCATAACGCGTACTCTTGTAAATGGATTTTTCAAATCACTCCCAATAAAAAAAAAATTCCACGTTTTCTGAAGCTGCTTTTCCATTAGAAATATTGAAAAGTAAACTTCATTTGATCGAACAAATCCATAAACTTTGAAAATCCGCCAATAAATGTTTTTAACGATTTAGTATCTCTCTTGGTATTATGCTCTTCAAAATCGGATGTTACGTCATGTTTCTTTTGTAGGCCGGTAGTTTCATACGTAAATGATATAACACAGTAAATCGGATTTCTTGGCTCTTACACCAACGTTGACGAGCTGAGATGGAATTTGTAAAATTTATGACACAGACTAATCTCTTTGCAGCTTCAGCATTGTTTGTTCCAGATTCAATTCGATTGTCTGTCTTGAAAAAGATTTATCAGTTCTCTGGATTCCGAAATATTCTTTTTCCATAACTTCTGCAATTTCAGGATGAGTTTCTTCAATTTTCATTAATTTGTCGTGATATTTAACCAACCAATGAGCATAATTCGGCTGGTTAAAAAAAATAGATTAGACATTTTTGGCAAGTTGTATTTAAATAGTGCAAAATTTCCTGTTCTGATTCTACGGCTTAACATGTGATAATAGTTAATAAGTATATAAGTCAAAGTAAGTAGTATATAGTAAGTAGTATATAAGTCATATAAAATTGTGCTGTTTTTATAAAGGATCCATTCAGAGAGGCTTCTCTATGTGCAAGATAAGAGGTCATAAGCACCGACATATCTTGGTTTTTCAATACAGTCGTGAAAGACAATCTACTCTTATTAAATTGCAAAAGTTTCGAACGTAACTCGTCCCCAATTATGAATCCTCCTTTTTCGAGAAATAATTTAAAGTTCATAATTTCTAACCCCAGTGCCATTAATGGGTGCAATCTTTTACATCTATTGGAATGTTTTCCCTTGAGGAATGATTCAACATATCCACTAGCTAACAACTCACAATCAACAGCAACATTCATTAATCCGCAACCACCAATAAATTTACCAATAGCTTTGAAATAAGCAAACATAAAAATGAACGCTCCTAAATGAATAAATAAATTGTCGTACAATGGTTCCTGTATTGATTGAATTTGCATCGCAACTTTGGCAATAGCTAAATCAAATGTCACATTTATACTAGGTTCTCCAAGTTCTTGGATAATTTTTTGACTTTCTTTCATCGTTTTCATAATTACTTTCTTTAATGTTAGCTTTGTCACACGAAACATAAATTTTTAAGTTGAGAAAAGCAGTTGTATTATCGTCTAAATTGGTTTTATCTGAAGAAAGGTCCTCTGGATATATAAATTTCCAAATATTAGAAAAGTTACTATTATTAAATCATCAATATATCTATAGGCAAAATTTATTTGAAGGTAAAACAATTATTATCACTATAATAATTAATTATTACTATGTATACATGGTTATATACATGTGCATATGTTAATACTTAAAATGTTAACAACACAACTGTATTTAAAAAACCTCAAAAAACAATAAAACAATGAACTCAAAATAATTTTCAGCATGGTCACATTTGCGAGAAAAAAAATAAACTTCTCCAATATGCTTTGCAAGCAGCCTCAGCTACACACTAAACTCGAGTCATGTGGTTCCTCGTCAACCAATCACGGACCGGCGAGTCAGGGCATTGGCAGCTGCCGTCATCCAGCCGATACTTATGTAATATTTAAAAACTTTTTTTTCCACACGTTTTTACGCTGCATGTAAAGTACTAAAATCCAAATTCCTCTTACATGGGGTGTATAGTAAGTGAGTTATAACCGCAACATAAATGCAACTTTCTACATAAATGCAACTTTTTTGCATAAATGCAACCACCTGCAACTTTTTAAAGCTTAAAATTATTTCATATGAAATTACTATTTCATTTTTTGCCATCTGGACCAATCCTTCGATCGCGTCTGCATTGACGGATCAAGTCAAGTGGAGGCCACGAGCGGTAAAATTTTCGGGGCCCTCACTCTCAAGTTTGAAAAAAAAGTTTCAAGAAAATTCTCATTAAGTTAAAAACAAAAAAGAAAAGTAATCAAAATTTCCATACCACAGCCCATTAAATAAATTTATTTAAAAAAAAAATTATGAATTTCCGCGTCTGCTTTATTTCTTTCAAATTCGTCAATTATTTTGGAAGCGTCAATTCTGTTTACGATTCCTTGCTCTAAATACAGAATGGCCATATTAACTAATCTTTCTTCTCCCATAGAACTCCTTAAATAATTTTTTACGCGCTTTAAAACATGAAACTACCTATCTCCTGTTACATTAGGTAAGGGAATTGTTAAAAAAAAAATTCAATAATATTTCAGAATTCGGAAATGTGCAAAACATTTCTTTGGCGGCTCGATAGATGACTGGTGTGGTTTTTATGGTGTCCTCGTTTTCTTTAAGAAATATTAAAAAATGGTCAAATTCGTCTTAAAATGTACAAACACCAATGTAATTTTCCTTCAACTTCTTTATCGTGCTCTTTTTTTTTTCTACTGATAAATCCCAATAAAAAAAAATATTCGAAAAGGCTCCACAACTACTTCATACGTCTGAATTCTTTGAGATAATTCTGCCCTGGTGTTATGACATATGACATAAAAGGAATTAATTGACTATGAGATTTTCTCTTGTTGTAAATTCATGTCCGACTCCTTTGTTTTCATTAAAAAACATTTTTTTCTCATTTGTTGTCTGCGAGTTTGTCCATCTTTCACATTAAATGACAGCCCTGATAATTCAGTTGCCTCTTTTTCAACTTCTCTGAAAATATTGATAAAAATTTTTAATGACTTCAGGATAGATCCTTTCAATAGTTAACATTCCACTGATTGCAGTGATTTACTAGTAACATTTATTCTTTGTAACATAGTATTCCATATAACTGTCATTAGGGCGGTTTCATATTTGTCAATTTTTCTCAGAAGTGAAGTCGCCTCCAATACGGTAACTTTGTTTCTTCGGAATTACAAATTCCAATTAAAGCCTCATTTATCTGGGTGAAACCACATTTTGTAGTTAATACAGCATCTGGCTTTTGTTCACCATCTTATATTAGGAACTCTTTTCACTGCACATAAAGACGCACATTGTAAAGACACACACACACGCTGTCACAACTTTTCTCGAACCTTAATGAAAAGACATTTTAAGACCTCTGGGCCCCTTCGGTATTTCGGGGCCCTACGCGGCCGCTTAGTCCGCTTACCGCTTAGTCCGCTTACCGCTTAATCCGCCACCGCGGACCACTGCGTCTGTCTGATCGTGCGAACGCCGAAGTATTGCGGATCAAACAAGAAGTTCATGGAAAGAAGGTGTTCGTCCTAACAGACAAAAGTGAAATAAATGTTAGGAAGTAACTTTTAACACATCCGTTGGCACTATTAATAATCCAGAGGAAACTTGCGTAATCGACTGTAGAGTTTGCGAGGCGAGTGTCGATCATCAATATGTTGTTCGTCTTGTAGATGACGTTTTAAAATCTCTGAATGTGGAGCGAAAGGATTTTGTGCTTCTACTATCCGATACAGCACATTACATAACTGCGGCTGCCGCAGTTTTTCAATGTTAAAGAAATTACTGGCCAAGGATCGACCATTCAACGTTTTTCTGTATTTAAGAATGTATTATAATACTGTTGTACACGACTAAAATTGTCAATATGTTTTGAATTTTTTCATTTTTTTGCGAATAATTTATTTTAGAATTTATTGTATCAAAAATAAATGCAACTTTATTTCCATAAATGCAACTTTAGTTAATGATAATTTTCAAATTTTTACTGCAACAAAAAAGTTGCCCTAGTAATATTTTTATTTGCGTCGGGTTGTGATTTAAAACCGTCGTATTCGTTTGGCTTTTTGCATATATTTTCAATACTAATTAATAAACATGCTATAAAGTACCTAAAGAATATTATTTGCGTTTATTATAATACAAGTTCGGAGCAGTCGGGTTATACTTTAAAACCGTCAAAACAGTCTGGGATTTTTATTTCTATAAATGCTAAAATAAGAGATTAAAAAAATTTCTAAGTGCCTAAAAGATACTCGGTGAGATTAATTTTTTGCAAATGTCATATGCTGCGCAGTAGCGAAATAACCCCAAACGCCTTTCCCGACAGTCGATTCCCTATTCAACTACCATTGATGTACTGCTATTTTACAATTTCACAGCGCCTGAAATACCTTCCCCAAATTCGTCATCAGCTCCCCGACTACCACGTGCCACTGTGCTGTAAGTATGCCAGAACTGATTACCAAAGGGGCTATCAAAGAAGATGGCAACCCAGACCCTAATGCCCTGTTGTGGGCATGTGTGGCTCTAGTAAACGATGATGTTTGGTTTTCTGGACCACCGTGGCTTTCAGAAATGGATACCCGTGTGACAAGGCAAAAACAAGAGTTGACACTGACTTACATTGTGTTGAAAAAGAAAGGCGGAAGGTGTTGGTGACTCTCCAAACGAAAACTGAATCTTTTCAGCCGTTACTGAGTCTTGAAAATTATAGTGATTTGAACAAAGTTTTTAGAATCACCGTTAACGTCTTGCGATTTATTAAAAATTGTAGAGGTTCTCATGAAAAGAAGACGGGAGTTATTACTGCGAGTGAAATGGTTAACGCGGGAAAATATTGGATTCGAACTGTGCAGCAAGGTGAATTTGAAAAAGAATTCATTCAGCTCAAGAACAATGATTCAATTCATCCTAGCTCGAAATTGTATGCTTTGAATCCAATTTTGACAGCAGACGATTTAATAGCTATATGTAGGAGACTCCAGAAATTCAGAATTTGATATTCATCAAAAACACACGCTGATCATCCAATATAAAACTAAATTTACCGAACTTTTAATAACGATTGAACATAAGAACTTGTGTCATTCAGGTGTTTCTGACACTCTTAACCAATTAAGAGAACCTTTTTGGATTATTCGTGGCAGTCAAGCTGTGAAAGCTTGTTTCAATAAGTGTTTGAAGTGCAGGAGATTTAAAATGAAGTTGTGGCTCCATTACCTGCAAACAGGATAAATGAAACCAACTCCTTTGAAGTCGTTGGAATCGACTTTGGCGTTCCATTGTACTCAAAGGACCACGACAAAATTTACATCGCCTCGTTTACATGTGCGGTAACTCGAGCCATACACCTGGAGGTTGTGTCAAGCCTATGTACAGAACACTTTTTATTGGCATTTCGACGTTTTGTGTCTAGGAGAGGTGTGTGTCGAATTGTAAACTCAGACAATGCCATAACTCAAAAGTGCTGATATTGAACTGTAAAGACTGTACATGAACATTAATGAACCAGAAGTTCTTAATTATTTTGGAAAAAAGGGTATCATTTGGCAGTACATAGTTGAACGTGCTGCATGGTGGGGAGGAAACTGGGAGAGAATGGTTCGGATAACAAAAATTGCATTAAGGAAAATTTTACGAAGGGCATTAGTTACCTTTGAGGAATTGCAAATTATTTTATCTGAAATTGAAGCTATAATTAATTTGCTCCAATTAACATATGTTTACAAATAACTTAACCCATTAACGACCGTACTACTTTTCGCTTGAAGGAAATGAACAAAAATCATTTTTTAGACGTATTAGAGTCTAATTAAGACCAAAAAAAAAGTAACATGAAAAAAACATTTATTTGTATAAAAGATACAAAATGTTGCGAAAACGCAACGTCAGTCAAAACCGACTACTTTTGGGAAAGATGAAAATCTTTGAAGCACTTGCTATATAACGGCACATAACATTTTTTTACATACAGTTATTGTTGGGCAACTACAGTTTTTGCATCTTTTTCTTTGGTTTGTTGGATATTTCTCGATAATATGACTTTTGGGATCCTAGGCCACCACCATTTCTTTCCCTTTACTTGCACTCTATACATTGCAACGAAATTGTGAAGCAGGTCAACCCCACCCATATGTTTGTTGTAATGCCCGATGAGTTTAGGTTGCATTACAGATGCGGATTTCTTTATTTTCTTTAGTATCGCTTGGCCATTGAAGATGGATTGATTGTATCAAAGTTCGTGGCCATAGAGTAACAACAGAATTTTCGTTCCAACGAACTACTGCGAAACTATGCTCCTTATCAAAGACGAATTCATGTGTTCCACGTTGTTCTTTTTTCATTTTGATTACAGGTGTGATAGGACATTTTATTAATCTGTTGTCACGTATCATTCCAGTGGCATGAAACCATGACTTTTTCAATTTTGACGACAACATATGTGATATAAAAAGTTGTCAAAATATACATAGTGGTTTGAAGGAACTTCGACAACACTTAAAAGACGTTTCCACTTAAACCATATACGTCGTTTTATCTGCATATTTACCTGAGTATACAGGGTGGTCCCGAATTCATGGTACAAACTTTAATGGTAGGTACAGGACATTGTAACAATGATTTATTGTATAGGAATGTATAGTCGCAAGTGACGCGGTGAGGCGAAAACAGGGGAAATAACGGCCGAAAGGAAAAACAAAGATTTTATTGAAAGCGTTGTTGACAAGTGTCATGTTTACAGTAATTGTTCAAAATTGCGTCCACCAGTATCGATACATGCTTGACAGCGTCGGTGGAGCGATTGGCGTACATGATACTCCGCGCGATACATTCGTAACGCAGCTCTGCCGTTACCATTTGCACGGCCGTACATGTAATGCATGTCTGCTTTTTCTGCATACGTAAAGTCACCCATCGTCTACGGCAGCACAATTGTGAATGGCGCTTTTCCCTACTGCGATGCATCATGTTCAACAGCGGCTAGACATCTACTGCCCTCTACCGGCAATGATACCAACTGATCACTCCATTTCTCTTTCCTTTTATTTCCCCTGTTTACGCCTCACCGCGTCACTTGCGACTATACATTCCTATACAATAAATCATTGTTACAATGTCCTGTACCTACCATTAAAGTTTGTACCATGAATTCGGGACCACCCTGTATATAAAAATGATATAAGTACCCTTCAGAAGAACACAAACGCCAAACTTTACACCCGAAATGAACGGGTTTTACATTCAGAAACATTTTGCACGAATTCTACCGAAATAAGGTATCATTTCTTCATTGATAGAAAGATTTGATGAAAAAACACACGCCACTGCATGATATTGGAATTTAAGATGTTTACACACGGACGAACTTTTTCCATTTTATCAGTTTTATCCAATACAATGTTATCCGTAAATGCAAATTCTGTTTGATGGCAGTATGCATAGAACGTGTTAGTCCTGTACGTAGTAATGGACAACTGATATCTTCTGCAACTGAACAGTAAAGTCTCTCTTGAGGAAAACATACACATAGACAATGTAAAGAAGAAATCCTATAAAACGCTTCAAAATAGGAACAGAAAGAGGAAAAATTGTGAAGATTTTCTGTTGTGCATATTTTATACTTGAGTATAATATGTTCCAAAATAATCTGATTGTATAATTGTAAAAATACATCTACTGGATCTAGATCATGCGATTTTTGTATAAGTACTTCCTTTTGCTTTTTCTACTGTTTCTTTTTCAGCAGACATTAGTATGTATACGGGAGGCAAATTTCTCCAAGCAATATTTTTTTAGGTGATTTAGACAAATGTTTATCATTTTGTGATGAATGCGATACATTTTCAAGTTTTTTTGAAGAAAAAGTTCGATATCACCAGATATGTCTTTTGGTCACGGCTCCTAACATATCGTCATCAATGCGATTCCTCGTAGGTCAGTAAATCAGGAGGTTTTTTTTTTCGGGGGGGGGGGGTATCACTACGATATCTGCTTGACGTTGACAGTCTTCATCTGATGAAAATTCAGAAACATCTTCATGATCTAACTCATATATATTCTAAAGCTTCATTCACAGTTAAAAACCGTTTTCTTCGACATCCGTTATTATCGGACAAATGTTCATAAAGACACTGCTTTGGACTGACGTCGCGTTTTCGCAACATTTCAAAAAATGCATATTTATACAAACAAAGACAAAATAGTAACCTTATTTTTTATGCCATTTTGCAGACCTAGGTTTCTAAAACGTAAGCGTCTATTCATGAAGTCCTTTGAATTGTTCTGCCACATGTGAGATTTTTTCAAAATTAGAGTAAAAAAATCGCAAAAAAATGACAATTTTAGAAATTTATTTTATAAAATCTTGCATTGAGAGAAAAACAATTTTTTCCCCAGGAGACATCGAAGCTTTGTCTACAATATACAAAAAAATTATATAAAAAAAACGCAATACAGAATAAGAAAAAAATGTTTTCACTAATGTTACGAAAAAGCAACGTCAGTCGTTAATAGGTTAACGAACCATTCCCTCTCTCACTCCTAACTTTTTAACTAAAAGAAGATTAACTGCATTGCCGAATTGGTCAGGCAATGGAAATTTTGAATTTTTTAAGGGTAAAAAGGATTTAATTAAAAGATTCCTTTATCGGGAAAAATACTAAATAACATATGGAAAAGAGAATATCTTCTTCAGGTAAAAGGTGATAACTTCTATAAACATGTTAATGTGAAAATTGAATTTAATGTGAATGATGTAGTTTTAGTAGGTGATGACAAGCTTCCTAGACAACTTTGGAAGTTAGGAAGAATCATTGAAAGTCACAAAAGACGTGACGGTAAGGTAAGATCAGTCACAATGAAAACGTCTTCAAGCGTCATAAAAGGCCTATTCAACTATTATATAACTTGGAAATTGTATCAAATGAGTAAGTTCATTTAAATTGATTGTCGAAAGGTAAACATGTTTTAATTGTGATTGATATTGTTGTGTAGTGAGTTGTAGCACATTGTTTTCTTTAGTTGTGACAAATTTAATTTTGTTAAGGAAAAGGAGCATTAAAAATTTGTTAAAAAATTGCCGTAATTCATAGTGTAAATTTTAATAGTTACACTTAATAATTGAATTTGTTTATGATTATATAGTGCTTAGTTGGAAAGTTAATAAGAATTTTATTGTATTGTAATGTTTATTTGATGAATTACTTCATCGGGGCGGGAGGATATGGCAACTTAGCCACAGATCTTGTGTTAATCTCTATGAAAGGGAATTCAAAACGCGCATCATCCCTACCCGAGGGGGAATTCGCCAGATGGATTTGGAACGTGGTCGAAGGAAGACTACGTTGGAATGGACCTATCCATTCTCTTTGCTTCATTGTCATTGTGTTGGTGTCCTGTCTATGTTAATAAATAGATGTTAAAATAGAACTGGAATTGGATTTAAATTTGATTTGAACATGCAACCTTATGATGTACGAACTTTGGACTCGATGTAATAGTTATTACATCACAGTGGCGTACGTCTACTGTTGTCATCAGGACAGTTGGAAACGGAACTCGTCACGAAAGACTATATGTCCCCAGTCAGAGCCGTTCCAAGAGGATCGAGCCCGGCACCACTGTAATTCTACACCTTCTTGGTGGGTCGATTTTTTTTATATAGAGTGTATATCCTTTCGTACAATGCTTGTAGAGTAAATGCCCATGTTTTTATATAATCCGGGCCTGCACTAGAGGGGGACGTGTCTGATAGGTACAGGTGTCGATGGGTCCAGACAAAACTTTTTTTCTAAAATATATGAAACTCCCATTGTAGAATTAATAATTTAAAAAAATAGCTGCCAACTATAAGCATAACATGGTGTCAAAATTTTTATAAATATTAATTTCTTAAAAAATAGTAAATTTAGTTTGATAGTTAAAATGTTCATAGATTGTGTTTGGGTTTTTAAATAATAAAGGATGAAAAAACAATTTCCAAATTAATGCTTGTTGCAAGTATAACAAAAAACGTGAAACACCAATTTAACATCACAACTAATATTCACACAAACACTTACAAATCGATGATAATTCCAATAAATTTGATGAACTTTTTTCATTTCCGCTTGAAATTGTGTGTATAATCCAAATTTTGATAAAGTATTGAAATTATCAGAGCAAGCATCCAAGTTAATATGAAGACGGCCCCTTAGACAAATTTTACGTATTGATATTTGTAGAATACATTAATCCTCATCGATTGCAAACTTCCGTTTTGTTCGGCGATGTAAATTTTGCAATTGCGATCGGGTGAGTCGTTTTTTATTTTTGACGGCTGTACTTCGATTCTGTTAGCATATCGCTTTTTTATATTTCTTCTAAGAAATTATCATAAAACGCTAAAAATTGGTGTGTATATCGATTTGTAGTTTCATAAAAAGCATAAAAATGAATTTTGGGTAACGGGTTGAGATTCTCGCCATTAAAGGTGAGATTGTCGCCGTTTCAATATTACTACGAATGATCAGCCCAAAAAAAATTGCTTTTCGTGAGATCCTTAACATTCCATAAAAAAGTTATTTTTATCAGCATCTGACGATGATAACCCCCTTTCCAATCCCTTCACTCGTAAAATTCTACGCACCTTCTTAGTTGTAATTCGATCGCATAATTAACGACAACGCTACTCCGTCATTATTAATTTTATATATGTATAACCTCAAATTTCTTTTAAAACCCAAAAGAAAACGTACTTTCGTTTCTTTTGGATATCGGATTAATTTTGTAATAATTCACATAATTTGCCATATTTGTTTGCAACGTAACCAAATCGTAACTAGGGATGTGACATCGATGTCAAGTAACATTATAAAAATTTAAAAATAACCAAGTAGCATAATAATTGTTTTTAATGGCGGGTGTACCTACCTAATTATGCGTATAGTTAGTAGTAACTCTGTCAAATTATTGTAAAGATTATTTTCTTCTATATTATTCAATTTGAAAATAAAAGATTTGTTTATTGTTCTTATTATTTTTTGGCTTTGTTTTGACAGTTGAAAAATTTCTTAGTTATAAATTCATAAACCCGGGAAATTACAAACTAAATCTCTTCCTTCCCCGGCGAACATTAATGTTTGAGGTTTCTAAACCAGTTTTAAGAAATGGGGGGGGGCGGAGTTAAATACACTAATGTTTAAAATCAACGATATTTAAAAACACCGATGGCTTTTGGGCGATGTATTATAAACATCGACGTTTTAATTTTGAACATCGATATTTCAAAATATCGAAGTTTTGCTGTCAATGTCGCATTCCAAGTCGTAACTATTATCGTCACTTATTTTTACTACAAATAGCAATAAATATTTTAAATTTATCTTCGTGTCGTTTTAATATTGGAGATCCAAGCATGTCTGTGTTTCAATATCAGCTTTTAATGTTTTTAATCGACCTTAAATTAAAATACCTTTTTTTTCTTTATTTATATTTATCTGTCATTTTATTTAATGAATTAAAAAAGTAAGTATTTTTCTAACACCGCGATGAGAACTATTTATCTTTTTAATGTAGCATTAACAACCTATCGTCCACTTTCGCCGAGATAGGAATTTGCATTGTTCGCTAAGGTAGACGATCCGCAAACTTACTTATGCTGTCCAAAGTCTTTCTGGCCGTGATAGCTCTGTTGGCAAATAAAGCTTCGGTTTCCTAAAAAAGCGTAGCCGTGTTCTAGCGGCCGTAATGTAGCGGTGGGTGGCGTCACTAAAACGTTGTTTATACTAAAACATGGTGTTGACTTCATAGAGAGCGTTGTTTGTGAACGTAACGAATATGATCGGAGCCGCCATTTCCATGACTGTTGACATAGCGGTTTTAAACAGTTGGGGAAAGTTTTTCTCTTGTAGCGGCAAGATTTCATTTGCTGCGCCAAACGAATCGAGCGATGAGTAGCAAAATAAATAAACATTTTTGACTGCCACTGATTAATTCGTTTTTGTAAAATCGGGATCGTTAAACACAGAATGAAAATCTCAACGGATTTTAAATATGCGGAAAATTTAACACCAGATCGATACCTTAAATGTGATTTTCTTTAAATAAATAATTAATTATTTAATAAATAATTAAATAATCAAATGGTAAATAATTGAATAGTAAAACTGTTTTTGATATCGATCTGGCGTAGAAATTTACGCTGATTTGAAATCTGTTGAAATTTTTACTCTATCTTCAACGATCCCGAAGTTAGTAAGTTTGAACTAGAGAATAAAAAAACACTTTGTTTTGTTTCTCGAATAAAATAAACCACGACAGTCGTCTGTGTTGCCCATTCTCCATCGTATTCTGTCCGTCTAATATTAGTCTGTCAGCTCGACTAATATTTTTTTTCAATACAAGTTTAGCCGATAACACTATAAATTCAATTGAGGCGCGAGGCTTCTTAGTAAACAAACAATCGTACAGTGTTGCCAAAACGCGATAACAAATAACGTCTTTTTTGCGTGCCACGTAAGAGAATTATATAAAGAGATATAGATACCACTGCTTGACAGAGGCTGCAACATGACACGGAGAGTAGTCGTCCGCTGGAAGTAACATTCGTCCATTCCATAAAATTGCCAGAGCGTAGGAAAGACTTGATAGTACAAAATGTACATGTAGGTGTTGGCATTCAATTGACCAGGAGCAACATGCAAAGGTCCCAGGCCATACCACGAAAAACACCCCAAACAAGTAGTCGAATTTTGCGCCAATCCGCTGGCGTCCGGTTCATTATTGTAGGGTAGCGTGTATTTAGCTAGACAGAAAACTCCTCTCAATCCCAAAAACGAACCGCATAACGAATGAATTAAAATTATCAATGGAAGATATTTTGCAATTATTGAATGCTGTGATCACTTATGCGAAGTGAAATTTGCTTGGTTCGTCGCTGTATTGGAAGTTTTTGCTACGACTGTTGAAGAGGGTTGCGAAACGAGACGACTTCGTGCAGAGTTGATGCATGGCACCTCCAACCACCATACCACTCGTGTTTGTTAAGGCGTTCAGGTTTACCACTACTGGAATCGTTAAATGTATTCGAACCGACAGTGGGGGCTAAATCAAATAATTCGGTCTGGCAGCGAATGGGGTAAGTAACCTAGAAATATTATTGTTAGGTTCGTTATAACGATGCAAAGTTTAAATATTTAACATAGGATCGTGTAACGGCGATTCAGATTACACATTGGATTGCATTGGATCGGATGTTAAGGTTTTATAGCCAAATACGGACAAGCTGCGCCAAGCGGGAGATAAAACAACAAAAATTATGTGTATAAAAGTTTTGAAAGAAGGAGAGGCGTAATAAAGCGTAATAATTTTTCCAGAATAAAATTTTAAAATCATATTTAAAAATTGTATGAAAAAGTAAACAACGAAAGTACTGAGTTACTTACTGAGTTATAACGGGTACATTTTGAATTTTAAAAAAGTGGTCAAACGATTCTACAGTGTTTTGTTTATAAAAAGTTGAAGCTGCTTACACACAACTAAAACTCGTAAAATAGGCCAGTTTGACGTATGACACTTTTAGTGCCTTGCATCCCACTAACTATCAACGTTGTTGAAGTTGCATAAATAAATTTTTATTTTCTTTTGAAAAAAAAATTATAGAGAGCTCTTTCAACATCAAGATGTTAAAAATCACGAGTGAGAGTACACACTCGTTTTATACTCACAACAAATAAAACAAAATTCGGTTTACAGTTAGAATTTTACCTCAGTTCAGTTCAAACTTCCAAGAGTCACTTAAAGCAATATCGTTCAGCAAAAAAATGCTATGATTATTTAATCAACGGATACTACGAACTTGATGACACAGTAGATCTTGAAGACAACTTGTGGAACATACCGAACTCGGCCAAAAAGCTTGAAGAAATTGAGATAAGAATTCAAATTTTCTTATCCAATCTCGTCTGCAAAGAAAAATCAAGCGAAAATAATAATAATGCCGCCCAAGCGGTATAGGGAATAAAGCACTCTGCTCCCACGCTTTGGGTTCGTGGTCGATTCCCGACTAGGGCCACTGCCCTAGGGCTGGTTGTATGTGATGTCCGATGAAGAAGTCAGACTCCCTACCCAAAGTGGTTCCTCTATCAAAAAGTGGATAGCTGCACCCCCTATGTCTTTACCAGTGATCAATTTATGTGTTTGTAAAATAAAACCTGTATTCTTCTTCTGTGTCTGTCCTACTTCAAATCACTGGGCCTGATCTCGTGTTTCACAGTTCAGGAGACACACGTCAACAAGTGAAAATAATAAGGGACGAATTCAAATCCCCGATCTGCCTTTACCAACATTTTCTGGCAGATACGTAGAATATCAAACTTTCAAGGACCAATTCACCACTATAATTGATGAGAATAACTCTTTGAATGACACAAATTTGTGTTATCTAAGTTTGGCATTTAGGCTGATGCCAAATTAATTGAAAGTCCTCTAGATACATACGATTCGCTTTACAAGGCTCTTGATAATCGCTATGAAAATAAAATTGTTGATGCACTCATTACAAGCAAAATAATTTAGAAAAAATTATCAAGAGTTCTTCCCAATTGAGATGTCTTATAGATAATGTTAAACGTCGTTTTCGAACCCTTCATATTCTTAATTTTGAAATAAATAAATCTGATGCGTTCATATTAAATGCATTAACCCAAAAATTCGATCGTGAATCTAAAAAAGTTATTTGAAATGTCAATTAAGTCTACGGAAATACCCACCCTTGATGAGTTCCTGGACTTTCTCGAAGAACGAGTTAGAATTTCGGAGGGACTAAAAAATTATTCTGCAAGCGGGAAGCAAAACTTCGATTGCAGATCAAAATCGTTTGTAACAAAAAGCAAGAATAAAAACGCTAGGGTTTGACTGTCCATAAGCTGTACCTTTGCCCTAAATTCAAGGTCAAATCTCTATCGGAACGCATAAATTTCTCAAACACAAACAAAATCTGTTCCCGCGCTGCCTGAGTCATACAACTGAATACTTCTGTCGATCTAATTTCCAATGTGCAAAATGCTATTCCAAAAATAGACTCCTCACATTCTTCACTGTTGTGTGGCTTTGAAAGTGAGAATATAAAAACACCGAGTGAAAATTGTGAAACGTCTGACGTCACTAATTCTCTTCTTTTATCCGGAACTAAAAATCGTGGTTTGATCAATTCGTGTATAATATTTATTAGTGATCAAAAAGGAAAAATATATCATCTTCGCTGTACGTAAGATTCGGCGCCAGATCAATCTTTTCAGACAAAGAAAAAAAACAAATATTCTCGGATTAAAAAGAAAAATAATAAATATTCAAATTTCTGGTTTAAATAATTCTTGTTCTAACTTTTCGGATTTTGCTTTTGATGCAGTTTCTTTAATAAATTGTAAACTGTGGTTCAAAGGTCCTGATCTTTCAAATCTTTTATGAAAATTCTCCAACCAATTTAGTTGAAAAGCTTAGTGAGACATTTAAATGTGAATTTTAAAATAATTTTTCTTGTTTAATTTCTAATAGTAAATGCGGTTTCTTTGATAATGTTGCAAATATGTCTTGACGGCGCTTCCAAATTAACTTTGAAAGGATTTTTAACCGTCATGTGGCGAAGGCAAAAACAAGCATTCGGCGGAGAAACTGCCGAGAGGTCAAGCCAGACGCTGAGAGGTCACGCCGCGTATGAACTCAGACCGCTAGACCGCGACAGTTAATGAGCTGGCGGAGGGTCGAGGTGCTGAGTTTCGACCGAGATTGAGCGAAGGGTCTTTGTCGCGATGCCGAACAGACGAAACAGACAATGAAAACGGAAGGAGAAAAAATACATTTGGAATCTGTCAGCTCTTTAAACAGTTGTCATTCCAAAAAAAAACAATAATATTTAAATTCCAATAAATTATTTAAAAAATGTTTTAGGTTGAATTTTAAAATTCAGGCTGGACACAAAAATTGCAAAAACTTCGGACTACCCTTGTGCCAAATTTCATTATTGTAAGTGCAATAGATTCGTCAGGACATTGCGTAGTGGAGGTCTGGCACTTCATTTTATAATAGCAGAGATTTAGACGTGCAAAGTTCCCCAAGACCACTAATATAGACCATCTAAATACACATGGATGGACACATCAATTTTGACATTAATATGGGCAGATTACATCTTCACAACTTAGTTTTAATCGTCAACTATGTATAGCAAAAACACACAATGCTTACAAATAGACAACTTAAATAATAGTATCACTTTAAAATCCGAAAAAAAAAAAATTCTATGTTCCGAGATTCCCGACCCGTTTCTTAACGATGACCCCGGTGATTGATTGAACGTCGAACATGAGAACCAAAAGACGCCGTGTAAATAGAGCAAGCACAAACATTTGCTTTCTTTTGATGTACCGACAAAAAGCGGATCATTTTGCTAGTGCTCAAACTGTTCAATTCACCGTCTACACAAACCTGTCTCCGGGGTTAATCAATCATCCATGTTTAGCTCGGCTTCTCCGGTGTGGACGGGGCTTTAGCCTCTAGATCGGAAGGTTCCTGGTTCGAATCCGGGTCCGGGCATGAATATTTGTAAGCGTATGGTGTAGAAGCGGCTGGTGCACCTTAAATCTGTCGTGGCCGAAAAAGTCCTCACGTTGGGTTGACGCGGAAGTTTGGAGAATAAGGTGCCAGCTCAGGTGTTGCTTCGTCATCTGACCGTGGTTCAAAATTACGCGGTGTTGTCCTCGAATCTTTCCTTTGGGACTGATCCCGGACCGTCGTCAATAGCCCGTTGTGTTGCTCTAGTACGACGTTAACTAAAATTACCATTACCTCCCGGGTTATTTGCGTCCATTCGCACCTGGCAATGCAGAACAAGAACAAACTGATCGGAAGAAAATCTTCAGAACTAATCTCAACTCTAAAATGCTCGCTGCCTTGTGATTTTCCTCCTGCTCCACTTGAAATGCCTTTTATACATGTCCGCTCTTGGTAAAATTAAATGTTTTTAACTTATGCGGTCCACTTTTCTTCCCACTGACCACGCAACACTCGGATTTCCAAAAAAATGAACCTTGTTGCTTCATTTATTAGCTACTGGACAATGCGTGTCTAGCGTTGCTAGTGCCAGTTGCTTTTGTGGGTTTATTGGTTTGCTTTTCAAATCAATTGGGAATTCGTGGCTTATTGGATAACAGCCAACACAGATTCCCATTTGGTTTGCGAATTAACAGCCATAACAGAATCGCCCGTGGTAGTTCTTTTCGTGGGGATCACATTGGCCGTGGTTTTAGTTTGCTTCGCAAACCAAAAGATATAAATATTTAATTGATAAGTTACAAAAGAAAATCAAAAGTATGAGGTACCTATCTAGTGCAAAATGTTCCGCAGATTTCAAATCCGTTAAAATTTTTATTCTATCCTTAACGATCGCTGCGATAGAAAAAAGCACTGAAGAATGTCAGTGATAACTTTAATAACTTATTTTGCTTGACTCGAATCCGTTGTTCAGGAAATCAAAATGAATGAATCTCGAATGAAACGAAGGTCATTCGAATCTGTTCGCTCCCATTCAAGGAGAAAAAAACTTGGTATTGTTCCAAAGGCTGACGTCAATAGTGACGTGACGGAGAAAATCTAAATTTTGATGCTTCTTCATTTCCCGAAAATAGGAAGAACGGTGAAAAAAACTATTAAATTCATTTAAAAATGTTCTACATTGAATTTTAAAATTTCGCCGCGACCCAAAAATTGCAAAAATTTTGGACTACTTGTGTGCCAAATCCCATTACTGTAAGTGCCATAGATTCGTCAAGACTTAGCGGCCAAGAAACAAACAATTTTTATAGTCGAGAAAAAAGGCTTAGTGGGGGCTGGAAATCGTTTTTCAGAAAGGGGCACGCGTGGGTCTAAAGACCGTTTCTGTGATAGAAGTCATCCGCCTCCTCATCGAGTCCTCCATTCATTAGGGCCTTGATGAATGGTCCCGTCCGCGAGTGTCGACACTTGACGGAACGGACGACCTAATTGGCAGCGACACTCCTAATCGAATGAGTATAGCAGGAGCAACGGATACCACGCGCTCATGTTATTGTTGCGAGCAGAGACGGAATGTTATTCCAGTTGAAATAACAGCCCTATTTATTACAAAGAAGCAGAACGAACAACCGGGCTGGTGGTTAATGTCTTCGTCTCTAGATAGGAAGGTTCCTGGTATGAATCTGGGTCACTGCTTGGATGTTTGTAAGCATATGCTGTAGAGGCGGCTGGTGCACCTTAAATCTGCCGTGGGCGAAAGTCCTCGCGTTGGATTGGTGTTGAAGTTTGGATGGTGGGATGCCAGCTCAGGTGTTGCCTCGTCATCTGACCGTGGTTCAATATGGCGGTGGTCAAGAGGACGATTCCGGACCGTCATCAAAGGCAGTTGTGTTGCTCTAGTACGAAGTTTATTCAAAATTACAAAGAAACAATTAACAACTGTCATAGAAAATGTCAACAAGTATCGATAAATGCTATTGAAGCAGTGAATGGTGTGAAGCAGTGAAAGTGGAATTAAATTTCAAATTGAAAAATAGAGATTTATATGAACATTTGATAAAAATAAACTGGCAAAACTAAATAAAAATTACCTTGTGGTTAATTTAAGTGTTTAATGACTGCAATAGTTGGGATCAAATAACAATTTCTCTCACTGTTAGCAGTTAAAATGTTCAGTTATTTTAACTGCTTACAAAACTATTAATACCAACAGTTAATGATTATTATAAAGAGCAAAAACTATTCTGATTAAAGGAATTTAAAAATATTTCATCATCGTATAAAGTAAAATGTACACTCATGTCCATAAATTAAGGATAGTTTAGAATCATACCAAAATCGAACTCTAAAGTAAAAATTTCAGGCGTTGTACGGACTGTATTTCATCGTCTGCGAGACATACAATGTATTAACCATCATACCAACCATGTCATGATAAGTTTTTGTAAGGTCGATATTTTTTGTACTTGCTCCAGTGAGCAAAAATCGTAGTTTTTATGAATGGTATCATACTTGTACCATCTTTTTTGTTCTTTATCTTTTGTTTAATAAATGGACTTTTTGAATAAGTCGCGTTTGTTTTGTTTCTGAACCTTTATTTGCCGGAGCTGGCATTATCCTTAATTTATGGACATGAGTGTAGAAAAATGCATCGATGAAAATGGTAGGGTAGTATTTAAATAAAATCGTACTGATGAAGCATAGCGGGTTATTGGCAACGGTCCGGGATCGAACCCGAAGATATAGATTCGAGAGCAATACCACGAAATTCTGAACCACGGTCATACACTACCCTACAATAATGGACCGGACACCAGCAGATTTGCATAAAATCCGACTGCTTGTTTGGGGGTGTTTTTCGTGGTATGGCCTGGGACCTTTGCATGTTGTTCCTGGTCAATTGAACACCGACGCCTACATGAACATTTTGGACCATCAAGTTCTTCCTACGCTCTGGCAATTTTATGGAATGGACGAATGTTACTTCCAGGACGACAACGCTCCGTGTCACGTTGCGGCCTCTGTCAAGCAGTGGTATCGAGATATGGATGTTAAATGTCTTCTCTGACCTGCTCAGAGTCCCGACCTAAACCCCATAGAACATTTGGGGGCGCGTTAGAGCGACGCGTACGGACCAGGGAGCCACGTCCGAAATCGACAGCTGAGCTGGCAACATTTTTGCAGCCGGAATGGACACAAACGCCAATAGCTATGTATTTAAACTTTGTTGAAAGTATGCCCAGAAGGATTGCTAGTGTAATTGTAGCAGCACATGGGAGACCCTCCCCTATTAAAGCATGTATTATTTCCCTTATACCAGGGGTGGCCAACCTGTGGCGCATGCGCCAAGCTTGGTGCATTGTATGATTACAAGTAGCGCATTGCATTATTGTGCCTCCTTATTCTTTTGAAGTAGATAACTGAAAATATCTTCATATTTTCAACACCATAGTACTCTCAGTTCAATTCATAGAGCTTTCTTACTCCTCATTTCGTCGCAATTTTTTGAGTTTGCAATTTATATTCTGTGTGATACGACGTACTTGTGATCTGTTTGTTCTTTTTCAAGATTTTGTGTACTATGTAATGTTTTTTTTATACTTACATTATTATTCACTGTGCAAAAGAAGCGCAAAAAGTATGAGAGAAAAAGTTAATTTAACGAACAGAAAATGAGTTATTTACAGCAAGTCCATCAGCAAAATCGTTTTTTGCATTGTTTGTGAAACTACTTTTTTACGTAATAGAAGACATGGTCTTAATAAACTATATAAAACACAGCATTAGGCTAACATAGAATGAAAAATTAAACTTGTTTTAGGTCGGAGTTACGTAAAGAATATGTGACTAAAAAATTGCAGAAATCAGAAGACAAAATATTTTTGCCAATGTAAATTGTTAAGACGAGGCGATGACAGAAGCGTCCTATGAAATTGCTTTAGCATTGGCGGAAAAAAAAACCTATTCTGACGGAGAAGCTTTGTTTCCAAATATTTGCACGCCATCTTGGTTATAAAGGTATTGAAAACGAGGTCGTGAACATATTTGAAGCAATGAATTTGTCACTATGAATTTGTCATATTTGAAGCATTGAATGTCTATTACAATGAATTTGAAGAATTCTCTGTAATAGACATTGTTTTACATACAATATAGTTCAATAATTTTAAAATGCTAATTATGTCGATAAACATACTTTTATTAAAAAAGTTACTAAGGATAAGGCAAGACCATGAACGTAAGGTAAAAAAGGTGCTTCAATTGTATGGCGCATTTGAACTCGTATATGAGAAAAATTGGCGCATAGTATGTAAAAGGTTGGCCACACCTGCCTTATACCATCGGATCTTGCTGCCCGGTCCATTATTGTAGGGTAGTGTATAACGTTTTATGAAAATGGAATTTAAAATTGATGCGGTTTTTAAAAGGAAAGGGGTATTTGATAAAAGACGATGAACGAAAAGGGTAGGTTACCCTGGAGAAATGAATTATGAAGCCGAAAAAGTATTTTCAAACGGAAATGACAAGGATGGGGTGCTCCTATCGTAGTTAGCAGTTAAATATCTAATAATTATATTTAAAGGGGGTGGTACATTACAAATGCGGTAAAATATCTGATTAGTAGGTTGGTATTTCAATTAACGTCCTACTGGATCAATACAATGGGGAATTGGCTACCGTTTGGAGACCAATCCGCAGGGAAAGATCCAAGGACTACACCACGTAATTTTGAACCACGGTCCAATTACGATGTCACACCTAAGCTGCCACCCCACCTCTTTAAATTTCCACACCACGCCAATGTGAGGACATTTGAAGCTATGACAGATTTAACCTGCACCTGCCATTTATACGCGATGGGCTTTGGTTGGATTGAAACTCGCAACAATCCGATTGCTTTTCCTTTACTCCTTAAATCAGGCTATCGTAGGTCGACACATTTTCGGATTTCAAAGATAGTTTCGTGATTTCCCAACATTTTCTGACAATGACTTATATTCGAGAACTAGCCATTGCTTGACCAGCACGGCCTTGCCCGTGACAGTTGTTTTCGTGGGGTCATGTGTGACCACTGCTCGCTAACCCCCGATGATTGCTACGTTTACCCATTTGGTTTGCTTCGCAAACGAACTCCACGGGCAAGGCCTCGAAGTGGCTATCATCAGCAATGTAAAGCAAAACACCCTATAATTGGTAATCTTGGCATGGTTCCAAAGGCCTTAGGACGAAAGACGCTTGTGACGTCAGCGGTCGAAAATTGAAAAATTCCGTCCTTTCACAATGACGTCACATTCTGGAAAGAAGAACGAAAGGGATGAGAAAAATTAATAAATTAATTTTAAAATGTTCTAGATTAAATCTGAAAATTCGGGCCGGAAACAAAATTCGCAAAAAATTTGGACTACATGTGTGCCAAATTTACATTATTGTAAGTGCCATAGATTCGTTAGGACACTATGTACAGAGACACAGACAGATAAACACTTCCCTTTATAATAGTAGAGATCAGTGTGGGGAATGTACTAAAATTTCCATCCTACCTCAATCCCATTCACATCTTCAGAATACTCAAGCCTTAACATCCGATTCCTTCCGCACGTAATCGTTACAAAAAAATACGGAAAGATGGGCTCACTAAACCTTTAACACTCAATTCATCGACTTTTTTAAAAACCGATTCTTATCGAAACGAGTTAAATTACCTTTTTTTCCATTTTCATGAAGGTAACATAAAAATAAGTGCTTAAAATAATTTGCGTCTCCTCTTCATCATCAGTATTTGACGAGACGTTCTCATATTCACAATCTCTTACGAATAGCTCATCATCACACTCGAATAAGTCGTATTCACTTACAGAATGTTTTTCATCAATTTGAGAACCCTCTTTTCACTCATACTTTTTTTTATTTCTTCTAATAACTTCTGGACATTCTTGCCATTAAAAATAGTGAATAAACTAAAAATAAAATACGATACAATTTCTGGTTATAAACCATTTTTTCCGCTTCCTTTGAAATGGTACTTTCAACATTCGAAATTAAAAGGATAGTAAACCTTACAGTTGAAAATGAACTAAGAAATAACCATTGACATGTTCTTCAGTAAACTGCTACAGTCGCAATGATATTGAACCAAATATTCGAATAAAAAAAATGTAATATACAGGAGAAATACTCAAATTATTTTTAGAATGGAGACAGTGTTGCCATCTATACATTGCTGAGCAAAATAATAAATGTCACGATGCAACGAAGCATGAAACTCGTTGAAGTGGCGAATGTGCACAGTATTGCATATGGAATTACTTTAGGGTGGACAGTGTTGTAAAAACATTAAAAATATTAAACTGGTCAAATAACACATCATGGTAAAAATTACTTCATACGATGCAGAAAAAGGCGGATTATATACTTAATTAATTTTATAAAAATTTCAGCAAAAATCATAAAGTCAATTTTCGAAAAAGTAATAAAACTTAAAAAAGTAAATTTAATTCAAAATTTTAAAGAGGAGCATTTGACTCGGCTGGTAAATTTAGTGTTAAATAGTTGTTAAAATTTGCTGATATTGTGTTAATTTTATATTTATTGGGTCTTTATAGGTTCATTTAGTGATTGCAAAAAAAATACTTTCGAATCTGCATAGATATTTTGTTTTAAATTTACATAAGTTTATTCAAAAAGCTATCATCAAAGATAGGATTTGGGGATAAAAAGCTGTCAAGAACATATGGTAAAGCTAGTTATATTAGAAGAATTTCGTAAATTTCTAGTAAAATGTGTCTGAATTCATCAATGTGTGTGTGCGAGGTCTCAGAATATTAAAAAATGAAATCATGCTGATTTAATCTCAACCAGGAAAAAAAAATTCTGGAAAACACAACTCCGGGGAAGCAAAGTTCAGCCCCAAAATCTGGTTCGGCCAGAGATGCTTCTAAGAATATTTAAACATTATTTCGATAACAGTGAGAAAAGTTCTTGCTCGGAGAAATTTCGAACGCCAGAAATTTAAGAGAAACTCGTCCAAAGCATTTTAAAGAGGAAAGTAGTAAATATGTAGCAATACTTAATATCGTATTCATAAACTTGATGTCCAAATTATTTTTGTTCATCAATGGTGTCCAATTTCAAACACGAAAAGTGCGATTTCTGCATTCTTTTGTTCACTAGGCACAATATATGAAGGGCAATTTATGTGTAATTTTATGTATTATCCCCGAAAAAATATACATAATATAAAAAATCTTATTTCATTGGTTAGTTTAAAATTAAAATTATTAAAATTGTAGAATTTACAATTATATTTTAGTAAAAACGAAGCCTCTAATTGAATTAGGGTTTAATTTCGAAATTTGCATTTTATTTAATATAATACATTGCATTAAACACATACATTTGTATTTTTCACACACTTCATTTTGAAAAACGCACTTGAATTTTTTTATTTTTCATGCTCAATATTTTGTCCAAAATTTGGAGGAAAATAAAACTAAAACATAGCAATGAGTTATTTGTACTAAGCAATTTTCATTCAGTTCGATTAGACTGAGTGACTAATAGATGGCAGCACGATATGATTTATAAGAGTATGAAGAATTTGGTGCTGTCCTCTATGAACAGTATGATGAAATAACTTCTACGAATAATTAAATCTCTACAAGGGGCATAGTAATTTTCAAGCTAAAAATTGATAATTTTTAACCGTTGTTCTGGGTTAGATTCCGGATCGTCACCAACAGACCATTGTGTTCCTCCAGTGCGACGTTGATTAAATACCCCCACCCTGATAATTATAATATTATATTACCACGATAGAAGTTGGTAATAGTTTCTATGCCAAATAAATGGGAAATATACTAGGCCTTTGTTTAGAATTTAAAGAATATTGAAATGAATACCTCTTTTCACAGAATTAAATTAGATTGTACAAAGGGAACATAGTACAAAAAATCCTTTAAAGAAATCGATTTTTAAAAATTTTACTTTTATACAATAGAGGTCGATCTTCTGAGTCCAGTGATGTATGAGTTTTATAGTTTTAGACATTTAAAATGGCTTAAAAAAAGGCAAAAAGTAAACAAAAATGCCATACCCACTTTCACAGTTGTCAAAGTTTATAAACGTTGCAATTTATAACTACTAATTAATACTAATATAAACTAACTACTAATTAATAATATAAACTAACTACTAATTAATACTAATATAAACTAACTACTAATTAATACTAATGTAAACTAACTACTAATATAAACTACTTTTATAAGTTATTTTTTATAATATTTTTAGGTCGACGCGCGTTGAACGGGGATTTACTGTACTAGTAACAGCGAGAAAAAACGGTTTGTCTTTAATTTGTTTGAAGTTTTCGAGCTGTATTTGTAATATTCAAATTCTTATAATAAGATTTGGAATTATGCTTTCTTTGCTACTCATTATTTCAGATTTTTTACTTGGATTTTGTAATTGTTCTTCGAAACTAAAGTTATGACTCGTAAGAAAGCTTTCGGTTATCAAAAATTCAAAGGAAATCAATATAAAAACCGAAAAGATTAAACAGAAGCATCTTCTGGAGGGAAAAAAACGAGTTTTGGAAGCGCCAACAACAAGTTCCAAGCGAAAGTTATCTGGTATTCCACACTATGAGTATTTAAATGCAAATAATGCAGGTAATATTATTATGTGTATTAGTATTTTATTTGATCTACTAAAGCAAAGTTCTAAGTTCAAGCATTACAATAAAAATGGTATAATGACTGCAGAAATTGGAGGCACGCCACTAAAAGGGCTCGCTCTTTCCATTGCATTTAGATGTAATGCATGTAAGAATTCAGCGGCTTTGATGAGTTCAAAAATTTCAAGGAACCAGCACGACATAAACATTAGGCTTGTTTATGGATGGCGATGCATTGGTATAGGCAATAAATCAGAAGAAGTGTTTGTGCAATGATGAATTTGCCTCCTCAATCTCAACGTTTCGCATCATTTCATGCAAGTATTTTGAACAGTTTGAACTCCATTTCACAATCTTCCATGAAAGCTGCAACTGAGGAAACTGTAATGTCAACTGAAAGGAATCGTGACATCGCAACTGCATTTGATGAGGCATGGCAGCAAAGAGGTCATACATCTTTGAATGGTGCTGTTGTACGTATTTCCTTAGAGACTAGCTAAGTCATGGACTTTCAATGTCTCACAAAAAATTGTTTCAAATGTAGAAATAGCCCATCAGATGAACACATTTGCAACAAGAATTACGAGGACACAGGTGGCGATGTGGAAGCTGCAGGAGTTATGCAGATATTTCAAAGGTCGGAAGATGAACGTCAAGTTCGATATTAGGACTACCTCGGCGACGAGGATTCAAAAGTATTTCATTAAGTACTGGCCATTCAGGTGTATGGAACAGACACCACAGTAGAAAATTGGAATGTGTTGGTCATGTCTAGAAACGAATGGGTACTAGGGATGCGACATCGATGTTTATGTATTCAAAACATCGATGTTTTATAAAAACACATCGATGTATTTACCATCGATTTACTGTAGCCGATGTTTGTTTAACATCGATATTTTAACATTGTCGATGTTTTATTTTCAAATAAAAAAAGCACCATAGTAAAAATTAAGAAAAATAACCGCGCAACTAAGTATTTGTCAAATCAGAAAGAGTTTTTCCCCTAACTGGTGGGATAGTTAGTGAAAAAAGAAATTGTAAGGTGGAGAAAGTCAACAAACTTCTTTTTTTACAAACTGTAAGTAATAAATATTACGGCTTATAATAATTAAAGGCCCCATTATTATTTATTTACAGTAAATAAAAGATAAGTTTTTGTGTTTTCCCCATAAGTTTATAAATAATTAATAATAACTAACAATAATTATTGTTATGAACCTACCTAACTATACTTATAGTTATTAGTTCCTATGTCAAATTGTTATAATATTTTTTTTTTTTGTATTTGAAAACAAAATGTTCTTACTAATTTTTTAGACTTTGTTTTGAGTTTAAAAAAATCTTAGTTATAAATAAATTAGTATAAATGAGTAGTTCCTATGTCAAATTGTTATAAATATTATTTTTTTTATGTATTTGAAAACAAAATATTTGTTAAATGTTCTTATTAATTTCTTGGACTTTGTTTTGAGGTAAAAAAAAGTCTTAATTATAAATAAACAAACACGGCAAATGACAAATTCGATCCCCTCCCCCGTCGAACATTAATGTTTGAGGTTGCGAAAGCAGTTTTAAGAAATGGGGGGGGGGGAAACATCGATGTTTATTTGGGAGGTGTGGTATTATTAACAGTGATGTTTTAATTTTGAACATCGATGTTTCAACGCATCGATATATTGTTGTCGATGTCGCATCCCTCGTGGGCTTAGAAAACTGAGGCAGGATTTAAAGAAAATAAAGTTATCGGATGTCAAGAGGGACGTAGACGACTCACAAATCGAGAAGTTAACCTAATACCAGAGTACTATGCTAATAATTCTGTTCAGGAGATGTCCAAAGCTGTTTTGTCTATATATTTCCATAAGCAGTCTACAGATGGGAATTCGTAACATGACTTATGTCCAACAGATGATGACACTTGGTGTAAATTTAATAAACCTTAAAATTATAAATGTACACATGCTAATTCTTTGCCAGAACTGTTCTGCTTTCCACGAAGCTAATATTTAGAGCTCTTAGTGATCCTAAACTTGTATCAAAATGCAGCTATGGAAAAACCCAAAACCTCAATGAAAGTTTTAATAGAAATATATAGGACCGCTTACCGAAAACCTCTTGTCACGGCATAAAATCTCTTAAAATTGGAGTGATGGATGCTGTCCTGTGTTTCAATGATGGCTCTCAAAAGCGCTTGGAAGTTTTAAGGCACTTTGGCATAGAATCTGGATACATTATATGTCTCAAGCTCTTAAGAAACTTGCTCTAAAGAAGAATTTGCGAAGCCCACCGAGCAAAAAGAGTGTATGCATACATCATAATAGGGTTCAGGCGCATTGAAAGGGTTTCTAAAGTAAGTTATTTGCCTTCCAAATGTTTAACTGTTACTTTCTCGAAATGGGATTTCTTGCCCACTTAGGTTCATTTTTCTAAAATTTTACTCAATTTACAACAAGCTCGAAATTTTCCATACTATTCCAACTATATCATATTGACTCAGTTAACCTGACATTTTAATGAAAAATAAAACAAAAATATATTAGAGCCTTTTTAATAGGTAAAAAAGACATGTTTCATAGTCGTATAAAATAAACTCTTTTCAAATTACAAAATAAATTTAAAATTAATTTCATTTGAGGTTACTAGTATCATTTAAAGTATTTATGAACTCGGTACAAATTCTTAAAATTCTATGTGCAGTACTTTTTTGTAAAAGTGTACCTCGCATGACCCTATTATCATTTTTTTTTTTGGGGGGGGGGAGTGTTAAGTTTAATAGAGATAGCACATAAATAATAGTACATAAAAATGTAATTTTTTTATGTCCATATAGCACTCAATACTTTATAAGTATAATATTAAAAAATTAAATAGGTATCTTAAAAATGTATAATATTATATCAGTTTACGTGGTGACAAGTTTTGTCATTTTTCTTCTTCTCCGAGAAGTACCAAGTTCCCTTTCAAGTTACAAATTTTACCGGAGAAGAGAAAACTCTTCAAGTTGAGAATAAATCTACTCTGCTTCCATTTAGACGATAGTTGGCTTCAAAATTTTGGATAGCGAAGACAAATTGCACCGAAGACGTTACCAAAACAACAGCGCCGTCTGTATCTACAGAAACAGGAGAAACTTTCTCTATGAAACATATTACTTTCATTTTATCTTACCCCAAGCATAGTGTTTGTCGGTTTGGGGGCCGTAAACCTCAAACATCCAATCCAGTCCGAAGTTAGGAATATTTGTGATTTCATATTAGCACGATATATGCCACTGCATGCAGGAATACTCGAAAATGAAAGAATCGAGTTCCGATAAAGTATTTTACAATAAACAGAATAGCGCTATAACAACCGGTACTGTTAGCATTCCAAAAAAGGATTGTGTTTCAGATTCATACAAAAAGGTGAAAGAATACACCAAAAAAAATTTCGAAATCACAAAAATCGAAGCAACGTTTTTACGAGAAAAGAATGGTTTTAATTTTGTTTTGCGCTCGACTGTGATATTTTTGCTACAATAAGGTTGGTTTTTTCGATGAATGATACATTCTATAACAAAAAAGGCGGCGCACCAAGAAGATGCAGAATTGGAACGGCACTGACAGGGGACGTATAGTCTTTAATGACGAGTCCCGTTTCCAACTGTGCCCTGACGACATCCGCAGACGGTTTGGAGACGTCAGGGATCCTAGCTTTACTATCGCACGCCACACATGCTCACAACAGGGCGTTATGGCCTGGGGTACCATCTCCTTTGATAGCCGGACCCCTTTGGTAGTCATTTCTGGCACACATACAGCACAACGGTACGTAGACGGCATTCTACGACCGGTTATGTTACCGTTTCTTTTGCGACACACCGGACTTACTTTTCAACACGATAATGTCCGGCCGCACATCCATGTGTTGCTATGAATTGTCTTCAAGCTTTCCCAACACTTCTTTGGCCAGTTAGGTCTCCAGATCTCTCTCCCATAGAGCGAATTTGGTACGTTATGGGAAGGTGATTGCAACCATCCCGGAAGTTGAACATTTAGCCCGACAATTCCAGACAATTTGGCGAGAACCTGTGCCCCATACAACAAGTGGGCAAACCCACTGAGCCACGGTGCCTCCCCCCCCCCCCTCGAGACATTAAGAATCTGGACCCATGGTGTTGACTGCTCTTGAAGCTGAATAAATACCCCACGTGTCACCCCTTGCCGATACTGCAGGTTTCTCAAATTTATATCTTTTTTACAACTAAAATGAATTGTTTTTTGGCAAAAAAATAATGTAATCGGATTGTTTTATGGCAAAAAAAAAAGAAGAAAAAAACATAAAAACGAATAGTTCATTGAATAAAACATTTACTAGGAAGTGTACAAGAAAAGGACGAATGTTAACGTGTTACTCAAAAACCATTCTATATACAAAAAGAAAAAAAAAGTTTCTTAAAAACAAGATTTGAATATTTGCTTTGTTTTTTAGTTACTATGCATATTTTTTGATGAGCACAACCATTTAAAAATTATTTCGGTGCTCAGATCAACTGAGATGTGTCATTTCGTACGCTTACGAAGTGCCTTTCAAATGAATCCAGGGTTCGGTGTCAGTGCCGCTAAAGAAGGAAGACATTTCAACTCGACCACGAGTGCCAGATTCTAGAGGGTCTCATTTCAGAAATATTTAACAAAAAGGTAAGGTAATTAGTAATTAACGTCGTACTACAGCAACACAATGGGCTATTGACGACGGTCCGGGATCAATTCCCTAAGGATTGGATATGGTTTTGTAGATATGGTATATAAAAATCTGTAAAATTATATGTGTCAAACTCTGATGACCGTGTCGGAAATTTCATGAATATATTTCGAAGGAGCACCCTTTTTTACCAGATAAAAATAAATAAGAAACTGCCGAAATTAAGGAACGCTGTGATTAACTCGATTCCCAATAACTGTGCATTCAAAAATCAGCCTTCCCGCTTCTGTTCGCTTTTTGCATTTGACTTTTACTGGGAACGGTTTTGAGTTGTCTTTTCCTCTTACTTTCGTCATCGTGTGTTAACCTTCCTGAATCGAATATCCGGCGCGCGCGAGGCCGACAAACGAATCAGAGGACAATAACTGCACAAAGAAAAAGGGAAGTTTCCTATTGCTCTCTGCCGCAAAAGACTCATTTCCGGTATTCTCTCCGTAGAGAAAATTCTCTTTGTTTTGACACCAGTCCTCTGTCAGCCGAATACTGCAGGAACGGTCGGCCTTAGAGGGCCCTCGTCTACACGGCAGAGAGCAGCTACACTGACTCGAACCTGTAATCTTTTTTTTTGTCTTTCGGGTCATAACGGTCATTGTATGGAAATAACGAAATAAAGATAATGTGTTGGTCCGTCGACCTACTGTTGATGGGTATTTTAATTAACATCGTACTAGAGCAACGGTAATGGTAATTTTTAATTAACATTGCACTAGAGCAACACAACAAGTTATTGACGACGGTTCGGGATTCAATCCCCTTAGGGAAAGATAAGGTAAGGTAATTTCTAATTAACGTCGTTCTAGAGCAACACAACGGGCTATAGACGACAGTCGGATAATTTGGTAATTTTTTTAATTAACGTCGTACTAGAGCAACACAATGGGCTATTGACGACGGTCCGGGATCAGTCCTTAAGGGAAAGATCCGAGAACAACACCTCGTAATTTTGAACCACGATCAGATGACGAAGCAAAACCTGAGCTGGTACCCTACTCTCCAAACTTCCACACCAACCCAACGTGAGGACTTACGGCCACGACAGATTTAAGGTGCACCAGACGCCTCAACACCATACGCTTACAAACATCCATGCCCGGACCCGGATTCGAACCACGAACTTTCCGATCTAGAGGCTGACACCCCTTAACCACTATACCGGTTGGTAGGCGTACTGGAGCAACATACACACACATGAAGGGTGGTACAGCTACACTTTAGGTTTATGAGCGGTGACAATGGCCTTGTCGATTCTTTTTTGGCAAACTTCTAAAGGTGCCAAGAAAAGAATTTTTTCAAAACTCTTTTTCTTCAAAAAATTCTACTACAACGGAAAATGAAAACTTGAAAACACATTTGAAAACGTTTCGAAAAGTATATTTTTAAAAAACTTTCGCAAAAAGTAGTAAGCTCAAATACATTTCAAAATACTTTTGAACCAGCAGAAGAGCTTCTAATGTTGGGTAAGAATACCCTGAAACTTATCAATTACACTAAATACAGCAGGCTTTTTAAAAGAAAGATATTTAAGAAAAAGATTTTTAAAAGGAAAAAAAAGCAAGAAATAAAACAACATGATATGTCAGAAATGTTCCGGGAAGAAATATTCGTCATCTGACCGTGGTTCAAAATTACGAGGTGTTGTCCTCGGATCTTTCCCATAAGGGATTGATCCCGGATCGTCGTCAATAGCCCGTTGTGTTGATCTAGTACGACATTAACTAAAATTACCATTACCATTACCGGGAAGAAATTTAAAAAAAACAAAAATTTCACAAATGGTAAAAAAAAAAAAAACTCTTAAACGATTCGTGAAAAATGTATAAAACTTCCATAACTGTAGAAATACAAATAAATGAACCAATGGTATCACAGAAAAAATATTTTAAAGGACCAATGCAATCAAAGGATATTTTAAAATCAAAATAGCCAATGGAAGCAAAACAAAAATTTCAAACGATGAAATTGAACGACTTTTGGAAGAACTTTCTAGAATATTCAAAATGAAAATTGAAAGCGACCGTTTGCCGAGGTTGCCATGAAAACCACAATAACCGTAAAGACAGATGGGTCGCCCTAATCTACCGTAACTCGCTACTAGAAGTGCGACAAAAAAAAATCGCCAAGGCCGTTGCCACGCTCATAAACGTAGAGTGTAGCTGTACCTGAAGGGTTCTTGACGACGATCCGGAATCGATCTCCAAGGGAAAGATCCGAGGACAGTGCCACGTCCTTTTGAACCAGTCAGCCCTACTCTCTCTGAACTTACACACCACGGTAACGTGAACCCTCGAGGCCACGATAGATTGAACGTACACCAGCTGCCTTTGTGCACGAGGGTCTTTGGTTGGATTCCAACACTCCGGTTGCTAATCCGTTACCCTTCCAACCGATCTACCGATGCCGCCGTCGATCTACGAAACGAATGAAATGGATTGGAACTAGGGATGCGACATCGGTAGCAAAACATCGATGTTTTGAAACATCGATGTTCAAAATTAAAACATCGATGTTGATAATACATCGACCCCAAAACATCGATGTTTTTAAAAGTCAGTGTATTTAAATTTTTCCCCCCATTGCTTAAAACTGGTTTAGCAACTTGTGATGTTACATCGACAGCAAAACATCGATGTTCAAAATTAAAACATCGATGTTGATAATATATCGCCCCCAAACCATCGATGTTTTTAAAATTAAAATTATGCTACTGGGTTATTTTTAAAATTTTTATAACGGTACTTTTTTCATTTAAAAATAAAACATCGACAAGTATAAACATCGATGTTACCAAAACATCGACCCCAATACATCGATGTTAAATACATCGATGTTTTTTAAAAAACATCGATGTTTTGAAAACATCGACATCGATGTCGCATCCCTAATTGGAACACGTGCGCGGAGCTTCCTGTGAAGTCGCGTGTGCATTTGCGAGCCGAACCGTTCGCCAAACGAACGGCTCGTGAACCTCTCCTGGCGAACCGCTTCCTGTCGGTTTTTCGACGAACACAAAGGCGGCGTCGGTACAGATTAGGACGGCGTCGTGAGTAGTTCGTTGCTTTTCTTTCTGCTCGCGAACCATCCTTTCTCATGGTTCACTGAAAGTTCGTTGTGAAAATAATTTCAACGATGGTTCAGGAACGGTTCGACTCGCAAATGTATACGCACCTTTACGATCTTGGTTCTAATACCCATGAAGTGGCATTTTGAAAAAGCAGAGTCGTTAGTAAACGTGCATCGGCTCTCCTCTTTTTATATTCGTCATTTTTTCTTCTTCACAGTAGCAGCACGGCTGCTGCTGTGTGGAAAAAAAAGGCGATGATTGGATAAATATAGTATTATTTATCCAATCATCTTAGCTCAGATGGAGGGGTAGATGGGAGGGCCACAAATAATTATATTTATTGTGTGGGAGAGCCTGGTGACTTTCATAACAGCGTATTGAAAAACGTAACTCACCGACCAACCGGTCTGGTGGTTAAGGTGTTAGCCTCTAGATGGAAAGGTTCCGGGTCAGTGCATGGATGTTTGTAAGCGTATGGTGTAGAGGCAGATGGTGCCCCTTAAATCTCTCATGGCCGAAAGTCCTCACGTTGGGTTGGTGTGGAAGTTTGGAGAGTGAGTTGACAGCTCTGATGGTGCCACGTCATCTGACCTTAGTTCAAAATGACGTGGTGGTGTCCTCGGATCTTCCCCATAGGGGATTGGACCGTCATCAATATCCCGTTGTGTTGCTCTAGAATATGACGGTAATAATTACCTTGACGTAACTTGACCAAGACAAGACTTAGCGAATTTTGAATTTCACCAACGCCATAAGAGTGAGAACAATCATCCCCAATTTTACCATAGACCCCTTTGAAATAGGCTATTTCAGAGCTCAATTATTCATTGGATGAGTCAGTGAAAGAAAACCATTCCATATGAACGTGCACGTTTTGGATGTTTGGTTGGGTTTTAGGCCCGGTGCACATATCCATTTATTCAACGTGCAGCACCGAAGCCCAACTATGCACGCATAACCGTGAAATGACTCAAGTACTTATTTCGCGCCATTTGCGTTACACATTCTATCGAAGAAAACGTGTTTATTTCGCTTACTTTTTGTAACAAAAAATAGAGTTACTGGATTCAACCATTTATTAATTATATTCCATTTATTTATGAAAACAAGGTACTTGAGACCAGAGAAGCGTGTGCGGCGAGCTGCGGCGCCGTGGGGAACTGCGGTACGAATTGCACGCAAGTCGGACGTGCGTCGCCGGAGGAATGTGTGCACTACTCCATTGGATCTAATGTATTTGAGACCGCACTTGCGTTGCGGCAGCGGCGCCGCACGTTGAAAAACCGGGTGTGTGCACTGGTCCTTAAGGCACAGGAGCAATGCTGCATTGAACGTCAAGTGAATGGATGCATAAACAAGAAAAGCCTTACCGAAATAGGAGACTAATACACACAAGGAGGAATCGAACTTATGCCGCCAACAACTCGAAAGTTAGTATGGCAGTTTTCAAGCCCACTGAGGCACGCAAATTGAAGTAGGATGTGAATTACTAGTGAAATGAATTACCCAGATATTCAATTATTGCAATTAAAATATTAATCTGCTGAAACGATTTTAGCAATAACCAGCATGCGAGAGGGATTTTTAGTGTAAACAAACGATAACATTTTACTTCCGTTTTCGAAATGCTCTCGCATGAAGCCTATCGGGGTTACCTTAAAATGCAGTTGATCGCAATTTCGATAAGTGACATTTAATCTAATTGGAAATTTACCACGCTATTATGCATCGATTCAGAATTCATTGTTTGGATTTTTTATTGGAGCAGTGCTGAAATCTTATTGGAACAAGTGACGCCACGTTGAGAACAAGTACAAGAAACAAGTGCCACTACAGAAACACTACCTCTTTTCTTGCATTAGACCAGGGGTTCCCAACCCGTTAGTAACTGCGTACCACTTGAAATTTCTAGATATATTTGGCGTACCACCAGTCCTATATTTTTTTAGAAACATTTATCTAATGTCAGAAAAGTGCCCAGTGGCTTGTTTTATTTTAATTAAAATACTAAGAAAGCTTCATATTTTATGATTAATGCACTTGCACGTCGTATTAATGATGTTTTAATAAAAGGAAAAAAAACGATTGTTGAAAATTACAGTTTTATTTTTTACTCACAGGTCTAGGTTCCTCAAATAATTTTAAATAATGAGTACAAACTAAGCAAACAAAGATCAACATAATCAAAAATCAATTTTTGTGCGAAACTTGTTGTTGTTTGTCTTTTTTTAAATATCAGTTAGCGTCATTTATTACAATCTAATAAAAACGTAAATCACAAAATTTATTTTATATAATCCTCTTTTTCCTATAACAAGGTTGTACATACTAAAAAATCGAACAAACTTCGTTGAATATTTAGGTCGCTCATATCATCCTTGCGTACCACCGATTGGGAATCCCTGCTTTAGACTATTACCTTGAAAACACACATAGATGCCTGATACACAACGCAAGGTATTCACTTCACTATCAAGACAGTTGATAGATTTTAATTTAATTGAAATATTCTTCAACTTGTGGACCCAAGAACCCAGCACCTTGGTATAGAACCCCCCTGAAATGGATAGATTGCACGGGGTTCCGAAAGGTCGTGGAATATCGATGGAAAAATTCGTTGTAAATGGTGTCTTGAATTGATCGCTCGTGGACCGACTGCGGAATGGCGATAATCGACTTCAATCTTGGCGACAGGGACCGACCGCGAGAAGAAATGCGAAAAAAAAGAGCGGGCGATATTAATGAAAGAGGCCCAGATGTCGCACTTCTGGTCCAGTTGGCGCGAGATTGGATTCGTGGCGACAGCTGTCAGAGGGATTCGGGCCATGAAATTTTAATAACGTTCCTCTCTCCCGCTTTGGCGACAGCCTCGAAATTAAAAACGGCCTCAAATGTCGCGGAATAATTCTCACTCGGTCGTGGACTTCTCGGATGTGAAAAACGTCTCTTCATTCAGTTGAGTACTTCCGTACCTGGACACTCCACCCAGGACGGGGAGGGAATTGAAGTTGAAAAACTGTTCCACGTTCCCGTGTTAGTCAGTGTCTGCAACTTCGGTCAAAAAGGCTTAGCCCTCCGAGAGGTAGAACTGCGCGTTGTAAAATGCAATCTTTCTCGCACGATATCTAACTCGTTTTGATCTTCTCGAACTTGTAGAATCAAAGGATTCTATTCTAAGAATAGGATGAATGTAATATTTTTTCAATAAATTCTATTATACAGAAAAATGGCCAACAGAATCTCACTACAGGATTTTATTCTAAAGAACCAGTGGAATCTTTCCAAAAGATTCACTTCAATGGAAAAGGGCAATAGAATAATAATTTGTCTCCAAAAGATTCATTTCTACGTAAGAAACAATAAAATATTTCATAAGGACTCATTTCATAAGAAAAAGGACCAATGGAATGTTTCCAAGGAATTCACTTCATACGAATTACCAATAGAATCTTTCTATGTAATTCATTACACATAAGGAACAATAGAATCCTTCCACGGAATTCATTTCACATAAGGAACAATATAATCTTTCCACGCAATTCATTTCATTTGAATGGACCTATAGAATCTCCAAGGATCTCATAAGAAAGGACCCATATATTTTTTCCAGGGAATTCATTTCATAAAGAATAGAATCTTCTTTCCGAGGTATTCATTTCATAAGGAACAATATAATATTTCCAAGAAGTTCACTTCATCAGAAAGGATAAAAAAAAAAACCTTTCCTAAGAACTCGTTTCATAAGAAAGGACCCATCTGATCTTTCACAAACAATTCATTTCATAAGGATTAATATTATCTTTGTAAGGGGAGAAGAATCCACGGATTCTTGGATGCAACAGCTGTCGTTACAGTGATTCTGGGATAAAGGCACTGCTACACTACTAGGATGTCTCGTGATGCTCATAAGAGAGTTTGTGCAAAGGAGCATGATGCCTTAGGAAGAGTACACTCCATCTAAGGTTGCCAGAACATCTCTTTTAAAGAATCCTCTTTTTCCGCTCGGATATATTTTACACTCTTTTTTTCAAGTCACATCTTTTTGTCCTCACTTTTTTTCTGTTGTTCACTTTTTGTTCATAATTTCGGATTTTGTGTCAAGAAATATATTTCACAATTTAAACTTTACGCGCAGTGACAGGTGACCCTCTTATAACACGGATTCCCTATAGCACGTTACTAAAATTGCGACGACCCTCGTATAACACGATAATAGTTTCTGTATAACACGGTTTAATTTTTATCTGTTGTTGGTCAATTGGACGGTTAAATAGACCCGTTAGATTTTTTCACCGGTCTGTTCTGTATGTCCAGTCATTCTTTCTGTGCAGTCTGTCTTTTCAGTCCGTCTGTCCTGTCTGTCAGTACTGCCTGTCTGTCTGGTCTGTCTTGTTCTATCCGATCTGTTCTATTCTGTTCTGTCTTGTCCGTCTGATCTGCCTTGTCTGTCTGTTCTGTCTGTCTGTTCTGTCTTGTCTGTCTGTTCTGTCTTGTCTGTATGTTCTGTTTGGTCTGTCTGTTCTGTTTGGTCTGTGTTGTCTAGTCTGTCTGTCTGTTCATCTGTCTGTCTGTATGTGTGCGTCTTATACAAGTCCACACGGTTTAATGCATAGTTAAAATGTTTTTTAAAACTTATATGAATTTACTTATATTATTTAATGATACCTTATGTCAGTTTGGTTAAAATACAAATAAATATGTTTTTTCCCTATGGTTTTAGTACTCCGTATAACACGGTTTTATTTTCCTTATTACACGGAACGCAATCTCTACTTTTATACAATTCCTAAGTTTCGCTTAACACGGTTTCTATACAACACGAACTATCCTATAGCACGGTTTCCAAATATCGCGGTACCAAATGTACTAAATTGTATGACCCCCATGTTTTGTATAACATTGTGTATAACATTGTTTCCTTATAGCACGGTACCATTTGACAGTGTTATAATAGTACGGCTGATGTGTGAAAAAAATTGCAAGAATTGTGCCTTTAATGATAGAAGCATACAACTAGGGGCACATATAATACTACATATATGAAGATTTAATTTTGGATATGAGGCCATCTCAGATTTCGCCTATGGCAACTATGGCGGACATCCAAAATGGCGGCTTCGGAATATTTTTTGTGCTCCTTTAATGTTATTTGATGACGTCAAATGACAGCTATTAAAGTAATGGCGAGTAATTGTTCTTTTGTGCATGTACTTTTGCTATTTTTGATAATATATACCATATTTTATGTATAGCTTCTAGTTATAACAAAATGGCGGTCACTGAGTATATTTTATGTGCTCCTTTTTTACTGTCATTTGATAATGTTAATAGCGTATTTTTAAGATTTTGCATGAATTGATGCTATAAAATGTTTGCATGTCATAATTATATTTTCATATTAACTTTTTCCACAGGTGACACGATAAGAACAGAAATAAGATAAAAATAGGGATGTAGTACATAAGATTGATCCATTCAATACTGATACATCTGAAAAATTCAAAGAAACAGTGGAACAAGTGTTTTATCTGTCAAGAAGACGGGTCTGAAATTCTTCGGTGTCCAGCAAACAGTAAGCGTGAAGAAAAGGGAACTGGTTATAATACAATTTCTGATTTACTTGTGGGGTTTAGTATTGCAGGGTGTTAATCAAGGACAATAAATCTGGGACGTCTCGATGATGCAGAAAGTGTCGAAGTACAGCATAAAGCTCAGTTTCACGAATCATGTAGATTGCTGTTGAATAAAACAAAACATCAAAGAACTCAGAAATGGAAGATAGAACCTACGAATACAAATACAAATACAAATATTGACGACCAGCTACAGGCTCAAGCCCAAAAAGGCTGGTCCTTTGTTTATGAATTCCCCAATTCCCACTGACTATCGAATTGTCTCTTAAATTAATACACTCCCTTTGAATTAACTATATTTTCTGGCAACGCGTTCCAACTGTCTATTACCCTATTAAAGTAGTAGTTTTTCCTTAAATCCCGATTAAAATGTGTCTTATTCAATTTATACCCATGGCCCCTTATTCTGTTAACCCTATTGAAATTTAAGCCCTCTGTGTCCCCTTGTTTTACCAACTTGAAAAGCTGAATCAAATCCTCCATTCTTCTTCTTCTTTCCAGTGTATACATGTTTAGCTTACTTAAACGTTCATTGTAGTCGAGATTTGCTATCCCCTTTATTATTTTTGAAGCTCTGTGCTGAACCCTTTCAATTAATTCTATATCCTTACTCGTATATGGAGCCCAGAATTGTACAGCATATTCTAGATGTGGTCTTACTAAACCCTTATATAACGGCAAGATTATATTCTTATCCCTTGATGTTACAGTCTTTTTAATATACCCCAATAACCTATTAGCCTTTTTACCCGCAGCTGAACATTGGTGACCCATTTTAAAATCCCTGTGAATTATCACCCCAAGATCCTCCCTTTTTTACCTTTACTCCCTGCAGGCAGTACTCGGTTCCACTGTTCCTGTAACCCATATGCAGAACTTGACATTTCCCTACATTAAATGACAAACCCCATTTTACAGCCCATTCGGATATCTTATCAAAATCCCCTTGTAAACTCTCTATCTGTAACTTGGTATCCACTGTCCCCCATATTTTTAAGTCATCTGCAAATATACTGATTATATTCTTAATCCCCTGACTTATATCGTCTATGAAAATTATAAATAAATTTGGTCCCAAAACTGATCCCTGAGGAACCCCACTTATAACTTCTGTCCGATGTGAATAATTTCCTTTTACCTGCACTCTCTGCTTTCTACCCAATAACCAATTCTTTATCCATGTCAATATTTTCCCCTGAATCCCAAGACTTTCCAATTTAAACAGTAATGCCTCATGAGGTACTTTATCAAAAGCCTTTTGAAAATCTATGTACATGATATCTACACTGCTCTTATTATCCAGCTCCTCAGTAATTTTTTCGTAGAACTTCAAAAGGTTTGTAGAGCAGGATCTGCCCTTCCTAAACCCATACTGATTCTCTGATAACAGTCCCCCCTCCTCCAAGTATAACATTATATGCTTTTTTAACAGAGATTCAAATATTTTGCAAATTACTGATGTTAGACTTACGGGTCTGTAGTTGCCCGGATCACTTTGAAAATTGGAGTTATGTTGGCCAACTTCCAATCCATTGGTACCCAACCCGTGCTATATGTTGAATTAAATATGATGTGAATTACGTCTCCCAATTATTCCGCGCATTTCACTAGTACTCTCGGATAAATATCGTCTGGCCCTGGTGCTTTAGATGGCTTAATTCTTTTCAACTGATGTACTATTTCTTCCCTGTTAAATTTGCATTCTTTAATTATACCCCCTGCAAAGGTTCCATCCTTGGGATCCTTTTTTAATTTATAGTTACCATTGAAAACCTCCAGAAAAAAGTCATTTAACAGGTTTGCCATTCCCACCTCGTCTTGAATTAATTCACCTCCCCTCCCCTCCAACGGGCCCAGTGTAGTACTAAATTTATTTTTACCACTTGCATATGCAAAAAATTATTTTGGGTTTATATTTATTTCCCTTGCTAGTTTTTCCTCCAAGGATACCTTTTGCTTCCGACTAATAGTTTTAAACTCCTCTCTGGCTTTCAGATATACCTCCTTATCACTGTCGTTACCAGTGCTTTTATATACCCTGTATGTTCTTTGTTTTAAATCTAAAGCTTCGTGTGTTTCCCCTGAAAACCACATAGAGAGCAAGTTTCTAGATTTTCCTTTTTTCCTGAACTTTACATGATTTTTTAACACTACTGTCTAACGTATTCTTGAATTCCTCCCATTGTTCAGAATGATGCGATGCTAATAATCCCCCTTTGAATGTCTCCTTTAACTCTTCCCTTATCCTATGAAAATTTACCTTTCTGAAATTTGGAATTATCCTACTATTGATTGTGTATGCTGACTGAAAATTTATACTGAATATGATACTTCTATGATCACTTTCTCCCAGTGACTCACTTATAACCAAATCCTGCACCCTATCCTCATCATTGCTGAAAATCAAATCCAATATTGCATTGTCCCTAGTATCCTCATACACCATCTGGTACAAAAAAACAATCCTGTACCACTTCCAAAAATTCTGCTCCTTTCCCATTTGTAGCTAGATTGTTTGTCCAGTCAATATTTGGATAATTATAGTCCCAAATTAAAATTAATTCTCCTTTTTGACATGCTTCGTTTATCAGATTGCACATACCCTTTTCCTGCTCTTCACAACATACAGGAGGTCTATATATGCTACCCAGAATTAGTCCTTTGCCTTTGTCTGTATTCAGTTTCACCCAGACTGATTCTATACCCTCAATTTTTACTATTTAACTTTATATCCGTACAGTTTAAGAATTCTCTCACATAAATCAAAACCCCACCCCATTTCCTATTCACTCTGTCCTCCCTAAACATTGTGAATCCACTTAATTCTAAAATTTGAGCATCTTCACTGCTTGCCCAACTTTCAGTTATCTCAATGATATTTGAAAGTTGGGCAAGCAGTGAAGATGCACAAATTTTAGAATTGAGTGGATTCACAATGTTTAGGGAGGACAGAGTGAATAGGAAATGGGGTGGGGTTTTGATTTATGTGAGAGAATTCTCTGCTTGTGCAATTCCCCTTAGCTCATCCATTTTATTTCTCACACTGCGAACATTACAAAAGAATAATGCAAATAGTTCTACAAAATTCACCCGCCAGTATGTTGTGGTAAATAGTTCAGTGAATTCCAAAGCAATTTTTTTGTGTGTGACCTGTTTGCTCAAGCTGGAAGTTCATTATGTACTGCAACTATTGTACATTCGGCCTGGATGTGTTCCTCATAGAGCCCTTAAACTGGAGCACAGGACTCTGCTTGCGAAACTGAGTACCGGTGATCTTAGGACAGTCAGTTCAAATAGCAGGGACATTGGTAACACTTGTGTAGCTTTCAGGAAGATTTTTAGTTGCTTTCTCTTCAAAAGTACTTCAAGTCTTAGTTTGATAGGTTCCTCAAAAATTACCATCTGGATGTTGAAATAGGGATATTCCTACACAGTGGAAAGAATCATGAGCTGTAGTAGAACTTGGACTGAGGTCAATATTATCAACCGCACTAGTTGTGAAAGGCCCCATTTTTTAACTGAAGAGGAACTACAGCATTTGTCATGTGATACAGATGATATATTTCATTTCCAAGTTGTGATGAAAGGTCTAGCACTCGGTTTTATGATAATGCTTAATCCGAGAACGTGAAGATCTTCAACTAGTTCACGCTTGCTAGTTTTTTTTTATGAATTAAAATACCTAAGTATGTAGGCAAATGTGTTTCTCGTTCTCGATTGTGCTTGTAGACTGTTCCAGAATGACACTTCCGACGTCTCACCAAACTTTTATACATTAGTAACTGTACTGTAAGGATAGGTTGTGGTTGAAAAACCTGACCGTGCTTTAATGTTTGGACCAATCATAACCATAGTAACTAGAGCTAACAGAGATGCTGGTACGGAATCTTCCTGACAGGTTTCTCCAAATGATCCATTGAAGAGGTTTTTCATTTAAAAATGTCTCTTCTAACTATATTTGCTGCTTTGGCAAGATGAATAGCGTCACTATCTGTTCACAAGCTTTCTTCAGAGCTAATTCAACATCATTATTAAATAATAACATCACATCTCAACCTTGCTTATGTGCTTCCATGTCAGGAAAATATGCAAGTACTCTGGTTTTTAGTTTTGTGGAATGTATCCGCCCTGAAAGATCACTAGCTAGTTGTTTCATCCTCATGCTGTACAGTTTGCATTGATCAACAAGTTTAAATATAAGTGCGATTTCATTGTCACTACGAGCTTCTTTGATGTATGATGTAAGTACGGCAAATGTAATACCATGGTTAGTTTGTTCTATTTCAGTTTCTTCTATGTTTTTTTTTGTCTCTTGCTCTGTTATATAATGATACGAGGCATTGCACATAATACATGGCATTTAATGCAATAAGATCACCGACACTCAGTTTCGCAAGCAAAGGCCTGTCATCCAGTTTAAGGGCACAGTGAGGAACACATCCAGGCCGAATGTAGATGCAGTACATCATAATGACCTTCCAGCTTAAAGAGGCTGGCCACCAAAAAAAAAAAATTATTTTGAATTCCCTGAACTATTTACTACGACATTTTGGTGGGTGAATTTAGTAGAACTATTTGCATTACCCGCAGTTTCTATCTTTTATTACTGAGCTCTTTCAAGTTTTGTCTTATTGAACTGCAATCTACATGATTCGTGAAACTAATTTTTATGTTATACCAATGTTGCCTCGACCCTTCTTGTATCATCGAGACGTTCCAGATTTATAGTCCTTGGTAAACACCCTGCAATACTAAACCCCACAAGTAAATCAGAAATTGTCTTATAACCAGTTCCCTTTTCTTCACGCTTACTGCTATTACTTACTGTCTGCTGGACACCGAAGAACTTCAGACCCATCTTCTCGACAGATAAAACACTTGTTTCACTCTATTTCTTAAAACTGTCCAGATGTATCAGTATAGAAAGGATTAATCAGCTTATGCACTACATTCACATTTTTATCTTATTTTTCTTCTTATCGTGTCACCTGTGGAAAAAGTTAATATGAAAATATAATTATGACATCCACGCATGTTTATAGCATTAATTCATGCAAAATCTTAAAAATACGCTATTAACATCACCAAATGACAATAATAAAAGGAGCACATAAAATATACTCAGAGGCCGCCATTTTGTTATAAATGGAATATATACATGCACAAAACAAGAATTACTCGCCATTACTTTAATAGCTGTCATTTAACATCATCAAATAACATTTAAATGGAACACAAAAAATATTCCGAAGCCGCCATTTTGAATGTCCGCCATTACTGCCACAGGCGAAATCTGAGATGGCCTCATATCCAAAATTAAATTTTCATATATGTAGTATATATATATATGTGCCCCTAGTTGTATGCTTCTATCATTAAACGCACAATTATTTCACACATCAGCCGTACTATAAGAGGGTCACCTGTATTCACATTGCCATCGTTATGTAAACCACAGCTATTCAAATACGTACTATATCTAGTAAATTGTACGAAAATCATACGTATTATTAAAACGCATCAATGTACAATAGGAAGTTCAACCTCTAGTGCACATTGAGCTCCATGTTAAAACGTCTCATTAAAAGATCAAAAATAAACAATGAGAGTTAAGATTCGTGTTAGGATAATAAGGAAAATAAATATTGTTCTTATTATATCAGAATGAATAGCAAGACGGACGATTCGCAGCCCTTTTTAGTTTAGAAGGAAATCGCGTTACTAACCTAGCCTACTCTTTTGTTAGCATTGAATCGAAGTCGATAAATCAACTATGATGGCTGTGCATATATATATATATATATATATATATATATATATATATATATATATATATATATATATATATATATATATATATATATATATATATATAGAAATTCTCAACAGGCGGTACATTTGGACATACAATTTTGTAGGATGTATAGTCACATCCATCTATTTTGAAATGTTTGTAATTTTGTCATTTAACAGAGATTTTCTTTCAGTTAGTCGTTAATATATTATTCAAGATTCGTCAAAGATGATTCTTTTTTTTTTAACACCTGACAATTATACATCAACTAGCCACTTCGTGGCTAGCCCGTGCCAGTTGCTTTTGTGGGGTTATTGGTTTGCTTCGCAAACCAAATGGGAATTTGTAGCCTTTTCGATAACAGCGGAGTTGCCTGTGGTGTTGGTTTGCTCCGCAAACCAAATGGGACTTCGGTATGACGTCACAATCTCTTGCGAAAATATAAATATTTAGTTGAAAATTTATTTGTTAAACGAAAATCAAATGTTTAGGGTATTTATCTGGTGTAAAATTTTCCGCAGATCTCAAATCCGTTGAAATTTGTAATCTATCTTTAACGGACGCGATTTTACAAAAAACAACTAAACAATGCCAGCCAAAAAGTTTTTACTTTTTTTGCTTTCCTTCGCTGAAATCCTAAATCTGTTTAATTTTTGAAAGCAAATGTTGGCGTGAAGTCATATTCTCTTGCGGAAATAGATCTTAAAATTAGATATTCAATTAAAAACTTTTATTTATTTAAAGAAAATCCTAATTTTAGGTAACAATTTAATATGGAATTTTCCGCAGATTTCGAAACCTTTCAAATTTTTACTCTGTCTTTAACGGTCTAGGAGATAGAAAAAAAGAACTGCATAACTCTTGTTAAAAGTTTATTTGTTTTTCATCGTCAGCTGGAAAATCATTCCTCCTCGCAAAATGGAAACAGAAATGAAAAAATAAATTTAGAATCTATTGATCTTTTATGCTGTTGCCATTCCAAAGAAAACAATAATGATTAAATTTCATTAAATTCAATTTTAAATGTTCTAAATTAAATTTTAAAATTCGTCGCGACATAAAAATTGCAAATAATTTGGACTACCTTTGTGCCAAATCCCATTACTGTAAGTGCCATAGATTCGTTAGGACTCTTTGCGTGCAAAAAATAAAAACTTTCTTTATATTAGTAGAGATAATGCGTGTTTTTCGTGTCCTCTTTTTTCAAAACTAATTTTACCAAATGTTCTCTTTTCTGACATTTATCTTTGGCAACCCTAACTCCATCCAACAGTTTAATAATTGCGTTGTTGTTTAGGGGTGTCCTTAAGCATCAGATACTCAGAAAAATAGAGTGTAACAGTCAACACGCAAGGACCTAACTTCTTGCATTTTTGGACTTTCAGGACAGCACATGAGTCGTGAAGGATGTGACACAGTCTAGGTACTTGATTTGAGATTTGGCAAGATCTTGAAAGAAATCTAAAATGTTGAGAATATCATCGGCATATTTTTCTGATCGCTAAATTCAGTAAAATTTCTTTGCTGGGAAGCCGCGTGTTCAGGATCTCTCCCTTTGATTGCCGGTGTTCCCACGATGAATAATGAACAAAAATCGACAGGATTGTTACAAACCGTACCGGATATTGTCTGAAAGATGAACAGGATTCAAACTTTCATCGCAAAAGTATTGTCGATTTAGAACTTTTAGAAGTAGCTGGTAGGTAGGAAGGTATTAAAGTTGCACTGGAGCAACACAACGAGCTATTGGCGATTGTCCGGAATCAACCCCATGAAAACATCCGACAACAGTCCGTCCTTTTGAACCATTGGCAGATGACGAGACAACACCTACCTGAGCTTGCACGTGGCCGTGCGCAAAAGAAGCAAACCTAATTTTCTCTTAAATGTTTCTAAAACAATTTTTCCTCGTTGTGACTGCTGGAATAACCAAACACTAGCTAAGTCCGTTACCAAAATCAAAACACATGCTTTGAATCAATTTAAATACCAAAAGATTGGTTTAAAATTCATGAGATATAAGTTGTTATGCATGTTTATTTTCAATGTGCTACATGGGTTATTTTTTCACACAATGCTTTGGTTGATAGCTCTTTTTCAACATTAAAAACTCCCTCAATAATGAGCATATGTCGTAAGTCGCATCAGCATCTTAACTACGTAGAGACTGTCGACTGCGGCGTCACAAATAGAATCTTCATACCTGATGGTAGCTTTCGTGCACGGCTTGAACTGGCACCCCCTCTCCAAACGTGCACAACACACCAACTTGTTCAGAAGTACCCGAGAATATCTTAGCCCACTCTCTTGCAATATGCGTTGAGGACAATTTACGTAAAGATCTCTAGAATTCTTGGAACTATTTTTTTTTCTTACAAGGAAGGCACTTGGAAGAGAGTTAATTTTCATTCGATGATTTAAACTTTAAACTATCAAACATACATCCACACATAAACATTACCAAAATAAATCCAACAGTCAAACGAAAAATTTTTGCACAAAATGCAACCAAAAAATATGTTTACACCACAGACTTAAAAAGGGAAGTTGAATTTACTTCACACGGGAGCAACACAATGACCTATTGGTGACGTATCGGGATCAATCCCGAAAAAAATATATACAAGTACTACACTTTGTTCTTTTGAATCTCGATCAGATGATGACCCTAAGTTAGGAAGTTTGCTAGCGAAGTGCACATCTATACGTCCTTGAAGAAAGTTTGATTTGCTTCTGATCATCGGATGAAACATGTTGCGTTTCTAATAGTGGAAACAGCCAGAAGTTTACTACCGCAGTGGACATCTATCTGTCCTTGAAGAAAGTTTGATTTGCTTTTGATCTAGTATTGGACGCAGGAACTTTTGAATCTCGATCAGATGATGACCCAAAGTTAGGAATTTTGTTATCTCTAAGCGAGTTACTTAAGAATAGCTTACATGAAGTAAACCCTCTTTAAATATTGAATATTCAATCCATTGCCAACTGCAGAAGTTTGATTTGCTTTTGATCTAGCACAGGAACTTCGTCATCGGATGAAACATGTTGCGTTTCCAATAGTGGAAACCACCAGAAGTTTACTACCGCAGTGGACATCTATCTGTCCTTCAAGAAAGTTTGATTTGCTTTTGATCTAGTATTGAACGCAGGAGCTTTTGAATCTCGATCAGATGATGACCCAAGGTTAGGAATTTTGTTATCTCTAAGCGAGTTACTTAAGAATAGCTTACCTTGAAGTAAACCCTCTTTAAATATTGAATGTTCAATCCATTGCCAATTGCAGAGGTCATCTAAACTGAATTGTCCACTTCGCTTCACTTGGATCTGAGCTCGCAAAATTTAAGCACCAACCAATAAATAGTCCACGGGTATATGGTAATGGTAGTTAACGTCGCACTAGAGCAACACAACGGGTTATTGACGACGGTTCGGGATCAGTCCCTTAAGTGAAAGATCACGGGTATATGGAAAAATTGCTGAGTTTGCAAATTGTTTTATTTGACCGACATAAAACAACGTCACAGAACACCACTCTTCGAAGCCCTGGGGCGGAATTATATTCAGTGTTCTGCAACACAACTCCAAGCAACTGCAGTGGTTCTGTAGGCATTTTGTCCGAATTTTGAAAACTGTAAGTCAAATCAAAAACAGACGTAAAACACAATTATCGGCTAAAAATGTATTACATGTTTATTGTAAAACATCAAACTTAATTAACTTACTTTATTTAAAACTAAGGTATAGTTTCAGAATTTGCAATTCTGTTGATACCTTTTGAAGTTAAATATTTTGTCATTGACATAGATGTGTAATTTATAAATTGTTTGTGGTAATTTGGGCGGTGTAGAGCAGGCCTCGAAATAGATTTTTTAATACAGGTGCACCTAAGTTTTTAAATTAGGTGCACAAGTTATATGTTAGGTGGGCATTAAAAAAACCGTAATATAAGAGGATTAATGTACTGTAAACTACTGCATTAGTTGGGTATGTTTTACGGATTCGTAGTAGATAGTAAATAAAAATATTTAAACAACGGAATTCTACGGCGCACAGCTGTCGTGACAGTCGCTTCAACAGAGCCATCTGGAAAACGTTTCGATCATCGGAAAGTTCTGGTGGCAGTGACACAAGTAAACCTTCCTCCTGTATAAACCATTTACGGCCCACCGATTTTGTTTTCGCTTAGTATGTATTTAGGAATTTTAATTACGTTCCTTTAGAGCGAGAGATGTCGATGCTAATATTTAGTTCAAACAACAAAATAACATCAAACACGTTCGCCCCCCCCCCTTTTTTTTTAACGTTAGGTGCACTGTGTGCATCTAGCGGGAAAAAAATAGATGCACAATTTTATTATCATGTGCACAGTGCACCCGGGTATTTCGAGCCCTGGTGTAGGGAGATTGTTCGGTAGCTAGAAGAGAAAAAAGATGTGGCAAAAAGCGCTCTTTGCACTACAGAGCATCGTAACACGATTGAAAAAGAATTGGCCAAAATTTTGATACATTTAGGGAAAATTGTTATGCGACATACGTTGCAGTTTTAAGCACTTTCTGATCTCGAGCTTCGAAGATACCAGTGTTACAGGAGTCGAATGACCTTTACATTTAATGAAAGACGAGTTCAAACTCTAGATATTCGTAATGCACCATTAACTTTGTGTACCCGTTGCGAGAGGGTTTGATTGATAAGTAAGGTCTTCAATTATATAATAAGTTTCCTACCCAATAAAATATTGAAAGTTATATTGAAATAAAGGAAATCTCTCTTCAACGTTAGATGCTCACTTTCAAGTCACCATTTACTGCCCCCCCCCTCTTCCCATTTTCCAAACGCGCTATGCCCTTAAACTATGCGTCCATGGTTGTTGGTTGGTTTGATCATGCTGCGCCAGACCTAAGACAAACATCAAGTGATAGACACACGTATACAATTAATGTTTTACTAACAAAGAGAGAAATACAGCCATGGAAGAATGGACCCGACAAGAATCGAACCTGCGCCGCCTACAACTTGAAATTTGAAAGCGCAGTGGACATCTATCTGTCCATGAAGAAGTTTGATTTGCTTTTGATCTAGTATTGAGCTCAGGAACTTATGCACATCGGATAAAACATGTTGCGCTTCCAATAGTGGAAACCACCAGAAGTTTGCTAGCGCAGTGGACATCTATCTGTCCATGAAGAAGTTTGATTTGCTTTTGATCTAGTATTGAACGCAGGAACTTAGGCATCGGATGCAACGTGTTGCACTTCCAACAGTGGAAACCACCAGAAGTTTGCTAGCGCAGTGGACATCTATCTGTCCATGAAGAAGTTTGATTTGCGTTTGATCTAGTATTGAACTCAGGAACTTAGGCATCGGATGAAACATATTGCGCTTCCAATTGTGGAAACCACCAGAAGTTGGACGGTGCCGAATCTGGGCTGGTTGACGATGTGAAACAAGTCTTGCCATAGTTTCCACCATTTGTCAACTTCGATGTCCATGATGCCAAAGAAAAGTCCTCAAAAAGTGTCGAAAGAGTATCGACCACTGCTTCGTACGTAACTCAGGACTAAATGCTATAATTCAAGACTGTGTAAAGCTAATTTTACACCGGATTTTCAGATATATTTCGATCCTTTTTTTGTGGCGAGGACGTTTTACGTTCTCCAGAGGACAGGCGCCTCTAAATACACTCATGTCTATAAATTAAGGATAATTCAGAATCACACGGAAATCGAATTCTAAAGTAAAAATTGCACCTGTAGAATTATGGCACACATCTTCAAGAATAATATCCAAATTACAGGAAGCCATCAGATGACGCCGATAGTATGTCATAATGACGAGAGTGTAAGAGAGGTGTATATAAGGAATGGTAGCAAATAAGAAAAATTGTTCACAAGCGTTCTGTAGGCCGCTCAGTGCCACAACCAAATAGTTATAGCACAAAGGACGAATGTCGATGATTTTTTACGTGGTAGTATTATCGGCCGCGCGGAATGTGGGCGTACTGAGACGGAAGTTTCAGTAGAACTTGGAGTCGCCCAAAGTGTCATCTCTAGGCTTTGGCAGCTATTCAAAAACGATGGAAATGTTAGTAGACGTTACAGTACAGGTGGCCCCTGAGTTACAACGCCTAATGACGACCGGAAGCAGTCTGATGCATTATACAGAAAGTTTGTTTCACGAGGGACATTCATATGGAGAACTCCAGATACCCTCTAACAATAAGACATCATTGAACGACACCGTTACGGTGGTGCAGGATTGCTCGTTTTGGGCAGAATTATACTGGGCTCCAGGACAGATCTACATGTTTAAATCGGAACCATGAGAGGCCAAATTTATCGCGACATTATTCTGGAACCACATGTACGTTTGTTTTGGGGGTGCCATGGGCACAGAATTTGTGTTTATGGATGATAACGCCCGTCCTCACCGTGCAAACATTGTAAACGAATGCCTTGAATCTGAGGATATCACCCCTATGGAATGGACAACATTCTCATCTGACTTGAACCCGAAAGAGCATGTGTGGGACATGCTTGACAGACGAGTTGCAGCCCGTCAACCACCTTCTACATATGTAGCGGAACTTCTTAGAACATTGCTTGCTGAGTGAAGTGATCTTCTCCAAAATCATCTCGATAATTTGATCCTCAGCACGCCTAGTCGTTGTACGGACTGTATTTCATTGTCTGGGAGACATACAATGTATACTGGCATTATCCTTAATTTATGGACATGAGTGTAGTTCTATTAATGTTATTACCAGCTCTTTCGTCCACGTCATTTTAAACGAATAAGTCACTCACTGGCAGTTTGGCGGGAGATGTGGTCAAGGCAAGCGATGGGGTCAAAATATCAGAGCGAACAGAAGACGGCGGGAGCGACCAGGGAGCAGGGGAGCGGTTATTTTCAAGCAATCGTCTCGGAGAAATCTCCTTCAAAAGTTGCAATCCTTTGATCTTCACCGACTCCTTGTGGAAAACATATTTGGCTCTGCAAACTCTCCAAATCGCCACCCCGACTCAAGACCTTGACGATAAAATTAATGCTCTTTCTCGGAATAGCTTCAATTTTTGGAATTGAGAGAAGTTTTGCAAATCCGGTGTAAGCATGGCCTAATGAAAGCAAGCACTACAGTAGAGCCTACCAAATAACGCATGTGAAAACGTTTTTCTACAGTCAATGTCACGTTCTAGATCTTACTTTGCCAATCAACCCTCGTGCATTATTTTTACATGTTTCGTCAGTGAATTGATTTCTGGGTTACTTTGTGCCGAAACGCATGTTAACTTGAAAAATTCAGATAAACCTAATCATCGAAAATCTAATTAAGATATCCTACAATAATGGACCTGACAGTAAGATGGGATGGTATAAGGGAAAGAATACAGCTTTTAATAGTGGGATGGTCCCCTCGTGCTGCAAGTTACACTAGCAACCCTTCTGGGCATACTTTCAACAAGGTTTTGAGACACAGTTATGGGTATTTGTGTCCATTCCGGCTGCAAGAATGTCGCCAGCTTAATTGTAGATTTCGGACGGAATTCCTAGGTCCGTAAGCGTCGCTCTAACGCGTCCCAGAAATGTTCTATGGGGTTTAGGTCGGGACTCTGAGCAGGCCAGGGAAGACGTTTTGCATCCATGTCTCGATACCACAGCTTGACAAAGGCTCCAACGTGACAAGGAGAATTGTTTTCCTGGAAGTAACATTCGTTCATAAAGTAAGAACCCGATTGTCCAAAATGTTCATGAAGACCAGAAAAGGTCTCAGGCCATACCACGAAAAACACCCCCAAACAAGTAAGCGGATTTTATGCAAATCCTCTTTCATCCGGTCCACTATTGTAGTGTAGTATACTTAGCATTTTTTAACAGTGATATCACATTTTAATTTGTTTAGGAAGACAAATTCGTAATGGAAATTATTCCTAATATTGTTCCATATTTTGTCCCGCTCATGTTGCTAGGGATCATAGGTTTTCTTTTTTTTACACAAATTTTTCAGTGTCTAAAAAATAGATTTTTTCAAGAACTTTGACACTTAAAAATCAACTAAAATTTAATTACTTAATCACTACATTTGACTGAGATCAAAACATCTAATGTATTACATTGATTAGAATGATACAAAAATAACTAATAGATAAATTCATTGTTGAGCTATCACTGAACAAAGCATTCTATTGCGAATACAGTTATTCATAAATCAAGTTTTAAGTTTTTGGAAACATGTTTGTGCATGGCGACAGTGCCTAACGAAAACCCTTGTAACTAGAAAACTATTTCGAATATTTGTAAGGATTTAGTACCGTTTGAAAGGAGGTGGTAAAGGTGTTGAAATAAAAATATATACACAACCCTACAATGATGGGCCGGACGCACGTGGATTTGCAAAAAATCCGACTACTTGTTTGGGAGTGTTTTTTGTGGCATGGCCTTCCATGGGACCTTTGCATGTTGTTCGTGGTCAAATGAACGCCGACGCCTAAATTAACATTTTGGACCGTCAGGTTCTTCCTACGCTCTGGCAATTTAATGGAATGGACGAACCTTACTTCCAGGACGACAGCGCTCCATGTCACATTGCAGCCTTTGCCAAGCGAGTGGTATCGAGATATGGATGTAAAACGTCTTCCATGGCCTGCTCAAAGTCCCGACCTAAACCCCATAGAACATTTGTGGGACGCGTTAGAGCGACGTTTGCGGACCAGTGAACCATGTCTGAAATCTACAGCTGAGCTGACGATATTCTTGCAGCAGGACCGGACACAAATACCCATAGCTGTATATCCAAACCTTGTTGAAAGCATGCCCAGAAGGGTTGCTAGTGTAATTGCAGCACGTGGGGTACCATCCCCTCATTATAGTATGTATTCTTTCCCTTATACCATTACATCTTGCAGTCTGATCCATTATTGTATAGTGCATATTCTAGTTTTTTGTTATTTCTAGTGTACACACACACCTAAATTAGTACGTTCGGCAAATGAAAGTTGCGTGAAACTGCTCTGTATATAATTTTGGTAAGAATATACAAAATGAAACAAGCTTTTGAAAACTTGTTTATATATCTGAAAAGGTCATTTTTCAAAGCTGTGATTTTGTCGTGTTAATAATATGTACTATCAGATACTCCGGTTTTCACGTTATTTCATAAATTGTTCATGTTTAAAATAAAATAACCGTAAAAGATTTTTTTTTTTTGAAATTCTTACACTATACATATTTTATGCAATATATGTATATTGTATATACTGTTTTCCAGACTCCTTAATTTACTGGATCAAGTTCCCTGACAACTCAAAAAAGACTACGGTGCAATAGGTACAAAAGGAAACGGATATAACTTCCAAAAAAAGAAACTATATTCCTTGAAATATTTTATTACAAAGTGTTACAATAGTGTCTAAAGATACTTTTCTGCCACAGGTTTATTCTTAAAACACTTTTTAAAACAGATGGACACATAGGTTTTTCAGATCAATTGACATCTTTCAAAATCAATCAACGTTGTTTCAAAATAATTAACATATATACAATAACTTAAGATACATTAACAGGTGCTTCTTAAGTCAACCTATCAAACTTTCGAGGATCAAAAATTTAAACATTTCTTACAATGGAACAAACACAGTGCCTTAAAAATAGTCATACACTTTCACATGGGAAATAATTTAACAGTTGAATGATTCAGTTTCGATATTTTAAACCACGTTTAAAAAATTACAAGATGCCTTAAAAATAGTCATACACTTTCACATGGGAAATAATTTAACAGTTGAATGATTCAGTTTCGATATTTTAAACCACGTTTAAAAAATTACAAGATGAAACCCCCCCCACCGTTTTATATTTTAGAAAATAAACTTTTATTTAAAGAAATATTTTCAGAGGTTAGCGACTGAGTTTTGGTGCAATAAAAGCTCGGGATGTTTTTACGCATTTCTTGAGTCATTGACAAAAATACAATGTTAAATTGTTTAAAATTTATTACAAATATTATCGTTGCTAAAAGTTATTGGTAATTTTTCGTGTCTCGCTAATAAATAAATAGTCAAAACCTTATAAATATTGACATAGTTTCGCGGTGCAAAAACACCGTATAAACCCATAACACGATGTAAAAACATTGCGTAGATCTATAGTACAATGTAAAAAAAATCATCGTAATTATAGTTTATTTTCATAGTCCTATGTGATTTTCAAAAGGTGAAACGTTCAGAAGTTCAAGGTAACAGAGGAAGACTAAATTTCATTCAGTTAAATATCGTTTCCAAGCAGATATGTAGCTTCTGCCCTTCGATGGGGACTAAAAGTGAATTCCAACAATCGATCTTCGCATGAAACAGACGGGGCGTGCAATACTTTACAAGTGTGAGTCACGTGAGTTTGGGAATCGGTTAGAACCAATGGACGGTTAAAATGGCTACAAAACAGTCCCATACATGTCTTGAACTTGGATAAATTAGATCGGTACACCTGCTGGTGCTAAAGAAATCGAAATGATAGAAAGGAATCATATCTACCGAGAAATCATTTCGATGGAAATGATAATACATTGTTGATTACAACATTATTTGAGGCTATCAGAGGAAGAGTGGACAAACCCAAAACAATATTGGCCACAACGGGACGATTTTCATTCACCATCCATTCCATACCGTCCATTGGCTATTGAAACCAACTTTAAGTTGGTATTTAACCTTTACGATGCGGCAGACAGACAATTGTTACCACTAAAATTTCGTATACGCCAAAGGGATGGTATAGATCTGTGTACTATGGATGTTATCCTTTTTAAGTGACCGCTTGTATCGATCACCATTTACGACTGACATTCTAGAGGGCTCCTCCTTTTGTTCAGTTCCCTACCCTGTCGACAGTGAGGTGTGAACGCTATGGGGGGAAAGGCAGATGGACGATCCGATGCCATATATCTCACGCCAAACGATACGCCACACAATACTACGAAAGGAAAGGGTCAGTCAAAGCTCTATCGCTCAAGTTAGGCAAGGGGGGGGGAGGTCGACATGCAGGCGAAAGAGCCGTTCTACGAGACGACTGAAAAAATCTAAGCGCCGCAGCGTAAAGGTTAATTGCACTGGAGTAACAGAACAGTCCATGGGCGACTGGATCCATCCCCGAAGGCAAATATCCGAGGTCATTTTGAATCACGGTCAGAGGATGAGGTCAACCCTGATCTAACATCCCACTCTGCAATCTTTCACACCATTCCAACGTGAGGACATTTGAGGTCACGACGGATTTAACGTGCACCCTTTGTGCACGACGCTCTTGTGTTGGATTCGAACTCGCAAAACAAGAGTTGCCGGTACGTTACTGTTCCAACCGAGCTCCCTCGGCCGTATCCGACTTTGGTACTAGTTCTCTTTCGATTCCACCCGACATACTTTCGAGCCGGGCGATCGGGATGTGAAAAAATTCGTGCGCACGACTTCCGTCCATTTCACTAGAAGATCGGTGGATTCGAGAACCCATTCAAAATTTCCACAAAGAGCTTCCAGAGAGAAAGAGAGAGAATTGGCACTGAAAAGAGCGGATGAAATCGGTACACATACACTCACAACCGGACAGTCAAATACCTAGACTAGCTGAGTGGAACTATACACACTATGACACAGAGAAAGAGACAAATACGAAAGTGTCATGTAATGTACAAAAAAAAAAGAGTTCCAAAATGCATCGGTGTATATCACATGGGAGATGTGTCGTGATTGGAAGATTATGTACAAGTGCTCCTTAGGATGGTGTGCACGTCGGAAGGACGGGCACGTGCAGGTCTGGGGGTGAAGTTTACGTCTTTGTTTTCAAAAGATGGTAAGAACCGGAACAGTCTAGACAACACACGACGTGCATGGGACACAACGTTTCTCTTTAATCCGGAAATGCGCTGTTTTAAAATTATGAAACAAAGTTTTCCTAAACAATTATCAGCGGGGCAAATTTTTTGTTGTTGTAAAAACAGGAAAAGTTGCATTTATCATTCCCTAAAGTTGCATTTATTTTTGATACACTAAATTCCAAAATAAATTAATCGTAAAAAATGAAAAAAATTCAGAATCTATTGACAATTTTAGTCGTGTCCAACAGTATTATAATACATACTGAAATACAGAAGAACGTTGAATGGCCGATCCTTGGCCAGTAATTTCTTTAACATTAAAACCTGCGCCAGTCGTAGTCATATGATGTGCTGTATCGGATAGTAGAAGCGCAAAATCCTTTCGCTCAACATTCAGAGATTTTAAAACGTCATCTACAAGGCAAACAACATATTGATACTCAGCTCGCAAACTCTGCAGTCGAGTCGATTACGCAAGTTTCCTCTGGATTATCAAGAGTGCCAACCCATGTGTTCAAGTACTTCTTGCCATTTATTTCACTTTCGTCTTAGGACAAACACCTTCTTACCATGAACTTGTTTGATCCCCAATACTTCGGCGTTCGCAAGATCAGACACACGTGATTGAAGGGTTGCTTTAGAGAGCAAAAAATGAAATAGTAATTTGATATAAATTAATTTTAAGCTATATTTTAAAAAGTTGCTGGTGGTTGCATTTATGTAGAAATTTGCATATATGTTGCGGTTATAACTCACTTACTATACACCCTATGTAGGAGGAACTTTGGTTTGAGTACTTTACATGCAGCGTAGAACGCGTGAAAAAAAGTTGCATTTGTTGCCCTAATTATCAGGCTTCAACGAACTAGCCACGCCTCTTTCCATCTAAACACTCATTTAGACATTGATTGCCGCATGTTTTTTGTATGGTCGGAAGAAATACATGACCAATGTGCATTGTGTTGTTTTTTTAATCTCGGTTGGTTGATTTGGATTCTATGGTCCCCAAATGGTAGTTAGTTGAATGCACTGGGCTATCGGCGACGGTCGATCCCAAAGAGAAACTTTCAAGATTCAAAAATGGGCAAGCTGCGACAAACAGTAAAGATTCCATAAAAACATAACAAATTTGTCACATTAAGATTAAAAAGTTTATTAAAACTTTATAGATTGACATGAAAATGTGTGAGGTTAGACACTTTAATCCAAACTACGGAAATTAAACATTAGATTAAGGTTTGGCGTCATCAATATGAAAGGAGTGAAAGGTAAACTTCGAATTGATCTGCCGACGCTCATGCGAAGGTTTGATGCATGCGTCCTTTTAAGGTTAACGATTGTTAAAATGCGGCGAAATGAAAGTATGTGATGTTTCACAGCGCTTGAATACAGTTTTACACGGTACACTCAATCTATGAGCTAACAGTTTTTCGGGTATATGTATAACATACTTTGTAACACGAAACTTCGAGGTGCCAACTTTCTGACTGAATGATCCCGGCACATACATTTAACGCGTTTTCTAATTTTCTTGCAGTAACGATGTATCAAATATCTTATTCCGTGTAGTTTGAGTGTTTATGAACGTGTCTGCGTGTGTAAATGTTATAAAAACAATTTAAGTAAATGCAAGAATACTGGGAGTAATAGCTAAATAAAGCTCAAAATAAACTATTTGAGACGTCCGAGCACGCTATTCCGAATTTCGAAATGCTCTTTGTTGATATTATTGCAGGTGGTATGTGCTTTTATATCCCCCGTTAACTATTTCGCTAGTCTGAAGCGCTCAATACTCCAGAGAATTTGTATCGCTATTGTATGAAACGTGCTTGATGCACTTTTTAATTCACGTTGGAAATGCTTGAAAATTTTTATTTTCTAAGACAATCATAAAATGTTTAAAAATCTTTCCCTGCGTGACTTGACGTTCCTTGATAATATAGGTTGTGATCTAAGAATCAAGTTTTGAAATCACTAAGATTAATTTTGAATAAATTAAGCTCCTCCTTATTTACAACTTATTTATGCCTTGTTGTTTGCATTCATACGGCGACAAAAGAGCACACTTGTCCTTGTCAAAAGATTCCTTTTAAAAACAACGAAAATGAGCTTCTTGTTTTTCGATTGGCCGTCGCATTCTGGGCCATATTCACATGGGGTTTTCTAATGCGCGTTTTCCAAGGTCAGCTTTTTTATGCATTAAATTACATTTTTTTTAAATTCCAAATTCAAGTTTCTATCTTTGCGATCGTTGAAAATCGCATTTAAGATCGATACCTACAACAGATTTATTATCTAATTATTTACCATTTGATTATAAAATTATTTATTTAAAGAAAATCACATTCAATATCGATACCAAAAACAGATTTATTATATTTAATTATTTACCATTTGATTATAAAACTATTTATTAAATAATTAATTATTTATTTATTTAAAGAAAATCACATTCCATACAGACGATACTAAAAACAGATTTAGTATATAATTATTTACCATTCAATTATTTATTTAAAGAAACTCACATTTAAGGCATCGATCTGGTGTAAAATTTTCAGCAGGTACCAAATCCGTTGAAATATTTTTACCCTATCTTCAACGATTGGAAAGATAGAAACTTGAATTAGGGGAATAAAAACCATAATTTAAGTTATAAGTAAAGCTGTCATTGGAAAACGCGCGTTAGAAAACACCTCATGTGAACAGGGCCTAAAACACCAGATGGATGTGCCGAACCCAATGGGTGTGTTCGACTACCACTTGCAGGTATGCATCCTATAAATGCCACGTTCAATCTAAAACGCAACTTTTTCGAGTTGGGTTTCGACATGGAATCGCGTGCTACGGTTATTGTGCATCACGTTGTACAACAACTGATTCTGTTCTTTTGCAGATGAGAATGATACCTTTTCAGTCCTGAAGATGCACGCCCTTCCTTTGGAACGACTACGAACAAACACATTTAAATGCTAACTCGCAAGATAAAAACAATGATTTCTACAAGTGATTCAGTCTGTGTCAACAGTTTTTCTCACGTCGAAACACCTCCAACTTGCAGTCAAATGCAATCAAATGCTGCGAACAATCTTCTGTGTGTGGATGTGTTTGAACAGTTTCACCAAAAAGTGACGAAGAGGAAAATTGATTTGAATCAGTTGGGCTTTTGACTCTCAAATGATTCAATGAATGATCCTATCTCGGATGTGGAACAGTGAACGGAACATAAAAATTATCAGTGCAGGTCACATCTTGAATATTAGCAATCTATTGCTACCTAATTGTATCTAATCCTGTTTTCATATTCAGTGCCCATTCAAATTTCCATAGTGCCAAATATAGATCCGATCATTGTTAAATTATAGCAGTACAATTCTTGAAAGCATTTGTTCACCACAGCGATAAAGTGCCACGAAAGACATTCTCATAGAGGTGCAGAATCGAGATTCGTTTAGCTTCAAGTAACGAATTCAAGGGTTGGCTCCCATCGATTTCAAAAGTGAAATTTCGCGCGCGCGCGCGAACACATCCCACAGCTTAAAAAACAATCTTCGCAGCACAGAAGTGTCAACAAGATCTTGCATGAGCTCTGATCGTCTCGAAGTCTGAAGGTGTTTGGTAACGTGTGCCGTGCTTGAGCTCTAAACCAGATTGGCAGACAATGGGCCAAAAGAACGAGCTCTTCATCCCACGTGGATGAAAGAACCTATCTACCGTGCTCAAGTTTCGAATCCTACTGCGGCCAGTCTTTGCAGGCGTCCAACACAAAACCGTCGTCGTCGAGTGAGGATGTTGTGTGAACTGCACAGAGTAATACTAAAATGATATTTAAAAGCATAAGTCTGAACTTCACAACTGGAGCGGAAGGAGTAATGATCGCATCGATTCTAATCGTACAACGGCGCACGGAAGTGGCACTTCGAGTAGAGTTGAGTTGTGAACAGTTCTTTTTTCCGAATGGATGGGAGGGGGTGGGGTTCTTCTCGGATGGCGTCGTGATGGTCCAATCAGAAAGAGTTGTGAACACACGTGATGTTTCCCACAGGAGAAGAGCGAAAGTCCGGTCAAGAGGACTCTTGTTCGTGGGAGTCCTCCGACCTCTCTTTGAGGAAGAGGTCCGAGGAAGGCAGTCCTCACTTGCACGTGTAAATCTCTTCCATGTTTTCGCAAGTCTTGCACTTGACGTAGCAACACCAGTGGAACTTGCATTGGCATCTTTCCAGTTTCCGGATCACCTGCAACAATACACATAGGCTGCATCAAATTTCAATTTATAAGTTTTAAACCTTGAGTGAATTTAACATGATCACCTCTACTACTAAAAAAAAGAAGTGTTTCTCTGTGTCCTGACCAATCTATAGCACTTAGAATAGTAAAATTTAGCACACAGGTAGTCTTAATTTTTTGCAATTTTTGTGTCCAGCCCGAATTTTAAAATTTGATCCAGAACATTTTTTAAATTAATTTATTAGTTTCTTTCACCTTTTGTTCTTCTCTTCGGAATGTGACGTTGAAGGAGAGGATTTTGCGATTTTCGACCACTGACGTCACAAGCGTTTTTCGTATAATTCCTTTGGAACCATGTCAGTGGTCACACCTGACCCCACGAAAAGAGCTGTCACGGGCAACGCCGTGCTGGCCACGCATATTTAATAAGTTTAACTTTAACTATGAGCAAAGAACACGAGCGAGTCTTTTGTGTCTCATTTTCTGACCATGGGCGAAGAACACAAGCATGTCTATTGTGTAACTTTCTGACTATGAGTGAAAATTAAGAGACTGGTTATTGTGTAACTTTCTGACTATGAGTGAAAATTAAGGGACTAGCTATTGTGTAACTTTCTTATCATGATAAAATTGAACATGGCCATATCTATAACCTGTACCTTTGACTGAGACTGTTTAAAGTTTTCGATGTCGACTCATTGAGAGTCCTTGAATACTTGATTTCTAAACATCCTGTAAATTCATTTAAGTATAATGCCTCTATAATTTTTACTATAATCGTTTCGACAGTCTAATATCGATAGATTAGCTTAAGTAATACAGGTATAACAACAATGTCTTGACTAAAATGTTTTCAAAAACAAAGTAATTTCAACACGTCCTGTATCAAAATGTTGAGAACTGACGCATGCGGCAGACGCAGAGCACTGCTACAATGGGATGTTACGGATATATTAGGGGTCAATTACATCATTCCTCAGCCTATATTTTCACAGGTGTATCATCACATTGAAGAAAATAAACTGTTCTTTAAAATAAGCTATGAAACAAGAAAATCCGTTAAGCAATGAAAGTGCTGTAATATGATCAAGTCGGGACGATTATGGAACTGTTTCCCACAATGTGTCAGACTATGAGCCAGCAGTACTGCAATAGATGCACTGCGTCAGCAGCATTCGTCAGACGCTCTATAAGAATTGCACCTTTAGAAGGCATTAGAAACATACAAATATTTATCTTGCTTCGGATTTTAAAGTGATAATTGATTCAGACCATTCCTGAACGGTATGATGCGTGAATATACTAAAGCAGGGATTCCCACCCGGTGGTACGCGGCAATGTTGCAGGTGGTACGCAAGGATGATACGAGCAACCCAAATATTCTACGAAGTTCGATTTTTTTTAGTATGTACAACCACGTTATAGGAAAAATGGGATTATATGAAATCAATTTTGTGATTAACGTTTTTATTACATTGCAATAAATGACACTAACAGTAGCACATTATTAAAAGCGAAACTTTGTTGCTGATTATCTATTTAGATTCAACGGCTATCTCGGCGAAATTAAGTTGATATCTCTCCCTGTCAAATCGTTTTACGAAGAATTCCTTTACCTTTATGTATGAGAAATACGCACGAGATAATTCGCACGAGATAATTATTTGATTTTAGACCTGTGAGTAAAAAATAAAACTGTAATTTTCAATAATCGTTTTTTTCCCCTTTATTTAAACATCATTAATACGAAATACACGTGCATTAATCATAAAATATGAAAGTTTCTTAGTATTTTAATTAAAATAAAACAAGCCATTGGGCACTTTTCTGACATTAGATATATGTTTCTAAAAAATATAGGACTGGGGGGTGGTACGATAAAAATTTCTAATAATTTCAAGTGGTACGCAGTTACTAAAAGGTTGGGAGCCCCTGTACTAAAGGATTAAAAAAAATGGGTGGGGTGAAAGGCATCTTCTGAATTCACAGTATATGAATGATGGTTATTTTTATGGGGGATTCATTAGGCGCTTTTCTTCATTTATGTAGTAAGTAGAAATGATACAAAAGATCTCATGCAATTTAAGTAAAGACTTGTGTCAGAAATAATGACTCTCATTTGTGTATACGACATTTGCTTTTGCTTGTCAGTGAAAATAGCCGAATGTTTTGTCTATGTCTAATGCAGGTGGCGGCGCAATGCTTGATGGGAAGGCGAAGAAGAGACTTTTTTTTTTACATTTCGCTTCTGTCAGTGGTGTATGTGCACATTTAGTCAGGGGTGAAAACAGCCAAAATGTAAAAAAGAGGAAAATATACCATACGTTCGTAGCGTTATTTTGAACTACAAAAATAGCTGAATAAGAATACTATATTTGTGTACAGAACAGTGGTGCAGCCAGAAATTTTTTCTGAGGGGGGTAGGCAAATTTTTAATCTGATAAAACCATACCAAGTCCACTAAAACCTATAAAATTTGTTTTTGGAAGTAGGGAGGTTAACCCATATCCTCCCATGGCTGCGCCCCTAGTACAGAATATGTGTTTACACGATAAGCATGCATGTAGTTTTGCCTATTATTTAGGTTAAAAGCTCTACAAAGTCCACAAAAAAACAATGAAATTTGTCTTTGGAAAAGTGGGAGGAGGAACCTTCGTGTAAATTCAAATTGTGTAACAGGGAAAAAAATATGTAGGCAACTGTAAACAGTATAAATAAGTTGCATGAAGTTGAAAATGTTATTTTTATGAATATTTTTGAACATCTCACCAATGGTGAGATTTTAGAGTTACAATTTTTCCAAAACCTTGACACAAAAATGAAATTAACAGGAAATAAAAATGCTGTTACAAAAGAATAAATCAAATAAATACTATTTTTATTAAATAGCATAAATTTTATATGAAAAAAAAAAATAAGTAGACATCAAAAATAAAAATGGTACAGCTTCAGTCTACGTTTATAGCAAAGGTAACGGACATGGCGCTTTTGGGCGCACTTCTAGTAGCGAGTAATAACAGGTTAAAGTTCCCCATCTGCATAACGGTTATTGCGGATTTTAATACAACCTGGTCAAGTGTAAAGTTTTAAAATTTCATTTCGAATATTCCAGAAAGTTCTTTCAAATTCCGTTAAACTGTCGTTTGATTTCATTGGTTCATTTGAAATAATTCTTTCCTTGGCGACTTAAGGCCCGATGCATACATCGATGTTTCAACGTGCGGCGCCACTGCGGTTACCGAAGCCCACCTATACACGCATAACAGAGAAATTACGCACGAACTTATTTCGCGCCATTTGCGATAAATATTCTATCGAAGAAAACGTGTTTATTTCGCTCACTTGGCGTAAAAAAAAAGTATATTTTGAAACAAAATAGACGTTACTGGATACAACCATTTATTAATTATTATTTATATTCTATTTGTTTATGAAAACAAGGTACTTCCGAACGGCTGACTCATATGCGGCGCCGTGAGGAACTGCGGTACATATTGCGGAGGCATGTATGCACTGCTTCATTGGATCTAACGTATCTCAGACCGCACTTGTGTTGCGGCACCGCACGTTGAAAATTCGGATGTGTGCACCAGGCCTAAGTGCGCCAAGGTCAGGCCGTTGCTACAGCTATAAACGAAGACTGAAGCTGTACCCCTGTGGTAAAAAAAAATATAACTTAATTCAGTTTAAATTTACAACCTATTTTCGAATATAAATAACTTTTTTTTTTCAAAATCTCTATATTTTCCCGTAAATATTCTTATTTTTTATTTAAATCAAATAAAACTTGAAATTAATAACTCGTATTATCCAAGAAACAATTTAACTTATTAAAACAATCATAAATATCGCCCTAAAAAGAAGCATCATTTTGAAATTTCCGTTGCAAAAAATAGCTGCAGTCTATGTTTAAAACGGTGGAGGCACCGCCTTGGCGCACTTCTAAAGTCGCCAAAGAAAGAAGTTTTAACGGATTTTGAAAGTACTTTCTAGAGTATTCAAAATGAAAATTTTCCGCTTGCAGAGAGGTTGCCATAAAAGACGAAAAACCGAACATCTTATTTTCTAGTTAAACGAAAAATCACATTAAAAGCTCTCTGATCAACTTAAAATATTTCATTTATACCTTTTCCGCCGCATCATGACGTTTCACGGCCGCTAGATAACAGCTCCGCTTTTTTAGGAAACCGTAGCTTTGCCTACGAAATATACAACAACGCACGCTAACTAGTTCAAAATCCAAGTTCTCCAGGTTTGCCTATAAACTAATAAGCTTCTCACAAAGGATTCTTTTCAAAAAAGAATTTGCAAGAGTTATCTTTTTTTACGTTTATAGAAGAAAAAAAAGGGCAAAAAGTAAAAAATGACAAAAATTGGTCATTTTTTCAAAAATTTACGAAAAGTCGGAAGAATCACATCCCTGAAGTAAGGACACACTTTCCTTTTTATTTTTTTTTACATTTATTCTTTGGCTGTAATTTCATGATATAATTTAATTCTTTTAAGAAAAAATCGTACAAAAAGCGGAAATTTTCGGAAGAAAAAAAAAGCGGAAATTTTCGGAAGAAAAAAAAGCGGAAATTCTCAAAAGAAAAAAAAGCGGAAATCCGCGTAAACGCGGAAGATTTTCACCCCTGATTTAGTGAAGTAAATAAATGTGTTCTTTGTAGATTCGCCTTTTCCATGAATTTTGTCCTCAAACTTTCATTTTAAGACAATGCGTAATATTAGGTAGAAATTACGGTCGTATTTGTGAAAGCTTGAATAGAAAAGTACATTTTTAAATGGAAATGCCCCCCCCCCCTCGAGCCCATCCCTCAGAGCAGTGATTAGGGGCGTGCAAGTACCGTATTATCTCAATTATTTTAATCTAAAATGGAAATTTTAGATCGTTTCGTTTTCCAGTTCTAAGATTCCTATTGTGTTAATAACCGTATGAATTAACTACCTCACAGGTGCAAAGATGTTACTCATTAGTAACAAATAGATTACTAAGGAATTCTATCTAAAAGCTCTACTAATGATTATTACATTTAAAGACCAAGTACAAGCCATTACAGTCATCCAAGGTAAGCTAGTGTCGTGCTTTATCAGCATACCGGGCACATGAAATGATTTATCATCACATACGGTGTAATTATCCTGTTGATTTTCCAACAAAAATATCCTCCATTACTTTAAGTACATTGCTCCGGAAAGAAAAGTGACACAAATAAAAATTGCAGAATTTGAGAAACATCAATGGATACTATAAAACTTATATTGAAATAGTATAAACTTTTAAATTCTAGGTAAGTATTTATGGTGGTAACATATATTACTATTCTACATCATACATATTTTTTAATGACATGACATGAAAATTTTTATTTTTTGACTTTTGTTGCCGGGGTGCGAAATGTTTGTCCCCATATAGTGGTTAGTACCATAGATGTTCTCATCTAGTTCAGTTTCACTGACGTCTCGCAATTGTACGTTAATTCTTTTAACAGTTCGAGTTTGCTGGTTCTAGATTATTTATCGGGGGATTAAAAATAAGCTTTACTTACTTAAATATAATCATTCACGTTAGTCTGTTTGTCGGCAGTGTTTTCCCATGCATCGTTGACGATTGAATCGGATCATATGTGAAAATGTGATAAACCCAGATTTTTATCAAAATGGAATTCAGTTTGAATTTTACACAAAGGGGAGGAGGGAAATATTCCCATTTTCTGATAAGCATGGCCATTGGAATATTTTAAATTGCTTCATAATAATTACCGAATGGCTTCTTTAAAACTGATTCTATTCGTTTCAAAATTTTCCACTTACTTCTAAAGGTCAAAACTAATGCAAGACAAATATTCAACAATTTAACGAATTATATGAAACTGGGACCTCTAACGAAAATTGCTGCTCCGAAAACTTCATGTCAATCCCGGAAATACAAATGGAAGAATACTTTTTTGTGTGAAATTAATCCGAACTTGCCAACAAAAAGGATAACCTGTGTTTGTTTCAATTCTTGGAAAAAATGGATTGGTGGATTTAGTGTTATATCGATATTTTTCTATTTATTTCCGTCAAATCACGAACTCCTCCCTTTCTAATTCTATTCTCCAATGACCTACTATCACGACGTCACAGAATTTACATTAAGGCCGTTCCTTCACAATGAAACCGGATTGATGGAGTTTGTCCCTGTTTGGTTGAATTGGGTTTCATGGCGCAATATTCAGAAAAGGATAAGCTGCGCCAAACACAAGATGCAACCCAACAAAAGAGGTTAAAATATTTAGAATAATCAGATCAATAAATAAAAGTCGATATTGTCCCTGTTCGATTCCATAAAACCCAAATCGCAATCTATTTATCAAGACTAAATTAAATAACATGCTCAGCATCAAAATGACGTGAAAGGTCCGGGACATGTTCAATGTCGTGACAATAGATTTGTGACTGGTAAACTTACGACTCAATTAACCTAACTCTCCAGGCCCCATCCCATCCTTCTCAACATTAGGTAAGTTGGTTGGTATTTCTTTAGTAGTAGAGTGAGATAAAGCGTTGACTGTTGGCTTGAGAAGGTCTCTGTTGGAGGTCCTCATTGTATAACGTGAGGTACTTCTACCACTGCAGAATTAGGCAAAGCATCTTAGTCCAAAGATGTATGCGTTGCAGCTAATATTTTGAAGGGACTCGTGAACCTGAATGAATATTAACCGTCCTATGGGATCAGTGCTATGAAGAAGGAACTTTCGGGTTCGGAACAAGTCTCCAAGGACAACTGTCCACCGACTCCATTGGACCGACCATGTTCATGTCCTGGCTAAACCAATCAAGGCGGCAATGGACCTTTCGAGCGGAAAATCAAGGGTCTGTTCTTCTTTGTTTTCCAACTAGTGGCCATTCCCTGCTCTTGAAAGCAAAATGTGATATGCTCCAATACGGGGTGACACGGAGTGAAGTGCACTCCCAAATAACTGGAACTGAAGTGTCGTGAAAATGTTCCCAACCAGGTTGGAAATGTTCCAGGCATGCCCGGAACGAGGGCGGACGTTGGCAAGTGTTGGAATGCGACAGTGTTCCAAAAAGGTTCAACTGTTAGTTTATCGAAGAATGGACGTAAGGTTTCAGACTCCCTTGTCACCAACTCACCTGTGTGTTGTATCCTCTCCCGCAGCAGAGCAGGTTGCAGGACTGGGGGCCCGAGGCCGTCCTGTTGCACCTCCGGCCCCCGGTGCCCAGGATGCCCTTCTTGGGGTCCTCGACGCAGAAGTTGGGCGATCGGTAGATGTGCACCAGGTCCTCTTTCTGCACTGGCACTTTCCGCTTCACCTTGCCCCGTCGCCGCAGACGCCGCTTGGCCTTGCCCGACACCTGGATGCTGCTGTCGTACTTGCTCTTCAGGAAGTGACCTACCTGTTCGAAGGCCGGGAGCTTGTTCCAGCATGTCTTCAGCTCGCACGACCCCGACACGCCATGGCAACGGCACTTCAGCTCCATCTGGCGCAGAATGGCCTGAAACAGAGACATCGCGATCAATTTCATAGTTCCAGTGGGAGTTGGCATGCGAGCCTGTTCCTGGAATTAGGGGACTGGTTCAACTCAAACTTCGTGTTCACACAATTAGTGTGGTTTCTGGTTCCGAGAGTTTATCGCTTGATGCCCATCAGCAGTGATTAAAAAATTACCACCTTCGTGATCGCCATACATTGATCTCGAGTACAGCTTTCCTTTGAGAGATTAACCGCCTATGGTATTGTACAGAAAATCTTCCATTCACCTCGGTTACACCTTTACTCAATAGAGTAACAAGGCGGGCGACCAGGAAAAGTTCAATGTTGAGTCGATTTCTACAACGGTGCCAAGGTAGCTAGTGAAAAGTTGCCACATGCAGAAACATATCCGACCAAAGTGATTATTTTCTTCCGCCAATTCATAAACGCTGCTCTTGTTCCATAACCACAGGATATCTCCCTATCATTGGTACAATATCGCATTTTTACTATTATAGGCACCTTACTCACACCACCTTAAAGGTATAAAAACTCATGTATCGCTAACGGCACAGCTAGTCTACGTTTATATCGGTGGCTTTTTACAACGAAAAATGAAAGCTCCAAAACACATTTAAGAACGTTTTGAAAAATATATTTTTTAAAACTTTCACAAAAAGTAATAAGCTTAAACACATTTGTGAGCCAGCAGAAAAACTCAGCTGCAAATGTTGGGTAAGAAAGAATACCCTGAAACTTATCAATTACACTAAATACAGTTTGCATGATGAAAAAGATTTTTAAAAGAAAAAAAAAGCAGGAAATAATACAACCCAATACGTCAGAACTGTTTCCGCGGGAAAAAAAATTATTAAAAAAAAAAAACACAAATTGCGAAGTCAGAACTCTATTGTGAAACAAATTATAGTAAAATAAAATTCCACAACTGGAGAAAAACCTTTAAATGAACCAATGAAATCAAAGAAGAAAATTTTTTATCAAAGCTCAGCAAAGCTCAGCATTTTATCAAAGCTCAAAAATACAATCAAAGGATATTTTAAAATTAAAATACCCAATGGAATCAAAGAAAAATTTCAAACAAACCAATGAAATCAAACGAATTGAATGGATTTTAAAAGAACTTTCTAGAATAATCAAAATACAAATTTAAAAGTTTCCATTTGTTGAGGTTGCCATGAAAACCACAATAACCGTAAAGACATATGGGTTGCCTCAACCTAGGGTAACTCGCTGCTAGAAGTGCGCCAAAAAAAATCGCCAAGACCGTTGCCACAGCTATAAACGTAGACTGTAGCTGTACCTGGCTAACATACCTCATTTTACCACAGTGGTACAAGAGGTTACTAGAGAATTGGTTTACCAATTGAGGACACGCTGCGTTACACAAATGCAACATACCTCAAATTTAATAAAAACAGTTAAAAATTTCTATATATATATATATATATATATATATATATATAACATAGCCATAGTAACAATAAACAACAATCTGGAATTCACGTTATGTAATCAGCACATTACTAAGAGACTCATTCAATGATATGCGGCTCAATTTATTGTTGAGTAAAAGCAAACTAAGTGAAATGTATTATTTACTGTAATCTTCAGTGTTTAATTCTTTAAAATCAGCCAAATTATACGATACATTTTTGCGTGCATGCAGAAAGTATTTTTAGCACATACACTTTATACATGCATAAGTAGTTACACATGTATATTTTCCGAGATAGGTGGAAATATAACTGTTTTCTTTCGCACTACATCAGAAAATATTTACAACACATTTCTCTGTAACAGCCTTCAGAATTTTCGGTGTATCAATGGTCGGAAGCTAGTAAAAAATTAACGCGCAAGATAAAATTATCTGCAGTCAATCTGATGAAACAAAACTGGTAATGTACTCAGTAATTTTTTTTATGTTTAATGGTACTTTTAACAGCTCATGTACTGGAAGTTTACAATATATTTATTTTCTTGGGTGGCTTCAAAATCTGTAAAATGTGATCTTAAAGCAAACTTTTCGGCGAAAATCTTAAAAACGTTCAAGTTTATTTTCGAAACATTTATGCGTGGAATGAAAGATGTTCATTCAGAGGAAATGGTTTACACGACAACGTGAAAGGGCAGTCTGTTCAGTCTGAGTACGTACCAGACCACCCCACACATGTTCTACTCCATATATCTTTGTGTGTTCTATTGGAATCCAGTAATTTACCCATAGTAATATTTCTTGGTTAAACCACTGGTTCATTCTTGCTTTTGCAAAAAGATGTGCTTACTTAGTCATTAGGAGTGTTGTGGGGAAAGGGAATGCAATAGCAATACCTAGTCAGAAATCTCGTAACGCATAAGGGGCTTTGTCTCCATCGTAACCATGGATTTTGGTGCTGTGATGATTTAAGCCGCGATTACACCGGAGTTGCAAACTTCTCCCCTCAAAATATAGAAGCTATTCTTCTGAGAAAAGGCACTCATTTTATCGTCAAGATCTCGTGTCGGGGTGGCGAGTTTGCAACTCCAATTTTATTTTCCACCAGGACTCGGTAAAGATCAAATGAATGCAACTTATGTGGGACCAAGACGAAATTTGGGATGAAAATTCTCCTCTATTTCGTCCCCTTTCGATATTGCTTGACAATCACCGCTCCCCTCAGCCCTTCGGCACCCCGTGGTCGCTTTCATATGTTCGCTCTCTTTGGTGTTGCCGATAAAGTCCACAAAGCGTTTACACCGGAGTAGGTCGGAAAAAGGGTCAGCATGCCGTGTAGTATTCACTCAGTAGATGGCGCTCCACTCTGCCGTAGTGCAGAGTATATAAAGTAGGTCATTGAGTACTAAGCTCAGCAGCCGCTACTCGTATGTAAGTGAGACGAACCATGCAACTTATAATTGTTATTACAGTTCTTGATACTGTTCCTGAAGTGCATTCTTTCTGCAACCATATACAGATCCGTACGTAAGCCGTCCACAAAAAGGGGGTAATTTTTAATTAACGTCGTACTAGAGCAACACATCGGGCTATTAGCGACGGTCCGGGATCAATCCCTTAAGTTAAAAAATCAGAGGACAACACTACGTCATTTTGAACCACGGTCATATGACGAGGCAACACCCGAGTTGGCACCCCCACTCTCCAGACTTCCGCACCCACCCAACGTGAGGACTTTCGGCCACGACAGATTTAAGGTGCATCAGCCGCCTCTACACCACACGCTTACAAACATCCGGATTCGAACCAGGAACCTTCCTATCTAGAGGCTAACACCTTAACCTTATTGGTTGGTCGGCCCAAAAAAATAAGGAGAAAAATATTTGCAACTCCGGTGTAAACGCGGCTTTACTCGACCTTGAAAGATGTTTTACACGAGTTTTGGTCAAATGAAATACACTGCCGGACCAACAAAATGGTAGCATCCAATAACCTTGAAACCTGGACGATGGGAGGTACATGCAAATCCCTGTAGCAAATGCCCTGTTATATGCACGTTCCAGCAATGCCCCCTGTTAGCAGTAGAAAAAGGGAGGCGATTTTAAAACTGAGAATTTTTCTCGCCGATTCTTAACTGTGAGCTATCGAAAAATACGACAATCAAACGAGCACATTTCCGAGTTCGACAGAGAACGAACTGCGACTGTTCGAGACTGCGGACTTCCGGGACATCAGTGCTCGTGTTAGACGACATCAAGTGAGTGATGCGAAAGTGAAATCGGTGGCAGCAGGAGGGACGAACTGACCGGCGTAAATCATTGCAGCAGGAAGTCCTGCAACCAATATGGATGCATTCTATATACACTACCCTACAATAATGGATCGCAGGATTTGCATACAATCCGACTGCTTGTTTAGAAGTGTTTTTTCGTGGTATGGCCTGCGACCTTTGCATGGTGCTGCTGGTCAATTGAACGCCGATGCGTACATGAACATTTTGGATAATCAGGTTCTTACTACGCTCAGGCAATTTTATGGAATGGACGAATGTTACTTCCAGGAGGACAACGCTCCATGTCATGTTGGAGTTTCTGTCGAGCAGTGGTATCGAGATATGGATGTTAAACGCCTTCCCTGGCCTGCTCAGAGTCCCGATCTAAACTTCATAGAACATTTGTGGGACGCGTAGCAACGCGTACGGACCAGGGAACCCCGTCCGAAATCGACAGCTGAGCTGGCGACGTTCCCGCAGCAGAAATGGCCACAAATACCCATAACTGTGTATCAAACCCTTGTTGAAAGTATGCCCAGAAGGGTTGCTGGTGTCATTTCAGCACGTGGAGGACCGTCACCCTATTAAAGCATGTATTATTTCCCGTATACCATCACCTCTTGATATCCGGTCCATTATTGCAAGGTAGTGTATACATCTTCCCCAAACCGTCGAGCCCACTCGACCACATCAATAAAACTTTCGTTTGTGTGGGTCAGTTTTCATGACGGATAATTCATCGCTAGGCACATCTCGAGCAGACGAGATTTGGGCCATTAAAAAAACCTTTTACTGTCACTCGAAATTCCATCAAATTAATCAGTCAACTAAAAAACCAGCGAATTTTTTCCGCCTCAAAGATGTCCCAGAGTGGAAAAACAGAAAAAGGCCCTGGACTGATACGCGAGAGCGGCTTCCTTGTCTTCGAATCGGGGAGGCGCAGCTGTTTTTTCGGCTTCTCTTCGAAAATGACTTTGAGGAGGAGAACAAGTCCTTCCTTCACGAGACCGAAAATTCGCGGATGAAGAGAAGCGAAGTGGGGGTGGTCTCCAGATGTGCCGTTCGAGACGAGCGGAAATTTACAACACTTCTCTCTTGCAAATTGAGATCGAGGTGTGAAGCGCTCTCCTCCCCCTCCCACAGATGCTCATTTATAGCTTATGGAAAGCGATACTATATTTCGGGACTCGCACCCATGCCAAAAAACTGACAGGTCGAGGCAAAGACGGCAAAATAGAAGAGCCCACTCGACCGGCGAGACTTGAGGAATTTCAGGTTTTTAATCTCGGATTTCCGTTTCCACTTTTAACAGCAACGAGTGGTCAGGGCCATCTTTCAAAAAAACAATGTTCTTGGTGGGGTGGAAGAGGATGGTCTGTGTTTAAACGTCAAACTACGCAAACCTTATCGAGTCTTATTGGGTCGTGCAAGTAGTGGGTGTTGGGAATGCTTACTGGTTTTGTCGAAGGTTGCACAAAATAATACTCGCTGCGGAAAGCGAGCACAAAGTGACCGTACACGCGTTGTCCCGAGCTACAATTGGTAATCCTCATTTTGTGCAAACTCTGGAAACATGTAGAAGTAATGTGATACATACACTTCAAGATAGACTATATACTACTTCTTAATTGGAACCCTCTAGTCTCTAATTCCGTCACTGTTTCGGTGTTTACAAAATGCTACAGTTACCTAAATATATTGCACTTATTGGGAAACAAGAAGCTGGGATATTTTTTTTTTATTCCCAATGGCAAGGCTGGGTACAGATTGCAAAGACAAATACAATACATGATACAATACAGTACAGAATTGACCGAAGTCATTTTAGCCTTATACAAGGCCAGAAGTGATGGTCACTTGTGAAGAGGCACCCAATGTGTGGACCATCATTGTCCCTAACAAAGGACAGCACAAATTACATCCATGCCCTGACCCGGATTCGAACCAGGAACCTTCCGATCCAGAGGCCAACACCTTGACCACTGGACCGGTTGGTAGGCAGACACGTACAAACTAGCTGCTCTCCTAAAAATACATTTGGTCTAGCTGCCAAAAGAATAGATTGAATGACACTTCATTTATTTTTACGGATACTTGAAATCATTGTAAAAGTACTTGTCGAGAGTTTAGACTAAACCTTTTTACCACAATTAAGACAAAATCGCCATTTTCGCGGCAGAAAGGTTTAAAAATCGGTTTTATACTTTTTCTAAGAGAAGTATATGAAATAAACGACATACGAACTCCCAATTCTAAGGTACACTACCCTATAATAATGGACCAGCCAGCAAGATGTGATGGTATAAGGGAAAGAATACATGCTTTAATAGGCGGATGGTCCCCACGTGTTGCTATTGCAATGACACTAGCAACCTTTCTGGGCACAGTTTCAACAAGGTTTTGATGCACAGCTATGGGTATTTGTGTTGATTCCTGCTGCAAGAATGTATCCAGCTCAGTTGTCGATTTCGGACGGGATTCCCTGGTCCGTAAGCGTCCCACAAATGTTCCATGGGGTTTAAGTTAGGACTCTGAGCAAGCCAGAGAAGACATTTTACTTCTATATCTCGAAACCACTGCTTGACAGAGGCTGCAACATGCCATGGAGTTTTGTCATCCTGGAAGTAACATTCGTCCATTCCATAAAATTGCCAGAGCGTAGGAAGAATATGATGGTCCAAAATGTTCATGTAGGCGTCGGCGTGCAATTGACCAGGAACAACATGTAAAGGTCCCAGGCCATACCATGAAAAACACCCCAAACAAGTAATCCGCTGTTATGCAAAATCCGCTGGCGTCCGGTCCATTATTGTAGGGTATTGTATGTAGGGTATATAATTTTTTTTCTTCTTATCCTACGATTTCTAGACTACTAAAGGAGACAGCCGAATGAGCGATATGTTTATGTTTCTGATTAATTTCTATGAACACCGAATGTTTCTGAACAAAAATTAAGCCTCAATGGAAACCGGAAAGAAATGAGTAACACAAATCAGACAGCGAAAAGCGACGTTCAGAAAGATTTGCGCCCAGTCAACGATGTTGGTACTCGCTGTAATAAAGAGAGGACGTAAGAAGGAGCTCGAATCTTTGCAAGAGAACATCCCTTTCGTGGCTGGAGTCGAGTTCCAGCAAAAACCACCCAAGCGCTGGGAGTGAAAGGCAAGGGAAGGGAGCAGGGAGGCCACAGATTGACTAATGAAGCCTAATGGCAAGGCATCCACCTGTGCACGGATCCGCCTCTCTTTCGCACAACTGGAATGCCACTAGGGTTGCCACGACACCAAGGTCCTCGCTCCCAGCCAAAGTTGGCGACAACACCGCGAACAGCCGCTCACCAGAGGCCTCCCCGCTCGAAAGTCCTAAGGACGGTTACCAAATGTTTCAAAGAGGAGAATCATTGAACATTACATACTTTAATCAATTAACGGTAACGTGATGCAACTGGGAATACCGAAAGGGCATTTGCTCACCACGAACGTTGCGCGAATAAGAGAAGCGGGGTTTGACTTTCCTCTCGGCAGCTGTACGTCTAGGTATTAGAGTACTTGGAAGCATTGAATAAGTATTCAAACAATCACTAACCGAAAGCAAGAACCACTCATCTTACATACAAAAAATCCCGAAAATCGAAGTTAAGTCGATATTCGAACGCTTATAAATACTTTAGTATTCGAATACTAACTTATGAATACTTTGGTATTCGAATACTAACTTATGGATACTTTGGTATTCGAATACTAACTTATGGATACTTTGGTATTCGAATACTAACTTATGGATACTTTGGTATTCGAATACTAACTTATGGATACTTTGGTATTCGAATACTAACTTATGAATACTTTGATATTCGAATACTTACTTATGAATACTTTGATATTCGAATACTTACTTATGAATACTTTGATATTCGAATACTTACTTATGAATGCTTTGGTATTCGAATACTAACTTATGAATACTTTGGTATTCGAATACTAACTTATGAATACTTTGGTATTCGAATACTTAGGAATACATTGGTATTCGAATACTTAGGAATACTTTGGTATTCGAATACTTAGGAATACTTTGGTATTCGAATACTTATGAATACTTTGGTATTCGAATACTTATGAATACTTTGGTGTTCGAATACTTATGAATACTTTGGTATTCGAATACTTAGGAATACTTTGGTATTCAAATACTTATGAATACCTTGGTATTCGAATACTTATGAATACTTTGGTATTCGAGTACTTGGGAAAATACATCTATCTGTATTGGAATACATACAAGAATCAAATAAAACGAATGCTCTTATGCATCCAGTGCTATTCGAATACTCCCAGTTGTATGTCCGTCTAGTCACTCAAGGAAACCTCTCGTACCAGGATAGAAATATTAGTGAATGATTTTTGCCAGCAAATTGCACGTTTAATAGCTGGGGAAGTAGTTTTATTTAGTTACATTCACATTTCTAGGGTAGACAGTTAATTAACGTCACACTGGAGCAAAAGACTACAGACGACGGTTCGAGGTTTATATTTTTAAGGTAAAGATCCGAGGACAACACCTCATCATTTTGAACCACGATAAGAAGACGAGGAAAAACACTTGACCTGGCAACCCACTCTCCAAACTTCCACACCACGCCAACATTTCCAGGACACAAGCATAAAACGTCGAGAAACATTGGTTTAGAGCAACAACACCAGTGTTTTCTATGAACCAACGCTTCAGTTTAATATCTGATGTAATTCTCGGGACTTGGGACGGATTCGCAGCTGATCGGATGCTACAATCCATTTCAATGAATGAAAAAAAAGGAAGAATGTTGAACGTGTTAACAATGGACTTGTGGAGTTCGTGGGAGTTGCCAACAGTGCACCTGGCTGTTTCTGGAATGTTTGGGCAACTCCTATGCCGCCGTGATGACCCGGAAAAACAAATGTTCCTCATTCATAGAAAGTTCTCTGAATTCTGCAGAACAGTCATTAAACAATTCCTCAAGTATTCTGCGGGGTGTCAGAAAAAAATAACATCGTCTAACTCGATAACGAATAATGCAACATAGGTACATGGTTGGTTGATTTGAGTTGTAGATAGGTTGGTTGATTTTTCATGGCGTAAGAGCCAGATATGACCAAGTTGCGCCAAACATGGTATATATTGGGTCATCCGTAAAGTTCTGCGCGGTTTATTGGAGGTAAATAACTAACGAAGCAGTACAAAAAACATACGAAAATTTCATTGAATCACATAAGCCCCATTTTGTTCTATGACTTTTTGCCCTCTTTCTGGCAGCTGGAAAATTCCTTTTTTTTTTTTTTAATCAGTAGGCTTATTTGTAAAGAAGTTATCGAGGTGCTGTTTAACAGTCTCCAAAGAATTGAACTCCAGGTCGTTCAAAGAATACTTTGATAGATTTTGAACTGACCTGAAGAGGTGAAGATATGAGCGGGCAAGGTCTGGTGAATATGGAGAGTGACACGAAACATCCCATCTATACTCAATTAGTCTTTGTCTGACATTCAACGCAGTGTGTGGCCGAGTATTGTCCTGCTGGAAGACAACAACTCGACGATTGGTCAGTTCTGGCCTCTTTGCTTCGCGATTTCTGCTTTTAATACAGTTATTTGAGGACAGTATTTTTCCGAATTTACTGTCTGATTTTGTGAGAAAGCCGTTTGCAGAGGAGGGTCGTCCAGAGAGGGCATCATCTTCGAGGCTGAAATTTCCACGTTTAAATTTATCAAACCACCTTCGGACTGTGGCCTCAGAAATAGCACTATGTCCATAGACAGCACACATTTTATGAGCAGTCTGACTAGAACTTTTTCCTTTCTTAAAATAAAAGAGCATAATATCACGGAAATGAACTATCTGGTTCTCTATTCTTAGGACTGCAGTGAAACAAAAATTATGCCACAACACATGCTATAATTATGCAGTGTAAGCAGAAAAGACCGAATTTAAACATCTGCTTCAATCAAGGTCACTCCTTATCAGCGGTCGCAAAATAATAACAAAGCTAGCTTCGATTTGTAAACGCGCAGAACTTTCAGGATGACCCAATATATATGAATCAAAAGTCAGGTGTTAAAACTAAATACAGTTTATAAAACCAATGGCTTTTAAAAATAAAAACAGCTCTTTGTGTGAGTTGCAGAAAGATGGAAAGTATCCAATAAACGGTATCCAAAGGATGAGATAGAATTTTTAAGTTCATTTGTCCAACCCATAGTAAAAAGTAGATTCTGCTACAAGTTTCAACCGCAGTGAAGCAGACAGCGCCACGTCTTGAACCGTGGTTCGATGATTCCGCAAGATGGTTAGTTTTTGGAGTTTTATGGCGCATGGGCAATGTTTGGCCATGCTGGATTCCGCAAGAACACACTGCGCATATCAACTTGTGTGACTAAAATCCCGCGATGTATCGTGGGTCCGAAAAACTCTTGCTTATTAGAAATGAAATCTCAAAAATTATACATTCATAAATTATGCGTTTTTGTTAAACGTGTAAAATTGTTGTAAAATTTATTCAGTCAAACGTTTACAGATCGAATCCAATGATGGAGGACTATTTTGTGAAAAGTAAATCCTTATCTACTCCTTACTACTGAGTCAACCCAATATTTCTCTCCGATTCCCTTGATTGGGTTGCATGGGAAGGCTCATATTTGGCCAAGCCCAAGAAAACGTCAAGTTAATGGCACAAGGAGAGGTTTTTACTGATGCAGTGGAGAGAAATATACCAAGTCCTACTACCTACAACCCGTAGGTTTCTAGTACAATAGGCAAACCCATTCAGCCACGGCGGTCCCCCAATTCAGTTTAGTAAAACTGCCTCAAACTACAAAACACAAGACTACATTTGTGTGTAGGATCATTTTGAATTTTTCACTTTCCTTCAGGTATGACCGATACAGAATCTCAACCTTTCTAACCTGACGACCTACGAAATTTCGCATTGAGGTTGGATTGGATGTTTGGGTTTTAGGGTACACTCTCCAAAAGCGGACAAGCAGCGGCAAACACAAGACGAATTATTATCCAATAAAAGTATAAAATATTTCAAAATCAACAGTCCAAGACCAAAAGAAAAAGGTTGATTTCCAAAATGGAAAATGGAAAGATGAGAATAAAAATATTCAAACACAATAAAATGGCAGAGCAAGACCATCGTCGTTAGCAGCATATGTAACGAAACAGAACAATATAATTCACATAAATGCATACAAATTGTAGTGCTTAATGGATTTAATTATAAACGAATTTTTAAAAAAAACAGGTTCACGAGTCATTTTGAATTTGGAAATTTTACACTAGGGCAAAAAGCCTATTGGCTAAGATAACTAACTGCTCAAAACAAAAGACCTTTGAACTTCTCAATTTTAAAGAAACAATTTAAGATTGGTACTGCTATCTACCATCTGATGAACTAATCTAATCTTCTGAACACAGTCTTACACAGATCTTCTGAACACGTGGAAGTCTCTTCTTTTTCAGAACTCATGTGGAAATAACTGTTCCGAATAACATTCAACAGTTTTCTTTAACAGACCTTCGAAGTTCAGGTTAAAGACCAAGCTTGCGCGAAACAACGACGAGTAAATGTATACATAAAACTCATTAAAAAAGCTTTGCTGACATAGACAAAAATCCCACTTAGGAATCCAACCTGCGCCACCTACAACTCGCAGATAGCTAGTGCATAAAGTACATATACACACCGAGCCACCATCCACGTTCTGGAAAATCCCGTAAGGCCTGAGGGTTTTGTTTAAAAAACACACACATATATATAAATAGGCGAGAGCAGTAATTAAATATGCGACTAAAACAGATTATAAATATAAGTAACTCGAATTTTAACTCGACTCGCAATTGCTTGAAAATTTCATCCATCGATCGTTTTCAGATGAAAGTTAACAATAGAAACGTGAGGCAAAATGATCAGTTGTCGATCTTACAAAACAAACAGCACAATAAACTCGGTATTTGATGCTTAATTATTCTTTTAGACACGAGTGAAAAACGAGTTGACAAGAAATTGCTGAGTATATTTCGTTCATAATAATGTTATCAATTCATTAAAATCGGAGGAAACACCTTCCACGTGTCTTATCATCACGCATCGTGACATCTTACATAAACTCTGCACAATACTTTCTGGACATGAAGTAATTCAAGGGAAACGCGACAATTTGTGCCAAAACGTACATTTTAGTCAGTGAAGTCTTCATCTAATGACTTCGACGCCAGAAATGTCTGATGATTGCTCATTTGTTGAAGGGGGAAATTGGATCACTGGAACCGCAAAGGAATTGGTTAAATGATGATGAATCGATGAAGCGGAACTAACGCTTGATTAATCGATAGGCGCCTATTCTGATTACTATTTATGCGGTCCGGGATTTATAAGCTAGAAACTGATGCAAGGAAGTTGTTTTCCAAACAATTCGACAAATTCAAAGCATGAATGTTGTGTTGAATCGGAATTTTTAAAAGCTCGTGTGTTATATTTAAATTTAAAGAAAGTAATGGCACACTCACAAGGCTCAAATGTAAAGTGATTCTGCTTGTTGATGGGCTTCTCATAAAAATTTCTTGACCTCCAAACATTAGATTCAAATTATTAAGTTCTGTTTTGACACAAGTCCCTTTTAAAATAATTTTCCATTCAAAATATTTCGGTAAAGAAAAAGTTTTTTTTAAATTAAATATTTCAGTCATGAAATATCTTTTAGAAATTCCTTTCGTAACAACTAATTCTCCCATTAGGGATGCGACATCGATGTTTTCAAAACATCGATGTTCTTTAAAAAAGATCGATGTTTTCAAAACATCGATGTTCTTTAAAAAAGACATTTAGTCGTACAATCGATGTTTTTAACATCGATGTATTAGTGTCAATGTTTATGTAACATCGATGTTTATACTTGTCAATGTTTTATTTTTTATGAAAAAAGTACAGTTATAAAAATTTTAAAAATAACCACGTAGTATAATTTTTATAATCAGCAAATTGAACATACTTTTAGACCCAAGTGGCCAAGGGTGAAGGGTCTGTAAAGTAGGGATGCGACATCGATGTCGAGAACAGATTTTGGTTTGTTTTGCAACTCTATTCAGATGGACTCAGGGTAGGTAGGTATTTAATTAACGTCGTAATGGAGCAACACAACGAAGTATTGGCGACGGTTCGGGATCAATCCCGAAGGCAAATATTCGAGAACACCACGTAATTTTGAACCATGGTTAGATGAGAAGGTAACACCTGGGCTGGTATACCACTCTCCGAACTCCCACACCAACGTGATGACGTTTGAGGCCACGACAGATACCCTATCTACCCACAAATAATTGGACACCCCTGCAATCGACGATGTTTCTTCTGGTATGGCAAGGGATCCTTGGTCGCAATTCCAGGTAGACTCAATTCCGAGACCTACTGCACCATTTTGGATGAATGTGCGCTTCCTAAGTTGCGGCAGTTTGATGGGGTGGACCCATGTTACTTTCAGGATGACAATGCCCCGTCATGTTGCGAGGTCCACCATGGTTTGGTATGATGACAATGGGTCCATCGAATGGACTGGCCTGCTCAAAGCTCGGACCTTAACCCGATCGAGCCACTCTGGGACGAGTTGGAGCGACGACTGTTTGCCCTGTGGCAAAAAGACAAAAGAAGATCTTGATTCACCAGGCGCCTGGCCAGCTGAAATAGTTCTTGGTCGGACAATGGCTAGCCTCTCGTTTGGAATAGAAATGGAAAGGCTGGGAAGCTCCCCTTTTGGAATTTTTCGGACGATAGTAAACTGCCCGAATGTATTTCCCACAGGACGGAAGGTTCGAGGCTTGGAGCAGAGAGAGCAGGGTCAACGATCGAGATATCATCTGACAGACTCGATAAGAGTTGGGTCGTTGGTAGGGCATCAGCTAGAGATGGTCCAGACTTTTGAGGTTACGTCTCCGGTGGAGACTCTTTGCTATGTTTTTTTTTAATGTTATGAGATTGACTGTCTAACAGAGCATCACTATAAAAATATTAGCCAAGACGAAATAAAAGAAATATTTGTTATTATTCAATATTCAGAACTCTTAAAATTTCCTTCCTGCCAAAGCTTATACAGGTCCGTTGTTACAGCCCCCACCGTCCGACATCGGTGACGGAACTGACCTGTCTTCTTCACACCGAGTGGCGGAACATACTGCCAGCCGTCGTATAACGACTGGTTGAGAGTATGCCATGGAGGGTCGAAGCTGTTACAGCAGCTCCTGGTGTCTCCTCCAACTATGAGGGTGAATAAACTTGCTATCACAGGTGTCCAATTATTTGTTGATAGATAGTGTATAACGTGCACCAGCCCTCTTTGTACACTAGGGGCTACTGCGGGCCCGGTGTATTGAGGGAGGTTCACCCGTTGAGACACTGAAGAAAGCTGTTCGGGATGCGGATCATCTTCCAGATAACCACCTGTGGGGTGTTTGAAGGACTTATCCGTCATGTTGCGAGGAGTGAAAAAAGTGAGTCAAAAAAATCGGTGGTGGGCTCGATGAAGGGAGAACGTAATGGAACTTAAAAGACTCGAACTTCTGCTGGAAGTACATAACAGTGCACATAAACCTACGCTAATCGAAATAGAAGAAATATATGTATTGATTCACATTCACCGGTAAAGCGTGACTCTAAAAAAGATCGAATCAAACCAAAGAGGGTCGTGTACAAAGGGGGATAGTGCATGTTAATTCTTTCATGGCCTCAAATGTCCTCACGTTGATGTGGTATGCAAAGTTTAGAGTGGTGTGAAAGCTTAGTTCCCGTCATCTAACTGTGGTTCACAACTTCTTGGATCCAGGACCATCACCAATAGCCCGTTTATTAAATACCCACCACCTAAATACGTAGGAAGAGAACGTACCATACGCACATACACTGCCCTACATGGATCAGACAGCAACATGTGGTGGTACAAGGGAAATAATGCATGCTTTAATAGAGGGTGGTCCCCACGTGCTGAAAATACACTAGCAACCTTCTGGGCATATTTGCGACAAGGTTTTAAGACACAGCTATGGGTATTGGTGTCCATTCCTGCTGCAAGCATGTCGCAACCTCAACAGTCAATTTCGGACGTGGTTCCCTGGTCCATTAGCGTCGCTCTAACGCGTCCCACAAATGTTTTATGAGGCTTAGATCGGGAGTCTGAGCATCCCAGGGAAGACGTTTTACATCAATATATATCGATGTAAGACTGCTTGACAGAGGCTGTAACATGAAACGGAGAGTTTTCGTCCTGGAAGTAACATTGGTCCATCCCATAAAATTGCCAGAGCATAGGAAGAACCTGATGATCCAGAATGTTCATGTAGGCGTCGGCATTCAATTGACCAGAAACAACATGCAAAAATCAGGCCATAGCATGAAAAACACCCTCAAACAAGTGTCGGATTTTATGCAAATCTGATGGCGTCAAGTCCATTATTGTAGGGTAGTATATTTCGAACAGCAAAAATATGACCCCACATGTGGGTCACTTGGTTTTTTTCATTCCATTTCTGTTTTACTGTTGGCACGGTTATTAGTTTAAAGTCTAGATACATTTCCCAATTTTACGATCGTGTGTTTGGCGCATCCACTTTTGGATACTTCGTCACCCAACCATATACGTGGGCCTCTGGAACAAAGAGGTTTCGCATCCTTTCTGGAAAATGCTAACGTAAAGCATATTGAAGTCGAGTTTGGAGCAAGGTCCAAGACTGGCCGAACGTAACAGTCCAGTTTATACGTATATATCCGTTCTGCAACCAGCAGTCTTCCCTGAATACTTTTCTTTCTGCCGATTGAATGATGTAATTTTTGTCATTCGGTGGGTTGTGAGGAAAAACAATCTTACTCAGCTCGGAATATTTGCTGTGATTATAAGGTTAAATAAAACTTTAAAATAACAGCAAATATATAAACTATTGAAATTAGCGCTACTAATTCTAAAGAGCAAAACTCATTGCTTCAGTCCAATAATACGACAAAAAAAATAGTTCAATTAACAGTAAATTAACACAAATGTTGTCCAATTAACAATAAACTGTAACAAATGTTGTCCAATTAACAGTAAACTAACGAATGTTGTCCAATTAACAGTAAACTGTAACGAATGTTGTCCAATTAACGGTAAACTGTAACGAATGTTGTCCAATTAACGGTAAACTGTAACAAATGTTGTCCAATTAACAGTAAACTGTAACAAATGTTGTCCAATTAACAGTAAACTGTAACAAATGTTGTCCAATTAACAGTCACTTTAACAAATTTATTAATTTAACCGCAAAACGAAGAGTTGGAACTCAAATTTAATGGGTCGATTCAAAACACTATGACGTATTACATTTAAAAGATGAAAATGACGCAAAAATATTGCAGAAACTGAAACCTGTTGATCAACATATAAAAATTAACGGCACATCAAAAATAATGTTTCGAATTGACAGTTTAGAACATGAGAACAGGAGGAGCAGGTGGTCGTGTGTGAGGAGACAAAGGAAACGGCACTCACCAGGCGTCCCGCGTTGTTGTTGTGGAGGTTCATGAGCGCTCGGACTCCTCGCTTCCTTTCTGCTCGCTCGGAGGCGTCGACGAACTGCCGGGCGAACATCATGCCGTAGCGAACGTTGTCCGAGCATCCGCCCCACTTCCAGCCCTCCTGCGTGCTCTGCCCTTGGCGCGACGTGTCGCACGAGCAGTCGGTCAGGTTGCCCGCGCTGCACGCCTGCGTCACCGCATGCGTCGCGCCGGCGCTCGTGATGGCGTAGATGAACGCCGTCTCGCGGCTGCCTGAAACACACGCACCAAAACATCAATACATCACATCGCCATCATTGTTCATATACATCAGTGCATATTATCTACACGAAACGAATACCATTATCACTTCCATCAGTTATACGTTAAATCAAAACATTTATGTATCACATCGCCATCATTGTTCATACATCAGTGCATATTACCTACATGAAACTTGTACCATCATCATAAGTACATCATAGATTACTTCCGTTAGTGTCACATAATTCGCATTACTCATGCAACTTAGTCTTTTGTAGTTACATCATAAGCCATCAATTCAAAGTCACGCAGTTAAACCGTATTTGTATCATGTAGTCTCACTAGTTATATATCAACCAACGCATACATTCAGATTTTCTCACTGAAACTATCTAAAGCATCTAAGAGTCATTTAGTTACATATCATAACTCATTTTCACTACCCTGCACTAATGGACCGGACTCCAGCGAATTTGCATAAAATCCGACTACTTTTTTTTTTTTTTTTTTTGGGGGGGGGGGGTATGGACTGGGACCTTTGGATATTGTTCCTGGTAAATTAAACGCCGACATGATCACTTCGGACAATCAGGATCTTGATACGCTCTGGCAATTTTATGGAATGGACGAATGTTACTTCCAGGACGACAAAGCTTCATGTCATGTTGCAGCCTCTGTCAAGCAGTGGTATCGAGCTATGGATGTAAAACGTCTCCACTGGCCCGCTCAGAGTCCCAACCTAAACCCCATAGAACACGCGTTACAGCTGAGCTCGTGACATTCTCGCAGCAGGAATGGACACAAATACCCATAACTCTGTATCGAAACCTTGTTGAAAGTATGCCCAGTAGGGTTACTACTGTAATTGCAGTAAGTGGGGACTAACCCATATTAAAGCATGTTATACCATCACATCTTGCTGTCCTGTCCATTATTATAGGGTAGTGTATTAAGATGTACGTAGAGAAACGATTAAAAGCACCCTAGATTAAAAGCGCCTAGTAATTTAGTTACATACCATAACTCATATTATCAGTCACAAAGGGAAACTAAAAGGGCACTCAATTCTAGTGAAGAGTTGGTTGGTTATTTTATGGCGCAAGGGCCATATTCAGCAAAGCTGTGCCATACACAATACTTCTGTCTTGTGTATTGGTTGTGTTGTGGTTCAACACAGCGGGCTACTGACGACGGTCCGGAATCAATCCTCTAAGAGAAAGATCCGAGGACAACACCACGTCATTTTGAACCACGGTCAGATGACGAGGCAACACCCGAGCTGGCACCCCACTCTTTCAACTTCCACATGAGCCTAACGTGAGGACTTTCGGCCACGACATATTTAAGGTGCACAGCGGCCTCTACACCACGCGCTAAACATTCGGTCGGATATCTAGGCCACACCTGAGATGGCACCCCACTCTTCCAACTTCCACACCAACCCAACGCGAGGACTTTCGGTCACAACAGATTTTAGGTGCACCTACCGCCTCTACACCATAGGTTCACAAACATCCATGCACTGACCAGGATTCGAACCAGGAACCTGGCGACGATCCGGAATCAAACCCAAATGGAAAGATCAGAGGATAACAACACGTGATTTTGAACCACGGTCATACGTACGCTTTTCTTCCCTGTCAGGGAACCCGAGTAGAGCTGCTCAAAACGCCTCGTGTCTCAACCACTAAAGTTGGTTTTCGATGTAGCGCAAATCGTATAGCTGAGTAGTGAATGGTCGCATGCGATTTGATGAACAGCGCGTGGTAAGTGCAGTGGAAGTCTCTTCATCCACCAGTTGGTAAACATGCCTCATGCATCACCCACCTATAGCCGAGTTTACACCGGATCATCCTTCGAAACATCGAAGCTATTTTTAGAAACGGCACTCATTGTATCGTCAAGATCTCGAGTCGGGTTGGCGATTTGGAGAGTTTGCAGAGCCATATTTGTTTTCCACCAGGAGTCGGTGTGCATCAAAGGGCTGCAACTTTTGGGGGAGATTTCTCCGAGACGATTGCTTGACAATAACCGCTCCCCTCTGCCCTTCGTTTTACAGTGGTCGCTTACGCCGTCTTTCGTTCGCTCTCTGTGACATTTTGCCCTCAATGATTGCCTTGACCCCATCTCCCGCCAAACAGCAAGTGAGTGACCTATTCGATTCAAATGGAAGAAAGAGCTGGTAATAACATTAACAGAACTATTTAGAGGGAGGCATGTCCCCTCTGGGACCCAACTACACCCGAGTACAAAGACAAAAAGCACAATATCTGGAGTGAAATGGGTGAGGAACTCGACATCTCGATGAAAAGTGATCACTCTTCTCTACAAAGGGGTGAGAAGAGTGGGCTCGGAGGGAAGTCCACAAAGCGTTTACACCGGTGTCCGAACAGGTGCGTAGTGGAACGTCCTCGCCACAAAAAAGGAGTTAAATGTATATGTAAATCCGCTCAAAGTAGTCCATTACTCATGTCATCTACAATGAACAAATTGGAATGCTTTTTGCATCGTTCTGCAAAGCAAGCGGTAGTGCAACACCAATCCAGCCAGTTCCACATGAAAACACGCAACAAAAAGAGACGCTAACTCGAAGTATCAGTTCGGAATGTACTCCCCCTTTCTACGAACATCGGCCTCTCCAACTTGTGTGGCAGAGCATAACACGGGTATTTCCATTCTTCCCCAGTTTACGCGTGGTAACAAGCTGCGCATTCTCTGCAGGTAGGAGATATCAATCACACGACTTCGGCCTTCTTGGACCGCTTTTTTCCCCCTCTTTCTCGGGGGGATAGGGACAGCTTCTGTGCTGTCAGCACTCTTGTGGACTCGTGTAGAGGACGCTCGAACTTATCGTGGTAATCGGAGCTGTCGACAACAGATTACATCTTCCTTTGCCGTCCTCTCATCAGGACACATTTGCGCAATGGCTCTGCTTCGGGGTTTCATGACGCAAGGGCCCAGATTTGTTATTTTCAATTAACGTCTCACTGGAGCAACACAGCGGGATATTGGTGACGATCCGGGATCAACCCCCGAAGGGAAAGATGCGAGGACAACACCACGGTCAGATGACGAGGTTCCACCTGAGCAGGCACCCTACTCTCCAAAATTCCACACCACGCCAGCGTGAAGACATTTGAGGCCACGACAGATTTAACATACACCAGCCCCATTTCTACATGACGGTCTTTTAGTTGGATACGAACGTGTCCGTGGCTCTTCCGACCAGGGCCATAGTTGTCAATGCAACGCCAGACACAGGACATGCACTATCAGGTGATAGACATACACGAACAATGAAAGCTTTGGCCGACACAAAAGAGGTTCCTGGTTCGAATCCGGGCAGTGCATGGATGTTTATAAGTCTATGGTGTAATAGCGGCTGGTGCACCTTAAATCTGACGTGGCCGAAAGTTCTCAAGTTGGGTTGGTGTGGAGGTTTAGAGAGAGGGGTGCCAGCTCAGGTGTTGCCTCGTCATCAGACCGTGGTTCAAAATTACGTGGTGTCCTCGGATAGGTTTTTTGGTTGGTGGTTCATGGTTTCATGGTTTTTCCCTTAGGGGATTGATCCCGGACCGTCATCAATAGCCCGTTGTGTTGCTCTAATACGACATTAATTAAAATTACTTTAACTGTTGTTGCTGAAAGTCCTCACGCTGGGTGGCTGTAGAAGTTTGGAGAGTGGAGTGACAGCTCGAGTGTTGCCTCGTCCTTTTTAAAAGCCGATAACCAACGCCAATGGATCGGCCAATCGGAGGCATTTGTCCATTCGCATACCCTATTGGCCGATTCCGAGGCTGGATTTAAAAACACAAATAGAATTTCGAGAGCGCTCTGATTTTGGTCTTGCCTTTTACATTTGCTGCGGAAAACCCGTGGTGTTGGGCTTTTATTGTTGGCGCCATATTCTTTTCTTTTAAATCAAATAAGTGAGATCTCACGATAATATCTTTCTAAGTCTTTTATTGGATTTTTCATTCAGCTGTATGTTGTTCACGCAATGCCCTTTTTCTTATACATGTGTGTATTTATTTTGGAATAAATGAGGTTTTTTTAAAATCAACTTTGAATTCTTTTCATGGAACTCCGGATCACTCAACACGAGCAGGTAGTTGGTGTAGACCCGGTCTTTATTTTTTGACCAATTTTTTGACCCGGATTCGAACCAGGAACCTTCCGATCTAGAGGCTAACACCTTAACCACCAGACCGGTTGGTTCAGAAACAACGTAAAGCAGCCCGTACGTTCTTTCACATCTCTCCCAAAATCGACTGCACTGCCTTCTCGACGGTTGGCTTTCATGGGCCACACTTGACTAAGTTGTGCCAAACATTAAACAACGTCAAGTAAATGAACACACAAGGAAAGTTGCCGCAGAAATACATCCCAATGGAAATCGAACCTGCTAACACTTGTAGTCTGCTAGAGCAGTGGGCTCACCCAAGGTCGACTGTCTTCTCTTCAGAGCGGGCACTAAGCTGTCTCTTTCTTAGACTGCAATTTACTTATTTTCTATTACTTATTTATGGCGGCAGCAACAGTCAGTAGCCATTGAGAGGCACGATCGGTTTCGTCCGGGGTTAATTTACGGGCCTTTCTTCCGGGCGCTCTCCCTTTCGCGGTCGGAGGTCCCTCTGAATTAGAGACGCCATCACAACGGAGGACGAAAGCGGAGGGGGGGGGAGTGAGCCGTCTTTGGTGGTCGCCACGGGTTCTTTTGTGAGAAGAGTGGTCAAGCGGCCTCTTTTTCTAAAGGGGGAATTTTAAAAGGGGTCATTTTTATCACTGCCCTTTCATCGAGCCTCCTCACGCATTATTCAAACATCTTGTAAACACACTACCGGATGGGTGAGTTGGATCGCTCAAAGGCGCCGGGATACAAGGTCCACAAGCTAACTCAACCAAGACAAAATTGTAAACGCAGTACACATAAAAAAATAACCAACCAATAAATTCTTAACATTCTAACACGGTTGTCGGTAACAAAACAACATTGAAAATCCGTCTGTGGGTAGTAAATCTCTCTATATTAAAAAAGTTACCGCCACCGCCACTGGATTGAAAACTGGGTTTTTCGCTCGATTCTTAGAAGGTTTCGCGAGGAAGTACGGATCAGAAAAGTTACGAAATTAACATGGTTTGTTCTTCATCGTGTTCCCTGGTCAATTTTGAAGATTTTTCCCCGATGTGGCTATTTGTATAGGGTTTAATGAATGTCAAAATTGAAAAAGCAAAAATTTCTAACTCGTGTGAGCACAAGACATACAAATTTTCAGTCGTGATTTTTTTCTGTGTACCTCTAAACGTTAATTTTTGCAGATCGTCTAGTTTTTAGAAATTTCTATTTGGTTCCTAATATTTTGAAATTCGGGAAAAATTGGGATATTTTCGTGATTTTTTTAAAACTATCATATATATGTTTTGTTACTACTAGTTTTTAAATTTGGAAACATCGCAGTATAGCTTAGAATGTGCTCTTTCTTACGGTACAATTATTTTTGATACTGATTAATAAATAAATTCGATGCTATCAAAAGTAGGTCATAGAAATTTCGTACTTTTTAGATCGCGGAGCGATACGCGTTCATTCTTTTTCACAGAAATTAAGGTTACATTTTCTGACTAACGGGTTTGGCAGATGCACTTAAAACTCTCTGTGACGTCATGCTCATTTTTTCGCTCATTCTCAGATGGTTTGTCGATTAAGTACAGATCAGAATATTGCGAGATTAACATGATTTATTCAAAATTGTCCAGGGATAGAAAAGGCTTTTTACTGATGCGGCTATTAGTTTAGGGTGCATTAAGTGTTAAAGTTTAAAAAAAAAGCGAAATCGCTCGCGACAGGAGTATTGGTTTGCGAACCAAACCAAATGGGATTGCGTGGCATTCACCAGGGGTTTGGCAAGATTGTAAACGCAGTATACATCATTTTTTTAATTACGTTGAGGAATTGGTCGTATTGACCATTTCGCTTCGTGCACCCTAATATAAACTAGCCTTTGAAATAAAGTTGTCAAGAGGTAGAACATTAAAATTTGAGTTGGACATAGTAGTATAAACTGTCAAGTGGCTAAAAAACAGATTAATAAATGCTTAACATTCTAACACTGTTGTCGGTAACAAAACAACACTGAAAATCCGTCTGTGGTCTGTCTAAAGACAGAAATTAAAGTAGTAAACAATAAAGAAAATTTCAATTTGTTCTACTCGCTTGAAACACAAAGTGAACTTTGCCTAGTATTGTTTCTATCGTGTCAAAATAGCTACACACGAGTAAAATCTAAACAAGGTTGAGACCGATCATGCAACGACTGGTTGCAAGTGTCCAAATAGTACACGGTGCACGTTCAGCAAATTACTGCTCAGCACGTGTAACAAAACAGACCACAAACTCTTTACATGTTTTAAACTTGATGCCTTTATTATAAATTCCATCGCTTCTTTCCTCTCAGAGATGGATCTATGGACGGACTGAGGACAAACACGGAACACACTATAAAGGGTAGCCAGAATCACACGTCCGCTCATTAATCATACCACTTTTTTTCGGTTGGCTTGCGGTAATGATATAGGTGGTTATTTTTAATTAACTTCGCACTGGAGCAACACAACGGGTTATTGGCGACGTTCCGGGATCAACCCCAAGGGAAGGTCCATTAAGAACCACGGTCAGATGACGAGGTAACTCAGCTGGCACTCCACTCTCCAAATGTTCACACCACGCAAATAATCGGCAACCAACATGCGTTTTCAAACACATATTCGAATCAGAGTTGGTTGGTTTCGGGAGGGGTTGGGAGCAAGGGCCATGCCTCTACACCATACACTTACAAACACCCATGCACTAAGCAGGAACCTTCCGATCTAGAGTCTCACAACTTAACTACCAGACCGGTTGGCGTTCCATTAGAAATTCCAAAAATATACCACTGCAGCAGAGCCACGAATTCGACCCTGCACTTGTTGCAGTGGACTTATTTTTGATGTGTTTACTAGGAATTCGAGTCGAGACGGTCGGCCGCAGAAACGCTTCTGGGCTGCCACTTTCCCCGCCGCAGTCGTAAAAGAAGGGCCGTAAACGGCGGGGGGCGGCCGAAAAGAAGGGCAATTCTGGTGCCTAATGAATGGCGGCAAGAGAGGCCGCACACCTGAAAACTCAATCTCTCCGCAAGAGCTCACAACCACCCACAGAGCGAACACGCCTCCCCCCGCACCGAATCAACCCGCGTCTTTCGACACTCGCCGCAAGACTCCGTTTCGACTCGTCTGAAAGAAACCTGCTCATGGCAAAATGAGTGACTTGCTTTGTAGGTATGTATTTCAGTCAACATCGCTCTGGAGCAACACAACGGGCTATTGATGACGGTCTGGGATCAATCCCCCAAGGGAAAGTTCAGAGGATAATACCACGTCATTTTGAACCACGGCCAGATGACGAGGCAACACCTGAGCTGGCACCCCTCTCTCAAAACCTCCAAACCAACCAAAAGTGATGACTTAGGCCACGACCGATTTAAGGTGCACCAGCCACCCCTACACCGCACGCTTACGAACATCCATGCCCTGACCCGAACCAGGAACCTTCCGATCTAGAGGCTAACACCTTAACCACCATACAGGTGGGTCGGCGAGAACAACACTTAATTTTAACCTTTACGCTGTGGCATGTAAACAATTGTTTCCACTAAAATTTCGTTTCCACCAGCGGTATGGTATTGATCTGTGTACGGTAGATGTTATTACTCTTTTATGTGACCGCTGGCATCGATCCCTATTTACGAGCTGTCAGCGACTGGCTTTCTAGAGGGTCACTCCTTTTGTTCAATGCACCCCCCCCCCCTAATCCTGCCGACCGTGAAGTGTGAACGCTTTGGGAAAAGCAGAAAGTCGCTCCGGTGATATCTCTTCTCACGCCACACAATACTATGAAAGGAAAGTGTCAGTCGTAAATGCCACTTAGGGCCCTATCGCTCAAGTTTGGTAACTAAGCAAGCGGGCTCGGAGAGTCAGGCGAAAGAGTCGTTCTGTCAGGCGATCTAAGGGTGAAGGTAAGCGTGAAGGTTAACAACGATCAGATGACGAGTCAACACCTGAGCTGGCACCACGCTCTCCAAGCTTCCACACCACACTAACGGGAGGCCACTGCGGATATAGCTTGCACCAACTCCTTTGTACTGTTCGAACTGTTGCTAATCCGTTATTTACCACAGGGCTGGGTATATTTACTGTCTACGCGGTCTAAACAGCAATATAGAGGACATGTCCCAAACCACATGTGATCACCAAACCCAAGCACTCACGGTCATGGTCAGTTGATGGTAGGATGACCTCCACGCGATTTTGTGAGTAGCTTTAGGTTTCGTACGTGCAGATTTTTAGTTATTTCATATCCTCAAGATGTATACTACCCTACGATAATGGACGGGATGCCAGCGGATTTGCATAACTTACTTGTACTTGTTTGGGGTGTTTTTCGTGGTATGGCCGGGTATATTTGCATGTTGTTTCAGGTCAAATGTACGCCGACGCCTACAAGAACATTTTGAACAGTCAGGTTCTTCCTACTCTCTGGCATCATGGTATGGACGAAAGTTACTAACAGGACGAGATATGAATGTAAAACGTCTTCCCTGTGTGTGTGTGTGTGTGTGTGTGTGTGTGTGTGTGTGTGTGTGTGTGTGTGTGTGTGTGTGTGGCCTGCTCAGAATTCCGACCTAAACACCATAGAACGCTTGTGGGGCGAGTTAGAGCGACGCTTACGGACCAGGGAACCACGTCCGAAATCTAAATCCGAGCTGGCGACATACTTGCAGCAGGAACGGACAAAAATATCCATAGCTGTGTATCAAAAACTTGCTGAAAGTATGCCCAGAAGGGTTGCTAGTGTCATTGCAGCAGATGGGGATCCCCCCCCCTATAAAAGTATGTATTCTCTCCCTTATACCATCACCTCTTGCTGTCCGGTCCATTATTGTAGTGTAGTGTATTTAAACTAAAAACTCTCCGAAAACTTTCTCTTTAAGCTGCTTAGCAGCGGGTGCTCCGAAAGCAATTCGTCCTGTCCCTGAGTTGATTGTGGAAGGCCACTTGATGAAAGCAAATCGAACAATCTCCTGAAAGTGACGCGTTCTTTTTTTTTCTGCAGGCCACTGAACCCTCCCTTCGACCCCACGCACTCGATTTGGAACGTTCGGGGGGAGGATGTCGGCCGCTTCAAAGGGACACACGATACCTATCCATCCACCTGCCGCTTTCCCTCGTGCCCCTCCCCCATCTGGTTTCCTTTTTCACTTCGGATCCAATTTTTCGGAGATTTACGGGTTATTGGAAGAGGATTGTCACGAGCTACTTTTAACTCCCTAAGCACTCGAACACCGTTTCTGCGATTGGAGGCGATTCAATCTTTAAAGGAATACTTCCTCCTCCAGATTATGTGAAAGGGTTTAGCCTTGAGTTGGAAATGAATGCTTTTTGTATGTCTGAGTGTGTTTAGTGCGTTTACATGTACTTCATGAGTAGGAGCTAGGGATGCGACATCAATGTCTTCAAAACATCGACACCGATGGTAATCGATATGTATACCATCGATGTATTGCAGCAGATGTTTTTTGAAAATCGATGTTTATACTTGTCAATGTTTTATTTTTAAATGAAAAAAGTACCATTACAAAAATTAAAAAAAAAAAATAAACAAGTAACATAATTTTCATAATCAGTCGACTGAACATATTTTTAGACCAGAGTGGCCAAGGGTGAAGGGTCCGAAAAATTGGGAAGCGACATCGATATCGATGTATTTATCATCGGTTTATTGGAGCCGATGTTTGTTTAACATCGATATTTTAACATTGTCAATGTTTTATTTTTGAATAAAAAAAGTACCACAGTAAAAATTAATTTTTTCCCCCTAATTTGGTGAAAGAAGTCGGCTTAAGGTGGAGAAATTTAACAAACTTCTTTTTTTACAAACTGTAAATAACAAATATTGGGGCATATAATAATTATAGGCCCCACTATTTTTTATGTACAGTAAATAAAAAATAAGTTTGTTGTTCCCCCCCCCATAGGTTTATGAATAATTCATAACGAACAATAATTATTGTTTTAAAACATTGATGGTTTTTGGTCGATGTATTATCAACATCGATGCTTTAATTTTGTACATCGAGAATTTTAAAAGGCTTTTTTTAGCGTCAACACAGTGAAGTAATATATATTGGTTTGAATTTCCTTATTTTTAAAGCATAGTTCCTGTTATTAAAATGGTACGGTTAAAAAATTATATCAAGCCTATCCTGATACTTTGTATCCTCTGCCATAGTAAATTACACTACCTTACAATAATGGACCAGACTGCAAGATGTGATGGTATAAGGAAAATAATACAAGCTTCAAAAAGGGGGATCTTCCCCCCACGTGCTGCAATGACACTAGATTCCCTTCTGGGCACACTTTCAACAAAGTTTTGAGACACAGCTATGGGTATTTGTGTCCATTCCGCGTCCCACAAATGTTCTATGAGGCTCAGGTCGGGAGTCTGAGCAGCCCCGTTTTACATCAATATATATCGATACAACTGCTTGACAAAGGCTGTAACATGACACGGAGTGTTTACGTCCTGGAAGTAACATTCGTCCATTCCATAAAAATGTCAGATCTTAGGAAGAACCTGATGATCCAAAATGTTCATGTAAGCGTCGGCGTTCAATTGACCAGGAACAATATGCAAAGATCCCAAGCCATACCACGAAAAACACCCCCAAACAAGTAGTCGGATTTTATGCAAATCCACTGGCGTCCGGTCCATTATTGTAGGGTAGTGTGTATGGTATGGTTGTATTCACATTTGAGTTGGGTTTTGGTTTAGTGGCGCAAGGGTCATATTTGGCAAAAATGCGCCAAACAACGCCAAGTGGATAGACATGCGCAAGGAAAGCTTTACCGACACATAACAAAGCCAGAGAGGAATTGAGTCACTTGAGTTGAATGTGTTTGTTTATACGGAGTGGGTTCTTTTTTTATCAGCTTGTGAAATCCATACTTGTGCTAATATTTTTAGATAGTTGTTACATGAAGCCATCCTATCAAGATCTCGAGCCAAGAAAGCGTTCTTTTTGCAGATTATAGTTTCTTTTTCCTGTCATGAACCTTAATGTCCAAAAAAAAAACCGGCCCAGTTTATCTGATTTTATATCTTCTAAATACAGACAGTGAGTACAAGAGCACGAAACATTTCAGGTTTCCTGATCCATTTTCAGTTCGGTGTGTGCTACCAGAGGTGGAATTTTACATCAACTGTTGGAATGCCAAAGATTGATTTCGTCTTGATCTTTCTCAGAGTTATTTCCGCTCTCATTTCAAGGAGAGGAAAAATAGTACTTAAAATAACGGAGATGAATCGCGATAGCGGCTTCGAATGTCACGTGACGCACACCTGTAAGATACATGTTTACTTTCATTGGTACTCGGTTCAAACTTCGGAGAATTCGTGTCAGTCAAGTTATGCCTATAGTTCGCTGAAGTAATTGGGCCACAAATAGTCATTAACTGTACATTGGCGAATGGGAAAAAATCCCGAGTCGATTTTTCATGGCTATTAAGTGATTAAGATCGATTCTTGAAGACAAATCGATTCTCAGGAACAGCTGGGGGGGGGGGGGTACGATCATACATAAAATGCCATTAATGTATTTTTTCGTACAGGGAAAATTTCAGCGTTCGACCTCAATGTCACAAGAAGCGTACCCATTCCAATCTTTCTTCCGACTGCCCCGAGAAAATTATATCCAAATCTTTTTAGAATTGGGATTTCATAGGTCACTTGTTTCAAGGTGTGCTAAACCGAATTGTTAAAAGATTTGATTGTCCCGAAAGTATTAAAGGAAGAATTTACGTTCAAAAATATTCTACCATATAAGAGTCTCTTATTAATAGGTTCTAGTTCCTAATTTGTTGTAGATATATTTAACTTTAATTACGAAGTAGATCATTCAATTCCCTTTATATTTCATACATAGGTTTCGATTCAGATAGATTTTGTGGTATCGATTTTCTTCCCCGAGAACGGAGCTATACCTAAGGGTCACTGGACTATTTGACCCCAGAGTGGCGTTGGTGTCAAAGGGGACATCATAGATCATAGGTACATCTTCAATTCTAACTGTATGCAGTTTATACAGAAGTGTCTGAAAGTTCGCGTGCCGTTACGTGGACTGTGGATTGGTTTATTCGGTTTTTAGGGCGCAAGGGCAAGATCTGGCCAAACATAGTCTATGTAGATCCTGTGTTCGAATTCGACTATTATCAATGGCTGTGTGTGTGTTCCCAAGAATCATCAATCTGGTCAAACATCGTCTATATAGAAAATGGGTTAGAATTCGACTACTATCAATGGCTGATCCCAAGTATGATCAATCTGGGCCAAACAAAGTTTATATAGAACCTGGGTTATAATTCGACTACTATCAATGGCTTTTTCCTTATCACAGTTCACAAGAGCGAGGAACAACATTTGAACAAAGAAAGGAACAACTCGTAAGGGGGAAAAGTAGTGCAAAACTGAAAAATGAATAATAAATCCGAACGAAACAAACACAAATCGTACAGAGAAGGGTCGATTAGAAAATTATGCAGATGCAAGATTATTCCGTTCTGGAGGCCCTCTTGAAAGAGATGTGGAAACGCTCACATTCACCCGATGAAAGGAATTGCAAATCAAAAACATCCGCACTTGGAATTCTGAAAAGAATAATTACTGAGGTTTCGAATTCGAGCATTTCGGAAGAGCCGGCTGAATGGAACATCAATTCATAGCAGGAACGCTGGTCGGAATATCGAATCTTGAGCAGGGAGCGAGGGGTGGGGAGATATGTGACAACTCATCCCCAACAGATATTGAAATCATACAACACTGTCGTCCAGCTTTCACAACGGCAGATAAGGTCATCAATGCCAAGCCAAAAGCTGAATTTGGATGTAAATTTGGTGGGTCGAAAACTTTTTCGGTGTGCATATATATGGAGCTTTTATTGTACACAAATTTTTACACGGAGCAGGTCACACTTTAGTCGTGTCCAACAGTTGCGTAATTACACCGGAGTTACATACACATTTTACTCCCCTTTTTGTGGCGAGTATGTTTTACGTTCACCTATGCTGTCCCCTTTTCGACCGGTGTAAACGCTTTGTGAACTTTATCGGCAACCCTCCGAGCGCACTCTTCTCACCCCTTTGTAGAGAAGAGTGATCACTTTTCATCGAGATTCTCCCCCATTTCACTCCAAGCACTGGTTTTTGTTTTGTCTTTGGAATCGGATGTAGTTTGATCCAAAAGGACTCTCTCTGAATAGTTCTATTAATGTTATTACCAGCTCTTTCGTCCACGCCATTTTGTTCAAATAGGTCCCTCACTGGCAGTTTGGCGGGAAATGTGGTCAGGGCAAGCGGTGGGGTCAAATATCACAAAGAGCGAACAAAACACGGCGTGAGCGACCACGGGGGGCCGATGGGCAGAGGGGAGCGGCTATTGTCAAGCAAACGTCTCGCAGAAATCTCCCCCAAAAGGTGCCACCATTTGATCTCTTCCGACTCATGGTGGAAAACAAATTTGGCTACAAACTCTCAAAATCGCCAACCCGACTCGACGATAAAATTAATGCCGTTTCACGGAATAGCTTCTATGTTTGAAGGGAGAGAAATTGTGCAAAACCGGTGTAAGCCCGGCTTTAAGTTGTATTAATATCTAGTAGTACACAGCATCGAGAGGTGATGTAACCCCTCTTTACCATCGCCTATCGATATATCGCGAACAACTTGGTCTTTACGATTAGGGTCTGCTGCAATTTGAAAGTTCGTAAGGCCATCTAGACATCATAACGTTTAGAAGTACTTCAGTCCCTAAACTTCAACACTTCAAAAGGTAATAAAAATGGATAAAATTGTTGAATTGTAAATATAAAAAAAAAGGGTGACAGAATGTATAACTTGCATCTTTTTTTCTCTTTAACGTAATATTTTCTCTGCCCTCGCAATGTCGCAGTCTAGAGCGAAAAATAAAGTATACTTCCGTGTTGACTTGTTAAGGTGATGATTAAACAAACTGCAAATACTGCAATGCATAACAAATATTAGCTAACAGTTTGATCACTCAAACGAGCCATGACTGTATCCCCAACAGTTAAGAGTTCAGATATCCGGAATTTTAATGGCCATATTCACAAATCTCGAGTTAACCCGAGGACCAGTTGATCCGCTGGTCAGAATTAAATCGCGGATCAAGAACCGTATTCTCAAACGGCGATCCACGGTTTAAAACGATACGCACGCTGTGATTGGATACTACCGTCTCCTGGAGATCATGTGATATTGTTTACATTTTTTAGAAACAGCATTTTGACAACCATCAACACTAAGAAAACTGTTAGCTTGGGTTTTATGGCGCAAGGGCCATATTTCGCCAACTGCGCCATTCTCGAGTAAATGGACATCACACAAGGAAAATGGTACCGCCACAGAACAGAGAACTGCAACCAGGGAAGAATCGAACCCGCGACGTCCAAAGACGTGGAGCTGCTGCTGCTCTCTTGACCAGCACGAAAGAAAAAAGCGATTCCAAGCCAGCAAAGGGGAGCGTCTCCACTTGTCTAAAGAATGTACGGACATTTGACCAGGAGCGCAGTTCCATGCCCCGTCCCCAGAGTAGATAAAAAATGAATCAGAAACCCGAAATCTTTATTTTATGAGTTGAATAAATTTCCGATGACCCTTTCCTTTCATAAATAAAAACATATCCTCCCACGACGCGTGTGGAAAGGAGCGCATTTATTTTATTATCGTCACTTTAAAATTCCGCGCGATCTATCTCGCTGCCCGGGTGTCAACGGATACCATTTCAAAAGAGGCCATTGATTTATGACGGTCAGGGGGAAGAGATTTCTGCCGTTTCTTCTTTGTCTCGAGCCGAATGTTATTCCTGGCGTCTAACTGAATTTCACGCGCCACTGGAAGCGCGATTTTTTTTTATTGGTCAGATCAAATGGCGCGAAAGGGGAATTGAGACGAAACATTTCTGGATGCCTCCGATCGGGGTAATTAGGAGTGTTACGGGTGGGGGAAGGGATCCGATAAAAGCTGTTTCGTCTTCGGAAAAATACGCTCTCGGCTATGTATTTTCGCCAAATTGGCTTCCGAATTCGAAGCAATTTTGTCAAGCAATAACGCCTATTTTATACGACTATCAAAAAATCAATGAGGTTTGTTTTCAGTGAAGCCTCAAGAGGCTATATAAAAATGTTGTAAAATAACTCAATTTCTATCTGTACTGATGAACTGTATAATTTCCATTATACCTCTCCAAACCATCGCATAATTCTAACGCTTATGAGCATATCTGATGTATATATGGATATGTTTATGCATGTTCATTGCTATGCTTAACTTTTCAATTGTTTGATTTCTGTACCCACTGTAAATTTTATAATCACTTGTCTCAAAGCAGTCAAGTTGTCCTACGGGAAGCAGTGTCCATGGACTGTTACTTTTGTTCATTGTTTCGATTTGTTCTGCTTGAATCAGTCGTATTTTGTTGTTAACCTTCACGCTTAGATTTTTTCAATCGTCTCCAGAAACGACTCTTTCGCCTGCATGTCCGACCCCGCTTTCCTAACTTAACGATAGAGCCTCGAGTGTAATTTACGACTTGCACTTTCCTTTCATAGTATTGCGTGGCGTATCGTTTGGCCCTAGAGATATCACCGAAGCGACCTTCTGCCTTTTCCCCAAAGCGTTAACACCTCGCGGTTGGCAAGGAACCGAACAAAAGGAGGAACTCTCTAGAAGGTCAGTCGCTGACGGCTCGTAAAATGTGATCGATGCCAGCGGTCACTTAAAAGGGGTATAACATCCACCGTACACAGATTTATACAGTTCTCAATATGCCGCAAACTAAGGTTAAGCAAAGGACCCTTGGGACCTGACGCATGTCCTCCCAACCGCCTCTCGTGTAAACTTCAAACCCTTTGGGTAGTCTGAGACGGTTAGAGTCTTAAAAATTTCAGATGCATTTTCTGTCAAGTTAGATGCGGGTAGTGGTAGTGTTTCGGCGTGTTTCCTGTTCGTATTTTGACTCCTTGACGTCAGTTGGTTTTTTTGTTTGTTTTTCGAACACGATTTCTCCAATAAAAATTCGAAATTGTTATACGACAATCGGTCAATGACAGTTCGGTCAAACGTCACCCAAACGGCTATAAACAACATTTTAAGATTGGTTGATTTTGTTTTTTTGAGAGCGCAAGTTCCAGAAAAGGATAATCCAAACACAAGACAATAAAACTACAGTCTGTGCAAATCCCGATGTGTATCATGGGAGAGCATTTAGAGAGCAGGAGTTAAATTTTGGGATGGTGAGTTGTTCCTGTTTCGGAAAAAAACTCGGCATATGACTCGACTTACGAAAAGGATTTTCTGTGTCTTTGTACAAACCAGACAGAAAGAATATTTTACTACCCCCAGCGGATTTGCATAAAATCCGACTACTTGTTTGGGGGTGTGTTTCGTGGTGTGGCCTGGGACCTTTGCATGGTGTTCATGGTCAATTGAACGCCGACGCCTATATGAACATTTCGGGAAGCAGGATTTTCCTACGCTCTGGCAATTTTATAGAATGGACTGAGGTTACTTCCAGGTCGTCAAAGCTCCATGTCATGTAGCAGCCTCTGTGAAGCAGTATCATGATATGGATGTAAAACGTCTTCCCTGGCCTGCTCAGGGTGCCGATCAAAACCCCATAGAACATTTGTGGGACGCGTTAGAGCTACGTTTACGGACCAGTGAACCATGTCTGAAATCTATACCTGAGCTGACGACATACTGGCAGCAGGAATGGACACAAATACCCATAGCTGTGTATCAGAACCTTGTTAGAAGTATGCCCAGAAGGGTTGCTGGTGTAATTTCAGCACGTTGGGGACCCCTATTAAAGCATATTTTCTCTCCCTTATACCATCCCATCTTGCTGTCCGGTCCATTATTGTAGGGTAGTGTATATCATCACTAAACACCTTGTATTATTCTCATAACCAAAGTGCTTGTAAAAATGTCGAAAGTACTTTTTGTCAGACGCTTTAAGGAGTTGGTCTCGAAATATGGGGAGAGTCGCTGCAAACTTTCTGTGGGGTTAGGATTGGATTTTTGGGGTTTTATGGCGCAAGGAATCTGTGGGGTTAGAGGACCAGTTTAAGAATAAATTCTCAAATATTCCTCTTCGTGACGCAAGCACTTCCGTTCCGCGATCGACAACTCTTCCGCTCTTGTGTCTCCATTCGAAGCAAAATGGCTCCGCATTCTTTTCCACCTGTCCCAAGCATTATTTATCCTCACAAAATCTGACGGTTCTCTTCACTCGAGAATGGAATGTCTGTCCCCCGCCCCCACGAGACAGGTAATATTCCCCCCTAGCGTCTTTATCTGGCATTCCATTTCCCCATTCACTCATTGGCGGGGCGAGTCACACAAAAGAACGCGTGTCACTTTGTTGCAGGGGGCTGTAAAAAGGAACGAAATGACCTCATCAATCGGAAATTTCTTTCGAAAGGAGGGCATTGTCTAGTTAAATACTGGAACGTGTTGTTTCTCGCTTTCTGTTCAGCCAAAGCTCTTCGGTTCGGGTGCTTCCTTTCGAGTGTGGATTCAGTGAGAGAAAATGCTTCTCTAGCATCTATCTGTAGGAGGTCTGTTTCAAAATGCTTGTAATACTCGTGGCTTAAGGGCTCTGAGAACCCTTAAAAGTGTCGAAATCACCGCTTTTGAGCTCATTTTCAAGTAATCAACGAACAATCATTTAATTTTTACATTGATTAGATTTTAGGCACACACATATATAATCAAGTATGAAGACTCATAAAGAACTTTAGAAAAAGTAATAGATTAAATATTTCAACTAAACGAGGAGGGTCAAGAAATGCAAAACCCTCGGTCGACACAAATATTTCTACCATGTTGTGAGCAGCATAACTAAAGATCAAATGAACCAAAAACCTTCATTTAACATTTTTTTTAATCTAAACAATTGTAGGTTTTTAATATACTGTAAGTTTTTAAAATTTGTAAGAAAATTAAAAAGTTTGAGAACATTAAAAAAATTATAATTTTTTCTCGTCAAATATTTTTTTGAAAAAGTTGTAGATTAATTAATTTTCGAGATTTTTTCAAAATAATAGTATATTAAAAACCAACAATTGTTTAGATTATTTTGAAAAAATATTGAAAGTTATTTGTTCTACAATTTTTTTACGTTACCGGGTACAACCTGACCTTGTGTGCGATGTGTGAAATAGATTATATAGTTTTTCGAGTTGCACGATGCAGGAACAAATTCAAACTGACAAAAGCTATTGGAACTCTTAAAATCATCACTTGCGCTTTTACCTTCTCATCATACAACTCAGTCACCAGCTGTTTGAAACGGCATGGAAGGAGAACATGGATTAGAAGGACTAATGGTCGTCGTCAGTTTCAAATGAATCAGGCAACAGAGAACAATGCGGAGAAGATTCTCGTGAGCCACCTGAAGATTCTCGTGAGCATCTTGCTAAAGTTTTAACTAATATCTTATACTATAATTTATTACTTTTGCTAGTAAAATATTTACTTCAATAAAATCTTGTAAAAAGCATCGAATATTGCCGTACAACTTCATCCAACATTGGAATAGGTATTTTTAGGTACTCGGTATACGGAAGCAAGCGTTGAAAATGAATCTCCTCTGTAGGTACCTTAAAGTAAATACCTTAAAGTTACTTGCAGTTTTAGTTTTGGTGAGATTGCTTGTGTGTCGCATCACTTAATCTTGTTTCGTTATGCGATCTTGAACTTTAGTTCATGATCGGTCAATTAAACTTGATAAAAACTGATGACTATAGTCGGTCAATTAAACTTGATTCGAGAGAACGCGACTTTAGATACATGTTTCTGCATGCATTTAATTCTCCCTTGTCACCCTATCTGTTAGTCTTTCGTGTAGCTAAGTGACCAGAGTGACAAAGCAAGATTCTACATGACTTACAAATTAACTTTGAAGAAATATTTTGAAAAGCAAATCAATATCTTAAATCAAAACGCAATTGTGTTAGAATGTCCAATTATGAAAAATAAAATAGTGTTTTTTAAAAATCTAAAAATGAAATAACGGGTATTCAAAGCATAGAATAAAAGGGTATTTAAAGAATGTTTGAAGAAAGAATGGTTTAAATAGTGTTAGGATGTTTGTTATCTGGATACTTTTTAAAGAATGAAAAAATTGTCTTATTTCATGAATATTCAAAGAATGAAAATACGCATGAATTTTAGAATTGAAAACTGAAGAGAAAAACTCTACTATTGCTTTTTTTAATATTTGAAAAGGAAATGGTTTATTGCAATGCAGTTCAAGAATGTTTGAAGAATGGAATGCATTTAAAAGAACGTCCGAACAATGATATGAAATATTCGCAGTTTCTAAAGATTGTCTCGCATGATATTAGGAAAACGGAATAAAAACGTTTTAGAAAAATGCTTATTGATTGATATTGAGAAGAAGTATTATTGAAAATGGAACAGACCTAAAATAAATAGGAACTAAGACTTATTAAATTTGAAGACGATAGAGCGCTGGCCATCATAATTTCAATCTAACTTGCAGCGCCATGAATTGTGTTCATTTCCTGGCCTTCAAAACTCGGATCGTTCCCTCCAATATCGTCTCTTATCGTTTGCCCACCCTTCCCTCTTCCGACGATCAAAGATAGCACCTTTAATCCCCGAACTGGCAACAGGTAATTTCCGGAACACATCCCCCATCCAGGAATGGAAAGTAAATGAATCGTTCTTCGGCATCGCTATAAAATCGTTTGCAGAGGAGTTCGCACCTCTCCGGAAGGAAGCAGCTGTTCAAACAACGTCTGCACACACGACACCGATCCATACGCCCCCTCCCCTGCATCCCCGACATGCTCGACGAGCGTCGGCAAAAGACAAAGGCGGGTTTTATTGAGTTAGGAGGAAGAATTGCGGGTTTCTCTTTCACTCCCTCGATAGGGCAAACGCACTTTGAGGAAAACCCTTGTTTGGGGGAACTTGAGATGAGAGCATCCAAAAACCGCCGCTAACCACTGTTGGAATAGCTAAGTGATACTACGACTGTCCCAGAGTGTGGTTTTGAGGGGAAAACTAGGTTGATGCATAAGGCAACGTAAAACGTCGTCGCCATAAAAAGGGAGAGAAATGTATATGCAACTCCAGTGTAAACGCGGCTTAAAATCGACGCCTTTAGCCGATAGGCAACTCGTGTGAGCTGGTTCAATAGAGGCAAAGGTTGCCGGATTTAGGTTTGATGGCACAATGTTCAGAAATGGACAGCCTGCGAAAACGCTGGATAAATCGCTAGAGGCAAAGAAAATATATATTTAATATGGAGATTGGAGGGTAGTTAAAAAAAAGAATACATTCCTGGGGACCAAGCTAACATCTATTAGCCTTTCGTTTTCAGGTCAATTCCTTTGGATTGCGAAACGCGAGCTTTTAGGGTCCTTTTTAAGGTATACATTGAGAACAGAACTTCGATGTCAGAGTGGTTGACAACAGATAAAATACCATAATCATCTTATTTCGTCCTGTAGCCCATTTATAGAGAAGCATGGAAAGAATTTGTAAAATTTAAAAGAAATCTAGCGATGGATTTGATTATTCTGAAATGAGAAAAACAGGCGTTAAATATGACTGAACGATGTCGTTATCTGTGTGCTTCAAGGTATGCCGTTCATTAAATTCCCGTATCGTCTCACTCTTGTCTTTCCATTTCCGCCATATACCTATTTTTAGACTCTGCGATCTATTTCTGGAAAACAGCACTTCTCTGTTGCATGCAAATTAGGACTATTATAATTTCGGTGGAATTAAGTTTCACTTTTTTGAATTCGCGTTAATGGAAAACTTTTATCTGTAAAGAAACTGATGAACAGAATACGAATTAGGTTGCTGTTTTCGTTGCTGGTCATATCTTCACTGTTGCTACCATGACCTTCCTTGGAGTAAAACATGTGGTAGAACAACGTGAGGCTTCATTTCGAAAAGGGTGCATCAAGATCGGCCGGTTCATATCTTGATGAACGAGATAACTTTCCGAAACCACTTGGGGGGGTAAACCTCAAAAACGATTTTTCCCAATAAGATTATTCACTTTTGAATAAAACTTTCAGTTTTGAGCGCAGAGGCAAGAACATCTGGGAAAGTTTATAATGCTGTTTCAATTTGTTTTTTAAAATTTGTTATTAAAACAACTCGTTTGTTGGTGATGGTGTTTACAAGTGAAAGTCTCAGTAGTTCAAGCATTTCCCGAAACATTTCAATGTTAAAAAAAATACACGTTGAAACACCTTTAATTGGCGTAATTCGCAATCAGCTCATGTAAAATTCCCAAACACAAGAAGGTCGCGAAACAAATCTTCGATGGACGGTTCATTCAACATAAGGGATTGGAATGGAGAGTTCAGAGAGTGGGACACCCACGAATTGGTTGACGTTTAACACAATTTTTGGAATGCGAGCCTGGGGTATTTGGTCTTTTTTTTTTTAATTAACGTCACAACTTGGAGCAACGCAACTTGGCTATTAGTGACGATGCAGGATCAACCCCGAAGGTAAAGAGCCGAGGACAACACCATGTCATTTCGAACCACGGTCAGATGACCACACCTGAACTTCCACCAGCATCCCATTCTCCCAACTAACACACCACGCCACCGTGAGGACATTTGAGGTCACGACGGATTTAACGTGCACCAGCCCTCTCTTTAAACGACGGTGTTTGGTTGGATTCGAACTCGCAACCATCCGGTAGTTCCAACTGGATGATTGCGAGTCACCCTGGGATAAAAGCGGGAAAAGATGGCTTGAGTGTCCGGAATCCGGAGAGCGCGACCCGTGTTCACAAAAGACAGTAAACCGCTCGGGGATCATTGTAGTACCTCGGGTTGGCGAAGAATATACACCAAAAGCCGCGTTTACACCAGAGTTGCAAACTTCTCCAAACATCGAAGCTATTCCGAGAAACGGCACTCATTTTATAGTCAAGATCTCGTGTCGTTGTGGCGAGTTTGCAACTCCAATTTTGTTTTCCACCAGGAGTTGGTAACGATCAAAGGATTGCAACTTTTGGGTGACATTTCTCCGAGACAAAATGTGGGATGAAAATGATCCCCTATTTCGTCCCCTTTCGGTTTTGCTTGACAATCACTGCTCCCTCTCCCTACTACACCTCGTGGTCACTCACCTTTAGTTCGGTATCTGTGACATTTGTCCTGGTCGCTTTTCTTGGCCACATCTCCCGCCGAACTGTCATTGCGTGAACCTATTCGATTCAAATGGCGTGATGATCACTCTTCTCTACAAAGGGGTGAGAAGAGTGCTCACCCCTTAGTGTTGCCGATAAAGTCTACAAAGCAATTACACCGGAGTGGGTCGAACAAGGGTCAACATGGGGGAACGTAAAACGTCCTCGCCACAAAAAAGGGGAGAAAAAAATCTGCAACTCCGGTGTAAACGTGGCTTAAAGGAGAAGTGTTCCCGAGGACGTCAAACCTCGAAAAATCGGGAAGAAATCCCATTCAAGCCAACCTTTCTGGCCACCCAATCCTGGATCCCGACGGTGCCCGAAATAACCCATCCGTCACGTACCTATAAATGGGGAGACAAAGAAGCCCATTCAAAAACACCGTTAGAGCAGCACCACTTAGTGCCTCAAGTGGCCACAAGAGCTGGCGTGAAATGGGGCTACTTTGGGAGGGAAGTGGCAGCGATAAGTTAAGGGACGTGTCGATGGCCATGTGGCGAACATGCTCCCGCTATCCCACCCGGGACAATCTCGGAAGCCTCAAAGTGCCCGAACATTAGCGTATCGTCAAGCTACTCTCGACGTTGTTACGACAGAGTAACAGTGCTAGCTCCTTGGACCGAAACCAGAAAGTTGTTTTCCGATAGCTTGATCAGGTATCAGAGCTTAAGGTGCACACATCCGGTTTTTCAACGTGCGTCGCCGCAGCTGCAACGTAAGTGCGGTCTGAGATACATTAGATACAATGGAGTAGTGCACACATGCCTCCGGCGCCGCACGTCCAGCTTGCGTGCAATTTGTACCACAGTTCACCACTGCGCCGCAGCTCGCCGCACACGCGCCTCCGTTTGGAAGTACTTTGTTTTCATAAATAAATGGTATATAAATAATAATTATGAGTACTTGCGTCATTTTACGGTTATGTGTGCATAGTGGGGCTTCGGTGCCGCACGTTGAAAAACAGGATATGTGCACCAAGTTTAATTACGCTGGGATCAATCACGAGGAATTATCTAAAATTCCTCTTACTCTAAATATTTTGTTAAGTATTGAACATGTAGCCAATAGTCATCATTAAAGGAAAATGTATGCATAGGCATGGGGGGGCATAAGACAACTTTTATTCCTACGCCTATTTATTTCTAATTGGAGATTACAGAAATGCTGAAGGATAGAAGAGTGAATAATACTCAAACATATTGAAAGGATGAAGAGGACTCAGAGAATATGTGCGATTCATATAGTGAACGCATGCGATTCATAGAGAACGCATGCGATTCATATAGAGAACGCGTGCGATTCATATAGAGAACGCGTGCGATTCATATAGAGAACGCGTGCGATTCATATAGAAAATACATGCGATTCATATACAGAATGCATGCGATTCAGATAGAGAATGCATGCGATTCAGATAGAAAGAAGAGTATTCAACAGAGAGAGAATGAAGAGTATTCAGATATAGACAATGAAGAATATAATGAGATTATAGACAGAACTAAGAAAGTTTAAGCTGATTTTTTGATAATGAAAGGGGCATCATTTTCTCAATAACTATCTATCTACAATAGTGTAATAAATTAAGAGAATTTGCATATTTTATCGAATTTCATGAAAAAAACTGAACTGAATGTACTACTGCTTCTAGACAAAAATGCAAATCTTGTACGCCAAATACGTAAGCGTACACGTGTGTGTAGACGGAGCCAGTAGAGAAACAGGCTTTATAAGCATGCGTAAGTTAAGACGCATTTCGTTCGCTAGCACACCTCGGCGAATTTCGTAGTGTTATTTTGCAGCAATCGGTTAATTTCAAATTGTAACAGTAAAAATGAGTAACCACCAACGTTTAAATGATGGAATGAGGTGGCGAATCGTGGGGAGGCTAGAAGCAGGCCAATCTCAAGTCCGAATTTGTAGAGAGTTCAGTTTAACACCCAGCGTCGTGTTTAACTTATGGAAACAGTTCCAGGATACCGGATCCATCGAGAGAAAACCTGGGCAAGGTCGTCCAAGAGCCACGATGGCCAGAGAAGATCGCCATTTGTCGATTATAGCGAGGTGTAACAGGAGGGCTACAGCTTCTCAGCTCTTTCGTGACTTGTATGCAGCCACAGGAACCCGTGTATCAAGGGTGACTGTTTCCAAAAGACTTCATGAGAGAGGGTTGTTCGCAAGAAGACCTGCTGTTTGCGTCCTGCTCACTTCTACGAACAACAGGAGAATCCGTTTATCATAGCGCAGAGAGCATAGAGATTGGAGTATGGATCAATGGGCGACCGTTCTCTTCACTAATGAGTCCCGGTTCAGCCTAAACACCGATTCTAGCCATACGTTCATATGGAGAGAACCACGGACCCGCTACCTACCCTCCAATGTCCGCGAAATCGACCATTATGGCGGGGCGGAGGAGGTTTGATGGTATGGGCAGGCATCATGGATGGCCGCACACCTCTCCATATCTTTGAAAGAGGCTGTGTGACTGGTGTGAGGTATAGGGATGACGTCTTGGAACCCTATGTTCGCCTTTTCCGGGGTGCAGATGGCCCTGAGTTCATTTTAATGAACGATAACGCGAGGCCACATAGAGCTCTTCTGGTCGACGAATTTCTAAAGAGTGAGGATATTCGCCGGATGGATTGGCCAGTCAGATCTCCAGACCTTAACCCTATAGAGCATGTCTGGGACGCTCTGAGGATGGCAATTGCAACTCGCAAACCCCTTCCGAGAACCATCCAGGGAATGAAAACAGCGGTTCTGAACGCGTGGGACCAATTGCCACTGGAAATTATAAACTGCCTTACTTCAAGTATGAAATCACGCTGCGAGACCTGTATATCTGTAAGATGGGACCATACCCTTTATTCACCCATCTATTAGCCCATTTTTTTGTTTATTCTGCAACCGCTGTTTCATACCTACCGACTCCAACGAGTGTTTCGCACGATCATGCGTGTGTATTACAATTATTGAATGGTTATTTGTTTTGTATTGTATCAATGTATGTACATATCAAATTTCATTAAAATCGGTACAGTAGTTCTAGAGATAATCGACCAAGTCTGGAAATTCTCTTAATTTCTTACACCAGTGTATATAAAAATAAAGGATGTGGGTGTATATTTTCTACACAATTCTACACCGTTGGACCAAACCACACACAATTTGGTACTCTTATACTTTAGAACACTGTGGAAAACATAGGCTCTTTCTTTCCTGTCTTCAGACATCCGTAGCCCCAAAAATTCGCTCACAGGTAGTTCTAAAAGCGCCCCTCGAAGCCCCAATTCTAAAATGTAAGGTTTGTTTTTCTGCAATGAATGCACATGGATAATGAAACACGTTCTACGGGGTTTGTGTTAACAGGGAAATGTCGCGGTCCTATTTGAAACCCGAGCAACGCAGGGTTATTCAGCTAGTATAATATAAAAGAGTGATTGTTCATAAAAAGTAAATTGAAATAGAGAAATAAATATCAACGAGTACATTGTTTGGTTGAATACAAAGCAGACTTTAGGGCCATTTACTTATCTGTTAAAATTTTATACACATACTAAACTTTTGCTGCGTCTTCTGCATTGTTTAAAATAAAAGACTAGCCCATATCCACTCCCAACAGCCGATAAAAACGGATTCCTTAAACCTCGGAAATCGTCCGTTTATTGTCGCACTTGACTGCCGCTATGTCCTCTCGGCAGGAACTGAAGCATCACCCCCTCTCAGTTTCCCAAGAGGGGAAGGTGAGCCTTTTTTTCTAAATCCCCCTCCTTCTTTAGTGTCGGTTCCTTTGGAGAGCGTTCCGTTTTACCCATCTTTTCGAGAGATAAAAAAGAAGATTCGAACCTTCCCCTTCACTGTTCTCCGGAACCAAGATGGAAGGAAAAAAACTGTTCTCATGAAATCCAAAACGCCCGTTTACCGCCGCTTTAAACCGCACAATCTGAAACTATTTGCGCTATCATTTATTTATTCCGCCCAGAGGGCCCCCCACCCCCTTTTTTTTCTAAAGTTTCTTTTATCCGCTGTTGGAAATTCAGGATTCTCTCCCCCCTCGAGTACGCATTCGTTGCGAATTTTTTTTCGCTCGAAAACCGAGTTTTTTCTGGATGCTTAGTTGTGGATGCACCTGTTCCAATGATAGTCTCAATTCTCTCTTTAGCCTAATTGGGTGGTATTACGGGCATCTCGAACGATCGAGTACGAACTACTACAAAAGACACAAATCGAACTCTGCTGTTCCTTGGAAGATGAAAACGAAAAGATCTTTCTGATTTGTTATCAGTATTTGGTTGCTCAGCTAAGCCACACTAAATAGCACTGCTCTATTGGATTCGATATTTTTTTGCCTCTGTGTACCCCACAGTAGAGATTCTGAACTTTGTACCTCCAATAATTCTTACAAAAAATTTATGAATAACCGAAAACATTAAAAACTAAAAAGGCGTATGAATTGCCAAATCGTATTGTTAAACATCCAATATACACAATTGGCGAAAAGTTGGTTTGTGTTCATTGGCGCAAGTCGTAACAATGAACAAGCTGTGCCAGAAACACAAGTTTAAATAGAGTTTAAGTATTTAAAAAATCAAATCAATAACCAAACCACCATTAAAAGTACGTTCATAATATTTACATTCATAAATACGTTTGGGACAAAATACAATTTTAATAAAAGGTAACAGGAAAATCCTTCAAACATGTCGCCATCAAAAGAATTGAAAAAAGGAAATGCGTATTACAAGTCATATAAAATACATTAGTCTTGTTATGAAATATCCATTGAATGAGAAGGAAGTTTTTTCGAAGTCAAGAATTCAATTCAATGGAATCGAGGCAATCTTTCTCTTTCGTCGTGATCGCTGCCAGTGCAGCGGTGGTTGGATCTCTCGCATACGTAGGAGTGGGTTAGGGTTTTATGGCGCAAGGACCATATCTGGCAGACACAAGACATACACTATCAAACACACGTTACAGATTTACACACGTGGAAAGTTGAGTTGAGGGTTGAATGCAGGAATCGAACTTACGACACAACCTTCTTCAACCCACTGTGCCAATTCTCACATACCACCAAACAAATCCATCTCAAATACTTCTCTAACCACCAAAATCGTGGGTGCCCATTTTTGCACGTAGCACAATTTTTTTCGCACCAACGTGAGGACATTCGAGATCTTGACAGACTTAACGTGCACCAGCCCCCCTTTGCACACGACGGTCTTTGGTTTTATTCAAATTCGAAACCCTCCGGTTGCTAATCTTCCAACTGGGTTACCCGAAGAACTTTGGAAACTTCGCTCTTGTATAAATCTATATTTTTACATAAATGATTTATATTTACTACTCCACAAGACACGTCTCAATAGGTTAGGGAGAGACTCTAATACAAATCTTCGTATACACTGCAGTTCGATCCGAGTTCTAAAAGTGGATGAAATTCGATTGGTTATCGAAAGCTTTCACGAGTGCTAACGCAATTCCGATGAACTTTTTCCGGTCATCTTATCCAATACTCCCATCTCTATTTTTGAGAGTACTTTTAGAAGTTGTAAAAGCACTATAAGAGGAATTGGATGGGGTTGACTCAATAAGTACGAACCCAAGCTTTCGTTCAGAGTTTCACTCACATTGGATTAGTCGGAGAAAGCCCAAATTCAAAGAATTTATTATTCAAGAAAGAACTTATTTTATTTTTAATCAGTCTTTGGAGCGTTTTCAACTTTGAGAGCTCCAGTCTAAATGTCCATTTAAACTGCAAATGCGGCAAACCTGTCATGTCTCACGGTAGTGTAAGCCTCAATGGGGACAAAAAACTTTCTATTAACAAAATAATATTTTCTGATCAGAATTAAAGTACAGTTTGTAAAACTGTCATTTTATATTTGTGTCTTTGTATTGTGTGAGCTTTGATATAGTACGACATTAAACCTTATACCTTAGCAATAAGGGTTCCCATTACCTTCTGATTCATAATTTAAAAGTGCATTTTACAATTATACCTTGAGTAGCATAACTACAATCATTTTTTTTTGTATTATAGGAATGATAGGAAGGGGTGCGCTATAACACAAGGATATGAAAGTGAAAATGACTGACCTCTTGGTTGCGTATGAACGCAACTCTACGAACACAGCGTTAGATGTCTCCAGCGCAACTAGACGATGACCAAAATGGCCTTCAGAATTTATAAAGAGTGACTACGAGGTTCTTTATCAAAGCTACACTGGAAACTCCCTTCATTACAAATATTTACAAATGAACACGCATGAGTTATGCGTAGTAATTAACTCCTTGAATTCAATCCACACGTAGACTATTGTCCATCCTGGATAGTTATTATTCAAAACTAGCCACAGCGTCGATAGTACGGCGTTTCCCGTGACAGTTCTTTTCGTGGGGTCAGGTGAGACCACTGCTCGCTGACCCTCGCCAACCCTCGGTGATTGCTACGTATTCCCATTTAGTTTCCTTCGCAAACGAACTACACGGGGGACGCCGTGATGACCTCGAAGTGGTTATTTTAAACAACGTAAATCAAAGCACGCTAAAATCGGAAAACTTGGCATGAATCCAAAAGCACTATGCGAAAAATGGTCGAAAATCGCAAAATCCTCGCCTTGGTTCAGTGACGTCGTATTCCGGAGAGAAGGACGAAATGTGAAAACACTAATAAATTAATTTTAAAATTAGGGCTCTACACAAAAATTGCCAAAAATTAGGACTACCTGTGTGCCAAATTTCATAATTGTAAGTGCCATAGATTCGTCAGGACGATGCCTACCGAGACACAGAGAAACATTTCCTTTTATAATAGTACTTTGAGAAGATCGAGTGGAAGTCAAAAAGGAATTGGCGCCAATTTTCAGCAGTTATCCCACGGTCACCCATTACATTTGGCGAGCTATCGCCTAGGATGAGATGATGGTGGCGTTATTAATACCAATTTTTTGAAGAAAAGCAAATTTTAACAAAATTGTGCTGAATCATGAACTACGTAGATTTAGCTACATTTTGGAGAAAAAAGTTATATTTGTGATGCTATCTATCAATCTTTCAGCCTTTTCTGTCCAGCTTAGAAAATGCGTTTTTTGAACTGGAACACGGTACTAAGCGTGTGACAAGTAGAATGTCACCTCGCGAAAGAGAGAGTTCAGATATTCTCCACAATAAGTTCCATAAACATCTTACCTCTCTGCAAGGTGTGGTCGAAGACGCTCTCTCCTCCTTCTATGGTACAGTTCCACCTGTCATGCCGGAACTGATTCTGGCATTCATCGATGCCGCGTCTGGCACCTCCGCTCACTGCCCGGATGACAGCCGGATGGGCTTGACACACCCTCTGCTGCTGGACTACGAGCCCGGGCACAGTGGAACACAGCGACACCTGTTCGCTGGCCATGTCTGGGGGCGTGACAGACACCCCCACCATACCTAGGTACCTGTGACAAGAGAGGAAATATAAGACACTTGTTCGGGGCTTTATGTGAAATAACTTCATTGAGCAGTTAACAGCCGTTTTTTAGATGGCCTGACCATACAAACCTTTGCGATCGGAACAGTGCCAGTTTTGTTCATATTTCCCGACTGTTCCGTCGTTTTTAACAAACATGCCAATTTTGTCCCGTTTAAAAAAATGCCAAATTGTCCCGTTTAACATAAGTTATAAGTATAGTTTAATATTGATCTACCAAATTATGATTCATATCCTATAATCGTATATCAATATCCCCTATGGATACCAGTAATTTATTTAACTATGGATAGTTCCACTCAATTAATGAAACATTCCTTTATCTTGTAGAGGGATTGATCTTTTATGAAATGAGCCAACAAAAACTTGACTTAAGCAATATTATACTTTAATCTTTAGACATTGAGTTGTAAGACATAAGCTGTCACGGAGACTGAGAAGTTGCTGCTCAAGATCATAGTGGTGTAGTGTCCTCTACGTATACCTACATTTTTGAATGGGTTCCGTCACTGGAGAATGATGGCAAGGTCAATATCTTTATGTCATAACTAAAGCTCGGATTTTGGATATCTTTTTTCAGCCCCTAAGGTTGATAGAAATCCGTATTGAGTGTGTTTTTAGCAATTTGCAGCAAATAAAAACCCCGAATTTATTTTGCATGTTTTGTGCATATTTGGTAATGTATGAAAAAAATTGGACAAATTTTTCTATTTTGAAACATTTTTGAAAAAAATATATATATTTCTTTAGTGCGTTTGGAAGGACGATTTCAGAAGCAAAACGCATTTGGGTTGGTTGGCCTGACCTTTTATTGTTTAGTAAAAAATATATAGGTAAAAATAAGAAAGAAGAACATAAAAATATTTATGAAAGCGAAAGCGCGTGAAGCAAAACATATTGATTAGTTCTATAATAATAGAATTGCTACGGAGACATCTCAGTCAGACGGAGTCCGCAAGCTATCTGAGAACATTTTTGGTTGCAGGGCGATGCATAAAGGGCTTATTTTCATTTTATCATCCTCACTTTTTCACGGATTCTTTTTGTAAGAATGAATTTTTTTTTTTTTTTTTTTTGCAATTTCGCATATTTTGGGACTTTTTAATGTATATTTCAGGTCACATTTTTGCATATCGATCCAAGCTCTAATCAACTGTTTTCACTTTTTATGAAAACAGAACATAACAAAACTCCCATCCCGTCTTTGCCATTCCAATGCCCCGAGATGAATGGCAACAATGCTCATGTAGTTACTCAGGTAAGCGCAGAAAACTGAACATGGTGTTATGAGAAACCAAGAATTGGCCCCATTATTTAGAATGGCATATTTCACTTTCTACATTTCCAAGTTCTCGAACTCCTGGGGACGGTTGAAGGTTCCATCACCTGGGCCAGTCCGTCACTGACATCCACTTAGGGTGTTTCGAGATTCTCAGTCGGTCGGACCCGGACAGAACGATCGAAAATCGAAACAGATTTACAATTATTGTAGTTTTACTCAATTCAAAAACAGTATCATAACCTATAAGAATTGAGCATTTTCCTCAAATTAATTTTTTCCAGCCTCCACTCTTTCGCTACCCTTGGTTATATCGCGTTTTCTCTACCTTGTTATTCGAGGGATGACTACCTGAATTCATATTCTAAAGTGATTTATCGCTTCCCCATCTTTATTTAGTGGTGTCGATTGCATTGCGGAGCACGTTCGGTTTTCGCCCCCTTTGAAGAAAATCCGGAGCAGTACTTTGCTATAAATTAAGAGATGGGACTGCACGATAACCTGCTCATGGGCACGTGCATGGGCGGATGTCGTATTTTAATTCCAGAAAAGTGGGTGGGCGAATGAGAACTTCGAGACCGACTGCCGCGTTTGCATGCGGGTTGGACAACTTGGGGTCAACTTCTTTGGCCGATTCATGCCTCCGGGGCTATAATTTAACCCGTGCGGCACCACACATGGAGCACACACATGGAGTGCGAATTTGGAGGACACAGAAGAGACGCACACACAGGAGGAATGCACTGGATAGGCATCGTACCCGCGCCGCCTACAACTCGGATTGGATTGGATATTTGGGTTTTATGGCATAATGTCCAATCGCGGACAAACTGCGCCAAGCGCAAGATAAAACAATAGAAATTATGTAGGGAAGGTTTTAAAGTTTTAAAAGGAAAGTGGGAAAAATCAACCACACACTCGGAGGTTGCTAATGCTCCGCCAAGAATCCTGAGGCATTGAGATGTCAAAATAAATGCAGTGTAAATGTAAAACAGTTGAGTAATCCATGATAATGTACAAATGAATCGTAGCATGAGATTTCTTGTCGAAAAGCAACACGAAAAAGGGACGATTGGACTCTGGCATTCCAGAGATATTTACGTCTAGTTTTATAAATGTGAGCATACATTTGCGAGCCAAACCATTCGCGACCCGAATCGTTCGTTGAAATTTTAAATTCTAACGAGCTTCCAGCGATCCATAGGAAAGGAAGGTGCCAACCGCGAACCACTAGGCATTCATTTGTCAGCCACATGGGATGACGATGGAGCCTGGAGGCTCGCGAACATCAAGAAAAGCAACGAATTACTCACGTCGCCGTCCGAATCTGAACCGAGAACGCCTTTGTGTTCGTCGAAAAACCGACAGGAAGCGGATCGCCACAAGCCGTACATTAGGCACCCCAAACTCCATCCGAACTAGAGGCTCTCGAACGGCTCGCAAATGTATACACGGCTTTACATCTCTTCCGATCATTTGAAATATGAGTGCTACGAACACCATCCCTCCTGGTCTGGTGTAGCCGAGATGAATACAAATCACGAGATTAACCCTCCTGGTGGCTGTCTCGTCATAGAAACATCTCGGTGGTCGAGATATCTCGTCTTCAGCGAAATGGATCAGATTCTGATGGACGAGATCTCGTTCAAACTACTCTGAGTGTTGATACGCAAATCCGTTTCATCTGTTGTAGGTACGACGTACCTCGTTCAATTGTAAAAAGGACGATTTTTTTAGGTTGTTTTTACAAAAAGGTATGGTTATTGTGTCAGAGTGACCGAGCGATGTCTAATTTGATAGACAGTGTGTGTAGTAGTGGCCAAGAACAGAGGGACACTGCACACCTAAATTGGCACATTCATTTTCAAATACAATGTAAAGTTTCAAAATACACGCCGCACCGTCAGGTGCAAAAACACATCCGACTCCTCGGAATTGTACCACAAATCTATACTTATTCATGCTCATTTTCAGAATAGCACCCAATATTTCATGTTTTTCATCGTATCAGAACTCGTATCCTCCATCGATGTTCGTCCACAAGAACAAGTCGCAACTAGAACGAAACTGTTGCCTATCTGTGTTCGTAACCAACGTTGTGAAGGACAGAGAATCGTGACATTTGTGTGGATTCGGACCACCCTGCAGAGCTTGTAACACGTTTAACGGGAAAATAAAAGCAGAATCTATATATATAATACGCTTATGCGTGGCGCAAAATCGGCCTGTATTTCTCTCCGGTGTGTGGCAACGGTTTTGTCCTTTACAAATGTAAATATTGCTATCCCTCATTTCAACAACTAGAAGCGCGTCGCGTTTAAGCCTTGATCAATCTTCCCGGTAATTGTGAGAGGTTTTTGATAGAAAAATTAGCTCTTTGCGTCAATTTCAATTTAATTAGCGAAGAAGAGAACAGTGAACTAGGGAATCTTCTGACGAACGAATTCAGAGAATTACCGCTAGAAATACTGTTACTGTTGTGTCTGCGAGTTCTCAAATACACAACTGTGTGTACAAGGAGGTTTTATCTGAATGAATATACCCCAGAATTTGTTATCATAGTAAATTCATTCATTCATATATCCCAGAAATCTATTTATCAGTGTAAATAATCACCCGCACTGTTCCTAAAAGTTCCAAGAGATTCCCTTTCTCGCTGCTCTCTCAGAACCTCGGCTGTATCGTTCCGCAATACACAAAAAGTTTCTTCGGATAAACTGTTTTGCACCGTGTAAATACTCAAGTATCATATACCCCAGAATTTGTTATTATTGTAAATACATTCAGTCATATCAGAAATCTATTTGTCAGTGTAAATACTCACCCACACTGTTCCTAAAAGTGAATTTAGAACGTAGTAGTCCCAAGAGTTCCCCTTTCTCGCTGCTCCCTCAGAACATTAGCTGTATGGTTCAGCAATACGTAAAAAGGGTCTTCGGATAAACTGTTTTGCACTGTGTAAATACTAAAATATTATGTACCCAGAATTTGTTATTATTGTAAATACATTCAGTCATATCAGAAATCTATTTGTCAGTGTAAATGTTCATCCACGCTGTTACTAAAAGTGAATTTAGAACATAGACCCAAGAGTTCCCCTTTCTCGCTGCTCCCTCAGAACATTAGCTGTATGGTTCAGCAATTTGTAAAAAGGGTCTTCGAATAAACTGTTTTGCACCGTGTAAATACTCAAATATCATATACCCCAGAATTTGATATTATTGTAAATACATTGTCATATCATATCCCAGAAATCTATTTGTCAGTGTAAATACTCACCCACACTGTTCCTAAAAGTGAATTTAGAACATAGTAGTCCCCAGAGATCCCCTTTCTCGCTGCTCTCTCAGAACCGTAGCTGTATCGTTCAGCAATACGTAAAAAGGGTCTTCGGATAAACTGTTTTGCACCGTGTAAATACTCAAATGTCATGTACCCCAGAATTTGATATTATTGTAAATACATTGTCATATCATATCCCAGAAATCTATTTGTCAGTGTAAATACTCACACTGTTACTGAAAGTGAATTTAGAACATAGTAGTCCCCAGAGATCCCCTTTCTCGCTGCTCTCTCAGAACCGTAGCTGTATGATTCAGCAATACGCAAAAAGGGTCTTCGGATAAACTGTTTTGCACCGTGTAAATACTCAAATATCATATACCCCAGAATTTGTTATTATTGTAAATATATTCAGTCATATCAGAAATCTATTTGTCAGTGTAAATGTTCACCTACACTGTTACGAAAAGTGAATTTAGAACATAGTAGTCCCAAGAGTTCCCCTTTCTCGCTGCTCCCTCAGAACATTAGCTGTATGGTTCAGCAATACATAAAAAGGGTCTTTGAATAAACTGTTTTGCACAGTGTAAATACTCAAATATCATATACCCCAGAATTTGATATTATTGTAAATACATTGTCATATCATATCCCACAAATCTATTTGTCAGTGTAAATACTCACCCACACTGTTCCTAAAAGTGAATTTAGAACGTAGTAGTCCCAAGAGTTCCCCTTTCTCGCTGCTCCCTCAGAACATTAGCTGTATGGTTCAGCAATACGTAAAAAGGGTCTTCGGATAAACTGTTTTGCACCGTGTAAATACTAAAATATTATGTTCCCAGAATTTGTTATTATTGTAAATACATTCAGTCATATCAGAAATCTATTTGTCAGTGTAAATGTTCATCCACGCTGTTACTAAAAGTGAATTTAGAACATAGACCCAAGAGTTCCCCTTTCTCGCTGCTCCCTCAGAACATTAGCTGTATGGTTCAGCAATTTGTAAAAAGGGTCTTCGAATAAACTGTTTTGCACCGTGTAAATACTGAAATGTCATGTACCCCAGAATTTGATATTATTGTAAATACATTGTCATATCATATCCCAGAAATCTATTTGTCAGTGTAAATACTCACACTGTAACTGAAAGTGAATTTAGAACATAGTAGTCCCCAGAGATCCCCTTTCTCGCTGCTCTCTCAGAACCGTAGCTGTATGATTCAGCAATACGCAAAAAGGGTCTTCGGATAAACTGTTTTGCACCGTGTAAATACTCAAATATCATATACCCCAGAATTTGTTATTATTGTAAATACATTCAGTCATATCAGAAATCTATTTGTCAGTGTAAATACTCACCCACACTGTTCCTAAAAGTGAATTTAGAACGTAGTAGTCCCAAGAGTTCCCCTTTCTCGCTGCTCCCTCAGAACATTAGCTGTATGGTTCGGCAATACATAAAAAGGGTCTTCGAATAAACTGTTTTGCACCGTGTAAATACTCAAATATCATATACCTTAGAATTTGTTATTATTGTAAATACATTCAGTTATATACTGTCCCAAAAATCTATTTGTCAGTGTAAATACTCACCCATACTGTTCCTGAAAATGAATTTAGTACATAGTAGTCTCAAGAGATCCCCTTTCTCGCTGCTCTCTCAGAACTGTAGCTGTATCGTTCAGCAATACATAATCAGATCAATTTTCAGGTCTATGTAGACTAAATTGGGCCCCTTTTAAGCTAGACTAAAGAATTGTAGTGTCCTATGGGCGAGCGAAGTGAGCTCGGATCGCGGAGCGATCCGGAGGGAACTGCTTGCAGTTCCGGGGATTGGCGAGCGTCAGCGAGCAGGGGGCGTTAGCTCTCTAGTTATTTAATAAAAGGCCAATGGAGAGGTAGATTAAAATCCCGTTAGTCCACATCATGACGTTCTGTGATATTTTGTTGCTCCCGCAAGGGCTAATCACCTACCATCCACTGCTGGAGAAGGTAATGCTGGGTGCATTCCGGCTGGTCATGGTTTAAGGGCATATCATTCGTATAAGCACCCATCACGAGGCGAATGCTCGAAGCCCAAGCTCTATCGATTCAATTAGGAATGCAATAAAACGCTCTTTCCAGTGGCGTGGACCTATCGCCGCTAATGGAATGTGACAAAATCAGGTGTGTTGGACCAGATTAATTGTGGAAGAGCTCGCCTCGGTTTCAAGGTCGAAGGGTTCATTAAGGCTTAGAGGCCGAAATTCCAGGGAAAAAATGCCCAATGCATGCCCAGAATGGTTGCCGTTGCCCACATGAGGGGTGGTCATATGATTGACGACTGTGTGATCTTTCCTTCCGAGTCCTGTACTAGCATTAATATGGTTTGTATTGCTTTCAGTTCTCAAAAGTCTGAATTTGCTTAGCATGCGATTTTTGTGCTGAAGACGTAAATAGCGGTATGGTATTTGTTTAAACGCTCAAATAAAGAAATTGAATGTTTTATTGCCAAAATAATAAAAATTTGTTAGCATTTTGTTCTGATTTTATCACAAAGCTGGTGTATGCTAACAAGTACGTTTCTCCACAACGCTTATGTTGCTTGTTTGCACAAAGATTTAAAGAGAAAATTCCTATTAAAATGAGCAAATGATTATGGTACATTTCGTTCAAATTCATTCACAATCTGTCTTAATATTTACTTCATCAGCAACGAATGCGTTTTCGAGCCCAACCCAGTATAAGTTTGTCATCAATTGCACGAAACGAAATTAAAAAGTCTAGGCTCACGATTTAGTTATTAGAAATTAATGCACTAAGATGGGAATAAATTAATCACACACAGACAAAATGAACATTTTAAGGTAAATGTAACAACTAATATCTAAAAGTTTTACGATTTGAAAGAGAGCTCTGTTCAAAAATGACTGTATTGAAGAAAATAGGAGACCCATCATCAGATTCCAGAGCTTAAAATCTAAACGATTTTCTGGTGATACGATATACTGATTTGATACATGTGTCACTTTTCTGGCCGGGGTGCGATATGTATTGAAACAGAAAACGAAAATTTCCAACTTCGTAAACCGCAACCTCTTTGGTCTCCAGAAAACCTCTCATAAAAACGTGTTTTATCGGTAATTTAAGGTACTTTCTATTACTCTCGAAAATGATAGGTAGATAAGTATTTTAATTAATGTAACGAAGCAACACAACGGGCTATTGACGATGGTCCGTGATCAATCCCGAAGGGAAAGATTCGAGGATAACACCCCGTCATTTTGAACCACGGTCAGATGACGAGGCTCGCACCCCATTCTCCAAACTTCCATATCACACCGACGCCATTTGAGGCCACGACCGATTTAACGTATACCAGACCCCTTGGTACACGACGGTCATTGACTGGATTCGAACTCACAGCCCTCTTGTAGGTAATCTGTTACTCTTCCAAGATAAATACCACGGCCCGAGAATTATAAAAATTGATTTTCCCATTTTGAATATATGGGACCTCATGGGTTTTATCCCCCGAAGTGGACATTTCCTCCATGTGTCAGATATTTGAATGTATCTGGATTTTGGATTTGATGGCCATATGTAGTCAAGCACCGGACAACAATGAAGAAAAGGGCTTGGTAATCAATCGGGTAACCCCCACCCCCGGGTGATGCCATGGGTACATCTGGAATTAATGAAAACGGTACTGCACATTTTGAAAGTAAATATTCGTTTTATGTACAGATACTCCAGAAACGAAGAATTCAAATATACACATGATGGGATCGAATTTTGTACTATGGTAAAACAGACTACAATAATCGCAACAAAGTACCACATCGAATATCTTAAGTTGGGTTTTGTTGCGAAAATACATGAGGACATGTGAGGCAACGACAGATTTAAGGTGCACCAACTCTCACGATGAATTTTGTTTTGATAAAGTTTTGACCTCGCGTCCTCCCGATTGCTAATCCGCGACTTCAACTGAACAGCAACACATCCCCAAAAGGACACACTGCACCAAACGCAAGACGAGTTGAGATTCCCCCCCCCCCCAAATAAACGAATATCTGGTATATCTTAAAGACATTTCCATCCAGATATTTCGGATCGATTTTCTCTAGAAAATTTGCTTAAACAAACATAATTAGGTTTGGAAACGATAACTGAAGTTGCAGTGGTTTTTAGAATGTTAAATAGCTTCATTTAACATTCTTAATTCATAATAATTAATTGGATACGTTCATTTTCGTGTAGTTTAGTAACATGGGGTGGTATATTGTCTTGTAGCTGCCGCGTATTTAATTCATAACGTTTTGCTTTTCAGTGGATGTAGTTGCACACGCGAGTTTTTATTATTTTAGAATCTGTTCAGAAACCCGACGTGGCATCCTTCAACACAGAATGAGAATTAGTCGCTGCATTGGCGTACAAACTGTCCCCATTCGCTCTGCCAGACCAAACCTAACTACTTGGTAATGCCCAGGCTAGGCAAGTCGTTTCTGTTTCTTTTATATTGTTTTTGTTACATGCACAGTTTTTGAATTTTAAACTTAATTCTTCTTACAACCTATCCACTGCTATACTCTACTATATTTTGGTATCATTTTCAAGTTTTTCTCAGTGGGTTCCTTATGTAACTAAAATAGGCTTACCAATGTAAACTTTTCATCAGAATACATTGGATACAGCCCGAGTATACTCGTGGTAACAAACCCGAACAACGAGTATTCCAAGCACATGTACACGCGTGGTAACAAACCCGAACAGAGAGTATTCCAAACACATGTACACTCGTGGTTAGCAGTAAATGCTTCAAAAGTTTCCCCTAACAAGGACAAGGTTTCGAGGACGGCTAAACAAAACCTTTTGTTGTATTTGATTAATTTTTTTTTAAGGCGGCCCATTGAAGACTGAAGAGTTCAAGGGACCAAAGATCGTTTTTGCTAGGATAAGAATAAAAAATTAGGATCTGTCAAGCTATAGGTAGGTTAAACTTTTAGTAGGGAAATTTTGGTTGTAAATAAGAGTACTCTATCTTTTTCGCGTCATCGGAACTACCAACGTCAGGAATTTCTTCGGTTTGTTTCTGAACTAGTGCCGGAAAACAATTCAATTCCAGAAACCACCCCATTCCACATTCCAATCCACGTATTTATGCTTCTCTTTCTTTCGTTTTCGTATCCCTTTCAAACGGAAGTGGCCATTTTTCTACGATCCAAACCGTGGAACTCAACAGCTGCACGGGGGCGGGGGGAATGAAAAGATCGACTTCACACACAAAAAGAACGGAATGAACGATAGCACGGGGAAGAAAATTCGAGCCCATTCTCAAAGCTCCAACTCTAAAATAAAACAGAATGTATAATAAAGATGCCACGAAGGGGTGCAAACGCCCCCTGCTATCTTCCTTGGCGACGCAAATGGCCGCCAAAGATGAATAGTCGGGCGTCTGGGGCAAACCTGGTACCGCTATCTCGGGAGTTTTTGACGGGGGATTGATTCAATTTCGACTTCAACGACCACGGTTTTGCAGAAATCGGGAGAGAAAAAAATTATTTTTCCAGGAAAATAATCACAACTCAGGGCTAAAAAAAAAATGTTGAGGGAGGGTTGAAAGCAGAGAAAACGTTCCATCAGAATTTTATTTTAGTTCCGATAAAACCTGTCATATAAATCGGACTTTTATATTCGTTACCCGTTTTCATCGGAAGAATTTTTAAAGCGATGTGAGACGCCGTGTTATTCTCGAGAAAAGTTCCCAGCAGCGATTCTTCTTGAGGATAATGGCATGTTCTGGCCGTTAGAATCGTTTCTTTGTTCGGAAGAATTTGACCCTCTGAGCGTTGTGAACGTATTATTTTACACTATAACCATCTGTTTCGCCTGAATGGCTTTTAAGCCTTTTTCCCCACCAAAGATTGACTTGGTTTCTTCCAAACAACAGAAACAGTTGTTTAAACGTAAGCTATGATGCAAGGTAAGATCCTCTTTAAAAGGCTTGAGCCCGTCTGTTTTAATATTAGGTTAATTGAAGTAGAAATATTAGGGCGCGATCCAATAACACATTTTATTACAAACATTATAAAATGATTAGATAGTAGAAGAATCTAGATACTTCCCTATTCACCTCAACAAGTTTCATCTTATGATCAACACTAAACAAAATTAAAAAAAAAATGCCTTCCCATGATTATTCAAATAAAATTTTAAATAGTTTAGGTGGGACGTAAATTGCATGATGTACAGAATCGACCACACATTCATCACGCCACGCAATTCCTTGTTGAAAACCCATCATCTGACCGTGATATTGTCTTATGATCTCTTCATTGGGGATTGATCCTGGATCGTCGCCAATAGCCCTTTTGTGTTACTCCAGTACCCCTGATGTTAGTTAACTACCTACCGTATACAAAATAACCCGAAAATGTGATGTCCGTTTTCCAATCGGACTTGGCATTCTGGATAACCTCACCTACACTTAGAGCTTAACGTACATTTGGATTTGTAGTTTCTCCGAATACTTTATTAGCGTTTTTACTCTTAGGTACAGGCAATCCCAAGGATGACCAAAAGCGCAGTGACTGGTATTTTTAGCTCCGAAATTTCAAATGACGGACATAAAAAAAACTTTAAACGTCTCAACCTATTAAATGTCGTGTCCATTAAAAAAAAAGCGGACACTTTTTCATATTGGTTTACAAGGAATCGTCAGGTAAAGGTATTGAATAGTAGATTCTGTACACCCTGTACGAAAACTGTAGCCTTCCTGCCCGTTGTTATAATACAAACGCTAGGCTGTGAATTTGATCATCGTATAGATCGGGTTTCGTATATGCTTCTGTGGGACTCCATTTCCTCAAGTGACTCGTGCATTCATTCCAGGGTTCTCACTCGATTTCAGAAATAAAATTTCCTGACTTTCCAGGTTTTCCCGACAAAATTTTTATAAAATTCCAGGTCATACTTAAGCAATTCACGACATTTTTGAGGACAAAAACCAAGAAATAATTTAGCATTCAATAGCCAATAACTAAAAATTACTTTAAGAACTATACATTGTAAAAATTAATACACAAAACCCAAGTAATTTTGCACTAACCCCTTCCGGTAAAATAACGTGTCTAGCTCGTCATTGGTTTTTCATGCCATACCGCACAATGACAAACTACACTCGTCATGCTACTAACGTTACTGTAATGACGAGTACAAACGGTTGTATCTTTTGAAAGTTATAAGAATCGCGCCAAGAAAGAAATTACATTACGGCCGGCACAGCAGTTGTACCTTGAAAGTGATAAGAACCGCGCAGAGAACGAATCATATCAGTTACTAGCAAAATACCCGACCTTACTCGGCTTGAATTCGTTTACTCTAGATTGAAGAGATAATCAAAATATATAATGACTTATGTTTTTTGTAGAGTAAAAATTTATTTTAACACCTTTCGCCATCTTTATATTTTCTACAACTTACTTTGGACACAAATCCTACACATGCATATCTATTCATGTAATACATTTCACATACATCGCACAATTGCTGTATGACAAAGCTACAAAAAGACGAAAGGTGATACTAAGGTTACTACTATAAAAGACGATTTATAGGAAGATTTGGAATTCCCTTTCTTAAGTTCTTTTCATGTGCAACTCAATTAATTAAAATTACGATTTACGGCGAGTGCTCTCGCACTCATAGTCAACAAAACAGTATTTTTTTACTTGTGGCACTCTTGCCTCCGGTATGCGACATAGTGAAATTTTGCAATCTTCTCCTGTCATTACTACAACGAATTTTTTAATGTTGGAAAAAGTTCTAGTTTGGATTTTTAAACATTATTATTATTTCAATAACGACATTATTCTTTAAGTAACGGCATTATTGTTTAAATAACGGCATTATTATTTAAATAACGGCATTATTCTTTAAATAACGGCATTATTCTTTAAATAACGGCATTATTCTTTAAATAACGCCATTATTCTGTAAATAACGGCATTATTCTTTCAATAATGGCATAACTACACTTAAAATTTCTGAAAATTTATACTGACTTACCCATAGAGGAGATATAATAGAATTCTATGGACTTACCTAACATTTTCAAGTCTAATACTTTGTGGTGCTATTGGGTGTGATGAGAAGGAAAACACATTTATTAAAATAATAAATATTTAAAACAGGAAACAGCAAAGTAAATCAAAATAAAAGATGTCGCAAAAAATTGTTCTAAAGATATTAATTTGTGATTCAATTTTATCTCTTGATCTCGCACTGTTGCCACAACTCACAACTAAACGTGTACAAAATTTAGAAATGTGAAATTAATTCAGAGCGAAAGAACCAGAAAAAATATCACTGCTCGCGCGATCGTGTTCATTCTCGTTTCATTGAAAAATATCGTCTGTCCCAAATATTCGTAAATCGTTTTCATTGCGCAAAGAATAAAAATAACACTCGAAATAAATGACGTATCAGAGATGAAATTCCATGAAAAAAAAAAATTTGAGGAATAATTACTTTTTCAGCAGTACTGGTAAAGCAATCGAAATAATCGTAATATTCAATAGACATTCCAATTTTTCCAAAACTACCAAATTATGGTTGATTTAAGTATACTTACTCAGGTGTTTTAGCATGAAAGTCGTCTAAATATAACAATAAAGAAATGTTTAATATTGCATTCACTAAATTAATAGATAATGTATAAAATAAAATACACTGAAATCAAATATCGGGAATACAATTCACGTGATGGCTACACAAACACACAAACCCAAAATCGAGCATAGAACAGAAAGACGGACAGACAGACTTTCGCAACCAATTCCACTCACTAAATCAAGATAAGTACTCACTGCATGCAAATTTCCATGAAAATATCTTAAACCGCGTGGACGTGTATAGGGCACAACATACAGACAGACAGACAGACACCAAACGAGAAAAAGGCGGATTCGGCATCAGAAGGGTCCAAAACGGATAGAAAACTTGAAATGAGTCGAAAATATTGAATGTACAAACAAACACTCCATTCTTATTTATATAGATATTTCTAACCGTAGTCAAAAGGTTAATTAAATCGTACCGAAAGGAGTTAATCAAATAATACAATATATTTGACTTAAAATAATTTTTTTTTTAATGTTTCATAAGGCATTAAATTTTTCAATTTAATCCTGTGGACGAAACAAAATACTTTAACTGTTAAATATTAGCCGTTTCTTTCAAAATCGGTTGAAAAATTATATTTATAAAATAACGTGATACGAAACTGTGTATGAATCTTATTGACTACTTTTCTGCAAAGCGTCTGTGAAGCCATGATCAATAATTTTACTGGCCATTGAGGCAGTTTTCCAGATTTAAGACGAAAATGCGTAATTTTTCCGACTTGTTTTGGACAAAATTAAATTCTCTGACGGTTCCAAGTTTTCCCTGACCGTGGGATTCCGCCTCCAAGAGGATTTCGATAGGCATTATCTAAAGATTTTAACCTTACAATTTTTCTGATCCGTATGCCAACAATATTCATCTTCTATTCCTCCAAACATAACCTCATTTTTCAAATTTTTTTTTTTTTTTTTTTTTTGCCACAAAATGTCTTTACGTTGGGGTTGTGTTAAAATTTGGAGAGTAGGGTGGCAGTTCAGATGGTCTCGTCATCTGACCAAAATTCCAAATTACGAGTTCTCCTTGGATCTTTCCCCATCGGGATGGATCCCGGACTGTCACTATTAGCCCGCTATGTTGCTCCAGTGCGAGGTTAATTAACTACTTATCTACCAACCGCAAAATGTACTTTTACAAAAAAGATCAAAGGCTTGAAATCTTCCAGTATTCTTAGGACTCTAATATACGTTGCACAGAGCACAGCTTTTATGGGTATTCAAATATATAACATTCCTAAAAGTGGAAAAATTGCCTTTTCTAAATATTTTGGCAGTGTATCATGTGTTTTAATCAAACCGGCAGTAAAGGAATGTTAAAAAAGCGGCTGGTAAAGCATCTATATCTACCGAATGAACCAACCGTTCGTAGACCTAACGAACACACACTCCCGTGCCAAGTGTCAACCGTTCGTCAACTCAAAATTATCCGTTTGAGACGAAAATGAGTTGTTTTCATTAGTATGAAAATATTTGACAACTAGCGGGCGAGTATTGAATTTAGAGATTTGCCACACAGTTTGCAGCTGGGAAGAATGCAGGTTTCCAAGTGATACTTGGGAGTTTTCACTTTTGTAGGTGAAACGGTAAAAAAACATAATGCCTATGATAAATGAATTCTGAATAAAGGCACAAGTATTAATTCTTTTTAACATGGGAAGCACAAGAGAGCACTACACTTCTGATTACCTTAAACTGTAGGTAAATCAAGTACATACACCTGAAGACTTTAAAAGATACTAGTAGAAAACAACCTATAGAAGTCATTAACCTTAATTTCCTAGACTAGCATGCAACTTTCCTTGGTAGTCTTTTCCCACCCGGTTATTCGTAGCTTATTACAGAAAACAATCTTATCCATCCGAGAAAACTAACACGATAGATTGAATATAGTTTTTTTTCTATCAGCAGATTTCACTTGAGGAAGATGTATACGTTTACCCAACTGAAATCTGACGAAAATTTCAAAGTTTTTCCGTTTTTGTTCCGGATCTTAAACGAACTCTGTTTTGTTCTTCGTATTAGAACGTTCAACGCTTTTATGATTCTCAGAATTTTTAAACTACGGATTGAAAGTGAATTCAAAGCATGGAATGTTCTTTATAAAATGACACGTGAGTGGTCTGCCGCCCTCTAATTTATCTCGCGCCGTTCGTATGCCTTTTTAAAATCATGCCATTTCAGTTCTGCACAGGTCATTTCGTCTTCGAAATAAATCTTCTGGATGACATATGTTGAGACTAAGGAATTCAGATCACAGGATATTCATTCGCCCTTAGCCTAGCGCAAGGCTTGGTTCACACACACACACAATTGACGTTTGCTCAATGATTTTCCACATTGAACACGTTTCGACAACCACAACAGTTTTGCTTGCTTTTGGATACATTTGTATTCTTGATGCTTATTTCATACTGCGGTTCGTTTATCAGGGTTTTATTGACCAAGGTCCAAAATGTGATGTCAAACGCAAAACCAGATGAAATCTATAAAATGTGTAAAAAATGTAGAGTGGTGTAAATGTGAGGGAATTATTGTGGTCCGAGTCAACCTCAGTTCCTTCACTCTGTATTTTCGCAACTATTTTTTTTTCTAATAGATCTATAATTCTTTACAGTGGTCATAATCAAATTAGGTTATACAGGCATAAAAATAAGTTGTTTTTTCCGTAGCATTTACCCAACTAGCACAAGTGGTTTTGCCGTATTCATAACCATTGTAGTATCAGAATGTCTAGCACATCTTTTTATGCAACGTGATACGAACGCATCGCCTCGTAGGACAACACTTCGAAAGACATCGTTAATGATTCTACCTTAAAGCCAAATAATTGTTAAGATAAGCAGGGCCTCGAAAGGTAAGGTCATTTTTTAACTCACCATTCCTACTCACATCCCTGATGTGTTTGGGTCATTAGCGGGATTCCACACACAGGACAAGGGAAAGATCACACCTATCTAATTTTTTACCCTAGCCGAGGAACACTTGTTCCTATCCTCCTTCCGAGAGGAGGGAAGAATTTTTCCAGGCCAGTGTCCGTTCACTGCGTGATGCATTAAGCACGTTTATCATCATTTCCTCCGCTGTACAATTGAGCTCCACTGTTCACCAATCCAACTTCACTCTACCGATAAAGCTTCGCTGTTCGTTTTATTCAAGCTGGAAACAGCGTAAAAAATGACATGGAAAGGTAGCAAGACACCATCATCTGAGCATTTCATTCGTGTGTGTACCTGTGGTACTAATCGCTTATCGTCAACACAGTGGCTGCGCTACTTGATCCGTTTTATGGCACGAGGATCATAATTGGCCAAGAACTGCTACTTGGGTAATTTCCAAGGTTGGACGGGGTCAAACTATAAAAGAATTGGGGTTCGAGCTCTTGTTTCGGCGCCCATCTGACAGTGAGCTGCTATTGCTCTGTGGTTCCTTTTGCTCAAAACGATGGTAGACCAAGTCCAATAAATCACTATTTTTCAAAGCATTCGATATACTGACTGTATTACGCGAAAGAAAAAAGATCAAAAATATGATCACTCAGGTAACGCAATAAACAAAATCATTTTTCGACTACCAATCAGTTTTAATACGACCACTGTGCGAAGTTTCGACAAGACCATTTGCAATTTTCCACCCTCTAATTAAACCTCCTGGACATGAATCGTGAACAGGGTTTTGTTATCCCTTAGTTTGAAGTTAAACTTTCAATGGACATCAGAATATCAGGCACAAACAATGTACTGGTTGATACACGCCCAACCATTCAAAATGGTCGACTATATTATATGTACATTTAATAGTTAGTCCTCGAGACTGGGGTTCCGAATTCAGACCGTGGTAACCCGGTAGGAAGAGCAACAGAATAGCAACGACCACCGTGTACAGGGGGGATGTAGACGTTAAATCACTAATGGCGTCAAATGTCTTAAAGTTGGCGTTGCGAAGTTTGGAGAGCGAGGTACCAGCGTAGATTTTACCTCGTCATCTGACCATGGTTCAAAAATACGTGTCTGTCCTTGGATTTTTCTCTTTGGGATTGATCCCGAACCGTCGCCAATAACCCTTTGTGTTGCTCCAGTGCGACGTATACAGATAAAATAGTTAAGAATTAAAATCAGAATTAATAGGTACGTCATCTCTACTATTATAACTTGAAGTGTTTATCTGTGTACTGCGCGCAGTATCCTGACAAATCTAACGCACTTGCAATAATGAAATTTGGCACACAGGTAGTCTTAATTTTATGCAATATTTGTGTCCAACCCGAATTTTAAAATTTAATCTAGAACATTTTAAAATTAATTTATTAGTTTTTTCACCTTTCTTACTTCTTTCCGAAATGTGATGTCACCATGAAATGAGCCGATTTTTGACCGCTGACGTCACAAGCGTTTTTAGACCGAATGCCTTAATTTTATGCAATATTTGTGTCCAATACGAATTTTAAAATTTAATCTAGAACATTTTAAAATTAATTTATTAGTTTTTTCACCTTTCTTACTTCTTTCCGAAATGTGATGTCACCATGAAATGAGCCGATTTTTGACCGCTGACGTCACAAGCGTTTTTAGACCGAATGCCTTAATTTTATGCAATATTTGTGTCCAACCCGAATTTTAAAATTTAATCTAGAACATTTTAAAATTAATTTATTAGTTTTTTCACCTTTCTTACTTTTTTCCGAAATGTGATGTCACCATGAAATGAGCCGATTTTTGACCGCTGACGTCACAAGCGTTTTTAGACCGAATGCCTTAATTTTATGCAATATTTGTGTCCAACCCGAATTTTAAAATTTAATCTAGAACATTTTAAAATTAATTTATTAGTTTTTTCACCTTTCTTACTTCTTTCCGAAATGTGATGTCACCATGAAATGAGCCGATTTTTGACCGCTGACGTCACAAGCGTTTTTAGACCGAATGCCTTAATTTTATGCAATATTTGTGTCCAACCCGAATTTTAAAATTTAATCTAGAACATTTTAAAATTAATTTATTAGTTTTTTCACCTTTCTTACTTCTTTCCGAAATGTGATGTCACCATGAAATGAGCCGATTTTTGACCGCTGACGTCACAAGCGTTTTTAGACCGAATGCCTTAATTTTATGCAATATTTGTGTCCAACCCGAATTTTAAAATTTAATCTAGAACATTTTAAAATTAATTTATTAGTTTTTTCACCTTTCTTACTTATTTCCGAAATGTGATGTCACCATGAAATGAGCCGATTTTTGACCGCTGACGTCACAAGCGTTTTTAGACCGAATGCCTTAATTTTATGCAATATTTGTGTCCAACCCGAATTTTAAAATTTAATCTAGAACATTTTAAAATTAATTTATTAGTTTTTTCACCTTTCTTACTTCTTTCCGAAATGTGATGTCACCATGAAATGAGCCGATTTTTGACCGCTGACGTCACAAGCGTTTTTAGACCGAATGCCTTAATTTTATGCAATATTTGTGTCCAACCCGAATTTTAAAATTTAATCTAGAACATTTTAAAATTAATTTATTAGTTTTTTTCACCTTTCTTACTTCTTTCCGAAATGTGATGTCACCATGAAATGAGCCGATTTTTGACCGCTGACGTCACAAGCGTTTTTAGACCGAATGCCTTAATTTTATGCAATATTTGTGTCCAACCCGAATTTTAAAATTTAATCTAGAACATTTTAAAATTAATTTATTAGTTTTTTCACCTTTCTTACTTCTTTCCGAAATGTGATGTCACCATGAAATGAGCCGATTTTTGACCGCTGACGTCACAAGCGTTTTTAGACCGAATGCCTTAATTTTATGCAATATTTGTGTCCAACCCGAATTTTAAAATTTAATCTAGAACATTTTAAAATTAATTTATTATTTTTTTCACCTTTCTTACTTCTTTCCGAAATGTGATGTCACCATGAAATGAGCCGATTTTTGACCGCTGACGTCACAAGCGTTTTTAGACCGAATGCCTTAATTTTATGCAATATTTGTGTCCAACCCAAATTTTAAAATTTAATCTAGAACGTTTTAAAATTAATTTATTAGTTTTTTCACCTTTCTTACTTCTTTCCGAAATGTGATGTCACCATGAAATGAGCCGATTTTTGACCGCTGACGTCACAAGCGTTTTTAGACCGAATGCCTTAATTTTATGCAATATTTGTGTCCAACCCGAATTTTAAAATTTAATCTAGAACATTTTAAAATTAATTTATTAGTTTTTTCACCTTTCTTACTTCTTTCCGAAATGTGATGTCACCATGAAATGAGCCGATTTTTGACCGCTGACGTCACAAGCGTTTTTAGACCGAATGCCTTAATTTTATGCAATATTTGTGTCCAACCCGAATTTTAAAATTTAATCTAGAACATTTTAAAATTAATTTATTAGTTTTTTCACCTTTCTTACTTCTTTCCGAAATGTGATGTCACCATGAAATGAGCCGTTTTCTGACCGCTGACGTCACAAGCGTTTTTAGACCGAATGCCTTAATTTTATGCAATATTTGTGTCCAACCCGAATTTTAAAATTTAATCTAGAACATTTTAAAATTAATTTATTAGTTTTTTCACCTTTCTTACTTCTTTCCGAAATGTGATGTCACCATGAAATGAGCCGATTTTTGACCGCTGACGTCACAAGCGTTTTTAGACCGAATGCCTTAATTTTATGCAATATTTGTGTCCAACCCGAATTTTAAAATTTAATCTAGAACATTTTAAAATTAATTTATTAGTTTTTTCACCTTTCTTACTTCTTTCCGAAATGTGATGTCACCATGAAATGAGCCGATTTTTGACCGCTGACGTCACAAGCGTTTTTGACCGAATGCCTTAATTTTATGCAATATTTGTGTCCAACCCGAATTTTAAAATTTAATCTAGAACATTTTAAAATTAATTTATTAGTTTTTTCACCTTTCTTACTTCTTTCCGAAATGTGATGTCACCATGAAATGAGCCGATTTTTGACCGCTGACGTCACAAGCGTTTTTAGACCGAATGCCTTAATTTTATGCAATATTTGTGTCCAACCCGAATTTTAAAATTTAATCTAGAACATTTTAAAATTAATTTATTAGTTTTTTCACCTTTCTTACTTCTTTCCGAAATGTGATGTCACCATGAAATGAGCCGATTTTTGACCGCTGACGTCACAAGCGTTTTTAGACCGAATGCCTTAATTTTATGCAATATTTGTGTCCAACCCGAATTTTAAAATTTAATCTAGAACATTTTAAAATTAATTTATTAGTTTTTTCACCTTTCTTACTTCTTTCCAAAATGTGATGTCACCATGAAATGAGCCGATTTTTGACCGCTGACGTCACAAGCGTTTTTAGACCGAATGCCTTAATTTTATGCAATATTTGTGTCCAACCCGAATTTTAAAATTTAATCTAGAACATTTTAAAATTAATTTATTAGTTTTTTCACCTTTCTTACTTCTTTCCGAAATGTGATGTCACCATGAAATGAGCCGATTTTTGACCGCTGACGTCACAAGCGTTTTTAGACCGAATGCCTTAATTTTATGCAATATTTGTGTCCAACCCGAATTTTAAAATTTAATCTAGAACATTTTAAAATTAATTTATTATTTTTTTCACCTTTCTTACTTCTTTCCGAAATGTGATGTCACCATGAAATGAGCCGATTTTTGACCGCTGACGTCACAAGCGTTTTTAGACCGAATGCCTTAATTTTATGCAATATTTGTGTCCAACCCGAATTTTAAAATTTAATCTAGAACATTTTAAAATTAATTTATTAGTTTTTTCACCTTTCTTACTTCTTTCCGAAATGTGATGTCACCATGAAATGAGCCGATTTTTGACCGCTGACGTCACAAGCGTTTTTAGACCGAATGCCTTAATTTTATGCAATATTTGTGTCCAACCCGAATTTTAAAATTTAATCTAGAACATTTTAAAATTAATTTATTAGTTTTTTCACCTTTCTTACTTCTTTCCGAAATGTGATGTCACCATGAAATGAGCCGATTTTTGACCGCTGACGTCACAAGCGTTTTTAGACCGAATGCCTTAATTTTATGCAATATTTGTGTCCAACCCGAATTTTAAAATTTAATCTAGAACATTTTAAAATTAATTTATTAGTTTTTTCACCTTTCTTACTTCTTTCCGAAATGTGATGTCACCATGAAATGAGCCGATTTTTGACCGCTGACGTCACAAGCGTTTTTAGACCGAATGCCTTAATTTTATGCAATATTTGTGTCCAACCCGAATTTTAAAATTTAATCTAGAACATTTTAAAATTAATTTATTATTTTTTTCACCTTTCTTACTTCTTTCCGAAATGTGATGTCACCATGAAATGAGCCGATTTTTGACCGCTGACGTCACAAGCGTTTTTAGACCGAATGCCTTAATTTTATGCAATATTTGTGTCCAACCCGAATTTTAAAATTTAATCTAGAACATTTTAAAATTAATTTATTAGTTTTTTCACCTTTCTTACTTCTTTCCGAAATGTGATGTCACCATGAAATGAGCCGATTTTTGACCGCTGACGTCACAAGCGTTTTTAGACCGAATGCCTTAATTTTATGCAATATTTGTGTCCAATACGAATTTTAAAATTTAATCTAGAACATTTTAAAATTAATTTATTAGTTTTTTCACCTTTCTTACTTCTTTCCGAAATGTGATGTCACCATGAAATGAGCCGATTTTTGACCGCTGACGTCACAAGCGTTTTTAGACCGAATGCCTTAATTTTATGCAATATTTGTGTCCAACCCGAATTTTAAAATTTAATCTAGAACATTTTAAAATTAATTTATTAGTTTTTTCACCTTTCTTACTTTTTTCCGAAATGTGATGTCACCATGAAATGAGCCGATTTTTGACCGCTGACGTCACAAGCGTTTTTAGACCGAATGCCTTAATTTTATGCAATATTTGTGTCCAACCCGAATTTTAAAATTTAATCTAGAACATTTTAAAATTAATTTATTAGTTTTTTCACCTTTCTTACTTCTTTCCAAAATGTGATGTCACCATGAAATGAGCCGATTTTTGACCGCTGACGTCACAAGCGTTTTTAGACCGAATGCCTTAATTTTATGCAATATTTGTGTCCAACCCGAATTTTAAAATTTAATCTAGAACATTTTAAAATTAATTTATTAGTTTTTTCACCTTTCTTACTTCTTTCCGAAATGTGATGTCACCATGAAATGAGCCGATTTTTGACCGCTGACGTCACAAGCGTTTTTAGACCGAATGCCTTAATTTTATGCAATATTTGTGTCCAACCCGAATTTTAAAATTTAATCTAGAACATTTTAAAATTAATTTATTAGTTTTTTCACCTTTCTTACTTCTTTCCGAAATGTGATGTCACCATGAAATGAGCCGATTTTTGACCGCTGACGTCACAAGCGTTTTTAGACCGAATGCCTTAATTTTATGCAATATTTGTGTCCAACCCGAATTTTAAAATTTAATCTAGAACATTTTAAAATTAATTTATTAGTGTTTTCACCTTTCTTACTTCTTTCCGAAATGTGATGTCACCATGAAATGAGCCGATTTTTGACCGCTGACGTCACAAGCGTTTTTAGACCGAATGCCTTTGGAACCATGCCATATTTTCCGATTATATCGGATTTTGATTTACGTTGTTGATAATAGCCATTTCGAGACTATCACGGCGTTTCCTGTGTGGAGTTAGTTTGAGAAGCAAACCAGATGGGTTGGTTTGGGTTTTATGGTGCAAAGTTCAATAGTGGACAACAGCTGCTCCAGACGCAAGATGAAATTTTTGACCCAGTAAAATCAATAAAATATTTAAAAATCTATCTAGTCAAATAAAAGTACATTGGAAAATAAGTACGTGGGGAATTTGAAAGCATTTCGGTTCTAAAAATATATATCGATGTTTTGGGAATTACAATTTCTGCAGCTTTTGAAATTATAACTGCTTTTACAGCTGCAAAAAATCTTTTTTGCCTCGAAAGTTATCTAAAATTTTCCCAATATCTTTCTTGCCTACTAGCATTTTTTCCTTTCTTAAAATAAAAGAGCATAATGACGAAAATGAACTTCCTGGTTCTCCATTCTTAGCACTGCAGTGAAACCAAAATTATGGTACAACACATGCTATAATTATGCAGTGTAAGCAGAAAAGACCGAATTTAAAAATCTGCTTCCATCAAGGTCACTCCTTAGCGGTAGCAAAATGATAATAATAAAGCTAGCTCCGATTTGAAAACGCGCAGAACTTTCCGGATGACTCAATATAAAAGAAAACGCTACCTAATTTAAGAAATCAGCTGGAATGTAAATATGCCGAACAATTTGAATGGAGCCTCCTCCTAGGCATTGTTAACAACTTGCATGCTTGAATTTAATTGGAAAGCACGTCTCTACCACGAGCTCTTAGAAAGATAGCCCCATGACTTTCCGAACCACCTTGAATATGCACAGCAATACAACATTCTGAATTACCATCCTGAATCACCTTGAATAATTGCAAGCTCATACAAGGCATTCTTTCGAATGACCGTTACACAGAAAGCTATTTTAAAGTACTCGAAATTGATTCGATTTGAGAGCGCGGGGATGTATCGAATCGCGCGGGGAGGAAAGAAAGCGTTCGATGATCACCCAATCTTCGGAATAAAGAACCGCCGTCTGAGAGGAATGAAAATTCCATTTCTGATGGCGGAATGAGGAAATCAAAGATCGCCGGAAATAATAGAAAATAAGAATTACTTTAGTGGAACGGAACCGAAAGAGATTTTCGAGGGGTTGTATTTCACTTCCTTCGAAACCATTCCATTTCGTTCCTCGATGAGTGAGTGGGAGATGGAACTGCGCGTGATTAACGAGGTTAATAAGGGTCCTAGAAATTTTTCGTCACTCAAGAGCATGTTTTGAAAACAAATAAAACGCTTGCATAAAGTTAATATAGGTACTGTAACGGACAGTGAAGCTTTCCCCTTTTCAATCCCTGTAGCGCCCCTAGCGGAAAGCATTCCAATTAGTTAGTCTGCGATGAACTGCCAACGGAGTAGCATGTGCTATGTCCGACGTTAATTTGGAACCCCTCTCTGTAAATGTTCCTTTTTGTTTCTTTGTTTTGTAAATATAATTCGTGTAAAAGTGTTCAAATAGATACTTAGGTTAAAGTCCTTTTTTTCTCTCATGTATTATTTTTTTTATATTTCCAATGGCAAGGCTGGGTACAGATTGCAAAGACAAATAAAATACATGATACAATACAGTACCGAATTGACCGAAGTCATTGTAGCCTTATACAAGGCCAGAAGTGATGATCACTTATGAAGGGGCACCAGTGGGTGGACCATCATTGTCCCTAACAAAGGACAGCACAATTTACATCAATGCCTTGACCCGGATTCGAACAAGGAACCTTCCGATGCAGAGGCCAACACCTTTACCACTAGACCGGTTGGTCGTCGACTCTCTTTCATGTATTATGAGGAGTTATAAATGTAAACGCCCCTACCGCTTACAGTACTACTTTTATTAGTATCCGATAAATTCCACTTAAAAGTGCATTTTCAAAGCACGCTACCGCCTCTTTTAAAGAGCGCTTCGATGTAACACTCATTTTTACTTGCTCCGATGAATTTAGGCTGTGGCGCTTAGATTTTTTTCAATCGTCTCCAGATTCTCCGAGCCCCTGTACCTAATTACCTCACTTCAGTGATAGGGCCGTGAGTGGCATTTATGACTGACGCTTTCCTTTCATAGTGTCATTTGGCGTGAGAAGAGATATAACCTAGCAACTATCGGATCCCCCCCCCCAGCAAAAAAAAGAAAGCGTTCACACCTCACTTTCGGCAGGGTAGGGGGCCAACGAACAAAAGAAGGGATCATCCAGAAGGTCAGTCTCTGACAGCTCATAAATGGTGATCGATGACAGCGGTCAATTAAAAGGGGGATAATATGCACCGCTACCATGCCGCTGGTGTAAGCGATATTTTAGTGGTAACCAAAGTCAATCCGCCGAATAGTAAAAATAGTCAGTTGGTTTGATTTTATGGCTCAAGGGCCATATTAGGCCAAGCGGTGACAAACACAAGACAGACGGCATCAAGTAGACGGCACTAAGAAAAGCTGTTGACACAGATGACGGAAACACACCTGGAACTAATCAAACCTGCAACTCGTAGATATGTAGGTATTTTAACTAACGTCGCACTGGAGAAACACCGGACTATTGGCGAAGGTTCGGAATCACACCCGAAGGGAAAGATCCCAGGACAACACTACGTCATTATGAACCAAGGTTAGATGACGAGGCCACACTTGAATTGGCATCACACTCTCCAAACTTCCATACCACGCCAACGTGAGGATATTTGAGATGTCGAGAGTTTTAACGTGCACCAGTTCCCTTTGTACACGATGATCTTTGGCTGGATTCGAACTCAACACCCTCCGGTTTCCAATCCGCTCTACCAACTGGGCTACCACAGCACCACTAAACCACTTCGATTCTGATACGGTGACGAAATAAATGCATCAATGCTGATCGAAATTATGTTGGGTTGGTTGAGTTTTATAGTACGGGCCGTATTTAGCCAAGATATATGTTGGGAATACGGGAGAGCACCAGAAATGGGTTGTACTAGTTTGTGGTTACTATGGTGCTGTTAAAATACAAAAGACTTTTTGAGAAAGTCTTGCCTTTCTTCCACTTTTGGTCCCCCATGTACATATTCGCATAGGGAAATCCTGTTATTCTCAAAATCATATACTGTGATATATAGGCGATAGTTTTTTTCGAAACTATTTGTCTTCTCGAACTCGGAACTAAAAACCACCCTAATGACTCGGAATGTGAAACAAATTGTTAACCTTTGCGCTGCGGAACTTAGATATTTTCAATCGTCACCAGGTACGGCTTTTTCGCCTGCATGTCTGACCCCTCCTTACCAAATTACCCAACTTGAGCGATAGAGTCTTGAGTGGCATTTACGACTGATGCTTTCCTTTCATAGTATTGCGTGGCATAGATTTCATCGGAGTGATCTTCTACCTTTTCCCCAAAAGCATTTACACCACACGGTCGACAGGGTAGGGTACCGAACAAAGGGTCCTCTAGAAAGTCAGTCGCTGACAGCTCGTAAAGGGTGATCGCTACCAGCGGTCACTTAAAAGGGGGATAACATACATAGATCAATACCATGCCGGTGGTGTAAACGAAATTTATGTGGTATCAGTTCTCTATATGCCGCAAGCCTTAAAGGTTAAGCTAAGGACCCTCGGACGCATGTCCTTCCATCCGCCTCTCGTGTTAGCTTCACACCCTTTGGGTAGAGTGCCTATACAATAAAAGTGGCGACTTGGGACCAAATTTGGCCCAATGCGCATGCGTGGCAGCTATTTTTCTACCAAAATCGTCTCAAAAAAGGTTGCTGGGCAAATTAATATATCATTTCAAGGAGAACAAAAAGCATATGATTGTTATAACATGGATACATTCGGTATAAATGAATCATATAAACGCTCAATTACATGCGTAATTGATGAGATGGATTGCACAACACGCTAACTTAGATTGCGAGAAACACCATGTTGTTCGAAAAAAAGCTAGTTACTTAAAACGTCTTCAAATTTATACTGACAAAAGACTAAAATAATAATAAACATTCTACAACACGAAACGAAACATGAATAAGCTATATTTTCTTTTTAATTTAATATACACACATTTTTCTCGAACACACAAAAAGTTCACATGTTAAGTCTACGGTAGCTAGGAAAAGACCTCCTCGGGCGGTAGAAAAGGTCTCTAAGCCAATCAGAAAGTGTTTCCCGTATGTCGCCACTCTTATTATATAGGCACTCTACCTTTGGGTAGTCTGAGACGGTTATTCAGTACCTGCCTCAGCGTAAAGTTTAACGTTCAATTCTGCCCCTAATCCAACGAAAAGACTCCCCCCAGACCAAGGTGACTCGAGTTTCCTAACTTCGCACTTTGCTTCACTCTTGAACGACTGAAGGTTGGCCGAAATCTCTGAACCGACCGAAAGATCTCCAAAGAACCGCAAGAGGACATCACGATCATCAGCTATCTGTGCGCATTCCTCTCGTTTAGGTAGCAGCCATTACTTCATACTTGGTGGAAACTGTTTTCTCAACGCTGAGGCAGATGCTGTGGTCGCGAAGTTTCCTTATGCAGATCGCGACAAGATTGAGAACTTTCGCATTCAAATCAGCCTCGCGAGAGTTATTAATAGAACAATGTTTTAAATTAGGATCGGAACAAGTGGAATGCTATCTCGGAAAACGAGATAGCGAAGCTGAAGTTTATGAGCCCATTGCCGTGCATTAATTCAAAAGTGATTCATACCGTCCACTTAACAAGTCAGTTGAGGTATTTTGTATTCACCCGAAAACGGAATGTTCGTTTTTATGACACTTTTCTTTTTTGGCATGAGATAAGTCCTTTTTGCTCTGCATCGGCAAAGCTCGCTGCTGTGATGTTCTTTTGACGAACCATATCATGAAATCGGCTGGGCTTTATGGCGCAACATCCAAAGACGGATGCAAGAAATACAAATGCAATGGAAACAGAAAAGGCAAAATGCCAGTTCAAGTAGAATAGACATTTCAGAGTCTAAATGTTCACAATAAACTGTATGAAATTTTAAATTTAAAAAACCTATAGGGTAATTTTTACTAACGTCCACCTTAATTAGTTTTAATTAAGGTTGGGCTTTTTATGGTGCAATGGACGTATGTTGGTCAAACGTCAAGTAAATGAACATACCAACACAGAGAATTTAACTAGTTACCACCGACCCAGCCTAAGCCATTCGGGGTATCGCCACGTAATTTTGAACCACGGTCAGAAGACGAGGCAACATCTGAGCTGGCGCCCAACTCTCCAAATCAAATAAAAATCAATTATTGAAATATATAATAATTTAATCCATTTGATCCAACTCGCGTTTCCCCAACGCACCAAATCATCATTCAATTTCCATAAAGCCACAGCACCGGACACCACCAATCTACCCAGTGATAAGCACCGATCGGGGGATGGGGTGGAACAACCTGTTGGCAACCAGTACTAACTAGACATACAATGATAAAAACTCATTCCCAGAACGGCAACTTCCTGATGGCTCGTTGCAACTAATCGACCGACCCATAACATTATCACACTCAACAGTGTTACCAAATATGTTGGAAAAAGAATCGACAGCTTCAACTTCCTGCATTTTGCTGCACTACATTTAAAATTTCGCGGCTCTAACGTCAGTAGCACTCCAGCTAGCGTTCGCACAGATAGTTTCTGTTACCCAAATTACAATACTTTAAATGATTGTGCATCGACGAGGTTATTCAATTTTCAACATATTTTTTTCTTCAAAATTAGTAGATATGGTAATGGTAATTTTTAATTAACGTCGTACTAGCGCAACACAGCGGGCTATTGACGACGGTCCGGGATCAATCCCTTAAGGGATCCGAGGACAACATCTCGCAATTTTGAACGACGGTCAGATGACGAAGCAACACCTGAGCTGGCTATCTCCACTCTCCAAACCTCCACACCAACCCAACGTGAGGACTTTCGGCCACGACAGATCTAAGGTGCACCAGCCGCTTACAAATATCCATGCCGTGACTCTGATTCGAACCAGGAACCTTCCGATCCAGAGGCTAACACCTCAACCACTATACCGCTTGGTTGGTACCCACACAGGGAATGTCTTAACGACACAGAAGAGAGAAGTACACTCAATGGGGAAACGAATCCGTGCCACCTACACCTCGCAGGTCGCAAGCGCAGTGGGCAAACCGACTGAGCCCTAAGAAAATAGGGAAGAGCGTATCGGAAAAAGTTGACAACTTAAAACTTAATTCGGGTATCAAGTGGGCACAGCCGACCAACCGGTATAGTGGTTAAGGTGTTAGCCTCTAGATCGGAAGGCTCCTGGTTCGAATCCGAACCCGGGCATTGATGTTTGTAAGCGTATGGTGTAGAGGCGGCTGGTGCACCTTAAATCTGCCGTGGACGAAAGTCCTCACGATGGGTTGGTGTGGAAGTTTGGAGAGTGGGGTTCCAGCTCAGGTGTTGCTTCGTCATCTGACCGTGGTTCAAAATGACGAGGTGTTGTCCTCGGATCTTTCCCTGAAGGGATTGATCCCGGACCATCGTCAATAGCCCGTTGTGTTGCTCTAGTAGGACGTTAACCATCAAGTGGACATAAACAAATAGCAACCGGAAAAGAGTTTGATCAAGACGGTGGTTGAGCGGCCGCTCGATCCCTGCTGTCCGGGTCGCGCCGGGGTTGAGGGGGTGGGGGCGTTATTGAGGCGGGTCATCCATCACGAGCGGAGCGAGGCGCCAGCCAGAGATCCCGGAGCAGCCAACTTGTAATTTAACACCGCCAATGACGGAATTAATCGCACCTCTCCATCCATCAAGCGGCCACCACCCGCACCCGATCATTAACGAGTGTTCCCACCGCAGACCCTGTTTGGTCAAAGAAACGCTTTCCATCTCCACAGTTCATTCCTCAGCACCTCAAACTGAATCAAATTCTTCAAGCTTGGCTTCTGATAACGGCGACATGGAAGTACCTCCAAGATGAGTCGTCCTCGGGGGCACAACTTCAGGTGTGTAACGGCCATCACGACCCCGAGGTACCCAAGCGTGACCTGCCCTCGCCTCGATTTTACCCTTCCCTAACCTTCTGTCATTTTGATTTGGTTCCCCGTCGGTGTCCTGTATTTGTGCCAAATGTTGCACCGTAAAATCCTAAAAGAACCTAGTTTGCTCAGTTGGAGTAAACATTATTTATGAGAGGGATTTTCAGCGCATAAAAGATGAAGTGCGGATTTTACTTTCCCCGCTATACATACACTACCCTACAATAATGGACCGGACTGCAAGATGTGATGGTATAAGGGAAAGAATACATACTTCAAAAAAGAAGAATCTTCCCCACGTGTTGCAATGACACTAGCAATCCTTCTGGGCACACTTTCAACAAGGTTTTGATACACAACTATGGTAATTTGTGTCCATTCCTACTGCAAGAATGTCGCCAGCTCAGCTGTAGATTTTAGACGTGTTTCCCTCATCCTTAAGCGTCACTCGAACGCATCCCACGCATGTTCTATGGGGTTTAGGTCGGGACTCTGAGCAGGCCAGGGAAGACGTTTTACATTCATATCTCCATTTGGTCTAACCTAAACCGAAATTTTGACTTCGTGTTTCACTTGAAATCCGACGGTATACTATGAGTAATCAGTGGCCTGTTCGATAGGTATCCATACTAGCGAATCTCATGGATTGCTTCATACTATTCACTATTGAATCCACAGTTAGGGAATTTCATTTTTTTTTAAATATTAGATTTTGAAAGTGCCAGATTTTCTGATCGAACATCATATCCACCACTTTAAGGCAATTGACACATTGGTCCAACATCAATCTTGTAACACTAAAGGGAATGAACTATGCATACGTAACGGCATTTGTAATGTAGATTGGATGAAGGTATCGGGTTTAATGGAATTAGGGATATCTGTCTAGAAGCGTGTAATTGATGTAATGACCAAACTGAGCCAAACAAAAGATATAGAATATCCAGCAATGGACACACATAATGAAAGCTTTACACTTACAGAAGAGAAATACTCCCATTGCGGAATCGAACCTCCGCTATTCGCAGGCTATACTATAAAGTTTATATACTATATATAGTTTATATACTATATGGTTTGTATACTATATAGTTTATATACTATATGATTTATATACAAATATAGTTTACTATTCACAAGTTGCAAGTGCAGCGTAATTAACCCACGGAGACACGTCGATCCCATTTAATGTACAGAAACGGAACAGATCAGTGTGAGGATTCCTTGAGGACGCACCTAAGCAAATTCACATATTTAACTTCTAAAACCTTCCTAAAAACTTCGGTCAACCTCAAGTAACAGTATTGAAACCTTTTTAATCTTATCTGATTTCATGGAAAGCTGTTTATATGTGGAAAGAAATATTCAACGAAAGTTCTTGTAGCCCCATTTTCTGTTTCATACACAAATGCTTCACAAAACTGGCTTCTCTCTTGTCGATGTTAACCGCAATAATTTCAAATCCGATAGCTATTACTAGATACTTTATCTGCTCCGCCTACTTAAAGATGTTTCATTTCTTGGTTTTTTCTGGTATTTATCAAAAGTTTTTTTTTATCTACAAATAATTTCCAGTTCTAAAATGAGATCAGAGATAAGACGGTGGAAGGAGTTAAAAAACGTGTTTCGAGGATGAGAATCCATAAAACTTCATTATCACATTCAAAAGCATTTGAAATAAAATACTTTGATTTTCATTTAGTTCAACCATATCTTAAAATAGAGGGGAATATCTCTTGTTAGACAGACAGCTTTGATAAAAGAGTTCTAGCAATCGTTTTTTAGTGAAACATTTTTGGCAGACTTTTCGATTTGATTATACTATGGATAATCATATCCAAATAACAAACGATAGTTTTTAAGACGCATTACTTTGCTCATGCTACGAAATAGCGGATTTTGTCTTAGTTTCGCATACTTCAATTTTGCAAAGGCGCATAACTAAGCCTAACGGAGCAATTTCCGTTAGGCCCTTTCCTATTTATGTGTTTACTATGCAAATAGAACTGTAAAAAAACCCTTATCGAGTCTTCACTTTCCGATGATCGAAACCTTTTCCAGATGGCTCTGTTGCAGCGACTGTCGCGACAGCAGGAGAAGGGAGAATTTATATCACTTGAGCACCCGCGAATAATAGGCATCCCACATTTTTGCAAATACCTCGTGTTTCAATAAAGTGTAAAGCCGTAGGAATTCCTGAGAATTGTCTGTCAACTGCGTGTCGTAAACAAATATTTTTATTATTTATCTTAAAATTCAGATTTTATCTACCTAAAATATAGTGTACTCGTTTATTTTTTGCCCACCAATTTCTAATAACTGAATATATGTAAGTAATAATTTCGCAGATAAATAAAATTGTTTAAATATTTTTATTTACTATCTACTACTAACCTATCTAAACATACCCAACTAATAAAGTAGTTTACATTACATTAATGCTCTTACATTGCGTTTTTTTTTAAATATGCATCTAAAACATAATCTGTGCACCCCTAATTTAATTTAAAACTTAGGTGCATCTTGTGCACTTGTATTAAAAAATCCATTTCGAGGCCTGTAATAGACGCTTACTGAAACTATTCCAATTGACCCTTACTGAAACTATATTCCAATATACGCTTACTGAAACTATTCCAACAGACGCTTACTGAAATTATTCCAATAGACGATTACTGAAACTATTGAGTTAAGCCAACCTCTTAAAGAAGAGCGGATTCTAGTGAGGTTTGACATGTGCTACTCATGCCTCCGGTAGGTTGGATTTTGTGGCGCAGTAGACCAAATTTGGTTGCGCCAAACAATGTCAAGTAAATGGACAAACATGAAGCTTTGCTGACACAAAGATAGATACACCAATGGAGGAAACGACCTAAAACTCGCAGGATTACAGGCGCAGAGGGCAAACTCGTTGAGTTTACCTCAGGAATGGCCTTCGTGTGAGCAGTGAGCGAAAATTGAGACAAGCCCCAGCTATCAAGAGCTTTAATTGGACATCGCAATTGCAAATGGCCACGAGGGAGCGATGCGAAGCCCCATGGTGGCGATGAGTGTCTGGTGCAGCAAAAGCTGGCGAAACACAAAGGGAGCCAAACAAAGCGAGAGACAAAAGGCGTGAAGAAAAACACCCCATTATCCCTTCAACCTTTGCACCCTCGGAGCCCATAATAATAAATAGCCAATCACGGAGTGTAATAAATCACTATCTAATAAACCTCGCTCGCTTTTCTTTTTAATGAATAACGTGATCCAGTCGGAAGAAAGAAATGAAGCGGCATTCCGAAAGCAGGTTTGCGCCGGGAACCAGTCGCAAGAAGAATCGAGTGGATAGAGCGAATGATCTCGGCGACACCAGCTTGGGATAGAAGGCAAGTGAAAAACGGACGGATTGCTCCACACTCGGGAATAGTAAAGGCTCGCATCAAATGACGCTTTAAAAGGTTGAATCTCCTAAAACGACAAAGCCGCGTTTATACTTCTCTCCCTTCCAACATCGAAGCTATTCCGAGATTCATTGGATCGTCAGAGTCTTGAAGAGTTTGCAGAGTCAAATTTCACTTCCACCAGGAGTTGGTAAAAATCAAAGGGTTGCAACTTACGTGGGAGATTTCTCCGAGACGTTTGTTTGACAATTACCTCTGTCCTTCGGCGCACTCGTGGTCGCTCACGCCGTCTTTTGTTTGCCCTCAACGTTTGACTTGACCCCATCTCCCGACAAACCTGCCACTGAGTAATCCATTCGATTCAAATGGCGTGGACGAAAGAGCTGGTCATAACATTAATAAAACTATTTAGAGAGAGGCCTGTCCTCTGGGACCCAATACACCAGAGTATAAAGAAAAAAACAGTGCCTGGAGTGAAATGGGTGATGAACTCGACATCTGGATTAAAAGTGATCACTCTAGTCTACAAAAAGGGTGAGAAGAGTGCACTCGGAGGGTTGCCGATAAAGTCCACAAAGCGTTTACACCGGTCGAAAAAAGGGACGAAAAGGGGTCAGCATAATAGGGGAACGTAAAACGTCACAAAAAAGGAGATATATGCATTTGCAAATCTGGTGTTAACGCGGCTAGAAATACGATAGGAGACACTCTTTCGAGGCAACCGAATCTTTTCAACCAATATAGTTTAAGAAAACTGCTGGATGCACGTGACCTCGTCCCCAAAAAATAAATTGAGCTTTCATCTGATGTCAGCAAACCTAAAATGCATCGGGGAACAAATTTAAAAAAAAAACGATGCAACGTGGTATTGCTGTAAAAACATGCCGATGTTTTCCGAGAACTTTGTACCAGATTAGATGTAAGCTCACGTAAAATTAAAATACAGGTGACCCGTTTATAACACGGATTCCCTATAGCACGTTACTAAAATTGCGACGACCCTCGTATAACACATTAATAGTTTCTGTATAACACGGCTTAATTTTTACCTATTGTTGGTCAATTGGACGGTTAAATAGAAACCCGTTAGATTTTTTTCACCATTTTTACCAAACCAGTGCATGTGCAATTTTTGATTAACAGTTTTTTTTTATTGACATTCTATCCTTATCACGGGTATGATGTGGGAGTGCTCTATATAACGGTTTTAATTTTCTTATTACACGGAACGCAGTCTCTACTTTTATATAATTCGTAAGTTTCGCTTAACACGGTATCTATACAACACGAACTATCCTATAGCACGGTTACCTTATAACACGGTACCATTTGGCCGTGTTATAAGAGGGTCACCTGTATGTATTCGGATGTCTAACTTGAATAAATGTATGATTTTCTGAATGGTAGGTATTTTAATTAGCGTTGCACTAAAACAACACAACCGGCTATTGGTGGTAATTAATCTCCGGAGGCTGTGATCCGAGGAAAACACGTAATTTTGAACCACGGTCAGATGACGAGATCACACCTCAGTCGACACCCCGACGGTTTTCTGAATGGAACAAAGAAATTGTAAACAAACTTTCCACACATATTTCTCGCCGCCCCCTCCGTAAAAGGGGGTTTTTGTGTTCAGAAGGCTCTTCCTCCCGAAATGGTATTAAAGATTAAAAAATAAAGCCGGCTTAGTAGATGTTTTGTTATGCCCATAAATAGGAAAATAGTGAACGGGTTTGAAAATATTTTAGAAATATCTGCAAATATATCAAATTGAATCGAAGTTTGGTTTGTCTGACGAAGTTAAGTTAAAAAGTAATTTAAAGTTATGCTCATTTCGTTTCGTGGCCATTGGTAACAAAAGATATACATACCAAATACAAAAAGCAACAGATTAATCTATGTAACAGATTGTATATCTATATCTCCTGGGCATACTTTCAACAAGGTTTTGATACACAGCTATGGGAATTCGTGTTCATTCATGCTGCAATGTCGCCAGCTCGGCTGTAGATTTCGGACGTGATTCCCTGGTCCGTAAGCGTCGCTCAACATCGTACCAGAAATGTTCTATGGGGTTTAGGTCGGGACTGAGCTGGCCAGACATCAATATCTCGATACCACTGCTTGACAGAGCCTGCAACATGACATGGCGTGTTGTCCTCCTGGAAGTAACATTCGTTTATTCCATAAAATTGACAGAGCGTAGGAAGAACCTGATAGTCCAAAATGTTCACGTACGCGTCGGCGTTCAATATGCAAGGAACAACCTGCAAAAGTCCCAGACCACGAAAAACACCCCCAAACAAGCAGTCGGATTTTACGCAAATCCACTGGCGTCCGGTCCATTATTGTAGAGTAGTGTATATATGCAATATATATGCATGCAGTAGATATATATGCATAGATATACATGCAGTAGATATGTATGCATAGATATACATGCAAATAGATCGATTATTTCAATGATTTGGTTTGTCGATCAGCAGTTATCTTTTGTTGTGAATGCTGACTAGAAATAGATTCATCGATGCAATTTAATCGAATCGATATTTATTTTTGCAAAATTATGCCGATTTCACCAAGACTGATTCGCTATTCTCATCAGTGAAGACGGAGGGGAGGAAAGCTTGTGTTTTTGGCAACTCCATCCGAGAATCTTCTGGAAATAGGCGAAAGCGAAACCAGACTGCCGCGAGATAAAAAGAAACTAATAAATCTCACGAAAGAGACTTGTGGCTCTTATTTATCGCAATACTGTGGTCCCTCTCTTTTGTCTTTGTTTTTTTGTTTCATCGAGCTGTGGAAATTCCTCCTCTGCTGCTCTGACAGCAACATCAACACATTCGGAATGTGTTGCGGGCTGGTTTTTAGCATCTCAATCTTTCTCCGGGGGGACGCGAGTTGGCGAATTCTCGCCCGCGTTGGCGCCTTCCAGACGGTATCGTCTTGTGACGTCATGCTTCTTTTATTTTGAGAATGAAATGGAAGAGATAGTTGGGCGAGCCACGAGATAAGGCACGCGCGAGGGATTCATAAACGAAAAAGACGAGTCGACGAAATACGTGCACAGAGATTGGTTCTTGATGCTTAAATGTTGAAAACCTTAAAGATAATTTAGTTGAGGTTAAAATACAAGTTGTATAATTGTTAGAATTTACAAGGAAGTAGACACGGAGTCTTCGAGGAGGTAGTGATGAGATAATTGCTAATACCCGATTGATTTCAAGCGACAGCGAATTTCGGAAAATGTTAAAACCAAAGTGTCTTGAACTGCATTTTCGAATTCATTTAAACGATTTGCTTTCAGAGATAGACAAAAATAGGGAAACGTTTTTAGTTATTGATATTTTGACTACAGAAAAGATAATCTTGTGAATTACGACGAGAACTCTCAGAAACTATGAAAAACCATTTTGTTTTAAAATGGAACCATTTTGTTATCGAGAACACAACTGCTTGTAGTAAGGCGAAAGGCACAAAGGTATTGGGGGATGTAATATTTCGGAAGATCAAAATGGTGTGTCCATGCGGAGAACATTCTCGATACAAATTGATAGTCCACCCATTCAAAGTATCTGAGTAGCACTTGAAATGATGTATAAAGCAACCCCCAATGTATGTTTAAAAAAAATGAAATGGTGTAAACGATAGAGCTGTACTAAAATAGCAATGGTGAATTTACAGTTACTTCAAACAGGAAATTTTATAATTTGCATTCAAAATGAAAGCAAGTTGCAATTGTTGGGTTTTACAGTGCAAAGACATGCTGCAACCAGCACTAGAAATTACACTAATAGAGGTATGGTAATTTTAATTAACCTTTACTGTGCCGCAGATAGACTTTTGTCACCACTAAAATTTCGTTTACGCCAGCAATATGGTATAGATTTGTGTAAGGTGGATGTTATCCCCTTTTTAATTGACCGCTGGCCTCGATCACCATTGTCGGAGATTGTCCTTCTAGAGTGTTCATCCTTTTGTTTGGGGTACCCCACCCTGTCAACCGTGAGGTGCGAACGCTTTGGAGGAAAGACAGAAGGTTTTTATGCTGTCGATGTTTTATTTTTAAATAAAAAAAGTACCGTTATAAAAATTTTAAAAATAACCAAGTAGCATCATTTTCATAATCAGCAAATTGAACATACTTTTAGACCAAAATGGCCAAGGGTGAAGGGTCTGAAAAGTAGGGATGACATCGATGTCTTCAAAACAATGATGTTTTATAAAAAACATCGATGTATTGGAGCCGATGTCACATCACTTGTTGCTAAACCAGTTTTAAGAAATGGGGAAAAAAAGTTTAAATACACTGAATTTTGGAAACATTGAAAGTTTGGGGGCGATGCATTATCAACATCGATGTTTTAATTTTGAACATCGATGTTCCAAAACATCGATGTTTTGATGTCGATGTCGCATCCCTACTACTCACCACCCTTTTCCAAGGTAAAGGGTAGAACGCTTCGATTTGTGATCCGTTCGAATTACACTTGCCCGAAAGACGTTCCGTGCGAGATAAAAACCTGGGAATGCCTCTTTGAAATGCAGCCTTTCTTCGGAATGAACGACTTTATTTTCTCGAGAGAAAAAATTACGCAAAATGAACACTAAACAAACCGTTCTTGGCTCTTAAAAGTCGGTCGGAATTACGCCGTAAATCACATCCCTCCTACCCACAGGCCAATGCTTCGAGACCAATAACTCATATCATTACCACACTAAAAATTCCTCCGCAGCCCACGGATACACTATTCCCATTCAACTTTTAAATTACAATTTTTACTCGTAAAACATTCTTTTGCATTCCTTTCGGCCCTTTTAAGTACTTTGTACCACAAAAGAGCCCGGAAAAGGGGAAAATAAAGAACTTTAGAATGAAAAGCCTCGGTCATAAAAAATATTCCTTCCCTTTCGAGAAGGGTCTCGAGCTTCAGATGCAATTTAATGGCGCTGCTCGTAGATTCGGAGAGGAATAACTGCCACTTGAGGTCCATCGCAAATTTCGAACATAAATATCAATTCTGCCTCTTTATTTTCATCGGAGGAATGTGAATAGATAATTGGTATCCGATTGGATATCTTTGTGTGCTCGGCTCTGGGATTTATCGATTCAACAAGTCCGTTAAAAATAAACACAGAGAGATCAATGCAACAAGAGATCACGAATAAACCATTTCCTGGGAAATGCAATCTGCGAGAACACCCAGCGTATCGCTAGGTGGCCTCCTAATAAAAATAAATAATGTTTCCAATCGAAGTTTTAAGGCATAAAATTTCGATAGGAGACATTCCTTATTTTCTGTTCGCAGATGTGCCGCACGCAACGGACATAGGAGCATTGCATCCTCTCGTTTTCTGCAGCGATTAAAAGTATTGCCCTCAAATATTTCAGTCGAGTGGGGGTGTTGAGAGTCTTTTGAAAAGAATAGACCTAGATTTAAAAATTTGGTATACTCGAATTAATTTTTTTTTAATTTCTGTTGCGAAGCCGGCGTGGTTTAATGAATTAGCCCCTTATTTACTTGTGGGTTGGGCACATCAACGCCATCCCGAATAACTGTGTGAAGTCATTAATCTATATCTGTATAACCCGGCGTTGCTCAGGTTCCAAATATGACCGCGACATTTCCCTGGATTAATTCAAAGACACAAACCCTGTAGAACGTGTTTCCTCGTTCATGTCCTTTTATTGCAGAAAAACAAACTTTAAATTTTAAAATTGGTGCTCCGAGGGGCACTTTTAGGACTACCCGTGTGCCAATTTTCGTAGCTACAGATGGGTCTGAAGTCAGGAAAGAAATAGCTTATGTTTTTCGCAGAGTTCAAAAGTATAATTGTACAAAATTGAGTGTGGATGGGTCCAACGGTGTAGATTTGTAAAGAGAATATACACACACATCCTATTATATATAGATTGGATTATAGTATTTTACCTTTGGATTAGCTTTTAGGATTACCTTTTAAAATTACCTTTGAATTCACAGATGTTTAAAAAAAATTGGGACCTTGTTTTTCATTACAAGGAAATTTAAATCACTAATACATACAGTCGATTCCAAGGTTTAAATTGTATTATTGGATTGAATTGTACTCAATAGTCAAGAATCATGGTCTACCATAAGAAACAAGGAAGTAGTTTCCACTTAGATATACGGGATCTCTGTATCGACAAACGAAGTGACGTGAATAATCTATTTAAGACGGCATGTTAATTGCATGTGCAATTAGTGTGATTAAATGAAACGCTGTGATGTGTAATGTACTAGTTAGATCCAGAATATTTGCTCAAAAATCTCATTAGTGTATGAAATGGGTGGGTTGTACATCAACCTTACTAAACGGATTCCACTATAAAAGCTTACAGCAAGTTGATATGTGCATACATGAATGCATCTGAGCAAATTCGTTGCTTCCCTTATTATATTTGCTGAGCTGCGAGCGTTTGAGCAACTTCGTTAATTTTCTGTCTGTAAATTTTCAGAGCACAGATGCATATTCTTTCCTGTAGAATGCATCCTTCCCATCTATTGAAAAATTAGGATCACTTCAGAAATGACTTGTTCTTAAACATTAAAAAATTACGTACTTTAAATTCCGAGTAAGGAAAGTTAGAAATTGGAGAATATCGAAAAGTTACGGATATAAAAACAGCAATCAAAAATAATTATTTAAAAATTGTTGCCATTGTATTCTAGACTCTTCAATATAAAAATTTTAACATTCAAAAACTCAAAAAATCCAATCCGCAAGACCTTTCATTAAACTATGCATTGAGAATTCACCAAAATGAACAAGTTTAACGTCACCGTAAAATGGACGCAAAGGTAGGTATTTAATTAACGTGCCAATGGAGCAACACAACAGGCTATTGGCGACGGTCCGGGATCCATCCCGAAGGGAAAGATTCCAGGACAACAGGTCCTTTTGAACTTTGGTCGAATGACGAGGCAACAGCTGAGCTGGTACCCCACCCTCCAAACTTCCTCACCGTGGCAATGTTAGGACATTTGAGGCTACGACTTGGCTTGGATTTTAACCCACCACCCTCCGTTTGCCGATCTGATACTCTTCCAACCGAGTTAAGAAAGCGGAGCCGTTATCTAGCAGCAGTAATGTAGCTGTAGATGGCGTCACTAAAACGTTTTTTATCCAAAAGATGACGTTGGTTTCCAAGAGCGTTGTTTGTGAGCGTAACGAAAATGAGAGAAGCCATCACTTGCACGACGATCATCATAGCGGTCTCAAACAGTTCTCCCGTAGCGGCAACATTTCAATTCCTGCGTCGAACGATTCGAGCGGAGGGAAGCAAAACAAATATTTTATACTGGCAATGTTCAATTCGTTTTTGTAAAATCATTAAAGATAACCTGAAAATGTCAATGGATTTGAAATCTGAGGAAAATTTTACAGCAGATCGATACCGTGTTCCAACCCAAGTTTAGAAACCTTTGCTCACTCCACACAGTTGGCTTCCGCTGAGAGATGCCGTTATAAACGGCGCCAACTCCATAAAGGTATTGCTCCGCGTAACAATACTGATATGAACGCACGCCGGAAAGTGACAGACGACTTTCGAATAACTTTAACTTCTGCTTTAAGGATTACCCTGAGAAGCGGCTCAATCCCATGATAGTACTTTACGCAAGTCCAACTTGATTGGCTATTTTCACGGGCTTGGCTTCACTTGGATATCTCGCCAATCTGATTGCTGCAGTAACCATTTGATTTTGAATATGCACGTTGTTTCGTAGAAATACAATACATACACTAGCGCCTCAGCGTGCAGAGTAAGTGTCCGACAAGTTGACTCTGATTTGCTCCTCATATATATGTTGTATGGTTGTTGTTAGTAGTATTTCTTGCCACCTTATATTAAGGGTACTTATACTTTAAAGAGCTTCTTTTCGTGTAGCAACGATGGCCTAATGGATAAAGTCACCCACCTTCAGATTAGCGTCGGCAGCGGAGGATGACTTCCCGAGATCGATCCCAGCTGTCGGAAAAATTTTTAGATCCTCCAAATTATTTTAAAAAATTCCAATTTAATTCCTTTTTATTCTAATTTACTTTTCCTAATTTTTAATACCCTTTTCATATTTTTCCAAGCTTCCGTTGATTTTACATAAATAATCTAAGAACCACTCCTGAACTCACTACCAGCTGATATTTTTCCGCCCCTCTGCCGTCCCCTTTGCTTTAGGATGATGGTGTCGTATCCACCGCTGGCTTAGGACCATTCTGATGTAACAAAAAGCATACATAAAACACTAACTTATATAATTATTAACTTATATAATAAAAGGATACAATTTTCAGCTCCCACCTCTACCCACCCATAGCAATGGATTTGAAAAGAAAAGAAGAAAGCAGAAAGGAAGAGATAAATCGCCAACAACTATAAACCTTGATGACTTACGTATCTAGGTCATGTGATCCGATTAGCCAATCAAGTTGGACTTGCGTAAAGTACTATCATGGGATTGAGGCGCCTGTATTACCCTGTGTGTCGTTTTCCTTGTATTACGTTGTGTTCTTTCTTGTCTCCGTGTCTCTGCATTTGATGTCCATTTGATCGAATAAATTGTGTTGTCGTTTAACCCGTGTTACTTCCTACGCTCTCAACAACGCAATATACCTTAAATGTGATTTTCTTTAAATAAATGATTAAATAATCAAATAGTAAATAATTGAATTATAAATCTGTTTTTCGTATCGATCTGGCGCAAAATTTTACGTTGATTTGAAATCCGTTGAAAAATTTAACGATCCCGAATTGAGAAACATGGACAAGTGAATAAAACAAAACCACTTTGTTTTGCTTCTGGAATAAAATAAACCACGACAGCCGTCTGTATGTCAACGTATTCTGCCCGTCTAAGTTGACACCTCTGGTCTCTGTTAAGACAGCCGCCTAGTTATGCCCGCGGCATCGTGACGAATCACGGCTGCTAGATTACGGCTCTTAGGAAACCGTAGCTTAAGTGGACGCGAAAGAGATGATGTGCGTTGCAAACGCTTTCCGCAGATCGAAATTCCGAGAGCCAATAAAAAGCAATTTACAAGAATGTTTGTTTTTTTCACCCTTCTTCACTTCCCGTTGTCGAGAGCAGCGAATTCCGTCGGGCGCAATTAAAAGTGACATCAGTGACTCCTTTCGACGCAGCTGCGCAAATTGTTTTTCGGCCCCCGCGGCCATGCGGAACAATTAGAGGGGCATTTAGAGCTTAATGGAATAAACGAAACACCCGCCGTCCGAGTGGCCGCGGAGCGAATGCTGCTGGGGAATCAGGCCGCGGACACAGGTGGGCGGGGTGGAATTCCGAAGGGGACCTTTGGAACATCAAAGAACGCGCGAACTTTCAGGCACTCATTATTCCTTTCATTTGCAGGGAAGTGTTCAGTGGGAGGTCTGTCTCGTGTGGCAACACCCGAAACGTTCTTGATGTTGGAGACTTTTATGAAGCCCTTAAGAAAAAATCGTTGTTTTGAAGGGGTTTTAAAAAACCGCGTTTACACCGGATTACTTGTCTAGCTCCAAACATGACCGATTCAAATGGACGAAAGAGCTGCTAATAACATTTAATAGAACTATTTAGAAAGAGGCCTGTCCTCCTCTGGGTACACCCGAGTACAAAGACAAAAACAAAATGCCTGGAGTGAAATGGGTGAGGAACTCGATATCTCGTTGAAAAGTGATCACTCTACAAAGGGGTGCGCTCGGATGATTGCCGATAAAGCGTTTACACCAGAGTCTGTCGAAAAAGGGACGAAGAGGGGTCAGCATAGGGGAACGTCCTTGCCACAACAAGAGAGGGAAATGTATATGCAACTCCGGTGTAGAAGCGGCTTAAGACGCAAAGGTCATGTTTGGAAAAGCAACAAGAAAAGCAACGTTAAGGGGGCCGGAACAGTTTTCTATTTTTTTTGCTAATAAAGATATTGCTTTGAAATTTTTAATGAAGACATATCATTTTCTGTTTGTAAATTAGATGTTAAAAATTAACTTAATATCTCCCAGTTCAAAAAAAATTTAATATTTTCAAAAAATGACGGTTTGTTTTTTATATAACTTGAGAAATTATTCATGAAAAGACACAGTTCTTACATTTTCTAAAAGTAGATAATACGAGGGCTGTTCAATAATGATCATAAAAATTAATAATAATAAATTATATAATAAAATATACTACTCCTAATTCCTGAAGTCAAATCACTTAAATATGCATGAAGAATATACATACCAAATTCCATGCAATTATCTTGAATATATTTTTAGTTACATCATTTTAAAGTTGGGAAAAGTGTGAAAAACCCATCATGTAGAAAATCACTTTGAAAGTTTCATTATTGACAGTCAGTTAAAAAAATTAAGTGATATTTTAGTACCTTAGAAACCTCCGGGTACGTAAGTAAATCCGTTACTGTCTTTAAATTTTCTTTATTTTGGATAAAGTACCTTCTTACGATACAATTTGTATACAACTGTACTTTTGTTAGCAGCTTTTCGGATATGTCGACATATTTTTCGTTTCAAAACTTTAGGGTCAGCTGTCAAAACATTCTTTTGCTTATATCTTCGATTTTACTCAAGATATTATAAAATTGGCGTCAAAAGAAAGATAATTAAATTTCAAATTTTCTGAGGAAATAAAAAAAAGGGACTATTTGAAGGTTTTTTGTGTCCCGACCCCCCTTAAGTATTAAACGAACATACGAGGGCCACGGTAGTCCGGTTGGAACAGTAACGGATTAGCAACCGGAGGGTTGCGAGTTCGAAACCAATCAAAGACCGTTGTGTACAAAGGGGGGACTGGAACATGTTAAATCGATCGTGGTCTCAAAAGTCCTCACATTGGTGTGGTGTGGAAGTTTGGAGAGGGTGCCAGCTCAGATGTTGCTTCGTCATCTGACCGTGGTTAAAAATAATGTGGTGTTGCCTCGAATCTTTCCCTTTGGGGATTGATCCCGGACCATCGTCAATAACCCGTATTGTTGTTCCGGTACGGCATTAATTAAAATACTTGCCTACCAATCATTTTCAAGTCCGATAGTACCTTAAATAACCGATAAAACACATTTTTAGGAGAGGTTGGAACAACCCCCGACATTAAAATCGAGAGATTAATGTCAACACACAATTGTGGATACAAATTACGCATCAGCTTCCATCAGAAATCTTACTACCTTCTTGCGATCATTTTACGGTTGGGCTTTTATGGCGCAAGGTCCAACAGTGGACAAGTTGCACTAGACGCAAAATGAAAAAATCAATAAATATTTAAAAATTGTCAAATAAAAGTAAATTAGAAATAAATACGTGGGGAATTTAAAAGTATTCTAAAGATGTAGATCGACGTTTTCCAACCCTCGTGGGTTGGAGTATTGACCCACCTGCATCCGATTTTGTTTTAAACAAATAGCCCCAATCGGTATAGTGGCTTATTTAATCGCAACCTACCACATTCCAAGGCAGTGATGTGAGATAGAAATAGGGGGCAAAAAGAGTGCATCCTGTTAGTAAACTATCGTTCCGATCGACATGCGATGAGTTAGTGCCGTGACAGTGATTGAAACTATTTAGATTAAGCGTATGGGAATGATGGTAGTATTGGAAGAACAAGGACTGGCAGTGTTTACGGGTTTTTGATGGATGAGGGCAATTCGCAAAAATTCTTCTTTAGGACGGAAAAAGCTCTGGCAGCATCTCAAACGTATCTGATACGTATGTCAGTTGTCTTTCAAAGTTAGACATATCGTCTTCCAGATGGTCGTATGAGGTCCTAGGATAATTTCGTACAGCAAAAAAAGACCGTTGACTGACAAACCAAACCTTCGTGATAGTTTAAGGTATCCGGACGCTTTACTCTTTTTTTAAAGTATGTTATGGAAACATTTTAATGCTATTTTTATGTTTAGTGTTATTAAGCAATAGAATGGGCTATAAATACTTTATATATTAATAATTTTGTAAAAATGATAATTATGTATGAGATTTTAAAGAGGTTTGTCAAAAACTTCAAATGTTCAGCATATAAATCTAATCAACTCATTTGGAAAAGGATGCTACCAAAATACACTACATGCATTTTTCAAAGGAATTAGAGTCCATAGGATATTTAAATAAACACAAATTTTACAAATGATCTAAAAATGAATGCAAGATTTTTGATAGTTTTACAGTCCTATTTCTTAAATAAATGATCATAATTTTAAAACTTTTCAACTCAGCGTAATTATTTTAGTTCATTCTCTAGACACATTATAAAGAACAAGTTATCAGCTATACGAGAATCCATCAATAACTTTGTGTGTTATAACATTTGAAGTGAGGAAAAGTGTGTACGCGTACCCCCAGGGGTACGGGAAGAGTTTGGTGGGGGTACGCGTTGCACCGGAGTTTGGTGGGGCTATGCACTGTCCTGTGCTTAGCTGCGCCTTACGTTCTCATGAGTCAAATCAAGACAGTCTTGTGAGGCGTGAGACGATCCGGAGTGACACGGAGAAAATATACTACACTTCGTTACAGAAACAACTTACTTCGTTAACCCTCCGTCGGGCGCAACCAGCCTGATAGGCACAGCTTTGACATGAACTTCAATGTTTTCTTAATGATAGATTTGAGTTCGAGATATTATTTACATGACTGGAAATGGCTTTTTAAACTAGCATACTTAGCAGATATATTCTCTGTTTTAAATTGCCACAACTTATCGTTACAGGGCAAAGAAATTTCATTGTTTCGCGTTCAAGATAAAGTAAACGCTGCCATCGCAAAACTAAAGTTATGGCAAAAGAGAGTTGGTAATGGAGTAGACTCGTTTCCCTCTCTTCATGAGTTTATAACACGTTCGACTACTAAAATTGATGCTGATATTCAGAAATGCATAATACAGCATTTGGAGAGTTTGCAAGTGGGCTTGAAAAAATATTTTCTTGATTTAATCAAAAATATTGAATAGATTAGATATCCGTTCACATTAACAACATTCATGCCAGAAGATTTATCGCATGCGGAAGAAGGGCAATTGTTGGAATTGGCTTCAGACGGATTCTTGAAAAATAAACATAAGGAGAGTACTTTAACATCATTCTGATTACAAATACAACCTGTGTATCAGGTCTCAACAGAAAAAGTTCTAAAATACATCTTGCCTTTTCCAACTTCTTATGTATGTGAAGTTGCTTTTTCAGCATTTGTAGACATTAAGTCGAAAAAAAGGAACAGACTATTGGACGTGGAACCACATCTCAGATTAAAATTTACAACCAGGGAACCAAATTATGACGATCTATTATCTGAGCACAAACCATTTCATCCTTCTCATTGATACAAAGAAACGTTATTTATAATATAACTTTTATTTATATTTATTATGAATAATTTTATTTCTCTTTTCTTATTATTTGGTGTATGTCACAAAAAAATACATTTTGATTGTTATTAAAATACATCCATTTTTTCGACGAGGAGGTACTCAGCGTTACGAAAATTTTAGAAGGGGTACACATGTGTCAAAAGTTCGGGAAACACTGTTCTAGAGGATCCCTCCTTTTGTCCGGTACCTTACCCTGTCGACCGTGACATGTGGAAGTTTTGGGGGAAAGACAGAAGGTCGCTCTGGTGATATACGACACATAATAATATGAAAGGAAAGCGTCAGTCGTAAATGCTCTCCAAGGCCCTGTTGCTCAAGTTGGGTAATTGCCCAATAATAATAAAGGGGGGTCGGACATGCAGACGAAAGAGCCGTTCCTGGAGACGATTGAAAAAACCTAAGCGCCGAAGCGTAAATGTTAAGAATATCATTCCACAGGTATTGGCCTCACTGGAGGAAACCTTGGCCGACCGTCTCCGCCCCGCTCCTCAAAACCTGATAACCCTCAATGAGAGCTTTTTGATCATTTCAGTGAAAACTGAAAAAAATACACGGAAATTCATACGTATTTTCTCTTATCAAAAAGTGTTGGGTTCATTTTCTTGTTAAGTATAAAAACCACAACATTGCAAAATTTAAAATAGGTAGTTAAAATCACATCTCATTGACCACAAATATTTTTCTTAGTACTATTATTCATCGATACCTCGGTGGAAAAAGGGCCAAGATTTTTTTTCCAATGGCGGGCACATATGAATTTAATCATTGGCCACTACAAGGCTGGAAGCGATGGCCACTTGTGAAGGAGCACCATCATTGTCTCTAAACAAAGGACAGCACAATTTACATCCATGCCCTGACCCCGGATTCGAACCAGGAACCTTCCGATCCAGAGGCCAACACCCTAACTACTAGACCGGTTGGACTAAATTCGCTTTTTTATTTCTATCCACAAATCGATTCAATGTAAGGAAAGAATAGAAAGAGCACCAATACTCTTTTGTCAATTTATTATGAAACAATATAAACATTCGAAAATTTTTGTACGCAATAAAAAAATAAAAATTGCCGAATCAGGTGGTATCAGAAATTTGCAGAATGGTCCTTTTTCTATCAAGGTATTGATACATTAGCTGCATCCTTTAACCACTTGTTACTGACCTTTTTTGTTTCAAATGGACCGTCCTTATTTTTCGGCTGATGTACGTGTTACTGCACGTTCAGCTCACCACTCAAGAACGGCCTTGAAGGACAAATGGGGTCAATTTTTTCCAGATATCCTTTAGTACCCGGTCATTAGAAATAAAAAAGTGTTTATCACGTGATTTAAAACCGTCGTCACTCCCTGTCTATAGCGATAAGATCAGAGACAAAAAAAAATAAAAATTGTGCATGAGAAAAATGCGATGCGAAACAATGCAGTTGACTACATTTGTTTCGGAAGGGAAACCTTAAAAATTGTCCTCTGCGGCGGCCTAAATGTCAACTGCAAACCGCAGTCGAAAACAAGAGAAGATTAATGGCACCGCTAAGGCTTCCGCACAAGCCCAGAGAACACTCCCTGGAACGATATTTTTTACTCTACCCGAAAATTCAGAGAACCTCGGTGTGCGTAAATTTTGTTTAACTGTCGCTTCGGCTGATGGGTCGTAGAGGGTGTCACAACATTTCAGCCGGGTTTAGTTTTTTCCTTCCGGAGATTTTCTTTCAAAGCAGTCCAAAACTCTTTTCGTTTTGGCGTACTTTTCACTATAGGTAATGTTAGGCTTACACGTACTACCCTACAATAATGGACCTGACGGCTAGATGTGATGGTATAAGGGAAAGGAACACATGCTTTAATAGGGGGTGGTCCCCATGTGCTGCAATGACACTAGCTACCCTTCTGGGCATACTTTCCAGCTATGTGTATTTGTTGTTCCACCAGGAGTCGTTAAAGATCAAAGGATTGCAACTTTTCTCCGATACGAAATTTGGGAAGAAAATGCTCCCCTATTTCATCCCCTTTCGGAATTATTTAACAATCCCTACTCCCCTCTGCCCTTCGGCGACCCGTGGTCGCTCACGCCGTCTTTTGTTAGCTCTGACATTTTGCCCTCATCGCTTGCCTTGACCACATCTCCCGTCAGACTGTCAATGAGTCACTTATGTGATTAAAATAGCGTGATAAATGGTGATTACTTTTCCCTAGAAAAGGGCGAGAAGAGTACTCACCCTTTGGTGTTGCCTATAAAGTCGACAAAGCGTTTAAACTGGAGTGAGTCGAAAATGGGGCTGTGCAACTCCGGTGTCAATGCGGCTTTGCGATACGGCTATGGACGTCCACATAGGAAGCTTGTTCCACGTCGCAGTTCGCATGAGCACCACCTATTTCCAAGAAAAGCGGCCGCGATGAAAGCCGTTCATTTTTCATGGGGATACTCCGTTGCCAGAGCATTGAGTGAAACGGCAGCAGTTGTGGTCCGCCGCTGACGGAGCAGCGGGAGAAGATAAACGCCTTCCGCGAGAATCTTTCCGCCGGAGGCCTCTCGGGAAGAACTCGCAGACAGAGCTCCACGGAGATCTCCACAGACTCTCTACAAACCGTGCTGATACAAGCGCATTCTCAGACAATCCAGAAGTCGGGTTTTTATGACGCAAAGGCTGCGACAGACACAAGATAAAAAACTCTAGACGATATAAAGACTGATATTAATAAAACTAGACCAATGTATAAAATCGAAGTAAAATTTGCAAAACCGATGTCCACGCTGAGCGAACCGAACTGAACTTGGATGATTGATTAACCCCGGGGACAGGTTTGGTTAATCAATCTCTCTGGTTTGATCTGGTTAATCTGGTTTGATAGTTCGGGCACAAATTGTTCCATGTGCTCGCGATCCATCTGGTTGGTTGTGTGTTGAAATAAAACTTCGAAATTATTGTTTAAAACAAATTGTTTAACTGTCCCGTTCCTTATGTTACATAATATTGAATTTTCAATTCGGCATATTTCGGCAAAACGTATTAATATTTTAGTGCGACAGTTTTAAATTTTCTTCAATTGACAAAAAATGTGAAACATTTTTTAAATAGCCTCCTTCTTTATCTTAAATTTAGAAGCGGAAAGTTCCACAATACCACTATTCGTCTAAATACACATAGATGGACACATCAATTTGACATTAATATGGGAACATTACATTTTTACAAGTTTTAATCGTCAACGATGATTGGAGAAACAATGCTTACAAATAGACAACTTAAATAAATAAATAAATAGACTACTACTTAAATAAATAGACTACTTAAATCCTTTCCAAAACCGAAGAAAAATAAAGATTTCAATGATCCGAGCGCCAACCCGTTTCTGAACGATGGCCCCTGTGATTGATTGTACGGAGAGCGAGTGGACCAAAAGACGCCGTCCAAATTGAGCGAGCACAAACACTCACTTTCCTTTGAGAACCGACAAGAAGGGGATCATTTTGTTCATGCTTGAACTGCTCAGTTCACCGTCCACACTGGACGAACAATCAACCAAACCTGTCGCCGGGGTTTATCAATCATCTTGGTGCAGTTCGTCCAGTGTGGACGAGGTTTTAGAGTTGAGCATTGCATCTAAACAGTTTTACAAATATATAATTCAACAGTTTTTTAGTGGATAAATCTAAATAAACAACTGTAAGAAACTTTGTTCAATCGATTTTAAAAACTAAATTAACTGGTCACTTAAGTGACTAATAACCAGGCACTTGACTTTACGTCATGCTCTATCTAGCTTCGGAAATGCTTTTGTACGGTTACTAAAGTTTTTATGTGTAGTGCGCGTGTCTAAGTGTTGAGCCATCTTAGAATAAAATACAGTCAATTATAGTAAAATACAATCGAAATTACTTAAGTAGAATGAATGTGATAAAACTAGAGGATGGAATAAAATAACATCGATGAAATAAGAAAACGAATCGAAAATGATGGAATGAAGCAAGAGAGCGATTTGAAAATGATGGAATGAAGCAAGAGAACGATTTGAAAATGATGGAATGAAGCAAGAGGACGATTTGAAAATGATGGAATGAAGCAAGAGAACGATTTGAAAATGATGGAATGAAGCAAGAGAACAAATCGAGAATGATGGAATGAAGCAAGAGAACGATTTGAAAATGATGAATAAAATCAATGACATGCAAAAAGTTAAAATTTTGTGAATGTGAACGACAGGAATAAGTCGTTGTACTATAATTTAAAGTTTGATTGTTTAGGCGTCTATTTGGCCAAGTTGTGCCAAACACAAGACAACGTCAAGTAAAAAATGCCGGGAAAGTGAAAAAGATAGATCGGGGAACAGTTGTGAGATGAAAGTAGAAAACGATCGCCTAGGTTTTCCCGGTAGTACGACTCAGTGTTTAGTGAAGACAGTAAACCCCCTGGGAAAGGAAAAGATCTCTCATGTACCTCGGGGCCATGAAGCCCGTACAAGCCTAAAGGAGACGAGCCCTGAGGGCCCATTTCGAAGGATTCGAGTGCAGTGAAAAATGTTGTTAGGTTGGTTGTGCGACCAGTGTGAAAAAGGAAATATTTTCAAATCCTGACACGCATACATTTTAACACAAATACTCATAGCATGCGGTTTTGTACGCATCATCATTCAAAAAGGAAACGGGCCAGGCTCTCCACCAAGCATCTGAATGACCATATCAACACCATAATTTAAGCGCAAGCTTAAAAACTCATCACGCAGTTCTTAAGTAATTCCTAATTTCAACTTGAGTTCAGAAAGATCCGCCGATTACTCAAACGACAATGGGAGAAAATGAATTATTCGATAACTTAACTAGTTTATGGTTTTATCTGACCTGTTCATCACGTCCCATGTCAAGTTTAAATTTAACTACAATACGACGTAATATTACAGAGAAATAGATAATATGGAGATTCATGGACGACGGACAATAACAAAACGTGTAGCAACTACAAGAGTTAAGCTGAGAAGAAATGAGTTATATTGCTCAGTGTATGAACAGTAATTGTAACCCATTATTCGTTAACTTAAATAGTTTATGACTTTATCTGAACTGTTCATCACGTCCCATGTCGGGTTTAAATTTAGCTACAATACGACGTGATATTACAGAGGAATAGATAATACGGAGATTTATGGACTTAGGACAATAACAAAACGTGTAGCAACTGCAGGAAAAGTTAACCTGAGAAGTATATTGTTCAGTGTATGGACAGTAATTACAAGACAAAGTTATTCGTTAACTTAACTAGTTTATGACTTTATCTGAACTGTTCATCATGTCCCGTGTCAAGTTTAAATATAGCCACAATACGACGTAATATTACAGAGGAATAGATAATACGGAGATTCGTGGACGGCGGACAATAACAAAACGTGGAGGAACTCAAAGAGTTAGGACCTCCGGTTTACACCGGAGTTACATTTCCATTTATCTCTCTTTTTGTGGCGAGGACGTTTTACATTCCCCTGTGCTGACCCCTTTTCGTCTCTTTTTTCAACCGACTCCGGTGTAAACGCTTTTTGGACTTCAACCATTCGAGCTTCTCATCCCTATGTAGAGAAGAGTGGTCACTTTTCATCAAGATGTCGAGTTTCTCACCCATTTCACTCCAGTCATTGTTCTTTTTGTTTCTGAGAAGAGAGGAGTTATCTTGCTCAGTGTATGGACCCGGTGACAGCAATACTAAGCCCAAGTGTCTACATACGAAGAAATAAGAATTAAGTGCTTGCTTCAACATTAAATGCATAATATGCAATCTGCATACAGGTTTGTTTGTTAGGGAGTTTTGTGGCGACAGGGGCACCCATGGCCAAAATGCGCCAGACACGATGTAACGTCGAGTAAAACATGATGTGAAAGGGAATAAAAGAGGGATTAGGGATCGCTATTCCCTGATAGAGACAGTAAACCCAAAGACATTGATGGATTTTTTTTATGGCGCAAGGTCCAGGGTTGGCCAAACTATCAGTAATACATTTACTGTAAACTCGACGGGAAACCCCACATACACACTTAAAGGTTGATTGGGTTTCTATTGCTTAAGAGCCACACATGGCCAAGCTTCGCCAGACACGCACACTATGCAAAATAAAGACTGATATAAAATATATCTATGGTTCGATGTTTCAAATATCGCCCCTGTGCTTAGTATCGCCTACTCGTGTTTGCAAGCAACTATGCGCGACATCTATGAGTTTACGGAGTTACCTTGACAGTCTATTTTTTTTTTGCCACACGTAGCGCCACCGGCAAGTTTCCAATCAGTTCTATCAACACTTGCATTTGATGTATTTGAGGCTGCATTCAACGTATTTTTTGTCTCCAACTTATTCAGGGAATATCCAGAAAAGTGTTTCCAAATCATCATTTCGTTTCTGACTCGAAAGTACATTCAATACGAAAGGTAGGTATGTATGTATGCTCTACTAGCAACTCGCTTTTAATAATTCCTCATTTCCTCTGGTGGGTGGTAATAGGAACAGGGGTAGGCGATATTAGGAATCCACTCTTGAAAATTCTCTTGTGAAACGTTTTGAAGTCTGACTAGTTAACTTAAACTGAAATAAGTAAGGAAGGTATAGGATCTCTTGAAACCAAAGGAGAATAGTTCCTAGTGATATTCGCGTTTAGTTCCCAGCTTGATTTCACCCACGAGGCTGAGACACATGAAGCCCGTACAAGCCTAAAGGAGACGAGACAAGCCTAAAGGAGATTGAGGGCCCATTTCGAAAGATTCGAGTGCAGTGAAAAATGTTGTTTGGTTTTAAACAATTTACACACACCAAAAGATATGCGTCCGAGTCCTGTGCATGAACGGGAAGGAATTAGACAGGACGAGAAAGATGCCCCTGGCAAGAGCGATCAGACTTCTGGAGAACAAGCCCTGGGAGATTTAGCCCTCTCCAAATATTTTAAATGTTAAAAGCAATCAATACACTGACGATAATTTAATGGTAAACGAAAGTTTCATTTGTCACACAGGTGAAATGAACGTTAGATGCCCGAAAAGAGTAAACACAATCGTGGAACTTGATTTTAGCTTAGAAATACGGTTTTCTGATTCAAGTGGATAACCGGGATGAGCAGGGTTCACTGACGCAAGGTCCAGTAACGGATAAGTTGCGCCAAAAGCAAGTACAAACAAATTTGACTTGTTAATGTGCTACTTTTCAATTACCTTAAGATGATTAGAAGAACAATTGAACCTGTCATTCATTGCTCATTGTTTCGGCAGTTGGGTCGTTGATCTGGGTTTTTTTGGCACAAAAGTCATATTTGCGCAAGCAGCGCCAAACGCGAGAATGTTGTCAATGTAAAAAGAAAGGGCGGAGGTGGGTTGTTTTGGGTTTTGGTGATGCAAGGTCCAAAACGGTCAAGCTGCAACGCAAGACAGTGTTTTTATTGTTAAAAGAAAGGGCGGAAGTGGGGTTGTTTTGGGTTTTTGTGATGCAAGGTTCAAAAAGGATAAGCTGCACCAGACGCAAGACAATGTTGTTATTGTAAAAAGAAAGGGCGGAGGTGGGTTGTTTTGGGTGTTATGGTGTAAGGTCCAAAACGGACAAGCCACGATAATTACAAGATGCATCCAGTCAAAATAAATAAAAGGTTAAAATAGTCTGATGAACAAAAAGTGTATTTTTATATGTATAGATACTTTTAATTATACATTTTATTCTATAGATATGTAGATCTTGCGACATATAATATGCAATATACAGTGTTCATCATTGGAAAAAAAAGGCTGGATTAAAAATAAAAATGTAGAAATGCGTAATAAGATGGAGAACCCCTATCTTAGTCAGTTGTACAAATCCTAATAAACTGTACTTCAAAATAATGAATTATAACTAAAGTAAAATGCCGCAGCGATGGAAGAAAGCAGAGATGTTTGCGGAAGGTGACCGAAAGGGGTTTAGGAGAAAGATAATTGTTTTGGGCATTCTAGGATCCCCATGTTTACCAGAGGCACTCAACCACATGGGGGAAAGAATAGATCCATGGGGCACCTCAGGTTTTTGAAGCTTGTGCACAGCTGAAGATGTGCTCGCGAGGGGGTTGGAAAACCAGGAGACATACAGGTCCAAAATTATTTTCCGGAACACGTGCCTGGTACAAGAGACTGGTACTCGAGGTCAAGTCATTCTGACGTGCAGGGGCCACGCCAGCAACACATTTGGGTCGAATCTGTTGTCAGCAGAGCAAATCTCTTTTCAAAAACAGTCCAATTACTCAAATCCTTTCGTAACACCAAGAAGAAGGGACGTGAGTCGAGTTATGGACCTTCAGCTTGATGGAAATGTGGAAATGGGAATACGTGATTAAGACAGTGGACATGCGACCGTCAGAGAACATGAGCTTTAATGTTCCGAAATAAATTGGTCGACAGACTCGAGGAATACTAAGCGCACTTCATTTATTCTCTCCCTCGACTGAATTATCTATTGTCAATCTCGGAACGAGTTCCGTCTTCGGCGACATACAGTCGAAAGGACACGGATGCCGAGTTTGGAATGCAATGCTTACTATTTGGAAATTCGGCCTCATGATTTTGCGAAAACTGCTACATGCAATGGGCTTTTATACCTGGCTCACAGTAGCTAGATACTCGATGGATCCTCACCAAATACAGTAACCTCCTCGTTAGCACTGCGCATTCGGCCACAAATAAGCCATTGGTGTTAAAGTTATCAGTGGTGTCCTACCAGAAATTTGAGTGACGAATGCGATAGATGCTCCTCCCGTTTCTCTGGAAACACTGATAATAGCCAATTGCGACTGGATGGATTCTGATTCCATTCTACACAAAGTGGTTCCATGATTGGGCAAGTCTTCAGCAGCAACCTACTCTAGCATTCACGAGTACAATGACGGAAAACCGATGATATTCCCGTCTTGCAACGATCTTTCAGTGCTCATTTTTCTGCACCAGAGTAAACAGCTAACGTCGGATAACCCTAGGGAAGCAAGGTGTCCGGATGATTGACCAGCATCAGCAATTGAGAACGTGTGGGTGGTTTTAAGCCAATCCTGCTCCACTCACACGGAATGAAGATGAATCAATGGATCATCCTAGTAGAGAATACCATATGTTGGGCTTAATAGACTTATTGTAATGCTGTGCTTTCAAATTCATACGGCAGCCGTACAATCCATTGAGTCCTCCCGAGTTTACGAGATTACATCGTTTCAAATTTGCAACGATGTAATGACAATGACTAGAGTACTTATAAGAAAAGCTTCGTTTGAATTAAAGTATTCATTCAGAGCTGCGAATTTTCTGACAAGGAATGTGGCATACATGTTCTCCATATACATGCTAGACTTCACTCTGAATATTGGAAGAAATATGTTACATCTAGTACACAAAGTAAATTGACAGTATAGAATGTTGAGTGCGTACCTGAAATCAGCGATATAATGTAAGAAATACAAGGTTGCGAAGAATTAAATAGGCTAACGTTTAAGTCTGATTTTAAATAAAAGGTGTGAAAATGCCTCATCGAAATGTTTAGAAAGAAATATTAGGGAAGGATTAGAGAAAATTACGAAGCGTATTTCCTGATGATGAGTACATAGATTATTAATTCAGGAAATAAACCAGTGCCTAACACAGCATATTTCCAAGATTTTAGGAACCCGAATTTCCATTAGAAAAGAGGCATAAGAAATTAAAATTAGTTTGACACAATAACAAACTCTCTCTCTCAACTCTTAAATGACAAAAAATAATTAAAAAAATTACGGAGGAAGCACAATGACGACAACCAACACAGGAAGAAATACAAAAGTTATAAACATCGTCTAAGAGCAGAAACTCGCTGATTGACAAAAAAAAAATTTCAGCAAAGTTGTTTAAAGATTAAGCATTTTTTAGGGTTATAATTTTCAAACATATTACAGCACGTATATCGCATCATGAAAATGAGCATTAAGTGTATCAGCAAAATTACCAGTAAATGTTTTTGCTCTAAGTCAACGATATATCGACAGATAAAGCTTACATTAGGAAAGGCAGTTATTAAAAAGCGCCTGAATGTTGTAATTGGCATGCTTTGTTGGGTTTTATGGCATAGGGATCATTTAGCCATATTTCTCCAACTTTAAGTGGACTGACAGAAGTGTACCCAAATAAGAAATCAAACCTAACAGGAATGGATATTGCTTCGTCCACAACATGTAGGTTGCTAGCTTTAAAGGGCTTGCCCGCTAAGCCAGTTATTGGAATGAAAAGCATCGAGTCAAAAATCTAGTCATCACACTTCATCAAAATAAACAGTGAAACTTTAAAAATAAAATATCAAGAATCTTTTAGGAGAAATATGAAATGAACAAGTCAATCTTTTACACTTTATTCATCAGTTACCTCTGGGGTTCCTTCAACTAACACAGTAGCGCAGCCAGGTTTTTATTTCGTAGGAGACTGAAAGTTATAAACTCCTTTTTAAATGTCTTTGTAATAGTGTATTATTGTAGCCATAAAAAGTGACGTCTTTTGTAAACCCGGGAATAGAAATCACTTTAGAATGGAAACGTTCGCCGAATGTTTAGTGACGAATAACGTTAAGCCAGTTATGTTAGCCAGATTTCTCGAAGTTCAGATGGATAGTATCTTTTAAATTTTTATATTTGCTTCTTAATGATTAATTCAATTAATATAATTATTATTTCGTTTAAGGAATATATTACCAGAAGCATTTACAATACTTAACTTCAATATACATAAGAATACACAACCAACACTTTCGGTTGGAGGATCTGGGAGTTCTACGCCACTGATTAACTTAAAAGCGTCTAAAAACCGTTTTAATTCTTGCTAGGGCGGTCACTCATTCCCCGCCACACAAACGCCAAGCATCGGCCTATTAGCCAAGAGTCCTTTTGTTCGATGTATTTTTAATCTGATGACTGAGGCAAGCGGGTCCAAGAGAGATGAGTTATCGCCTCCGAGATTATCATCATCTCACTGATTGACGATCAACAGCCGCCCGCTCCTCTGAGCTCTCCACTCTGCCACCGCGCTTGACACTCGCGTCACAGTCGTCTCCTCACCAGCTCCTGGGTAGGTTCGTCGCACGCGACGGTCACTCGTTGCTGCACGAGGGCCCAATGAGACATCCTTTGGGACTATTTGTCGCTTTAGTCACTTATTTGCAACATGACGGCTTGTGAGAATAACATCTCTTTTGAGATAAGAGGGCTCTTGGAAAAAAAAATCATAATTCTTTTGAAGCGTAATCCAGTGATTGATTTTTTATGGCACAAGGGCCAAACTATACGTAATCCAATAGAAGGAAGGATATTGGGGTTTTATGGCGCAAGGTCCAGCGTATTCCAGTGATTTTTTAACTACGTACTCCAAGAGGTACGGGCCAAGACGTACAGAGGAAACAGAGAATATGGGATCAGCACGACGGTTAAAGTCGCGTATTCACGAACGCACTGCTACTGTAAAGTAGGTCAGCATTTTTGGCCCGGTGCACACATCCTATTTTTCAAAGTGCGGCGCCGCTGCGGCACCGAAGCTAACTCTGCACATGTGACCGTGAAATGACGCAAATACTCATTTTGCGCCATTTGCGATAAATATTCTATTGGAAGAAAACGTGTTTACTTCGCGTACTTGGTGTACAAAAAGTATATTTTGAAATAAAATAGACCGTTACTGGATACAACCATTTTTAATTTTTAATTATATCTCTTTCATTCATGAAAGCAAGGTACTTGAGACCGGAGAAGCGTGTACGGCGAGCTGCGCACCGTGGGGAACTGCGGTACAAATTGCACGCAAGTTGGACGTGCGTCGCCGCACGTTGAAAAACCGGATGTGTGCACCGGGCCTTAATTAATGTCACGCTATTCACTTCGTCACTGGTGTGCAACGGTGGTTTTCATCATGGAAGTATCCTACTGATAGTGACGGGAATAACTGTTTCCAGCCACTTGTCACACATTACAGAACGAGCCAATGATCAAATAGGTTTGCTTAAAAGTGTTCCAGTCATCGTTGTCATAACACGGGTTCTAAAACGAACGATCATTTTAGCCACCAAAGGTCTTTATTACAGGTTGTACGGTTTTTACTGCACTGCTTATGGCATTTGCAAATTCTTTTCATATTTAAAGAGCACAATCTTTTAAAAGAGCTAGGGGTTTATCCTTCGCAGTGAAGTAAAACCTTTATAATATGCGATCTTTAAATAATAAAATCTTTTCGTGGCTAAAATGCTCGTTCATCTTTTACACCATTGTAAATGGAATCCGAATATCGATCAGTTTATGCGATACGCTTTAATGTTTCCAATATTACTGTCGTTCTTATTCTAGAAAACATTTGAACAAGAAATGAGTCCTCAAGAGATAGGAAGTGATATGGTTCACAAGATTTATAACTGTCATAATAGTGTTCTTAATGAACATGGTTCCATGTATGGAACTCTTACTATCAACTTTTCTGCCTTTCTCTTTAGTTTTGTACTTCGGGAAAATCTGTACTTCCTCCCCCGTGCCAATCCCTCTTGATCCCTCTACATTTCAACAAGGGTTTATAGAGGGGGTGCCGGAATTTGAGCTTCGTGCGAACTCTAGCGCCTGACACTTGAACTTCTAAGTAGTGAGTCAGTTTATGTGAAAACTACAAGACGAAAATATAAATGAAAATAGAATTCTATTTTCCCCAGACAGATTCCAAAACTCAAATTCTACAGATAAACCATACCCAACAATCTCAAAGAATAGAAATCCGAAAGAACACAAAAGCCAACATCCAGAAAAAAATAAAAAATGCTTAAAAATAATTTTTTTCAATAAAGAGTTAAAAGCACTACATTTGCGACACTTGTGACCAGTTGGGTTTTTATGAGATAAATTCAAAACAAAAATAATTAACCGTGTTTGGTGGCAGTTCGAACTCTAATTATAAATACTATGTGTGGGTTTTTGAAGACCCGAGAAATTGTTTTTCTGATCTACCGACTAGGGAAAAAAATAAGATATTTTTTTCTGAAGACTTCCGGAAAATCTTGAAAGCGTAACCAAAAATAATCAGCGTTGGTTAGTCGTTTTTTGGGTTTTATGGCGCAAGGGCCATATTTAGTCAAACTGCCCCAAACACAAGACAACATTAAGTAAAAAAAGGAAAGTGGGATTGAGGAACAGAGTAGCAAGATGAAAGTAGATATGAATAAACCAAAATTTTTGCTAATGCAAAATAAAATAAAAGTTAAATACAGCTCGTAAATGCAAGTTGTTCAATTTTTAATAAAATCTGGCTGGATGGTTTATTCAATAATGGCGATCCTATGTTCGATAAATTTTTTTTGGAATTGAGGATTCGAACTGAAAGTTAAAAGTTTATAATTTTCGAAGCAAAAGATATATCATGTATTAAGTGTGCGAATTTTCTACATTTGTAAAGATGCATTAATTTGTTACTCATTGATTGTCAACTATTGACAGGTCAGAAGAGTAACATTCTTTTAGCAATTTAAAGATAAAACATATCAAAAGGGTTCTATTTATTTTCCACTCAAATTCCTACAAGTGGAAAGAGAAGTGATTAGGGTCAGGCGGGGTAATTGTAAACAAACTATACAAGCGCCAACGTGAAATTCCGAGAAACTAAAAAGTTGTGAAATATGAAAGCTGGCAACCCTGAGGATTTTATAGGGGGATCCCATATTTCTTTGAACCACAGCTGATAGCAATCTGTTGAGTTGAAAAAATTGCGGTTAAAAAGTTTGAGTTTTAAAATTGTTGTGTGTTGAATTTTCTGCTACCCTCCATAATATATTGAAAGGTATGTTGTTCCAATTCTTTACTACGGTCAATTAGGTTTCTATCGAACAGAAAATCATTGTCTTTTTCTAATGGGAACTTTAATGCACTTACAGTTGAATGCTTACAATTACCCCATATTTTTCAAGGGACGAGGTAATTGTAAATATAACTTTGCCATAATTTCGTTCAATTTGGATGAAAAACCAATCTGTTTTTCCGTGTAATTTTGTATTTATCGTATTGTATTTAGTACGTTTGAATTGCATTTAGTTGCATTTTTCGTGTTCCTAGGCAGCAGATAAAAAGAACAAAAAGAAGTCGAGTGAAAAGAAGCCAGGAGTAAGCAAGAAACCAAGAAAGAAGCACATGGAAAGGAAAGCAGAACTCGAGGACATCGAGGATGAGGAACTATTGAAAGAATTGACTAACATTGACGGTGAAGAGTTTGAAGTTATCCAAACATTCAAGCAAAATATAGAAGACTAGATTGTAGGGGAAGTTAAATATTTTGGAGCCATTCATGGAAGACATTGAAACGACTACGTTTCTGCTTGTAGGAGTTTGGAGGGGGGGGGAGAATAAAAACCCATTTTTCGTGTGTATGAAGGTTGGATGTCCTTTCAGAAGAGGAGTTAGAGATCACCGGACTCAAATGCATCGACTAAATTCTCTGTGGTTGAAAAAGAATAATTCTGTGTTACCAAAGACCATGTCAAAGCAATTTCACTTACTCCAACTGTAGCAAAGAAGGCCGTAAAGAAATTTTCCAATTTGAGGGCATTGTCAATGTGTAAGAAATGAAATGTTTGTTTTTACAACAAAGTTTCTATTTTTAAATTTTTAATTTTCTTTAATTTTTTTTTTACACTTAAAACAATCTGTTCAGTAAATGCTTGAAATGTTTATTCTTATGTATTTCCTGGAAGTTCACATCATGATTAATGCAACTTTCAAGTGTTACTATATTTTGCCGGGGTAAGAAATGAGAATATTTGGTAAATGTAACGATCAAAACAGGGTTGTTGTAAGCATGGTATTAGAAGGGTAAAAATACCATTGGAGTTCCTTCTACTGCCATGACTACTACTCATGCTGTCACTTGTTCAATATTCAATAACACGAGTAAAATCGTTGTTTACATTTACCTCTACTTTCAGGGGTAATTGTAAACAGCAGAGTACGGTGTTAAATTTCTTTTCTGGATTCTTCCTACTAATTAAATCTCAAAGTAGAATAGTGACAAGTTAGTTTAGTAGGGTGAACAATGCGTAATTATTTTATCAAGAGTTTGAAAATAGGGATTGAAAGTGAACATAAAAATTCTGTTTACAATTTTCCCGCCTTACCCTACCTGTACCCACTTACACGAGGCTTCAGTTTTCGCGCGTATCTGAACACGGATTTAAATTATTACGAACAATTTCGAAGAATTGATTAAAATTATTATACGAATCGAATTTAGTTGCACCATATAAAATACTCATGTGGTTTGAGTCATGCAATAAACAACAGCATTTGTCAAAAATTCGGAATCTAAATTTTGAAACTCCAAATAAATATTAAGAGGCTGTTTAGTACTAATTCAAATAAATAATCTCATTTGAGCAACAAAAGGAAAGTTAGGGTCAATTTTTCCATGGTGCCACTTACTAAGTATTAGAAAGTTCATAAACATAAGACCTTTACTGCAAGCCTAAATGTAGATGGCACAAGTATTTTGGCGTTAGAACGGGTTTCATTTACACTTTCTGGATGTGATGTTACTGGGATACATTTTAAATGAACTGTTATCCACAAAACAAGAACATTGTATACACGAAAGACAAATTCTTGTCTTTTGGTGGTTTGTTGTGAAACTTTGATAGATAATGAGAATGGTATTCGAATTTTCCAGATTGAATTAGAAGGCGAATTCGTGAGTGTCCAAAAACTGTGTGAGTCAGAGTCGGGTGTTGATCTTGGTTCAAAATAACAAGGTGATGTCTTCGGATTTTTCCCTTTGTGGATTATCAACCACTATGAACATCTATGCTCAAAACATGATTCGAACTCAGACAGACGGGTTGGTTGGGTTTTATGGCGCAATGACCATATATAGTCAAGCTGCTCCAAACGTCAGGTTAATGGACATTCACACATGAAAAGCTTTGCTAACACAGAATAAACACCAAGATAGGAATCGAACCTACGCCAACAGGAACTGTCGGGTTGATAACGCTATCAACCAGTTGCTCAATGACAAACCCATTAATCCATTTGTAACTCGGGACTTGTATCGAATCTTTCCATTCAGCATTGATCCTGGACCGTCGCTAATAGCTCCAGTATTCCAGTTCAACGTTAATTCATCTACCTACCAAATACGGTGATACAAAGGATTCTTAAAGTTGGTCAAATTTTGGTAATATGTGCTTTAACAGTCTTGGACTCAAAGGACGTTGGTACATAAAACTTAAAAAGTTCGGAAATGTCAGAGATTTTTCTGCAAGGCGAAACAGAGACGGCGCGATTGTTTAGTTGCAGAACAGCTTTCTTGTACGTAATCCGATCGTCACTTGCCTCAATTTTAAGCCAAATTCGTTATTCCAGAACGAAGTTAATTTAAAATGTAGTAAATGTAATTGGTTGATAGAATATCTGAGCTTCCGAACGCGAGGTACAGTGGCGTTTCAAGTTATGAAAATAGTGAGTTCTTAAACCGATCTTATTTCAAAAAGAAACGGATCATACCATCTGTCTCTAAGAATATATCAATTATGTTTCACTAAATAATCATATTTCAGATTCCGTTGGATTTCCAAGTGTTTCGTTTAGCACACTTATATAGAGAATAGGAGCTACGCCCCCTGCTCACTATCGCTCGCCAACCCACGGATGATTGCTTTGCAATTCTTATTGGTTCGCTTCGCTCGCATCAAAGAAGACGCGTATCCTAGCAGAAGGAATTATTTACAAACTATGTCGATATACAAAAAATATTTTTCAAATATAAATTTGAGTATTGCAGAAAAGTTATACAGTACCTCTGGAATCAGAACTCGAACAATTTGGAATTCAAATGAAAATTGAGAAAATTTTGACACGAAATGTGAGCGTTGCTTTGGAAATCGAATACCCAGCCTGTTTGTGTGTTCATTTACCCAGCACTTGAGCCACCCTTACATATTTTCATTGAGTTTGTTGTCGAAAGTTGTAGTGCAAGCGTCATGAACTATAATAGTTGGCCCTGAAAAAAAATGGTAGATAATGCTATAAATTCAAATGAGGCGCGAGGTTTCGTGGTAAACAAACAATCGTAGTGTTGCCTAAACGCGATAACAAATAATGCTTTTTTTTTTGTGTGCCACGTAAGAGAATTATATACATAGATACACAAAATAATTTTGTTTAACCAATTTTACCATGTATTTAACCTCTTGAAACGTTTTTTTACACGGAGAATCGAGAAACTATGCGTTTGTAAAAGTCGGACATCCCTGCCCTTTGACATCCCTTAAACCGTTGATAATAGAAAGACACGTTCTCTTCTTCTCATATTTCAGTCTTTGCTGAGAGGAAGTCCATTTCTCTGTCAAGGGAGATGGGTGCAAACGGGGAGGGGGGTGTTTCGCTCGCGGACTCAGCCTTTAATAAATGGCGGAATTAGCGTTTTAAGTCTGAGTTATAGGCCTCCTGCAACAGCTGGGAACAGAAGGCCTCCCGGAACGTTACTTGAAGGGGGATTTACAAGTCTTAAAAATAGTCTTACCTTTGGATTCTTACTTTGAATAGGTAACTGGATTAGATAATCTTTTAAAGAGAGGTTTTTCAAAGTCAGGTCTGATCATGGAATACAGATTGGCTTGTCAGACATTGATGATCACTTTTCTGTCTTCCATTCCACGTAAATCAGTTGGATATTTTCAGTTGGTTGCCCCTTTCATGACACAAAGGCCATTGTCACTGCGCCGAACACAGACAGCTTCATGCAATGGACAAATACACAAGGAAAAGGTTTTGCTGACACAGAAAAGAAAAATTCACCCAAGGTAAGTTACAGGAATCGATCGCTTATAATTCGCATTGATATTTTCAGATTGTGAACAGTTTATATGTGTATACGCAAGACAGCAAATCAACCGTTTGATCTCACTCGATTTACAACATTAAAAATTAGGCGAAGTCAAGAGTCATTTTGGGAATCTTATACTTGGAGCGTATTCAAATGTCCATGGTGTGAGTCAATAAAGCGGCAAATGACAAACAAGACAACGACAGTAAGCAAACACAACCGAAACTATCACTCAAAGATGATTCACCTTGCAGCACAGAAAGCAAATATTCGCATAACCCACAACGTGAAATCGCGATATTCTTGATGTTCATAACTATGGCTTGACCGGATACTTGAATGATTTTTGGGTTTTATAGTAGAAGAGCTAAAGAGATCAAGAGGGGAAGAGTTTTAGGCGAAACAACGAGACAGTCAAGAAATAGACATACAAATGCAAGGAAAGTTTGACTGACACAGGAGAGAGAAAGGCACCCATGAAGGCATCTTCCAGTGGGAGATCCTGTAATACCATACCTTGCATTTCAGTGCGAGATCGATTTTATCTGGTTTATGAGAAACTAGCTGAATAACCAGGCGTTGCTCGGGTTTCAAATAGGACCGTGACATTTCCCTGTGTTAACTCAAATACACAAACCCTGTAGAACGCGTTTCCTAATCCAGGTCCATTTATTGTAGGAAAACAAACTTTAGATTTTAAAATTGGGGCTTCGAGGGATACTTTTAGGACTACCTGTGTGCCAATTTTCATGGCTACAGATGAGCCTGAAGATAGGATAGAAATAACCTATGTTTTCCGTGTTCTAAAGTATAAGTGTACCAAATTGGGACAAACGGTGCAGATTTGTATAGAGAATATACACGCATCCTTATGTACTATATAGATATATGTTGGAAAAATCTCTCTTTGCCAACTCTGCAGCAATTCTACCTTGAGTCTCTTGTTTGTATTTTAAAGCATTACAACAACCTCAATGAACTATCAAGGCTTTGATAATGAGCGATGTAAGAGAACAAAAATACCAACGGAAGTGTTCAGTGTTTTCAGAGCTCTTGAATTGGCTTTTTTGCATTGCTTCGATCCATTTTTTGTTATCGCGCTGGTTGCGTTTTATTTGAGCGCGCAGAAATACGACTCTTTGCACGACCTACCAAATTACGTAAACAATTCTAAGAGGGCATTGTCTATTAGTATCCGTAGGAACAATTTTGCTGCAAGATGATCACCATTACACAAAAGCGGCACTTTTACCAGCCGAGAAGACTGCTCGCTCGTTGTCGAATATCCCAGTGTCCACAAACGTTGGCAGTTGTGAAAACTTCGTATCTGAATTGTTTTTTTCAACAATAAATTAGGAATAGAAGAAAATAATATGTCAGCAAAAAAAGTAATGGACTAAATGTACAAGTCGTTAGAAGAACAGACAATGCCCTCTTAGAATTTGTTTACGTAAGTTGTCAGGTCGTGCAGAGTCGTATTTATGCGCGCTCAAATAAAGTACAACCAGCGCGATAAAATAGAAATCGATCGAAGCAATGCAAACAAGCCAGTTCATGAATGAAGACTGAACGAGTTCCATTGTTTTTTTTCTTCTCCTATATATCTCGCTCATTATCGAATCCTTGATAGTTCCTTGAGGTTTCCAGATAAAAATGTTACATTTACTAAGATTACACGTTCGCAAAACAAGTGCACTTTTCGGGCTTTTTTTTTATCACTGCATGTTTCCAAACTTCAATTTATTAGAGTTCTAATTTTAGAAAACATACACGCATTGCACTTTACTTAAAATGAATTGTATTTCTCGTAGAAAGTCCACAGGAGAACGAAACTATATGTACGTGGAGGAATAGCGCGTCTTTCTTTATGTATCTAAATATAAGTTTCTTACCAAGATTTATTAGCAAAGTGACTGACGATGCTCATCCAAACTGTTTTTTAAGCATAAATTTCGAGAGAATTCCATGTTTCTGTTCATTTTTGATCGAATTTTTCTCATTTTTACTATTAACCTATTGTGTCTATGCAATTAGGGAGAGAAGCACTGTTTGGTATGATACAAACATGTGACATTTCCCCAAATATTGGACACAAGCCCCAATCTTATTCTTACTCGCATTACAAAACATGACACTGGAGCACCAAACCTTCGTGACAGTTTCATTTCGATTTACTGCTAGAAGACCGTACATTGCTGTCAACAACTTTCTACGTCTTCTCAAAAGCCACAGCATCGCAATGTTTAGGGTTTAGGGTAGGTTTTCCAAATATCGTCCCTGTGCTTAATATCGCTTACTCGTGTTTACAAGCTATTATGCGCGACATCTATCAGCTTACGTAGTTACCTTGACGGTCTAGAGTTTTGCCACACGTAGCACTACCGGCAAGTTTTCCATCAGTTATATCAACACTATGGCATCTGAAGTATTTGTGCTGTCAGAAAGTATTTTTTGACTCCAATCCATTCATGGGATATCCAGGTAAGTGTTTCCAAATCATAATTTCGATTATATGATTCGAAAATAAATTCAATACTAAAGGTAAGTATAAATGCTCTACTAGCAACAAGGGATGCGACATCGATGTCGATGTTTTCAAAACATTGATGCTTTATAAAAAAACATCGATTAAACCAGTTTTAAGAAATGGGAGAAAAAGTTTAAATACACTGAATTTTAAAAACATCGATGGTTTGGGGGCGATGTATTATCAACATCGATGCTTTATTTTGAACATCAAAGTTTCAAAACATCGATGTTTTGCTGTCGATGTAGCATCACTAGTTGCTAAACCAGTTTTTAGGAATGAGGAAAAAAGTTTAAATACACTGAATAACATCGATGTTTTGCTGACGATGTCGATGTTTTCAAAACATCGAGGTTTTTTAAAAAACATCGAGGTTTTTAACATCGATATATTGGAGTCGATGTTTTTGTAACATCGATGTTTTTCTTGTCGATGTTTTTTCGTTGTCGATGTTTTATTTGTAAATGAAAAAAGTGCTGTTATAAAAATTTTAAAAATAACCTAGTAGCATAATCAGCAATTTGAACATACTTTTAGACCAAAGTGGATAAGGATGAAAGCTCTGAAAAGTAGGGATGCGACATCGATGTCGATGTTTTCTTCAAAACATTGATGTTTTATAAAAAAAAAATCGATGTATTGGAGCCGATGTCGCATCACTAATTGCTAAACCAGTTTTAAGAAATGGGGGAATTGTTTAAATACGGCTGAATTTTAAAAACATCGATGTTTTGGGAGCGATGTATTATCAACTTCGATGTTTTAATTTTGAACATCGATGTACTATCAACATAAATGTTTTAATTTTGAACATCGCTGTCGCATCCCTAATCTCTACTAGCAACTCGCTTTTAAAAGTAGCCACTCATTTCGCCTAGTGGGTGGTCATAGGAACAGGGGTAGGCGATATTAGGAACCCACTCTTGAAAATTCTATTGGGAAACGTCTTGAAGGTTTACTCGTTAACTTATACTAACACAAGTAAAAAAGGTATCTCAGGAAACCAAAGGAGAATTGTTCCTAGTGATATTCATTTACTTCCCAGCTTGATTTCCTAACCCAGGAGGCTGAGATACAGAGAAATAGTTAGGATAGGCCATATTTGGAAAACCAAACGTATATTAAATAGGGCTCAATTCTAATGTAATATTGATACTTTGATGACAGTATTGAATCCTTCATATGTATCGCATGGCCTTCCGAAAGGAGTGTCTGAGCTTCCTGCGAAGGAATCTGCCGGCGCCTCTTTTGATCCAGCACAGACAAACGAAAAAGAAACGTTCACACGAGCGGCGGCCACTCGACGAGAGGACGTGTTGATTGGAGAAACCCAAAGAGGACGCGTTACATAACCGTTCACTTGGGCAGTCCTGGTGGACACGGAAAAATAATCTCTCCGCGAGATGAATGGAACGCAAGGATTCGAGAGATTTACGAGGCCCAGCAAGGATGGCCCGCGCCGAAAACATTCGGACGAACCACTTAACATGGAAAGCAGGGATACAGAGTAACTCGCATCGAATTTACGAGACTCGGCAATGAGCACAGGATGAGCCACTTAATATGCGGAACCCAATGCCACAACATCGAAGCTCGCACCCGGATTCATTTTTCCTCCGTTCCTTCCTTAAATTACCAATTGGACGTTACATAAGGTTCCGGAGATATTTCACTGTCTAATGAGCGGGAACGACGAAGCAAGGTGAGATTCTCCCACTTATCAGATCCTCATTTGTGACAAAGATTCCAATTCATATGCACTTTTCGGAATGTTATGCACTTTAGGGAATGGCATTAATCACTCGGTGACGTTACGTAATGTGATGTGATAATCTTTTCACACTCGTGGAAATCAAGTTCTATTTTCAATTCGCTCCCCCTCTCTCCGTGTCCATTTTAATAAATAGCTCAGCCTTTTTTCTAAATATAGTTTTATCTGATATTTGTCTAAAGGCTTAAAAAATTACAATGAAGGAACGAATTGACCTCGAATTGTTCTGCGTGCTCGCTTCCCGAGCTACAATATCGCAATTTATGAAAAATAAAAAGATAGATAGGTATTTTAACTGGAGGAACACAATGGGCTACTGGTCACGAAAAATAAAAAAGGATTTTCGGTTTATTTTTCATAGATACATATGCTTGAAGACATAAGATATGAATCCATTTTAAATGTGCAATTATCTGAAGGAAATAGTTTTGATGTCGGTAGTCGAACATTGGAATTTTGGGCTTTTGCTCTATTCGAATATGCAGCTCGTATGAACTTCTCAACGTCAGTGGTCGTGGCAAGATAGCGTTTGAAACCACATTATGCCTAAATCATTTCTTTCGTATATATCTTACAAGCGTATTACTATGTAAAGAGACACAGAACCAGAGTTACCTTTGTTCGAACGAAAGAAACAAGGCAGGATTGGTTAGTTTTGGGGTTATATGTCGCAAGGACCCTATTTGGCCATGCTGTGCTAAACACAAGCCAAACAACATCAAGATGGAGATACACACAATGAAAGTTCTACTGACACTGAAGAGAAAAATACACCCAAAGAGGAATGCAGTTGAAGAAACAGATAGAAACAGAAACACAAGCCAAATAACATCAAGATGGAGACACACACAATGAAAGTTCTACTGACACTGAAGAGAGAAATACACCCAAAGAGGAATGCAGTTGAAGAAACAGATGGAAACAGAAACACAAGCCAAATAACATCAAGATGGAGACACACACAATGAAAGTTCTACTGACACTGAAGACTAACTGTTAACTAACAGAAGCCATTATCAAAGCTCGGTATTTTGATAGCTTTTGATGAGTCGATAATCGATTACTGTAAGATGTAGAAAGTTTTAATATCTTAACAAAATTAATGTACTGCGAAACAGCATATTTTATCCTAAGTATACTTATTCTAAACATGTATATATTGCTTCGAACAGAGTGACATCTGTCTCGTTTACTCAAGGTCTCCAAGACTATCGATGTCATCTACTGCCATCATTTTAAACATCGATTTATTTACCGACGATGTTTGTTTAACATCAATGTGTTTACATTACCGATTTTTTTAACGTAGTCGTTGTTTTATTTTTAAATAAAAAAAGTACCATAATAAAAATTTAAAAAAATTAACCGTGTAACGAAGTATTTGTCAGTGTTGGTGACATCGTTCCCATCAGAAAGAGTTTTCCCTAACTGGTGGGATAGTTAGTGAAAAGAGATTAAGGGGAGAAAGTTAAACTTCTTTCTTTACAAACTGTAAATAACAAATATTGAGGCTTACAATAATTATCGGCCTCAATATTTATATACAGTCAATAAAAAATAAGTTTGTTGTATTTCCCCAAAAGTTGATAAATAATTAATAATAACCAACAATAATTATTGTTATGTACCTATCTACTTATACTTAGTAGTATCTACTTCAAATTACTGTAAATAGTATTTTCTTTTGTATTATTCAATTTGAAAATAAAAGATTTGTTAATTGTTCGTATTAATTTTTCGAATTTGTTTTGACAGTTAAAAAAAAAGGCCTTATAATTTAATAAACACGGCAAGTGACGGATGAAATCTCTCCTCCCCCGGCGAACATTAATGTTTGAGGTTGCTAAACCAGTTTTAAGAAATAATGGAGGGGTGGTAAGAAGGTCCTCTAACCTTCTTCCATAATGTAGCTGTGAATCAGAAAAATTAGTGACAGAGCTTTATCTATGGTAAGGTCATTGAAGTTGTCGTAGAACCAATAGGATTTTAAGAAATAGGGGGTGGGGAGTTTAAATACACCGATGTTCAATAACACCGACGGTTTTTGAGCGATGTTTTATCAACATCGATGTTTTAATATTGAACATCGATGTTTTGTTGTCGATGTCGCATCTTTACCAGAAAGGACGGTATTCACTGACAGATTCCAGCTTCAATTTAAACGAACTCACTTTTGAAAAGGGGCAGAGAATTGCTGCCGCGCATATTCAAGGCTTTCCAGCAAAATACAATTAGATAGTTTATAAAATAAATTAGTAAACAAATTTCGTGTTCTAGAGATTCTTCCAACATCGGTACATTAGAGGAAAGAGAGAAAGAAATGGGGTCGGCCCCTGAAAGCATTCATAAGCAAATTCAGAAATTGGAATTGGGGCTGGGCAAAGAAACTCTCTCGGAGATTGTAACGTGAAATGTGCGAGACAAAAGGAAGGCATATTTCGCAACGCGATTTCCGCCACAAAACAAAGGTGAGAAGAAGACGCTAAGACAAGTCAGTCACTCAACCCGGGGGAAATGAATCCACTTATCTCGCCTCGGGGACGATAATGGGGAAATACTTATCTGGCCACAATCGACTTTTGATTCCGATTCAATCAAACAATCGCACACCTGGAATTGGATTTTCTCCTCGAGTCTCCGTCTAAAATCTCATTTAGATAAGCACTTCCCTCCAAATGAATTCGCTCCTGAATAGAATGTTGCGGATTCTAATTATTTTCATAAGCTTTTCACCCGGATGGGGAATCCCGGGCTTATGATAAGCAGATGGGAATATTGAAAAAGGAGGTGAGATAAAACACCATTAACGTAATGCACTGCTGGAATTACGTCATACGTTTCTGAGTGGCCGAGAGCTTGCATGCAGTCAGGAAAATGTAGGGGCGACCGACTTAAATTCCGAACGCTAAGGAACATAAATGAAAGAGGTGAACCGAAATATTGCAGAATTGTTGATAATACATTTTCAGGTAGGTATTATAACTAACGTCACACTGGAGCAACACAACGGGCTATTGGTGATGGTTCGGGATTAAACCCAAAGGGTTAGATCCGAGAACAACAACACCACGTTAAGTTGAACCACGGTCAGATGACGAAGTCACTCCTGAGTTGGTACCCCACACTCCAACTTCCACATTACGTCAACGCGAGAATATTTGAGGCCACGGCAGGTTTAACGTGCACCAGCCTCTTTGTACACGACTGTCTTTGGCTGGATTGGAACTCGTAACCCTCCGGTTGCTAATCCGTTACTCTACCAACCGTGCTACCGCGGCCACAATACATTTTCACGAGTGCAAATAATATTGAACTCAATACACAGCAACCAGATAACATTGGTCACAAAATAAATAATTGGTTACAATCGAACTCCTACAGAATTTAATTACGATGTATAAAGCAATGGAACACGTATATAGCAGTAATATCTTAACAGAAATGAAATCATAGGTCATTCAAATACGTACGATTCTGAAAAACGGAAAACGTGGGCAACATGTCAGTTTTAAACTGTTTACTAAGGAACTGAATCTCGGTATTTTATTTCGAGCATTTTTAGTGTATCATTCTAAAAATATTCGGAATATTGGAAAAACAATATAGAAAGAACTGATCACATTCGTAAATACACAAAATGCTCAAATATGATGCTTTTCTTTGTCTAAACAAAGATGCGTAAACGAAACATTCAAAATCGAAAGAAAAATGAAGATTTAGTTCTGAAATTGCCAGATACCAAGTATGAAGATTACATTTCTGTTATCTGTAGGTTTATCACCAGCACTACTCTTATTAAATAACGATTCGTATGATACATAAAATGAAAGTTAAAGTAGTTGTGAAACTGCGGTAAAATTTAATTTTAAAAATTACTTTCCGATAGTAAAGTTTTCAAAATGAAATGTTTTCATTTCTACCAACCTCAAACAGTCTGAAATTATTCATATTTTGGAAAGAAATACACTTTCAAACATACAGAACAGCGTAAATAATTTTTGTATTATTTCGCTCGCTTCTCCAGTACAATTTAAAATAGTTTGTAAGATTCTTTTAACTTTTACCAATTTTGGGGATAAACGGAATCATGAAATACTAGGGGGTCCGCACCCTGATCGCTAACGCTCGCCAACCACCTCATTGGTTTGCAGAGGAAAACTTGATCGCTTCGCTCGCATCAATGAAGACATGTGTCCTAGCAGAAGGGATTGTTTACAAAATATTATATTCCAAAAAAATAGTTTTCAACTACAAATTTGTTGTACTACATAAAAGTTATGCAATACCTCTGGAATCATAACACGAACAATTTGGAATTCAAATAAAAACTTTGAGAGCGAATTTTGGCACGAAATGTGAGCTCTGCTTTATAAATCGAATACCCAGCATGTTGTTTGTAATTTGCGCAACAGCTAAACTAAATTATTTTTTCTTCATTAAAATTTCATCCCATAACGCTAAAATTCAATTGAGGCGCGAGGCTTCGTGGTAAACAAACAATCGTACAGTGTTGCCAAAACGCGATAACCAATAACGTCTTTTTTGGGTGCCACGAAAGATAATTATATATATATATATATATATATATATATATATAGATGCCTCATACAGGATAGTCAAAATCGAGCGCAACCCGAAAAGCAACCCCAAAGTGTCCCGTTTCCGAATTGCATGGGGCAGATTTCGGAGATGCGTACCGTACCTACAATTGATAGTTTATTCTGATTTGCATATCCATCGGGTGCTCTAGTTTTGTGTCTTTACTGACTTAGGTAGCAGGGACGCGAAAAAAATGGTATTTTCAGCACTTAAAAACCGGAATAAACGTCTTAAAACTTTTGACGCGGTCTACGTTCAATCATAAAGAGGACATAGGGTTGGTTTTTGACAAATGTATGGTTATGGTGCGGTAGATTTGTAAGGATGGGGTTGAGAGTAAAAAAAGTGCAAGCTTGATCTCGACTTACTCTGTTCCATCTGAAGATAGTACTGAACCGTGCGAAAGTCCATTTTAACAGTGTTCCTTAGTTGCGTTTATTTGAATTGCAATGCATACTGTAGTACTGTACATTTTTTTGCTGTGGAGGGTCAAGTTTATAGGATCTTATTACGACAGTGAATTTCTAGAACGTGGATTTCTTCTTTCATTGCATTTCCTACGCTTCTCCAAACTCTTTAATTCTTCGGAGTTGCACATGTCACCCTGTTTCACTTTAAGATGTCGTTAAGAGTATGTAACGGCCTTTTTAAATAGACTCCAATCAGCAATATTAGTCAAAGTATGAAAGATAAAAAAAAATTTCCCTGAAAATGCAACTCAGATGTTTGACTCATGCATAAACCGAGGGTTGATTATCGATGAATAGTTCTATATATGAGCAATCTTGTCAAACTGCAGTCCCCACAACCCTTTCGATTTTCTTAAAACTCTGATTACTTGTTTCTCAATCACGTATAAAGAATCCTCGAAATGCTTAGCTTACTCTACTAGCGATAATTTTACGTTTGAGGTAGGTAGTTAAATAACGTCAATTAAGTCAAGATGTAGCAACACTACGGGTATTGGTGACAGTACGGAATCCAAGGGAAGGAAGAATCAGAGGACAACACCACGTCATTCAGATGACGGGGACACACCTGAGCCTACGTAAGAACATTTTAGTTTTAACGTGCACCAGCTCCGTATACACGACAGCTTTTGGCTGGACCAAATTTAGAACTCGCAACCACCCAGTTGCTCTTCTAACTGCTGGTCTACCACGGCTCCAAATTCAGATTTGAAGAATTGGTAATTTTTACCTTAGACAAACTAAATCTTGTATATCTGAACTAATTATCCAATCTCACTGAACGAGAGATTACTTTATAGGATATTACAACCTTTTTTTAATGGTATATCACATGATCTTTTAAATTGTATTAATTTCAAGGTAATTGACCTTTGAGAGAGAGATCTACAATTATAAAAAATAGACTTTTTGTTTTCGTCTAAAAATATGTAAAAGGTGCACTATTTATATTTGTTTCCTGAAAGTTTCTTAGTGGGACACGCATGGGTTCATAGAGAAACAATAATCGAAGTAAATAGAATGTAATCAGTACACAAACACCAGTATATCTTGACCACAATCGAGATGTAAAGATTTAAAGGTACACTATTTTAACTGTTTTCGGAAAGTTTCGAGTTGGAACACGTATGGATTAAAAGAGAAACAATATTCCGGACAAATAAAATTCAACTTATAATTAATTAAATACTACGCTTCCGTTTAAATGCAATTTCCAAAAAGTGGCAAATTGTTGAGCTGTCTTGTTTTCGTAAAGTATAAGGTAATTGGTAATTTTTCTTAATTAACGTCGCACTGGAGCTCAACAACGGGCCATTGGCGACTGGAAGATAAATAACGAAGTACAGGACGCTCTAAAAAATTTTCATGGAATAGAACTTGTACAAATTCGGACACTAGTTATACGATCCCAAACACTAGAGAAGTGACGAAGTGCATACAAATAATTGAACATCCGGACTGCTCTGGCGGAAGGATGTCTTGGTTTGGTTAGCAATTTTGCCAAGCTACCCCAAGCAATTAAATAAACTAACCTGTTGCCATTCAACAGTAAATAAACTGGAAAAGAAACCAAAACCAACAACTCAACTCCATTCGACCCTAATGTTTTTGTTCACCCGAAGGACCCCTACATTTCAACTCAAAGTCAATACGTCACTTCCTCTTTGCCTTACGTCACGCTGTGACTCACATGGCCCCGCCCCTTTCAGATGACGTCACTTTCGCCTACTATATAGGGGGGAGGTATACATCAGGAAATGGACGTAAAGAAATTCTTTACTGATAAACAAATGCATCCATTGAAGTGGGTTGGTCGGGATTTTATGGCGTAAGTGCCACACACAACCAGGAAGGAATCGAAACCACCGCCTAGAACTCGCATGTTTCTAGAGCAGTGGACAAACTCACTGTCTTTTCCTAGACTCCCCCTTGGTAGATCGCCCGGCTCCTTCAAAAACTCCGCTTTTGAAGAAAATTTACTCGAGACTGAAATTTCATCCCAGATATAAAATTAGTATTTTCGCATAAAATTCAGCGGGATTCGATTTTACAACCACCTTCGTCCCTCCGGATCGTCGACCACCGCTGGATTTCGCAAGAGGGGGGACCCACAGGTCTCGATGTAAAAAGGCGATCTGTCAACAAGGCGAGAGTGACACGAGCAGATATCAGGGCAGTCCTGACTTAAGAATGAGGTAATCTTATCTGGAGAGTGAATAAAGTACAATCTGAACCGTCTCGAGTGTCCAGAACAAAGACTTGGCACGATAAAAACATTCAGAAACAACAGACACGCTATCGACCCGACTCTTCAACGCTGACATCTCACTCCACTTGAGCGGAGCTCTCACGGATATTAGAACCTATCGCTCACTGCAATGGGAATTCCGGATGCGAACTACTGCTGGGACATTCTTCGTGTGGAAACAGACCCCTCCGTACCGGTCCATTGGAAAGACCACAACGGATTAGCCAAAGGCTATGGAAATATGGAATATCTCTCGAATGGAAAATAGAAATCTCGAAAATCTCGAATGGAAAATAGAAATAGAACCGGGCATATGGGAAGCGCACGAAACTCTTTGCTTCGACGAGTCGTAGTTGGCTAACAGAACTATACACGGCCCCCGCCCATTGCGACTTGGTGTCCGGGTCCTAGCTCATAAAATTTCAATCTACACGAGGCTGCCGTGCTCACCGTGACGAAATCACCATGCTCACTCCAAGAGAGAAGCCATCAGAGACAGTTTAGTTAATCGCCTTGGCAGTCTCAAGTCATGAGTCGAGATGAGTTTTGTTTTCATCATCGAGTGGCGAGTACGTCCACTCCATGATGCACTAGGGATGCGACATCGATGTCAATGTTCCCAAACATTGATGTTTTATAAAAAAAAACATCGATGTATTGGAGCCGATGTCGCATCACTAGATGCTAAACCAATTTTAAGAAATGGGAAAAAAAGTTTAAATACACTGAATTTTAAAAACATCGATGTTTAAAAATATCAATGTTTTTGGGGCGATGTATTATCAACATCGTTTTTTTAAATTTTGAACATCGATGTTTTGCTGTCGGTGTCGCATCACTATGATGCACTACTATTGGGACAGATCGCAAGGGAATGACAAGAATTAAAGGCAAAACCAACTTGACTGAACGCACCCATCTCGAGTTGTTTGTTTGCAACCACATCAACATAAGCAGTCAAATGTTTTATTAAGTTCAAAGCAGAAGACTCCTATTTCAAAGAATATTTTATCGAATGTCCGGTCATTTCCAACTGATACATATCTCAATTATTATAAAAGGAAGTGTGTCGCTGTGTCTGTACGCGGTGTCCTGACCAATCTATGGTACTTACAGTAATGAAATTTGGCACACAGGTAGTCCCAATTTTTTGCGACTTTTGTGTCCAGACAAAATTTAAACATTTAATCTAGAACATTTTTTAGTTAATTCATAGTTTTTTCTTTCTTTTTTTTTTGTTCTCTCCGGATTTGAGATGTGATTGAATTAGGAGAGGATTTTGTAACTATAGACCGCCGAAGTCACAAGCGTTTTTCGTCTAAATGCCTTTGGCACCATGCCAAGTTTACCGATTCTAGCGTGTTTTAATTTACGTTGTTGATAATAGCCACCTCGAGGCCCCCAAGAGGAGTGGAGTTCGTTTGCGAAGCAAATCAAATGGGAATATGTAGCAATCATCGGGGATTGGCGAGCGCAGTTGTCAAACCTCATCACACGAAAAGAGCTGTCACAGGCAATACCGTGCTAGCCACACAGTGGCTAGTCCTAAATAAAAATCCACCATTGAAATAGATAATAATTAAGTCATCTGATCTTACTCGCGTTTCCCCAACGCACCACATCATCATTCAATTTCCATAAAGCCACAGCACCGGACACAACCAACCTACCCAATGATAAGCACCGGACGTGGGGGTGGAACAACCTGTTTCCAAACAGTACTATATAACTAGGGATGCGACATCAAAGTCAATGTTTTATAAAATTGGTAATTGTTAATTTTTTAGTTAACGTCGTACTAGAGCAACACAACGGGCTATTGACGACGTTCCAAGATCAGTTTCTTAAGGGAAAGATCGGAGGACAACACCTCGTCATTTTGAACCACGGTCAGATGACGAAGCAACACCTGAGCTGATACCCCCACTCTCAAAACTTCCACACCAACCCAACGTGAGGACTTTCGGCCACGACATATTTTAGGTGCACCAGCCGCCTCTACACCATACGCTTACAAACATCCATGCCCGGACCCGGATTCGAACCAGGAACCTTCCGATCTAGAGGCTAACACCTTAACCACTATACCGGTTGGTCGGCGATGTTTTATAAACAACCATCGATGTATTGAAGTTTTTTTTATGTTTGTAACGATTAAGATATTTTTTTTTTTAACATCGATGATAAAACTTGATGTTTTTACGTTGTCGATGTTTTATTTTTAAATGAAAAAACACCATAGCAAAAATTAAGAAAAATAACCGAGCAACTAAGTATTTGTCAGTAAAGCCGACATTCGTTCCATCATAAAGAGTTTTTTCCTTAACTGGTGGGATAATTAGTGAAAAAAGAAGCCGGCTTATAATTATATTAATTCGGTAATAATATTTATAGTAACCGGATTATAGCCAATAACAATTATTGGGCTCAATATTTTTTATTTACAGTAAAAATAAAAAATAAGTTTGTTGTGTTCCCCTCCATATGTTGATAAATAACTAATAATAATTATTGCTAAGTACCTATCTAATTATACTTTGTTAGTAGTACCCATGTCAAATTGTTGTAAGTATTATTTTCTTTTATACTATTCAATTTGAAAATAAAAAATTTGTTAATTGTTCTTATTAATTTTCTGGCTTTGCTTTGGCAGTTAAAAAGATAATAAAAAGATCTAATAAATTAATAATCACCGCAAATGACAAATTAAATCCCCCCCCCCCCAGCGAACATTAATGTTTGAGGTTGCTAAACCAGTTTTAAGAAAGGAGGGAAAAGTTTAAATACACTGATGTTTAAAAACATCGATGGTTTTTGGGCTATTTATTATCAACATCGATGTTTTAATTTTGAACATTGATGTTTGGCTGTCGATGTCGCATCCCTAGTACTAACTAAACACACAAGGATAAAAACTCAATCCCTGAACGGTTCTTTCTTGATGGCTTATTGCAACTAATCGACCGACAGTTAACATTATCACACTCAACAGTGTTACGTAGTAAGGTGCGAAAGTTTTCGGCCAAACATATTGGAAGAAGAATCGACAGCTTCAACTCCTTCAACGTCCTGCATTTTATTGCACCGCATTTAAAATTTCGCGGCTCTAACGTCAGTAGCACTCCAGCTAGCGTTAGAAGATAGTTTCTGTTACTCAAATTAAAATACTTTAAATGATTGAAAATTGACGTTTATTCAATTTTCAACACATTTTAATCAAAATTAGTAGGTGTGGTAAATTTTAATTAACGTCGTACTAGAGCAATACAAATGGCTATTGACGACGGTCCGGGATCAATCCCCTAGGAAAAAGATCAGAGGACGACACCACGTCATTTTAACGACGGTCAGATGAGCTGGCACCCCCCCCCACTCTCCAAACTTCCACACCAACCCAACGTAAGTACTTTCGACAACGACAGATTTTAGGTGCAACAGCCGCCTCTACACCATACGCCCAATACAGTTGCTCAAAAATATAAAAACTCTGAATGTAGTAAAAACTTTTGACTTACAACATGAACAGGTACATTTTAATGTCAATAGGGGAACAACAAATTCTCTGGTGCAAAACAAGTCGAGAGAATGTAACAACTCTTTCGGAGGTGGAATTTAATTCCTCCGCGTTGACCCTCGCCTCGGAAGAGAGAACGCCACTTTTCAATCGGAGGACTAGTTTTTGTTTCGAATGATTTAGGGGCGCGCTGTTGAAAACTGTCAAAGGAACAATGTCCAGAACTCTCTGGATTGTTTGACCAAGCCGAGAGGAATGCGGCGCAGACAACAATGGCGGCCGTAAAAAGGTTGGAAAATGGGGAAATTAGAAGAGAATAATAAATAAGACGCTCGTAAATGAGACGGGAGACCTTTTACGGTTCTCTCTCAACTCACCTACCGAACACACGCGTCCACATCTTCCGAACGGATGGATCGAATCCCACCATCCCCGACGACACCAATTCGTTACATCGGCCACCGTGAATGCGCAATAAAATCCCAAAAGTCAATCCATGAGTGCGTCCAGGCAACATCGCAAGAATCGATCCAAGTATTTAACTAACGTAGCACAGGAGCAACACGCCGGACTATTGGCGACAGTCCGATAGTCCGATCTGCGTCCAGGCAACATCGCAAGAATCCATCCAGCGTTCTTGGTAGGTATTTAATGTCGCACGGGTAATTGGCGACGGTCCGGGTTCAACCCCGAAGAGATAAGTCCTAGGACAATAAATACTACAGCATTTTGAACCACGATCAAATGACGAGGCAACATCGAGCTGGCACCCCATTCTCAAAACTTCCACACCACGCCAACGTTCTAGGATAGAGCAGTTTGAGACGATTTTGGGTTCACTTTTAGAATGCGCAAACACGATCGAGCAGGGTGTCCACGCAAATAGTGTCGCCCGTACCCTAGTACCCCCCAGGACCTATGAAAAGTTTTAATTCTTCAATGTTGAATGGGTACAAAGGTTCTGCATCTTTTCATCGTGTATGTAAATGTGAACAGTAATTGCACACATGAAAAACAGAGCACCTGCAATACGCAAGAAACACATTTCCTTTAAATTCAGCTTAAATCCTACATTATTGTATTCATTTCTCTTTTCATTTCATCCTACACTACGTTTGGACACTATCCTTTGATTGCGTTTTGCTCCGTCTCAGCGCTAAATACACTCTATAACAAAAAATGACGCACCAAGGGTTTTCCGGTTGCGATGAAAACTGGTGGATTTGAAGAACATGCATAGAAAAATAAACGATTCTAATTTCAGAACAATTGAATTATTCATTTCAGAGTTTGACCGTTACAAAGGGAGGAAGTGAATAAGGCGTTGGTCCACCCCTGGCCTGGATGCAAGCTGTCACCCGGCGTGGCAAAGACTGAAAAAGTTCCTGGATGGTGTCCATGTAGAATTTCTTGCCAAATTGTCTTCAACTGTCGGACAAAATGGTCAACATTCATGGATGGTTGCAATCGCTTTCTCATAACGTCTCAAATGCACTCTATGGGGGAGAGAACAGCAGGCCAAGGAAGTGTTAGGAAAGCTTGAAGACAATTCATAGCAACTTGTGCCGTGTGCGGCCGGGCATTATCTTGCTGAAAAAAAGTAAGTCCGGGGTGTAACAAAAGAAAAGGTAACACAGCCGTTCGTAGAATGTCGTCTACTGTGCTGGAAGTATGCGAGAAATGACTACCAGAGTGCTATCAAAGGCACCCTAACGCCCTGTTGTGTGAATGTGTGTTGTGCGATAGTAAGGGCAGGACCCCACACTGCCCTGGACGTCTCCAGATATGTCTGCGGCTGTCGTCAGGGCAGAGTTGGAAACTCGTCACTAAAGACTATACGTCCCCAGTCAGCGCCGTTTCAAGCGGATCGAGCCCGGCACAACTCCTTCTTGGTGTGTCGATTTTTTGTTATCGAGTGTACTTTCCCAGATTTTCGTCGCTCAGCCCCATCCTCGGCGTAGATAAGAAACTCGTTAACAAAGTTTCGTTACTGTGCAGATGTTGAAAGAGTATTGTTGTTTTTTTTAGGTCAGAAAAATTATGAGCATTTTGACGGTTATAGTACATCTTTTAAACAAAACAATGGCAGGACATTTTTCATCACTGGGAAAGTAGGCATCTATAGTTTCTCTGCAAAAATGTCACTTAATGAGTTTTTGCTCCAAGCCGAGGTACATGAAATATCACGACCCCGGCGAAATACTGTCATTTTAGAAGAAATAAATTTCTAGTTCCATGTGTAGAAAGACCAAATAGATACTCTTCTCTGGTGGAGCCTGCTCTGGGATCTAACAATCATGGCAGTTTTGCGCACACACAGAAGCATTTTCTACTCACCAAACATTAAATTCCTCTTTGAATTACGGCAGTGTTGCAGCCTGTGTGCAATGCGTGACCGTCATCATGTGGATGCTTGGTTTTCTGGGCTTAAGGGGCCATGCTTGGCCAAGTTGTGCCACACACATGTCAGACAACGTTACATAATGGTCATCCACACAATTTTTTTATTGACATAAAAAGAGAAATACACCCAGGGAGGGATCGAACACGAGCATACAACTCGCGGATTCCTAGCATAGCGAGTGCCCATCGTCTTACGAGGAGCTTAAGGATGAATGCCCGACTTCACGGGCAATTCGACGAGTTGCAAACTAAATTCTTTAACATGTTAAAATTAAAGAACACCTATACTTCGCTATACGGCCTCTCTTTATACAGGATTTCTCTGCAACGGACTTTTTTAATTATGGTACTTTTTTCGATTGACAGCCCACAATGCTTCGTTATACGGCCAATAAAAAATGCTGAACATATTGTTAGCGACCTTCTGTTTAGTTTCAGCTTCTGAACCTTCATTTTACCTCAAGAAAATATGAGGAACATTTGGCGCAACCATTGTCATTTTACTGCATTGTTGCTTTGGTGTAGTTTACTGTTCTTATTTTTTTCTGGTTGGTTTTTGTTTCTGTTTGCATTAATTGGCGAATTGTAAACATATTTGGTATCTATGTATTAGAAAGACTATATTTTCGATACATATTCACAATTACTTCATTAATTCTTTAAAATATAATCGTCCCTTTTTTTAGGAAAAAATGCCACCGATTCAATGTGCATTGAATTTGGAGATACTGATAAAAATAAAACGAGAAGCCGAAAAAATCTCTCACGCTAGAGTTTTTTTATTATAAGTATACATATGCGCATATGACTACTTGTTTTTAAAATGTATATGTTTATTTTTAGAATTTCTATTTATTATTACTTTGTTTTGTACTTTTATTTTTATATAAGCATTGGAAATAAAAAGAATAAAATGCTATGTGAACTAAAAACTATATTTTTAAAAAAATTGGAACAGATCTAATTGAATTTGTATGGGTTTATATAAAAATGATACGTTAACGGCTTTTCGCTTTACGGCCAACTTTTCCGGAACGTATATTAGCTGTACGGTGGTGGTAATGACAAACGCATTTAAATCAGAAACTCTTGCGTACTCTTTTAATTACTTAGGTTGCTCATCGCAAGACAGGTGATGGAACTCGAAAAGGCGAATTCTGCAGAAGAGCAAGAAGATAGAATCTTCAAGTATAATGTCCAATTCGATAATTCTAGTTGACTTAAGTTTGTTTACTGAATTATTTCTAAATTGGAAAAAAGTGTCATAGTGAATTATTTTCTCGAGCAAGTGATACAAGCATCGTGATTGTTCGATCTGAAATCGACTGGACTAAAGCAACTCAATTGAAACCGAGAGGAAACGTTTGCCATAACTGAAGCAACTGAATGTTAATCTACAATTTCCAGTGTCAGTAAAGCCGCGTTTACACCCTCCCTTTTTACACGTTCTCCTATGCTGACTCCTTTTCATCCGATTCCGATGTGTGGACTTTATTGCTCACTCACTGGCAGAAGATGTGGTCAAGGCAAGTGATGAGGGCAAAATATCACAGAAGGCGGGGGGGGGGGGGGGTTCGAAAGGCAGAGGGGAGCGGATAGTGCCAAGCAATTGTCTCGGAGAAATCACCACGAAAAGTTGCAACTCTTCGATCTTTACCGACTCCTGTTGGAAAACAAATTGGGCTCTACAAACTCTCCAAATCCAGACTCCAGATCTTGACGATAAAATGAATGCCGTTTCTCGGAATAGCTTCTATGTTGGAAGAGAGAGAAGTTGAGTAAATACTGTGCAAATGCGGCTTGAACCAACTCAATTCAAACCGAGAGAAAAAGTTTGCGATAACTGAAGCAGGGGAACTCGGATACCGAAAGCCCCTCCACTCGAATGTTAACCTACGTTTTCCAGTGTCCGTAACGTTACCTTGTTTAGTCTAGAGTTCTATTCTGTTTGATGCAAAATAACAACCACTTTATGATAGTATTATGCACTTGTTTCAACCCCAACTGAAACTAAATTGCATTCATTATTTTTAGTTCGACTTTCCACATTCCTTGCAAAAATTACCCTACGCATTTACGAACTGGACTGCGAAGTCCCAGACCACATTCGCGGGGTTAGTTGTTTGTTGAGTCGTGCTATTGTTTGTTTCTGTAATTCTACCGACTCCATTTTGCAATCCAACTGCTGAATTTACAAATTTCGAATTTGACGTTTAGAGATACTCTAGAAAAAAACTCACTGCTGTAGACTGAAAATATGTACGTGTTTTGCTCACTCGCGTTAGAAGTTTCGCTTTTTTTCGACTTTGACACTTCATGCACACTAAACTAATAGCCCATCGGAAAAAAATCTTCTCCGTCTGGTTCCCTGTACAATTTTGAACAAACCATCAAACCATGTTGATTTCGTAATTTTCTAATCCGTATTTTCTCAGGAAACCTTCTAAAAATCGAGCGAAAAAAAGCGAGTTTTCAATCCTGCGTCTGCGGCAACGCTTTTTAAATATAGAGGGAAGTAAGTTCTACTTGGCCCTCGCTCTATTAAGTTTCTCTAGATAGTTGGGTTGCCGGGTATTATAGCGCAAGGGCCATATTTGGACAGGTAGGTAGGTAGTTAACCTCGCAATGGATCAACACAATTGGACGATCAAGGGGAAAGACACGAGGATAACACCACGCCATTTTGAACCACGGTCAGATGACGAGGTCATACTTGAGGTGGCACCTTACTCTCCAAACTTCCACACCATGTGGATATATGAGGCCAAGACAGTTTTAATGTGCACATTGAATTCGCAACCCTTCGGTACAAACATTAGTGCTGAAACAATGTACTTAAATTTTTTCAGAAAAAGCACTCTCCAACTCCGAAATAAACTCATAATTGAGAGTGAACCAAAAAAACCGTGGTAATGTGGACCGAGGCTATTTCACCAGGAACACTAACACGAATTAGCAGGCAAGAAATACAGAAAATATTTGCTGCACTTCATGCGAAAATAACTGCTACTGAAAAATTCCAAAAGTAAGAACCACATGGAACTTAGTGACAAGTAGCCCATCAAATAAGACAAAGTGCGCAGAATGGAGTTCAATGCTTTATTAAAAGCTTCAAGGGTTTAGATAACACGTACACTTGGTAAAATTTTGAATTAGAAATTAGGAATTTATGCGTGGAATTGAAAAAAAAAAAACCTAATAAAATGTCATTTGCTCTTTATACTGATCAATAAAAGAGTCTAAATAGTTAAATATCAAATGATGGATGTGTCTTTTTTTTCTATCAAATACGATAGAAAATTTTGATCATCGAGTAACAATTAAAGAATACCTAGTTAAACAGGAATCCATGATTATGTTTTAAATTGAAATATCGTATCGAAGAAACATTCTCTTGGGGCTTTGAAGAGCACATTATTTGAACACAATAACATCAAATATGAAGTCAGACTTCAATAGTTTTACCGAAAAGTTATTTCAACAAAATTGGAAATACAAAACTAACACTTTTCGAGAGAATACCCCATCTACTACAGATATTGTGGAATATTATGTACAATCTAAGGAGATTTCAACCTATCCTGCTCAGAAAAAGGATTGAAATCTTTCTGTTGGGAAGTTCAGACTGGAACTGCTTGAAGAACGGTAACACAAAACAAAATACATAGCCCAAACATAACGAAAGTCAGCGCATATAATCGTAATATTTCACGGCTCTAAAAGACAATGCGAAACATTATATATGACAAAAAAAAAGTTTATTTTGAGGGATTTAAGATTCAATGTCAGCGGCTATGATTAAACAAACCCCTTAAAACAAAATTATATAAAATAATTAATCCTAGATTGACAAAAAAGCTCGTGTTTATTCAATCAATTCCTATTCTGTAACTCCGTTATTATCGCACTTGCCCGATAAGAAATTCAATTCACCCAATTCCAACGACGAAATGCTCGAAATTAATCTGAAAGAAGTAAAGGGAATGTATCAAAATACCGATTTGAGCATTCATAATTTAGGGTATACATTAGGATCTTTCCTTTCGGGTTTGATCTTGGACCGTCGTCAGTAGTCCGTAGTGTTTCTCCAGTGCGACGTTAATTAAAATGCCAACCTAACGAGGGTGACACAACACAACAAAATGATACACCCCAATTTTTCCCTCTTCTGTGACAAAAAAAAACAGCGATACAGCTCGAACCGAAAAACTTATTTGAAATATAAAAGGCACGAATTATGCAATTAACTACGCGATTTGAAATAAAGTGGGGTGGGTTGTCAAATTAATGTCGCACTGGAGCAACACAGCGGGTTATCGGTGACTGTCCGGGATCAACCCCGAAGAGTTTGATCCTAGGGCGACCCCTTATCATTTTGAACAATGGTCAGATGCCGAGGTCAACGTTTGAGTAGGCACTCCACCTCTCCAAACTTCCACACTTCATCAACGTGAGAACATTTGATGCCACAACGGCCTTAGGGTGGATCGAATTTCGAACTTCCAACCCTTTGGTTGCTAAACCGATATTCTTCCAATACTGAGCCGACCCGAACATATTGTGAAAGAAAATAAAATCAGCTGTAGGCTGGAACAAGTATTTAGTTGTTTAAAAACAGTTGTTCGCAATATTAAAGCATCGACATTACTTTTCAACATTCAATTAATATTACACGGAACGAGGCAACTTATTTTGTCCATCAAGGTCGCATGTTGAGGAGTTGCCTACATTTGCCTTCACTTCAATTTCAGCAAAGTAACCTTGAACGTAAGCGCCACGAACATAGATTTCCATCAAAAAATTATTTCTACTATTTTTTAAACCGTAACGGCATTTTATATCACCGTACGAATTCCTAACAAGTGTGTTGACGGACGTTACGTTTCCACTGGAAATTTCACTGGCGAAAGCGTCACGTCAACACAAAAGAATGTTCCGTACACTACGTCTGCACACGGAACTGCTAACACACGAAACGAACCACTATTTAACACTAAATTTAGAGGATCGAAAGACCCGTGTGTTGCTCCAGCGTAACGTAAATTAAAAATACCATACCTGAAACATTTCCCTTTCATTTGAATGTTGCTCTTTCTCTCAGCATTAAACATTTCCCCAGAATTCCTTCGATTACACCCCCATCGTAGAAGGCGCATCGTCGGCTAAGAGCAAAATCTCATTTCAACCGACAAAAAAAAAATAAAAAATAAAAAAAGATTTTACTGTGTTTAACTTTTACGCTCCGGCATATAGACAATTGTTACCACTGAAATTTCGTTTACACCAGCGGCATGGTATAGATCTGTGTACCGTGAGGTGTGAACGCTTTGGGGGAAAGGTAGAAGATCGCTCCGGTGATATCTATCTTTTGCCAAACGATACGCCACACAATACTATGAAAGGAAAGTGTCAGTCGTAAATGCCATTCAAGGCCCTCAAGTCAGGTAATTAGGTAGGGGGTGTAAGAGATACAGGTGAAAGAGCCGTTCTGTGAGACGATTGAAAAATTCTTAGCTCCGCAGCGTAAAGGTCTTAGTTTTTTGGTAATAAATAAAATCTAAGCAATTTTACAATTCTAGTGTATTTTTTAAAAACATCGCAACAATGGCAAATGTCTCCGAAAAATGTAAATTAATGAGATGCTTCAAGCCGAGATAAAAAAAACATCGCACCCCATGACATTACTATCGTACTTCCAGAAATTAATTTATACTTTTACGTGTAGAAAAGACTTAAGTAACGAAACTGTTCTCCATTCTGAAAAGTTTGTGCATCCAGAAGCACTTTTCTTCCGAAAAAAACTCTTAATTGAGAGTTGTTATTATACGAAACACGTATCAGAAACCCGAGATATTTCCCACTCATTTATCAAGCGTCTTCTACTCTTCCTCCTTCATTGTGTTCTCTGTCACGTGTTTGACGCAGCTTGCCCACTTTTGGACATTGCGATATAAAACCCTTTACCTTCGCAGACGTGACCACCGTCTTGTGATAGGTAGGTATATAATTAACGTCCCACCGAAGCAACACAACGGGCTATTGTCGACAGTCCGGGTAAGATAATTTTAATTTACGTCATACTAGAGCAATTTCTCGATACCATAGTCCGGGATCAATCCCCTAAAGGAATGATCCGAGGACAACACCACGTAATTTTGAACCTCGTTCAGATGACGAGGTGACATCCGATCTGGCACCCAACTCTTTAAACGTCTACACCCCTCCAACGTAAAGATATTTGAGGACACGATAGATTTAACGCGCACCATCCCCTTGTATACACGACGGTAATGGTAATTTTAATTAACGCCGTACTAGAGCAACACAACGGGCTATTGACGACGGTCCGGGAACAATCCCTTAAGGGGGTCCGGGACACATTGAAAAAAAAAATGTTTAATTAATTTAGAATTTGGAATTTTTTTGTACTGATTACCCATTTAACTAATATGCGAAATCACAACGCAAAATTTTTCCAAAAGTTTTTTAAAAATTTTAAATTAAAATTTTTTGAAAAAAAGAAGAGTCATTTTAAATTACTAAGACTAAAAATATTCTTGATCAATTTTCAAAATTCTTGCAGTAAATTATTCACTAATTTATAAACTTTCATTTTGATTCAGCAATTTAAAAAATATTAATTTAATAAAAAATAAAAAATATTTGAATGAAAATTTGTGAAAATTTTAAGTTACTTTTTTATTAAAATTCATATTTTTAAAAGTAAATATTTGTTTCAAATTTGCTGATTCAAAATTAAAGTATAATGTCTGAAATATATATATTCCAAATTTCAACCCTTAAACTTTATCGGTTTTCGACTTATAGCAATTTGAAGACAGGAAATCTTGAAAAAATGTATCATGGAGAAAAACGCATTTAAAGTTTTAAAGACTGATGTTATTGCCATGACAACAACTGTCAGGAGTGTTAGATTTTCAAAACAACGCACCCCAAAAATTATTATATCTATAGTTCTAATTAAGATAGAAAGATGATTTAGACGTCATTTTAAGCAGAAAAAAATTTCGAAAATTTGACGATTTTTGTGTCTCTTAAGGGAAAGATCCGATTACAGCACCACGTCATTTTGAACCGCGGTCAGATGACGAGGCAACATCTGAACTGGCACCCCACTCTCCAAATTTCCACATCAACCCAACGTGAGAACTTTCGGCCACGACTGATTTAAGGAGCACCAGTCGCCTCAACACGCTTACAAACATCCATGCACTGACCAGGATTCGAACCAGGAACCTTCTATCACAAAACAGGGTAAGCACAGGGTAACAGCTCAACCACCAGACCGGTTGGTTGCAAAACGGAAAAATGCCCATCTTTTATTGGGCGATGAAATCCAAAAACAAGTACGTGTTCGAAAAACACGCGTCTAAAACGTTTCATACCAAGGACCGTCGTGTACAAAGGGGGCTGGTGCATGCTAAATCGGTCGTGACCTCAAATGTCTCCATGTTGGCGTGGTGTGGAAGTTTGTAGAGTGGGGTGCTAGCTCTTGACGAGGCGGCGAGCGTCCGGGATCTAACTAAGGATGCGACATCGATGTCAATGTTTTCAAACATCGACGTTTTTAACATTGATGTTTTTGTAGCATCGATGTTTATACTTATCGATGTTTTTATGATGTCGATGTTTTATTTTTAAATAAAAAAAGTACATAAAGTTATAAAAATTTTAAAAATAACCAAATAGCATAATTTTGATAATCAGCAAATTGAACAAACTTTTAGACCAAAGTGGCCAAGGGTGAAGAGTCTGAAAAGTAGGGATGCGACATCGATGTCGATGTTTTCAAAACATTAATGTTTTATAAAAAAACATCGATGTATTGGAGCCGATGTCACATCATTAGTTGCTAAACCAGTTTTAAGAAATGGGAATAAAAGTTTAAATACACTGAATTTTAAAAACATCGATGGTTTGGAGGCGATGCATTATCAACATGGATGTTTTAAATTTTAAAATATCGATGTTTTGCTGTCGATGTAGCATCACTAGTTGCTAAACCAGTTTTAAGATATGGGGGAAAAGTTTAAATACACTGAATTTTAAGAACATCGAGGTTTTTGGGGCGATGTATTATCAACATCGGTGTTTTAATTTTGAACATCGATGTTTTGCTGTCGATGTCGCATCACTAGATCCAACACGAAGGGAAAGATCCAAGGACAACACCACGTAATTTTCAACCACGGTCAGATGACCGAGGCCACACTTGAGCTGTCACCTCACACTCCAAACTTTCAAACTACGTCAACCTAAGGATATTTGAGGCCACGATATATTAAACGCAGTGGCGGATTAAGCGGTACGCGGACTAAGAGGTCCCGTAGGGCCCCGAGGTCTTAAAATGTATTTTCATTAGGGTTCGAGGAAAGTTGTGAGCGGTAAAAAGGGATTCCGAAAACGCGGAAGATAGAGATAGTCCAGAAAGATGCCTCGATAGATAGAGAAGATATCGAAGTATAGTAAATAATATAGCTTTGTGGTCAACAATATAAACATATGCCTTAATTATTGACCATATTCTTATCAACAAACCAAAATATATACGGAATATAGAGGATTTGAAATCAGTGTATAAAGACAGATGAAGGGTATTACAGGACTTTGTTATGATAATTTTTACAGAAAGAAATCAAATGGAATTATGGAAAAGAGAAATTGGTTGTTATTTTCAGAAACAAGAAAAGGGTCTTACAGCTACCCTTGCAAACTTTACTCAACATCAAAGTCTAAATTAATAACTGGTTTGCAAAATTGGAGATCAATTACTGTTATATTATCGGACCACGAAGTTTAAAAAGAACATGTCAGCCATATTGTACTATGTATAAAAGATCAACAAAATTCAACAGAATTGCTACTCAACTATTTAGGAAAAGGAAAAGAAGTATTGAGTCGATTAGGATTGTGATTTAGGAAGAATTCAATAAGAAAGGAAATTATTTAACTTTCTTGGAAGTTACACATACAAAATATGCCAACAAAGGACGAGGAAATATAAACTGTTCATTTCATAATATTTGTGACGTATTTGTAGTTCTTATTTGGAATCAAACAAGAGCTGAAACAATTGAAGAAATCAAATGTGCGACGAATTATAGTATAATTGTTGACTATACTCCCGATGTTTCCCATGTCGATCTTCTAACTTTTGTGATACGGTGTTTCATCCTGTGGTAATATAAAGGACAGATTAGTGGAATTCATTCCCATAGATCATATTTGGAACAAGAAGCTTTTCAAGCTTAGGAGTGTAACTAATAACAATAGGAAACTAATAAAATTAGGAGTGGATATTGAAAACTGTCTAGGGCAATCAGATGGTAATGCTTCTAATATGTCATGGAAGTACTCAGATTTGCAAGAACATATTAAAGAACATAGCCCGAGTGCAGTTTTTATTCCGTGTGCTAATCATTCCTTAAAATTAAATTGGAAATTTCGCGGTAGAAAGTTGTAGCGCTGCATTTCAGTATTTTATGTTTGTGCAGAATTTAATCACATTTTTTTCTGCTCAACCCATCGCTTTTTAAGAAATCTGAAATGTGTAAACATTTTGTCTCAGTTAAAATAATTTCTAATACAAGCTGGTCAGCAAGAGCAGATGCTGTATTAGCTATAAAATCTGGTTCCACCCATATAAAAGAGGCTTTACCTCAAATTAATAATTCAGAAGAAGAAAACGTTGTCATAGTGGAGGCGACTTCATTTCGGAAGAAAATGGACAAATATGAAACGGCCCTAACGACAGTTATTTGGAATACTATTTTACAAAGAATAAATGCTACTAGTAAATCACTGCAATCAGTGTGGAATGCGAACTGTTGAAAAAGTATATATCCTACTGAAGTCATTAGAAAATTTTATAAATAATTTCAGAGAAGAATTTGAAAAAGAGGTAACTGATTTATCAGGGCTATCATTTAACGTGGAATATGGACAAACCTTGCAGACAAAAAAAAGATAAAAATGATTTTTGATGAAAACAAAAAAGTCGGACATGAATTGATGATTGTGGACATGTGATAACACCAAGGCAGAATTATCTATAAGAACACTAAAACAGTTGAAGGATATTTACATTGATGTTTTTGTACTTATGAAGAATGATGAAACAGTATTCAATTTTTTTAACAATTCCCTTGTCTAATACGTCAGGAGAAAAATCGTTTTCTGTTTTAAAACGTGTAAAAATTATTTATGGAGTACTATGGGAGAAGAAAGATTAATTAATATGGCCATTCTGTATATAGAGCAAGAAATTTTAAATGGAATTGACACTGCCAAAATAATTGACGAACTTTAAGAAGTAAGCAAGACGGAAATTCGTGTAAAAAATGTTATTTTAATAAATTTATATAATGTGTTATGGTATGACATTTTTGATTACTTTGTTTTTTGTAAATAACGTAATGAGAGTTTTTTTTTTCTAATTTGAGTTTGAGGGCCCCGAAATTTTACCGCTTGGGGGCCCCCACTTGACTTGATCCACCAATGATTAAACGTGCCCCATCCCACTCTTGATTTGAACTCGCGATCCTCCGGTTTGTAATCCGTTACTCTTCCAACGGGGCTACCGTCAGCGTCTGTTAAAACGGGACTGAACCACTATGTTCGACCTAAGATTGCAAAATCAAATTATTCAGTAAGATGCTTGCTTAAAATTTATTTGTCATACAGCATGGTGTTCATGAAACGAACTCAACTTTCACAATTTGCCGACACCGCTATCGCGCGGCTGGAAATACATCCAATAAAACCTAATTTTAAATTAATGCTTCGGCCGAACAGCCCTTAAATTGGATTGAGTTTCAGATATTTAGTACCCAAACTACGAAATATGCATTTAAGAACTACGAGGTTGGTTCAGACGTACATAGATGCAAGCGTAAATTTCGATTTTTTCGTTTTATTTTCATAACAATGTGTGTAGAAAGTTACATGTTCTCGTTTATGTCTCCAGTCAGATGTGCGATAGACTGGAACCGAAAACCATTGTTTTTATTTGAAAAAGTTGGAAAAAAAAACGAAATCGCAGATCATAGACGTAAAGTAGCTGAATTTATACGTATACCAGGTGCTATTATCAATTTTAAACTTTCTTTTCACTTAATACATATTATCAAAATAGGAATAAGTGCTTATTCATGCGATTGTTTCCCAAAATTTAAATTATGTGAAGAAACGAATTAAAGAAATCAAGATCACTCTATTAAATTCTATTTTATCAAGGAAAATTAGTATGATTGTAAAGTTTATTAATGTTCACATCTCTACTATTATAAAAGGAAATGTTTGTTTTTCGTTATCACAGTCCTTACGAATTTATGGCACTTACAATAATGGGATTTGGTACACAGGTAGTCGGAAATTTTTGCAATTTTTGTAGGCAGCCCTAATTTTAAAATTCAATCAAGAACATTTTAAAATGAATTTAGTGGAATTAAATTATTATTGATTTCCCTAGAATGGCAACACCAAAAAGATAAGACAAATTCAAAATTTTTTTTCCGTGTTTCCGTTTTATTTTGCAAGGAGCAAATTTTTAGCAGAAGAAAAAAAAACAGTTTTAACTGGAGTTATGTAGTTATTTTTTTGTCTCCTAGATCGTTAAAGATAGAGTAAAAATGTCAACGGTTTTGAAATATGCTGAAAATTTCTTTAAATGAATCATTTTTAAATTATTACTTTTACTTTTTCCATACGACTTTGACCTCGATCGTGTTCGAGAAATCAGATTCCATTTCCTGCCCTCTTACAATCCCGGCGAAGGAAAGCAAAACAAATAAAAAAATTTTGACTGTCATCGCTTCGTTCTTTTTTGTAAACTCTGGAACGTTAAAGATAGATTAAAAATTTCAACGGAATTTGAAATCTGCGAGAAAATGTATACTAGATGAACTTATGATTGATTTTCCTAAAAAAAAATTCACGAAAAGAACTGTCATGGGCCACGCAGTGGCTAGTATGGTAATATATTTTTTTACTGCTAATTGGGGTATGTTGGATTTATCTCATTCGTCTAGGTTTACTTTGTTTTGCTTTTACATTTTATAAGAAAGATAGCTTAAAACGGTTTTCAACTTGATGAGAATAAGCTAAAATATTACGTAAAAATTTTAAAAATAAGAATTGGATTTCCAGGTAATTGTAAAAAATGTTTAAGTTTCAGTTATATACTCACAGAAACGGGAATCAACGTATTAAAATATCAGCAAATGTTTATAAAACAGCAGGCAGAGTAGAAAATTGAAACAGGGTGGCAACAAAATCCTCGACAAAAGTTCCGATATTTCCCCGATAGTGTCACAAAAGTTTCCCTGATTCTACAATTCCCTTAATAAATGTTGCGATCCGTGATTGGTATCGATATTTAATATACACACATTATTTTTAAATATTTAATGTCAGATGCGGTGAAAGGATAATTTCCCACTAATATGCATTTCTTTTTTTTCTCTTCAGATATTTTAATCGTTGTAAGGGTTGGAACCCTCAATGGAACTCTTTCAATAACAATTGAAAAAACTGGAGAACAAATAAAATATTTTGATTATGAACTTTTTACATCTGACCCTACATTATCATACTGTACACAGAAATCAAATGCAAATATACATAAAAAAATGTACTAAAATGTAATTGCAAGAACAAAATATTAATGTAATGCACAAAAAAAAAGACATCACCAGTTACACAAATTTCAAATTGTATACCACAAGTTGAAACGCCGGCCTACTGCGGCGAGACGCTGTGACAGTGGAAAAAACGACGGTAGTTTTCGCGGTGTTCGAAAAATACAAGACCAGGATTCTTTATTCGAATTTCAATTTCGGCGCATACGATTTATTGGATTCTTAAAAGTACTCGTAACCGCGCATCTCTAAATAGGACAAACGACAGTAGTTACCGTTTAAGCTATCAACATTTCCGATTTTTGATGAAATTTAGAAAATTTTCCTTGAGATTTCTCTGATTTTTCCAGAATTAAAAAGTTCTATGAGGATTCCCTGATTTAAAAGTTGATGAAATTTCAAAGAGGATATCAACTTTCAATGTCAATGTAAACACATCAAATTTAATTTTTAATCAGTTTACAAAACATAGACTATTTGTAATATAAAATTGATCAAACGTAAAACTGTGCAAATGACGTTAGAAATGTCAACATAATGAAATATTTAGTTTTTTAATTCACTGGAATTGAATACTTGGAAGAAAATAATTTATATGCATTGCTTCACGGATAGCTTAAATATAATACAAACATTTTTAATACATACAAACAATACATAATTTAATCAACACATCTTTTTAAGTTTCAAATTTTTATCTGCACTGAAAATCTCAGTTTCAATTTCAAAAACTCTTCCAAGTTAAAATTACTACAAAAAAGTGGGATATTATCGTAAAAATGAGTAGGCGAATAAAACTAACAAGTAAATTTTTCTGTTTTTTAGTTCCGAAATTCAATTTTACGTGGTCTATAAAATGAAATGTAACTGAAATATGACCAATGTAACCCTGGCATCTGTGATCTCAACTTTTTCAAAAAAAGTTCACTTCGAATGAAACTAAATGCAAGAATAAAAGAAAAATGCGAACATTTAAAAAGCCATTAATTAAAAGAGAATAACAATTCTCCTGAAATGTTTACATCTCCCAACCTTTCAACGCATCGTAATCGTTGCTCAAAACACGCGTCTGTTCCTGCCTTTGCTTCCAAACAAGAAACACGCCACTCTTGAAGAACTTTAAAAAAAAATCGAAACTGTGGGAAAGGGTGACAATTGATAAGAAACAATGCAATAACAAAAACGGGCACTTACATCCAGTTACTCCAAGCCAAGGGTATAAAAGAGCACAAAAGAACGCAAGTAATAGTCCTCATGGCAGCAGCCGATAAAGTGTATCACATCGAAAACAAGTGCGAACAGAATTTGGGAAAAGCGCCTTGCTCCACTATCGCGAGTGGTCAGTCGCTTCCATCTGCTCGCATCTTCTCCCAGCGCTGCGCTATCTGTCAACAGGGTTGCCTGGGCGACGCTTGGCGACGGGACGCGGAACGCCAACCGTCGCCACGGGGCTCGTGGCAAGTGGAAGATAACGTCGATGGGGGAACCGCACACAAATTGCGATTCCACTGCTTGGATTGCTAATTGGTAATTTTTAATGAACGTCGTACCAGAGCAACACAACGGGATGTTGACGACGGGAAGGATTCGAGGACAACACCGCCGACCAACCGGTATAGTGGTTAAGGTGTTAGCCTCTTGATCGGAAAGTTCCTGTTTCGAATCCGGGTCCGGGCATGGATGTCTGTAAGCGTATGGTGTAGAGGCGGCTGGTGCACCTTAAATCCGTCGTGGCCGAAAGTCCTCACGTTGGGTGGGTGTGGAAGTTTGTACACTGGGGTGCAGCTCAGGTGTTGCTTCGTCATCTGACTGTGGTTCAAAATTACGAGGTGTTGTCCTCAGATATTTCCCTTAAGGGACTGATCCCGGACCGTCGTCAATTGCCCGTTGTGTTGCTCTAGTACGACGTTAATTACAAAATTACTAAATTAAATTACCTGATCCGGATTTGAACCAGGACACTTCCGATCTGGAGGGTAACACCTCAACCACCAGACCGGTTGGTCGGCTAGTATGGGTAGGAAGGTATTTAATTAACTGGGGCTAAACGAAGGTCAGGGAACAAACCAGAAGGGAAAGATCAGAGGACAAACCATGTTCACATGACGAGGCAACATCTGAGCTGGCACTTCACTCTCCTAACTTCCACACCACTCCAACGAAAGTGCATTTGAGGCCATGACAGATTGAACATGCACAAGCTCCCTTTGTTCACGACGGTCTCTGGTTGGATTCGAACTCGCAACCCTCCGGTTGCTAAACCGTTGCTCTTCCAACCGGACTAGCTTGGCCCCGTTCCTTCTTGAAGTGTATTTCGAACATCCAAGCCCAGACCGGAACCCGAAACCTGTTGAATCGAGGACCACAGAGACCGAGACCTAATAATCCTGTTAGTAGACTAATTAGCAGGTACGGGCAGAGAAGGTTCGATTCTCGTAACTGACCCTGCGTGTATTTTGCGTGTCAGTAAAACTTTTTAGGTTTAGATTTACTTGACATTGTCTGTCTTATGCTTGGTGTAGCTTGGCCAAATATGGCCCTTGCGCCAAACATAATAAAGCGAGGGCCGGTAAGAAAAAAAATGAAGTATCACAATAAAACCAGCCAACCCATCATTGTTTTAGTGGTCAGGATGCTGACTTTAGGGTTCCGAGGTTCCTGGTTCGAATCTAGGGTTAAGGCATCGCTGTTTGTCCATTTAGAATTAATATCTAGACACGCTTAACGATTAAGTTCAATTGACGGGGTACTAGCGGAAGTTTGGGCAATGGGATACATCTCTGGTTTTGACCTGGTCATCTGGCTGTGGTTAAAAATAATATATATGTAATTATTAGTAATATGTAATTATTAGTTAACGTCGTACTAGAGCAACACAACGGGCTATTGACGACTGTCCGGGATCAATCCTTAAGAGAAACACCTCGTCGTAATTTTGAACCACGGTCAGATGACGAAGCAACACCTGAGCGGGCACCCCACTGTCCAAACTTCCACACCAATCCAACGTGAGGACTTTCGACCACGACAGATTTCAAGTGCTCCAGCTTCCTCTACACCATACGCTAACAAACATCCAATCCCGAACCCGGATTCGAACCAGGATCAAAACCAGAGATATGCTTTGACGTGAAGTATAACAAGACTGGGGCATTGACTATTGATGGTAATGGTAATGGTAAGTTTAGCTAACCTCGAACTAGAGCAACACAACGGACTATTGACGACGGTCCAAGATCAATCCCTTAAGAGAAAGATCCAAGGACAACACCTCGTCATTTTGAATCACGGTCAGATGACGAGCTGTTGAGCTGGCTCCCCACTGTTCAAACTTCCACACCAATCTAACCTGAGGTTTTTGGCCATGACAGATTTAAAGTGCCCATACGCTTACAAACATCCGGATTCGAACCAGGATCAAAGTAGAGAGATGTGCTTTGACGTGAAAGACTGTGGCATTGGCTATTGAGAGGACTACAAAAAGTGTGACCCTATCAACTAGGAGTCACGTGACAACTCTGTGAAAATTGGTCAATTTGACATCTTATCGTCTCGATTGGTAATATTACATCTTCTATCAGGATGGAAAGCACACTGCGTTTCGAGTAGTTACCAAAATTAGGCCACTTCGATGCGGACCAATTAGAGGATGACTGCAAACGAGAGCCGCGTTTACACCGGAGTTTGAAACTTCTTCCCCATCGAAGCCATTCCGAGAACTCATTTTGACATCTCGTGTCGGGTGCTTTATAATGTTCAAGGCCTCTAGATAGGAAGGTTAGTGGTTCGAATCTGGGCATGGATGTTTGTAAGCGTAGGGTGTAAAGGCGGCTGGTGCACTTTAAATCCGTCGTGGCCGAAAGTCCTCACGTTGGTGTGTAAGTTTGGAGAGTGGGGTGCCAGCTCAGGTGTTGCCTCGTCATCTGTCCGTGGTTCAAAATGACGAGGTGGTTGTCCTGGGATATTTCTCTTAAGGGACTGATCCCGGCTCGTCGTCAATAGCCCTTTGTGTTGCTCTAGTACGACGTTAACTAAAATTACCTACCGACCTACCTCGTGTCGGGTGGCGGTTTTGCGAGTTTGCAACTCCAATTTTGTTTTCCACCAGGAGTTTTGTTTTCCCCCAGATCAAAGAATTGAAACTTTGGGGTAACATTTCGCCAAAACGAAATTTGGGATGAAAATGCTCCACTTTTTCGTCCCCTTTGGTATTACTTGACAATCACCGCTATCTTCTGCCCTTCGCACCTCGTGGTCGCTCAAGCCGTCTTTTGTTTTCTCATTTGGACATTTTGCCTTCATCACTTGCCTTGACTACATCTCCCGCCAAACTGTCAGTGAGTGACCTATTCGATTCAAATGGCGTTATGAATGGTGATTACTCTTCTCAACAACGGGTTGAGAAGAGAGCTCACCTCTTGGTGTTGCCGATAAAGTGTTTACGCCTTAGTGGATCGAAAGGGGGTGAGCTTAGGGTAACGTAAAACGTCCTCGCCAGAAAAAGGGGAGAAAATATTTGCAACTCCAGTGTAAACGCGTTTAGGGTCAAGTTACTACCAGCTTTGGTCACACGATCCTGGACCCATTGAAAGGTTAATATTACTCGCTCCACTTTTATATATCCTCTATGGTAGTCCGGTCGTCTGCCCTCCCCCAAAGCGTTCACACCTCATGGTTGACAGGGTAGAGTACCGAACAAGAGGAAGAACCCTCTAGAAGGTCTTAGCTGAGAGCTCGTAAATAGGGATCGATGCTAGCTATCACTTAAAAAGGGGATAACATCCACAGTACACAGATCTATACCATGCCGCTGATGTCAACGAAATGTCAACCCTACCATGATACAACACGAATGAAAAGTTAACATTAAGATCCTCCCTCCTGTGTTGTATTGGTTTTATTCCTACAACACATCATACAATGACTAAAGAACCGCGATTAATGGCTGAAAGAATCCTTGGAGAGATTCCGTTGGGGGTCAAAACGGGTTGGCAGTAATGCAGGGAAGACTTCAGGTTACAGAACGCATCTAAGCGTGTGAACACTTTAGAGGGTTAAAATATGAGGCTGGAGCCAAAAGTGGACCCCTTCACAGAGGCCTTTTGTGTGGAGTATTTGTCATTTTGATGTTGTGTGGGTTAGAACTGAATCTCACCCTCTCTTTAAGACCTATTTCTCTCTAAGACATCTCTCTCTAAGATCTCTCTCTCTCTAAGATCTCTCCCTCTAAGATCTCTCTCTCTAAGATCTCTCTCTCTGTAAGACCTCTTTCACTAAGATCTCTCTCTCTCTCTCTGTGTCTATGATCACCCGCTCTCTCAGTCTAACTGTGTCCAAAATCTCCTCTATCTATCTAAGATATATCTAAGATCTCTCACTCTCTCTGTCAAAGAACTCTCTCCGTGTCCAAAATCTCCTCTATCTCTCTAAGATATATCTAAGATCTCTCACTCTCTCTGTCAAAGATATCTCTCTCTGTGTCTAAAATCTACTCTATCTCTCTAAGACCAATCTATCTCTAAAATATCCATATCTAAGATTCTCTCGTTCTGTCTAAGATCTCTCTGTCCAAGTAAGTTCTCTTTGTCGAAGATATCTCTCTGTCAAAGTTATCTCTGTCAAATATTTCTCTCTTTGTTTAAGATCACTGAGTCCAAGATCTCTCTGTCAAAGTATTATCTCTGTCAAAGATCTCAGACAAAGATATCTATATTACAGTTATCTTTCTGGGTACAGCTACACTCTACGTTTATGAGTGATGGCAACGGCTTGGCGAATTTTTTTGGCGCACTTCTAGTAACGAGTTACGATAAATTAAGGCAACCCATCTTTCGCTGCTGTTGTTGTGGTTTTCATGGCAACCTCGGCAAACGGAAACTTTTAATTTTCATTTTGAATATTCTAGAAAGTTCTTCCAAAATCTGTTAAAATCGTTTGATTTCATTGGTTCGTTTGAAATTTTTTCTTTCCTCCCATTGGTTATTTTGTTTTTAAAATATCCTTTGATTTCATTGATCCTTTTAAATCGTTTTATGTGATACCATTGGTCCTTTTATTTGTATTTTGACAGTTGTGGAATTTTTATTTTGTTATAATAGCTTTTTCACGACAGGATTAAGAGTTTTGTTTTTTTGACCATTTTCGTTTTCATTATTTTTTTACGAGAGAATTCTGACTTTATCAGGTATTAGTTCTTGCTTTTTTTTCTTTTGTAAATCTTTTTCCTTTTTCAACATGCTTACTGTATTTAGTGTAATTGATAAGTTTCAGGTTATTCTTACCATTCGTAGCTTAGTTTCTCTGCTAGTTCACAAATGTGTTTTGATATGTGCTTAAGCTTACTACTTTTTGTGAATTTTTTTTTTTAAATATACTTTTTAAAACGTTCTGAAATATGCTTAAAAAGTGTGTTGTAAAAAGAAAAAAAATTGTGACATTAAAAGAGTCAGAAAATAATTATTTCCTTGGCGACTTTAGAAGTGCGCCAAAAAAATCGCCAAAGCCGTTGCCATCACTCATAAACGTAGAGTGTAGCTGTACCTCTTTCTGTCAAAGAGTCTCCCAGTCAAAGATCTCTATGTCTAAGATCTCTCACTGTGTCAAAGATCTCTGTTTAAGTTCTTCTCTCTCGCTACGACCAATCTCACTCTAAAATCCCCCTCTCTTAAATTCTTCCACTCTCTCTGTCTAAGATCTCACTCTCTGTCAAAGATCTGTCTAAATTCTCTCTCTCTGTCTGCCTAAGACCTCTCTCTCTGTCTGCCTTAGTTTTCTCTCTATCACTATATTAATTTTAATTTGATTTCCTTGAATTGTATTGGGTCTAGCCAGTTCACGTTTTCAAGTCAGCGCCATTCAATTCAAACCACCTACTTTCGTGTGACAAAGCGTTGCGTGCACATTTCCACTCCATTCAGTTTGGAATTCCCCACAGTTCGCCACCTCATTCATGAGGCGAAAAGGGCGCGAATGATCACTCGACAGACACTGCACAAATGTGACTCACGAATGAGGTGACAAACACGGGTAGAACCGAACTGAATGAGACACACACGCAATGCACCTCACAGGTTTACGCTCATTTCAATTTTCCCCTTCGGACGATGGAATTATACTTCGGGTTCGAGCATACTAGACACTGCGTGGCGGCGTTGCCCGAGACAGTTCCTTTCGTGGGGTCACGTGTGACCACTGCTCGCTGACCCCCGGCGATTGCTACGAATTATTATTTAGTTTGCGAAACAAACCAAATGGGAATTTGTAGCCTTTTGTATAAAATTGCATGTGATGTTGGTTTGTTTCGCAAGCCAAATGGAAATTTGTAGCCGATTGGAATGAATTTCCTACGAATTCCTATTTGGTTTGCGAAGCAAACCAATTTATGAATATTATAAACAATGGTTTGGCACACCACGGGCAACGCCGTGATAGCCTCGTCATTGTTAAACTCGGCCAAATTCAACTTGCGAAGAGATCCATTCGGCGTGACGTCACGATCTCTTACGAAAATATAAATATTTAATTGAAAAATTATTTATTCAAAGAAAATCACATATAAGGTATCTCAAAAGAGTAAAATTTTCCGCCGATTTCGAATCCGTTGCAATTTTCAATCCATCTTTAACGATCCCGATTTTACAAACAAGAACTACAATGCCAGTCAAATTGTTCGCTGTGGAATCATTTGAGGGGAGACTACGCATTCCCATTTTTTTGCGAAGATACGGAAGGTGAAAAAACTTGGCATGGTTCCAAAGGCTGATGTCAATAGTGACGTTTCTGACTTGACGTCAGAGGAGAAAATAGCAAAATTCTGTGCTTTCTTCAATTAGCGAAGCGGTACGAAACAAAGGTATACGGGTGAAAAAATAATTATAAATTCATTTAAAAATGTTCTAGATTGAATTTTAAAATTCGGGAGCGATAGAAAATTTGCGAAAAATTCGGATTACCTGCATGCTGAATCCCATTTTGTAAGAGCCACAGATTCGTCAGGACAGTCCACACACACAAAAACACTTTATTTTATAATATTAGAGATTGGGTCTGGTTTGTCCGGTCCATTGATGGCACACGAAGACAGGAATTAAAGTGGATTCCGAAACGAATCTCATCAACTTTTCATGCAGTAGACGGAGCAAATGCGCGCAACTCCATTTCCTCCAATCGCTCCGTGCGAAGATTTGGCACGTGATTGTGAGGAAAGGCATGAATACTAAATTATTGATAGGTTAACCCTTTATTTACTGAATTTCTTAAAAGTTTTTAAACTTTGTGCTAACGTTTTTAAATACTTAATTTAAGTGCAAGAGCTGACCAACTGGTATAGTGGTTAAGGTGTTAGCCTCTAGATCGGAAGGTCTCCGGGTTCGGGCATGGATGTTTGTAAGCGTATACCAGCTCAGGTGTTGCTTCGTTATCTGAACATGGTTCAAAATTACGAAGTATAAATTGTTAGGGGCAATGATGGTCCTCTCACTGGGTGCTCTTTCACAAGTGATCATCACTTCCGGCCTTGTAGTGGCCAATGACTTAGGTCAAATGTGCATGCCATTAGAAAAAAAAAATTTAGGTGCAAATAATTGCGCAATTTTCATTTCAAGTCATCACCAGGGTCAATAACCTTTACGATGTTTTGTTACCAGTGAAACATCGTTTACACCAGCGGCATGGTAGCGGTGCATGTTATCCCCATTTAAGTGACCGCTGGCATCGATCGCCATTTACGAGCTGTCAGCGACTGATCTTCTAGAATATCTATTTTGTTCGTTGGCCCCCTACCCTGCCGAACGTGAGGTATGAACATTTGGGGAAAGCAGAAAGTCGTGAGATGATATCTCTTCTCACGTCAAACGATACTAAGAAAGGAAAGCGTTGGTCGTAAATGCCACTCACACCAGCTTAAGTTAGGTAATTAGGTATGGGGGCTCGGAGAATCTGGAGAAAAGTCGTTCCTGGATGTGATTGAAAAAAAATCTAAGCGTCGAAGCGTAAAGGTTAATTACATGGAAAACAATCTAGGATTTCGAAGTCCCAACGGACTTTATGGAAACACTATTTTTGTAATAATAATAGTATATTAATGGTAATTTGAAAGCTACAAACAGTCAAACAATATTTTTTACCAAATAATCCTGTGCATAGTATAAAAAATATAACATAGAGAAAAAATAGTCATTATTTATGTATTTATTACATTATCTTCTGTTCAGAAAGCAGATCATTTTTATCGCTACTATTTCTTATGGTATTCAAGAAAACAATTTTTATTCTCTCATTTACACGCTGGGATATGTTACATACTGAACACTCTGAATGTGGTCTTGACTCCACTTTCCTAGAAGAACGCATTTCACAGCTTTCTCGTGATGTGACAAATGTTGGCCAGTGGGACCCAGTGTTCTGGAAACGAATGTTTAAAGCATATGCAGATTTCCATCTTTTTGAAGAACGAACTTCATAGAAGTGACTTAAGAGTCCCAATGGGTCTAAAAGCGTTTAAATTAATACAGTACCTTGAGAAAACTGACGTGACCTATAAGTCCCGTCAGTAAATATAGGGTTAATCTCAAATATTATGTAAGGAAATTTTTGTATCTTTGTTTGTTTCTTGAACGGCAAAAGTCCTGACGAACCTATGGCACTTACAATAATAGGATTTGGCACACAGGTAGTTCAAATCTCTTGCAATTTTCGGGTCGCAGCGATTTTAAAAATTCATTCTAGAACATTTTAAAATGAATTTAATGAAATTTAATCATTATTGAATGCTACAGCATAAAAGATTCTAAATTTAGTTTCTTTTCGTTTCCTTTTTGATTTTGTGCGGAAGAATGATTTTCCAGCAGACGAGATAAAAAATAAATAATATTTTAACTGGAGTTACAGAGTTCTTTTTGTATCTCTTAGACTGGTAAAGATAGAGTAAAAATTTCAGCGGATTTGAAATCTCCGGAAAATTTCACATTAGAACGATACCTAAAAATATGATTTTCTTTAAATAAATAATTTTTAAATTGAAGAAACCTTTTATATTTTCGCAAGAGATTGTGACGCTTTCCAAAAAAAAAAAAAAAAACAGATAACATTTCTTGTCCTCTTCGATTTCAGCGAAAAGCAAAAAAAATAATAATAATAATAATAATAATAATATTAATTTTGACTGGCATTGTTTAGGTTTTTTTTTTTTTTTTTTTGTTTTTTTTTCTAAAAATTGTAGAAATTTTCAACGGATTTTAAATCTGCGGAAAATTTTACACCAGATTAATACCTTACCTCTCGGGCAACGCCGGGTTAGTCACTCTCAGTGGCTAGTGTGAATGTACAGCATGATTAAATTTGCTAGTAAACGTTTCGATAGCATTAGGCACAATGAGTGTAACAGAGGTGTATATAAGGAATGGTAGCAAAGAAGTAAAATTGTTCACAAGCGTTCTGTAAGAAGAGATCTACATGTTCAAATTGGAACCATTAGAGGCCAAATTTATCGTAGGACATCATTCTGGAACAACATGTACTTTGTTTAGGGGTGCCATGGGTGCAGAATTTGTGTTTATGGATGACCGTCCTCACCGTGCAAACATTTTAAACGAATGGCTTGAATCTGAGGATATCACCCGTATGGAATGGCCAGCATTCTCATCTGGCTTGAATGCGATAGAGCATTTGTGGGAAATGCTTGGCCGTCGAGTTGCAGCCCGTCAACCACCTCCTACATGTGTACCGGAACTTCGGAGAACATTGCTTGCTGTGGAGTGATCTTCCCCAAGATCAACTCGATAATTTGATCCGCAGCATGCTTAGGCGTTGTACGGACTGTATTTCATCGTCTGGGAGCCATACAATGTATTAACCATCATACCAAGTATGTCAAGTTAAGTTTTTGTAAGGTCGATATTTTTTGTAATTGCTCCAGTGAGCTAAAATCGTAGTTTTTATGAATGGCATCATACATACACCATCTGTTTTGTTTGTTTATTAAATGGGCTTTATGAATAGGTCACGTTTGTTTTGTTTCTGAACCTTTATATGCCGGAACTGGCATTATCCTTAATTTATGGACATGAGTGTACTTCAAGTATCCGAAAATTAAAATGTCAGTAAAATGTGTTTAAAGGAGTTCTCTTTTGAAAACATCTTGAAAATATTCAAAGAAAAGTGAAGAACAAATTTTTTTACACAAACAGTAAGAGCAAGAGAGAGCAAACAATACATTTCAATTTTTTCTCTCTCTAAATTAAGATTTATGCTGTATTTTCTCACTTGAAATGTTAGAAATGTCAACACAAAAAGTTATTGATGGATTCTCGTAAAACTTTGAGAACTTGCTCTTTATAATCTAGTCTATTGAATGAACTCGAATAATTATATTGAGTTGAAAAGTTTTTAAATGATGGTCATTTATTTAAGAAATAGGCCTGTAAAACTATCACAATCTTGCATTCCTTTTTCAGTCGCTTGTAAAAGTTTTGTTTCTTTAAATATCTTTTTGATTCTAGTTCATTCTCTAGAAAAATGCACATAATTTATTTTGATAGCATCATTTTTCAAATGGGTTGAATAGATTTTCATGTAGCATATTTGAAGTTTTTGACACATTTCTTTAAAATGTATACATAATTACCATTTTTCCAAAATTATTAACATATATTTTAAATACTTATAGCCCTTTTTTTTTAATATTTATATCCCAATGCTATTGTTCAATAACACTAAACATAAAAAATTATGTAATTAAAATGTTTCAAAACCACATTTGAAAAATAAAGGGTCTCGACCGTGCTTGTATACCTTAGTATCATCCCATTTGCCTCTGGATCAGAAGGTTCCTGGTTGGAATCCGGGGTCAGGGCATGGATGTAAAATTGTGCCGTCTTTTGTTAGGGGTAATGATGGTCTAACATGTGGGTGCTCCTTCACAAGTGACCGTCACTTCTGGCCTTGTCGTTTCAAATGATTACAAATCAAACAGTGCCCGCCATTGGGGTAAAACACATTTGTATATTTTTCTCTCCTGTGACAGTACGATTTTCCTTGTTTGTATATGTCTATTAGTTGACCTTGTCTGTTTTATTTGACGTAGCTAGGAAAATATGGCGCCACCAAAACCATCCAACCCAAACTCTGCTGAAATTGATATTTCGTAACGCGTTATGTACTTCAGAAACCGAGTCAAAGAAATTACCTCGGAGAAGGATGAGACGCCAAATGTGGCGTGCGCGAGAGCGGTTGTCGTTATTGGTCTTTATTGAATCATCTCATTGGATGACCGGGGCGCGAATCGGAAAATCGGTTCCGAAAACAAGGTTTGACTCTAGTGAGCGACGAAAGAAAAACGAATGAACCTCTCTCTTCTGTCTGTTTGGAGATGGGAACAGTGAGGAACAGGAAGAGGTATCTTCAGGAGCTGATAAGCTATTCCTGGAGACGAGGCAGTCCTATTCAAAAACTTTATCCGGACCGTGGTAGCCCAATTGAAAGCAACGACTATCAAACGGACACGGGGGCACATTCAATGTGTATCGTGACCTCAAAGGTCCTCACATTGGCGTGCACTGGAAGTTTGGAGAGTGGGGTGACGACTCGGATGTTGTTCTCGTCTTCCAACCGAGTTGTTGTCCACGAATCTTTCCCTTCGCGATTGATCCCGTACTGTCTGCACTTTTCTTTCGGGTTTCAGTGCCGACCCACCGGTCTGGTGGTTAAGATGTCACTACAACGGATGGTTTCTGGTTCGAATCCGGGTCAGCGCATGATGTTTGTGAGCGTATGGTGTAGAGGCGGTTGGCGAACCTCAAATCTGTCGTGGCCGAAAGTCCTCACCTTGGGTTGGTGTGGAAATTTGGAGAGTGGGGTGACGACAGGCGATTCGTCCTCTAACCATGGTTCAAAAGGACGAGGCGCTGTACTCGGTTCTTATCCTTCGGGATGGATCCCGGACGGTTTCCACTTTGCTTTCGGGTTTCAGTGCCGACCAACCGATCTGGTGGTTAAGCTGTTAGCCTCTTGATCGGAAGGTTCCTGGTACGAATTCGGGTCAGTGCAAGTATGTTTGTAAGCGTATGGTGTAGAGGCGGCTGGTGCACCTGAAATCTGTCGTGGCCGACAGTTCTCACGTTGGGTTGTTGTGGAAGTTTGGAGAGTGGGGTACCAGCTCAGGTGCTGCCTCGTCATCTGACAGTGGATCAAAATGACGTGGTGTGGTCCTCGGTTCTTTCACTTAGGGTAGGGGTTCTCAACCGTTTAGTAACTGCGTACCACTTAAAATTTTTAGAAATTACCACCAGTTCTATAATTTTTTAGAAACATACATCTAGTGTCAGAAAAGTACCCAATGGCTTGTTTTATTTTAATTAAAATACTAAGAAAGCTTCATATTTTAGGATTGATGCACGTGTATTTCGTATGAATGATGTTTTAATAAAGGAAAAAATGAAACGATTATTGAAAGTTACTGTTTTATTTTTTACTCACAGGTCTAAAAACAAATAATTTTAAATAATTAATACAAACTAAGCAAACAATGATTAACATAATCTAAAATAAATTTTTAGCGTGAAACTTGTTGTTTGTCTTTTTTTTTAACTATCAATATCAGGAGCAATGGAGCTCAACTTCACTCTTAAGTCCTCTTCAACACTTACTCTGTTTCTATATTTTTTTTTATTTACAAAAGTTCAGAAAAACCACTCTCACACAAGTTACTAGTAACAAATAGCAAAAAAAAATAGCATACCGTGGTTGTAGATACTAAAAAAATGGAACAAACTTGGTAGAATATTTGCTCGTATCATCCTTGCGTACCACCTGAAACGTTGCCGTGTACCACTGGTTGGGAATCCGGACCGTCGTCAATAGCCCGTTGTGTTGTTTTAGTATGACGTAAAAAAACTACCATAACCTATCGGGTTTCATTCAGCAATAGCGCGTAGTTTTCCTCCAATGAGACGTTGATTAACTATCTATTCATCTGCCATGGGTAACATTTTAGATTTTAAATGTATATTCCACGGGACAAAATCTCGAGTTAGTTTGTTTTGTTGCTGTGCGGTCATTTTTTTTTATACGAGGGCCATTTGTACCTGGACTTACGGCTTGAAGTGCCGAACACAGGTATAGTGGTTAAGGTGTTAGCCTCTAGACCGGAAGGTTCCTGGTTCGAATCTGGGTCCGGGCATGGATGTTTGTAAGCGTATGGTGTAGAGGCGGCCGATGCACCTTAAATCTGTCGTGACAGAAATCCTCACCTTGGGTGGGTGTGGAAGTTTGGAGAGTGGGGTTCCAGCTCAGGTGTTGCTTCGTCATCTGACTGTGGTTCAAAATTACGAGGTGTTGTCCTCGGATCTTTTCCTTAAGGGACTGATCCCGGACCGTCGTCAATAGCCCGTTGTGTAGCTCTAGTACGACGTTAACTAATATGACCATTACGGCTGAAAGTGGATTTAGTACCACTATGACCAGCAAATCAAGATTCGAACACAGAGCTTTCAAGTTCCAAGACTTTAATACTTCGCAATCGGAGGGTAGCGAGTTAGGATCCAACCAAGGACCTACGTGCGTATAGGGGGCTGGTGCAAGTTAAATCATCGGTCGTGTCCTCAAATGTCCTCACGTTTGCGTGGAATTTTCGATAGCGGGCTGATATCTCAGATGAATTGGATTGGATATTTGGGTTTTATGGCTCAAGTTCCAAACACGGACAAGCGGCGCCAAGCGCGAGATGAAACAATAAGTATTATGCAGATAATAAAAGTTTTAAAAGTAAAGTGGTAAAAATCTAGCGCAATAATTTTTATTCGTATACAAATTAGTAAAAAAATGTCTGTAAAGTTTTTTTAAAAATTAATGAATAGAAATGATGATTTAAACATGCTGACTATAGCAACTCAAAAAAGTTAAATGCGATTTAAAAAGCCAATAGTACGTAAAAATTAAAAGGTTCGTATGGGGATTTTCCCCAAGCAAATCTTGTGTAAGTTTTAAAGTTGTATTTTTAAACAACCTCATTCGGTGATGCTTAAAAGTAGCACAATCACTCAAAATAGGGCCGACCAACCGGTATAGTGGTTAAAGTGTTAGCCTCTAGATCGGAAGGTTCCTGGTTCGAATCCGGGTCCGGGCATGGATGTTTGTAAGCGCATGGTGTAGAGGCGGCTGGTGCACCTTAGTAGTATGTGGGTCCCTTGAGCATCAAGATAAGAAGGAACAAGATGGCCGCCGTTTGTTTACATTTAGGAGGAGGAATCAGATAACGTTGTTGGGGGGAGATAATGATTCGTTGTTGGGGGAGATAAGGATTTGTGGTGATACTGATAAGAGTTGAAGCGGACTACCGATAAGAACTTGACGTTTGTTTTCATTTTGGTGTAATACGATGACGTCATGTTGTTGATGGTGAGTTTCCATGGTGATGAAGGACTGGTAGCGTCATCTGGTGGTGGGATGAGTAACCGTATTATTGGAATTTAAAAAGGATTTTCTCGGATTCGAACCGGGGACCATGTGTTCCGAAAGCAGGCATGCTATCCGTTGAGCTATTGAGCACTTGAGGGAAGGAGGTGTTTAAATGTAGTGTTTGCTTTTTCTCTCAGTTTGGGACTTGTAAATATTTTAGAGTTTTATTTTGAATAATTAATTTTCTTTTGCGTTGATGCCCTGAACGACTGGTAGCGCCATCTAGGGATTTTTTAAGTAACTAATTAAATATAAGATTTGATGTTCTTGTATATAATTTCTAATGGTGTTAAAATGACAGGTACCGCCATCTAGGGGTGGACAGAGTAACAAATAGTTTTAAAAGGATTTATTTCCCAGCTATATTTTAGAATTAAATGGATAACTATTTGAAAGAAAAAATAATAATACGTGGATTCGAAACCAGCAAAAAATTGTGCTCGGCTGTCAACAGATTTTACACACGCACTTTATGCGTTTGACCACGACTACCTAAATGAACGTGTTGAATTTAAAATAGACTTTCATTTTGTGAATGCGTATAGTACATACTATCAAAGATTGAAAAATTCTAGAAGCTTCTAGAACTTGTGACTCAGTTTTGTTTAGCCTGTATAAGGTTTATTAAGATAGCAGAAGAACCGGAGTTATTCCCGGAGACACTGATAGGATACAATCTTAATTAAACAACTGTGGACAAAGTGACTTTTGCAATATGTGTGTTTTACATGAATCATCTATAGTATAGATATAATAATATCCTGTGTGAATAATAATATGTGGATTTGAACCCAGCAACAGATTTTACACAAGCGCTTTATCCGTTCGACCATAATCACCTATATGATCGTGTTGTATTTAAAATAGTCTATCATTCTGTTAATGCGTAAAGAACATACTACCAAATATTGAAAAGTCTAGAAGCTTCTGGAACGGGTGACTAAGAAATAACTGTACCCATAAGGGAGTAAGATAACAGAGTTAAACCCTGACTAGACAAAATACGTAGTATCAAAGATTGAAAAGTCTATAAGCCTCTGGAACGTGTGTGAGAATTGCACATGACTAAGGATAATGTTTGTGCACGTGTAGGTTAAAGAGAACGAACGGACTTATACAAGGAGTCATCGATAAAAGGCACTCAAAAGAAAATTAAAGATTAGCTTAAACTACCGAAGTACACGTGTTGTGGTATCTGAAAATGCCAGGGACCAAACAAAAGAAAGTGATTATACTGTTTGATAACTAAGAGGCTTTTAAAAGCATAGTTGAACTTGTTTCTTGGGTCTTTGAATAACTTTGCTTCTCTGGATTTTTGCCCTTCTACTGTTTTTAGATATATCATGGATTCTAGTGATATTAGACCTGCAAAGAAAATGCGTACAAAGAACAGTGTTTTCAGAAATACTGTAAGGATTCTTTATGCTATGAATATGGTAAATTGTTTACAGATTGTGATGGTTGGTCATATTTCCGTCGATTGGAAAACGAATTAACGTATTTAAAGAAAGAGGAAACTACTATAGAAATTTACGGTAAGAAACATACTGTGCCTCGACAACTTGTAGCATACGGAGACGAAGGTATAAGCTATACCTTTAGTGGATCTTGTATTGCAGCCAAGCCCTGGTCTCCTTTACTGTTGGAAATAAAGGGTGAAGTGGAACGAATAATTGATGCAAGATTTAATTTTGTGTTGGTGAACCGTTATAAAGATGGTAAGGACTGTATAGGTGCACATAAAGACAGCGAGAAGGACTTGGATCATAATGCGCCTATAGCGTATGTTTCATTTGGACAAAAAAGACAGTTTGTGTTTTCTAGAAAGAATTACAACTCGTTAAAAATTGTTCTGGAAAATGGAAGTTTACTTTTAATGATTTATCCAACCAACAAATTTTGGTTACACAGCTTGCCCCGTGGAAATGCATTATACCCTAGAATGATCTTAACGTTTCGAAAAATTATTGTATAAATTAGTGATAATCCCCATATGTACCCCCCTGAACTGGAACACAGTGCAAATAGGAATGTACACTAAACGATATTTGGAAAACGTTACAATTAATATTTATGCCCTTGTGAATATTATTTTTTATACTTACATCTTATTGTTATTTTAAAGAAACTTTTATGCGTGTCTTACCACATACACTGTATTCTGGATTTATTTTTTTAATTAAATACTAATTTTATAATTTGTGTCTTTTTTTTAATGCAAGATCTGAAATGAAATTTTATTTGCTATAAATATGAATGTTTTTTAATTTAGATGCTTTCACTTAAACACTAATTATACATTAGATGCACATATTTTACTGCAGAATTTATTTTTAAATACTGTACACTTAAGTAAAAATACAAAAATCTTTTTTATTTTATTTGAAAATTTTGCAAAAACCCATACTATGAACATGTTTCCTTGTAATTTTTTTTAAAAATTGAACTAAAGAAAATTCACCCATATACCACAGAAGTACAACATGGGACTTACAGAAGTAAGTTGATTAAACAAAGAAACAGTGGAACAAAGTTAATTAAACTTACAAGATTTGATGACCTTAACAAATGAGTAGAAACGCAGATGACTACTTGTACATTTGAAGAAGTTATAAACGTATTGAAATCTAAACCATATGTTATTTTTTAATCATTATTTCTTAGTCGTATAATTTTTTTAAAAATAAATCTGGCTAAAATTTAGTGATTCAATTTTTTAGATTTACAAACTTTTTTAAATGAAATTTTCTTTGATTTATTGTAAAATATTAAGATGCTTTTACACAAAAATTAGATACTATTACACATATTTTAATAATGATTTTGAAAAAATACGATTGAAACATATAAATTAGCTATTATTAAAAAAAAATTTAAATGCAGATTAGAAAAAAAAATTTTAATTTACAGTTAAGACATTTAGCAGTTTGATTTATGTAAGAAAAAATTAAGAAGAAACCTGTAAAAGTAAAATATTTTTTACCTTTAGTTGAAACTTTGCAAGATCCATACCATGAAGATGTTTACTTGCACATTTGAAGTAGTGAAAATGAATATTAATAAACTTTTAGTCCTTGAAATTATAAATTAAATGTCTTTTTTCTAATGCTCTTGCAAACCATACATTTTACTAAACACATGAACTTCTTTTTATTTACTTGAAAACCGTGTGTATATTATGTAGTTTAAATTGCAGAGTCAAATGCCAATTTTGCACAAGTATTTTACAAGATACTTTGTATAGGTCTTTTATAATTTTAGATGTACTACATTGCTACGTTAAATGGATAGTAAGTGGGTTTTTGTGATTTTTGAAAATAATGTGTACATTTTAAGGCTGCTAAACAAAATAAATTATTGCCCTTTCTTGATAGTTAATGCATAATCTAAAGATTTACTCACACCACTGATAGTTTTACACATGAGTAAAATTAAAAAAAACAACGGAAATTTTTAAATACTAATTAATTTTTAAATGAACAAATATCATTGAAATAATGTTTAAGTATGAATTTTATGTATTCTTCAAACAATCTCTGCAAAAAAGAAATTGTTCTAAAACATATTGAAAAATAATTCTAAAACATATTGAAAAATAATTCTAGAAAGAAGTCATACTGAAACAAAGTAAACTATATAACACTTTTTATTTGGAAAAACAACAGGATTCATATATTTTACACAAAGTAATGCATTATAGTAAAAACAAAAGAACGTATTTTTTACATGCCTGCATTTTTTAAGAGACAAATATTTCCTATGAGCCAGTTATTAAAAGCCGTAACCTCAGCTTTTGGGCAATGCAAATGATTTTTGTGATGACCACATGATAGTTTTTCGATCTCTTTGTTGGTGCTTAGAGCACATAGTACATCGAATTTTGGACACCCAAAGTGTTCCAAGTTGATGTTTGGAATATTCAAGGCATCTAAGCGTTGTTTCTCAACACAACCACCTTTGTAAGCAACTAGGTACTGAGAGACACTCTTTGTCTGCTTGTACAATTCCAAAAGTTTATAGTCTAGACTTTCTAAGGGATATACGTTTTCCCATGCTATGGGACAGAAAGGAAGTCCACACACGTAATTTTCAACATATCGCACAGTTTTACGATCTTTGACACTAAGTTTATACTTATAAGGCGATAGGTTAAAACGAATACTCGCAGCTACTTGCGATTTTATAGCGATGTAACCATATTCACGTACTAAGAAACCTTCGTTAGTTTGAAATCCATCAAAATCCACAATTGCGCAAATGTTAAACATTGCTATTCAAAAGCGTTATATGCTCGTGGAAAAATAATTGTAAACTGGAGACACATAGAACTGAACTATATATAGCACCATACACTTACTAATCAGTAAAGTTAATCTTATTTTAGTCTTTTATCTTTTGTGAGTAACAATAAACTCGTAAGTGAAGAATGTACTCAGAAAACACGTGCTTGTGATAATGTGACAAGTAAAGCTTTACGTTGTAATACAGGATTTTAACAAAAGGGGGTATGCTTAAATGTGCATGTAATTTGTTCTTTTTTTGCTCTATCACGTAGATGAGTTGAATACAGTTCAATTCGGTGACTAAACTTGAGCAAGAAAAAAAAAATATGTAACCAAGTATAATTTATACTCGAGGAACTTGTTTTTTTACTTTCTTTAAAGTATACTGATTTCTCTTGATTATGCCGTTTTATTTTTCTAAATTTACATCAGTAAATTGAATTACTTATTTATGGGCTCAAATCTTTGCCTTTTGTTGAACAGAAATTAGTATCTTTGACTAGTATCCGATTTTTTTAAATTGACGAAAACGGATTGTTTTATACGGGTGTATCGGACAGAGTCAGGTGTTATTGGTGTGGCGAAGGGCTTGAAAATTGGCAAGAAGAGGATGTAGTGAGACGCGAACACGTAAAGTTTTATCCAAAATGTTTGGTAGCCCAGCAACAGCAAATGATTGCTGACCCTAGATCAAAAAGAACACCAACAGATGGATTATTTATGGGCTCAAATCTTTGCCTTTTGTTGAACAGAAATTAGTATCTTTGACTAGTATCCGATTTTTTAAAATTGACGAAGATAACCTTTATGAGGGGATTTAACTCAATAGGCCCTATAATTTTACACTTAAGAGTAACAGAGCAGTATAGTTTTTAGGAAAATTTATAACCATTATGTAAATTTGAAGCCAAAATTTCCAAGCATGTCTATGCTTAATAAACGCCTATCTACGTTTAGAGATTGGCCACGCACAAACTTCGACATTTGGGACCTGGCCGAAAACGGATTGTTTAATACGGGTGTATCGGACAGAGTCAGGTGTTATTGGTGTGGCGAAAGGCTTGAAAATTGGCAAGAAGAGGATGTAGTGAGAGACACGAACACGTAAAGTTTTATCCAAAATGTTTGGTAGCCCAGCGACAGCAAATGATTGCTGACCCTAGATAAAAAAGAACACCAACAGATGAAATTGTACAGGTGGATGAAATCAAGAATAATACCAATGGTTTAATAAAACCCTATGCAAAAAATTACCCCTCAAACAACGACAAGGACGTACGACTTTGTAAAATTTGTTTAGAATCAGAAACGGATGCTACTTTACAGCCTTGCGGGCATCTGGTGACATGCATGAGATGTACGAAAGGTCTCTTAACGTGTCCTATGTGCCGAACCAATATTTTACATGAAATTAAAACGTACATTTGTTACTAAACGTTATCTATCATTTATCAATTCAAGTAGTAGATGCAATTTTTAGTGACTAACTGAACATGACGTGAAAGAATTCCATAAGAGTGGTATTTTGAGTTTAATGTTATTAAAGTAATACATATGCGGCAGCAAAAAGACTAGTAAGGAGGTTCGATACTTCTAAAATAGTTATAAGACTTTCTATCAAAAACTTGTGGTAAAATCGTGTAGGAAAGACTTATACCTCTTCTAAATATATTAAATATAATAACTATTTTACTTATCTGTTGTTTGTTCATTACATGCTAAACCTATTATGAATAGAGGAATTTTAAAGTGCCTTAAAAAGGAGTTACAAATTGCTTTAAGAAAGATGTGTGTAAAAGTACTCTGTTAATGTAAGAAAGCTGGAAATAAATATTGATATTTTGAAATTTTTTCCTTTTTTTGTTTTCTACTTGATTTTTTACTGCATAACTGTTTATTTTTTATTGTTCTTAATAAACTTTATTTTGCTTTTTCCTTTTTAAAAAAAAAAGAACACCGTAACTTATATTTTTTGTAACTGCTTAACTTTTTTTTTCTTTTACTGTTAAACTTTTTTTTCTTTTACATTTAAACTTTTTTTTTTACGGTTAAATTGTTTTTACTGTTAAACTTTTTTCTACTTTGTTTTGCTACTACTTAACTTAATTTTTTTTTTTTTTTTACTGTTTAATTTTTTTTACAGTTAAATTTTTTTAATTGTTTAACTTTTTTTTAACATTATCAAAAAAATACTATAATTGTTGTGTAGAATATTTTTTTTTGACAACACTGGATTGAAGATAAAATATTTATTGAAAAACATAAGAATCGATAAAACAGTTAATATAATTGTTATAACATACATATCTCTTACAAGTCTTGTTCATACATTTCTCTAACAGTATTGAAAATATCTGTTGTATTCAAATTCTCAAAAAAAGTTGCCCTCTAATATTATGTCATAAAGTTAAATATTTTATTGCTCTCTCTTACAAAATTAATAGCAAACTCTTTCCAGTTAACAGCACATAAAGCAAGGGTGAAATATTCGCAAAAGCGTTCGTCAACACTCATCTTCATGCAAGCATGTACAGATTGATTGACAATTTCATTCTTACAACCTAAGCAATCATAAAGAATAGTAATATTTTTTACCACAATTTCCTTTAGGCACTTGCAGAGAGAAGCTATAACTTCTCTCCAACAATCAGATTTATCAGTATTACTGCAGTAAAGTTTGTAGCTTTCACCAGGAAAACCATTTTTGATATCCAGTTTCACATAGTATGGCAGCAAATACGTCAAAAGCGATAATTTTAATACATATGACACACTAGCGTAAAATTCACACAATTTAAAGTACTGATCAGAATTCATAAACACACAATGGGGCGAGAACTGAAAACAATTTTCTTTTTTCTGAAATACAGGTTGTAAAACCAAGTTCATTTTTTCAGCATCAGACGCTTTAGAAAGGAAGACTTCCTTCTCTATAACTTTAACTTCGGATGCATAGAAACACATTCCTTCGTTGGTTGCAACTGCCTCCGAAGTTAAAGTTATAGAGAAGGAAGTCTTCCTTTCTAAAGCGTCTGATGCTGAAAAAATGAACTTGGTTTTACAACCTGTATTTCAGAAAAAAGAAAATTGTTTTCAGTTCTCGCCCCATTGTGTGTTTATGAATTCTGATCAGTACTTTAAATTGTGTGAATTTTACGCTAGTGTGTCATATGTATTAAAATTATCGCTTTTGACGTATTTGCTGCCATACTATGTGAAACTGGATATCAAAAATGGTTTTCCTGGTGAAAGCTACAAACTTTACTGCAGTAATACTGATAAATCTGATTGTTGGAGAGAAGTTATAGCTTCTCTCTGCAAGTGCCTAAAGGAAATTGTGGTAAAAAATATTACTATTCTTTATGATTGCTTAGGTTGTAAGAATGAAATTGTCAATCAATCTGTACATGCTTGCATGAAGATGAGTGTTGACGAACGCTTTAGCGAATATTTCACCCTTGCTTTATGTGCTGTTAACTGGAAAGAGTTTGCTATTAATTTTGTAAGAGAGAGCAATAAAATATTTAACTTTATGACATAATATTAGAGGGCAACTTTTTTTGAGAATTTGAATACAACAGATATTTTCAATACTGTTAGAGAAATGTATGAACAAGACTTGTAAGAGATATGTATGTTATAACAATTATATTAACTGTTTTATCGATTCTTATGTTTTTCAATAAATATTTTATCTTCAATCCAGTGTTGTCAAAAAAAAATATTCTACACAACAATTATAGTATTTTTTTGATAATGTTAAAAAAAAGTTAAACAATTAAAAAAATTTAACTGTAAAAAAAAATTAAACAGTAAAAAAAAAAATTTTAAAGTTAAGTAGTAGCAAAACAAAGTAGAAAAAAGTTTAACAGTAAAAACAATTTAACCGTAAAAAAAAAGTTTAAATGTAAAAGAAAAAAAAGTTTAACAGTAAAAGAAAAAAAAAGTTAAGCAGTTACAAAAAATATAAGTTACGGTGTTCTTTTTTTTTTAAAAGGAAAAAGCAAAATAAAGTTTATTAAGAACAATAAAAAAGAAACAGTTATGCAGTAAAAAATCAAGTAGAAAACAAAAAAGGAAAAAATTTCAAAATATCAATATTTATTTCCAGCTTTCTTACATTAACAGAGTACTTTTACACACATCTTTCTTAAAGCAATTTGTAACTCCTTTTTAAGGCACTTTAAAATTCCTCTATTCATAATAGGTTTAGCATGTAATGAACAAACAACAGATAAGTAAAATAGTTATTATATTTAATATATTTAGAAGAGGTATAAGTCTTTCCTACACGATTTTACCACAAGTTTTTGATAGAAAGTCTTATAACTATTTTAGAAGTATCGAACCTCCTTACTAGTCTTTTTGCTGCCGCATATGTATTACTTTAATAACATTAAACTCAAAATACCACTCTTATGGAATTCTTTCACGTCATGTTCAGTTAGTCACTAAAAATTGCATCTACTACTTGAATTGATAAATGATAGATAACGTTTAGTAACAAATGTACGTTTTAATTTTATGTAAAATATTGGTTCGGCACATAGGACACGTTAAGAGACCTTTCGTACATCTCATGCATGTCACCAGATGCCCGCAAGGCTGTAAAGTAGCATCCGTTTCTGATTCTAAACAAATTTTACAAAGTCGTACGTCCTTGTCGTTGTTTGAGGGGTAATTTTTTGCATAGGGTTTTATTAAACCATTGGTATTATTCTTGATTTCATCCACCTGTACAATTTCATCTGTTGGTGTTCTTTTTTATCTAGGGTCAGCAATCATTTGCTGTCGCTGGGCTACCAAACATTTTGGATAAAACTTTACGTGTTCGTGTCTCTCACTACATCCTCTTCTTGCCAATTTTCAAGCCTTTCGCCACACCAATAACACCTGACTCTGTCCGATACACCCGTATTAAACAATCCGTTTTCGGCCAGGTCCCAAATGTCGAAGTTTGTGCGTGGCCAATCTCTAAACGTAGATAGGCGTTTATTAAGCATAGACATGCTTGGAAATTTTGGCTTCAAATTTACATAATGGTTATAAATTTTCCTAAAAACTATACTGCTCTGTTACTCTTAAGTGTAAAATTATAGGGCCTATTGAGTTAAATCCCCTCATAAAGGTTATCTTCGTCAATTTTAAAAAATCGGATACTAGTCAAAGATACTAATTTCTGTTCAACAAAAGGCAAAGATTTGAGCCCATAAATAATCCATCAGTTGGTGTTCTTTTTGATCTAGGGTCAGCAATCATTTGCTGTTGCTGGGCTACCAAACATTTTGGATAAAACTTTACGTGTTCGCGTCTCACTACATCCTCTTCTTGCCAATTTTCAAGCCCTTCGCCACACCAATAACACCTGACTCTGTCCGATACACCCGTATAAAACAATCCGTTTTCGTCAATTTTAAAAATCGGATACTAGTCAAAGATACTAATTTCTGTTCAACAAAAGGCAAAGATTTGAGCCCATAAATAAGTAATTCAATTTACTGATGTAAATTTAGAAAAATAAAACGGCATAATCAAGAGAAATCAGTATACTTTAAAGAAAGTAAAAAAACAAGTTCCTCGAGTATAAATTATACTTGGTTACATATTTTTTTTTTCTTGCTCAAGTTTAGTCACCGAATTGAACTGTATTCAACTCATCTACGTGATAGAGCAAAAAAAGAACAAATTACATGCACATTTAAGCATACCCCCTTTTGTTAAAATCCTGTATTACAACGTAAAGCTTTACTTGTCACATTATCACAAGCACGTGTTTTCTGAGTACATTCTTCACTTACGAGTTTATTGTTACTCACAAAAGATAAAAGACTAAAATAAGATTAACTTTACTGATTAGTAAGTGTATGGTGCTATATATAGTTCAGTTCTTTGTGTCTCCAGTTTACAATTATTTTTCCACGAGCATATAACGCTTTTGAATAGCAATGTTTAACATTTGCGCAATTGTGGATTTTGATGGATTTCAAACTAACGAAGGTTTCTTAGTACGTGAATATGGTTACATCGCTATAAAATCGCAAGTAGCTGCGAGTATTCGTTTTAACCTATCGCCTTATAAGTATAAACTTAGTGTCAAAGATCGTAAAACTGTGCGATATGTTAAAAATTACGTGTGTGGACTTCCTTTCTGTCCCATAGCATGGGAAAACGTATATCCCTTAGAAAGTCTAGACTATAAACTTTTGGAATTGTACAAGCAGACAAAGAGTGTCTCTCAGTACCTAGTTGCTTACAAAGGTGGTTGTGTTGAGAAACAACGCTTAGATGCCTTGAATATTCCAAACATCAACTTGGAACACTTTGGGTGTCCAAAATTCGATGTACTATGTGCTCTAAGCACCAACAAAGAGATCGAAAAACTATCATGTGGTCATCACAAAAATCATTTGCATTGCCCAAAAGCTGAGGTTACGGCTTTTAATAACTGGCTCATAGGAAATATTTGTCTCTTAAAAAATGCAGGCATGTAAAAAATACGTTCTTTTGTTTTTACTATAATGCATTACTTTGTGTAAAATATATGAATCCTGTTGTTTTTCCAATTAAAAAGTGTTATATAGTTTACTTTGTTTCAGTATGACTTCTTTCTAGAATTATTTTTCAATATGTTTTAGAATTATTTTTCAATATGTTTTAGAACAATTTCTTTTTTGCAGAGATTGTTTGAAGAATACATAAAATTCATACTTAAACATTATTTCAATGATATTTGTTCATTTAAAAATTAATTAGTATTTAAAAATTTCCGTTGTTTTTTTAATTTTACTCATGTGTAAAACTATCAGTGGTGTGAGTAAATCTTTAGATTATGCATTAACTATCAAGAAAGGGCAATAATTTATTTTGTTTAGCAGCCTTAAAATGTACACATTATTTTCAAAAATCACAAAAACCCACTTACTATCCATTTAACGTAGCAATGTAGTACATCTAAAATTATAAAAGACCTATACAAAGTATCTTGTAAAATACTTGTGCAAAATTGGCATTTGACTCTGCAATTTAAACTACATAATATACACACGGTTTTCAAGTAAATAAAAAGAAGTTCATGTGTTTAGTAAAATGTATAGTTTGCAAGAGCATTAGAAAAAAGACATTTAATTTAGAATTTCAAGGACTAAAAGTTTATTAATATTCATTTTCACTACTTCAAATGTGCAAGTAAACATCTTCATGGTATGGATCTTACAAAGTTTCAACTAAAGGTAAAAAATATTTTACTTTTACAGGTTTCTTCTTAATTTTTTCTTACATAAATCAAACTGCTAAATGTCTTAACTGTAAATTAAAAATTTTTTTTTTCTAATCTGCATTTAAAATTTTTTTTTAATAATAGCTAATTTATATGTTTCAATCGTATTTTTTCAAAATCATTATTAAAATATGTGTAATAGTATCTAATTTTTGTGTAAAAGCATCTTAATATTTTACAATAAATCAAAGAAAATTTCATTTCAAAAAGTTTGTAAATCTAAAAAATTGAATCACTAAATTTTAGCCAGATTTATTTTTAAAAAAATTATACGACTAGGAAATAATAATTAAAAAATAACATATGGTTTAGATTTCAATACGTTTATAACTTCTTCAAATGTACAAGTAGTCATCTGCGTTTCTACTCATTTGTTAAGGTCATCAAATCTTGTAAGTTTAATTAACTTTGTTCCACTGTTTCTTTGTTTAATCAACTTACTTCTGTAAGTCCCATGTTGTACTTCTGTGGTATATGGGTGAATTTTCTTTAGTTCAATTTTTAAAAAAAATTACAAGGAAACATGTTCATAGTATGGGTTTTTGCAAAATTTTCAAATAAAATAAAAAAGATTTTTGTATTTTTACTTAAGTGTACAGTATTTAAAAATAAATTATGCAGTAAAATATGTGCATCTAATGTATAATTAGTGTTTAAGTGAAAGCATCTAAATTAAAAAACATTCATATTTATAGCAAATAAAATTTCATTTCAGATCTTGCATTAAAAAAAAGACACAAATTATAAAATTAGTATTTAATTAAAAAAAATAAATCCAGAATACAGTGTATGTGGTAAGACACGCATAAAAGTTTCTTTAAAATAACAATAAGATGTAAGTATAAAAAATAATATTCACAAGGGCATAAATATTAATTGTAACGTTTTCCAAATATCGTTTAGTGTACATTCCTATTTGCACTGTGTTCCAGTTCAGGGGGGTACATATGGGGATTATCACTAATTTATACAATAATTTTTCGAAACGTTAAGATCATTCTAGGGTATAATGCATTTCCACGGGGCAAGCTGTGTAACCAAAATTTGTTGGTTGGATAAATCATTAAAAGTAAACTTCCATTTTCCAGAACAATTTTTAACGAGTTGTAATTCTTTCTAGAAAACACAAACTGTCTTTTTTGTCCAAATGAAACATACGCTATAGGCGCATTATGATCCAAGTCCTTCTCGCTGTCTTTATGTGCACCTATACAGTCCTTACCATCTTTATAACGGTTCACCAACACAAAATTAAATCTTGCATCAATTATTCGTTCCACTTCACCCTTTATTTCCAACAGTAAAGGAGACCAGGGCTTGGCTGCAATACAAGATCCACTAAAGGTATAGCTTATACCTTCGTCTCCGTATGCTACAAGTTGTCGAGGCACAGTATGTTTCTTACCGTAAATTTCTATAGTAGTTTCCTCTTTCTTTAAATACGTTAATTCGTTTTCCAATCGACGGAAATATGACCAACCATCACAATCTGTAAACAATTTACCATATTCATAGCATAAAGAATCCTTACAGTATTTCTGAAAACACTGTTCTTTGTACGCATTTTCTTTGCAGGTCTAATATCACTAGAATCCATGATATATCTAAAAACAGTAGAAGGGCAAAAATCCAGAGAAGCAAAGTTATTCAAAGACCCAAGAAACAAGTTCAACTATGCTTTTAAAAGCCTCTTAGTTATCAAACAGTATAATCACTTTCTTTTGTTTGGTCCCTGGCATTTTCAGATACCACAACACGTGTACTTCGGTAGTTTAAGCTAATCTTTAATTTTCTTTTGAGTGCCTTTTATCGATGACTCCTTGTATAAGTCCGTTCGTTCTCTTTAACCTACACGTGCACAAACATTATCCTTAGTCATGTGCAATTCTCACACACGTTCCAGAGGCTTATAGACTTTTCAATCTTTGATACTACGTATTTTGTCTAGTCAGGGTTTAACTCTGTTATCTTACTCCCTTATGGGTACAGTTATTTCTTAGTCACCCGTTCCAGAAGCTTCTAGACTTTTCAATATTTGGTAGTATGTTCTTTACGCATTAACAGAATGATAGACTATTTTAAATACAACACGATCATATAGGTGATTATGGTCGAACGGATAAAGCGCTTGTGTAAAATCTGTTGCTGGGTTCAAATCCACATATTATTATTCACACAGGATATTATTATATCTATACTATAGATGATTCATGTAAAACACACATATTGCAAAAGTCACTTTGTCCACAGTTGTTTAATTAAGATTGTATCCTATCAGTGTCTCCGGGAATAACTCCGGTTCTTCTGCTATCTTAATAAACCTTATACAGGCTAAACAAAACTGAGTCACAAGTTCTAGAAGCTTCTAGAATTTTTCAATCTTTGATAGTATGTACTATACGCATTCACAAAATGAAAGTCTATTTTAAATTCAACACGTTCATTTAGGTAGTCGTGGTCAAACGCATAAAGTGCGTGTGTAAAATCTGTTGACAGCCGAGCACAATTTTTTGCTGGTTTCGAATCCACGTATTATTATTTTTTCTTTCAAATAGTTATCCATTTAATTCTAAAAATATAGCTGGGAAATAAATCCTTTTAAAACTATTTGTTACTCTGTCCACCCCTAGATGGCGGTACCTGTCATTTTAACACCATTAGAAATTATATACAAGAACATCAAATCTTATATTTAATTAGTTACTTAAAAAATCCCTAGATGGCGCTACCAGTCGTTCAGGGCATCAACGCAAAAGAAAATTAATTATTCAAAATAAAACTCTAAAATATTTACAAGTCCCAAACTGAGAGAAAAAGCAAACACTACATTTAAACATCTCCTTCCCTCAAGTGCTCAATAGCTCAACGGATAGCATGCCTGCTTTCGGAACACATGGTCCCCGGTTCGAATCCGAGAAAATCCTTTTTAAATTCCAATAATACGGTTACTCATCCCACCACCAGATGACGCTACCAGTCCTTCATCACCATGGAAACTCACCATCAACAACATGACGTCATCGTATTACACCAAAATGAAAACAAAAGTCAAGTTCTTATAGGTAGTCCGCTTCAACTCTTATCAGTATCACCACAAATCCTTATCTCCCCAACAACGAATCATTATCTCCCCCCAACAACGTTATCTGATTCCTCCTCCTAAATGTAAACAAACGGCGGCCATCTTGTTCCTTCTTATCTTGATGCTCAAGGGACCCACATACTACTCACCTTAAATCTGTCGTGGCCGAAAGTCCTCACGTTGGGTTGGCGTGGAAGTTTGGAGAGTGGGGTGCCAGCTCAGGTGTTGCTCCGTCATCTGACCGTTGTTCAAAATTGCGAGGTGTTGTCCTCGGATCTTTCCCTTAAAGGGACTGATCCCGGACCGTCTTCAATAGCCCGTTGTGTTGCTCTAGTACGACGTTAACTAAACTTACCATTACCATTACCACTCAAAATAGGACGAACATTAAAATAAATTGAACACAAGTGGCCAGCTCAGGTGTGACCTCGTCATGTGAAAATGATTCAAAATTAGAGATCGAAGCGACTATCTTCACTTGCCCTATCATACAGCAGTTCGATGGCTCAGCAAATGGAAAATTTGTTTTCGGATTTACTCTGAGAAATAATAAAAAATTAAAGCCAAAACTTATGGAACAATGAATGACTATAGAAATTAGCGTTTGTTACAGGTATCGTGGAATATCTTAATGGATTTCATTTAAAATTACAGGGGAAAACAGTGCTCATACGTGAAACGTATTCTATCGTAAAGTCATATTGCCGAAAATTCACATTGTTTGAAAAACAAATCACGTTAAACAAGTTCAACCATTTTCCAGGCTGTAAAAAGTTTCAAATATATGCCCAAATCCCCCTTCCCAAAAGATTTCGCGGTGGATATATTTTCTTAACTTAACCTACATTTAGTTAGAACAGCGTTTTTCATATGTAGATGCAAGAGCAACAGACCTATTTCGTTATCAATATTTCAAAATCCATTTGACTACAATTTAAGAGCTTCCGTCAGATCTTCGATTCGAAGTGCCTGATCTACAAAATAATATGCTAAAAAAGAAGTTATGGATGTAACACAACTTTTTTTCTATAAATATCTTTCGGTCAATTAAAATCCTATTCGTTCGAAATTATAACTGTATTTAAATGTACTTACCAATTTGAAAGGACATTTTTGAAAATGAAGAATGTAAAATCGCAATATAGGTCATTATTAACAGATAACCATTTGCAAACTTTAATGATGGGAAGTACTAACTTTAAACTTCGGTATGAAGAAATATTATCTCGGATAAAACAATTACTTTCATCGCATTAGTACAAAATTTAACATGTTCTTTAATACATTAAATAGTAAACATTTTTTTTCCCCAATGGCAAGGCAGTACAATTGCGAAGACAAATACAAATATAATACAATACAAAGTACAGAGTTGACCGAGGTCATTTTAGCCTTATACAAGGCCAGAAGTGATGGTCACTTGTGAAGGGGCACCCAGTGGTTGGACCATCATTGTCCCTAACAAAGGACAGCACAATTTACATCCATGCCCTAACCCCGGATTCGAACCAGGAACCTTCCGATCCGGAGGCCAACACCTTGACCACTAAAACGGTTGGTCGGCTTAAATAGTAAACAGAATTATTTTATTAGTTTTTTTTGCCAGTGTCGGCAATATATATATATATATATATCCCTCTCTCTCTCTCTCTTTGTAAACCAACATTCCTTTCACAGAGTGCAGCCGTGCTACAGTGGCCCCTATATTCAACAGATATTCTTCAAATATAAAAACATGTTTTGAAACGACCACCCTTACTATACACAGAAAAAAACCGTGGTGTGTGTAAGTAAAGTAACATGATAAAATATCGTACGGTATTTTCTCGTAGGATTGAAAATCGATGTGCGTAGTGTTACTCTTTCAACCTTGGCCGACCAACCGGTCTGGTGGTTAAGGAGTTAGCCTCTAGATAGGAAGATTCCTGGTTTGAATTAGGGTCATTGCAAGAATATTTGTAAGCATAGGGTGTAGAGGCGGCTGGTGCACATTAAATATGTCCTGGCCGAAAGTCCTCACGTTGGATGGGTGTAGAAGTATGGAGAGTGGGTTCCAGCTCAGGTGTTGCTTCGTCATCTGACCGTGGTTCAAAATTACGAACTGTTGTCTTGGGATCTTTCCCTTAATAGTCTGATACCGCACCGTCGTCAATAGCCCGTTGTAATGTTCTAATACGATGTTAACTAAAATTACCATTACCTTGGATTTTTCCCTTAGGGGTTAATCCCAGATCGTCGTCAATAGCCCGTTGTGTTGCTCTAGTACGACGTTAAAAGTAATTACCAAAAAAATACTTTCAACCTTGCTACAGCGGCCCACAGTTAAATGGAAGTACGACTCTTTTAATACAGGTGGTTATAATTAAAGTATCCCTGTCCAGAGCACTGTGGAGAAAAAAAAATAGTGGTCATAATAACACCAAATTTGCGTGGTATACATTTCACAAAAAAAATTTAGTTCCCAAAACGACCCATAATAGAAGAGATGGCGCTGCAAACAGTTCCTAGTAAAAACATAATTTAATGAAATGGTCTTACAATCGTAATGCATGTTAATTATGAACTGTAAGTGGTATAAGCGACTAACAGTTTCTGTTCAACAGTAGTTGCGACAGCATTTTACAGAAAATCAAGTAATCTGTCCCAAGATCACGTCCAACAACATCGCCAGATCTGAACCCTCCCGACTTAGGTTATGAGGTACCTAAAAAATATGGTTTATCAGGGAGGTATTCGGAACCTTTCAGATTTGAAGGACTGTGTCATCTTGCACGTGCTCAATATCACGAAAGATCAGTTACGTGCAGTTGTTGAACACGCCATCCCACGGTAAAAGTTGTTGCTTCTTCAACACGGTGGACACATTGAACACTACCAATGGAGTCTTTCTTCTGCGTTCCATGTGTAACTTGTTTTAGTTGCATTAATTAAATTGACATTTCGTTTTTTATGATTATTATCAGTATCTATCGCACTCTTATACCACTTACAAATTATAATTAATATGCATTACGATTGTAAGGCCATTTCATTGAATTATTTTTTTTACTAGGAACTGCTTCTCTTCCCCCATGTTTTGAAATGTATACCACGCAGATTTGCCGCTTTTATGACCCCTGTTTTTTTTCTCGACAGTGTTCTGAATAGATACCTTAATTTTGTAAACCACCAGGTATGTAGTTTATTTCCTACAGCATGACGCAGAAATTTAATCAGAAAATTAAAAGTTGCTCTCCACGTGCGAAGGTCAGGTCGAACTAATACTAATCACGGAAACAAAAATTGAACCGAATTGAGTCCTGGGTTAACGAGAAATGACAAATTTGATTACGAAATAAGGAGAACCTAATTAGACTTCCAAGTAAATGTTTGTCTCCGTTAGTTTCAGTAATGGTTAGAGCAATTGTAGGAAGATACGTTTGAGTCCGGTGGAGAAGAGGGAAAAAACGCCAATGGGTTTTCCGAAGGAAGAACGAAAGCAATCGTTGATAACAAACGCGCAGCGAGGCCAGACTCAACTTGTGAGAGACCCCTCCTATACAAGTTCGCGATGCGTTTCGGGGGAACTTTTTCTCACTCTATATTTACGGGTTGGTGCTTTTCTATTGAGAGAGCGAGTGCAGGGTCGTGCAGAAGGTGTCTCTCTTTCTCTTCGGGGCAAAAGTACCCCTTAGCAAGTCTGCCTTGATCGTGAAATTCGTTGAGGTGAGGTAATTTTAATTAACGTCGTACCAGAGCAACGCAACGGGCTATAGACGACGTTTCGGGATCAATTCTTGAATTGAAAAATCCGGGGAGAGCACCACGTCATTTTGAACCACGATCTGATGGCAACAGCTGAGTTGGCACGGCACTCTCCAAACTTCCTCATCAACCCAACGTGAGAACTTTCGGCCACGACAGATTTAAGATGCACCCGCCGCCTCTATACTATATGCTTACAACTATTCATTCACTGACCCGGATTCGAACCAGGAACCTTCCGATCTAGAAGCTAACACCTTTACCGACAGACCGGTGGGTGAAATTCGTTGAAGAAATTGGCATAGTTCATTTGGTTCGAACCTCCTTCAACAGAGTTCATTAAAAGTCAAAACTAAAAATCTGAGGGTGAACACCGTCTGTCTTGAAACGCTTAAAAGGTTTTTTATTTTATTTTATCTACAGTGGCCGCGGTAGCCCAGTTGGCAGAGTAGCCGAACATTAACCGGACGGTAGCGAGTCCGAATCGAACCGCAGACCGTCGTGTTTTATGACAGCAGGTTAAATATGTCGAAGCCTCAAATGTCCTCCCGTTGTGTTGGTGTGGAAGTTTGGAGAGTGTATTGCCAGCTCAGTCCATATGAGACTATGCTTCAAAATGACGTCCTTGGATCATTATCTTAGGGGTGGATACTGAACCGTCGCCAATAGCTCGTAGTAATACCTACCTTCTCCATACAGATTAATAAAACTACATATGTACAGGTAGGTAAGTAGTTATTCAGCGTCGTACTGCAGTAACCACATTATGCTATTGATGACGATCCGGGTGGAGTCGAACCTGCGACCTACGGATTTCGGCGTTTCTTCCACTACAGTCCACCGCTGTGCCAACTGAGCTATCGACGGTGGCCTGGTACTTAAGATCACTAGACGACAGCGATTACTTAATCAGGGATTGATGGATTGCTTTGACTTATTTACAGCGTTGTGACACATCAGATTTTTTTTATAAAGAAAACAGTTTGGTTATATTGCCTTTTATTCACTAGATATCTCCAATTATCGCAAAAATACCAGCGTTTACCCTTTTTTTCTCTTTCTATTTTCCTAATGTAAAGTTAGCGTGCTAAGGGCTGTTTGAATAGGCTAATTGTGCACGGCATCAGGAAGACATGTAATGTTACGGCAGCGCATAAGAGCCGCTAACCTTAAATTACCGAACTTGGAGATACTGCCCACTTGGATCGGCACTAATAGAGAAAATAATTGGATGGTACTGTAACCCTTCGATAGATCACGCTTCATGGGGACCAGCAAAAACCGCCATGTTTAGAAGAACCTGCTTATTGATAAAGACAGGGATTATTTATTTATTTGTTGTTTTGCATCAGAAAATTATCCAATTAGAGAATAAAAGACGTATTCAAAGAATGAAAGAAAACCAAGGTAATACAGTTGGAAATTGGAAAAAGCGGAACTTATTGAAGCCGAGAAAAATAAACTTAATTCAAGCAGAGTACTTATTAAATAGAATCTCCGAAAATAATTTAAAAAATCTGTAGTAAAATTGTTAAATGCATTCTGTTTTGGAGGTTTAACAGAAAACAATTAGCAAGTTCTGGTGACCATATACAGGTCAATACAAGAAACTGAAAAGGGCGAATTAATTTTATCATGTTGGGGAGGCTGCCAATTTCTTTTAAAGCAATGTATCTACGAAGCATCAAAATATACATTAAATGACTCTGTTTTCAAACTAAAATTATATAATATTACAAGCTAGACACAAATTACTTTCAAATGAAACTGAAAACGCAATGCTTTTCAATTCAACGCACGCAAGAATGCTTTTGAAAAAAATACCTTGGCTTGTCTTGAAGAAAAAAAATAACCGTTGAGTGTAAATCATACCGTTTTCGAACACGTTTTGGAAGCACTATTTTGTACCAATTCAGTTTAAAACTACTGTTGAATCACCTTCCAGCTCCCAAATCTAAAGAGGCCACCGGTTGTAAGAGCATCGGATTCGCAATCGGAGTTGTGAGTTCAAAACCAACTAAATACCATCGTGTACAAAGGGTGGTGCACGTTAAATTGTGGACTCAAATGTCCTCACATTGGTGAGGCGTGGGCGTTTGGAGAGTGGAATGATAGACAGCTCAGGTGTTGCCTCGTCAATTGACTATGGATCAAAATTGCGTGCTGTCGTCCTAGGATCATTCCCATGGGCATTGATTCCGAAACGTTGTCAATAGCCAGGGGCATTGTTCCAGTGCGACGTTAATGAAAATACATACCTATCACTTCACATTTACGGCATAAATCAGCGAAGACTTATTTCATTATAAAATTTTTATTATCCGAGGTTAGTTGAATTTGTGGTTTTATGGCACAAGCGCCGTATTTGGTTGGTTGGTTGGAGTTTTACGGCACAAGGGTATTATTTGGTCGATTGGAGTTTTATGGCTCTAGGACCGTATTTGGTTGGTAGGAGTTTTATGGCAAAGGGTTGTATTTGGTTGGTTGAAGTTTTATGGCGCAAGGGTCGTATTTGGTTGGTGGAGTTTTATGGTACAAGGGCCATATTTGGTTGGAATTTTATGACACAAGGACCGTTTTTGGTTAGTTAGAGTTTTATGGCACAAGGGCCGTATTTGAACATACTGCGCCAGATACGACATACAATATAAAGTAATAGACACACACAGATCGAAAGTTTTACTGACAAAGGAGAAAGAAATACACCCAGGATGAAATTCACCTGATAGGAATCGAGCTTGCGTTGCCTACAACTCGAAGGTTGCTAGCGCAGTGGACATACCTACTCATCCATGAAGGTCTGGGATCATAGCGGAAGGAAAAGAGTCACTTCATTTTGAATCACGGTCAGATGACGAGTATCACACCTGAGCTGACACCAATTCCACCACACGCCAATGCGAGGACATTTGTAGCCGCGACTAATTTAACGTACACCCGTTTATTTTTATTGCAGTTAAATAACAGAGCATAAATCCTAAAAAGAACAGGATTTTCTAAATAATGGCCTTTTAGGGTCCCGAAGTAAAGCGAGTGATCGTGAAGAAACGAGGTGGAACCTCGCAGACATGTATGCCTTAGAAGGCAACATACAAATATTTATATTCGTCGGAATATAAAGTGATAATTGATACAGACAGTTCCTGAACGGTATGATGAGTACCTAGTAAAAAAAAGAAGATAAAGGAAGGGAGGCATCTTCCATTTTTACTTCACGGTACATGCGTGACAACTACTTTTTGGGGGATTCATTAGTCACCTTTTTGTTAGTGTAGTGAAATAATGGGTGAGCCTAGGCCAAAGGCCTTCTATCTCCTTCCGGAACGTAGCTGGAACTGAGCAAAAAATTAGTTAGATATAGATTATAAATGGTAGCATGTATGATTGTATTGGTCCAATGAGAATGGCTGGATATCGGTTGGTTGGCGTTTGGGCGGAGTCATAGAATGAGTCCGGTTAGTATTATACAGCTGATGCCAAGATGATTGAATGAAAGCAAGAGACAAACAAAAAGGAAAGATTAAAATTAAAATTAAAAACAATTAATTACTAAGGACGACCTTTGGACTTTTGCTGAACTTTGGTTGGCCGAAAGTCGTATCTGAGGATACACTGAATTGAGGGATTATCTATGATTTCGAGATTAGCGTAGAAATTAATAGCTAGTTTACTGAAGAATTGTTTAAGTTCAGTAATTTCAAGACCTTTGTGGACTTTATTGTTTCTGTATAACCTGGGATAACCGCTGATAATACAAAGAATAGAATTTTGGGTGGAGTGGCAGCATACGAGACTTTGGCGATTTTACGCCAAATGTGGTAGCCTTCAATTTTTTTTTTTGCAGTTTTAAAGCAACCCTATTCTATTTAATCCTTTTTTTTTTGGTTGCCATTTCTTTAATCCGGGTCCGGACATGGATGTTTGTAAACGTATGGTGTAGAGGCGGCTGGTGCACCTTAAATCTGTCGTGGCCGAAAGTCCTCACGTTGGGTTGGCGTGGAAGTTTGGAGAGTGGGGTGCCAGCTCAGATGTTGCTTCGTCATCTGACCTTGGTTCAAAATTATGAGGTGTTGTCCTCGAATCTTTCCCTTAAGGGACTGATTCCGGACCGTCGTCAATAGCCCGTTGTGTTGCTCTAGTACGACGTTAACTAAAATTACCATTACCGTTGCCATTTCTTTAATTTAAACGTTAAGTTAGTTGTGATATGTGGTGCTTCGTTTGTTGGATTTACGATGATTCCGGTACTTGTTCGTGGATTCTTTCAAGTAAATTGCATTTTTTTTGTTGCTTCAATAGGTTTATAGTCTTTTTTTAAATTTTATTATAGGGTTTCTTTAATAGGGTTTACAGTCTTTTTTTTAAATTTTATTTCATTATTGTTTGTGGTTATAGATTTATTTGCCGTTCATTTAACTTGATCATATTTGGATCGTGTAAACGTTAATACAGTATAAACTTTTATAGGGTTTGGTCTTTTTAAAAATTTTATTTCATTTATGCTTTTTTTTTTAATAGATTCATATGCCTCTTATTTACTTTGATCAGATTTGGATCGTATAACTCGTATTAATTCTTATTTTTTTGCAAAAATGTTTTATGAGAGTATACATTTAGAACCTGTCAGAATATATTTCAGTAATTCATACTAAAACCTCCTCTTGAAAAATCAAAGAAAAGGACTAACTTATCCACAAAAAAAAATTACTCATTTTTCCATAAATGCAATGATGTACAGTGTGGATTTTGCTATCTGGATTCTTTAATCCTGGATTTTTTAAATTGGGCCACCATCTTGATTTGGCGGGAAAAAATGACTTGGCGACAAGGTATCGTGTCCTACCACTCCACCGAATTTTGAATAGCTTCTAGTTTTTGGAAGTTACTCTTTTCGCTGCACATCCTCTGACAAGATTGGCGTTGCTGATTTTTGGTCTAATCATGAATGCAGTAAGTATAAACGGAAAACATCTCATACTATCTATATCAGGACTGGAATAGAGAAAGAACATTTTCAAGACGAAATTACCTCCAAGCCCATCCCTCCTAGCAGCGATTAGGACGTTCAAGTACCGGATGATCTTAATTATTTCAATCTAAAATGGAAGATATAAGATAATTTCGTTTTCCAGTCCTAAGATTCCTACTGTGTTAATGGGCGCATGAATTTACTACCACACAGGTGCAAAGATGTCACTCATTAGTGACAAATAGACTGCAGAGGAGAATTCAGTCTTAAAGCAGCTATACAACCTGACTAATGTCGGGAGGTGAGGGGGTCACCTGCTGTGACCAATCAACCAATGATTATTACATTTGAAAGTACACAAGCCATTATATTCATTGAAGTTAATCAACTAGGTCGTGCTTTATAAGCACCGAAAAACATACTGGGAACCTGGACTGATTTATCCTCACATTTTATGTCATTATCCTGTTGATTATACAAACCTGACCCCCCATTATTTCAAGTACATGTCTGTCCCCTTATACAATAAGACATGATTTGTACCATAGTTGGAGCCTGTTCTAATCTAGTTCCTTTTCACTAACAATTGTCCCGCAATTGTACGTTTGTTTTTTAACAGTTCGAGTTTGCGTGTTCTAAATTATCTATCACGGGTTAAAAGTTAGGCTTTACTCACTTTAATATATTTCATACTACCATTTAAGTAGCCTGTAAGCACTGTTGAGCCTTACATCGTGGACGATTAAATCGTATCAGATGTGCAAATGCGATAGGCCTGTATTATTGTTAGAATTGATATGCCAATCCATGTGTATTTAGATGAATAGCTATTAAGAAATTGTTCAATATATTTCCTTTATATTCATAAATCGTATGCTCTATAACAAATATATTTATTTTTTATTGTTAAAATTATCATATTAAAATGTTTCTTTACGAACTTCAGAGTGAGAATTAAATAAACGGAAATTTAAAGTGTCATAAAAAAATTTAAAAATTGGTTACAAAGTAAAAATAGAATTTATTTCTTTTCATTAAAATATTTTCTTCGAAAACAGAATTATATTTTGACAGGCTACCAGCTTTATATATCTAAAATTCCTTAAAATTTATTCACGTTGGGTTGGTGTGAAAGTTAGGAGAGTGAGCTCAGGTGTTGCTTCGTCATCTGACCGTGGTTCAAAAGTACGAGGTGTTGTCCTCGGATCTTTACCTTAAGGGATTGATCCTGGACCGTCGTCAATAGCCCGTTGTGTTGCTTTAGTAGGACTCTAATTTAAAAAAATTACCTTAAAATTTATTGTGTTGCTCCATTCCGACGTCCTACCTGGCTTAAAATTGAATTCTTGAATTTCATTCGCCTCATACAAAGAAACTCAATTTTATTAACAAAACAAAAAGAAATTTTAGAGCACTATATTTGATTTACAGACAAAGAACTCGTAGTTTAATAAGTGAACAGTTGTATCAACAAAAATTGAACAGTCAGAAATAGAAATTATAACTGTTGGATTACTCACAAATCATATTGTAAGAATGGATTGGTTTAATTTTTTATATAAATAGTGCAGTTTATTACTATTTTTTAAGCTGTCAAGTTATAAAAAAAAATTATTTTTCAATTACGTTATTTATCCTACAAATAAATATTACATAAATCATGACAATGAATACTATCAAAAAGAAAAAGGATCGAAAATATATAAAAATTCTAACATGTACTTCAATTTGAATTTTATAAGTAAGAGATAAATAGTGTCATTACTTGTCATATGTAAGCATGATCGTTGAAATCTTTTCAATTGCTCCATAATAAATGTATGACTTATTTAAAACTCCTTCTATTCGTTCCAAAATTAAGTACCGTTATTTCAAAAAGTCAATACTCTAATGTCTGACAAATATTGAACATTTTAACGAATTATATGGAACACGAAAATTGTTCCAAACACTTTATGGTAAATCCCGGAAATACAAAGGAAATAATATTTTTGTGTGTAAAATGAATCCGAAGTTAGCAAAAATATTTAGCTATGTTTGTTTCAAATCGTGGTAAATATGGATTTGCTTATATCGATATTTTCCTATTTTCGCTAAATCACGAACTCTTCCCTTTCTAATTCTACTCTCCAATGGCCTACTATCCGACTTCTTTTTTCACTAACTATCCCACCAATTGGGAAAACACTCTTTCTGTAGGGACAGGGGTCGCCATCACTGACAAATATTTAGTTGCACGGTTAGTTTTCTTAATTTTTACTATGGTGTTTTTTTGTTAATAAAAAACCATCGACATAGTAAAAACATCGATGTTAAACAAACATCGACTCCAAAAAATCGATGGTAAATACATCGATGTTTTGAAAACCTCGACATCGATATCGTATCCCTACTTTTTAGACCCTTCACACTTGGCCACTTTGGTCTGAAAGCAGTATCTTCAATTTGCGGATTATGAAAATTATGAGAACTTGGTTATTTTTTAATTTTTATGATGGTGCTTTTTTTTCATTTGAAAATAAAACATCGACAACGTAAAAACATCGACAAGCATAAACATAGATGTTAAAAAACATCGGCTCCAATACATCGATGCTTTTTTTATGAAGCATCGACATCGATGTCGCATCACTCGATGGAAGCTCGAAAAAGAAATGTTGATTTTTGTTACCAAGTTGCGAGTGCCCGCGAAAACTGTTGCGTTTCCTGTTGCCAACCACTAATAGCAACCCCTGGCAGCATATATTGATTCCCAGGTTGTCTTGGGGGCTGCGGTAGAGTAGACCGGTTGGCAGAGTAACAGATTTACAACAGGAAGGTTGAGAGTTCGAATCCGATCAAAGACTGTCGTGGACAAAGGGGCCTGGTGCACGTTACATCTGTCGTGGCCTCAAATGTCCTCTCGTTGGCATGGTGTGGACGTTTGGAGAATGGGAAGCTAGCTCAGGTGCGACTATTTCATCTGACCGTGGTTGAAAAATACGTGGTTTTTCCATTGGGGACTGATCCCGGACCGTCTCCTAATAACCCGTTATGTTGTTTCAGTGCGACGTTATTAATTACCATTACCTTGTGCAGATGCAATTGTACTTCGGAATGAGTTTAAATAGTTAATTTTCACTTTTGTTATGATTGCCGGTCAGTTTATTATTTCGACCATTCTTATTCCAGTCCTACTTTTGTTTCATGCTTCTGATACGCGATAGTTACACATAAATTTGATTATTTTCCACATTATTCTCAACATTTGGATTTATAGTCTAATTTGTGTGTGTACAGACAACATCTTTACAGAGAGAAAGAAAGGCGACGTTAAAAAATCGCGTTAGAAGATAGTTTCTGTACCGCCTTATAAACAGTAACTATAACCCCACCACTATCTCAGTACCTCAATGAGTTCAAACAATGAGTTATCCTCAATCCAATTCCTATATGAGTTCTTTAACTTCGGGTTTGATCCCGGACTGTCGCCTACAGCCCGTTGTGTTGCTCTAGTGCGATGTTAATTATATATCTAGCGATCATCTTGAAACGTGACGCAGATTTCCCAAATCCTTATACTAGCGATATAATTCAAAATCGAATGTCAGACGCGAGTGAAATGGAATCTCCTTGGAAGAAGAATCGAACCTATGCGCAATGCAGTTAAACAGGTGGTCGGCCCCAGTCAATGCAACGCAGACGAAGGTCATCATCTTTTTGTCGGCCGGTTATTGAAACTGATGGGCCCTATCTGGGGCTGGTGCTATAATTACCCCTCTTTCGCGCCAACACTACCTGTCGGAGGTGACCAATCTGCACCCGTACCCGCAAAAACGCACCCCCGGGCAACTGCCCCGTCCTCCCCTCGGCTTCTTTCTTCTTTCGTCTACTTTTTGCAATTTATTTCTTTTACATCGAAAGGAATCGATCTTCAGTGGGAATCCACGCCACGAATCGATTCTTTTTTTTCGGATGAATCGATTCTCTCGAATTCCAGTCGCGGTAATGAATGAATAAAGCAGACCATCTTTCACCATCGTTTTGGGAACTTGCTTCGGAACACCAGTGTTTCTCTTCTGCTTTTAGGAAAATAGACCAACGGATTCCCTTTGTTTTAGTAGATTTGCTTGAATTTTTTATAATATCCAGAAGCTATTCACGGCGACATAAATTGCATTCAATTCGGATCCTTGTTCATGTTACGTGAAAAAAAAACTCGCTGAGTTAAAAGATCCAAAAACCCGATCGCGTCGTTAATACATTAGTAATTGCAATAGTGTGTCTGTATACAACCGTAATCTTTTGTGACGTTACAAACTAAAGTAATATATGAATGTAAAACTGCAACAATCGAGGTAATTTGGTAATTTTAATTAACGTCGTACTAGAGCAACACACGGGCACATTCCATAATGGGCTATTGACGACGGTCCAGGATCAGTCCCTTAAGGGAAAGGTCCGAGGACAACACCTCGTAATTTTGAACCACGGTCAGATGACGAAGCAACACCTGAGTTGGCACCCCACTCTCTCAACTTCCATATAACCCAGTGATGATTTTCGACCACGACAGATTTAAGGTGCACCACCCGGGCCTCTACACCATACGCTTAAAACATCCATGCCCGGACCAGGAACCTTTCGATCTAGAATCTAACACCTTAACCACTATACCGGTTGGTCGGCTAGCACTCTAGGAAATTAGGTTGCATTTCTTATTTGTATTTCAAATAACGTCTCGCACTAGAGTAACACAAGGAGCTATTGACGACTGCCCGGAACCAAAAATCCGCGGACTACACGCAATTTTGAACCAGGACAGACGCCCCACTCTCCAAACTTCCACGCCACGTCATCGTGAGAACATTTGAGGCCTCGGCAAATTTAACATGTTCCAGCCCCCATTGTACACGATGGTCCTTGGTTGGATCCGAACTCGCAGACTTCCGGTTGCTAATCCGCTACTCCATCAACCGGGCAACCGCGGACCCTATGGAATGATGAGGCAATTAGATATGTTACCGTTAAAGGTTCAAAACCGTTAATGTGAACATTACTAGGCAATCTGCAGATTAGCTGATTTGTTCCGTCAAAGTGCGGAATCATTTGCAAAATAAGAGTTTTCCGCATCTTACCAGGTATGGACACATTAACGGCTTTCCGAATAGTTAAAGTGCAGAAGTTTGTTTCTCTAATTTCATTTTCCCTCCTCATTCCGCTTTCTAAAGCTCTATTGCTGGATTGAATCCATCAACTTGATTCTTTAGATAGCGAAAAATAAATAAATAACAATTTTGTTTCAACAGTGCTGGTTTTTATATGAAATTACTTATAACTTTATGGGTAATGGTAATGGTAATTTTAGTTAACGTCGAACGAGAGCAACACAACGGGCTATTGACGACGGTCCGGGATCAGTCCCTTAAGGCAAAGATCCGAGGACAACACCTCGTAATTTTGAACCACAGTCAGATGACGAAGCAACACCTGAGCTGGCACCCCACTCTCCAAACTTCCACGCCAGCCCAACGTGAGGACTTTCGGCCACGACAGATTTAAGGTGCACCAGCCGCCTCTACACCATACGCTTACAAACAACCATGCCCGGACCCGGATTCGAACCAGGAACCTTCCGATCTAGAGGCTAACACCTTAACCACTATACCGGTTGGTCGGCTATAACTTTATGGGATAAAAGTATAGTGTCTTTTAGTTAGTAGTACCCAGTATTACTGAGTTGTTTGTCTGAGTATTAATTGAAGCGTATAGACAGGTTGCCGTTGTTCGAGCAAAGATTTCATTTTCACTTCAATGAATGCCTAGTAGGTAATGTGCAGATTACCTAGATAATTTGAGAAATGAAACAATTTTACACACTTGAAGGGAGATCGGCTTAGTTAATCTGCACATTACCTGTGGAATCTGAGGATTATTTGATTTTAGCGGTAACAGATGAATGAATTCGTCTGAGCTAAAGGGTGTGTGTGGCCGATCGCAGTTACTGTGGCGTCCAGCTGGCCAACATCGTGTAATGAGAGGGCAGGGGTGGCGGTGGTGGACAGCCAACCCACATTCCCCAGAACTTGTTCGTTTTTGCGCCTCCTTTGTTCGGAGTTGTTTTTTTTGGTGCGCGTATTGTTTGGCTCGTCACGACCGGGGTCCACATTTGAGTCATCGTAAAGAACGGCGGGGGGACGACCACCCCTGCCACAGACGATCTGTTCCGCGGGAAGAGAGCGCCTGATTAGAATTTATTGGGTCGTTTCCGGTGCGGAATGTACGCCTCTGATTGGGGATAAGTGCCGCAGGTGCCTGCGGAAGAAAGCCGCAGGAGGCCGCTCTTAAAGAAGAATACCGGATTTAATCACGCAATTCGACAGAGAGCGGCTCCTGACTGCATCGCACGATCCGGCATTCCCTGACGGTAGACAAAAATTAAAGTTCCGAGACAAGAGGAATGGAAAGCGAAACAACCCGAATCAAAACCGATGGGGGTTTTAACGTTAATCTGCTTCTATATCAACGTCCTTGATTTTCATCAGCCACCTTTCTTTACCTTAAATTTAGAAGAGCAAAGTTCCCCAATACCACTAGTCGTCTGAATACACATAGGTGGAACATCAATTTCGACATTAATATGGGCGGTTACATTTTCACAACTAAGTTTTAATCGTCAACGATGTATGGCAAAACAATGTTTACAAATTGACTACTTGAATAATAGTATCACTTTAAAATCAGAAGAAAAATAAATGTTTCTAAGTTCCGTTTACATCAGCCAAAAAGCCGGGTAAAAGGACAGTTAAGCCGGTTTTTTCTACTCCGCTTACGTGGGGAAAAAGCGAGGAAATACGCTGGTTGATTTTAACCCTAGTCAAGTCCCGTGTCTTTGAGATTACCCTCCTTTCCCATAATGCAACGCGGGTAATCCCTTTCACCCTCGAATTACCCAGGTCGATTGGTTTGATCATGTAAGCTAAACTTATGTTCCGAGTGCCGACCGGTTTCTTAACGCCCCGGTGATTGATTGTACAGTGAGCGTGCGAACCAAAAATGTCCAAATTGAGCGAGCACAAACACTCACTTTCTTTAGATGTACCGACAAAAAGCCGATCACTTTGCTCGTGTTCTAACTGCTCAGTTCACCGTCCACACTGAACGAACAATCAATCAAACCTGTCGCTGGGGTTAATCAATCATCTTGGTTCAGTTCGGTTCGTCCATTGTGGACGTGGCTTTTGAGAGGAATGCGGTTGCCCAATTGAGGGGGTTGCCAGTCTAACGAGTACCTTCAGAACTCACTTCCGTTGCCGCGGTAGCCCGGTTGGAAGAGTAACGGATTGCTGGAGTTTGAATTGAATCAAAGACTGTCCTGTTAACACAAATGCATGTGCATGCGAAATCTATCATGGTAACAAATGTCCTCATATGGGCGTGGGGAGGAAGTTTGGCAAGTAAGGTGCCAGCTCAGGTGTTATCAAGTCAGTTGACAACCTTGTCCTTGGATCGATGTGTTTCTCCAGTGCGACATTAGTTAACTTCCCTCTCTGTGATTACGATAGAGGTTAGTACCCACCCAGTCAAGTTGGTAAACAGTTTAGTCTTCCGCATGAGTTCTAAAACGAGGTCCAACGGTTGTGCACATGGGAGCTGGTTAACGTTAAATCTGTCGTGAACCCAATAAACTAAAATCTAGGTGAAACCAAAACAGAACAAAAGACCTTAAACTGATAAAAGGCGTAGGGGGAAATGGGTCGAAAACCAATTCGGAGAACTTTAAATAAATGAATGGTTGTGATTTCACTTTAATATCATTTATGATATATTTCACTTAATGATAAAGTTTGCCTTGAGATTCTTGAAAGTAGATATGAAATATTTCAACACAACTTATATATAGCGATATTACTTTACATTCAATATTCCCTTTTACGAAGCAGATAAGCTTTGAACTTTTAATTTCTTTGCTTTTGAAATTTTCCTCATAATTCAATGCTCATTAGTTTTCGGCTCAATACACATTTAAAGGTTTTAAACTACATTTGTTTGAAGTCCTGGTACCAGACATTTCATTCGATATCTCCTGATTGTGTTACATGTATAGTCATTAGTAAACTCGCGTGCTTTAGACTATAGTGCATGAGAGTAATGTTATACTCGAAATGAGATTGTATTATATTGCAGCTCGACAACCCGCGTTAAGATTGAATACGATTTAATATTTAGCTCGGTTGATTGGTTAAAAGATCTCGAACGTCCGACCATCCATTGCAGACAGCCGGTTGGAGTTCTTCGGGGTCATGTTACCATTTAGAATTTCAAAAAGAATTCAGCTTTCTCAATGGAATAGACATATATTTTCGGAAGGCTCAGATTTCAAGAATATTTCACAACAAAATACTTTTCGATAAGAGTTCAATACCTGTTTACCACAAAATACTTGTTTGTATAAGAGTTATCGTACATTTCGCGATTAAAAATGGTCATTTTAACAAATGAGATTTTGAAACGCTACTTTGGGATGCTCCAACTGGACTTGGATTATAAGGAGAAATGTATTTAATAAGTCCTACCTTAAGAGTACTTTTACTCATAAATATGAAAACGAGTATCTTAAAACATCGCATTTCATTTATGCTACTCAATACGTAACTGAACTCCCTCTGGGAATTATTTAGAAGAGACTAAAAAACCAAATTCTTCTGGACTAGTGTAACTGGAACGAATTTTAAGAAGGCCTTAAAATTGACAGGTTGTTTCCAAACTTGAAACTAAACAGCATGATGATGTGTGGCATAATGCAGGAGAAAGTCCATTCAGATGAATTAAGTTAGCTTCTTTCCGTTCAATTCTAACCGAGATCAATTCATCTTTACGCTGCGGACACAGTGTCGGATCAAGTCAAGTGGGGGCCTCAAGCGGTAAAATTTTCGGGGCCCACTAACTAAAAAAAAAAAAGTTTCAAGAAAAACTCTCATTAATTTTTTTTAAACATAAAAGTATTCATAATTTTCATACAATAACACATTAAATAGATTTATTAAAAAAAATTTTTACATGAATTTCCTTCTTGTTTTATTTTTAGCGAATTCATCAATTATTTTAGCAGCGACAATTCGGTTTAAAATTTCTTGCTCTATATACAGAACGGCCATATTAATTCATTTGTCTTCTCGCATAGTACTCCTTAAATAGTTTTTTACACGCTTTAAAACAGAAAACGATCCTTCTCCTAATGCATTGGATAAAGGGAATTTAAATAATATTTCAACTTTTGGAACTGTGAAAGAAATTTCTTTGGCTGCTCAATAGATGTCTGGTGGGTTTTTTATGGTGTCCTCGTTTTCTTTTAGAAATATTAAAAAACAATCAAATTCATCGTCAAAAGTATAAGCATGACTGTCATATTTGTAAATTTATTTATTTATTTATTATTATTTCTTCTTATCCTTCAACTTTTTTATAGTGTTCTTTTTTTCTTCTACTAGGAGGCTCCGCCCCCTGCTTGCCTTAATACCTCCCCCCCCCCTAATTTCGACCCTTATAAACCCTAAACTAATAACCTCATCGGAAAAAAGATCTTTACAATCGTCCAGGGAACACGATGAAGAACAAACCATGTTAATTTTTATATTTTTCTGATCCGAACTTTTTAGGGAAACCGTCTAAGCTAAACAACATTGTTTTCAATCATGCGGCGACGGCGGTAACTTTTTTTTAATATAGAGAGATTGATAAATCCCAATTAAAAAAATATTCGAAAAGGTTGCACAACAACTTCATGCGTCTGAGTTCTTTGAGATAGTTCTGCCTTAGTATTATCACATATGACATCAAATGAATGAAGTATGAAGTGTTCTCTATTGTAAATTCATGTGTCCGACTTCTTTGTTTTCGTCAAAAAACATTTTTCTCTTTTGTTGTCTGCGAGTTTGTTCATCTTCTACATTAAATGATAGCGCTGATAAATAAGTTGCCTGTTTTCAACTTTTTCTCTGGAATTATTGATAACATTTTCTAATGACTTCAGTAGGTCAGATCCTTTTATTAGTTAACAATGATTTACTATTACCATTTATTCTTTGTAAAATAGTATTCCAAATAACTGTCATTAAGGTGGTTTTATATTTCCCATTGTCTTCAGCAGTGAAGTTGCCTCCACTAGGGTAACTTTATTTTCTTCTGAATTAAAAATTTCAGTTAAAGCCTCTTTTATGTGTGTGAAACCAAGTTTTACAGCACAGCATCTGCTCTTGCTGACCATCTTGTTTTTGAAACTCTTTTCACTGCACTTAAAGACTCACATTGTAAAGATGCTTTCACAACTTTCCTCGAACCCTAAGGAAAAGACATTTTAAGAACTCGGGGCCCTTTGGTATTCCGGGGCCGCTATGCGGTGCTTAGATTTTTTCAATCGTCTCACAGAATGGCTCTTTGGCCTGACTCTCCGAGCCACCGAACCTAATTACCAAGGGCCTTGAGTGGCATTTACGACTGACGCTTTCCATTCATAGTAGGGATGCGACAGTGAAACATCCATGTTCAAAATTAAAACATCGATGTTGATAATACATCGCCTCAAAACCATCAATTTCTTAAAAAATCAGTGTATTTAAACTTTTTTCCTCATTTCTTAAAACTGGTTTAAGTGGTTTAGCAACTTGGGATGCGACATCGGCTCCAATACATCATTGCTTTGAAAACATCGACATCGGCTCCAATACATCATTGCTTTGAAAACATCGACATCGATCCCTTCTTTTCAGACCCTTTACCCTTGGCCACTTGGGTCAAAAAGTATGTTCAATTTGCTGATTATAAAAATTATGCTACTTGGTTATTTTTTTAAATTTCTCTAACGGTACTTTTTCATTTTAAAATAAAACATCGTCAAATATAAACATCGATGTTACAAAAAACATCGACTCCAATACATCTATGTTTTGAAAACATCAACATCGATGTCGCATCACTATTTCATAGTATTGAGTGGCGTATCGTTTGGCGTGAGAAGAGATATCACCGGAGTGACTTTCTGCTTTTCCCAAAGCGATCACACCTCACGGTCGACAGGGTTGGGAGCACCGAACAAAAGAAGGGACCCTCTAGAAGGTATGTCGCCGACAGCTCGTAAATGGTGATCGATGCCAGGTGTCACTTAAAACGGGGATAGCATCCACGGTACACAGATCTATAACATCCCGCTGGTGTAAACGAAATTTTAGTGTTAAAATTAGTTTATTTGCCGCAGCGTAAAAGTTAAATGGCGAATTTCATGCTTCGATTGAACTCTCGATCTCGCACATGGACACTATAAAGTTCTCCAAATGATAGAATTCCTCAGCTCCAATACTGAATAATAAGTCTATGAGCTTTGTTTAGACAAATATTTTCACAAATCAGAAGCTATTCTCGGGGAAATTTATTTTATAATACATAATCTTTCATTGAGACGACACTTTTTTGAAACATATATATCTTTGTTCATTGCTTTATTATTCCCTAAATTGCTTTTAGCTTGTATTTTATTTATTTCGTAATGCAAATTTTACACAATTTTTTATATGTAGTCTATGTGCATATCTGCGCGCGCATGTTTTGCCTATCACCTGTTTCATATAATGTTTTGGTTAAGTGTTTTATATGTGTAGTGGATTGACTTACCCTAACCCTCGTAACACGTGCTTAAAGCTGACTACACAGTTAAAACTCACACAGGAGGAACAAGTCAGCAGTTTTCCAAACTACACTCCATAACAAAAAAATCGACGCCCCAAGAAGGTGACGAATTACTGTGGTGCAGGGCTTGATCAACTTATAACGGCGCTGACTGGGGACGTATAGTCTTTAGTGACTAGTCCCGCTTCCAGCTGTCCTGGCGACAACCGCATATGTTCCTGGATACGTCCATGGCAGCGAGGGGATCCTGCCCTTACTATCGCAAGCCACACATGCCCACAACAGAGCGTTATGGTCTGGGATGCCATCTCCTGTGATAGCCGGACCCCTTCGGTCGTCATTTCTGGCATACTTACGGCCGTATTCACAAGTCCGAGTTAACTCGAGGATCAACGATAATCCGTGAGTTATCGAAAAAACCGTATGCACATGTCTTGATCCTTGGTTTCAACTGCAGTTTGAGTGTTACATTTTGATCCTCCGAAATCGGGGAGTTAACTCGCGAGTAAGAGTTACGCATGCGCAGTACTACCTTTTTGCGAAGGAAAGAAAATGGATGACGCTTCATTCTATGCTAAATTACAGTATTCTTTCGACGACTGGACTGGACCTATCATTACAGAGCACCTGCTGCATAGCAGGTCATCTCCTCATCATAATATTGCTTAAATGGAAAAATTTAAAACACCATTTTATTGAAATTCAAAAGAAAAATGGAAATAAGGTAGTTGCGTGAACGTAATCAAGCAGCTTGGCGAACAGATAGATGACGTCACCTCCGTTCGCTAAGAGCGAAAAGTAGAATATGACCATGGCAGATGCAAATTCGTCGTAGAATAAAAATTATTCTGTTGATTTATTTCGAATGAAAGAAAATTGACAATGCAAGTTACTTTTCACACCACCAACACACACCCATACTGACAAGTACAAAGATAATCGGAATCATTTGTCAAGAAATTGTGTACAATTCTTTCTTGCAAAATTTAGGTTTTCATAAAAATCCAATTTGAAATATTAAAAACCTTTGCATTTCTTTTCCCTAACCCAAATTAAAATGCCGTATGCGGTATATATTGAATCACAATTTGGAATCAATTCTACGGCGAAGTACGAGCTTGATCAGTATGAATGCAGATTCGGGCGTCGTAACCTATATAAACAATACCACGTGATCGTGAAGAGACGGTAGTAGCCAATCACAGCGAGCGTCTCATTTTAATCTCCGGATCAGAGGTAAGTAGAGGACATTCTACGACCGGTTGTGTTACCGTTCCTTTTGCGACACCACTGACTTACTTTTCAACAAGATATCCACGTGGGGACGATGGGTAATGAGCTCGACGACGACTTCGCAAAGCTTGCATCGTCTTGAAGGACAGATTGTTGAGGTGCCTGGCCCTCTTCCATATGTTAAACGACAAATCTTGCACTTCAAAGTACAGGAATGGCAAAAGTAGTACAGCTTCTCTGAAAAAGGTCTTAGAGTGATGTAAATCTTGCCCAAAGTCAATTGTAAAACTTTGATTTCTGATAGGCATCTCGTCTGGTTCCTTACTGGTCGTGATCCGTTAATGAAGTACCTTCACCGATTGAAGCTTAAAAATGTGTTGATTTGTGTAGTTGCAGAGAAATCGGTGACCAGGACCACTACCTTTTTAGCTGCAGACATACAATTAACTATCATCTTGGTAGACCAACCGTTGCCAATAAACCGGTGTGGCTCAATTCGGTACTTGACAATGAAATCTCATAGGATCCGGAATTCGTCATGGGGGCGGCAGATATGGCTCGCGAGATGACCTGAGTCTGGTGCTGTTGGGTCCCTCTCCCTTTTATATTTTTCTGTAAGAACGGCAAGTTCATTTTAATGTTCTCTTTATTATATTTTAATCTTTTAATGTGTTGTGACCCTATTTCTTATAAGCCAGGAATTGTGGCATCCCTTTTATTTATATGTTTTGTATTTCCGTTAATTCCTTTAAGTTATCAAATGACCAGTTGCCCATCTTTGTGTTATGTGTTCTGATTTGTTGTTCGGGCCATTGCACCTTGTACCTTTTGATAATTTTAACAGATTTCGTCGGGGGGGGGGTTTGCGAGTGTCGGGATCTACCTGTGAACTGGAACTCCTCTCCCTTCAGATGACTCTAAACCTTAAAAAGCGAGTCGGGGGAGGTGGATCTTGAACAAGATAATGACTGGCCGCACACGGCACATGTTGCTATGAATTGTCTTCAAGCTTTCTCAACACTTCCTTGGCCAGCTATGTCTCCTGATTTCTATCTCATAGAGCACATTTGGGACATTAAGGGAAGGCGATTGCAACCATCTGGAATGTTGATCATTTAGCCCAGTGATGGCCAACCTGCGGCACGTGTGTTACAGTGTGACACGGCGTAGTTTTAACAATGATACGCGAAGACATATTGAATAATAATGTTGTCTTCAGGAACTTTATCAAAATCCTTAAAAACCCTACTCATACGCTACTGAATACACCAACGTCGGAAAGCGGAACTGCTTGACATACCGGCTGGTGTCAAGCGGCACTGTTTGACACCAGTACAACGATGCGGTAAGATAGCGTGGTCGACGAGCCCAATGGTTTGAGTTGGCGTCGCTTGCTTTGGCGCCGTTGTGTCTTGCTATAATTGTCCGTTCTCGAGCGAAAGCGACACTCTGCTTGTCTGGCTCAGTTGATTTTAAACTACCGAGCAAGACGTTAAGATTTTTTAAAACTGTTTTTAGATTTTGGCGTCCAGCGTCTTTTAAAATTTTTTTATTTTACTATGTCTATGAGTAAACCTTTGACATCGAAAAGAAAATATGATGAGGACATTGCTATTCGTGATTTTAAAACTGTCTGGGAAGAACAGTTTTTGTTTACGCATCAAAATACTCCCAGGCCTGTTTGTATGATATGTGGAATTCGTGTAGCAGTGCCGAAAACATTTAACCTGGACCGATATTTCAAACAACTGCATAATGATTTCAACAGCAAATATCCTGTCGGATCACACTTGCGAACGGAATTTATCAATAAAAAAAAGATATCTTTAGCTGGCCAACAATCCTTGTTCCAGAAGGAACTATGGTGAAGGCTTCTTATGAACTTTCTCTGTTAGCCCACAAGAAAAAAACCCTATTCTGACGGAGAGGAGATAGTAAAAAATAGCCTTTTGCCCAATTGTCGTTGATTATAAATGTCAAAAACATGGTTGATAAAATAGCTTTGTCTAGAAATACCGTCATGCGTCGTACATATGACATGGGCCAGGATGTTGGCACACAAATTGTCTCTGGACGACAATAATGCAAATACTTTTTATTAACTTTGGGTCGCCAAAAACCCGTTGTATTGCTCCAGTACGACGTTAATTAAAAATTACCAATTACCATTAACTTTGGATGAAAGCTGTGACATCACAGACAATGCGCAGTTAAGCCTATTTTTGCGTTACACGAACGATAATTTTGATATTGTGGAAGAGCTTCTTGATTTGCGCCAACTAGTTTTAACTGCAGGTGAGGACATTTTTAAAGAACTTAAAAATGTAATTGAAGTTAACAAAGTAGAGTGGACAAAATTCGATAGTGTTTGCACAGATGGAGCGCCTTGCATGGTTGGCAGGATAAAAGGTTTTGTTACATTGCTTGAAAATTATTTGGGAAGAAAAGTTTTTAAGTTTTATATTATTTATCAAGAAGCTCTTTGTGCCAAGGACTTAAACCTGTCTTCTGTTGTTGATCCTGTAGCATGCTGTATCAACAAAATACGAGCTTGAGCTCTGAATCGACGACGATTTCGTGAGCTTTTCCCGGAAGAAACGGAAGAGGATGGCGAGTAATTCCTTTATTGTAATATGCGCTGGATTTCCAAAGGCACTCGTAAGGTTTCGGAATTTGAAGGAGTGTGTTTTAAAATATATGGAAGAAAATAATGAACTGCCCAGTGAGTGCTTGCTACTCACGAATGAAAATTGGCTATGGTATTTAGCTTTTCTCACCAATATTATGGGACATTTAAATAATTTAAATTTGAGATCACAGGAAAAATATTATATTTTTCCTGCCCTTGTTGGTCTAATTTACGAAATTAACATGGTTTGTTCAAAATTGTACAGGAAACAAAAGTAATACGTTTTTTTCCGATGCGGCTATAAGTTTACGGTGAATTAAGTGTCAAAGTAAAAAAAGGAGAAATTTCTACCGTTAGTGAGCAAAATACATACAAATGTTCAGTCTTCAGTCGTGAGTTTTTTTAGAGTACCTCTAAACATCAATTTTGTAACTCGTCGAGTTTTTATAGAAATTTCAATTTGGTTCCTGACAATATTTTTTTAATTCGAGAAAAATCGGGACATTTTCGTTATTTTTTTGTTAAAACTGTCATATCTATAGCTTATTCTTATTAGTTTTTAAATTTGAAAACATCGCGGGAAACCTTAGAATGTATTCTTTCTTACGGTACAATTATTTTTGAAATTGGTTAATAAATAAATGCGATACGATCAAAGGCGAGAATTGGGGAGCAGGGGGCGGAGTTTAGTAGTGTAAAACTTCTTTATTCCCTTAATTTTATTTTGACTGAGTTGTTTCTTTCAAACTTTACTTGGCCAAATACGTTGCATCACACCCAATTGTTTTGACATATCTACATGTATTGTTCGGGTGGATATTCACCTAATATGATAGAGGAGAAGCTGCTGGAGAATAGATACCTTTATACGTACGCACATATACTTTCGGGAAACATGATATTAACCAAATACGTTGCATCACACCCAATTGTTTTGACATATCTACATGTATTGTTCGGGTGGATATTCACCTAATATGATAGAGGAGAAGCTGCTGGAGAATAGATACCTTTATACGTACGCACATATACTGTCGGGAAACATGCTCACCTCAAATGACTGAGGGTTAAACTGTTGGCGAAGATGCTCAACTCAAATGACGGAGGGTTAAACTGTTGGGGAAGATGCTCACCTCAAATGACTGAGGGTTAAACTGTTGGGGAAGATGCTCACCTCAAAGACATGAGGGATCAATTGTTAGGGAAGATGCTCACCTCAAAGGACTAAGGGATCGACTGTTGGGGAAGATGCTCACCTCAAAGGACTGAGGGTTAAATTGTTGGCGAAGATGCTCAACTGAAATGACGGAGGGATAAAACTGTTGGGAAAGATGCTCACCTCAAAGGACTAAGGGATCAACTCTTGGGGAAGATGCTCACGTAAAAAGACTGAGGGATAAACTGTTGGGAAAGATGCTAACCTCAAAGGACTGAGCGTTTAACTGTTGGGGAAGATGCACAACTCAAATGACTGAGAGCTAAACTGTTGGAGAAGATGCTCACCTCAAAGGAATGATGGTTAAATTGTCGGGGAAGATGTTCACCTCAAAGGACTGAGGGATAAAACTGTTGGGGAAGATGCTCACCTCAAAGGACTAAGGGATCAACTCTTGGGGAAGATGCTCACGTCAAAAGACTGAGGGAAAAACTGTTGGGAAAGATGCTAACCTCAAAGGACTGAGCGTTTAACTGTTGGGGAAGATGCACAACTCAAATGACTGAGAGCTAAACTGTTGGAGAAGATGCTCACCTCAAAGGACTGATGGTTAAATTGTCGGGGAAGATGTTCACCTCAAAGGACTGAGGGATAAAACTGTTGGGGAAGATGCTCACCTCAAAGGACTAAGGGATCAACTCTTGGGGAAGATGCTCACGACAAAAGACTGAGGGATAAACTGTTGGGAAAGATGCTAACCTCAAAGGACTGAGCGTTTAACTGTTGGGGAAGATGCACAACTCAAATGACTGAGAGCTAAACTGTTGGAGAAGATGATCACCTCAAAGGACTGATGGTTAAATTGTCGGGGAAGATGTTCACCTCAAAGGACTGAGGGATAAAACTGTTGGGGAAGATGCTCACCTCAAAGGACAAAGAGATCAACTCTTGGGGAAGATGCTCACGTCAAAAGACTGAGGGATAAACTGTTGGGAAAGATGCTAACCTCAAAGGACTGAGCGTTTAACTGTTGGGGAAGATGCACAACTCAAATGACTGAGAGCTAAACTGTTGGAGAAGATGCTCACCTCAAAGGACTGAGGGATAAAACTGTTGGGGAAGATGCTCACCTCAAAGGACTAAGGGATCAACTCTTGGGGAAGATGCTCACGTCAAAAGACTGAGGGAAAAACTGTTGGGAAAGATGCTAACCTCAAAGGACTGAGCGTTTAACTGTTGGGGAAGATGCACAACTCAAATGACTGAGAGCTAAACTGTTGGAGAAGATGCTCACCTCAAAGGACTGATGGTTAAATTGTCGGGGAAGATGTTCACCTCAAAGGACTGAGGGATAAAACTGTTGGGGAAGATGCTCACCTCAAAGGACTAAGGGATCAACTCTTGGGGAAGATGCTCACGTCAAAAGACTGAGGGATGAAACTGTTGGGGAAGATGCTCACCTCAAATGACTGAGGGATAAAATCTGTTTGGGAATGTATTCCTGTAAACATTCCCGAATAAACTGTTTTGACGATTCCTTTTTCTTTATTTTTTTCCAACACACATTCGCGCGCAAGTGTCGCCAAGGTCTAATGAGATGCGCTTGTAGGTGGACGAAGAGGAAGCGCTCGCGTCGTTGCTGCTGTTTCGCACCCAGGAACTGAGCAATTAAAAGCGCCCCGAATTCCGCCCCTGTCAGGAAACCGGCATTGGACGCGCGTCGTCAGCGGGCCTTTGAAGCGAGCGATTGCTCGAAGAACGACGCAATTAACCACCGGGAATTAGCGACGCGTGGACGCCCACGCTCTCGTCCCACTTGGGACAACCTTCGCGATGTAGAACGCGTCGAAGGCGTATCGATGCAGCGTCGAGCGCAAAATCATCGATTGTTGCATACTCTCGCCATACACCTCTTCAGATCTGTTTCCTTTCGAGAAAACAATTAATTTACGAAGATGGACTGAAGAAGTAAAACCTCGCTACGACCATCGCCCGTACGCATGTTTGCTATGACGAAATTCACGCTGGAAAGCCATCCACTGATAATCAATCCCAACGGATAGTGTTATTTACTATAAACGCAATTCCTATGGCAAATAGGTGTCTAGGTAGCATCCGCTATTTTGGAAATGACATGATCCTAGTAATAATATAGATTTCTATACACAACCCTAAAATTATGTACCGGACGAGAGCGGATTTGCATAAATCCGAGAACTTGGTTGAGGATGTTTTTGTGGTATGGTCTGGGATCTTTGCATGTTGTTTTTGGTCAATTAAACGCCGATGTCTACATGAACATTTTGGAGAATCAGGTTCTTCCTACGTTCTGGCAATTTTATGGAATGGACGAATGTTACTTCCGGGACGATAACGCTCCATGTCACGTTGCAGTCTCTGTCAAGCAGTGGTATCGAGATATGGATGTAAAACGTCTTCCCTGGCCTGCTCAGAGTCCCGACCTAAACCCCATAGAACATTTCTGGGACGCGTTAGAGCGACGCTTACGGACCAGGGAGCCACGTCCGAAATCTACAGCTGAGCTGGCGACATTCTTGCAGCAGGAATGGACACAGATTTCCATAGCTGTGTATCGAAACCTCGTTGAAAGTATGCCCAGAAGGGTTGCTAGTGTCATTGCAGCACGTGGGGGACTATCCCCCTATCAAAGCATGTTAGCTTTCCCTTATACCATCACATCTTGAAGTCCGGTCCAGTACTGTAGGGTAGTGTATACCTAAATTCTATTTTTGTGCTGCAAGTTTTTTGTTTAATAATGCATTTTTTTTTCGATAAATGCTCCACCTCCAGCCCCTTATTGACTGTCCGGCGTTATAAAAAACGAGTCCCTCTTTCTAATACACTCCATCACAGAAGAATGGGAAAGGACGAGCATTGCCTTCATTCCTCGTTCATTCAGGGATCGACATCTTGAACGCATCGCCCGCTTACTGTGAGTCCCTACAGATACATTTGCATTCAATGGACTCGTGATTTTTAAGTTAATCCTTCGTCGAAACAAAAAGAGAGGAACCCAGTATATATTGTCCCTATTCAATTGAAATAATTATCCGAAAATACCCTCCGTATCCAGGAAGTGGATATGGAGATTTATGTAGATTTGGGTTTAGTCCCAATTAACTTCAAATCATCCTTCATCGCTACTTCTACCTTTTTCATTCCTTTATACTATATGTGTGGGAATTTCGATGTACTTGCCGTCTTTGGAACATCCGCCTTATTGTTTGAATCGTCTAATGGAAAAGTCAACACCAGCAATTAGCCTTCCTCAAATATTCGGTCCGCTGTACCACAGTTGGAAGAGAACCGAGTTCGAAAGATCCCTCGTCATCTTGAACCATGGTCAGATGACGGGAACAACACCCGGGCGAGCATCCCACTCTCCAAACACTCTTCTACACTACACTACACTACCCTACAATAATGGTCCGGACAGCAAGATGTGATGGTATAAGGGAAATAATACATGATTTAATAGGGGGATGGTCCTCCCACGTGCTGCAATGACATTAGCAACCCTTCTGGGCATACTTTCAACGAGGTTTTGATACACAGCTATGGGCATTTGTGTCCATTCCTGCGGCGAGGAAGTCACCAGCTTAGCTGTAGATTTCGGACGGGGTTCCCTGGTCCGTAAGCGTCGCTCTAACGCGTCCCACACATGTTCTATGGGGTTTAGGTCCGGACTCTGAGCGGGCCAGGGAAAACGTCTTACATCCATATCATGATACCTGCAACATGACATGGACCGTTGTCGTCCTGGAAGTAACATTCGTCCATTCCATAAAATTGCCAGAGCGTAAGAAGAACCTGATGATCCAAAATTTTCATGTAGGCATCGGCGTTCCATTGACGAGGAACAACATTCAAATGTCCCAGGCCATAGCATGAAAAACACCCCCAAACATGTAGACGTATTTTATGCAAATCCGCTGGCGTCCGGTCCATTATTGCAAGGTAATGTGAACTCATAGGTGAGGACACTTGAGACCACGATAGTGCGCCCGTGTTCAAAACGATCTTTGTCTGGACCGAGTTTCCTTGGCGATTTCGGAAAATGCACTTCGTTCGCAATTGAACGGACGATTTCTGAACGGGTTTCTGTTTCTGTCGTAAACTTTTACAAGTGTCGAATGAAATTGCCGTTATTTAACCAACGTTCGCTTTCATCCGGCACACCTTGCCTTCAGTAAGCAGTGTCACGTTTTCTTATAAAGTCAAATGGAATTGATCTGTAACTATCTGAATAAACCGGCGTTGCTCGGGTTTAAGTGGTTAAATGTTGATGAAAAAGTGAATTGGAATAGTCACTTTTTTTATATAGAAAAATGCAGTCATTTAAGTTGCACGGAATATATTTTTAAACTTCGTTTTAACTTTTTCATAGTTTCTACAATTTACTTCGGATGCAAATAAACATTTAATTCCTGAATAATATATTGCAATATGCAAAAGACTAACACATATACAAACAAAAAGAAATTCCGATGAAAAAATGGAGAATCCTGAAAAACGAAAGATGTGCAAAGTGTTAAATTTCAACTTTCACAGAACCATTAGAATAATATTGATAAAGACAATAATGAATTATGAAATTTAGTAATGCTCAAATATGACCGTGACATTTTGGTGTAAGTTTCCTGTAAAACGTGTTTCCTTGTCAATATTCATTTATTGCTGGAAAACAAACTTTGGATTTTAAAATTGGGGCTTCGGGGGTCAATTTTAGGACGACCTGTGTGCCAATTTTAATGGTTGTAAGTGCTACAGATTGGTCTGAAGACAGGAAAGTAACAGCCTATGTTTTCCGCACTGTTCTAAAGCAGTGCTCCCCAATCTTTTTATCGCCGCGAACCGGATCAACGTTTGATAATTTTAATACGGCCCGCTGAAGGGGGGGGGGCGTTGATTGTTTATATTTTAGATTGTTTTGATTTAATAATTTTAATTTAATTGTATTTAAACATGCCTTCAAAATAAAATACAGTTACACCAAAAAATGAATATAAAGTGATTTAACATTTTAACTCACTAGAACGCTAAATCAATGAGAACCCTGAGCTTGTTTCTTTGCAACGAGACGGTTTCATCTGGAGGTAATAGGAGACAATGACACCCGAAGTGTGTTGCTTACGTCCAGTTTATTCCGTTTTTTTTTTTTTTTTTTTTTTTTTTTGTTGCTGTCACTGCAGAAAACCCCGCTTCACACAGATAGGTTGTCGGAAATGGCAATAGGGATTTAAGTGTTGTGGTGGCAATCTCAGGGTATTCCATAATGACTTTAATCCAATTTGTTGTCTCGAACGTAGTTTTAAGGCCGCCTTCATTTGCAATCTCCAGCAGTTGATCTTCTTCTTGCACAGACATGATAGATTCGCCTGATTTGTTGACAAATGGTTCGCGGATCCATTCCTTACCAGTTCGTGGGTCTTTTGTGGTTAGGAAGTAGCGCTCGAACTCTTTTAAAAGCAAAGACAGGTGGTCGTGCACCAACTGGGAGAATGAATGTTTAGGCTCAGTCTCGTCTAAAATCCCCACTAATGTCCAAAATGCTTCTGTTCACGCGCCGTCAAACAACTTCAGTTTGACTTTAAATGCAGCTACTTTGTCTGCCAACTTGAAAACAGCTGTCACATTTGTCAAAATTGGAAAATAGAGACATACAGAATTCAGAAATCATAATTGAAGCTCTAGTAACAGAACAAATTTCAAGTTCTGATTTCCCGCCTCCTAATTTGAGTGGTAATATCATAGATAAGAACCGCACAAACCCGAGAGAAATACACCATAGTAAATAAAATGGAAATAATTTAATGTTCCTTCGGCGACCCGGTACCATTTGATCGACGGACCGGTACTGGTCCGGGGGTTGGGGATCACTGTTCTAAAGTATAAGTGTACCACATTTGGTGTGGATTGGTCAAACGGTGTAGATTTGCATAGAAAATATACACACATACACACGCTTCTTTTTTATATATAGATTGGAATCCCCGATAAACTGCTGAAGATTTTGAACTGATGTGGTATAAAGCAATAGGTCTTTGCGTGTTTTCGGTTGAGCAAGTGAAAAGGTGAAACTAAGCATGATGAAACCACAGGCAGTAAAACAAAATGGCGCGTATCCTTTCAGGTTTCATAATTCTATTCGCATCCAACTTCGATACTAGTAGCAGTTTACACGCGCGTAATTGATATTAAATCGTACCGAAATTTTACAGTATAACAAGCTAATTAAGGCCCGGTGCACACATCCGGCTTTTCAACGTGCGGCGCCGCTGCCGCAACGCAAGTGCGGTCTGAGATACATTAGTTCCAATGTAGCAGTGCACACATGCCTCCAGCGCCGCTGGGGCGACGCACGTCCAACTTGCGTGCAATTTGTACCGCAGTTCCCCACGGCGCCACACGGTCGCCGCACATGAGTCTCCGTTCTGAAGTACCTGATTTTCGTAAGTAAATGGAATATAAATAATAATTAATAAATGGTTGTATCCAGTAACGTGTATTTTGTTTCATAACATACTTTTTTTACACCAAGTAAGCGAAATAAACACGTTTTCTTCGATAGAATATCCATTGCAAATGGCGCGAAATGAGTTCGTGCGTCATTTCACGGTTATGTGTGCGTAGTTGGGAATTGGTGTGGACAAACCAGATGTGTGCACAGGGCCTAAGTCTCAAAAATATACCTATACAGGAAAAAAAATCAGATATTTTGAAATACGTAAACATAGAATTAGGGTCTACAAGCATGTGATATTTTTAAAAACTCTGAGAATGAAACAAAAGTTTGTTTTCCTTCTGTTAGAAGCAGCGCCGAGATAGTGGGAGTGTAAGAAAATCACTCTCGTAAACAGAGGGCAGCAGATCGAGTCGTTTTGCTTTAGTGTGTGCATCTCAGAAATAAAATCAGAGAGATGAAGTCTACCCGCTCCCATTCCGAGGGCCGTAAGGGACTGTGTGGAAGGCCGAAACGGCCCTAAACGTCCATCGAGCGCGCCGTTAAACGGCCGCTTTTACGACATTGTACCCCACTGTTTGTTTTATTGCAAGTGCCTCGGATAGATTTGTCCACTCGGTTGTAAACGGACACTCGAAGAAGTGTGGTAGCGGTGATTCTTGCTATGTCGCTTGGCAGGGACGCACAGCAACAGCCTCGCATCCCACCCCGTCATCCCATGATTCAAAAAATAAAATTATACAAATACAAATACAAATATTGACGACCAGCTACAGGCTGAAGCCCAACAAGGCTGGTCCTTTGTTTATGAATTCCCCAATTCCCACTGACTATCCAATTGTGTCTTGAATTCGTACACTCCCTTTGAATTAACTATATTTTCTGGCAACGCGTTCCAACTGTCTATTACCCTATTAAAGTGGTAGTTTTTCCTTAAATCTCGATTAAAATGTGTCTTATTCAATTTATACCCATGGCCCCTTGTTCTGTTATCCCTATTGAAATTTAAGCACTCTGTGTCCCCTTGTTTTACAAACTTGAAAAGCTGAATCAAATCCCCCCTCCTTCTTCTTCTTCTTTTCAGTGTATACACGTCTAGCTTACTTAAACGTTCATTATAGTCGAAATTTGCTAGCCCCTTTATTATTTTTGTAGCTTTGTGCTGAACCCTTTCAATTGATTCTATGTCCTTTCTCATATATGGAGCCCAGAATTGTACAGCATATTCTAGATGTGGTCTTACTAAACCCTTATATAACGGCAAGATTATATTCTTATCCCTTGAAGTTACAGTCTTTTTAATATACTCCATTAACCTATTAGCCTTTTTACCCGCAGCTGAACATTGGTGACCCATTTTAAAATCCCTGTGAATTATCATCCCAAGATCCTTGACTGTTTCTCCATCCTTTACCTTTACTCCCTGCAGACAGTACTCGGCTTCACTGTTCCTGTAACCCATATGCAGAACTTGACATTTCCCTACATTAAATGACATACCCCATTTTACAGCCCATTCGGATATCTTATCAAAATCCCCTTGTAAATTTTCTATCTGTAACTTGGTATCCACTGTCCCCCATATTTTTAAGTCATCTGCAATTATACTGATTCTATTCTTGATCCCCTGACCTATATCATCTATGAAAATTATAAATAAAATTGGTCCCAAAACTGATCCCTGAGGCACCCCACTTATAACTTCTGTCCACTGTGAATAATTTCCTTTTACCTGCACTCTCTGCTTTCTACCCAATAACCAATTCTTTATCCATATTAATGTTTTTCCCTGAATCCCCAGCCTTTCCAATTTAAACAGTAATACCTCATGAGGTACTTTATCAAAAGCCTTTTGAAAATCTATGTGCATGAGAGGGAAAAAAAATGAAATGCAACCTTGAAAGAAAACGACAATTTTGTTGACGTTTAACTGAGTCATAGATTAGAGAGTACTACAATGCATTACTCATTTATTAACCCACGGAACGTCAAGAGAGTCATGTAGTGTTGTTCTTCTCCCACGATACACGGCTAAATACCCCATCTACAGGTTGAAGGAAGAGATTCTATTGGTCAAGAAGATCAGAACTTGTTAGACACCCTACAGAAAAAAACTGATATTTGGGTGTGAACCTCTCAGAGTTGGTGTAGTCAATGAGAAAGGGTCAGTTGGAACAATCTTGAAAGCTTTGCGGAATACTTTAGTTTGTATGATAGACTTTAGGGGACAGTTTAAATTCGGAGTGATGGGGATAGAGGATTGACATTCGGGTCAAAGCAAACACCCGAGTCAAAAAAACAAAAACTATTTGGCTGCAAAAGAAAGCCGAACAGGTGGGTGACCTTGAAAAACGTGAGTGATGGTACGAAGTCTGCTCAACCGCACAGAAATCAGTAATATTTTGTAGCAATTTAAACACTTGTGAAAACTGAGCATGAAATTTGATGCAAATCCAAAAATTCAGAGAAGGCTCGATTACATATCATCGTAATATTTCTAGAGTACAACTCGTTTTCTTACAGCTGATGCCAAAAGGTAGTTGGGTATTTTTAGCTCTGAAATGTTGAATAAAACCCCAGCGTAATATCGTATAACACTCTTCGCAAATATCTATAAAACTCCACTTCCAATTGTTGGTTGGTTGAATTTTTTATGGTACAAGGGCCAGATTTGGCTACACTGCACCAAACAATGCCTGGTACGTAACTAGTTTTTAATTCATTAATAACATTTATAAAATTCAATACAAGTGAGTGATTCACTTCCAATGGAAAAACGCACAATTTTGTGATTGGACAAGAAATAACGTACGATTATTGAGCACCCTATTCATCACAGCTGTTCCTCGTGGGGATCGTATGAAGCTTTTTCGACATTTTCCGTACGTTATATTTTGCGATAGTGTCTAATCATATTTCTTTTAATATTGTCTTCATTTCTATAGAAATTAGCTCAGTAAGTATCTCTAATATTATAAAAGGAAGTGTTTGTCTGTCTGTTTGTTTGTTTTCTGCACGCGAAGTTCTGACGAAACTATGGCACATACAGTAATGGGATTTGGTACACAGGTAGTCTGAATTTTTTGCAATTTTTGGGTCGCGGCGAATTTTAAAATTTAATCTAGAAAATTTTAAAATGAATTTAATAAAATTTAATCATTACTGAATTCCTTGGAATGCAACACCATAAACGATCACAGATTCTAAATTTATTGTTTTCGTTCCGTTTTTATTTTGCACGGATGAATGATTTTCTAGTAGACGATAAAAAACAAATACACTTTTAACTGGAGTTATGTAATTAATTTTTCTATCTCCTAGACCAGGGATGGCGAACCTATGACCCACTAAGGCTTTTTAAATGACCCACGTTGAATTTTAGAAATTTATCATATTTCATCATATACATAAAGAATTTTAATTATTTTTCGAACCCCTATTTACAAAAATATGAAGAAAATATTGAGAAATTTAATCAATTTAAAAATATGGAAAATACATTTCACTTTATTTTATATCCATACGAAACGAAATTCGAAACAATGGACTTAAACGAATTTAAGTGGCTAGGTATCCATGATTTAGAAATGCAATTAGTTGAATTTCAAAGCAGCATCGTTTGAAAAAATAAATTTGATAACTTGATTTACGAGGTAGATGGGAAAATGTCTGAAATTAGTGCAAATTATAATGATCCCACACTAAAAATTGATAATATCATATTAAATGTACGGGATTTTTTATCAAATAATTTTATATCAATCAAGAAACTTGTTAATGCTCTTTTAACAATGTTCCACATATAGTATTCATGTGAAAAATTGTTTTCTTGGATGAATTTTGTAAAGTTAACCAATAGAAATAAACTCGGAAATAAATTAACTGCAAAATGCGTTAAACAAATGAATACTGAATATGAACCTTTTTTTGACAAATTATCTGACAAAAAACAACAGTTTTCTCATTAAATATACTTTAACTTTACTGTACATACACATACCTGCAACTATATTATCTATTAAAATATAATATTTCATAACGTTGTAAAACAAAAAGGAATCTTTAACTTTTTAAATAAAGGATTAAAAAATTGTGAACCAAAAACAGTAGTTTTTACCATACCCCATTCCCCCCTTTTCAAATGACCCACGAGCTAGTACTAAAAAAATAATCAACAAAATTTGACCCACTTCTTAAAAAGGTTGGCCGTCCCTTCGACGGATTTGAAATCTGCTGAAAATTTGACACTAGATGAATTTAATGAAGATACTTTATACCTTATGCATTTGATTTTGTTTTAATAAATAATTTTTCACTTAAATATTTATATTTTCGCAAGAGATTAAGACGTCACGCTGAATTCCTATTTGGCTTGCAAAGCAAACCTACACCACGTGCAACTCTGTGATAGCTGTTATCCAATAGGCTACGAATTTCCATTTGGTTTGCTTCGTAAACCAATAACCCTACAAAAGCAACAGGCACGGGCAACGCCGGGCTAGCCACGAAGTGGCTAGTTATTTATAAGAGTTATAAAAAGGATTTTGTAACAGTTTTCAGATTTAGTTACTATTATTATTTTTTCTTTACCACCAAAGGATTCTTGATATTTTACAATGAATAAGGTTATATTATGCGTTGTCACAAAAAGGAAATATAACAAAATGTCATGGTCTTGCAAACATGTGTGCATCAAAAATGATATCGGCAAGTTGTATACTACCCTTTACATCCCTACACTAGAAACGAAAGCAATACATGTGACCTCATTTTACTTCCAAATTAATGAAGAATTTTTACATATTTTGTACCGATATAGCCCTAATAGAATCAACTGGACAGAATTTTGAGATACGTCGTGTCCCATCCCTTTGTAGATCATCTCATCTCATCTCTGGGAACAGAGGAGATCTCCGGAAGCTGCTATTCCCGTTATCGAACAGAATTCACGACCGTTGGCCAGGAAATTAACACATCTTCCCTTTGCCCATATCTTCACTCAGCTTAACAGGTTTCCCATCCTCGCTGTTGGCTCTTCAGCAGAACTATTGCCCCTTTCGCGAGTGGATCGATTCTGTTGGCGTTGTTACCAATATTCTCTGTAGTGTTGTGAGTAGCTTTCGTTAATTACTACACAGTTAATTTCAAAACACTCTTAATTTGTTGATAATGTCCGGTTTATAGGCAGTTTTTCCTGAGTATCCGCTGAACCATGGCAAGAAATCTGGGCTCTCCGTTCGATGAGGAGTGGTCAGACTCATCCGGACCTGTTGCACACTCACCAGAGGATGGGTTTTGACACGAACGCTGGTTAGCGTCTCGAGTTGACGTTCGGGTCACTCGGACCTCTAAGCAACAGCCCAGTTCGTCCCTCCCCTTAAAGCCGCGTTTACACCGGATTTGTCTAACTTCTCTCCCTCCAAACATCGAAGCTATTATGAGAAACGGCCCATTCATTGTATCGACAAGATCTCTAATCGGGGTGGCGATTGGGAGAGTTTGCAGAGCCAAATTTGTTTTTCACCAGGAATCGGAAAAACTCAAAGGGTTGCAACTTTTGGAGGAGATTTCTTCGAGACGTTTGCTTGACAATAACAGCTCCCCTCTGCCTTTCGTCACCCGAGGTCGCTCACGCCGTTTTATGTTTGAACTCTGATATTTTGCCCTCATTACTTGCATTGAATCCATCCCCCGCCAAACTGCCATTGAGTGAACTATTCGATTAAAATGGCGTGGACGAAAGGGCTGGTAATAACATTAATAGAACTATTTAGAAAGAGACCTGTCCCCTCTGGGACCAAACTACACCCGAGTACAAAGACAAAAACAAAAGAACAATGCCTGGAGTGAAATGGGCGTGGAACTCGACATCTTGACGAAAAGTGATCACTCTTCTCTACAAAGGGGTGAGGAAGAGTGCGCTCGGAGGGTTGCCGATGAAGTTCACAAAGCGTTTACACCGGAGTCAGTCGAAAAAAAAGGGACGAAAAAGGGTCAGCATAGGGGAAAGTAAAACGTCCTTACCACAAAAAAGGAGAGAAATGTGTTTGCAACTCCAGTGTAAACGCGGCTTAACGATGTCTTACCTCTCTTCGTTTTATTAAAGCAAGGCACCTCTTTTCGTTAGGCCAAGAACACCCTTTCTCCTCGACTTACGCCAATTCTGCGGAAACCACTAAATTCTACTCATACATAAGATGAAGCGAGGGCCGTTGAAGATGATAACATAACACCTCGCTCCAGATGAAACCTAGTCCAAAAGATCATGTTTTTCAAATCTCACAGCGACCAACTCTCTGTTCATCCAAGAGTTGTCCCAAACAACGCCGATATTATTCAAAATGTGGATAAGGTAAGGTAGTTTTAACTAACGACATTCTAGAGCAACACAACGGGCTATTGACTACGGTCCGGGATCAATCCCCTAAAGGAAAGATCCGAGAACAACACCTAGCAATTTTGAACCACGTTCAGATGACGAGGTAACGCCTGAACTGGCACCCCACTCTCCAAACTACCACACCCACCCAATATGAGGACTTTCGGCCACGACGGATTAAGGAGTTTTATGGCACAAGGTCCAAAAGCGGACAATCTGCGCCAAGCACAAGACAGAGAATAAACAATGGCTTAGAAATAAAAGAAAGATTAACTTTTTAGCCAAATGGTAGATTTAAAATTACAACACGTAAAAAAATAGAACACATTATCGTCATCATTAATATAAAGACAGTGAATGATAGTTAAAAGTTTTAAGGCAATGAAATATGAAAGGTAAAATATTATATAGAATTTAAAAATTGTATGGCTTGTAAAAATTTAAAAAGATTTAGGTGGACATTTCCCCCAATCGCTTGATAGTAAAATTGACACTACATGCCCTACACACATGCATCGTTTCCTCTAATAAAATATGTCAGTGAAACGCCGTTTGTCCAATTTGAAGACGATTCCCAAGTTCATTTCCACCACTTTGGAACGGTTAAGGTTGTGTATACAGGAGACAGAATCATAACACGTGATTCCTTGTCTTAAGCTTTGGCATGGTGTGGATAGGTAGGTATTGAATTCACGTTTCACTGGAGCAACACAATGAGCAACTGTTGGCAACGGTCTTGAAAGAAACCCGAAGAGAATGGTGTGGAAGTTTAGTGCCAGTATTGAGGTGTTGACCTCATCATCTCATCGTGATTCAAAATGACTAGTTATTGTCCTAGGATCTTTTCATATTGGTATTGGTCCTGCACTGTCACCAATAGCCCATGATGCTTCTAGATGTATATTCATCTACTTATCAAATCGAAAGCCATCCCGAAATTTTTTTTTTGATTATGCTCGGCATTCCGTAGATGTTTGCGTACAAAGTTTAGTGACGTCTCGTCAATCATTTCAAATTACATACATTACGCTACAATAATGGACCGAACGCCAGAGGATTTGCATAAAATCCGACTGCTTGTTTGGGGGTGTTTTTTGTGCTATGGCCTGGGACCTTTGCAGGTTGTTCCTTGCATATTGAACGCCGAAGCCTACATGAACATTTTGGACTGTCAGGTTCTTCCTACGCACTGGCAATTTTATGGAATGAATGGACCAATGTTACTTTCCGGACGACAACGCTTCGTGTCACGTTGCAGCCTCTGTCAAGCAGTGGTATCGAGATATGGATGTAAAATGTCTTCCCTGACCTGCTCAGAATCGGCCACACGTTCCACACTTCCCATAGAAGTGTGGGAAGAGCGACGCTGACAGATCAGGGAACCCCGTCCGAAATCGACAGCTGAGCTGGTGACATTCTTGCAGGAGAAATGTAAATGGACACAAATACCCATAGCTCTGCATCAAAACCTTGTTGAAAGTGTGCCCAGAAGGTTTGGTAGTACAATTGCAGTACATGGGAGACCACCCCCCTATTAAAGCATGTATTATTTCCCTCATACCATCACATCTTGCTGTCCGGTCCATTATTGTAGGGTAGTATATATTGAACGAACTATCTTGTTAGCGTTCTTGAGGTTTTCTATCTCCGAGGGTTAATCAAGACAAAAATAAACCACCAAATTAATATGCAAATTGGAATGTTATTCCCACCCTTATAAATTGTTCTTATCCATCTGTTAATTTATTTTCGTCTCGAGTAACTCAGGTTTTTTGGATATTTGAAATAAAAGTATCGCAGATGAATTGTTACACAGTTCTAAGTGAGAGCCGATTAAAAGCTTTTAAATTGTTAATCTTTGTAATTTTAGACAGGAAACAGAAAAAGTTAACATTTGTTAGCACTATGTTTTTATTGCAGAGTTTATAACTAAAGCTCTTTACTAATTATTAAGTACAAAAAAATAATTTCCAATTAATTTCGATGCATCTGTTTCCTTAATGAACGAGGGATTATTTGGAACAGTTCGGAAACAGCTTCTACTTCTTGATTGAAGTTATTCTCTATGGAATCAAACTATTTCCCTGTTTTTCGGTAATCGCAAGAAAACGAAAAAATTCTTCTCTCGTCGGAATACCCGAAGATTGCATAAGGGAGAAGGACTGATTGATTTGGGTTTAATGGTACAAGGGGCTTCCTGTGCTATGCTGCACCACGCGGACGTTAAGGGAGTTGCATTTTTGGGGGACCAGCCAAGGTAAACAAGAATCCAACTGCTTCTGAGCTTGTACCTGACTCGGTCGACTTTCTTCTTTTTGTGAACCTACCACTAAAGTAACACTCCAAAAATGTTACTGATCAATGAAATAATGAATAAGTAATTGAAAAGTAAGATAATAAATTAGAAACTTAGCTATGAGAAAAGTTAACAATTGGTGATTTTAGCCATCGGTATTACAGCTAGCGAAACAAACTGCACAAATATTACAAATAACGCAGATGCAAAGAATGGGAAATTCGACATGTTAACGGCCGTTTTCGAAGGTATGTACACTGGTTCATAAATTATAAGATGTTCTTACCGAATCGAAATATCAATATCTATTTACAATAAAAAAAGAGCATTATATTTTGTGACTGACACTTTTAGAATCCCAACTGTCTTTACACTGATGCTATTTGATAATTATTTTTCATGTTCCTTAAATTCATTTGTCGTGGTTGATGGAGAAATAGTCGACATTGTTGAAAAGGAACAAAAGTATTTTTCGGTTTATAAATATGAAAAACCTACTGTGTCGCCATCTATCGTCTGCTATAATAACTAGGTGCAAAAATAATAATTTCGCTCAATGAATTTTGTTAGCTATGTCCTAATTTCGCAGCACGATGTTTTCTTCATGCCAGTAACATGGTACTGGATTCAGAAGTTCAAAAGGTGCCCTGGAAATGGGGAAAGTTTTAACCTGTAATGTATTGTCCTGAACAATATGTAACACTAACCACTGCGTGTCTAGTCCGGCGTTGCCCGTGTCCGTGGTGTAAAGTATTATAATTTGGTGTAAAATTTTCCGCAGATTTCAAATCCGTTGAAGATGTATTCATTTTAAAAATTATTTATTTAAAGAAAATTATATTTTTAGGCAACAATCTAAAGTGAAATATTCCGCAGATTTCAAATCCGTTGAAATTTTCAATCTATCTTTAGCTATTCCGATTTTACGAAAAAAAAAAACCCAATCTGTTTCTATTTTTTTAACACAAAGGGCAGAAGATGCAATCTAGTTTTTTTTTTTTTTTTTTTTTTTTTTGCAAAGAGAAAGTTTACGCGACTTCACAATCTCTCCCAAAAATTGCAAACAATTCGTACTACCTATGTGCCAAATCTCATTGCTGTTAAGTGCCATAGGATCGTCAGGATTTTGCGTCAAGAAACAGACAAACAAACACTTCCTTCTATAATAGTAGATACAAGAGCTGCTTAACAGTAAATAAATGTGAAAATCGAATAGAGAAAAATAATATTTGTAAATAAAACACATATTTATACAAAAGAAACAATAGGGACTTGGAAATACATATTGGTATTTGGGGCCCTGATCTCAACCTCGTACCTGGTCCCGCTATCAGGGGCTTGGAGTGTCCTTGTGTTTGTGAGGCCCCTGACAACGACAACAGCGCTCTCCTCGGTACATATATTCTGGTAATCAAATTAATCATAACATTCGTTTTTCGCTCTACGGTAACTTTTTGCTTCTCGTGGGTCAATTAGGCTACGGCATAGTGATAGAATCATAGCCAAGTACGACTTAATTAGCAAGTAGGACATTAATTAACCTTTACGCTACGGCGCTTAGATTTTTTTCAATCGTCTCACAGAACGGCTCTTTTGCCTGCGTGTCCGACCCCCGACCTAATTACCTTTAAATAAATCATTTTTAAATTGAATATATCTTCAACGGATTTGAAATCTGAGGAAAATTTTACGCCAGATTAATACCTTACATCACGGCGTTGCCCGTGGTGTTGGTTTGCTAGCACGGACAATGACGAGCTAGCCACGCAGTGGCTGATAAAGAATAAAATAAAAACAAGTCTAGAAATTCTTCGGTATGATAACGGCAAGTTCATGCAGAAAAAGATAACTCCATTTTTTCTTTTTTGTGGAAGCATATTTTCACACGTTCGTCTTATGATGGCGAAATTAGAGTGCAATTCCAAGTCCAACCGTATATTTAACATTTACGCTGCGGCGCTTAAATTTGCCATTCATCTCACAGAACGGCTATATCTGAATAGAGTCGTGAGTGACATTTACGACTGACGCTGTTCTTTCATAGTATTGTGTGTCGTATCGTTTGGCGTGAGATAGATATCACCAGATAAACCTTCTGCCTATAGTAGGCTAATAAAAGGAAGGTAGGCTAATAAAAGGAACAGGGTAGGGCTAATAAAAGGAAGAATCCTCTAGGATGTCTGTTGCTGACACCTCGTAAATGACGATCGATGCCAGCGTCCATTTTAATGGGGTATAACAACCACAGTACACATATCTATACCATGCCACTGGTGTAAACGAAATTTTAGTGGTAACAATTGTCTATCTGCCGCAGCGTAAGTGTTAAACGAAATTATCGTGAGAACATAAGACGTACTGTGAAGAATCAATTGATTCTTCCAATTAAACAGTTAACATGACACCTGGCTATCTGGACTTAGGCCTAACTGGCGCCTACGTAAGCTTGCAAACGGAGACCTGTTCCCCCCTTTCGGAAGGGGTACAGAGGGAACGTCGCCGATTGTCCAGCGAATGATCGTACTGATACGTCACGAAGGCTCTCAGCCAATTCGGACGAGGCGCCGACCCTTGAACTTGATTTGGAGGAGAGAAAAGACGATTTGAGTTTTGGACGTTGGACTGACGGTTGAGCAGAGACGGGAGAGCGGTTCCTGGTTTTTTGCGTACTTGTGGAGTCCTGAAAAGAGCGAGCGCCCACTTCAACATTTTCGTGAGGATATCTATCCTATTAAGAGGATTCAGGAACACACAGTTCCAAACTGATTAAACTTTGGAAACATCCTGTTCCAAAACTGCCGCGTAATTCAGGAACATTCGGTTCCAAACTGCTTTAAGTTCAGGAACATCCTGTTCCGAACGTCCGTCGTACTCCATTCGAATCCTGTCTCTGAACTTTAAACAATTTGTAAATAACTTTATTATTCTAGAATAAAGAAAACTCTATGCTGTAAGAAATCTAGTGATTGATGCGGTACCCTGTTAGATTCTGTTGCTTACAGATAAAGTATAATAAAAAAATGGTGGCAGCCGGTGTTGGATTGCCAGAATAATTAAAAATTCTAGCGACCCAAAAATTAATAGACTTTAGTGTGAACCAGCGAGGATCGACACTGAAGTGGACACCCCGTCCAAAGATTGAACAAGCGGATCAGGACCAGTAGGACTGAGCTGACGTTGGACACCCCGTCCAGAGATTGAACTAGCGGACCAGAAGGACATAGCTTAAGGTGGACGCCCCGTCCAGAAATTGAACTAGCGGACCAGAAGGACCTAGCTGAAGGTGGACGCCCAGTCCAGAAATCGAATAAGAAAGTGGACGCCCCGTCCAGAAATCGAACAAGAAAGTGGACGCCCCGTCCGGAAATCAAACGAGAAAGGGGACACCCCGTCCCGAATTAAAGTGAGAGACAACTATTCCCAAGTGAACGGAAGCCTGTGGAAGCAGTTGATGGTAAAAGAGACTTGCAACAGACAAGGTAAGCCTGATTCTTCATTAGAGGCTAATTTAAATTGTTATGCAAAAGTAAATATTAAATGAAAAAATACCAAGTGGTGAAATAATAAGTGAAGTAGAATATATATAAAGGAATGATGTGTATAATATTTTACTAGTAATATAAAATTTAAGTATTGTGTTAAATTCCTGAGTTCTCAAAAAAATTACGTACTAGAATCAATTTCAGTGCTGTGTGGGAATGAAAATTGAAATTATATTGATGAATTGAACTATATTGTGTTTTTAGAGGATATAGAAAAGAGTATTTTTGTGTATTGCATGTGTTAAAGTAACAATTTAAATCTTGGTAGAAATGTATGCATTGTGTTAAATTACTAAGCCTAAGACAAGGAAGTGGATCATGAATGTGTATAGTTGCATCGTACTGTAGAAAAAAGTTGTTAAATCAGTTAGGGAATATACCATTTAGCTGTTGAAAGTATTCAGGGTTAGTGGTGGAAGAAAAAAAAACTTTTCCCCTTCCCCGAGAAAAACCACGCAGTCGAACCAGTTTTGTGCGACCTTGTGTCCCAGAGGTCAAAGAAGTTAGCCGTTTGTTGATTCCTGTAGGGAACAGTTAGGTATTGTAATCCGTGGTTGTAAACGTTCTAAGGAATTCTATAACTTGCTAGTTAAAATGGCGTTTCTGAACAAGCACAGAAAAATAGATCTTCAAAATCTCGCATATGAATTAGGAATTGAGGTCGGGAAGGATGATAGGATTTTCGATCTGATAAAGAAAATTCGAGAGAACGAAAATTTTGAAGAAACAGCCGTTAAAGAGGTTTTGCAAAGTTTAATAGAGGATAGTGTGGAGTATCCATATATTCTCTCTCTCCCACGTCTAAGTCCAACGGAAATGGCGGCGACAGCCAGTCGCCCTCCTGTCGCTCTACTTGACAGTTAGAGACAATGGGCAGACTTTTGGTTCCCAGGTTGATGGACGAGCTGGACGCAAGATCCTAGACAGCGAGAGGCCGAACCGAGACTTTCCGTCGGGGTTCAAAGGCCAATAAGGTCAGCGGGCACCTGTGACCCCCCTTACACTAGACCAATTGCAGGACGTGAATTACGTCAAGAGCGACGACAGCGCCAGAAGACCACCCCCTCCAAAAGAGGTATAAAAGGGCGCGCACGGTTGTTTCGAAGAGCACCGAGTGATTTTAATTGCCACAGGACGGTCGAGCTGAGCTTACCCGGGCATCCGGCCCCAGATCATCCTTGAGAGGAACGCAGTAGCCGCGGCAGGTAGCCGGCTAAACTGCTCCACGGTCGCACGAGCTTGCGACCTTCTGATCTCACCTGAGAACGCTCAGAGAGGCCACCCGGCCGGAGGACTATCGCTCGAGTCTCGTTACCAGAGGAGACCTGATTCTCCGCCTTGGCATCCCGCCAGACTTGATCTCATCCGAGATAACCGTGAAAGGCCGTAGCCTCGAATTCACCCTTTGCTTGGTTCGTTACCAGAGGAGACCTGATTCTCCGCCTTGGCATCCCGCCAGACTTGATCTCATCCGAGATAACCGTGAAAGGCCGTAGCCTTGAATTCACCCTTTGCTTGGTTCGTAGACCAGAGGACACCCGATTCTCCGCCTTGGCATCCCGCCAGACATCATCTCATCCGAGATAACCGTGAAAGACCGTAGCTTGGAATTCATCCTTCGCTCGAGTCCCGTTACCAGAGGAGACCTTATTCTCCGCCTTGGCATCCCGTCAGACTTGATCTCATCCGAGATAACCGTGAAAGGCCGTAGCCTCGAATTCACCCTTTGCTTGGTTCGTAGACCAGAGGAGACCCGATTCTCCGCCTTGGCATCCCGCCAGACATCATCTCATCCGAGATAACCGTGAAAGACCGTAGCTTGGAATTCATCCTTCGCTCGAGTCCCGTTACCAGAGGAGACCCGATTCTCCGCCTTGGCATCTCGCCAGACATCATCTCATCCGAGATAACCGTGAAAGACCGTAGCCTGGAACTCACCCCATTACTCGGGTCACTGCTACTGATTCTCCAAGGGAACCATTCCCAGACCGTCGATTCCAAGATAACTGTATATATTTAACTCTTACTCTAACCTAGAAATAAAACTTCTTATTTCTCAACCTGTAGCATTAGTCAAAGTCGTTACAATAGGATGTGAGCGGACGCTGAGGAAAAGGAAAAACGTTTAACTGAGGAAAAAAGGTTGGTCATGGAAAAAGACACACAGGATAGGTTAGCGGAAAAAAGGAGATTGGAAAAAGAATTCGAGTTGGAAAGACTGCGAATTTTGCAGTCTGCGGAAACAAATAGTGTAGCATCGTCTAATTCCGAAAGCAGGAAATCAAATAAGAATATAAAATCCGTGATGCAGCAATACGAACCAGACAAAGTAGATATAGCAATATTTTTAACCCTTTTCAAGCGACAGGCTAAGAAAATTAATTTAGAGGAAGATGAGTGGGTTCATCAACTGTATAGTTTAATGCCCGGAGAAATAATTCAACTTATGGTTAGGGAACCTGAAGAACAAAGTAATGATTATAGGTATATGAAATCTATGCTTCTAAATAGATTCAAACTAGATCCAGAGGCCTTTAGAATCAAATTCCAAACATATCAACGTCAAAATGGGGCGTTATGGAAGGATTTGATTTTCGAATTAAGGAGTTATTTGGAGGGATGGCTTGACGGGATAGAAGTGGAGGATTTTGAGACGTTAAAAGATCTAATGATAGCAGATCAGATTAAAAGACGCGTTTCCGCCGATATGAAAAACCATTTTATTGATCAATGGGGAAAATTAATCGACCCAAATCAATTAGCGGAGAAACTAGATACATATGAAGCCACCCGTATGCTTATAAAAAAAAACCCACCTCTTTCCAGACCTCCCGAAAAGAAATTTGGTGATAGACTAAAACCAACCGGAAAACCGGAAATCGCACATAAACCAACAAATGATAGGAATGGGGCTAAGGACTGGCGGAAAAATAATAATGTAAAGTCGGATTGGAGGACGAAAGAATTTGAAAGGAGAAAGGTCCCCACTTGTTACAATTGTTTGAAACCAGGTCACATTCGTCCCCAATGTACTGAACCCAGGAGAAATGGAGAAATTGTAAACAATATCACTTCAGACTCGAAATTTTCTCCTCCGTTTAACCCTTACCTGAGTAGGGTTAAAATAAATAAGATAGAAGTAGAAGTATTAAGGGATAGTGGCAGCTGCATAGACTTATGTCCTATACATTTAGTGCAATCCAAAGTTTTTACCCGGGAGCAAGTCCGGGTAAAACAGCCCTTGGAGAATTCGTTTAGGTGTTTGCCACTGGCTCGTATCGAAATTGAGAGTTCCGAGTTTGGTAGGATTGAAACAAAAGCTGCGATAGTAGGGAAATCAGTAGAAATGGACCATTACCTATTAGGAAATTCCACCCAGGAATTGATTGATCTGCAGAAAAAGAATCCCGCGAGGATTACTGCAATAGTGCCGCGAAGTCACATTAAACCAAAAGTTAACGGGAGTCGCGATGACTCTAAGGGAAAATTGGTGTGAAGTTCCCCGTAACCTCACCGGGTTTGAAACGGGTCGATGGACATAGAATCGAACTCCACGGGGGTCCCCCTCGGGTTTTTGGGAAAAGGAACCCGTTTGGGGAGGGTTGAAAAGAGAAGGGACTTGCACGAAGACCAGCGAGGAAGCAGGACGCGTTGTTTTGCGCTGGAGATCGAAGGGGATTATTCCCGACTATGTATTATAGACGGAACCTGTAAATACTATAATCAAGAAATTTGTAAATAAATAAGTGAAATATGCTCATGGACTAGTGTTACTGTTTGGAGGACGACAAGGCAGAGGATTAGGGAATCAGCCTAAGGAAGAACCGTCACAGTGGCGCAGACGGTAGGATTGTCGTCCAGAATTCCAAAGAAAAGTCTGAGCAGATCCGGATTCCACACCGGACGGCGATAAAGGAATCTTCAAGTATTATTGAGACTGGGGAGACCCCATAGTTGATAATTGGAAGTGAACGCCGAAGGAATGTCTTCACAGTATCGAGGGAAGCCGTCTGCAAGGTAACTACAAGCTATTTGCGGGGAATCGTCTGAATTGGATACGCCGGTATAGAAGAAGAAAAAAAAGCTTGTACCTGGAAAGCCCGTGAAAGTGTCAAACCTACTCACGGACCAGCAGCGAAGCCTATTCCCGGAGCAGCAGCATCGAGGGAAGTCGTCTGCAAGGTAACTGCAAGCCATTTGCGGGGAATCGTCCGAGTTGGATACGCCAGTATAGAAGAAAAAAAAAGCTTGTACCTGGAAAGCCCGTGAAAGTGCCAAACCTACTCCCGGACCAGCAGCGAAGCCTACTCCCGGAGCAGCAGCGAAGCCTTCTTTTGGTGCACCAGCGAAGCCTACTTTCGGAGCATCAGCGAGGCCGAATCAACGAAGTCTACAAGAACCTGACGCCATCCCAAGGGAAGTCCGATAAAGGTAAATCCAGATACCCGTTTAATTTTGTTGTTACTTAAAATTGAACAGGGGGGCTTACACAAGAAATGTATGTCATTGTTTTAAGAATATTATGGAAAGTTAAGTTGATAATATTGTGTTTTGTGAAACTTAATGGTTAAGAGGTATTTTACTAGGGTAAAATATTATTATGTTAGGATTGCATAGTAGAATATATAACTTCAGTTGTTTATTGTAGTGTATAAAAGAATAGGTATACTTTGGAAGGATACAAGAGTGTTGTAACTGTTCTGTTATTGTGTATTGAGGGCCAAAACGAAGTAATATTGTTGTTAGTATATATATATGTAATTGGTTTAACTGTCTACGGTACCTATAGTATAAGAAACAGTACAAAAGGGTAGCCGTAATACGGTAAATTCTATATATAGATGGAAGTGTGCAACAAAATTTTAACTGAATTAAAACTAGAATAAGTTGGCAATATAATACAGGGATAGAAATAACTTGTTTATTTAAGATTAACATAACAAGTTAAAGATAGACTATTATTGGTCTTAAGTATTATATTAGTTGGATATAATCTAGCGTTAAAAATGGCTTTTCTAATGAGGACGAAGAAAGCTGATCTCATCTCTCTGGCTCTGGAGTTGGAATTGGAGTTGAATCCAAGAATGACAGTGATAGGGTTAAGTGAAATGATAAGTAGCAGTGAAAGGTATGAGGAAGAGATGGTTAAGGCACTTCTGGAAGGTATTGTTAATGACAGGAAAGAGAGCGAAGAAAAAGAACAGTTAAATTATGAACGCGAACAAAAGAGATTAGAATTAGAACGTGAAGATAAGAGATTAGGAAGGGAACAGGAGATTAAGTTAAAAGAGTTGGAAATCAAAATGAAAGAACAGGAAAACCATAGATCACTAGAAAGCACGGGTACCGAAACGTCGGAGGGTGATATAATTAAATACGTGAGACTTGTTAAGGAACAACTACCAAAAACTCCACAAAGAACTGAAAATTGGATATTTTTCTTCCATCAGGCGGAAACGATCTTTGAGGTTTATTCGGTACCAGAAGAGTATTGGGGAAAAATTATTTTACATAAATTGTCAGATTTTATTAGTAGTTTAACGAACAATTTAGGCATCGAGAAACTTACTGATTATCAATCAATTAAAGAATGCGTTTTAGCTGAAAATAAACTAACCCCATTACAGCACAAAAGGAATTTTGAAAACAGTGGTAAGAGACCAGGAGAAAACTATGTACAGTGCGCTGCTCGGATAAGAACTCTTTTTGAGTACTATTTAAAAAGCCGAGATATTGCGTCGCTACAAGATTTAAAAGATCTGGTAATGGCAGATAAAATAAAAGATTTATTGCCAAACCACGTTACATCCCATATTCTGGTCAAAGAGGGAGAAAAATGGTTAAAACCAAACGAGTTGGTGAGGGAAATAGATATTTATCTGGAGGCTCAACCTCATGCGAGTTCATCAGATAAATTTAGTCGCGACATAGGGTTGAGAAATTGGAGGTTAGAAAGTAATAGAAACGAGAGGGATGGACAGAGAATTGGAAGCAAAAGTAGTATTGGAGATCGCATCGTTAAGACGAATAAGTATGAGAAGGGCCAGAAGGGATAGTATAGATTACAGAACACGGGAAAGGCAGAAGGTGAAGTGTTTCCTATGTGAGGAAATAGGGCACTTTAAATCCAATTGTCCAAAACTAAGAGATCAGAGAGGAAGGGAAAGAAAAATTAACCAGGTGGTTAGCAAAACAGATTCCGTGTTGGATAATTACCCGGCTGAAAGGGGATTAAACAAAGTGGCCGTACATTTCGAAATTCCAGAAGGAAATCAAGAAGGGGAATTACCTCGGGAAGAATTTGGAATTGATAATGAAAAGTTCAAAGGCGTTATCGATAGCGGGGCAGAAATAACGGTGTTGAGGAAATCAATAGTCCCCGAAAATTATTTAGAACCAGGAGGGAAAATATTGTTAAAACCAGCTATAGGTCCTGAAGTAGAAGCGAGACTTGTTTCAATTCCGTTAAGTTTATGGACAGAGACGGAGGATATAAGGCCTTTTGTTACTATCCAGGCAGCCGTCGTGGAAAATTTAAACGAGGTCGCATTGGTGACACCACGTGATTTACGACTTATGAGAGAGCAGCAGCGCCGGTATCTAGGGGAATTCGTAGAACCACGAATTCAAGACGATGCTCAACAGGGAAAGTTACCTCCTGGGGATAGAGGGGAGAATGACCCAAGTGGTGAAACCACAATGGAAGTCCTCGATGTAAGGACGGTAACAATAGACGCGATTGAGTATCCGAAGGTCAAGGAAGGGATAGTGGAAACCGATAATGAGATGCCCTTATCACAAACGCAAAAATTTCGGATAGAGCAGGGGGCGTGTGAGTCTTTAAGTTGCGCGTTTAGCAATGCGAGAGAAAGGAAGAACGATTACTGGCTAGACTCGGGGATTTTATACCACACTGGGAAGATCGCGGGACAGCCTTACAGTCAGTTAGTAGTTCCCGTAAGTCGGAGACAGGAAATCATCAAACTAGCGCATGAAACCTTAACGGGGGGACATCTAGCCTCTAAGAAAACAAAAGAGAGGATCGCTATGTCATTTTACTGGGAAGGAATGGGCAAAGAGATAACGAGATCGTGTGAGGCCTATCACAACTGTCAGTTAAGAAGGAGGACGAACGTGAAAGATCGAACTCCAATTGAAGCGGTAGGAAGGCCTGAGTTGCCGTTTCAGGTGGTTAATGCGGACATTTTTGGGCCAGTAGAGCCTAAATCTTCAAGGGGGCATCAGTACGTGTTATGCATTATGGACCAACACAGTAGATGGCCGGAGGCGGTACCTTTGAGATCGTTAACTGCGAAGGCAACCTGTGAGGCATTCACTGAGGTGTTCATGAGGATGGGGGTCCCACGGACTATCGCTATGGATAATGGGACAAATTTTGCATCCCGGTTAACCGAGGAATTTTTGGGTAAGTTGGGCGTAACCCCAAAGTTTTCGACACCTGGATACCCTCCCGCGAACGGATTAGTGGAAAGGTTTATAGGGACCATGAAAAATATGCTTCATCATGCTATTAGTGATCAAGGAAGAGAGTGGGATAAATTACTACCCTATTTATTATGGGCGTATAGAGAAGCGCCAAGTTCCACTACGGGTGTACCACCGTTCATGTTAATGTACGGTCGTTTACCGGAAGGCCCGTTGGCGATTTTAAAATCCAGTTGGGTGGAAGAAGACGTGATACCTCAAGGAGTGGGGGAATCAGTCTCAGAATATCTCAGGTCACTCAGAGATAGGGGCTAAAATCGGCTCAGGAATTCGCTACGACACAGGTTGAAGTACAACAGGCACGGTACGTCCATCACCACAATTTAAGGTCCTCCAATCGACAGTTCGGACTGGGTGATGAAGTAGTTGTCCTGGTTCCCGACAGTACAAACAAGCTTTGTTCGAGATGGATGGGGCCAGGAGAAATAGTGGAAGTCAAATCACCCCACTCGTATATAGTGAAGTTGTCAGATGGTAGTTCCCGTCATTTACATCAAAATAAGATACGCAAGTACGTACAATCCATCGGGGCAATGGGAGTAATATATGAGTCAGACGAAGAATTCGGAGAAGTCCTGCACGCGCCTATTGACAAACCAATAAACGGCAGGCAAGATATCGAGACGTTCGGTAAGAGCAAGAGACTTGATCACTTACGAGGACATCAGAAACGAGAATTGTGTTCTTTGTTGAACGGGTTTGGCTCTCTATTCAATGGAGAGATGAGGAAAGCCAATGTAGGGTCCCACACAATTCGACTGAAACCGGGCGTAGAACGGAAACAACCGCACATTTATAGGATACCCGAGTCAATTAAACCGCAGGTCGAGAAGCAGATTGAGGAGTTGATAATGAGGGAGCTCATTGAACCGTCTACAGCGGAGATTGCCTACCCCATAGTCTGTGTGGCAAAAAAGGATGGTACTGTACGGTTGTGTTGCGACTATCGAGGTCTCAATGCGGAGAGTCAGATTGTAGCGTTCCCAATGCAAAATTCGGATGAATTAAGATTCAAGGCAGGACGTGCAAAATTCCTAACTACGCTCGACCTTTTAAAGGGATATTGGGAGATTCCGATGGAGGAGAGTTCGAAAGAACTAACTAGTTTTGTGTCACCCAAAGGGCAATACCAATGGAGGGTCATGCCATTTGGACTCTCAGGAGCCGCAGCCACTTTCCAAAGGGTTATGAACCAAGCGTTGAGGGCACACTCAGATTACGCGGAGAGCTTTATAGATGACATAATCATTTATTCTCAGACATGGGAGGACCACTTGACTCATCTAAAAGCAGTACTCCAAACCCTAAGGTCTTTGAACTTCGCGGCTAATTTGGAAAAGTGTTCCTTCGCGAAGGCAGAAGTAAGGTATTTGGGCCACGTGGTGGGTTCTGGGAAACATGGTCCAGATCCTGGGAAAATAGCGACAGTACAGCAGTTGAACGTGCCTAAAACAAAAAAGGCACTACGGTCAGTGTTAGGGCTCATGAACTACTACAGGGAGTATGTGCCACGCTATGCGGAAATAGCGAAACCCCTAACAGAGTTAACGAAGAAACCAGTCCCCAATGATATCCCATGGACCGATGACGCCGACAACGAGTTTAAGAAACTTAAAGAGGCTTTGTGTAAAGCGGTATATCTGTCTACACCGGATATTAATAAGCCGTTTGAAATCCACACAGATGCCTCAGCAACGGGTATAGGAGCCTGTCTGGTCCAGGGAGATGAGAAAGGCTACCCAAGACCAATAACATTCGCAAGCCAAAAGCTTACACCTGCGCAAATGAAATGGAGCGCAATTGAAAGAGAGGCTTACGCGGTAATTTGGGCTTTGGGAAAATTTGACACTTGGACGTATGGTCAGAGTATACTGTTGCACACTGACCATAATCCATTGAAATATTTAACGAAAGGTGTACCCAAAAACACCAGACTTCAGAGGTGGGCATTGGCTTTACCTCGGTACAACGTATCGATAGCTCATAAGCCAGGTATTTTAAATGCCGATGCTGATGCTTTATCGAGAATGTATGAAGAACAATGCTAGTGATTTTATGATCACTAAAGATATGTTGTACTGTGTCAATGGATCCCATAATATAGCAATTTATTGGGTTTGTTTACACGAAACAACTGTATTTAAGAATATGTTTTGGATTGCTAGTATTCTTTAATTAAACGGGTTAACATTTTGGTATTTTGAGTAAACTGTTTTGTTATCATAAGTGCAAAGATAGCATAGAAGTTATAATTACAGTTGTAAAATTTAAGTTTGTGAGCTCACGCATGAGAGACTCATTTCAGGCATACTTGCCGACTTGGGGACACAAACATCAATACACCTTTTTGGGTATCTGGATTTGGAATGATGACGTTGCCCGAGGAGAGGGGTATTCGTCATTGTATTTTTTTTGTTATGGTTTCAATTTCGGGACCAAGTGGCCCCGTAATTATAAACCGGAGGGGAGGTGTGAAGTTCCCCGTAACCTCACCGGGTTTGAAACGGGTCGATGGACATAGAATCGAACTCCACGGGGGTCCCCCTCGGGTTTTTGGGAAAAGGAACCCGTTTGGGGAGGGTTGAAAAGAGAAGGGACTTGCACGAAGACCAGCGAGGAAGCAGGACGCGTTGTTTTGCGCTGGAGATCGAAGGGGATTATTCCCGACTATGTATTATAGACGGAACCTGTAAATACTATAATCAAGAAATTTGTAAATAAATAAGTGAAATATGCTCATGGACTAGTGTTACTGTTTGGAGGACGACAAGGCAGAGGATTAGGGAATGAGCCTAAGGAAGAACCGTCACAATCGGTAACGGAAAAGCAAGGTGAAACAGTCTCTCAAACCGATTTACCGGATTTGGATGTTGCAGAGTATGAGGAAGAAATAATTTTACCTCCCATAGATAAAACTTTCGAGTTAACGTTACTCAATATTGATGCATACACGTTCGCGAAGGAACAAGAAAGCTGCTCCGAGCTTAAACCAATTTGGGAGAAGGTAAGGCGTTGTCAACTTTTGGCCTCAGAGGTGGAGAAAGACTCGAAGGAGAAAGGAAAGACATATTATGACAGAGGGTCTGTCAAACGTGAATTCAAAATAGGTTATATGGTATTAGTGTTATCCGCTTGCCCTCCTAATAAGTTAACCGTTCGCTGGATCGGTCCAGGAACGATAGAGAGGAAGCTATCAGAAACAAATTACGTTGTTAAAATGCCTGGGAGATTAGAGAAGGTACAGGTGTATCACATTAATTTACTGAAACCTTACCATCAACGTGTTGAGAGCGTAAATATAGTAATGAGCGAGACAGTCTCAAGGGAAACGATTGACTCAGATTTAGAGATTCCGTACCCTAACGCGAGTCCTAATATTTTTTATTTTAGTGAAATCGTGAAAGATAGTCGCCTTGAAGAACGGTGTACGCCCGAACAGCTCGGGGAATTAGAGACCTTATTGGTATCGCACCGGAAATTGTTCTCAAATGATCCGGGCAGGACACACCTGATAGAACATGACATTAACTTAATCAGTGATCAACCTGTAAAATCTAAACCCTATAGAACCTCCCCCAGACAGAACGAGATTTTAAAAACCGAAATTAAACGCATGTTGGACCTAAACATCATTGAAATCGGAGAGTCCGATTATACCTCTCCAATGATACTGGTCGAAAGCCCTGGACGCGACCCCCGTCCGTGTGTAGATTATAGACGGCTAAATTCGATCATTAGAATGGAATACTATCCATTGCCAAACATGGACGATAAAATTGAGAAGGTCTCCGCAGCCAAATACATCACAGTGTTTTATTTAACAAAAGGATACTGGCAGATCCATTTGAGTCCTAATGCGCAAAGGATAGCTGCGTTTGTAACCACTTTCGGAACATACAGGCCCCTAGTTCTTCCTTTTGGTTTGGTAAATGCCCCTTTTTGTTTTTCGAAATTTATGGCACAACTACTACAAGGTTACGAAGAATTTTGCGTTCCTTACCTTGATGATGTAGCGATATTCTCCGAAACGTGGGAAGACCACTTTAAGCATCTCAATCTTATGCTGCTAAAAATCGCATCAGCCCGTCTTACGATTAAACCCGCTAAATGTAGGTTCGCGCAGGATTGCGTGAAGTACCTAGGACATATGGTAGGAGGTGGGAAAAGGACACCGACTGAAGCAAAAAAAAAAGCGGTGGTTGATTTTCAAACACCTAAAAACAAAACCCAAATCAGACAATTCTTGGGATTGAGTGGTTATTACGCCAAATATATAAAAAATTATGCAATTATTGCCGAACCCTTGACCCGTGCGTTGAAAGGGAAAATTAAGAAGGAAGATGTGGATTGGTCAGCGGAGTGTGACGCGGCTTTTAATGAGTTGAAGAAACGTCTCACAGAGAAGCCTGTGTTATACGCCCCTGACTTCTCGAAATAATTTATTTTGCAAACAGACGCATCTGATAAGGGAATAGGAATAATCATGGCTCAGAAAGGTTCGGATAATACCGACCATCCCATTTTATATCTAAGTCGGAAGTTTACCGGAGCTGAGTGTAAATTTGGAACTACAGAAAAAGAATGTTCTGGCATTATCTATGCCATAAAAAAACTACGCCATTACCTGGATGGTCAGAATTTCACAATCGAAACAGATCATAACCCCCTTGTATTTCTTAAAACGAATGCTGGACGTAACCCAAGGCTCATGAGATGGGCGTTAGCATTGCAGCCCTTTAATTACAAAATCATTCACAGGGCTGGAAAAGACATTGGCCATGCAGACTGTCTGAGCAGAATGCTACCTGATAATTAAGAAAGCATTGTATTTGAATATTTGATTTTGATTTATTATTTTTGTATTTGTGTACTTTCATTTAGTAAAGTGTAGTATATTATATTTAAGTAGCATGTAGTAAGGTGTCGGAATTGTACACAATAATTTGTGTTCTAAAGTTTTTCTTTTAAATAATTTTGTGCCTCTAATGTTGTTGTCAGGTGAACCAGGTCTAACAATTGCCTTGCAGATTTTGCCATTACGTCAAAATCTCCCTAAGGGGGGAGGGATTGTGAAGAATCAATTGATTCTTCCAATTAAACAGTTAACATGACACCTGTCTATCTGAACTTAGGCCTAACTGGCGCCTACGTAAGCTTGCAAACGGAGACCTGTTCCCCCCTTTCGGAAGGGGTACAGAGGGAACGTCGCCGATTGTCCAGCGAATGATCGTACTGATACGTCACGAAGGCTCTCAGCCAATTCGGACGAGGCGCCGACCCTTGAACTTGAATTTGGAGGAGAGAAAAGACGATTTGACTTTTGGACGTTGGACTGACGGTTGAGCAGAGACGGGACAGCGGTTCCTGGTTTTTTTGCGTACTTGTGGAGTCCTGAAAAGAGCGAGCGCTCACTCCAACATTTTCGTGAGGATATCTATCCTATTAAGAGGATTCAGGAACACCCAGTTCCAAACTGATTAAACTTTGGAAACATCCTGTTCCAAAACTGCCGCGTAATTCAGGAACATTCGGTTCCAAACTGCTTTAAATTCAGGAACATCCTGTTCCGAACGTCCGTCGTACTCCATTCGAATCCTGTCCCTGAACTTTAAACAATTTGTAAATAACTTTATTAATCTAGAATAACGAAAACTCTATGCTGTAAGAAATCTAGTGATTGATGCGCTACCCTGTTAGATTCAGTTCCTTACAGTACGTACTATAAACATCGAATGAAACATGTGGGCAGATACGCTGTTACGTGGGTTTGGAAATTGACGGGCCGCGATTAGAGATTTAACTCTAAATTAGATTCGTGCCTTCTTCCAATAACACGAGACCTTCATTTGGAGATTTTCAAACCGAGCGATCGGGTGAAGTAGTATGAAGCTGCATGCTCCGTCTATTTTATCAGATGGTAGATAATTTGAAAGACGTTTTATTCCTGGAAAGTTCTCCAAGATCGACATACGACTTTTAAATCTAAGCGTTCTCTCAAAGTCCTATCCAACGCCTTCATCATGGCGAGAGGGTGAAACTGGTCATTATCCACTATCTTTCCCTTTTAATGAGTCGGAATTCTACGCTTTCTAGTGATAATAAACTGCTTATTTATACGAGGGCCTTTTTTTTTCAACCTACGATGGACCATAAAGAAAAGAGAAGAGCAAAGAAAAATGAATTTATTACCAAAAGAGTTATGTACAAACATGGTTATTTTTCGACATACTCGCCGTGAAGATTCAGGCATTTGTCATATCGATGGACGAGCTTTCCGATATTCTCTTTGAACAACGTTGCCACCAGTGATGTGAGAGGTGCCTGAAAGTTGTTTGAAAGCTCCTCATTGGTATGGAACCCGGGAGCTGAAACAAAGTCTTTATAGAAAAATTTTTCCTTAATTTTTCTCAAAATTTTGGCCGATTTTTTTAAAAATCATAAGTTACGATGTTCTGCAGTGCAAAGCGTTCTCCTTGCCACACCTTTTTTCTTTTCTATCTACGGAACAACCTCCCCACTACGCCCCAAATTACCACACACACTCTATAAAAAACACATCTATTTCAATGACAAAATATTTAACTTCAAAAGTTATCGACAGAATTGCAAATTCTGATAGTATGCCTCGGTTTTAAATAAAGATAGTTAATTAATTTTGATGTTCTATTATAAATATGTAATACATATTGATCCGATAATTGTGTTTTACGTCTGTGTTTGATTGGACTGCAGCTTTAAAAATTCGTTCAAAATGCCTACAGAACAATTGCAATTGCTTGGAGTTGTGTTGCAGAACACTGAATATAATCCTGCACCTGGGGGCTGGAAATGAAGGTTTCTTGAAATCAATTGTTACTGAAGATGAGATCTGGATTCAGTATGTCATACCAGAAACAAAACAATAGTCAAAACAATAGATGCACTCAAATTCACCAAACAAACTTTCAACAACAGGAAGATTATGGCTACGGTTTTTTGGGACCCAAAAGGTTGTTGCTTGGTGAGTTTATGGAACCGGGGACTACGATCAGAGCAGCTGTTAACTGTCAGACTTTACGACGATTGCAGAGAGCCATCCAAGGCAAAAGAGGAATGCTTACTTCAGGAGTTGACCTCATTCCTGACAACGCCCGCCCTCACAGGGGTGCTGTAACCCGACATTCTCTGGAGCAGATTAAAGTGTTTGATCGAACTAACGTGTCTTTGCTGAATTGGTTCCGAGTCGGAGCCAGTTGCGTGGATAATTCTATAAAGAAAAAATGGAAACACCTCGTGAAATGCATGCTTGAAAAGAAATATTTATTCTTGTGAAATGTGCAGGTGGCGCTGTTGTTTTCACCTACTGACGCCACCTATACAACGCCGTAAATACGCTGCACAGGTCAGTCGTTGTGGGGTTGCTGTTCTGTGATATCGTAATTGCATCATGTCAGAGCTAAAAGACTTCGAGCAAATTGTTGGAGCTCGTCTCGAGAGTGCTTCCGTAAGCAAGGTACCCGAAGTGTTTAGTGTTTCAAGAGGTACTGTATCTAAGATTTATTCCGTATATTTGAAAAGGACTTTTGTAAAAATACTCAGAGGAGGATGACCACCTGTCCGCAGATAATCCCCAGTACCTTTTCATCACTTTTGAACTTAGTAAAACACCAGGAAGAAGCTGCTTGTCTTAAATTTGCCCCAGAAATTCTTTTTCTATGCTTGCCAGACTCATACATGGCTATTTGTAAAAGATGATATTCTTCGATGGCCAAAAATCCTTTCCCTCCTGTACTAAGTGCAGCTTAATACCAGCCTCTACCTTACACATCCTGAATCGATACATCTGCCATTGCCCCCCACCCAATTTTTTTGCAGACTCAATGCCTTTGTGCAATTTGCTTCTTTTTGAATTGGGATACGAAAGAACGTGTATTGATAACCCGCTGAACATTTCCCATTCAATAATGAAGGAGATGAGTAATTGACCTCAATGGTTTTTGCCTACAGTTTAAAAAACTTGAGAATCCCCGTGACTCATCCATCTGACTAGATAGCAACTACATGGATCTGCGGACTAGGTATAAAAGTTTCTTTTCTATCGCATATTCCTTCTACTAGGAGTTCAAGAAAAAAATATTGACCAGGGTGTCTAAGTCCGGTATTAGGTTCTTTAAGAAACTCTTTTCGAGTAGATATCTATAGCTCTCAAATTTATGGAATATGTATCACCGTACTCATTTATAATGACTGTTGCTTTTCTACTCTAGTCGGCAAAGAAGTTCTGGAGTCTACCATATGAGGATTTTGCTTTTCGCTTCGTAAAGTTAGGGGAGTTGAACAGAATGAATAGATTGGGTCAACCGGAAAGTTCTGCACGTTTTCAAATCGAAACGAGTTTTGTTATTATTATTTTGCTACCGCTGATAAGTTGGGACCTTGATTGAAGCAAATGTTTAAATTCGGTGTTTTCTGCTTACACTGCGTAATTATAGCATGTGCTGTGGTATAATTTTTGTTTCATTGCAGTGCTAAGAATGGAGAGAAACAGAAAGTTCATTTTCGTCATAGTATGCTCTTTTATTTTAAGAAAAGAAAAACTGCTAGTCAGAGTGCTCGTAAAATGTGTGCTGTACATGGACATAGTGCTGTATCTGAGGCCACAGTTCGAAGGTGGTTTGTTAAATTTAAGAGAGGAAACTTCAGCCTCGAAGATGATGCCTGCTCTGAACTGCATCCCAAAAAAGTAATGCTTGCTGTATGGTGGGACTACAAAAGAATTGGTAATTATGAATTGTTGCCACAAAAACAGACAGTAAATTCGGAAAAATATTGTTCTCAAATAGCAGTATTAAAAGCAGAAATCGAAGCAAAGAGGCCAGAACTGACCCATCGTCGAGGTGTTGTCTTCCAGCAGGACAATACTCGGCCCACATTTCGCTGAAGACAAAGACTTATTGAGTATGGCTGAGATGTTTTTTTGTCACCCCACCATATTCACCACACCTTGCCGCCTCAAATTTTTCACCTCTTTAGGTCACACCAAAATTCTTTGAACGGCCTGGAGTTCAATTTTTTGAAGAATGTCAAACAACACCGCGATAACGTCTTTATAAATAAGCCTAGTGATTTTTTTAAAAAGAAATTTGCCAGCTGCCCGAAAGATGGAAAAAATTCATAGAATAAAATGGGGCTTAAGGGTGATAATTTGGTAATTTTTTAGTTAACGTCGTACTAGAGCGACACAAGGGGCTATTGACGACGGTCCGGGGTCAATCCCGTAAAGGAAAGGGCTTAAGGAAGATTCAATAGAATTTTCTTATGTTTGCTCCGTTGGTATTTATCTTAAAAAACGCGCAGAACTTTCCCTCTGACGGTTCAGGGACTTGGTGATTCTCGCCTTGACTTGCGAGGTTTCGGTGTCTCCATTGGGTGCTTCCATTTTTAATGAGGCGTGTCACTTGTTGAGACAGCGCGGGGCGAAATTGAATTTAAAACCAAGAGCGGGCATTCTTCCGGTGTCATCCCGGCGCTATTGAGACGAGTTCGTTGTCACGCTAATATGACACTTACCATTCCGCGCCATGAATATTGTATCGGGAGTCCATTTAATATGCCTCCCCTGCCCGTCAACTGACCCTCCCGGCTCCTGGAAACAGGAGAATCCGGGAGAGGCGCGCCATGTTTGGACACAATGAAAAACGGTTCGTTCACCTCGGCAGTGAAGACAATTGAAATGTTCAATGCTCAAAGTACTGACGATCGATTGAAGCAATCTGAAAACAGTCTAATGTACTTCTACGGAAGTGTCGAAACCAAACTTTCAACTTAATTTGAAATGGATCTATTCTTTATTTAGATTTTTGGTCTGCTGAGTTTTAAAATATGTTTAGTCAACTATGCAGGCCGTAACTAGTCATTCATGTGCCCTGTGAAAAAATTTGCATTTAGGCCTCTTAATTACTTAGGTTTTCAGGAAATTTATTAATTACATCATCATAGTTAATATTTTTAACGATATTGTATTCTATGGAAGTAATAGAACGATTGCATAATCATTCTTGTCCGATAGTTGATCTTAAATAATTTTTTATTAATTTCAACTGGCTAAAACTTATTTCGCTCGAAACAATAGAAACGAGATGAGTTAGAAATATCAGAAGAGCGACATTGATATTTGGGTAAGACTCAGTTAAATCAAAATCATGAAGAGCCCGTAGAATATTAAGCGGAGATGCAGTCTCTATATTTTGTATAAGAGTCGTTACTCGAAACTTAAAACTTTCAATTTCAAGTGTGAATTCGTACTTTTTTGTAATCTTTGCTATATTTAATAGCGATATCTGAAGCTATTTTTTTTTAAATATCGGCAACTTTCGCGTATTGCAAAGACAAGTCATAGAGAAAGCAAAATTCGTCACAGATAGTTTTCATTTTTTGATAACGCCAATCTATTTGAGACAATAGTGTGTCAAGAACACTGTAAATTTGTGTTTTTAATAATTCTTCGGATGTCAAATGACTTCCTTCATGTTGTGTTTTATCTATTTTATTTCCATTATCTTAACTCTTATCTTTGGGATATCTCTCTCTTTCGGGCCCCCTTCAAAGTGGGCCCTGTGCGGTGCACCTGTTGCACCTGCCTAGTTACGGCACTGTAAATATATGTTAATACACAGATCTTCAAAACTTCATGTACAAACTGTTATGGGTTATCTTTTAGAGAGTTACAGAATACAAATACAGAATACAGATACAGAATAAAAGTTAGAGAATACAAATTATACCCTTTTCTCATAGAGGCGTATGTCCTTAAGTGCCCCCCCTCCCCCTCCAGAATGAGCTAGGGCAGATATTTCAACCCATTTCATCTCGCCACAGATAAACTAATTACGAAAATACTGAGGCACACCAAAAATAGATTCTATTTTTTGCCAATCTGACAAAAAATAGGCGTAATTTTGATACATTTTGCAAAAAATAAATTATTACTCTACATTTTTATTCCAAAGTGGCATTTTAGAAAATCATTTTGAAACAATTTATCTATGACATTTAGCAATAAAATAATACCCAAAATCATTTATACGAATATTTAATTGCTATGTATTTTTTGCTTTCGACTTGATTGATTATCAGGTACCTGAGGGTACTTATGTTTTTAACGATTCTTTTTCGTAAAATCGGAATCGTTCAAGAGAGATTAAAAATTTCAAAGGATTTGAAATCTGCGGAAAATTTTACACCAGATTAATAACTTACACCACGTGTACGGGCCACACAGTGGCTAGTATATGTATAAAAAGGTGTGTATTCTTTATACAAATCTCCACCGTTTGACCCATCCACACCCAATTGGGTACACTTCTACTTTAGAACACTGCGGAAAGCATAGGCTATTTCTTTCTGTCTTCAGACCCATTTGTAGTCTTAAAAATGCCCCTCGAAGCACCAATTTTAAAATCTTAAGTTTGTTTTTCTACAACAAATGGACAAGGAAACACGTCCTATAGGGTTTGTGCATTTGAATTAACGCAGGGAAATGTCACGGTCCTATTTTAAACCCGAACAACGCCGGGTCATTCCAGCTAGTAATCTATATTTCATTACTACAATCTAAGGCTCGGTACACACATCCGATTTTTCAACATGCGGCACCGAAGCACAACTATGCCCACAACCGTGAAATGACGCAAGTACTCATTTCGAGCCATTTGCAATGGATATTCTATCGAAGAAAACGTGTTTAGTTCGCTTACATGGTGTAAAAAAAAGTATATTTTGAAACAAAGTAGACATTACAGGATACAACCATTAATTAATTCTTACTTAGATTCTATTTGTTTGTGAAAACAAGGTACTTGAGACCGGAGAAGCGTGTGCGGCGAGTTGCGGCGCCGTGGGGAACTGCGGTACAAATTGTACACGCACGTTGAACGTACGTCGAAGGCATGTGTGCATTACTCCATTGGATCTGAAGTATCTCAGACCGCACTTGCGTTGCCACAGCGGCGCCGCACGTTGAAAAACCGGATGTGCGCATAGGGCCTAAGTCGTGCAAGTTGCAGATTTTGCGGTCTTCATAACCACATCTTAATTTTTAAGAATTCAAAAAAAAATTCTTAATTTCTAAAAATCTTTTTATTTGATGGTTGACGTACTTTGTCATTCCAACTCTTCTGACTTGCATGGGAATAAAATAAAAGGCTCCATCCACACTCTTTGTATGTCGTGGCGTGAGTCAAGATGGCGGCGCGCAGTCCGTCCGAGAGAGGGTCGGAAATCAATTTATTAAACTCCGAAGAGCCTCGGCTGTCACGATGTCCTGGCTGTTTAGCCGCTTATTAGCCCGTGATTAAACATAGAGCACACCAACGAATCGGGCGAAAAGGGGGAAGTGCACATAGTACGGTACTTCCTTCTCAGGTGGAGGGGCTTCGTTTTTACGTCATGACGACTTCTGGGCGAAATATGAAGTTCAGAATATATCTCTTAATATAATTAAAGGAAGTCTTTGTTTGTTTGTTTGTTGCAGTAATGAGATTTCGTACACAGGTAGTTCGAATTTTTTGCCATTTTAAATTTTAAAATTCAGTCTAGAATACTTTTAAATGAATTTAATGGAATTTAATTATTATTGTTTTCTTTTGAATATTAACAGCATAAAAGATCAGATTATAAATTTATTTTTTCCGTTTCCATTTTGCGCGGATGAATGATTTTCCAGCATACGATAAAAAACAAGTTTTACATTTAGTTAGTTCTTTTTTCTATCTCCTAGATAGAGATGGAGTCAAAATTTCAACGGATTTGAAATCTGGAAAATTTTACATTAGATCGATACCTAAAAATATGATTTTGTTTAAATAAATAAAAATTTTAAATTGAATATCTTCTATATTTTCGCGAGAGAATGTCACGTCACGCCAACATTCGTGTTCCAAAAATAAAGAGATTACATTTCCTGCCCTCTTACGATTTCAGCGAAAGAAAGCAAAGAAAACAAACAACATTTTGGCTGGCATTATTTAGTTCTTTTCTTGTAAAATCGGGATCGTTAAAGAAATATTGAAATTTTGAAATCTGCTGAAAATTTGACACCAGATAGATACTTTATACGTTTGATTTTCTTATTATATTTCAATTTAATATTTATATTTTCGCAAGAGATTGTTACGTCACGCCGAATTCCTATTTGGTTTGAGAAGCAAAACAACACCACGGGCAACTCCGTTATGTCTGTTATCGAATTTGGCCTCATTTGACAATGACGAGGCCATCCCAGCGTTGCCCGGGGTGTTGGTTTGCAAAGCCAAACCATAGTACATAATATTCATAATTTTCTGCGGAAACTAACACCATGGGCAACGCCTTTATGGGCTGTTACCCAATAGGCTACGAATTCGTAGCAATCACTGGGGGTTAGCGAGCAGTGGTCACTCCCGACAACACGAAAAGAACTGTCACGGGCAACGCAGTGACTGATAAAAGAAGTCGGATGACCGTGATGGTAATTTCAAACTTTAACCCACAACAGATTTCTTTAAAAGTTCAGAATTGTTGTAAATGGTAAATTGAACTTAGTTTTTATAGGAATAAAAAAGTACGCATGTAGAAACATATCGGTCTAAAAAAAAATCCGTAATCGGATAATGTTTTCATAAGTAGATTTTAACTTTCAAGCTTAAAAGATTCTGTCATGAAATAGGGCATACGCACAGCCTATTTCGTACAGAACGCAATACAAATATATATATATACTTTTGTTGTATGTATGGTTTTTTGATATTTTGCATGGGATTCTGGATTAACAATAATTTATGCTGCTTTTCTTAATGTTTATGACCATTTTTTCTCAGAATCGTTCCTATTTTCTGCACTTTGAATATCTTGATTTTGAACATCTTTTCCACTACTAGAATCTCAAATGTTTGAACACACTGAGGTCCTGAGATCGTGGTGGGGTTATACCAGGCCTCGAAATAGATTTTTTAATACAGGTGCACCTTGTGAACCAAAGTTTTTAAATTAGGTGCACAGGTTATATTTTAGGTGGATATTTTAAAAAATATCGTAATATAAGAGTATTAATGTAATGTAAACTACTTTATTAGTTGGGTATGTTTATATACTTTATAGGTAGTAGATAGTAAATAAAAATATTTAAACATCTAAAATCTCCCTTTTCTGGTTCACGGCTGTCGCGACTTTCGCTCAACAGAGCCATTTGGAAAATGTTTCGATCATCGGAAAGTTCTGGCAGCAGTGGCACAAGTAAACCTTCCTTCTGTTTAAACCCGTTACGGCCCAGCGATTTAGTTTTCGCATAGTGTGTATTTAGGAATTTTAATTACGTTCCTTTAGAGCGAGAGAAGTCGATCCTAATATTTTGTTCAAACATCAAAATAACCTAAAACACGTCCCCCTCTCCCTTTTTTTTTCTAACGTTAGGTGCACTTAGTGCGTGCACGTAGTGGGAAAAAATTGTGTGCACAATTTGATTTTTATGCGCACAGTGCACCTGTGCACCCGGGCATTTCGAGCCCTGGGTTATATTTATTGTTTATAAGGCGGTACAGTAACTATCTTCCAACGATTTTTTTATCGTCACCTTTCTTTCTCTCTGTAAAGACGTTGTATGTACAAAACAAAATTTGACTCTAAATCCAAATGTTGAGTAATTTGGAAAAATAATCACATTTATGTGTAACTATCGCGTGTCACAAGCATGAAACAAAAGGATGGTCGAAATAATAAACTACCCGCAATCCTAACAAAAGTGAAACTGAACTACTATTTATTCATTTCGAAGTACAATTGCATCTGCACAAGGTAATGGTAATTAATAACGTCCCACTGGAGCAACATAACGGGTTATTGGCAACGGTCCGGTATCAATCCGCAAAGGAAAAACCACGTATTTTTGATCCACGGTCAGATGACGAGGTCAAAATCTGAGCTGGCACCTCACTCTCTTAAGTTACACACTGCACCAACATGAGGACATTTGAGGCCACGGCAGATTTTATGTGCACTAGCCCCCGAGTACATAACGGTCTTTGGTTGCATCGAATTTTTAACTCGCAAGCTTTCGATTGTTAATCCGTTACTCATCTAACCAAGCAACCGCCCCCTAAGTATGGTTGGTTGATAGGTTTTGGTTTTATGCCGCAATATCCAGAATAGGATAAGCTGCGCTAAGCACAAGATACAATGTAGTCCACCCTAAGTATGGAAACAATTGAATTATCACATTGAGATTAAGGTTGCCAGAATATCTCTTTTGAAGAGAACATGTCCTCTTTTTCCTCTCGTATCTCCACCTTTTCACTCTCTTTTTAAAGTCATATCTTTTTGTCCTCTTTTTTTCGGTTGTTCACTTTTTGTTCTCTTTTATTATTTCGGATTGGGTTAAAAATATATTTCACATTTCAAACTTTACGCCCTAATATATTCACATTTCCCACTCTACCGTTACGTAAACCACACCTATTTAAATACGTACTAGATATAGTACATTGTACGAATATGGTACGTATTATTAAAATGCATCAACGTATAATAGGAAGTTAAATCTCTAGTGAATATTGAGCTTCGTGTTAAAACGTCTCATTAGGAGATCAAATACGTAACCGATGAGTATTTAGATTCGTGTTAGAATAGTACGAATAAGAAATTTCGTTTTTATTATTATATCACAATAGTAAGAAATATTGTTCTTATTATGTCAGAATGGAATAGCAAGACGGACGATTCGCAGCTTTTTTTTTAGTTTGGAAGGAAATCGCGTTGCTAACCTATCCACCTTTTAACATTAAATCGAAGTTTATAACTCAACTATGATTGCTGCGCAAAATCCAGCGATAACTAGTTGAATATTCCGTTCCTCCGTGCACTTATTTGATTACAAGTATTTTCCCAATCAATGCAATTCTATTCGTGGATTTAGTTTTCTAATATATTCATTTTTTTCCTTAAAAAAAAAACAAAAAAAACTAAAATTTCGTCACACTTAGTAATTAATTGAAAATTACCTGCTTTAAACATATTTTCTTTGTTTTTTTTTATTTGAATGCATTTAAAAAGTATCAAACATGAAATAAAAACTGAACCATTTAATGTGCTAAACAAGAGGGGAAATAGAAAAAGAAATATCTTGCATTTATTGTTCCGTCATATGGAACGGACCAAATTATTCCCTTAAAATTGCATTCGGTCAAATGTGCAGCATTAGACCCGAAAACGATCAACCGTTCACCTAAAAGGCAAATCTGATGTTTTGCAAACGATTTTTATGACTGTATATAATTTCAAAAACAAAAAAATTAAAGGGGAAAAAAATTTAGAAAACATTTTATGCTAATCAGTGTAGCGGTATGAGGACTAGCGTTATCCTTTTGGACACACCCCCATGAATACTTCTGATGAATGGCAGCACAACCGGTTCAATTACCAGTCTGACGAACAGATTTGCTATCAAGGTGCTTGGGATAACGACGAAAATGCTCCTGCTGTCATATGTCCCAGACCATTACTCCTGGTGAAGGTCCATTATGTCTACGTCGCAGACAGCTTGGTTCCAAGTGCTCACCTGAGCTCCTTCTAACCAACATACGGTCATCACTGGCACCAAGACAGAAACGGCGCTCATCTGAGAACAAACACAACAGATCTCCACTCCACCCTCCAATGAACTCTAGTTTGACACCACTGAAGTCGCAAACGGCAGTGATTTGGAATTAGTGGTATGAACGCTACAGGGACTTTGGCTCGGAACTGTCCCTCAAGTAATCGATTCTGGTCTCTCAAGTAATCGATTCTGGTCCAACAAGTAATCGATTCTGGACCAACAAGTAATCGATTCTGGACCAACAAGTAATCGATTCTGGTCTCTAAAGTAATCGATTCTGGTCCAACAAGTAATCGATTCTGGACCAACAAGTAATCGATTCTGGACCAACAAGTAATCGATTCTGGTCCAATAAGTAATTGATTCTGGTCTCTTAAGCAATATATTCTGGTCCCTCAAGGAATCGATGGTGTTATGTTATATGAGTCGCAAAACTCTAAAAAATTGCTCTTATACTCCCCAAAGCACCATTAAAACGAAATATACAAAACAAAAAATTAAAATAAGAAAAACTAAGCAAACCAGCAACAGCAGTCGAAAGACAGGCAACACAAAACCAGAAGATCGCATCAAATGCCACTATACCCACTTCATCCAACAAAACGCCAACACCAGTGACTGAAGAAATTACGAAATAGGGGTACATTTAAAGGTTTTGGTATGTTTATCTTTTGTCATTTTTTTAGCTACACGAGTTGTTCATTAGACGGAGACCTAGGGACTTAAGGTAGATTCAGAACCACTAAGAACATCATGACGACTGAGATCGAAACTAGAGTCTTTGTACCCAAGATAAGACTTTTTGAAAGTTAGTTTGTCTACATCTGTATATCCTAAAGTGAAACAAAATTTAATTACAATTTTGTGGACATTATATACATATATACGAATTAGATTCCTGAATATCTTTATGACTTACCTAACACTGCATTCCTCCATTCACGCATCGCATTGTCTCATATATTGACGTTGAAAAGATAAAGAGATACTCTTTCCTACGTCAGAAATTTAGAAGATATAATTATTACGCCATTGGAAAGAAAGAATATTAGTTGAAAGAATTTGGAAAACTGCTAAGGGGGCTGTTCCCAAATCAACCCTTTGGTGCCACCACCTTAAGCTCGCCTCCTCTACCCACTCGTGCAGAGAGAACACCCCTCGGCCTCTGAAGGGGAGGGGTTGCCGTGTAACAGCCTGCGTCTGCCGGGAACGTGCAATTACAGACGATTATATCTCTCTGTCCTCTTGACGTTTTAATGATTATCAGATTAGGAGGAATCGTACCCTCCCCCCCACCCCCAGCGGTATCCGGAGAAGGGAGGGGGGCATGCAAATGAGTTCGGGAGGGGAGGAACTGCCGGACGGTGTGCGAAGTGTGAGGAAGTTTATAACGCACCCGAAATGAGTGTGAATCGTCTGCCCTCTCTGACGTCACGGGTCATGAGTAAAGGGGTGAGAGTGAACAAGAATTGTCTGACTAGATCAGTGGCTTTTCCTCCCACGCTCCTATCTCAAATATTATCTATAAAAGGAAGTGTTTGTTTCTTGCACGCAAAGTCCTGACGAAACTATGGAAATTGCAGTGATGGGATTTGGCACGCAGGTAGCCCAAATTTTTTGCAATTTTAGGGGCTCGGAGGATTTGAGAATTTTAAAATTCATTCAAGAGCATTTTAAAATGAATTTCATGAAATTTAATATTGTTTTCTTTGGAATGGCAACAGCATAAAAGATCATATTCTAAATTTTCTTTTTTTCGTTTCCGTTTTCCTTTTGCTCGGAGGAATGATTTTCCAGCAGACGATAAAAAACAAAGTTTTAACTTTTGTTACGTAATTAATTTTTTTATCTCCTAGACCGTTAAAGTCAGAGTACAAATTTCAACGGATTTGAAATCTGCGGAAAATTTCACATTAAATCGATACCTAAAAATGATTTTCTTTAAATAAATAAAATTTTTTAATTAAATATATTTTATATTTTTGCAGGAGAATGCGACGTCACGCCAATATTCATGTTCCAAAAGTAAACAGATTACATTTCCTGCCCTATTACGATTACAACGAAAGAAAACAGAGAAACTAAAATATATTTTGGCTGGCATTATTTAGTTCTTTTTTTTAAAATCGGTATCGTTAAAGATAGATTAAAAATTTCAGCGGATTTGAAATCTGTTGAAAATTTGACACCAACTTGACACCTTATACGTTTGATTTTCTTTTAATAAATATTTTTTCAATTTAATATTTATATTTTCGCAAAAAAATGTGACGTCACGCGCCGAATTCCTATTTGGAACCACAAGCAACTCCGTTATGGCTGTTATCCGATTTTCGAAGCAAACCATAGTTCATGATATTCATAGTTTGGTTTTCGAAGCAAACCAAATTATGAATATCAATTTGGAATGTATATCATGAATATTAATTTGGTTTGCGAAGCAAACCAAATTGGAATTCATTCCAATAGGCTAGGAATTTCCATTTGGTTTGCTACGCAAACCAACACCACGGGCAACGCCATTATGACTGTTATCCAATAGTCTGTGAATTCGTATGAATCTTCGGTGGTTAGAGAGCAGTGGTCACACCTGATCACACGAAAATAACTGTCACGGGCAACGCCGTGCTGGCTACGCAGTGGCTAGTTATCTCAATAAAATATTGAGGAATTTTCAAATATATATAGAGTCGTATTTGCTCATACTAATCCTAGTTCTTTCCGAACTTTTTTGGCCGAAACGCCCTCTTTTCAAAAACAATTTCCTTCGGCGCTCCCTCTCAATAAACAACAAATTGCAAGTGTAGTGTATGTTTTGAATATCGCCTAAATACTTTCGTATGTGTATGTATATGTGTATGTATGTATATTTATATGTGTATGTATATGTGTATATATATACATACATATACACATATATATACACATATATATACATATATATACATATAAAGCCTACTATAGACAAATTGGTAACACAGCTCCAGACTCATCTTTCTCAATAGCGATTATTCTTACCTTTACTGGTTTTATTGAAATTTGTGAATAATAATAGTTTACAATCTCCTAGTGTGTTCATGCGCAATTTGTTATTTATTTTTACGAAGTTGTTCTATCATTTTAGTTGGAAGTGCTTTTCCAGGCTATATATATATATATATATGCACATGCACATACATATATATATATATATATATATATATATATATATATATATATATATATATATATATATATATATATATATATATATATATATATATATATATATATATATATATATAGTTTTAGAATTTGAAAAACTAGCCTGGAAAAGCACTTGCAACTAAAATGATAGAACAACTTGGTAAAAATAAATAACAAATTGCGCATGAACACACACACACTAGGAGATTGTAAACTATTATTATTCACAAATTTCAATAAAACCAGTAAAGGTAAGAATAATCGCTATTGAGAAAGATGAGTCTGGAGCTGTGTTACCAATTTGTCTATAGTAGGCTTTATTTTCGTCAGCAGTATCCTTAAATCTTCGCAGTCAACTTGGTTAACACAAAAAGTTGATCCCTCTTTTTAGTTAAGACTAAGTCAGCGTTCAGCTAAGGAGGACGAAGTGAATGCAATTAAAAGTTTAATTTGTAAGTGCTATCTTGTTACGACCTGTCGTCTAGTTTTTAGACCTATTGGACAAAACTTACATTTTATAACATTATAGTAACTCATCAGGCCAGTTATGTAAAAAAAAAATCAAATATCGAACCGAAGCATACCATTTATTTACAGACAAGAAAAGAAACAGTACACATATCTAGACGGTCAACAAAACGACTGCACTCTTACTTTTCAACACAACAGACGCTAGCACTTTTAAACAAGGCACATGCGCAGAAGAGAGTGTTCGTGTTTTGGAAATGGTAAAAATAAATCCATACTATAAATAGAAAACCAGTTTATTACAAACAGAACATAATTTGACAACCTGATAGGCTTTACAGATACATATGTGAGTTGAATTTTCACTGAGAAAAACTCGGTATAAGAAAGAATCCAAAGCACACGTATATAGATAAATTGGAATGCTATATCGTTTGATCTGATCGTCCACTATGGAAGTTAGTAAAAATAATTTGAATACAGATCAGTTTTGAATAATCCAACAATCGGCCCCTTCAATCGCAATCGCAAAATACACTGTACTTTCCCAACTATGTCAAGATAGAAAAATCATTGGGCAGTAAAGATGTTCATCATATCCTTAAACTTATTAAGTAATAAAGGCTTTGTTAAACAATCTGCAGTATTTTCCTTCGAACCAACATGATATATTTTAACACTCTCTTCTACCAAATTACGAATAAAATGATAGCGAATATCTATGTTTAGTTTTAAAATGTTCTATTGTATTCTTGCTAAAACAGATCGCTGCCTGGTTATCATAAAAAAGGTTAGGTGTGATGCAACTGGAAATCAAATCGAATTAATTTATAACTCTTGCAAACCATATTGATTCTTAGACGCTATCGCATAGAGCTACGAATTCAGATTCCAGGGATGAAAGAGAAATGCATTTTTGTTTGCAGGACCGCCAAGCAAAAGGAACATTTCCAGAAAAGAAAATATATCCACTTGTTGAGTGGCGATTAGTTAAATGAGATCCCCAGTTAGTATCAGAATAACAATTCAAATTACATCCTGAAATGTTTGAAAGATCGATTTTGTAATTCTTAGACACACATACATAATTTAATATATCAACAATTTTACAATGCTGGAAAGTATATCCATTGCAAAACTGTGACATTACGTTTGCAGAATAGCTAATATCTGGCTTAGTTCTATCTGCAAGAAAAGTCAGTGTCGACATCCGATTAGAATGCGATAAGGGTTCAGTATAACAATTCAGTTAGCATCAGAATAACAGTTTGATTGTAACACTGATTCCCAACACTGATGTGAACTGATGTGAACTCATGTAACACTGATGTGAACAGTTTGACAATAACACTGATTCCCAGTTAGCATCAGAATAACAATTCAAATTACATCCTGAAATGTTTGAAAGATCGATTTTGTAATTCTTAGACACACATACATAATTTAATATATCAACAATTTTACAATGCTGGAAAGTATATCCATTGCAAAACTGTGACATTACGTTTGCAGAATAGCTAATATCTGGCTTAGTTCTATCTGCAAGAAAAGTCAGTGTCGACATCCGATTAGAATGCGATAAGGGTATTTTATGATCAACTCATTTTCAGGAACTTTATCTGGTAACAAGTAACCTACTTTAAACGAAAGTTGGACAAACGATTTTGGTAAATCCACAAATTGAGACATTAAATTTCAATACAGCTGTTTTGATGCAAGTACACTGAATCATGAATATAATCAAAATTTACACCTAGTAAAAACTTAGTCGGTCCAAGTTCTGTTATATCAAACTTACTTTTATTAAAACAACATTTTCTTCAATTATTTCCCGAGTTTTTCCGAACACAACAATATCAACTACATAGGTAATTAAAACGACATTTTTAGACTTATATACACACAATTATACCAGTTTAATCATTCAAAACCTAAATCTTTCAAAACACAATCCAGTTCAAGATTCCATTCTCTCCCGCTTTGGTGCAAGTCATAAATTGCCTTATTAAGAAAACAAATTTTGTTTTCGGAACCTTTAATAACAAATACGGGAGGCTGTCTCATGTAAATTGGCTCTTTCAATTTACCATAAAGGTATGCAGACTTTACATCAGGTGCGTATTAAGCCAATTTAAAACAAATACTAGTAATATGAAAATTAATTTACAATTGTGAAATTTACAACTCGTGAAAATATCTCATCGAAATCAACATCGGGTCTCTGCTTCAAACCTTGAGCCACCAATCGGGCTTTATATTTCTTAGGTTTATTGTTTTCGTCCGTTTTTATATTGAAAACCCACTTACTTCCAATTTCAGGTGCATTTTTTGGTGGATCAACAAGATACCAAACCCGTCGGCCATCATTTTAAGTTCATCTCTTGTCGCAGCGTCCCATTTTGGTCTATCTGTACTTCCCTGAGTCTCTTCAAAGGTTTTTGGTAATTCAACACTGTAACATTCGGGTTGAAAAAATCAGCCGAGCTTGATTCAACGTTTGCACTATCAGAATTAGTTTGAAAAGGAACGTTAGAATCTACAATTTTGGAATTTAACACTGGGTATAAAACCTAATTTTCAGGTTTAAAATTCTAGTTTATTTTTATCACAATAACGTTTAGCATCTTTTAAATATCTTAATCTGGCTCTACTGTTAGGTGGATAATAATATACATCGATGCGTTTATTTTTTGTACGATGTTTTTCCAGTCTTTCCCATTCATCAATATTTATAGGAGTTAAAACATCAGAAATTTTAACAGTCTTTTCCATTTTCTCTGCTTTATTTACATTAAGATCACCATTAAACTCATTTATATCCTCATTTAAGTAAAATTTTGCATAATCATAACAATTATTCTGTCCAACTTTTAACCCCATTTTGGTTCTCATCTATTTTAGCATGAATAGTTTTAATCACCTCTCTCTCTCTCTCTCTTACGATTCTAGGAATAAAAATCCTATAGCCCTTAGTGCCATTAGCGTAGCCTACCAAAATTCCAGGCTTTGCCCTAGGCTGAAATTTATTCCGTTAGATCTTGGGAATATGCGCAAACGATCTAAATATCTTAAAATGTCTCACGGATTGTTTAATATCGCTCCATATTTCCATTGGAGTTAATCCTTCAGTGAGTTTGTGCTCACACCGATTCCGGATGTGTACAAACGCCACATGGGCTTCCGCCCAAACACGCGGTTGTAGCCCACTATCATGAAGCATGGCACGAACCCCGTCCATGGCAGTTCGGTTAAATTTTTCGGCCACTCCGTTCTGTTCTGCTGTATAAGGAGATATGCGTTCATGTTTGATCCCCAACTTGCTAAGAAAGTCATTAAATTGTTTGACAAAATTTGAGCCCATTGTCAGTTCTGACACATTTCAATTTGGAAGTAGTTTCTCGTTCTACTTTTGCAAAGTATTTTTCAAAACACTCAAAAACGTCCGTTTTAGATTCAATTATATACACTTCTATCTTATTAGAATAATCAACAATTATAGACAAAAAGTACCTTTTCCCACCAAAAAAGTTTACCGGAGTAGGTCCCCATAGATCTATGAACACTCTTTCTAATACTTTGGATGTAGACCTTTCATATACATAATTTATCTTTAACGACTCACGCGTGGATTTGGCAATTCTGCAAACATTGCAATTTTTATTTACAGAAGTTAGCTTTTCAATTCCCTCAATAAAATTATTTTTACTCATATGCTGTATTAGTGACACATTAACGCGACCAAATCTGCGATGGATAGTATTAATATCTAATGCAATATCTACAGAATTCACATATTTTTCAGGATATCCACGAATAACATACAACTTATCTACTAAAGGTGAAGTAAAAAAATATTTATCATTTTTCTTATGTACAACCATTTTCTTATTTCTCCAAATGACTTTATAACCTGCAATATTTATATTACAACCTCCAATTAAATTTTTACGCTTGACAATATAAAACATTGGACAGTATAAAACATTTTTCAAAACAACTTTTTATGTTACGTCTTTAACGATAAAGTTGATGTCTCCAACAGCAAGAACTTTGGACACCCAATCCCCAGTCAAAATCGATGCCGGTGATATTTCCTGGAAATCTCTTTGGTTGCAGCAGAATCTATAAGAAATTCTTCTAAATTGGGATCAGCTGCCGCTAGTGCATAGTTGGTGTCTGCAACAAAATACCGTTGTTTAACTTAGTCTTGAAACGTCCATTTTTCTTGAAACATCACTCTTCGGTGTGTCTCGATCTTCTGCAGTAGCCAAACGACCCCAGAAGGTGCGTCAGTTCTTTTCGAAGGTTCCAACTCTCTTCCACTGTATGCCGGTTTCGCCGTTGAATTAGTTTCCAAAGGATAAGTGTAAGGTTCGCCATCTCGCATCTTACAAGAAGTGAAACGCCAAGTTGGCAACCCTACATAGAAAACGCCAAGCTGGCAACCTAAGAACAAAGCTTTTTCAATTAAAAGAAACGTCCACAAGATTTCAAGCCGAGGAAGTGCGGCAAAAGCCAATTAAAAAAGTCAGAGCAATAAATAGTTATAGTTACCAAGACAACTAAAAGATAAAATCCATCTTTAGAACAGAGGAGATCAAGTAAAGATTTTTATACAGCGGTGGGAGGAAAGTTACAATTTTGAATGCCTATCCAAATGTAATTGCTACTTTATACTACATGTAACTTACGTGACGATCGATTAAATTTAGTAAAATATACTCCAAATACAGAATTTTGACTCTGTGTCTTTTGAGTTTTTTTTTACTAAACTTTCACGACGGAGTTCATCAACAACCATCGGCCTCGGACCACTACTGGCGCAGTCATCATGGATCGTCGAACCCTGGAAATGAAGGTGAGAGCTCATCCTGAGTTTTAATTTTTTTTAATTCATGCAACTCCCACACAATTACGGAGCGAAAGTAGACTTTGTTGAAAGCTAATGCTATTCATTTTGTTTAGAACACTTACGTGTTATGTGCACCACAGTGCAAATTTTATTTAGCACACCATGTGTTAATTAGATTAATGGTTAATTGTGAAACAGTTCATCAGAACTAGATACTTTTTGTGTTATTGGGTTAGAGAATAACTATTTCGTTTTGGAAAACGGGGATTTCTGGGAATGCATGTCGCTAAGGCGTAAAGTTAATATAAATCATAATTTTAGACTATTTAGAGTGAGGTTTCCAACCTTTTTATTTTTTTTATTTCTGCATTCTGTGGCGTAAATTTAATTCCTGAGTTAAATTTGTTTGGGATGGCGTATCTCGCGAAAGCAAGGAAGGAGGATTTGAAGGTGTTGGCAGATGAATTGGGGTTAGATGTGTTGCCGCAACACAAAATCATCGATTTAAAGAACTCAATATTGAACAGCGAAGAATATGAACAGGAGTTTACCGAAAATCTTTTAAACAGTATCATAACAGATCGGAAAAATGCCGAGGAAAGGCGTTTCTTGGCTGAAAGTGAGGAAAAGCGCCTCGCTGCTGAAACTGAAGAAAGACGTTTTGTGATGGAACTCGAGAAACGTTCTGCTTTCGAGTTAGAAAAGCTAAGGCTCGAAATGGAAGGCCGTCACAATACAGAAACATCAAATGAAGGGAATTCGAGCAACTCTAAGCACATATACGATCTACAAAGAGTGATGCAGAAGTTCGATCCTAAAGAAGGAGACATCAGTCTATATCTGGTTCTTTTCGAGAGGCAGGCAGAACATGCTCACATAAAAAGGGAGGACTGGGTGTCACAGCTTTTGGGTTTATTACCCTATGACATTACTCAGTTAATTGCTAGAGAAGAAGCGGCCGTCGCATATGACTACAGTCACGTGAAAGGGTTATTGCTAAAAAGGTTTAAACTAAGCCCAGAAACCTTCCGATTGAAATTTGTCCAGCTCAAGCGGACTGAAGATAAATCGTGGAAGGATTTTGCCTTTGAATTGACAAATTATTTTGAAGAATGGATTCAAGGTCTTGAGGTTGCGGATTTCGAAACGTTAAAGCATCTGGTAATTACGGACCAATTCAAACGTAAGGTACCTCCGGAAATGCGAGAGCATTTTGTCGATGTGAGTGGAGCACAATAAAATCTCCTACTACTCTAGCGGAACTCCTTGACAAATACGAAAGTGTTCGAGGGTTCAAGAAGAAATTCCATTCACCTGAAAATATTGTAAATAAGGAAAGAAATTCACATTTTCAAGAAAGAAGACGTTTTCAAGAAAGGAACTCCGATTTTCCTGCTAGATATGGACAGTTTCACGAGAGGAGTACTCATCAACGTAATACGAGTCCGAAAAATGAAGCGGGAAGGAAGAAGAAGATTCAGTGTTATTCTTGCGGATCATTTCAGCATCTTAGAAACGCATGTCCTAAGCTAGGAAGAAGACAAACTTCAGCAGTTGTGAGCAATATTGGAGCCCAAGACGCTACAACATCATGTGCAAGGGAAGACATGGTGGAGCCTCCATCGATGTTGACGGCAAAAGTGACCGTTCCAGTCACAAAGCCTGTAGAATACCAAAGAGGTATTGATGAACTCAAGATAGTGAGTTTAAAAAGCGGTAATAATATCTTCGACGGTATTATCGACTCTGGAGCGCAGATTTCAGTCATCCGGGCTGATCTGATTGAGGATTCTCAAAATGAAGGGGAAGGAAAAATTAAAATTGTATCCGCATTTGGTGAGACAGAAATGGCACCTCTCAAGATAATCCATGTGAAAATCAATGACGGACGACACGGAGAAATCCCAGTGACATGTGCAGTGTCTGAAAAATTAGTAAGCGACATGCTCGTAAGCGTTTCAACGTATGACGCTTTAAACTCGAAGGTGGAACTTTATGGCAATATTATTAGCCAAGAAGGGGTTTCTCGAGTTGGAGAAATTTATTCAGTTTCGTCCTTAAACGAACTTACCTTGGCCCGTAGTGACACCGCAAATCACCCTGGGGTTAATGAGAAACGGAACGAGTTCGTGCAATTTCAATTGGAAGATGAAAGTTTAAAGGATATTTGGGAATTAGCAAGAAATAGAAGAAATGCATTCGAAGTGCAAGATGGGTTATTGGTACACTCAGAAATCGTAGGAGGAGAGAAAATTCAGCAGGTAGTTTTGCCTAAATTTAAAAGGCCCTATGTCCTAAAAATGGCACACGAAATTCCATTGGCCGGTCATTTAGGAGAACAGAAAACCAAACAACGCATAAAGTATTCCTTTTACTGGCCGAATATCAAGATTGATGTCAAGCATTTTTGTGAAAGCTGCAAGGTCTGCCAGCTACGTAGAGTTACAATGACAGAATTCCTATCCAACCTATTGTGAGACCTGAAAATCCTTTTGAAGTGTGGAGTGTAGATTGTATTGGTCCCCTAGAGCCACCATCCTCAAGAGGGCACAAGTTTATCGTTTGTGCTGTGGATTTGTGCACGAGATGGGCGGAAGCTATACCAGTCAAGAACATTACTGCGAAAACAACTTGCGACGTCCTGATGAAGATTTTCTCCCAGACGGGGTTTCCTAAAACTATCTGTACCGATCAAGGGACAAATTTCACAGCACAGCTCACCAAGGGCTTCATGCAAGTCATCGGGGTGTCACCAAGATTTTCAACTCCGGGGCATCCAGAAAGCATGGGAGCCGTGGAGAGATGGAACAAAACCCTGAAGGATATGCTCAGTAAGAACATACAAGAAAATGGTCGACAATGGGATATTCATCTCCCTTTATTACTATTCGCATACAGAGAAGTACCTCACAGTACCACGGGAGTATCGCCATTTCAGTTGGTGTATGGAAGGTTACCTCCAGGTCCATTAAAATTAATTAAGGAGAGTTGGTTAGGAGAAACCGAAATTCCAACGGGAGCATCTCCTTCTGTTGAAAAATACTTAGAAGACCTTCGTCAAAGGAGGAAAACGGCACACGAGATTGCCGCAGGGAATGCCGAAAAGGCACAAGGCTATTACACATCTAAATATAATCTGAGAGCGAGAGAAAAGACTTTCAAGGTTGGTGATAAGGTACTGATCCTTATTCCATCTTCTAGTCACAAACTTCTGAAGAACTGGTCAGGACCTGCAACTATTATCCAGTTAACTCGACCTCATTCTGCGTTGGTCGAGATGGAGGATAAAAGCCGAAAAGAGCTGCATTTCAACAAACTACGACCTTATATAGCCCGAGTTGAACAGGTGGGGTTGATTTTCGAACAAGATCAGGACTTTGGGGAAATCTTTTATGCCCCTACTCGAAATAAGAGTCAATCTGCATACGATATTAAGGGTCATGTGTTCCAGACTACAGAGGCGTTGTGCGAAAAACAGCGACACCAATTAGTTCAGACCTTGGAAGGGTTTCGAGAAGTTTTCAGTGCACGACCTGGCCGAGCCAGAGTTGATGGACATTCAATCAAACTAACTAAAGATTGTGTACCAAAGAAAATGCATCCCTATCGGGTTCCCATCGCCTTACAAACCGAGGTGGATCGCCAAATCCAAGAGTTACTTGAACAAGGACTGATTGAAGAGAGTGACAGTGAGTGGGCACACCCAGTCGTCTGTGTGGCCAAAAAGGACGGAAGTATAAGACTTTGCGTCGACTTTCGAGTTTTGAACAGTTTTACTGTCCCGGATGCTTACCCAATGCAACAGGCCACCGAGTTACTATTTGAAATTGGTAGTGCTCCTTTCATCAGCGTTCTAGATTTGACAAAGGGTTATTGGCAAATCCCTTTAGAAGAAGAAGCTAAACCATATTCGGCATTTGTGACACATTCTGGTCATTTTCAATGGAACGTTTTACCATTTGGACTTAAAAATGCTGGAAGTACGTTCCAAAAGTCCATAGACAAAGTACTTAAGACACACAGAAAGTACTGCCGTGCGTATATCGACGATCTGGCCATTTTTTCCAGCTCGTGGGAGAATCACTTGCGTCACATCAGAGACGTGCTGAGAACTCTACAGACCGTTGGATTAACAGTCAATCTTAAAAAGTGCGAGTTCGGTAAAAAACAAGTGAGGTTCCTGGGACACATTGTAGGTTCCGGAAGACATGCACCAGATCCCCAGAAAATCGAAGCCATGCAGAACTTAGCACGTCCAACTACTAAGAAAGAGTTAAGAGGCATAATTGGTCTGGCAAGCTACTATCGGGAGTACATTCAGGATTTCTCGTCCTTGGTTTTACCCTTGACAAACTTAACAAAGAAAAGGGTGCCCAACAAAATACCTTGGAGTGATGAAGAGGAAGCAAGCTTCCAACAATTGAAGCAAAGGCTGACGGAAATTCCATTCTTATATACTCCAGTGTTAGATCAGCCATACCAGTTGTACACCGATGCTTCTGCAACAGCGATTGGAGCGTGTCTAGCTCAGCAAGACGAAGACGGAAAAGAACGTCCTATCGCCTTTTACAGTAGAAAACTCACCCCATGCCAAACTCGTTGGGCTACTATCGAACGGGAGGCGTATGCTGTTCTAAGTGCGTTGAAAAAATTTGACACTTGGATATTTGGAGCACAAGTCCAAATTGTCTCCGATCATAACCCCCTTACTTATTTGACCCAGGGAATGCCACAGGGTGCAAAACTTGCACGTTGGGCTTTGGCATTGCAAAGATATAACATGAATATATTGTACAGAAAGGGTAGTAAGCATGGCAATGCAGATGCCTTATCGCGCATCAAAATTGATGAACCTTAGTTTTTATTCAGTTTATATAAATATGTATATATATTTTTTTCTTCTCAAAACTGTAATCTGATTTAGATAATTTTGATAACGTTCTTGTGACTTGTATTATGTATTTTAGGTGGGAGTTCATGAATGTTAGTGTAGATATTTTTTTTGAGCTCTCACGCTTCTCTCGAAGGACTGGATATCGTAATGAAGACCAGCTAATTAATTATGACTTTTAGTTATGATTCTAGATGGCGATTGGCAGCAGCATCATCACTTATGACTTAAGTGATGGATGTGCTTCCCCGGAGGGACATGTAAGGTTCGCCATCTCGCATCTTACAAGAAGTGAAACGCCAAGTTGGCAACCCTACATAGAAAACGCCAAGCTGGCAACCTAAGAACAAAGCTTTTTCAATTAAAAGAAACGTCCACAAGATTTCAAGCCGAGGAAGTGCGGCAAAAGCCAATTAAAAAAGTCAGAGCAATAAATAGTTATAGTTACCAAGACAACTAAAAGATAAAATCCATCTTTAGAACAGAGGAGATCAAGTAAAGATTTTTATACAGCGGTGGGAGGAAAGTTACAATTTTGAATGCCTATCCAAATGTAATTGCTACTTTATACTACATGTAACTTACGTGACGATCGATTAAATTTAGTAAAATATACTCCAAATACAGAATTTTGACTCTGTGTCTTTTGAGTTTTTTTTTACTAAACTTTCACGACGGAGTTCATCAACAACCATCGGCCTCGGACCACTACTATAAGGTCTTCTGTACTTTGCAGCATGGGCACCGACGACTGAAATCTTTGCCTTCATCTTTGAGTTGCAGCTCAATTCTTCCAGCTTCGGTCAATAGTAGTTTTGTAACATAATCAACTTTGAATCTGTATCGTTGAGCCGATAAAGGATCTGGACAATTCTGAAGTAAACGGCGTGTAAGCTGAAAACATACCAATAATTCGGGTTGTTAAAACCAGCTTCTTTAACTTGGACCTTCTTTTTCTCGGCTATTTTCTTACAGAAAATACCAACCGTCTCTTGATCGGGGTTGAAACGCAGGTCAAAGAAATCGTCCACCAGGCCTGCCAATCTCGCCCTTGAAGTGGGTTCGAAAAGAAGTTTTAGCGTTTCCCAAGCAGTTTTAAAGTCTTCGGTGTCCGCAATCAGGGTGTGAAACTTTCTTTCGATGCCTTGATAGATGGCAGTGAAGGCTCTTTGCTTGCATAAATCGTAAGATCGATTTTCCCTTTCAGATGAATCATCAAGATATGTCTTGGCTTCTCCAGTAATAAATTACCAGCTTACTCTATCCATCAGGATCACTTTCATATCAACCTTCCACATGGCATAATTCAAAGCGCCAAGTTTAGGGAAAGAAATTGAGACAGAATCAGTTAAATTCAGCCATTTTCTGTCAAAGATTAGGTAACGAGTTTAATGTAAATTTAATCATCTTATGAAATATTGCAATCGGGATGGGTGGGCCCATAACCCTGTTCGTGTTTTGGAAATGGAATAAATCCATACTATAAGTAAAAAAATACATTTATTACAAACAGAACATAATTTGACAACCTGATCGGCTTTACAAATGTGTTTATAACTTAAAGTTAGAAAAACTCGGAATAAAAAATAATCCAAAGTACACGCATATAAATAAATTAGAATGCGATATAGATTGATCTGATCGTCCAATATGAAAGTCAGTCAAAGAAAATTTGAATACAGCCAAGTTCTTCGGGTTCCTTTAACATAATTTTTTGCAACAACGTTGTATCTGTAGGTCAATACGAAAAGCGTCTACTCGAAACATTTTTAAGCGACACGTTTTTTAGCCTCTTCTAATTGCACAATTTGCCCCTCAACGCCCCTCTCCCTTTTATTCCTTGAGGCCATCATGGCGCACCAAGATTCCGTCTGTATCCACAAGAGGCGGAAGCACACATTTTGGGAAACAATTCTTTACCATAATCCTGTCTCTATAAGAGGCTTGTGACATCTTTTCTGACACGATTAGAAGTATCTTCTAAACGATCGTATTCCAACCCTTTCAAAGCACCCTTTTCAACTTTTAGATTTTCCAAACGACGATTTTCCATTGCCCTCTAAGAAAGTACTTAAGCCCTAAAGGAAGAGGTCAATGCTATTATTGATGCACTTAGTTCTGTACGTTCAGAGTTAAAGACTGAAACGGAGTTACATATTTCACTTTGGAATCGGAGTCTAAAATAATTTTGTGTTACTCATACAATACATCTTTCTTTATGACAAATAAACAGGAATTTTGTTTAATTTTTTCCAATAAATGTCCGCAACTATGTTTACTGAAGGAAATGGCAGCTAAAATCTGTTGATAAGAGCTACACTATCGTCCATAAGTTTGGAAATACCTTGACGTTTGTGCCCCACAGCCAATAAAATATCAATAATTATGTTTAGAATGTAACAGAACATTTAATTATTCAAATTAGAGATGATTCAATTGAATTACTTATCAAATAAGGAAAAAGTTGCTATTTTGAGTTGGATCCTTCTCAACATTCACCTCGAGTTTTTATCGCAGCTTTGCATATTTGAACTTTGCATTAACACATATTCAAAACATTCTGACGAGTCATTATTGATATTTACCAGGGTAATTTGTTTCCATCTTTCAAGTAGAGCTTCCAACAGCTGATTTGGATTCGAACGACTTCGGATTTTTCAGTCAGGTTTTCCCTTAGAAATTCTATAGTGTTGAGATCGAGACTGAGATGACTAGTTCATAATTTTTCAAATTCTTCGAGTCTACTTTTGCCATATAATTACAACATCACAAAGAAGAAAGTCTTCATGGTCAACAAATATCCAGCCAATCAGGAGCTTCCAAAAGTGGAGTGTAAGCCACAAAAGAGATATGACCAACTATCTTGTACTTCTGTGATCTCGCTCATGACTAACGTGACTTCGTATATTGAACGCGTGTGTAGACATCTCTGAATGTTGAGTAACATACACTACCCTACAATACTAGGCCGGACAGCAAGATGTGATGGTATAAGGGAAAGAAAACATGCTTTCATAGAGTTATGGTCCCCAATATGCTGCAGTGACACTAGCAACCCTTCTGAGCATACTTTCAACAAGGTGCTATGGGGATTTGTGTCCATTCATGCTGAAAGAATGTCGCCAGCTCAGCTGGAGATTTCGGACGTGGTTCCGTAAGCGTCGCTCGAACGCGTCCCACAAATATTCTTTGGGGTTTAGGTCGGGACTCTGAGCGGGCCAGGGAAGACGTTTTATATTAATATCTCGATACCACTGTTTGACAGAGGCTGCAACATGACATGGATCGTTGTCGTCCTGGAAATAACATCGTCCATTCCATAAAATTGCCAGAGCGTAGGAAGAACCTGATTGTCCAAAATGTTCATGTAGCCGTTCAATTGACCCGGAACAACATGAAAGGTCCCAGGCCATAGCATGAAAAACACCCCCAAACATGTAGTCGGATTTTATGCAAATCCGCTGGCGTCCGGTCCATTATTGTAGGGTAGTGTATATAGTTCCTGTCGTGCGATATAATTATTTAGATCTTTCTTGATGAAAAAGAAATGCTTCACGCAGACAGTGCTGTTACATGCTTTTTCATTCTCCAAAATATATTTATTAGGTATTGCAAATTAAAATATCATTTCAAAAATAATTGTATTGCATAGTGCCTTTTACCCGTTTTGTCATTATTGAGTATGCGACGAAGAGCTAAAGACGCTGAATAAAAATTATTTTAAAAGATGCAGATATTTTTAATTGTATGAGGCAATTTTTTACTGTATTGCAAAAGCGATTTCGAAAAAAATCAGCTCACCTTAGGGTATATTCTTAAACTTTTGCTATCATGTCATCCAGGGGTGAACTTGTAGGTTCTAAGCAGTGGTTTCAAAAGACGGAAGAAATTTTATCTGATAATTTTAACTTAAGGTAATTCCGGAACAGATGCCCCACTTAAGGAAAACACGTTATAAAATAAATTGGGAATTAAAAATAAAAACGAAATTTTGTGACAGTACATAATATTTATTGTTTATCAATACTGAATTTGTACTATACTGTAAATTTTCTATGGAAAAAAATAAAATTGTGGTACACTACATTTGGCCATCTCTCACAAAGTTCCTTGTGCGATGCCTCACTTACAGGGAAGAGATGCCCTGCTTGTAAAATTCAGTTATTTTTTTAAACATAAAAGATTTTAACTGTATATAACAAATTAAAAGCAAGTGTTTTTAAGAAAATACTTCCTTAGCATTAATTTATAAAGTATTGATATATAACAACCATAGACTAGGTGCAAAATATTTAAAATAAAACAAACAAAATTTATAGTAAAAGTATCACAAAATATTTAGAAAATATCCAATTAAAAGATTTCTTTTTGTCGTCTGTAATTTTTGCCTTCCCTCAAATATTGCACAGATTCCCGTACATTTTACATGATACTTAATACATTTTATCCAATCGTACCAATTCTTTTGTAGAATAATAGTTTTCCTCGCATTCGAGGAATTGCATGTAGGATCTCTTTAGTTGTCCATCAGCTTTTTTTATACCTTGTTACGTTTGTTGGCGGATTTTAACAGTTTTTCTTGTGTTTTCTTTTCTTATGTGTTCTTGGGATGTAAGTATCTTATCTTAGACTCTCTCTTTCTGGGTCTTTCTTCTAGTTTGGTAAAGACGAAATCTGGTGCAATAGTTTTGTCAGGGTTGTTGTCTGATGAGCACAAAAATCTGATGATTGCGAACAATTTACGGATTTTCATCCGTCTTATTCATTTCTTCATTGATGGCAAAGAAGTGGTACGGAATCGCTGCTTGGTTTAAAAGGAAAATCCCCGTCTCCCGGAAACCATTTATATTAGTGTCGACAGAAGCTGCTCTTTTTCACGCTCTACTAGTCAATTCTGAAGCTTGAATTCTTCCAATTAATAAATTATAATCTAAATTCATAGTTTCATAAATTTAATTTTACGTTAAAAATTTTAACGATTTACAAGTATTACAATATTTTGATAAAAATATTATTTAAAAAACATTGATTTGAAATTTAAACAACTAAAAAGCATCTCTTCCTGAAATGCATGTGGGGTATCTCACCCGATATATATGTGGGGCGTCTATCCTTTTGGTATGGGAGTGATGCCTCGGCAACTGTTCGAAGTACAAGACAACAAAAATGGCGGTACACTGCCTAAAGTCGACTGATAAACTCTTGACTACAGGTTTTTATGCTTACATAAAAAAAAATCCATTCAAACTATCTAGTGACAGCCTTACACTACAACATCAATCTTATAACGGAGTAGAAAAAACATGGAGCTTACTTGAAATGTTGTTGTGATAGCAGAAAACAAAAGCTGATGTAACAAAACTTTCACAGCACACCAAACAACATCAAACTGAAACATTCATGGAACTAGTTGAGCCACTTAGCGTAAACTTTCAAAATTACATCATGTGGGGCATTACCTTACACGATTTTTGTAACAAGAACAAATTTAGCTGTTTTTAACTAAATTATACGGTATTAAAAAATGGCCACTAGCTGAAGTTTTTATTGTTTAATTGAATATTTAACCTACGGCTATAGATATAACTGACGCGATTCTTGTAGATTTCAAGGTACAACTTCTGTAACGGCCACAGTCTGAATTCTTTCTTCGCGATTCTTATAAATTTCAAGGTACAACTGATGTACTGGCTGTTGTCTAAATTCTTTCTTGGCGTGATCATTGTACCAGCCGCGTATATATATATATATATATATATATATATATATATATATATATATATATATATATATATATATATATATATAGTATAAAGGTTAAAAACTTTCAAACTTAGCGCTTTTAGGCATATTAAGCGACATAAAAATTTCTTTGATTTTTTTTAAATTGCGTCACCTTACATTTTTGGATGCCAGTACTGAGTTGACCACAGCTACAGAATAAGTAATAGAAACCGCTATTGTTGTATTTTTCATTGAGAAAAACGTGCTGCATCGTATGCAAAGGATATGATTATACATAAAAATTCAGAAGATACTTTATTGAGCAAAGTGAACTGAATGATGAAGCTCGAGACTTCCATTCTTCCAAAGCTGAATTTTTAGGTTCCAGACTTCAAGAGTGCATCTTCTAGAACGCGTTTCCATGTTCAAGAAGGGAAATGTACTCCCATCTTCTTTCTTTGGAATGCAGGATGGAATGTGCTTTTGTTCGGACATCCCAGGGCAGATATATCTCACGATCATAAGGAAAGGCGTCTATTTATCAGCTCAAACAATGTTAGTTTAAAAGCTGTCCTTTACTGCAACGGAAACAAAAAGCATTTCATCCCAATAACACAAGCCTTGGTAATGAAGGAGAAAGCACGGGAACATTTCTCAGAGCGAACAATGTGATCACATTAAGTGGTCAATCTGCGGTTATCTGAAAGTGATGTCACTCCTGTACGGCCTTCAAAGTGGCTTCGCCAAATTTTGTTGTTTACCTGAGGGGCGGGGGGGATAATAGGGCAGAAAACTCTTAATCAGGGATTCCCAACCGGTGGTACGCGTACCACTGGTAGTACGCGTCAACGTTTCAGGTGTACTCAAGGATGATATGATCGACCCAAATATTCTACGAAGTTTGTTCGATTTTTTGTTGTTGTTGTGCTTATATCCTCTTTAAAAGATGTGACATATATCAGAAGGTTGTTGAAATGAATAACAATAAGATGTCAAGTCCTCCTTGGAAAGTCCGACTCAACTCAGTATGTGCTCCGGAGAGGCTGGATGGTCACAGCATTTTCTGCAAGTGGGATGGATTTTTCTGTCACGTTCAAAAGAAAGACACTTAAGGTGTTCACTTTTAAGCATAGCTAGTGCAGTCTGGGAGCGACGATCACAATTAACTTCCAGAAGAGTGCCAGGGGATGTTCCGGCGTACCACGGGTGTGCAGGTGGAGTACGCCATTTTAAATTTAGTTTAGTTCTTTCATTTGAGTACAATTCTTGGTAAGTAAGCGAAGAGCCAGTGGCCATTTCGTCCTCGCTGCACTCTTTAGCCAATCTATCCGATACCTTATTACCAATAATGTTTACATGTGATAGAATCCATTGGAGATGGACGTCGTGCTTCTGAGAAATCTTCTTCAGTTTAAGCAGAATAGATATGCTGGTTTCATCGTCTGCAGAGGAATACCACTACGATATTGAAGAGCACTGCGGCTGTCCGATAATATCCAAAGTTCACCAAAATTATAATCATAAGTTATGATAGCGTCAAGAGCCCTACATTGATCGCAATTAACTCGCTCCTGAAGACAGAACAAGTGTCAGGGTTACGTTGTTTCAGTGAAGTCTCAAGATGAGGGGTTTTAATATAAATACCGCTGCCAGTACGATCTTTTGTACGACTACCATCAGTATAGACCTGCACTGCGTCTTTATTAATGCAACTAATAATCTCCAGGGCCAGCTGTCTAAGATGTCGTCAATATGAGTTTGCTTGTTTGCAGTGGAGTTCAGATCAAAGTGGAAGAAAACTCTTGGCATCCTCTCTGAGTGGTCTATACAAGATCTTAAAGATTGTGGTTCAACCTCACGAGAGATCAGGTTTTGAGTTTCCGCCCAGCTAAAAGGGCTGAATTTCCTTAGTCTTTGATTGTTGTGCCAGGTGTAGCAACTTAGCCACAGATCTCCATATAATCCCTATGAAAGGTAATTTGCAACGCGCATCTTCCCTACCCGATGGGGAATTCGTCAGATTGATTTGGAACGTGGCCACGGAAAGACTACGTTGGAATGAACCTATCCATTCTCTTTGTGTCAGTGTCCTGTGTCTTTGTAAATAAATAGATTTCAAAATAGAAATGGACTCGATGTAATAGTTATTACGTCACACCAGGTGTGCAGATACAAGGAAGTACGATGTTGGGGGCCGTAGCTGAAAATTTTATTAAAGTATTTTCATGTTGTTCTAAAGTATTTTCATGTATTCACTAAGTTGGCTCTTCTTCTAATATGCAGTAATTGGCCTCGAACAGGGCTACCAGAAGGGCAGCTATTTCTGAGTCCGAGGATGATTCGAGCGGCACTCAATTGTACTCGTTCCAATTTATGAAGATTGGTTTCAGACGCGCAGGAATAGATTGGGAAGCCATATTCCAGAATAGGTCTTATAAAGCGAAATATATGTGGTTCTAAGAGTGTTTGCATCCCCAGTCCCTGCCGGCAAGATATTTAAGTATGTTAAGGCGCTTACGAGTCTTTGAAACCAGGTGGTTAATATGTTTGTTGCTGTTGTGAATTCAGTATCAGGAATGAATCATAGATATTTGGGATGTTTTTCATAGGTGAGAGGCTGGGCATCAAAATAAAACTTTGGTTTATAGTTATAAAGGTGTTTATTTGCGGTAAAAAAAAAGTCACTATTGATTTAACAGGGTCGAAAGTCAATTTGTGTTCTGTTGCAAACTCAGAGATTGCAGCCAAAGTAGAATTGAGGAGCGTTTTTCGATGTTACTCACGTCTGTGCCTGACTTCCAAATTACAATATCGTCAGCGAAGATTGCAATATCTACAAGTTCTGGTTTCCTTTCCTCAATACCGGCCAAAAATAGGTAGAATAGAGTAGGGCTTAAGACTGATCCTTGAGGAACGCCCTGTCCCAGACTAAAAGGATCTGAAATGGTCTTGTTAAATTTAACTCTGATGGTTCTGTGGCATAGAAAGTCAGCTATCCAAACCAGGGCAGATCCCCTTATATTGAAAGAATCGTGTAATTTAATGATAAGCTTGTCTTTCCACATAGTATCGAAGGCCTTAGATAAGTCTAGTAAGGATGCCACAGTTTGTCGAGTTGATTTAAAGTTTTGGGCGTCCCTGATCTTTTGACAAAAGTAAAGAACCTGACCTGTAGTGCTGTGCCCCTTTCTAAAACCATATTGTTCGGGCGGTATAAGACAATTGAAATCCAGAATGTAATAAAGTCTAGCAAGGATTATTTTTTCCATGAGTTTACAAGTCATACAAGTGAGGGCAATAGGTCTATAGATTTCAAGAGAGCTAGTTTCCTTGCCCGGTTTTCTAATGGGAATAACAGTGGCTCTTTTCCAGCCAACAGGTATTTGTCCACAGGTCCAAGAAAGGTTGATTATATCCAAGTATTTCTTTTCCAATTATGCCAAGGTACTCCAACATTTGGCCGTGTATTTCATCAGGGCCAGGAGACTTGGACAGATCCAGGAAAGCCATAGCTGACAGTAGTTCCTGAGATGAGTACCTTCGTGTGAGTTGGAAGACCCCAAAATCTGTACTGCGACAACCATTGATTATGTTGTTTGCCTTTTTCGAAATAGGCCTGTCCTCCTAAGGAGAAGTTCATTCTGCTAGTTTTTTGATAAAAAGAACCCAGCAAATTGGCTGTAGTTTTATCATTAGGTGAGAATTGCCCTCCAGAATTCGTTATTGTGTTGCAAGTTTCAGATTGTGGCTGTTCTCTATTTATCCCCTTGATGATTTTCCAGAGTTTAGAGTCAGACACTCTAGCATAGAGCTTAATACATAGCTCTCTCCATTTAGATTGCCTTAGATGTGCGTAAGCGATCTTGATTTTAGCGTTTATTTTATTTAGCTTGACTCTAGAACTGTTATCGACGGCGTTGGCAGATTCCGGCATCAGGAGCTTTCTCTCCATTAGAAGTGGTTCCAAAAGAGGATCTTTATGAATGAAGAATGGTACATAGCGTTTGATGTTTCCCCTAGGAATATAAAGCTTGGCGCTATTTAGTAGCATTTCTTTGAATTTAAGCCAGTTTGCATTTACATCATTGGTCAAGCGTTCTGTACTAAGGCTGTTGTCAACGTATTGTTGGAAGGATTCCCAGTCAGCCCTAGCAAAATTGTAGTAGGATTCTTTGGTGATTTTAATACGCTGTTTGTTCCATATATCTATTAAAATAGGTAGATAGTCACTCCCAACTGTGCCCAAAACAGACCATTTACATAATGGATAGATGTTTGAGCTGACAAGTGAAATGTCAAGCGCCTCTGAGGTGTTATAGCTGAAGGAAGCATGAGTAGGAGTACCGTCATTGAGTATCAGAAACCCAGTATCACCTATTAAGTTCTTCTCCTCTGTCATTGCTTGAAGAATTCGTGACCTCAATGCCAAACATCCCCAAGAGGGGTGTTTGGCATTGAGGTCACGCAAGACAATCGTGTTATCATTCAAGGTTGATTTTTCCGTTCAATTTTTTTGTATGTACAACCACGTTATAGGAAAAATAGGATTATATGAAATTAATTTTGCGATTAAAATTTTTATTACATTGTAATAAATGACGCTAGCAGTAGCGCATTATTTAAAGAGAAACTTTGTTGCTGATTATCTATTTCTATTCAATGGCCATCTCGGCGAAATTAAGTTGATATTTCTCCCTGTCAAATCGTTTTACGAAGAATTCCTTTATCTTAATGTATGAGAAATACGCACGAGATAATTCGAGATAGTTCGCACGAGATAATTATTTGTTTTTAGACCTGTGAGTAAAAAATAAAACTGTAATTTTCAATAATCGTTTTATTTTTTCCTTTATTTAAACATCATTAATACGAAATACAAGTGCATTAATCATAAAATGACATTAAAATTTCTGACATTAGATATATGTTTCTAAAAAAATATAGAACTGGTGGTACGCCAAAAATTTCTAAAAATGCCAAGTGGTACGCAGTTCCTAAAAAGTTGGGAATCCCTGCTCTAAATGGAAAGTCTGACCTCAACGAAATGTTTTCACTCTTGGAGAGTGTAGAGCTCGTTATAAACCTCCAGTTAACCCCTCTGATATTTTGCTTCAATCACTTCATATCAAACTGGTGTAATCAGAAGGCAGACTTGTTGGCTAAACAGGGTTGCAACCTTCCACAGCCTCTTAATTCCTTACCATACAACCAGGCATTTCCATCATTGTAAGATCAGCAGGGAGATACATACCCAAAACTCAAGAGACTGATGCTAATTGTAAAATCTGGACAATTCTACTATGCAATCCGTTCCCAATGGATCTCCTCAGACGGATCTTTGCGGCCAACTTCAGAATTTTAAACGGATATGACTATCTCCAAGGACATCTCCACCGGATTGGTGCGAAAGACATTCCTGACTGCCCTCTGTGTTCCACTGGATAGACTATGGATTTTAGCCACTCGACAGTTTGTGCTACTTTGTCCAACTCAAATTTTAATGCTCTACCTCTTAACAACTCTATTTCAAAGGCTAGTTTATATCGGGCTTCACGAAGGGAAATGGTCAATACGACACATATTCCTCAACGTAATTAAAAAATATCTATCCAACTGCGGTTAACTGAAAACATTACGAAGACGATGGACGAATTGAGTCCAGATTTTGGGCACTTCAAGGAAAAATCTTCCTAATTATTAATGTTTCCAGCTCTGCAACGGGGCAGTTGGAATTAATCGTTTCCCGACTGAGAACTCATTGGTGATAGAACTCCTGAGAATGAATTGAAATCCCTTCGTAGGGTTTTTGAAAATAGGTCAAACGAGAGGTCGTGTGGGATCTTTACGAGGCGAAGTGGACGCGTAGCGGAACTGGAACAGATAGGCCGTAATCTGCTCATGAGCGTGAGTCATGGGTGCATGAGAGAGAGAGAGAGAGAGAGCAGGGATTGGGAGCCACTGAAGCGAGGGATCGTACGGGACGCTCAATGGCCCGCGATCAAAAAAGGACCCCCAAGTTAATACCTCTCCTCCGAGCCCCTCATAGGGGCTCTTTGTTTCACCCGCCTTTTAGAGGACATTAGATCCGTCCCAGGCAGCCAAAGAGCCACCTCAAATGCCCTCCTCGCCACGTTCTACCATGCAAAACCGTATGTACCATGCAAAACCGTTATATCACGTCGAAAAATATCGCTCTTATTGTACTCTCATTCATTTAACGTTCTGGGAAACAGCAGACGTATGAGTGTACCAAATTTGGTGTGGATTGGTCAAACGGTGTAGATTTGTATAGATAATATTTACACACATCCTTTTTATGTATATAGATTTGGTTGGTTGGTGTTTTATGGCACAAAGGCAATATTTGCCCATGCAGCGCTAAACAATACGTATTAGTGTGTCTTTCTAAAGACTTAAGAACTGAAATAAAGATTTTATATAGTTCGAATAAGGTCAAATTTTAAAATCTCAGTACATTTTATCAATCCAATGTTAGAGAGGAATATGAATAAATTTTTGTGAGAGGTCGATCCATCAACAGATCCTTCAGTATATAGATTTAAGTTTGGTTTCTCCCTCCAAACTCATTTTTTATTTTATTGTTACTGTCGAGGTGTGGATGCTATATCTATCGCGTGGGGGTAAGTACAACTAGATAAAAAATATGTCTGATCCAAATCGAGGTTGCCACCTGCTGGAAAGGCTTAACCCTCTGAGCTTCACGAGATTTGCCAGTCCTGTAGTAATGCTTTTCCCCACAACACACCTAATGACTGAACAACTACATGTACTGAATGAAAGGGTGGTGAGAATTGGACAAGAATTGGGGGGGGGGAGGTAATTGGACAAGAAAGTCAAAACTGGTTGACAGTGATATAGGATAGGTAGGTATTTAGGTCATTAACCGCCACACTGGAGCAACACAATAGGCTATTGGTGGCGGTCCGACATCCATCCCGAAGGGAATGATCCGAAGACGACGCCTTTTCAGTTGGTACCACGGTCAGCTGACGAGGACAGCTAGCCTTTTCTATTACTATTAATCTTACCTTCCCTAATACTTTTAGGATTGAGACCCACTACCAAACATGAGGTATGAATATTCTGTTGATATTGGTGTTGATCCATTTCAAAGCAATAAATTGTTCCGTAAACAGACCCATCATCGGTTTACAAGTGATACACACCAAGTCGTGGATAAAAACTTCTACTCTCTAAGCTAAATTCATCAAACGAGCTTCTAAAGACCAAATCTAACCATTCTGCGGCAAAAAAATGACGGTGAACTTCACCACTCTAAAGACCACCTCATTCCGGTCTACAAAAGACAAAAACAACCCCTCACATCTTGGTTGGTTGGTTGGAGTTTTATGGCACAAGGGCCACATTTGGCCATGCTGTGCCAAACGAGGTTTATATAATGTACGTTGTTAGTGCCCCACATCTTGAAAATTTAGACATGATGTGTTGCATTTGTATGCCGACGAATGGGGTGGTATAAGTCTGATATTTCTCCCTAGTTGTACACAAATTTACTAAAAATTTCGCTACTGAATGATGTTAAACTACAATAGGATTGTCCTCGCTACTCAGCAGGAACCAATTTTCTTTGTTTCGTGACAAAAACCGAGGCTCTGTGGAACACGGATTGAGAGCCGTTATTTCATGGTTTAACTTATGTTCCTCCTGACCGTCCACCCAGAGCGGAACGGATTGGGGTCTGGGGATCGGACGGGGCAAGAGGAAAGGGGTCCTCCCGAGGGGGAGGGGGGGGGATTGCACTCCGTCACGCTGTTGGACGTTTTGGGGCTGGACCGCCGTCCGGAAGAATGACGGTACAGTCCGGTGAAGCGATCAGAATCCGAGGCTTTTGTGGGGCGTTTTTTAACGTCCAGATTTATGGATCGGGAAAGGGTATTTATGAGACGGGATGATTAATTGCGTCTCGCCTGGAGTATCAGCCCGATTTTTTTAGGGTATGCGCGCGTCACAAAGATATAAATTAAAAGACAAAACAGGGTGCAGTTGAAACCGAATCTTTTTAATGCCGTAGAAAGTTATGTAATGCACTCCGTTTATAACTGAAGCTTGAAAAAAAAAAGGAATACAGAGAACCTTCAAGAGATCGTGCTTCTTGGGCTGGTTGGTTGTTTTAGGTTTTATGGTGCTAAGTCCGATAGTGGACAAACTGCGCCAAACGCAAGATAAGGTTTGACCCTATATAAGATATATAAAATATTATAATAGTAAATCTAACTAAGAACTGTTCATTTGTTTTGGAATATAAAATAATAGTTAAGCTTGAGACCAATTTGGATAGATACCGTTGTATAAGATTAACAAAAACATAGTAAGTGATAGTTTGATGAAATATACTTTAAGATATATGAGAGATAAAAACATTAAATGGAATAATGGAGTACAGCGAATGATGGAGTACAATGAATGATGGAGTACAGCGGATGATGTAGTACAGCGGATGATGGAGTACTGCGAATGATGGAGTACATCGAATGATGGAGTACAGCGAGGACCAAGGAAAATGTGCATATTGGAGAAAATTAAAATTATGTAAAGCTGCAACTTGAACACAAAATTGGCGCTGATAGAATATTTTTAGGAAATAGTTCGTTCTCGTACACGGTTTCGAGTCACATAAATCTACTGTAGCAATTCAATGAAGGACAACTGCTTCAAGCTAGTGATCCTTGAACTCCCGGGCTGCGGTAGCCCAGTTGGTAGAGTGACGGATTAGCGACCGGAGGATTATTTATATTGTTTTGACCAGTTCCAGAAAGTAAGAGGGCTTATTTGTATCTGGGATATAGATGATGGATGAACATTTATGGACGGATGTATAGAGAAAATGTTAGAAACACATCTTCACACACGATTTAAAAAATAATAATAATTAATAAAGATAGCTATTGTGTGTGCTTACCAAAATGCGTATACAATTTTTCCTGTTTGTTCTAATGCACGAACGCGCATGTTTCAATAGTTCACATGCTTTCGAAAGTCAGTTTGGTATCCCCTGATCTTTCTAAGAGTCCTTTGATAGTTTTTGACTTTTTAGAACGGGTGGTTTCATTTACTTGGACCAAGACCTTCCCTCATACGAACACCCATGCGTTTCTTAATGACGTTCCATCGAGTAAAAATACAATTCTTCTCTACTATTATAAAAGGAAGTGTTTGTTTGCCTGTTTCGAAGCCGCAAAATCCGGACGATCTATGCCACTTACAACAATTAGATTTGGCACACAGGTAGTCCGAATTTTTTGCAAATTTTGGGTCGCGGCGAATTTTAAAATTCAATCTAGAAGATTTTTAAATGAATTTAATAGTTTTATTCTCCATCGGTTTTTCAAACGCGGAGAACTTTTTCTACTCATGCGACCTTACAGTCAGGGTTTGGAATCATGCCAAATTTTTTTCAGCCTCAAAACGCGGAGAAAAGTATATTTTTCGTTTCCACATTGATTTTGCGAGATTGATTTCCCAGGTTGACGATAAATCTTTAAACTGAAGTCAAAGTTCTTTTTCCTACCTCCTAGACCGTTAAACGATGGAGTAAAAATTTCAACAGATTTGAAATCTGTGGAAAGTTTTATACTAGCTTAATACCTTGCACCACAGGCAACGTTGGGCTAGCCACGCAGTGGATAGTTACTGATAAATGTAAGTTTAATGTGTCATCTTTTTCCCGTATTTTCTCCGATATGCTTCAACTGTTTTTATTCAAACTTATTAAAGTGCGAATGCAGTAGAACGTTTTGTGTATGATTCCTCCACATGAGAATCGTTTGATTTTCGGCCGATGAATACCCTTAGCACAAGTCGTTTAACACGTCTATACATGCCTTTACTTTAGTTCTTACAGTGGTAGAAAGGTCCATTGTGAAAAAAACTAGTTGGAAACGGGGGTGAACTATGAACCCAATTGCAAAGTAACATATTCAAATTTCCTCTGCAGTTCTAGGGGACGTCGTCCACACTGCGCTAGCAACCTTCGAGTTGTAGGCGGTTCGAATCCCGTCAGGTGCATCCATCCGTGGGGGTATTTCTCTCTTCTGTCAGAAAAACTTTCATTGCGTGTGTGTCTATTACTTCATACACTACCCTTCAATAATGGATCCGACGCCAACGGACTTGCATAAAATCCGACTACTTGTTTGGGGGTGTTTTTCGTGGTATGTCCTGGGACCTTTGCATGCTGTTCCTGGTCAATTGAACGCCGACGCCTACATGGACATTTTGCATCATCAGGTTCTTACTATGCTCTGAAAATTTACGGAATGGACGAATGTTACTTCCAGGACGACAACGCTCTATGTCACGTTGCAGCCTCTGTCAAGCAGTGGTATCAAGATATGGACGTAAAACGTCTTCCCTGGCCTGCTCAAAGTCACGACCTGAACCCCATAGAATATTTGAGGGACGCGTTAGAGCGACGCTTATGGACTAGGGAGCCACGTCCGAAATCTATAGTTGAGCTGGAGACATTCTTGCTGCAGGAATGGACTCAAATACCCGTAGCTGTGTATCCAAACCTTGTTGAACGTATGTCCAGAAGGGTTGCTAGTGTCATTGCAGCGCGAGGGAGACCATCCCCCTATTAAAGCAAGTATTTTTTCCCTTATACCATCACCTCTTGCTGTCCGGTCAGTTATTGTAGGGTAATGTATTGTATGCCTCGTCTATGATGCACCCTAGCCAAAAATGACCCTTGCGCCATAAAACCAACCACCCAAACTCTGCATTACTAAACGTAAGTACATCGGAGCAAGTAAAAAGGGCGATATTCAGCGAAGGTTGCTGCTCATATTCTTGTTTAATTTTATTTTTTGGAGGTTTAGTTTAAAAAAATTCGAGTAAAAGTATCAAACTGAGTAATGGATATTTGATTGATAAAATCCACGGAGGGTGACCTAGGAATGGTAAGTTTAGAACGTTAAACCATCGAAAATCCAGGTTTAAAATAATGAGTTATTCTGTTTTCAAACCGGGCGATTCAATTTAGAGCCGTTTCAAATGCTTCCTACTTTAATAATTTTAACATGCACTTGTATTAAAATAATATAAGTGTAAATAAATTATAAAAAATATGAAGAAAATTTTCAGAATTTCAAGCAACTAAGTTCATATCGCCAGTTCTTTGCTTGAAAAGTCCATTCTCTTAAGTTTTGCTTTCAAAACATCTCGCGTTAAGGTGGTGCATTTTTGAAAGCACTAGTAACCATTCAAGGAATACAAATCATGTAGAAATACGCCATCCGATGCGATGGAATGGTACAGGGGTTGGACAAAAATATGGAAACACCTCGTGAAATTCATGCTTGAAAAGAAATGTTTATTCTAGTGAAATGTTTAGGTGGCGCTGGTGTTTTCACCTACTGACGCCACCTATACAACGTCGTAAATACGCTGCGCAGGTCAGTCATTGTGGGGTTACTGTTCTGTGAAGTTGTAATTGCACCATGTCAGAGCTAACAGACTTCGAACGTGGGCAAATTGTTGGAGCTCGTCTGGCGGGTGCTTCCGTTCAGTGTTTCAAGAGGTACTGTATCTAAGATTTATTTCGCACATTTGAAAAGGGGAAAAAACATCACCCGCTAAATAACAGGGTGGACGAAAGTGTGATTTGAGTGATCGTGACAGGCGATCATCAAGGAGGATTGTGATTAAGAAAAAGAAGACCACAGCTGCAAAAGTTACTGCTGAAATGAATTTTGTGCTCACAAACCCTGTGGGTACCAAAACAATAAGAAGGAGGCTACATAAGTAGGGTATTTCTGGCTGAGCTGCAATTCAAAAACAATTAATCAGTGATACTAATGCCTGTAGCAGGAAAAAGTGGTGTTTAAGTGGTACACTAACCCTTAAAGGGTGTGGTGAGATCCACACCCTTTAAGTGTTAGTGTCAAGGGAAACCCGTGGGAAAGGATTCCATTGAAGCAGGACGCTTCTTTGTGGACCATCTCTCCCATTCTACGCTATCCACACCGCCGTAGGGAGTTTCTCATGGGAACGGAATGTGTCGGCGAGTCCGGACATTTTTGGACTGACCGACAAACGAGCCAGTCGGTTCCTTTGATCTGTAAAAAGGGGACATGTCAAGAGGACGACCCGGCAATCATTAACAGCGATATTCCCGACTGTGAACAACGGTTTCTACAATTGAACCAGGACTCTGGAACGGGGGGTGAAAAGTTGACCTGTGACCCGGGAGAGTTGGGGAAGTTACAAATGGACTGCAGCAGTCTTCAGGCCATTTGGGAAGGACTAAAGAAAAAAGAAGGGGTAGGATCGAATCTGTATTCTGTTGAAAACGGGATTCTGTACCGAATACAAAACACGCACTTGGGGGAAGCGCGTAAACTAATTGTTGTTCCGAAAGTATTTCGGGAAAGATTAAAGGAATTATGTCACAATGTGGGGGCTTCACATTTGAGAGTGACGAAGTCACGTGACCGATTGGCACGGAATTTCTTCTGGCCGTGGTGTCACAAAGAGATCGTCGAATATTCTTGCCAAAGAGCGGGAAAGGCCTTTGACAAAAAGAAGGCTCCCATGAAGCTAGTGCCCATAATTCGTGAGGTTTTTTCGAAGATTAACATTGACGCTTGCGGACCATTGCCGCTTACCGAAAATGGAAACCGGTATATGATTACGGCGATCTGTCTTTCCTCAAAATACCCAGAGGCTGTGCCCGTCAAAGACATTAGTTCTGTCTCTGTGACCGACGCGTTGTTGCAAATTTTTAGCCGCCTTGGATTTCCGAGGGAGGTGTAATGTGATTACGGCACTTCCTTTACTAGCAATCTCACGACGGAATTTTTTTTCGCGGTTTGGAATAAAGGTTGCCCATAGTTCTGTAGCGCATCTCCAATCGAACCCAGTAGAAAGGTTTCACCGAACCCTTAAGCGGTTGTTGTGAGTCCTGTGCATTGAGGCAAATAATGAATGGGATAGACAATTTACCAGCGGCTCTACTTGCGTTAAGAACAGTTACGCATGAGTCGGTAGGATTTTCGCTGTCGGAGTTGGTTTTGGGAAAAAATCTGAGAACCCCTGACGTGCTATTGTATGAGCATTGGGCTGGGTCAGGAGAAACCGAAATTCCCGTTACCGAACATGTTTTCAACATTCTAAATAGGCTAAAGCGATCTCAGGACCTAGCCGCTGAAAAAATGGCAGAAAAAAAGAAAATTGTGGTATGACCGAAACGCCGTTAAAAGGGAATTTAAAGTGGGCGATCAAGTTTTGATGTTGGCCACTACCAGGCCAAACAAGCTATCCGTTCATTGGGTCGGGCCGGCAGTGGTTGAGTCGAAACTTTCAGAAACCAACTACATTGTGCACTTGAGCGAAGGTAGAGAACGGTCGCAGATTTATCATATAAATATGCTTAAACCATACCACAAACGACCGGAACTAATAAACCCTGTATTAGCGGGTGGAAATGAAATAGAACCTACAGATGAGGATTGGGAATTTCCAAATGTAAACGATAATCCCAATGTATTTGACATCGAAGAATTGATGGGAGGGAGTCACCTCAGGGAGAGATTAGACGAGAAACAATTGAGGCAACTGACCAATCTTCTGATGCAACATCGTCACATCTTCTCAGAGACCCCTGGAGTTACTAATTTAGTCGCACATGACATTGAATTAACCACGGAGGAACCTATCAGGACCCGGGCTTACAGGGCATCTCATCGTCAGAATGAGATATTAAAAGGGGAAATAGAAAAGATGCTTCGTATGGGAATCATAGAATTGGGGGAATCAGAATACGCTTCCCCTATGATACTTGTGGAAGTGCCTGGAAAAGATCCTCGTTTATGCATAGACTACCGGAAGCTTAATGAGATTTCGAGGACGCAATTTTTCCCTTTGCCGAACATTGAAGAACGTGTAGAACGCGTATCGTCGGCTAAATATATAACAGTACTCGACTTATGCAAAGGTGTAAGGTTCGCCATCTCGCATCTTACAAGAAGTGAAACGCCAAGTTGGCAACCCTACATAGAAAACGCCAAGCTGGCAACCTAAGAACAAAGCTTTTTCAATTAAAAGAAACGTCCACAAGATTTCAAGCCGAGGAAGTGCGGCAAAAGCCAATTAAAAAAGTCAGAGCAATAAATAGTTATAGTTACCAAGACAACTAAAAGATAAAATCCATCTTTAGAACAGAGGAGATCAAGTAAAGATTTTATACAGCGGTGGGAGGAAAGTTACAATTTTGAATGCCTATCCAAATGTAATTGCTACTTTATACTACATGTAACTTACGTGACGATCGATTAAATTTAGTAAAATATACTCCAAATACAGAATTTTGACTCTGTGTCTTTTGAGTTTTTTTTTACTAAACTTTCACGACGGAGTTCATCAACAACCATCGGCCTCGGACCACTACTGGCGCAGTCGGTAGGATCTTCGAACCCTGGAAATGAAGGTGAGAGCTCATCCTGAGTTTTTATTTTGTTAATTCATGCAACTCCCACACAATTACGGAGCGAAAGTAGACTTTGTTGAAAGCTAATGCTATTCATTTTGTTTAGAACACTTACGTGTTATGTGCACCACAGTGCAAATTTTATTTAGCACACCATGTGTTAATTAGATTAATGGTTAATTGTGAAACAGTTCATCAGAACTAGATACTTTTTGTGTTATTGGGTTAGAGAATAACTATTTCGTTTTGGAAAACGGGGATTTCTGGGAATGCTTGTCGCTAAGGCGTAAAGTTAATATAAATCATAATTTTAGACTATTTAGAGTGAGGTTTCCAACCTTTTTATTTTTTTTATTTCTGCATTCTGTGGCGTAAATTTAATTCCTGAGTTAAATTTGTTTGGGATGGCGTATCTCGCGAAAGCAAGGAAGGAGGATTTGAAGGTGTTGGCAGATGAATTGGGGTTAGATGTGTTGCCGCAACACAAAATCATCGATTTAAAGAACTCAATATTGAACAGCGAAGAATATGAACAGGAGTTTACCGAAAATCTTTTAAACAGTATCATAACAGATCGGAAAAATGCCGAGGAAAGGCGTTTCTTGGCTGAAAGTGAGGAAAAGCGCCTCGCTGCTGAGTCTGAAGAAAGACGTTTTGTGATGGAACTCGAGAAACGTTCTGTTTTCGAGTTAGAAAAGCTAAGGCTCGAAATGGAAGGCCGTCACAATACAGAAACATCAAATGAAGGGAATTCGAGCAACTCTAAGCACATATACGATCTACAAAGAGTGATGCAGAAGTTCGATCCTAAAGAAGGAGACATCAGTCTATATCTGGTTCTTTTCGAGAGGCAGGCAGAACATGCTCACATAAAAAGGGAGGACTGGGTGTCACAGCTTTTGGGTTTATTACCCTATGACATTACTCAGTTAATTGCTAGAGAAGAAGCGGCTGTCGCATATGACTACAGCCACGTGAAAGGGTTATTGCTAAAAAGGTTTAAACTAAGCCCAGAAACCTTCCGATTGAAATTTGTCCAGCTCAAGCGGACTGAAGATAAATCGTGGAAGGATTTTGCCTTTGAATTGACAAATTATTTTGAAGAATGGATTCAAGGTCTTGAGGTTGCGGATTTCGAAACGTTAAAGCATCTGGTAATTACGGATCAATTCAAACGTAAGGTACCTCCGGAAATGCGAGAGCATTTTGTCGATGTGTGTGAGTGGAGCACAATAAAATCTCCTACTACTCTAGCGGAACTCCTTGACAAATACGAAAGTGTTCGAGGGTTCAAGAAGAAATTCCAATCACCTGAAAACATAGTAAATAAGGAAAGAAATTCACATTTTCAAGAAAGAAGACGCTTTCAAGAAAGGAACTCCGATTTTCCTGCTAGATATGGACAGTTTCACGAGAGGAGTACTCATCAACGTAATACGAGTCCGAAAAATGAAGCGGGAAGGAAGAAGAAGATTCAGTGTTATTCTTGCGGATCATTTCAGCATCTTAGAAACGCATGTCCTAAGCTAGGAAGAAGACAAACTTCAGCAGTTGTGAGCAATATTGGAGCCCAAGACGCTACAACATCATGTGCAAGGGAAGACATGGTGGAGCCTCCATCGATGTTGACGGCAAAAGTGACCGTTCCAGTCACAAAGCCTGTAGAATACCAAAGAGGTATTGATGAACTCAAGATAGTGAGTTTAAAAAGCGGTAATAATATCTTCGACGGTATTATCGACTCTGGAGCGCAGATTTCAGTCATCCGGGCTGATCTGATTGAGGATTCTCAAAATGAAGGGGAAGGAAAAATTAAAATTGTATCCGCATTTGGTGAGACAGAAATGGCACCTCTCAAGATAATCCATGTGAAAATCAATGACGGACGACACGGAGAAATCCCAGTGACATGTGCAGTGTCTGAAAAATTAGTAAGCGACATGCTCGTAAGCGTTTCAACGTATGACGCTTTAAACTCGAAGGTGGAACTTTATGGCAATATTATTAGCCAAGAAGGGGTTTCTCGAGTTGGAGAAATTTATTCAGTTTCGTCCTTAAACGAACTTACCTTGGCCCGTAGTGACACCGCAAATCACCCTGGGGTTAATGAGAAACGGAACGAGTTCGTGCAATTTCAATTGGAAGATGAAAGTTTAAAGGATATTTGGGAATTAGCAAGAAATAGAAGAAATGCATTCGAAGTGCAAGATGGGTTATTGGTACACTCAGAAATCGTAGGAGGAGAGAAAATTCAGCAGGTAGTTTTGCCTAAATTTAAAAGGCCCTATGTCCTAAAAATGGCACACGAAATTCCATTGGCCGGTCATTTAGGAGAACAGAAAACCATACAACGGATAAAGTATTCCTTTTACTGGCCGAATATCAAGATTGATGTCAAGCATTTTTGTGAAAGCTGCAAGGTCTGCCAGCTACGTAGAGGTACCACTTACAATGACAGAATTCCTATCCAACCTATTGTGAGACCTGAAAATCCTTTTGAAGTGTGGAGTGTAGATTGTATTGGTCCCCTAGAGCCACCATCCTCAAGAGGGCACAAGTTTATCGTTTGTGCTGTGGATTTGTGCACGAGATGGGCGGAAGCTATACCAGTCAAGAACATTACTGCGAAAACAACTTGCGACGTCCTGATGAAGATTTTCTCCCAGACGGGGTTTCCTAAAACTATCTGTACCGATCAAGGGACAAATTTCACAGCACAGCTCACCAAGGGCTTCATGCAAGTCATCGGGGTGTCACCAAGATTTTCAACTCCGGGGCATCCAGAAAGCATGGGAGCCGTGGAGAGATGGAACAAAACCCTGAAGGATATGCTCAGTAAGAACATACAAGAAAATGGTCGACAATGGGATATTCATCTCCCTTTCTTACTATTCGCATACAGAGAAGTACCTCACAGTACCACGGGAGTATCGCCATTTCAGTTGGTATATGGAAGGTTACCTCCAGGTCCATTAAAATTAATTAAGGAGAGTTGGTTAGGAGAAACCGAAATTCCAACAGGAGCATCTCCTTCTGTTGAAAAATACTTAGAAGACCTTCGTCAAAGGATGAAAACGGCACACGAGATTGCCGCAGGGAATGCCGAAAAGGCACAAGGCTATTACACATCTAAATATAATCTGAGAGCGAGAGAAAAGACTTTCAAGGTTGGTGATAAGGTACTGATCCTTATTCCATCTTCTAGTCACAAACTTCTGAAGAACTGGTCAGGACCTGCAACTATTATCCAGTTAACTCGACCTCATTCTGCGTTGGTCGAGATGGAGGATAAAAGCCGAAAAGAGCTGCATTTCAACAAACTACGACCTTATATAGCCCGAGTTGAACAGGTGGGGTTGATTTTCGAACAAGATCAGGACTTTGGGGAAATCTTTTATACCCCTACTCGAAATAAGAGTCAATCTGCCGACGATATTAAGGGTCATGTGTTCCAGACTACAGAGGCGTTGTGCGAAGAACAGCGACACCAATTAGTTCAGACCTTGGAAGGGTTTCGAGAAATTTTCAGTGCACGACCTGGCCGAGCCAGAGTTGATGGACATTCAATCAAACTAACTAAAGATTGTGTGCCAAAGAAAATGCATCCCTATCGGGTTCCCATCGCCTTACAAACCGAGGTGGATCGCCAAATCCAAGAGTTACTTGAACAAGGACTGATTGAAGAGAGTGACAGTGAGTGGGCACACCCAGTCGTCTGTGTGGCCAAAAAGGACGGAAGTATAAGACTTTGCGTCGACTTTCGAGTTTTGAACAGTTTTACTGTCCCGGATGCTTATCCAATGCAACAGGCCACCGAGTTACTATTTGAAATTGGTAGTGCTCCTTTCATCAGCGTTCTAGATTTGACAAAGGGTTATTGGCAAATCCCTTTAGAAGAAGAAGCTAAACCATATTCGGCATTTGTGACACATTCTGGTCATTTTCAATGGAACGTTTTACCATTTGGACTTAAAAATGCTGGAAGTACGTTCCAAAAGTCCATAGACAAAGTACTTAAGACACACAGAAAGTACTGCCGTGCGTATATCGACGATCTGGCCATTTTTTCCAGCTCGTGGGAGAATCACTTGCGTCACATCAGAGACGTGCTGAGAACTCTACAGACCGTTGGATTAACAGTCAATCTTAAAAAGTGCGAGTTCGGTAAACAACAAGTGAGGTTCCTGGGACACATTGTAGGTTCCGGAAGACATGCACCAGATCCCCAGAAAATCGAAGCCATGCAGAACTTAGCACGTCCAACTACTAAGAAAGAGTTAAGAGGCATAATTGGTCTGGCAAGCTACTATCGGGAGTACATTCAGGATTTCTCGTCCTTGGTTTTACCCTTGACAAACTTAACAAAGAAAAGGGTGCCCAACAAAATACCTTGGAGTGATGAAGAGGAAGCAAGCTTCCAACAATTGAAGCAAAGGCTGACGGAAATTCCATTCTTATATACTCCAGTGTTAGATCAGCCATACCAGTTGTACACCGATGCTTCTGCAACAGCGATTGGAGCGTGTCTAGCTCAGCAAGACGAAGACGGAAAAGAACGTCCTATCGCCTTTTACAGTAGAAAACTCACCCCATGCCAAACTCGTTGGGCTACTATCGAACGGGAGGCGTATGCTGTTCTAAGTGCGTTGAAAAAATTTGACACTTGGATATTTGGAGCACAAGTCCAAATTGTCTCCGATCATAACCCCCTTACTTATTTGACCCAGGGAATGCCACAGGGTGCAAAACTTGCACGTTGGGCTTTGGCATTGCAAAGATATAACATGAATATATTGTACAGAAAGGGTAGTAAGCATGGCAATGCAGATGCCTTATCGCGCATCAAAATTGATGAACCCTAGTTTTTATTCAGTTCATATAAATATGTATATATTTTTTTTTCTTCTCAAAACTGTAATCTGATTTAGATAATTTTGATAACGTTCTTGTGTCTTGTATTATGTATTTTATGTGGGAGTTCATGAATGTTAGTGTAGATATTTTTTTTTGAGCTCTCACGCTTCTCTCGAAGGACTGGATATCGTAATGAAGACCAGCTAATTAATTATGACTTTTAGTTATGATTCTAGATGGCGATTGGCAGCAGCATCATCACTTATGACTTAAGTGATGGATGTGCTTCCCCGGAGGGACATGTAAGGTTCGCCATCTCGCATCTTACAAGAAGTGAAACGCCAAGTTGGCAACCCTACATAGAAAACGCCAAGCTGGCAACCTAAGAACAAAGCTTTTTCAATTAAAAGAAACGTCCACAAGATTTCAAGCCGAGGAAGTGCGGCAAAAGCCAATTAAAAAAGTCAGAGCAATAAATAGTTATAGTTACCAAGACAACTAAAAGATAAAATCCATCTTTAGAACAGAGGAGATCAAGTAAAGATTTTATACAGCGGTGGGAGGAAAGTTACAATTTTGAATGCCTATCCAAATGTAATTGCTACTTTATACTACATGTAACTTACGTGACGATCGATTAAATTTAGTAAAATATACTCCAAATACAGAATTTTGACTCTGTGTCTTTTGAGTTTTTTTTTACTAAACTTTCACGACGGAGTTCATCAACAACCATCGGCCTCGGACCACTACTAAAGGGTACTGGCAAATCCCCCTAAGTAAAAGGGCCCAACAAATTGCTGCCTTCGTGACCTCCTTCGGGACATATAGGCCGCTGCGAATGCCCTTTGGACTTAAAAATGCCCCGTACTTCTTCAGTAAGCTGGTGGCAGATATTTTGCAAGGCTGGTGATGAATTCGCGGTACCGTACCTAGATGATATAGCTATATTTTCTGCAGATTGGGAAACTCATATTCGAGATGTGAGAGAAGTACTCGGGAGGCTAGGAAAAGCCAACCTTAAGGTAATACCGGCTAAATGCAAATTCGCCCAAGATCGTGTGCAATATTTAGGTCATGTCGTAGGTAGTGGTATCAGGTCTCCTGCGGAAGCGAAAAATTCAGTGTATAAAAGAATTTCCTCAACCTAAGACAAAAAAACAAATGCGAGCTTTCCTGGGATTGACTGGATATTATAGCCGCTACGTTAAGAATTATGCTAACATCGCGACTCCACTAACCGACACTTTAAAGGGGAAAGAGAAACAGGGCTTGATAAAATGGTCACTAGCGTGTGAAAGTGCATTTGCCACCCTTAAGGCAAACCTAATAAAATTTCCCATATTGTTTGCGCCTGACTTTGAACGAGAATTCATCATACAGTGTGATGCCTCTGACTCTGCAATCGGGGTGGTCTTGACACAAATGTTTGGGTCAGAAGAACATCCAATCTTATATCTTATCGATCCAATCTTATCGAAAATTTAGCCCTGCAGAAAAAAACTATTCTACCATCGAACGCGAATGTTCAGCTATCATTTTCGCCATTCGTAAACTGCATTTTTATATAGATGGCACCAGTTTTAAAATTGTCAGTGATCATAAACCACTTAAATGGCTAAAGACTCACTCCGGCACGAATTCTAGGATTCTCCGATGGTCATTAATACTACAACCGTATAACTTTGAAATTGAACACAGGGCCGGTAAACTAAACAAAAATGCAGATACGCTTAGCCGTATAACAGGAGAATAATGTGAAAGGCTTTTGATTTCTGTATCTGTAAAAATATTTATTTCTTGTGTGTTTAAACCGAGCTTGTTGTATTGGATATGTTCCTTGCTATAACCTAGGGATTATGTTAATTTGTATGTATATCTATATTTGAAAAATTGTATGTGTGTTAAGTCATAATGCTGCCTGCCTCAGATCTCAGGGAAGGGAGAAATTTATGGCCTGGATATCTCACCAAGGTAACCCGTAATTATTATATAAGTGTGGGGGAGTTGTGGTGAGATCCAGACCCTTTAAGTGTTAGTGTCGAGGGAAACCCGTGGGAAAGGATTCCATTGAAGCAGGCCGCTTCTTTGTGGACCATCTCTCCCATTCTACGCTATCCACACCGCCGTAGGGAGTTTCTCATGGAACGGAATGTGTCGGCGAGTCCGGACATTTTTGGACTGACCGACAAACGAGCCAGTCGGTTCCTTTGATCCGTACCCTAACGAGAAGGAATTTGTCCCCAGCTGTAGGGTCGGCTATAAGAAGGGGACTGCAAGAGATTTTCTGGACTTCTGAGTCGGACTTCTGGAGAGAGCGTACGGTGTGCCTCTTTCGTATGATCTGTGATTGATCTCTGTGCAAGAAAACGAGTGAGGATTTTTCACTCACCTCAGTTTTAAAACTGCATTCCTTCATGTAAAAAGTGTGCATATTTTATCTATCCAAGAGATAATAAAATTATTTTTATTCTAAAAATATTCTATGTTTGGCTGGGCATAACGTCACAGCCTGCACTATGGAGCAATGGAAGACAGTAATTGGGTCGGATGAGTCTTGTTTCCCACTTCTGGTCGAGTTTACGTCTGGCGAACGCCATCCCAAGCCTATAATACAGACTGCTTGTTGCCAAGAGTAAAACATGGCGGGGGTTCTGTGAAGGTTTGGAAAGCCATATCATGATTTTCTGAGAGCCAAATGATTAATCTGAAAGGGCACATTAAGGCCAAGGATTGTGTGAACATTTTGGCCGTTGAAGTTCATCCCATGGTACAAACTTTGTTCCTCAGTGGTGATGTTGCCTTACAAGACGACAAAACCCCTGTTCACACAGTTCACATTGTTCAGGACTGGTTTTCTGAGCACGAGGATGATTTGTCACCTCTCCCCTAGCCACCACAGTCACAAGACCTCAATATTATTGAATCTTTGTGGTCTACATTGGAGTGGAAAGTGCATAATCGCCATTATCGTTAACTGAACTTGCCACCGTTTTGCAGGATGAATGGTACAAGATTCCCTTGAAAAGCTTACTGGAACTGTATTTATCCATTCCGAGAAGACTGCAAGCTGTTTTGAATGCAAAAGGTTACATGTTTTTTTTTAGGTGTTTCCATATTTTTGTCCAATCTCTAGATCTATTACTTTGTCATAATACGTGTACGTTTATACACGAAGAGTAAATATAACTAAAAATAAATGGAAAAAAAAGTTACCTATTGGTTGGTTGCAAATGAGAAATTATATCACTACTGAAACATTGCAGTCACTTCGTAAAACAGATATAAATAAAAAGCGTTACAAACATATTAGGTCTGTTTTGTTGGTCAATGACAGTTCTGACCTTAAGTGGGTCCGATACACAAAAATCGTCAAATTTTCGATTTTTTTTTATTATTTTAAGAAATTCTCTCTCTGTGTTTTTCTCCTTAAAATGACGTCTAAATAATGTTTCTATCTTAATTAGAACTAGAGATATAATAATTTTTGTGGTGCGTTGTTTTGAAAATTTAGCACTCTTGACAGTTGTTGTGGCAACAACATCTGTCTTTAAAACCTTAAATGTGTTTTTCTCCATGATACATTTTTTCAAGATTTCCTGTATTCAAATTGCTAAGTCGAAAACCGATAAAGTTAAGGGTTGAAATTTGGAATATATCTTTTTCAAATATTATACTTTAATTTTGATTCAGCAAATTTTAAACAAATATTTACTTTTAAAAATATGACTTAAAAAAAAAGTACCTTAAAATTTTCAAACATTTTCATTCAAATATTTTTTTATTTTTTACTAAATTAATATTTTTTAAATTGCTGAATCAAAATTAAAGTTTATAAATTTGTGAATAATTTAATGCAAGAATTTTGAAAATTGATCAAGAATATTTTAAGTTTTAGCAATAATAAATGACCCCTCTTTTTTTCAAAAAATTTTAATTTAAAATTTTTAAAAAACTTTTGGAAAAATTTTGTGTAGTGATTTTGCTTATTAGTTAGATGGGTAATCAGTACAAAAAAATTTAAAATTCTAAATTAATTAATTAATTTTTTTTTAAATGTGTCCCGGACCCCCTTAATATTATTATGAAAAAAAAATTTAAAAATCTCGTAATTGTGGTGATAAAATATTTGAGTGCCATGTTTGAAACAATTTTGACGATTTGAATATGTTTTTGGGAGAATTGTGAATTTCACGAGTTAACGAATGAATATTCGTACATCCAAATATTTGTAAAACGGTATTCTTAAATTCTTTCATTATATGGGTTCGTGCTGCCCTCTATTGTGTATAAAAGTAAAACTATTCCGCTTAGCTTAACTTTTGTAAACTTAGATGGCAGCACTATAATACACATTTCGTTGTTACGAATTTGATATTTTCAACTCCCTGCCCCCCAAAATAAATATTGTCTGAAACATATTTTCATCACGTGAACACATTTTAAGAGTGAAAGTATCTCGAATTTACAAAAGCAAATATTCAGTACCACATCTACTTTTATTTTTTGTTGCTTGAATAACTGTTAAAATCTTCCCTGCATATAAATAGAGTTTATTAAATTATTCTAAGCTTATCAGACCCCAGGGTTTCAAGGAACGTGTCATACATAGGCAAAATTTAACCGGTGAACTAACTTAAAAATTAATAAACATTGGGCATGACCTTTCTTTGAATTGTTGATTAAAGGAATGAATAAAACAAGTTTAGGGAAAAAAATTCATAATTTTCATGTTTCATTTATGGGAATTTTGAGTTTTTTTTTATCAATACTTGAGTATTGTTTCGTCAGGTCATCAGGATACTCTTCAGGATCCTGTTTTCAATGATGTCGTGAAAGGGGCACCTTTTCTTTCTTATCTCTCAGTAAAAAGCAGCGAATAATTTATCAGCTAAGCATAAAAGAGGCGAAATAAAGATAGTAATGTAAAAGAAAATGGCCGAAAACCTAGACAGTTCAAGGAAAAAAATTACAGGGTGGCTCAGCGGACAGTGTTTGAAACGAATCGAAATTTCCAAAACACGTGTTTTAGTTCTTTTTTTCTATCTCCTAGATCGTTAAACATAGAGTAAAAATTTAAAAGGATTTGACATCTGCGGAAAGTTTTACATTAGATCGATATCTAAAAATATGATTTTCCTTAAATAAATAATTTTTAAATTGCAACTTTTATATTTTTTCCAAAATGAATTTCGCTATCGCGAAGAATTTGACCTTCGTTAGATTCGAGATTCATTCATTTTGATTTTCTAAATTCAGAAGGAGATAGAAGGCCTTCGTCCTAAGGTTCTCCGGAGCACACGTTATTTCGATTTTCTGATCAACGGATCCGAGTAAAGCAGAACAAATAAAAAGTTATGAACTGGCGTTCTTCAGTGCTTTTTTCCTATCTCAGCGATCGTTAAAGATAGAATGAAAATTCCAACGGATTTGAAATCTGAGGAATTATTTGACTTTCTTTAAAAAAATAACTTTTTAATTGGATTTCTTTCATATTTTTGCAAGAGATTGTTACGTCACGGCTATTGGATCTTTTCGCAATTAAATGGGAATGCGTAGCAATCATCGGGGTTGGCGAGCGTTTGCGAGCAGTGGTCAAGCCTGACCCCACGAAAAGAGCTGTCACGGGCGAGGACAATTTTACATCACATCGATATTACATTTGATTTTCTTTTAAATAATTTTTCAATTGAATATTTACATTTTCGCAAGAGATTGTGACATCACGCTGATTCGATATTTGCGCAATTCGAATTTGGCCGCATTTGACAACGACGAGGCCATTATGACGTAGACCGTGGTGTTGGTTTGCGATTTCATTGTTATCCAATAGGCTGTGAATTCGTACAGGAATTCGTAGCAATCACCGGGTGTTAGCGAGCAGTGGTCACAGCTGATAGTCCGAAAAGAACTGTCACGGGCATGGCGTGCTGTCCACGCAGTGGCTAGTTAATGATAAAGAGGTACGAAGTGACCGCCTTCTTTAAGAAGGACAGCAGTGAGGCGGTTCAGAAAACCATTCATCACACGTGAGCAGACTTCGATGTCAATCGTGTCGACTGCAGTTGTAACGGTAGTTTTCAGTTCAGTAAGTGTTTCAAGACTTGTCTGCCACACTTTGGTTTTTGAAATTACCCAACAAGAAGAAATCGCAGTGATTTAAATCCGGGAAATAGGGCTGACATTCAATAATACCACATTGCAGGGACGTGCCAACGTTTTGAATAGAGGGGGGGGGGGGGCGAGCATAGGCGTAACTAGGGTTGTTGAATTGGGGGGGGGGGGGGTCCACCCGAAAGTACCCCTGTAAAAAATTGGAATAAATTAATTATATTAATATTGATTAATTATTAATAATAAATTATAAACAGTTAATTAATTTACATAAAAAGATATTCATCAAATAACACTTGATTTTTAAAAATCATTTTTTTTTCTTTATACAATATTTACTAAATGACTTTAAGGTGAATTTTAAAACTTGCAATACATTTAAATTAGAAATTAAAACGTCGATTTTTTTGTAAACGTCTCGATTCTGAACTTTTTAGATTTATATTTGATTTGCTTGAAGCACATGGATAAAAATTATTTCGATTCTGACTCTGCCGCCTATGAGTGCTCATAATTTTTTTAAACAGAATCTATATTTAAAAATTCGGTTTCAATGAAGCACAGTAGGCAATATTTTTAAAAACCAATGAAATAAGATAAACATTAATTTTAAAAAGTTAAAAACTAATAACAATAATTAAAATATAAAATGTATTTGAAAATTTGGTTTAAAAAACCACAATTGACAATAGTAAAAAAATTCCATTTTTAATCGAAAAATTTTCTTTTGACCTTTTACTCTGCATAATCTTGTATGAGTTCTTTAAAACAAAATTTATCACAAAACTCATTTTCGATAGTTATAGTCAATCTACTTAGTCTATGTAGAGTGATTGTGGATCTGAAATAATTTTGATGATTTTTAATTTGGAAAATTTCACCACTTGCAACTTACATAGGCAAAGTTTTAAAATTCTAAGTGCAATATTAATATAAATATGATAGATAATAATAAACCCCTGCGGAAAATTATATTGAAAATTCCTCGTTTTTTTCGAGAATGAGGAAATTTTCTATTAATTAAATTTTAAGGCTCATATATCGGTAATTGGTAATTATTAGTTAATATCGTATTTGAGCAACACAACGGGCTATTGGCGACGGTCCGGGATTAATCCTTTAAGGAAAAGATCCGAGGACAACACCTCGTAATTTTGAACCACGGTCAGATGACAAAACAACACATGAGCTAGCACCCCACTCTCCAAACTTTCACACCAACCCAACGTGAGATCGACAGATATAAGGTGCACCAGCCGCATCTACTCCATACGCTTACAAACATCCATGACCAGACACGGATTCGAACCTGGAACCTTCCGATCTAGATGCTAACACCTTAACCACTATACCGGTTGGTCGGCGGCTCATATATCGGACGAAAGTTTGGAATATAATGGTTCAGGTAGCCAATTTATTAGATTTATTATTGTCTAACATTTATCAAAAATTTATTTTTACTGCTTAGCGACCGCAAATTTTGTTCATACTACTTATATGAAAATAAGAATGTTTTTGTTAACTACAACTTGGAATAGGTATTTTTATTGGAAACCCGTTTTTCAATAATTGGGTATTACTGTTGTTTTAAGTTAGAAATATTTAAGAATCTCTCTAAATTAAAAAGAGTTACCACCGCCACTGTCGCAGGATTGAAAACTGGGTTTTTTCTCTCGGTTCTCAAGATGGTTTGTCGATTGAGTACAGATCAGAATATTACGAGACTAACATGGTTTAATCAAAATTGTACTGGGAACAAAATTGAGATGTTTTTTTTACTGATGCGGCTATCAGTTTAGGGGGCATTAAGTGTTAAAGTAAAAAAAAAGCAAAATCACTTACGACAGGAGTGTTGGTTTGCAAAACAACAAGTTTTAACAATGCACTGTTCTCACGTTTCCGTCACTTAATTACTTCACAAATTCAAGTGTTCACTTTCCAAACATTATTCTCGGAACCTCACTCGTCAAGGAAATTCGTAAGACTAAATAATCCATCGGGCAAAAATTCAGAACAGTTCACTTGCAGGCAGTTTTCTCGTATTTACTTCAAATAAGAAAGCCGACAATTTAAAAGACCCTGTATTGTAAATCATCAAAATAAGCAATGGCAGATTTGTTGCGATTTACGGAATGCCCTTATCTTCAAACGATATTTCCGTCAGTTGGTCAGGCGCTTCTTGTCCAGTTTGGGACCACAAGGGCAATAAAACCCTAACATACAATCCGTCAGTCGGTCATAAAAATAAATCGCTTTTCTCAAAACATGCCGTCAAAGACTTGGTCGAGCCCTACAATGCATTTAAAGGATTCGAAAATGAGATAATCATTTCGTAGCATTCAAGTGCGAGCACCACGCGCATTGATTTTGGGGGTAGAACCACTTTAAAGCCGTAAAATAAAATGATAAAGTATCGTCGGTATGCTGGGCCACCTATCTCCACATATTCAGAGGAAGAATTTAATCTTTTGGTACCTTGGATCTTTGAAACAATATTTTTTTCACTTTTAGTTAAATGTAAACTTTTACTACACAAATAAAATTTGTTCGAAGTTTCTTGATAAACTTTTCATACATTTACGTGTTAGAAAACTTTCAAATTCGTTATTTTCAAAATCTAATTTTGTGTTGCAACTTGACACTTCATTTATTACCCATTTCGGGGAATATATCCAAGCTCTCATTATGCGCGCTGCTATCATATATATATATATATATATATATATATATATATATATATATATATATATATATATATATATATATATATATATATATATATATATATATATATATATATATATATATATATATATATATATATATATATGTATATATATATATATATATATATATATATATATATATATATATATATATATATGTATATATATATATGTATATATATATATATGTATATATATATATATGTATATATATATATATATATATATATATAGATAGATAGATAGATAGATAGATATATTAATGGAAGGGAGGCTGCTAACTGCGTAGTTTATACCAAGGGCGCCCCCCACCCCTCCCTGTGCATTTTTTTACAAAAAAATGTCCAAAACTATCATTTAAACAATTTAAATAAATCTATTCAACAACGCGCTGGAGAAAAGTCATAAACCTTTCTGAAAAAAACCTTCGTAAAAAGTTTTTTATGTTTATGGATATACGGATATTGAGGCATGTGTGTGTGGAGATGTACTACGGAAATGACTGCGGTAGTTGCTTTGTTTTAATTAAAATGGTTTGCAGTAATTTGTCAATGTCGCCGAAGGGTCGCCCAACTATCTCGAGTACATGCAGAGTGTTGACAATGTACGAAAATCTTCATGTACTATAATTTTTTATTTGTTTTCATATATTATACATTTTTTTACACTAATTTTGCTCCTCACCCACGAAATCGGCTGTCCAGAGCAAATGCCAAGTTTGCACTCCTCTAGATCTGGGCCTGCATCTATTGACAGGAAATGAAATTAGTCCAAATTTGCTTTAACGGTAGTTTTGAATGTTAATTTTGAAGATGAAATGGGGGGGGGGGGTTAATAATGTTCTCTTATAGTGTGTGTGTGTGTGTGGAGGGGCGAAATATGGCTTTCGCCCCTTCTCCTCAGTGACGGGAGGGACCAAATACCCTTTGCCCCCCCCCTGTTGGCAAATGCCTGTTTGCCCTCCTCCAGATCTGGGCCTGCATCTAATGACAGGAAATGAAATTAGTCCAAATTTGATTCAACGGTGCTGTTTAATGTTACTTTTGAAGTTAAAATGTTAATAATGTTCCTTGTTAGTGTGGAGGGGCTAAATATGGCTTTCGCCCCTTCTCCTCAGTGACGGGAGGGACCAAATACCCTCTGCTCCCCCTGTTGGCAAATGCCTGTTTTCCCTCCTCCAGATCAGGGTCTGCATCTATTGACAGGAAATGATATTAGTCCAAATTTGCTTCAACGGTACTGTTTAATGTTATTTTTGAAGTTGAAATGTTAATAATGTTCTTTGATAATGTGGAGGGGCGAAATATGGCTTTCGCCCCTTCTCCTCAGTGACAGGAGGGGCCAACCCCCCTATAGGCACGTGCCTGCCACATTGGAAGTGCGATGGGTAATCCAACCCATCGATTCGACTGCGAAAATGCTCATTGAGTAACCTCGAAAACTTCACCCGTACGATATGGTCTTGCACCATCCTGCGTAAACCAATGACATGGCCATGGACCAAGTTATTACTGTGAAGAAAAGAGATGAACTCCCCCTCCGTAAACTGTATTTTGCAGCGTTTAATGTGCCGTCGATGAAACTTGGGCTATGCACACAGCGTGGGAGGATATTGCGTACCACACAAGAAATTGCCCACTCAAATGATCATACGAACCACGTTTGGTCTCACTTGCTCGCAGCTAGCGCCATCTATTAGACTTTTTTTCAAACATTACCCGCTGGACAACCTTGTAAGTCATAAAAATAAAATGTAAAGGAAAAGAAAAAGATAACTGTGTTTTTTGGTCCAGGGACGAGGTTTGCCCTTCCTGGACTTGGGTGGCTTAAGCTTTGGTTTCCTAAGAAAGTGAAGCCGTTATCTAACAGCCGTGATAAGTCATGTTGCCTCGGGCATAACTAGACGGCCGTCTAAACATGAATCCAGAGGTGTCAACTTAGGACAGAATACTTGGAGAATGGGCAACACGGACGGCTGTCGTGGTTTATTTTATTCTAGAAACAAAACAAAGTGTTTTTTTATTCTCTCGTTCAAAGTTTCTAACTTCGGGATCGTTGAAGGTAGAGTGAAAATTTCAACAGATTTCAAATCAGCGTAAATTTCTACGCCAGATCGATATCAAAAAAAGTTTTATTATTCAATTATTTACCATTTGATTATTTAATTATTTATTAAATATTTAATTATTTATTTAAAGAAAATCACCTTTAACGTATCAATCTGGCGTCAAATTTTCCGCAGATTTCGAATCCATTGAAATTTTTATTCTGTGTTTAACGATCCCGATTTTACAAAAACCGAATTATTCAATGGAAGTCAAAAATGTTTATTTATATTACTCCTCTTCGCTCGAATCGTTTGGAGCAGGAAATGAAATCTGGCCGCTACAAGTGAAAAAACGTTCTCCAACTGTTTAAGACCGCTATGACGACAGTCATGGAAATGGCGGCTCCGATAATTTTCGTTACGCTCACAAACAACGCTCTCTAGGAAACCAACACCATGTGTTAGCATAAGCAACATTTTAGTGACGTCACCCACCGATACTTCACGGCCGTTAGATCACGGCTACGCTTTCTTAGGCAACCGGAGCTTTAGACTTACAGTCCTTACCTTCTAAGGAGGAAATATCACTTTCGGTGTTGTATAATTCGATAAGGTCACTGGTAGAAGGGCCAGTATCTATCGTGTTTCTGGAGGAAACATCAGGCAGTAACGGGCCTGTTGGTTGGCCTGGCACAATGGTCCAGGCAAAGAGAGGTTTTGAGAACCTGTTATTTTGATATAATTTTGTTCGGGTGGTTTGTTTCTTTTTGAAAGAGTATTCATAGATAGATTGGATTGGTTTTTGTTTTCTGTATTTGATGAGATGTAGCTGATGCTTGAGAAAAACAAGTCATTATAGGTTGGTTTGTTGAGGTTTATGTTGGTCATAGGGCTTAAAAATGATACATCGGTTTGAGTTCCATTAGTTTTTTCAACTATTGATGTGTAAGAAAGATACTCCAGGTTTCGGGGTGCAATCATTTACAATTTTCCTGGCCGGAAATGAGATATTTTGTCGTAATCACCCTTGAAGTTTACACAGCAAAGAGATGATGACGTACAGATATCGGTCTCGTGTTCTGTACTAGAGAATTTCGCAGCAGGTATCTTTGCCACGGCAAGCGATGAAAGAGTGGCTGAATCCTTGGCATTTAAAGCAATCAACCGGATTTGGAATAAAAGGTCGAGCTTGACAATTAATAGGCTATTTGAAGAAACGAGTATTTAAGTATATCGTGTATTAAAAGTTAATATTATATGCTTGGTGGGTAATTTTTCACCATTTCTTGGAATAGTGATTCTTCTGTCATTAAGTACAGGTAGGTTAGACAGGGATTCTAAAATGTCTTGTTCCGTTTCATGCAGTAAATCTGGTTTAGAAATTAGAATTCAGCGACCATTTCTTTTATCTATCATCGCTCGCACACCCTCAGAGCCATATCAGAGTACCCATGGCGCACATTGAGACACGTGCATTGCGTGATAAAAGCAGGAAGCAAGAGCGCATTTATTATGTCAAGAATTAACTATTCACATGGTTATTTTGAATAAATACAATTATTTGAGAAATATTTTATGAATCTGCCATTGTTAAGAACGTGTTAAATTCAAAAATTCATCCCTTATAAATTAATACCATGTTTAAATTGTATTTGTAGCATTATTAATGAAATTTTATGTCGGAATCTCATAAAGTTTGTAAATTTAAGATTTTTTGATGGGCCGCATTCACAGTCGTTCTGGACCGCGGGTTGGACAAGCCTGATCTAGAAGCTACTAGTAAAGATTCCAAAATTTGATTCCATCATATCTTTTAGAAATCGATCGTCTTTCGTATCCATCTAATAAGCTAACAAAAAAGCATTAATATAATGTTTGGTGAACCAATTATAACAAAAACGAATGAACCAACGAACTAACGTGCTCATTTGAATAGCATGTACTTAGCGCATGTTTCTGAGTAACTTTCAGAAGGCGTTCATTTCCTGTGCTATTACATCAATTACATTATTCATAGAAAATATTTAATGTCGAAGGTAACGAAACGACTGCAGACGAAATCTACTTTATTCAGCTATTACCATATTGAAGATAGTTATTGTTCCGTTTCTTCAATTGCATAATTCATAGATAGAAGGAGGAATGCATATGCTAGGATCTCTGTCATGTTCGCCTATATTACTCACTTATTTTACAAGAGGCTGGAAAGGTAAGACATATTTCTGTATTGTCTGCTGTAATAGGTTTGAAAATGTGTATAAACTCTTACAGCATACTTGCCAACTTTGAAACCTGTGCATCAGTAAAACTTTTGCGCCGAAAGCCCCTTGCCATAAAACACAACATAAATACATGAATTAATGTGTATTAGAAATATCCGTAGGTATGTCACAATAACTAGTATTATTTCTATTTTAAAATGCATAAGTAAAAATCCACATTTTTATTAACTGTATAAACCCCACAAAGCAGTAGTGTTTTAATACCAAACTCTGAAACATTTACGAAGATGTTTCATTTAGTGTTTTATCCAGAAGAGGGGGTTGCAGAAAAATTTATTAAGCAGTAGTAGTTTTTTGGCCTTCTTTAATAACTCTGCACTGAATTTCTGCTCAAAACAAGGTTTAGAGTTTGGTGTTTTCAACAACAAACTTTTTAACATTTTGTTAGAAATGAGAGAACGTTATTCAGTTTGGTTCTTTCTGACGAGGTTGAAGATTGTCTCACACTCTGCATTGGAAGAGGGGATGAGCAGAATAAAAAGCATAATTTTGGCCAAACCACTGAATTTTGGAAGACCATCAGTCTTTCTTATTTTACCTACTACTTCAACCCACTGCAGATCAATACGGTCATGTCCTTCTATTATCACACAGATAAATCTCCAAAATAAGACAATAAAACTCCTTTTCCAACTCATCCATTGCTTCGTCTTTGCACTCATCAAGTCAGATAGAATATTTTAGTGGAATGTTACAGAGAATGAAATATTTCGATTGCTCGTTCGAAATATTAAAAATCCGCAAATGAGGTAGAGCCATCCGTAAATCAATGTAATTCAGTGAAAATCCGTAAAAATTATTGATAATCCGTAAAAGTTGGCAATTATGTTACAGGAAGCCGTAGGGGTTATATCGCGTATTCAGCCGCTTTGCTCTATTTTATTTGTCCTCCCCGATATAAGCTAATTGGTAATTGGTAATTTTTTGTTAACGTCGTACTAGAGCAACACAACGGGCTATTGACGACGGTCCGGGATCAGTCCTTTAAGGGAAAGATCCGAGGACAACACCTCGTAATTTTGAACCACGGTCAGATGACGAAACAACACCTGAGCTGGCACCCCACTCTCCAAACTTCCACGCCAACCCAACGTGAGGACTTTCGGCCACGACAGATTTAAGGTGCACCAGCCGCCTCTACACCATACGTTTACAAACATCTATGCCCGGACCCGTATTCGAACCAGGAACCTTCCGATCTAGAGGCTAACACCTTAACCACTATACCGGTTGGTCGGCCCCCGATATAAGCAGATGATGGTATTTTAAGGAATTTGTATTAACAGCACACTGCAGCAACACAACGGGCTATTGGAGAGGGTCCGGGATCAAACCCAAAGGGAAAGTTGTGTATTAAGTACGAAGACACCACCATGTCATTTTGAACCACGGTCAGATGACGAGGTCACACACCTGAGCGGCCACTACAGTCTCTTAACTTCCACATCACGGCAACGTGAGTACATTGGAGATCACGACGGACTAAAACTTCGCTTTCTGACCATGTACTTGATGGTTTTACCTCACAGTAATCGTGTTTTTGCAGAATATACAACACACTGTATGTGTTTGAGGCATATTTCCTGTGAGAGCTTATATTACTATTCCCTGCGTTTACATTAATGCTTCCTGTGTACGTATTCTTGTCAGTTCATTTGTCTGATGCAATCCGTTTCGTGTAGGGATGTTACAAATAGTGATTTCACAGTAACAGTTCTAACTGTGACTGCTACTGAAGAATGTCTGTGATTCTAAACTGTGACTGAATCTGATAGGGTGAGTGTAAAGTATCTCTTAGCCACTCTTACAGCAATGGGATGTTCTTACTTAACACTATATTTAAAAAAGTTAACGACGCAGGATTGAAAACTTGCTTTTTTTGCTTGATTGTTAGACGGTTTTCCGAGAAAGTACGGAAAAGAAAATTACAAAGTTAAAATGGTTTGTACAAAATTGTACAGGGAACAAGACGAATAAGATTTTTTCCGATGCGGCTATTAGTTTAGAGTTTATTAAGTGTCAAATTTGAAAGAGCAAAATTTTTAATGCGAGTGAGCAAAAGATGTACAGTTTGCAGATAAGCCGTTTTCTGAATAACTAGAGGGCTAACGCCCCCTGCTCGCTATATTACAATGTTTGAACACTTGTAACTTTGAGTCTGATTATGTATGTTAATAGAATCTTTAGTTTTTCTTTAAAAATATGGCATTGAGAGTCGGGAGATAATTTAAGTATCCTCATGACTGAAATTCTCTTTGAAGTTTCTGACATGGTACGAGGTCAATCTGCCTATTTGGTACCATGTAAAAGAAATCTGATATAATCAAATTTAGTAAAATCAGGAAAGAGTTTGAGCAATAAATAAATAGAATTTAAAATGATCCAGAACTGTATGTAGAATTTAAAAGGAAGGAGTTGGAGAGATATTATAGAAGAAAAGAAGAAGGAAAATTAAAAGATATTTCAGTACTTTCCAACAGAAAAGAGAGCTCAGTAAAAAAAAAATGGGTTCAAAAAACAAGAAAATCTCGATTTGAAGAAAAAAAGGAAATTAATATTCCACCAAACAGTGAACTAGTTGACCTAGTAGAAGCTGTTGGTGTAGGTCTTCAAAGTGTAGCTGTTATTGGGAGAGTAGTAAGCAACAGGGAAAGAGGCAGAAAAAGGCCAGCTAAAAGAAACAAATCAAAGTCCTACTGAACGATTAAGATTAAGCAACTTGAAAAATAAAATAAAGAAAAAATGAAGCTCAATACAAATAAGGAGAACTAAAATAGGAGAACTATAAGAGGAACTATTGTTTGAAAGAGAAGTTTAAAAATATGAACAGTCCACAGTAGAAGGTCAAAAATCTTTTACGTTGAGTAAAAGTTTCTCCTAGAGAAAAAAGTCTTGAATTTTGAGCTGCGTTAACTACTCAGATAGAGAAAAATTACAATACAAAATAAAGGAAAGGTCAAAAAGCATTTAGTTTGGTACGGTCTGGGAAAATAATTATAAAGTATCAAAGTTTGCAGAAGATCCCACTTTAGTCCATAATGGAAAGAATTGAATAAAATATAGTGAGAAAAACATTGCTGAAGTAATTAAAGATACAAGCACATACCAAACAAAAAATAAAATGAGAATAAGATCTGACATCGCGAAGGTTTTTTTTGAGTAAGATGTCAGCCGTATGGAACCAGGTATTAAGGACTAATACTAAAAACCATAGAGAACCCTAATGGGAAATCTTAAAATCTCCATAAAAAATTGAAGTAGAATCTGGCTATAATATTCCATACTCAACGTTCTGTTTTTTTACCATTTTAGGTATTGCAACCTGATGTAAAAAACATGTGCATGTGAAAAGCATGAAAATGTTTTTAATTTTTGAAAAATTAAAAAGCCTCAAAGTTTTTAATTACAATGATTTAGACCAGAAGGTTAAATCTCTGCTGTCAGGATGTAGTAAAAAGTAAAGAAGAATGTCTGGAAAAGAGATGTAAGAAGTGAATTAACAAACACGTTGAGACAAATGATTTTGAAAATGTAATTACATGCGTTGAGCAATGGAAGAGGAAAGAAGTAAAGTTTAGTTAAAGGAATAAAAAAGTCAGCTAAGAAAGTGGTTAAATCAAAAGTAGAAATAAAAGTCAAAGAACTAGTTAATAAATTCAATCATATGCTTCCTCATTTCATGAAGCATGTTTGCAAATAGTCCAATACAGGTCAATTTTCAACCTAAAAAATAACCCCGGAACAGATAAGATACTGATACATGTTGATTTCAACAAAAATTATTAATGTAAGTACACCAAGAGATACAAAGTGTGCATTTCAGAGGTTCAGACGACCAAATCACATTACATAGGTAGGGAAATTGAAAACAGTGAAAAACTTAATGTTCTGCTCATTGTTTGAATCTTTACGACCTGACTTAAGTGCATTTAATGAATATATAATTGTCAAAGCATTTGGTAGAAAGAGTGTTTGGTATTATGTAGCAAATGTCTCGGAATGTTTTGAAGCTTCTTACCAGATCCGCTTCATGTCAAGATGACATAACACCAAAAACAAATTGTGAAGCAACATGACACCAAAAGAATGTGAATCAACAGTGCAAGATGAGGTTGTGGCCATTTTAAAACAACTGACAATGAACACTCATGAACAGTTCATTTTTTATGAAATACCTGAAGACATTACACTGTGTTAAATGAAACTGAAACATTTTGTCACCTCCATGCAAACACTTGTAGCTCCATTCCCATGAATGTCACCTCCATGGGACTATATGTCACCTCCATGTTTTAAGGAAATAAAAAATTGGCTTTAATTTGCTTAAAATGCTTCCTTGACCTCTGTTTGATGGTTGTACAACTTCATTTGCCCTAACAGAACACTAAATACATAAAATAAATAATAAAACTTTAATTTTATTTTTCAAAAGTTTTGACTGTCAAATTTCCACTTAATTTCAGAATGACCCACATATGGTCACATTTGTGAAGAGATTGTCTTCATATTAAATTGCATATAAACAGTCAATTTTTGTGTAAAATTTAGAATTTATATAAAAACGTATTTCAAGTCATTTAATCCATTCCTAATTATGAGTATGGAAAATATGATGACAAATGAACGATATATTTATAATCTTGCCAGTCATAGAGTTGGAAAGGACTGTACTTATGATACAGAAATTTTTTATGGTAATATTTCTCTCACTGTTAGACGGAGAGCTCATTAGTACTGATTCAAATGAGAAAGAGTACTTTTTTATAAACAGAAGGGAAGATTTCAAAATTTTATTTCATGAACAAAAATGCCTGTTATTGACGATGTGTGATAATAAATTTTTGTAGAATAGAGCTGGAAAACAGGAAATATTCTAACGTGTAACATTTATATTTGTTTTGAAAGTACATCCAGAGAACGTGTTATATATTTATACGTGTTTATAATATTTTAGAATATTAAATTATGCACTTTAAAAAAATTAAACATTCAGTCATAATTTTTGTACTTTTATTACATTTCATAATGCAATCATTGCCGCTATAAACATCAGTGTTGATATGCCCACTTAAACTGCTTCGTCTTTAAATAATGCAGAAATCTGTAAAACAATGACGAAATTCACGGTAAAAATTACGTATAGAAGAAACAAATGTCAAAATGGAGCTTCAGAATCAGATGTGTAAAAAGAGTAAATTGTTCATTAGAGCTCTCTTAGATAATTATGTTACCATGGAAAACATATTTTTTTTGCATAAAAATGACGAATTTTAAGAATTATTATGATTGCATTTCAATCACATTACCTTCACACATTTTTGAAATTCTCTCTTCCTTACGTTAATACCCATAATTCATCTTTGGATTCTAAAGCAACACTGCATGCATGTATAACTAACGAGAGTGAAATTGTCTAACAGAATAAAAAAAGTTTCTCGGAAAAAAAATCAGCATGCAGCCATGTTCTTATTCTATTCACTTTCGAAATCAAATAATCATCTTTATCTCCCCCTCCTTGATTTAGACTCATTAAATTTATGAAGTATTTCAGAGGCACCTACTTTTACACAAACTTTTTTTTAATTAAAAACGATTCACAAGAGGTTTAAATGAAACTCTTTGTTTTAACAAAATCAAAAAATGGAGAAAAAAAATTATAGCTCATGTGTTCTTTATAAAAATGATAACTAAATAAATAATCAGAGAAAGTGAAAAAACAATAATTATTTTGTCATTTAAAATAGCGAATTTTAAAAACGTTTCCTTCTTATTTTTCCTTTAAACTGTCGAGCTTCTGTTTTTGTATTGGCCAGTGGTTCCTAAACATATTATTCCCATGAACCCCTTCTTACAGCAAAAATCTGACCATGAACCCCCAGGTGAAATAATTCTACATTACTGCAAAGTAGAAAAATTACAAATTTAACTTTGATGTCTTGAATAGTAAATGGTGACGTAAATATAAAATATAAATAAAACATTTTGATATTTAAAAGTAGTATTTATTGAAATTATAACTTTTGTTTTAAAATGTAAACACACATTTATTATTTTTTTAAATGAGATGGGTGAACCTGATGGGAGGATTTGAGATAATTTATGCTCGGCTCTATGTTTGTGAATAACATTCATGTCTCCACGAACACTAATTTCCAGCCGATATCTCTTTTCGTGATGTGGCTCATAACTGCTTTAAATCCACGTTCTAGTAAACATTAAGACGAGAAAGCTATCAACATCTTCTGTACCCATAATGCAGGATATAAAATTGGTATCTGTTTTTGTAACCAGAGTTTGTGGTATCCTTGTTCAAACATTGGTTTCAACACCTCATTTGTGGATAATTCAATAGACTCCTACTGTAGCAATGATGCATGCTCACACGGCTAGCTAACACTTAAATTGAATTTATTTACATGCAACATAAACTACAGAAATTATAAGACTTTCACGCACACAAAATATAAGGGACAGGGACATTTTTACTATCACATACTACAGCCTAGCTGCTGCTTGCTCCAGGGTTGGAGTTACACTGTGAAAGTTTTTGTCAGTCCGCTAGGGGTCGTTGTTGGTTTCGTTACAGACTCCCCCTCTGGCTCTAATGACGTCCCGACGATGAGCCAGGATTTTTTTTCTAGGGCGACCCCTTCTTCTTATGGGAGCTACATGCCCAGTGTCTCTCTTTACTTGGGGTTCATAGTAAGTTTTTAATGCTGACACATGATAAGTTCCAAGAGTTTGGTCTGGACTGTCCGGGTCGGCAATATCATATGTTGTCGGCGATCGATTTGTGAGGACTACATATGGTCCTTCTCTTTTGGGCATTAATTTTCGACTTCTTTTATTTTTGCTGATGGGATGAGAATAGTAACCCAAACTTGATCACCAGGTTTGAAGTATATCGGTCGTCTACGACGATCAAAATTTTCCTTTCGTTGGTCTTGTTTATTTTCATCTCTATCTTTTATCTGGGTGGTTAGACGAGCAAATCTTTTGAGATACGGTGTTATCTCGGGTATGAAGTTGTCGTTGTCAATAACTCCTTGTATGTCATGAACCACATCGTCCGTTGTTCTCAGCTCTCTGCCAAACTGTAGGTATGCAGCAGTGTGACCGGTGGTGTCACAAGTAGAAGTATTCATCGCAAATCGGATCAAAGGAAGCTTGTCTTCCCAGGCAGTATGTTCTTCTCCAACTAAAATTGCAAGGCGGGGCTTCAAGTCCCGGTTTTTGCGTTCTGATGGATTGGCTTGTGGATGATAGACTGGTATGAGATCTTGTGTGATACCTAACAGGTGACACGTCTGTTGCATGACAGCGCTCACAAATTGCGGTCCGTTATCGCTAATTAACCTTCGAGGTAGACCATAGCGTAAATAAACTTCTTCGAGTAGTGTTTTAGCACAGTTAGATGCTGTGGCTTCATTAAGGGCAAACAATTCAACCCACTTAGTATTTGTGTCTTCCACTATGAAAATCCATCTTTTTCCAGATGATGTCTCTGGTAGGGGACCAAAGAGATCGATTGCAAGAACTTCAAATCTCTGTGCATAAACTAGGGTTCTAAGCAGTCCAGCAGGTTTCTGGTTCGTTGGCTTATATCGATTGCATTCTGCACAGGTTTTGATATAATCAGAAATGTACTTCCTCATGCCTGTGAAAAAGTATCTGGAAGCTATCTTGTTGTACGTGCCCTCCACACCATAATGACCGGCTGTAGGAGCGTCATGGTGCTCCTGCAGAACTCTTTGGCGTTCTTGAATGGGGACTACGAGTTAAGCATCGTCTGACTCGGTTTCAGGTGAGTAGCGATACAAGACACCCTCATTCATAATGTATGCTCGGCTGATGTAGTTGGCAAAATTTTCGTCTTTATCATTACTCTCAAGGGAGTCAATAATTTTCTTTAGATCTGTATCTGCCAGCTGTTCTTTTCGAATATCGCTAGACTTTCTTGTGGGAATATTGATAGATACGGCTTGCATCTCACAGTTTGTATCTTCATGTGAATATGTCGGTCTCGACAGCATATCAGCGACCACATTAGCTCTCCCTGGCGTATATTCGATTTTCAGATTAAACGATTGGATCTTTAGAGCCCATCTTGCTAAACGTCCTGAGGGTGACTTAATGCTCAGAAGCCATTTAAGAGGTTGATGGTCTGAAGCAATGATAATTCCTTGATTCTCGATGTAACCTCGGAACTTTTCTAAGGCCCAAACTACTGCCAAAGCTTCCCGCTCAGTAGTCGAATAATTGCGTTCTGCTGGGATCAACAGACGACTAGCGTATTCAATCACATGTTCTTCTGGACCATTTCCTTGGAGAAGGACTGCGCCAAGGGCGTAGTTACTCGCATCTGTGCGAATTATGAAAGGCTTACATCCATCAAGTTGCTTTAACACGGGGGCTGTTGTCAAGCGTTCTTTTAGGGTTTCGAAAGCTTCTTGCTGTTCAAGACCCCACGACCAATCGACTCTTAGTTAAATTGCTAAGAGGTCGTGCTATGTCTGCAAAGTTCGGAACATATCTTCTGAACCATGAGCAGGTCTGTAAGAAAGACAGGAGTTCTTTCACATTAGTTGGAACTGGAATTCTTTGGATAGAAGCGATTTTCTCTTGATCGGCTTCAATTCCATCTCTCGTTATCCAGAAACCCAAGTACTTAACACGATCACAGGAAAAATGACATTTTTCTCTATTTGCATGAAGTTTAAGAAGAGAAAGTCTCTCTAAAACAGTCTTTAGATCTTTCAAATGTTTGTCAAAAGTCTCTGATAAGATGACTATGTCATCCAAATATGAGAGTGCAAAAACATCTTTCAGGCCACTTCGGAATTTATCTATCAGGCGTTGAAAAGTGGCAGGTGCGTTACGCAGACCAAAAGGCATGCGTAGATAACGGTAAGTTCCGAAAGGACAAATAAAGGCAGTTTTGTCCAAATCGTTTTCATCCACTTGCACCTGATGATATCCTGATTGTAGATCTATCGTTGACATGTATGATGTGGATGTAGCTTCGTTTAAAAGATCGTCCATCCTTGGTAATGGATAAGTGTCCGGTTTCGTAACGGCGTTGAGGCCTCTGTAGTCAACACATAATCTTACTTTCCCGTTTGGTTTAGCGACGAGCACTACCGGAGCAGCATATGGGGATTCACATTCTTCTATTATGTTCTTTGCCAAAAGTTCATCAATTTGTTCTTTCAGTATTTCTTTCTTGGCCGGAGACATACGATACGGTGGAACAGATATAGGATGATGATTCATAGTAACTATTCTGTGCTTCATGAAAGGAGTAGGTTCTCCCCCTGGTTCAAAGCAGCGTTTGTACTCTTGAAGTAAGCAGTTTAATTCTTCACTTTGCATCTGGGTCAGATGTCTTCCTTCATCACTTCTCAAGTGGACAATAGTAGTAGGCTCAGGCACAATCGTTGATTTAAAAGTTTTCGACGCATCCTTCAATTCAGTAGGCTTCACATAGAAGAAATATTGTCTCTGGGGATCTTCGCTAAAATGCCAGGTTCCATTTCGAACGTTGAGAACAATGCCGGCTGCATGGAGGAAGTCTTTCCCTAACAGCGTGCTATTCCCTTTTGCTTCAGGAAGAACAAGAAGTTCTGTTGACACAATTTTACCTTCTATACACAAGTTGATAACCGTTTTAAGAGCAACCATGGATTGGAGTTTTCCATCAGCAAGAGTCAGTGAAATCTTTTTGTCCTCGAAAGTAATTCCATGCTTTCGTAGAAAGTTATACAGCTTTTCTCCTGCAATAGAGTGTGAGGCACCAGTATCGGCACACACAGAAATTCTCTCACCAAAAAGTTCAAAGATAATCAAGCTTGAAAGATCTTTAGTTGTATTACTTGTGAACAAGTTCATACAGTTGACAGTAGTTTCTTCAACTTTATATTTTGTACAAGTAGGACATTTAGATATTACAACTCTTGGTGTTCCGCATCCAAAACATCGAATTGGGGGGTCTTCCTTCTGATCTAGGAGTAGAATTTCGAGGTATCGAAACTCTTGAAAATTGACTTTGCGTATATTCGTGTCTATTAACCACAGGACGGAATCTTCTATCTGTAGAGGCTCTTTTATTTTCGTCTCTACAATATGTTTTCTTTTGAGTCTGCACCACGTGTTTCTTCACTCCTTGACGGATATTCTCATAAGTATCCAGTTTTTTGCTAACTCTAGAGGGTTGGCCCAATCTGTCCACAAATCAATGAAGTGATCTTTGATGTCTGGTGGAGTCCTTTTCTTAATTTGATCAGTAATTAATAAACTTTTGAGTTGATAAAAGGTGGTGACATTCATTTCCTTTGTCCAACCTTCGAAATAAGAAGCCAGTTCGAAAAAGTAGTCCCTCCATGTCGTATCAGGATTCTTCCTATGTTGGGAAAATAACTGTCTAAACTTATCAGCTGTGACCCTAAATCTCTTGAGAAGCATTTCTTTCATCTTTTGGTAATTTTGAGCCTCCTGTTCATCTTCTCTAGCTAGTAACTGCACTATTTCAGCTGGTACGGAACCAATGAGATATGGTATCCATGATGACTCTGGAAGATTCATAAACTTCAATTGACGTTCGAAAATAATTAAAAACAGTCCTATTTCATCTTCTTTTGGATTAAACCTAGGGATAATCCGACTGAGTTCATATTTCGGGTACTCTGAGCCATGAGTAGAAACAACAGAATTGGAAACCTTTTGAGCTTCAAGCTGGAGTTTTATCTTCTCGAGTTCAAACTTGCGCTCATTCTCAATTCGGACCTGTTCTTCTGCTTGTGCTTTAAGTAATTTTTCCTCTTCAATTTCTTTTTCTCGTGCCAACCTATCCTCCTCATCCTTCTTTTCAGCCTTCAACTTGTCTTCCTCGGCCGCATTCTCCGCTTTTAGGCGATCTTCAATTATAACGGTGAGCATATTCTTTACGAGCTCTTCTTCGTAATTTTCACTTTTAATAATAAGTTCTCGAAGTTGGATAACTTTTAAGCTGTCTGACACAGCCAGACCAAGCTCCGATGCAAGAGTTCGGAGGTCTTCTTTCCTTCCTTTCCCTAGGAACGCCATTTTGTTCAAAACCCCTAACTATTGTTTACGTTGGATTTTTTCTTTTCTTTAAGAAAAGAGTCCTAAATCTAGAGTCCTAAGTTTAAAGTTCAATAGTCCTAAACTTAATACCTTTAAATGCAAAAAGTTTAGATTAAAAAATGTTCATTCCGTTATGGACAGTTAACTTAAAGTTATATGCAAATATTCTTGAATTCTCAGAACCATGATCAAAATACAAATAAAACATTTCCCAAACACTTTAAAATTTGACTTAGCTAAAGTATGAAAAATAGCAAAATACACAATTAATTATAAAAACATACACCTTCATATAATACTTGATATGTTATTGTCCGTTGTAGCTAAATATTCAGAAACACTTGTATACATATACTTGCATTAACACTAATTATAAATCATGAATTCCTGAACATTTTAATAACTTGATCTAAACTAGCATTTATTACAAAAATAATAATTCAATAAAAGTTATACTTTAAATATCAACTTCTTTCTTAATAAAATATCTCCCTAATTTCAGAAAGCAATATTTCTTTTGTGTGTTATCTTTATTGAAACGCACCTTATTTTTATTTCCACTCGTTGAAGAATGACAATGCAGTAAATAAAAAATAAAGATCATGAAAAAAAACATACATACAAAATCTTTTTTTTTCTTTCAATGCAACTCGCCTAATAAGAAAAGTAAAAACAACTGGCGCCGTGTTAGACGTCGACTAAGATTTTCTTTTGGCGGGATAATTTTAGAGTTCAAGGTCGTTCAACTACTAGTTATCGATATATTATTTCAGCACATCACACACATTCTACAGCATTAATATTCAAAAAAATCGTTAATTATCCAACTATTTAAATACATACATACAGTTAAATAGTTTTAAGCTTTCTGATTGATTTTCAAGTTTAAGTAGTCAGACGAACAACTGAACATTAAAACGAAATCAATTTCTCATTACAAAACATACAAAATAAAGAGATTTCTTCTGAGTTAAAATTACTATTTCTACAATACAACTTCGAAAATCCTTCTTTATAAATGACTTTTTTGTCTAGGTTTAGACGACATAAAGTATAACAATACTTATCTATCCGATGGAGATCGGGCCCACAGTTGGGTAGCCATTTCTCTGTAGCAATGATGCATGCTCACACGGCTAGCTAACACTTCAATTGAATTTAAACTACAGAAATTATAAGACTTTCACGCAGACAAAATATAAGGGACATTTTTACTATCACATACTTCAGCCTAGCTGCTGCTTGCTCCAGGGTCGAAAGTTTTTGTCAGTCCGCTAGGGGTCGTTACACTACTATATTCGTATGGATTCATCTGAGTTTGTGGATCTACTTGCAAAAGGGTCCAACACCCAATCGGGGATAACCAAGTGGAGAATGACTTCAAATCGGTCAGAATGAAGAGCGTAATTAAGCAAGCAAATCGTTTTTGTAATTTTGAAAGATTTTGGGAGCATTCTTCTAACCCCAAAGTTTGGTTTGTATAGAATAAGGTTTGCAACAAACGCAGGTATAGTTTTAGTTTCGATTAAATTAATTGACCACCTTGTAGCTTCAAATTGATTTCGTTAAATTTGACTAATAAATAAGTCATATAATTTATATCAATTTTTGAATTAATTAAATTGGGTCGCAAATCATTTTCTTTACTTTCCAGGAACTCCAACACTGAATCAAAGAGTGCATAAAATCGATCCAAGCATGCACTTTTCGCTAACCAACGAACTTCCGTGTTAAGTAGTAAACTATTATACTCTTCATCATTTTCCAAACAAAATAATCTCTGATTTAAGGCATTATTTTCATTTTATTAACTGCTCTAATAACATAATCTAGTCAGTCATGCAAACGTTCACAAAGATTTTTGGCGACTAAATATTGACGATGTACAGATTATACATTCGGTATAGCTTGTTTTAAGTATGCTAGAAAGCCTTGGTTTCGTCCAACCATTGTCTGAAGCTCCTTTAGTAGCAACGAAAAGGATATTACTCAAGGGAGTATTAAATCGAAAGTCTTTACGTAGGGAATTAAATCGAAAAATCTTTTCAATTTATTAAATATTGTTTCACCTTTCGTATCAGTTTCCAAACATATGGCAAATAAAAATTCTTGTGAAATTTTCCCTTCTTTTACAAATCTCACTTAAGCTAAAAGTAAAGCTTCGTTTTCAGGCAAAGTTAACTCATTAAGCTGTATAGAAAATTCAGTTGTTTTTTAGTACTCGTAAAAAAATTTTCTTCCACTGAACCATTTTGTCAATCTTTCTTGTGTATTCTATGTACCTATTTATACTTATATTTTACCCAATGCGTAAAAATTGCTACCAATTTATTTATTTCTATTTATCTTAACTTTCATAACAATGAAAATGGGTCACAATTTTTTTACTTTATATTAAACCTTTCGCGGACCCCCCCCCCCCACTCCCCGACGTTGTCCATGCACCCCAAAAGTAATTTGAATTTACCACAGACCCCCCTCAGGGGTCCGAAGGAACCACTGGTTTAGACAAATGCGCATGAATCTGGTGTGCCACAAAGTCTACTTTAGCATCCGGTTGAAAATTCTCCAGAGAAATCCGAATCCGTCACAGACAAGCTGTCACCCCAACCAGATCATCGAGATACTCAGTCAAATTTTTCACTGAAACTGTATCACCGATCCCAGTCGCAATCACCGATCGCAGTAGCAGTAGCAGTATCAAAATCAGCCATAGTATCAGCTTAGCGATATCAGTTTAGTCTCTGTTACCGAATCACATATGCTCTCAATCACTTTTCCTGCAATCAATGTTACACTGATATAAATACAAACAGCAATGAACGACGACAACTTTATTTAGACACTCGACGAACACTGAAAAACACTTACAGAACACAATAGCTACTCTGGAAAAATACTGGGTTATAATACTGACAACAATCAATCACAAGAAAGATAACAATTTACCATAATGTTGGCCCATCAGAGAAGCGATCAGAACCAACATACCCAATCACTATTATTTTGATATTTGAGTAACAGGTAATAACTGTGATTCACAAGTTTCGGTGATTGATTAGCAATTCTGTGATTCGCTTAACATCCCTAATTTCATGATATGCAGTGAGTGAGTTGCTTTTGAGACTTTACGCTGTTCGTATCGCTCTTATGTCTGTCAGTTGCGATGTCTCTTAGTAATTCTTAACCTTTACGCTGTGGCAGATAGACAGTTGTTACCACTAAAATTTCGTTTACACCAGCGGCATGGTATAGATCTATGTACTGTGGATGTTATCCCTCTTTTAAGGGACCGCTGGCATCGATCAAGCTGCCAGCGACTGACCTTCTAGAGTGTTCCTCCTTTTGTTACCCTATCGACCGTGAGGTGCAAATGCATTGGGGGAAAGGCATAAGGTCTATCTGGTGATATCTATCTCACGCCAAATGATATGCCACACAATACTATGAAAGGACAGCATCAGTCGGGGGGGGGGGAAGGAGGAGGGGGGAGATACGTTGATTGTTTATATTTTAGATTGTTTTGATTTAATAATTTTAATTTAATTAGATTCAAACATGCCTTCAAAATAAAATACAGTTACACCAAAAAATGAATATAATGTGATTTAACATTTTAACTCACTATAGAACGCTAAATCCATAAAATAGTTTCCCAACCACAAAAAACCCACGAAGCGCTCGAACTCTTTTAAAAGCAAAGACAGGTGATCGTGCACCAACTAGGAGAATGAATGTTTAGGCTCAGTCTCGCCTAAAATCCCCGCTAATGTCTGAAACATGTCCAAAATGCCTCTGTTCACGCGCCGTCCCCGCAACTTCAGTTTGGATTTAAATGCAGCTACTTTGTCTGCCAACTTGAAAACAGTTGTCACATTTGTCAAAATTAGAAAATAGAGACATACAGAATTCAGAAATCATAATTGAAGCTTTAGTAACAGAACAAATTTCAAGTTCTGATTTAACGCCTAATTTGAGTGGACATTTCATAGATAAGAACCGCACAAACCCGATATAAATACACCAAAGTAAATAAAATGGAAATAATTTAATATTTCTTGGACGGCACGGTACCATTTGATCCACGGACCGGTACCAGTCCGCGGCCCGGGGGTTGGGGACCACTGATCTAGGAGATAGAAGAAAGAACTACTTCACTACTAAGTTTAGATTCAGAACTTTTGTTTTTTATCGTCTGCTGGAAAATTATTCCTCCGCGCAAAATGAAAAAGAAAAATAATAAATTTAGAATCTGATATTTTATACTGTAGCCATTCCAAAGAAAACAATAATAATTAAATTTCATTAAATTCATTTTAAATTGTTCCAGATTGAATTTTAAAAATTGCCGCGATCCTAAAATTGCAAAAAATTTGGAGTACCCGTGTGCAAAATCACATTACTGTAAGTGCCATAGATTCGTCAGGACTTTGCGAAGAAACAAAAAAAAAAAAAAAACGAACACTTCCTTGACACACAGAAATAGTTACTGCATAATGATAATTTTATATGGTTATAGAATGGTTGCTGTATAAGATGATCTCTCTCTCTCTCTCTCTCTCTCTCTCTCTCTCTCTCTCTCTCTCTCTCTCTCTCTCTCTCTGTGTATAGAATAAAAGAAATCCTAAAACCTTGGTTGTTGCTAAACAAAACTGTATGTGTGGTTATGAAACTAATTTAATTTGTTGAGATCGCTGTTGGTCTTGAGGAATTACTTCTATTGACAGTGGGATGACGCAATTGGTAGAAAGGAAAATGCTATGAAAATCAAATTACTTCTATTTAAGGAAGAAAAAGTAACTGCGCCTCAAAATAGTTTTCGTATTTCTGGAAGCAAACATGGACTAATAGCTGTCATAAAATAACTCACATTTTATTTTTGTACACTTGTAGAAAAAAATATGTGGTGATGCAATTAGTTTAAATGTACTGAATGCAATAAGGATTTGAATGCAAATGGAATTTGGGAACTTGCTTGGATTGACGTTTGGAAATGAGGAAGCTTCAAGGATGAAAGTTTGAAAAGGTGGAAGGATGTTTAAGTACTTACTACATGGTGTAATCTGCAGGGTTGGCTAAGTACCTAGTACAGTCGAATGGTAAAACCATCTACCTTTCGACTCGAGGAACGCAAAGGAATCAGTATTTTGCCTAGCCGATATGGGATGCTGCATGTAACTGTTGTTTCCACGTCTCTGTATTGAAAGGAAGACGTCACGGATGTATGTATGGGGTATGTCCTTGCTATACACCACGACAACGTGAGGATATTTAATGCTATGACAAATTTACAGTGCATCAACCCCTTGTGCATGAGGATCTTTGTCATGGATCAAGGCTTGAACTCGCAACACTGCGGTTGCTAATCTGGGACTCAACTAACTGGGTTACCGCTGCCCCAGATTTGAATGAAGGACATGTTTTTATATTTATTCATCACGTCTCGAATGGACGGTGTTTTGGTACAACATAAAGTACCCATAGTAGTAATAAAGTACTCAGCCCTCCTTCAACACAAATTTGGATGAAGGAAGGGCATGTTTTTACGTTCATCCATCATGTCTCGAGTGGATGGTGTTTGGGTACAACATAAAATACCGAGATGGCTCAGCCATCCTGTAACCAAGATTTGGGTCCTGGGGCATCCGGCTTATCCAAGAGCTGTAACACCACGTCTGAAGGTAAAGAGTTTTAGGACCGTGGATGCGATTCAGGAGAGCAGGACGGTAAGTAGTAGTATGGAGATCACTTGAGCATATAAGATGGACGCCGTGTAATAAAGAATCGGGAGAATTACTGATAATGAGTTGAGGTAGACTACAGATAAGGAGAGGCGTTGACGTTTGTTAACATTTTTGGTGGGTGCGATAGATGATATCATTTTGTTAATATATTGGTGCTGTATTACTATGGTGATGAATGACTGGGTAGCGCCATTTGGTGGGTGGTATGAGCAACCATATTTTTAGAATTCAAAAGGGATTTTCCTGGATTCGAAACCAGAACCATGGTATACGTAGGCAATTCCGCTAACCACTGAGCTATCGGGAGCTTGAGAGAAAAGGTACTTAAAGGTACTAATGTAGAGTGATAGAAATGGACTTGTGTATATTTTGGAGTGGTAGAGAGGATTTTGGTTTTTATTTCTATTTTGAAGAACTAATTTTTTAATGAATTGGGTCGAGGCTCTGAACGACTGGTAGCGTCATTTAGAGATTTTTAAAGGAACGAAGTTATATTTAAACGTAGATTTGGTTTTCTTGTATAGATTTTCTAATGGTGTTGAAATGATAGATATTGCCATCTAGGGGTGGACAAAGTAACAATTAGTTTTAAAATGATTTATTTTCTAGTTGTAGATTTGTATTTTAGAATTAAATGGGGAATTAGTTTTAAGACAATAATACTATAATAAGTGTATTGGGACCAAGCAGAAGGTAATCGAGGCCAACCGTTTTTTACACAAGCACTTTAACCATCATGCATTCACAAAGGAACCGATAGAAGCTTCTGGAACGGGTGATTAAGAAATAATTGTACCCATAAGGGCAGACAGAAAAAAGAGTTAAACACTAATTAGACATACTACCAAGGCTTGAAATGTCTAGAAGCCTCAGGAATTGAGAATATGACTGAGGATAATGTTTCCCACGTGTAGGTTAAAGAGAAGTAACGGACTCATACAGAGAGTCATCGATAAAAGTGACTCAAACGAAAATTAAAGATTAGCTTAAATTACCAAAGTACACGTGTTGTGTGACCAATTTTTCTGAAATATTGTAAAGATTCTCTATGCTATGAGTATGATAAATTCTTTACATATACTACATATATGAAGATTTAATTTTGGATATGAGGCCATCTTAAATTTCACATATGGCAGTAATAGCAGACATTCAAAATGGCGGCTTCGAAATATTTTTTTTGTTCCTTTTAAATGTTATTTGATGATGTTAAATGACAGCTATTAAAGTAATGGCGAGTAATTTTTCTTGTGTGCATGTACTTTGCTATTTTTAATAATATATAGCATATTTTAAGTATATATTCTATTTATAACAAAATGGCGGCCTCTGACTATATTTTATGTGTTCCTTTTATGTTGTCATTTGATGAGGTTAATAGCGTATTATATGTGATTTTCCATGAATTGATGCTATAAACATGCGTGCATGTCATAATTATATTTTGATATTAACTTTTTCCACAGTTGACACGAAAAGAAGAAAATTAAGATAAAAATAGGGATATAGTACATACGATGATTAATTCATTCAATACTGATACATCTGAGAAATTCAAAGAAACAGAGTAGAACAAGTGTTTTATCTGTCAAGAGGACAGGTCTGAAGTTCTTCGGTGTCCAGCAGACAGTAAGTAATAGCAGTAAGCGTGAAGAAAAGGGAGCTGGTTTTAAGACAATTTCTGATTTACTTGTGGGGTTTAGTATTGCAGGGTGTTTACCAAGGACAATAAATCTGGGACGTCTCGATGATGCAGAAAGTGTCGAACCAACATTGGAATAACATAAAACTCAGTTCCAGGAATCATGTAGATTGCAGTTTAATAATAAAAAAAAAAAAAACATAAAAGAGCTCAGAAATGGAAGATAGAACCTGCGAATAATTCAAATACTTCAACCAAATTCACCCGATAGAATGTTGTGGTAAATAGTTCAATGAATTTAAAAGCATTTTTTTTGTGACCTGCCTGCTCATGCTGGAAGTTTAGACCACCTGGAAGTTAGAGAGGAAGTTAGAAGGAATACCACCATTATTGCCTTAGGCGAAATCTGAGATGGCCTCATATCCAAAATTAAATCTTCATACATGTAGTATTTGTGCCCCAAGTTGTATGCTTATATCATTAAAGGCACAATTCTTACAACTAGCCGGGCTGCGCCGGCTAGCGCTCGGCGGTGTGTAATAGTGCTTTTTGAAACTTTTTTACACACCGTAATTAAACATGTTTCGATTTGTATACTTTATTTATTTTTATGAAACAATTCTTTAAAGCATTGCGTATTCAATCAAATACTTAAGGAAAGTTGTTCGAAAAATACATATACCGCTACAAAATTACTCATGTCTAGTGATATTTTTCAGGAAATAGACATATCATTAAAATCTAACTCCTAAATAATATTTCTGCAATAGGTAATACACCGGAACACATAATGGAAACAAAAATAAAATTCCAATCCTTAAAAATATGCAAAATTCTGAAAAAAAAAAAAAAACACGTACGTATCTATTCAAACGTGTGGAATTTCGACTTTCTGAATATATTGTGAAATAGAATAATGCGACAAAAGATTTTTCAACGATATTGACAAAGACAATAATGATTTATTAACAAAAAGAACACATATTTATAATACTTGGGAATCCTCAAATATGTCCGCAACATCTCGCAGTCAACTCAAATACCCAAACACGGAATTCTAAATCAAATTTAAAAAGTAAACATTAATTCTGACGTGGCCAGATACCGGGTAGCAAATTTACGTTTAAATTACTTTTACATCAAAGGAAATAATAAAAAGTAAGTTCAAACATAAATATTACAATTCAATTCCTTATTTTGCAGAGAAATTGACCTCGGCTATTTAAAAAGGGCAACAATTCAAAATATCTGGGTTATTTTATTTACGTTGATTGTTGCCATTCGACGATAAACAAATAACGTAGATTTCGGGTCCACGTACGTTAGTGTTTTATATATATAGATTTTTGTCACATATCAGCCTAACTAATGGTAAAAAACACAATGTGCTTCGACAACTTGTAGCAAACAAAGACGTAGGAATAAGCTATACCTTTAGCGGATCTTCTATTGCTGCCAAGCCTTTGTCTCCTTTATTATTGGAAATAAAGGGAGAAGTGTAACGAATAATTGGTGCAATATTTAATTTTGTGTTGGTGAAGCGTTATAAAGATGGGAAGGACTGTATAGGTGTCCATAAAGACAACGAGAAGGACTTTGTGAAGTATCCACAAACCAATTTTGGTTACACAGCTGGCCTGTAGAAATGCATCATGCCCTAGAATTAACTTAACGTTTAGTAAAATTCTTGTACAAATTAGCGATAAACCTCATATGTGCCCCTGGACTGGAACTCAGTAACGATAGGATTGAATACTAGACGATAGTTGGAAAAAGTTATAATTAATATTTATGCCTTTGTGAATATAATTTTTTTTATGCTTACATCTTATTGTTATTTTAAAGAAATTTTTTGCGTCTTTTACCATACACATTGTATTTTGGATTTTTATTTTAATAAATACTGGTTTATAAATTGTCTTCTACAATGCAATATCTGAAATAAAATTTTTTTTGCTATAATTTTTTTTTTTTAAATTTAGATGCGTTTACTTAAACACTAATTATACATAAGATGCTATAGCACATATTCTAGTGTAGAAATAATTTTTAAAACAAAAATCTTCTTTTTAGTACAAAAATCTTTTTTTCTTTTATTTGAAAACTTTGCAAAAACCATACTGTGAACATGTTTTCTTGTACATTTTTATGAATTGAACAAAAGAAAACTCACCCATATACCACAAAAAACAACAAGGGAATTACAGAAGTAAGTTGATTAAACAAAGGAACAGTGTAACAAAGTTAACTGAACTTACTAAATTTGATGACCTTTACAAATGAGTAGAAACGCAGATGACTCCTTGTACATTTGAAGAAGTTATACACTCTACATCAAAAAAATCGACGCACCAAGAAGGAATCATCCGATTACTTTGAAATTTCGTATGCAAAAATGTTTTTACCAAATATGCAAATGATTAAAATTTGGTGTCCAATGAATGAATAGTGCTATCTCCAGCGCATCGGAATTGCGCATACAGCACATGTATGTAAGGAATTGTTCTTGAACTGTTGTTAAAAATTTCTGCTGCATTGCGATTTAGGATACCTTTCAACGACTGAAAAAATGCCTCGCCGCAGGATTCGAACTCATTACGAGCAACCTTCAGAGTTTGAAAGAAGTCGTATCATTGGATTGAAAGAGGCAGGTTGGGCAAATCGGAGAATCGCTCGTCATGTGAGTCGAAGCGATGCGGCGATTAGAAGATGCTGGCAAGAGTGGGTGGACAATGGCAGATTTCAGCGTCATGATGGTAGCGGTCGACGTAGGGCCACAACAGATCGCGATGACAGAGTGATTGTCAGATCAGCTGTCACATCGCCTGATTCAGCGCTATCAACCATCAGTCGTGCGACCCACACACGAGTTCCTCCATGACCATTCACAGACTGCTGAGAAAACGAAATCTACGCTCGTACCGACCGTTACGCCACTTGCCACTCACGTCTGCACACTGTCGAGCCAGATTACAGTGGTGCTTGGCTCGATCAGGCTGGAATGATGCTTACTGGGGACGTATAGCCTTTAGCGACGAATTCCGCTTCCAACTGTGTCCTGACGATCATCGAAGACTCTTCTGGAGACTCCCAGGGCAGCGTGCCGATCCTGCTTTCACTATTGCACGCCACATGGGCCCTCAACAAGTAGTTGTGGTCATTAGAGGTACACTTACTGCACAGCGGTACGTTGACAACATTCTGAGACCTCTTTTGCTACCGTTCCTTTCGCAGTACCCTGGGCTTATTTTTCAGCAAGACAATGCCAGACCACATACGGCACGTGTTGCTATGAACTGTCTTCAAGCTTGTCAAACAGTTCCTTGGCTAGCCAGATCACCAGATCTTTCTCCCATCGAGCATGTCTGGGATATGATGGGAAGGCGACTGCATCCGGTAGGGAATGTTGATGACGTAGTCAGACAATTGGAGCAAATTTGGCAAGAAATACCACAGTAGACCATCCGGGATCTTTATCGGTCTATGCCACGTCGTGTGGCAGCTTGCATCCAGGCTAAAGGCGGGTCAACACCTTATTGAGCTAGTTACTGTAACTCTGAAATAAATCATTCAATTGCTCTGAAATTTTAATCATTTTCTATTCTGTACATAATTTTCATACCCACCAATTTTTGTCTCCATCGCACAACTCCTTCTTGGTGCGTCGATTTTTTTGCTATAGAGTGTAATAGCATTGAAATCTAAACCATATATTATTTTATAATTACTAGGGGGCTCCGCCCCCTGCTCGCTTACGCTCGCCAACCCCCGGGGATTGCTTCACAAACCAACACTCCTGTCACAGATACCATTTGGTTTGCTTCGCAAACCAACATTACTTTCACAGAGTGAAACTATCTGAATAATTCGTATTATGCTGATTTCCCTTTCCGGTTCATGACGTCACAGCGAGGGCTTCGCTGCGTCTCGCTTACGTTCGCCAACCCCGGGGATTGCTACGCTATCCGTTTGGTTTGCTTTCTCAAACCAATACTTCTTTCTCAAGTGATTTAACTTTTTTTTGCTTTAACACTTAATGCACCCTAAACTAATAGCCGCATCAGTAAAAAATCTTCTGCATCTTGTTCCCTGTACAATTTTAAGTAAACATTGTTAATATCCAAACTTTACGATCTGTACTTTGTCGGTAAACTGTCTTGAGAACAGAGGGAAAAAAGCGAGCCTTTTTCCACGCCAAATAAAAAGAAATCGTTTTTATGGCAATTGTTGTTACGATAAATTTGATATCTGGCAAACCCGATAGTCAAAAGTGCAACCCACTACTGCTTTCGGAAGCAGCTATGCGAACTGAAAAATACGAAATTTGTGTCACCAACTTTTGATTGCATCGAATTTATTTATGAACCAATTTTAAAAATAATTGTACCGTAAGAAAGAGTATATTCTGAGGTATACTGCAATATTTTTAAAATTAAAAACTAACAGTAATACTCTACAGATATGACCATTTTAGTTTTGTATCGGAAGTTACGATCTGAAAGTTCCGAAAATTGTATGACCAACTTTTAATTGCATCGATTTTATTTATTAACCAATTTGAAAAATAATTGTACCATAAGAAAGAGTGTAATGTAATGTATTCAGTGATGTTTTCAAATTTAAAAAATAATGGCTTTTGCCGTAGACAAAACGGTTTTAACAATAAGTAGCGAAAATATCCAAAGATTCCGAATTTTGTATGACGAACGTTTGATCGCATCCAATTTAATTATTAACCGATTTCAAAAATAATAGTACCGTAAGAAAGAGTATATTCTCAGGTATACTGCTATATTTTAAAAATTAAAAATTAATAGTAATTAGATATAAATACGGCAGTTTAAAAAAAAATTAAGAAAAATGTCCCGATTTTTCCTGAATTTCAAAAAAATATTATCAATAACCAAATTTAAATTTCAAAAAAAACTCGACGAGCTGCAAAACTTTACGTTGAGAGGTACTCTAAAAAAAAAACTCACGACTGAAGACTGAAAATTTGAATGTGTTTTGCTCACTCGCGGAAGAAATTTCACTTCTTCAACACTTAATAAAACCTAAATTAATAGCCGCATCGGAAAAAAATCTTAATAATTATCCAGGGAATACGATGAAGAACAAAGCATGTTAATTTCATTTTTTTCCGATCAGTACTTTCTCGGGAAACCGTCTAAGAATCGAGCTAAACAACACAGTTTTCAATCCTGCGGCGGCGGCGGTAACATTTTTTTAATATAGAGAGATTCTTTCCTTGCCATATTATTTTTTTATTTAAATAAATCTTCTTAAATTTTAGTGATTTAATTTTTTAAATTACAAACTTTTTGTTCTTTGATTTATATTGTAAAAAGTTAGATGTTTTTGCACAAACATTAGACATTATTACACACATTTTAATAATGAAGACTTTAAAAACATTATAGGATTGAAATACATACACTAGATACTTATAAAAACTTCTAAATACAGATGAAATTTTTTTTACTTTTACAATTAAGACATTTAGCAGTTTGATTCTTGAAGCGTGTTTTTATGCATGATAAAAAAATTAAGAAACCTGTAAAAGTAAAATATTTTTAGCCTTTATTTGAAACTCTACAAGACCTATGAAGAGGTTTCCTTGCACATTTGAAGTGCAGTAGTGAAAAATAGTAGCAGAGCACATGATGCATCGAATTTGGGACACCCAAAGTGTTTCAAGTTGATGTTCGGAATATTCAATGCATCTAAGTGTTGTTTCTCAACACAACCACCTTTGTAAGCAACTAGGTACTGAGAGGCATTCTTTGTCAGCTTGTACAATTGCAAAAGCTTAGAATCTAGACTTTCTATGGGACTGAAAGGAAGTCCACACACGTAATTTTTAACATATCGCACAGATAACGATCTTTGGCACTAAGTTTATACTTATAAGACGATAAGTTGAAACGAATATTTGAAGCTACTTTCGATTTTATAGCGATGTATCCGTCTTCACGTACTAAAAAACCTCCTTTCGTCAGATATCCATCAAAATCCACAATTGCAAAAATATTAAACATGCTATTGTTTTTGGAAAAGTGTTCTCTGTTTTTGGAAAAATAATTTAATCTGAAAGCATGAAAAACTGAACTGTATAACACCATACACTTACTAATTAGTAAAGTTAATCTTATTTAGTTTTTTTAAAAATCTTTTGTGAGTAACAATGAACTTATAAGTGAAGAGTGTAATCAGAAAACACGTGTTTGTGGTCACAAATCTCAGGCTTTTGTTGAACAGAAATTAAAATCTTTGACATTATCATATTCTTTAAAAATTGACGAAGATAATCTTTTTGAGGGGATTTAACTCAATAGGCCCTAAAATCTTACACTTAAGAGAACAGAACATTATTATAGTTTTTAGGAAAATGAATAACCATTATGTAAATTTGAAGTCAAAATTTCGAAGCATGTCTATTTTAAAAATCGCTTATCTACGTTTAGAGATTTGGCCACGTACGAACTTCGACATTTGAACCTAGCCTAAAACAGATTTGTTTTATACTGGTATCTCCTTCAGGGTCAGGTGCTATTGGTGTGGCGAAGAGCTTGAAAATTGGCAAGAAGAGGATGTAGTTAGACACGAACACATAAAGTTTTATCCAAAATGTTTGGTTGAACAACAACAAATGATTGTTGACCCTAGATAAAAAAGAACACCAATAGAGGAAATTGTACAGGTGGAGGAAATCAAGATTAATACCAATGCTTTTATAAAACCCGATGTAAAACCTCACAATGTACTCACCCGATATACCCCTCAAGCAAAGACAAGTACGGACTACTTTATAACATTTGTACGGAATCGGAAATGGATGTTACTTTACAGCCTTGCAGTCATCTGATGACATGCACGAGCTGTAAGAAAAGTCTCTTAACGTGTCCTCTATGTGCCGAACATAGAGGACACGTTAGGATTTTACATAAAATTAAAACGTGCATTTGTTACTAAACATTATCTACACTTTATGAATAAAAGTAGTAGATGAAATTTTAGTGATTAACTGAGCATGGTGTGGAAGAATTCTACAAGAGTGGTGTTTTAGAGTTTAATGTCATGAAATTAACACGTTTGTGGCAGCAAAAAGTTTAGTAGGGAAGTTTGAAACTTTTTATAAAGGACTTGTGGAAAATCGTGTAGGAAAGACTTATACCCTCTTATAAATATATTAAATATTATAACTATTTTCCTTATTTGTTGTTTGTTCATTACATGCTAAACCTATTTAGGATAGAGGAATTTTAAAGTGCCTTAAAAAGGAGTTACAAATTGCTTTAAGAAAGATGTGTGTGAATGTACTGTGTAATGCAAGAAAGCTTGAAATAAATATTAATATTTTGAGATTACTATATACTTTTTATTTTCTAACGTATTTTTACTGCCTAATTTTTTGCTGTTGTTCTTAATGAACTTTATTGTGGCTTTTATTTAAAAAAAAAAAACGCTTTTGATTTTTTGCCACTGTTTAACTTTTTTTTTGTCACTTCTTAATTTTTTTAAACCGTTGAACTTTTTTTACTGTTAAACTTTTTTTGTTACTACTTAAATTTTTTGTTACTGCTCTACTTTTTTTAATAGGGTAAATGAATTAAGGATTAATGAGATTTCTTCACACATTACGTGCCTGCCCCAGACAAGACCATCATGACCCTATATTTACTAACAGAAGTCTAAGGAGACTTCAGTTAGTAAATATAGGGTAAATGAATTAAGGACTAATGAGATTTCTTCACACATTACGTGCCTGACCCAGACAAGACCATTGAGCAGTGTTGTCAGTTTCCAAATTTTTGGGACATATGTGACGATTGCACTCACCTATTCAATTGGTATAACGGAATAAATATAAAAGTAGAATATGGTTACCTTCTATTGTCCCCAGTATCATGTAAACAAAACTAGGACTGATGGGACACTTAAACTACTTTTATATGCAGGGTGGAAACGAAATTTATCGTGTGATTGGTCCATGGGACGGAAGAAGACGCCGGTCCATTGATTAGTGATGCGATTGGCACAAGTGAGAAATTAGTAGATTTCAGTGATTTTACCCTCGAATGTCAACTGCATAATGTGAACAAAACTAGGACTGGCCACTTTAAATTCTTTTATATGCCGGATGGAAACGAACATTTATCATGTGATTGTTCCACGGGCCGGAACAAGACGCAGATCCATTGATTAGTAATGCGATTTGTCCTAGTTAGAAAATAGAAGACTTCGGCGATTTTAACTTCTAATGTCCCTTGTATCATGTGGCAAAATCTAGTTATGGTGAGACATTTAAATTAATATTGTACGTCGGGTGGAAACAAACATTTATCATTTGATTTGTTCACAGAATGGAAGAAGAGGCAGGTCCATTGATTAGTGATGAGATCGACCCGAGCGAGATAATAGTAGACTTCTGCAATTTTACCACTGCTCCCACTTATATAACAAAATTATAAGAGCGGTGGACAAAAAGAAACCGGAAAAGTTGTGAAAAACAATATTTGCTCCTCAGAATAGTTTTTAGGAAGACTTTTTTACGACGACGTATAAAGGAAATTTACTGTTTCCAGGCGTACGAAAGTATCACAAATGCTTCTCTCCAAGAATCATGCCAACTCAAATCGTCTTTAATTTCTTGATATAATGCCTCGGCCTTCATCCATCTTTGTTTATACAGACAGTTAACGAAACTAACGACATTAACTTCAAAACTAAAAACAGCTTTTCACAAGGCCATCTTAGCTCCAAAGGAATTATGTTGACTCTTTGTTTACATCCTAGAAGTATCCGATGTATAGTAGAACGCTGAGTAGTGAACAGCAGACAAAATCGGTGGCAGCGAAAGACAACGGCTTCCTTGAAAGACACCGTGATATACAGTTTCAAAATTTCTGTCTTAGTGTATAAAAGGTAAGAATTGTATGAATATACAGTGTTATCTAAAATCAAGTATGGGATTGAAGGCATCAGTTTTAATCAGCTCTAAATTCATGCGTATAAAAAAGTATAAACCCCGTTTAAATAGCCTTAGTTAGCTTCAAATAAAATATTCAAACGGCCATACATGGAAGATATAGAGATTAAGTTGAAAGTAGAAGTGAGAAAAGATATGCGAGAGATTTTTCGATTTGATATTTTTCAATCAATCGAAAAATATCTCCTCCAGATTAAAATTGAGTAAGATTCGTGTATATCTATAACCACGCTTCGCAAACCAATACCACGGGCAACGCCGTGATGTAAGGTATTAATCGAGTGTAAAATTTTCCGCAATTTCAAATCCGTTGAAGATTTTTTATTTCAAAATTATTTATTTAAAGAAAATCATATTTTTAGGTATCAATCTAAAGTGAAATTTTCCGCAGGTTTCAAATCCGTTGACATTATCAATCTATCTTTAGCCGATTCCGATTTTACGAAAAAAACTTAACAACTCCAGTCAATATATTTGTTATTTCTTGCTCTCATTCGCGGAAATGGGACAGAAAATGTAATCTGTTTCTTTTTTTTAACGCAAAGGGCAAAAGGTGCAATTTTTTTTTTTGGGGGGGGGGAAGAGAAAGTTTACGTGACGTTACAATCTCTTCTGAAAATATAAAAGATATATTCAATTAAAAAATTATTTATTTAAAGAAAGTCATATTTTTAGGTATCGATCCAAAGTGAAATTTTCCGCAGATTTCAAATCCGTTGAAATTTTTACTCTATCTTTAACGATCTAGGAGATAGAAAAAAGAACTACGTAACTAAAGTTAAAACTTTTTTATGCTCTGCTGGAAAATCATTAATCTGAGCAAAATGAAAAAAGGAATTTTTTTTTTTAGAATCTGTTATATCTTTATGTGGTTATCATTCCAAAGAAAACAATAACAATTAAATTTCATTAAGTTCATTTAAAATTGTTCAAGACTGTATTTTAAAATTCGCCGCGACCCAATAATTGCAAAAAGTTCGGACTACCTGTGTGCCAAATCTGATTGCTGTAAGTGCCATAGAATCGTGATATATATATATATATATATATATATATATATATATATATATATATATATATATATATATATATATATATATATATATATATATATATACATATATATATATATTCAAGAACACGGGAAGTTAAAATAAGATTTTTCAACAAAAGTAGTAAAAAAAAAGTAGAAATTTTGGTGGATCAGGACGTTATTAGGGAGGAGCCTGACCCAGACAACATAAAATGGTGTTTTCTAAATATGAGCTGTTGGGCTGAAAAATTGCTCATAGAGCCTAATGCTGGTCATATGTAGAAAACACCATTTTATGTTGTCTGGGTCAGGCTCCTCCCTGATGACGCCCTGATCCACCAACATTTCTTCTTTTTTTTACCACTTTTGTTGTAAAATTTTTTATATTGAATCTCCTGTGTTCTTGAAACTATATTGCTTACTATGTTATGTCTGCAGCTTCAGCGCGCTTGCATGGTTTGCTTCGAGTTTCGTTTTCTGGTTTATTGCATCCTGGTTGTTTGGTTCTTTGTTTTTATAATATTTTGTATGTTTTAAGTTATCCGGACCTCCCAGTATGACTGGACCTCCCAAGACCACTTTTCCTCTCATATCGCCTGTAAGATAAAACTACCTCTTCGCTTAACTCACGACCTCTACCAATGAAATTTCTTGCTAGATTCCCTGTCCAATAGTCTTTCTTTTAATTCTCATCCCTCTGGCGAATTCATTGTGTACTATACACTTTTTCCATGAGCCCCTTAGAATAGGAAGCCACTGATCCGTTCCGGGCTCCGTCCCCTCAATAGCCTTCACGCTAGTTATGATTTTACCAGTTCGTTATTGAATAAAGATTTTGTTAGAGAATTTGTGTCTCTTTTTATGGAACCAGCACTTCACTCCACGCCAATGGATCATCCTCATCCGGTTGCCTATATATATATTAGTTAGTTAGTTTTGAAGCGTCGTCAACGTATGAGCTTTATTGTACCCAACTTTGTTCTAAAGATTTTATTTATTCATTTAGTTTTATCGGTAGATATTGCTCGAGCCTTTTAAATTGGCTTTCGCAGCACTTGTTGGATAACCCTTAATATTCCACTACACTCCCCACCAAACACTAATCTGAAAGAACGATATTATTCTGATTCAAAATCCCGTCCAAATACAACCTAAATCACTAAAATCACATTAAAAGATTCACTAAATATTAAAATTCAGCACAACACTTAATTTCGGATCTGAATATTCCTCTTCTGGTAACTGTAGATTCATGTTACACAATGATGGTTTGGAAATCAATAAAAAAAATGAAACGTAGTAAAATAATAAAAATATTATGATATTTCTTGACTGATGTTCAGCATGCATGAAGTTATCAAACTTCTACTGTTTTAAAGTGTCTTCTCTTAAAGTTTCTTTTCTTAAAATACCTAGAAAGAACTTCAGCATCGTCAGTTCAACATTCATTCACTTCAACATTCAGCAGGTTAATTGTAAAGCATTGTCCTGAACGGACAGTGCTTTACATTTAACCTCCTCAGACCCGACACAAAAATAACAACAGATTTTCCTCATAAATGTTTATAAGTTACTATCCCCATGATTGTAAGTTTAAAAAAAAAATCAGTTTTATTTTTTTTGTTAGGGGAATGGGTTGGGGAGGGCAAGTTTCACCTGTGATACTTCAGGGTTAATCTACTACAAAATCAAAAATTAAAAATTGAAGGATTATATCAAATTACATTTTATTTTTAGAAGTTACACAAATCTTTATACATGACTGAAAAAAATTATTCAGAAACATGAGTATCACATGTGATACTTCTGAACTGAGGAGCTTACACTATGCTTTTGCAATGCAAATCTTTGAAATCTGGAGAGCACCTTTAGTCAAAAATGTCAATGGATTATGTATGCAGTTCAATTTTTGCAGCAAATATCTACGTTTCAAATATCTTTAAAAGCCCCCACTATGGCATAAGCTTCTCTTTCAATTGTTGACCACGATTGCTGAGCCTTAGATAAATTTTGGCTTGCATCAGATATGGGATGTATCTTATCTTTGAAACTCTGGGACTGACAAGCCGCGATGCTAATTTGTGATGCATCCGTCTGGATGATGAACGGTTGCCCCTATACAGGAGTGTAAAGGACATCCATCATAATGCTTTCAGCTGTTGGAAGGCAGTGTCGGGTATCTCGGACCATGGAAACTGCCCGTAATTTTTTCTTGGCGAGTTCTGTGAGTAAAAAAGTAATTACGGCGTAGTTCGATATATACTCCCTGTAATAATTCTTAATTGGAGGAACTGATAACTGAGGTATCGCTTTAACCTTATCGGGGTCTGTCTGATATTTACCACTAATTTGATCAATATATTTTACCGCGGATTTAGCAAATGAACATTTACTAACGTTCACTGTGAAGCACAGTTCTTTTTACTCTGTGAGGACAATATTTAAATGTACTAAACTAGTTTTTCAATCACGCGAAAATATTGCTATGAAAATATTTTATACTTGGGGCCCGCCCCCTGCTCGCCAACCCCCGGAGCATTGCTTTGCAATCCTCACTGATTCGCTGTGTGAACCTATGATGGCTTCGCTCGCATCAATGAAGACATATGCCTAGCAGAAGGAATTGTTTACAAAATATGATATTCCAACAAAATATTTTTCAAATCAAATCAATCATGTATTACAGAAAAGATATAAACAGTACCTCTGGAATCAAAATTCAAATGAAACAAGAAATTTAAACAAATTTTGACTCGAAATGTGAGCGCTGCTTTGGAAATCGAATACCCAGCCTGGTGTTTGTATGTACATTTCCCCCAGCACTCGAGCCACCCACACTTTTTTATTGAGTTTGTTGTCCAAAGTTGAAGTGCAAGCGTCTTGTTGAACTATAATTAATGGCACTGAAAAGGGCCGTTTTATTAATGGCCCTGGAAAGATCCTCAACTTTCTTTGATTTCTATTTTAACTGCAACTGATCGATTAAAATGAATTTTTTTCAGTAAAATTTTATCCAATAACGCTAGAAATTCAATTGAGGCGTGAGGCTTCGTGGTAAATAAACAATCATACAATGTTGCCAAACCGCGATACTTAACGCGTGCCACGTAGGAGAATTATATATATATATATATATAGATGCTCGAACGAATTTTCGACGCTGACAGTGCTATGTTCATTTCACGTTGACATGTAGCCACAACACTCTTTAATCCAAACGGCTTGACTTTAAAACGGTATTGTCTTCATAGTTTTGAAACATGTTAAGTCTGGACTCTCCATTGGTATCGCAAAGTATCCCTTTAATAAACCAAGTGTATTTATCATTTCCGCTTTCCCAATGCAGTTAATCTATTGAGTAGCATCTTCCATACGATGTCACTGTTGCATCATTTAGTGAACGGTAATATATACAGAACCTCATCCCTCTGTCTTTCGTATTGACACAAACTACTGGGGAAGCAATCTCTTCTCAACTTTCTTCTAGTCCAAAGGTACAAGTCATCAATTTGTTCACAGATGCAAAGCAGAAAATTCAGTGTCATATTAATGATTTTTAATTTTTGTTTTGTGAATATTGAAAATATTTTTATTTTAAAACTTGTAATTTGTAACCCCCATGAAAACCACCAGAAAGAATACATAATTAGATTTTGAAACAGATATTGAACACAAAATTTAAAACACAATATTTTCTCTAAATAAATTTTACGGCTTTTGGACAAGTGTTTTGTCAATACATATACAAGAAGATAATTTTTTTTAATGACTCAGATAAATAAGTTAAAATGAATACAAATATTCTATACACTAGCAGAAGTACATAATTTTTATTTACATAGATTACATAAGGGCAATTCCATGAAACAAGAACATTCAAGAGAAAATGTTTTCAGAAAACTTTATCGCCTTTTTAGTTTTACTCCAATTTAAAAAAGGAAATTATGATTAGAAGATACAGAAAAGCAATCTTAGTACAAAAAATACCAAATAAAAAGCTGTGTGAAAATACCAGTATCTGTAGTTATAAAATTTAAATAAATGAACTATTGACGGGGTATTGTTTAGAAAAAGTTCATAAATCGATGAAAAATATATTTGATTATACATTTAGTTTTCATGAAATACACAAATGAATCAGTGACTTTTAAATAAAGTTGATTCCTTATTTATGCTTCTTAATTTATTTTTTTGGAGGTCTTCGTAACATACTTTAGCTATATGATATAATATTCAAATACTGATTTTATCAATAAAGCTTTGTGATTTTTATCTTCATCCTGGTTTAAAATGTAGTCATTAAGAATATGAAAAATTGACAAATCCATGTTTTTCATGGCATGTGTAATCAAAATTTGCATAATGTGGCCATTTTTCAATTTGTCTTCGGATCGGAAAATGCAAAATGTTTGTTCTACAACTTTGCGCAGATGAACAACGTCACAACCGGACTTTATAATCATCTTTTCTTTTCCTATCAAAATGCTTTATAATTTTTCATCATAAGTTAGTGCAAAATCACAGGTATCACCAATTGAAGGATTTTTTAATTTTCCTGACAAAACACATGCTATTTACGTCATTACATTCTTCATCTTCACTTAATTTCTTCGTTTGATAAAAATAGATGGGAGTTCATTTACCACTGTTGTTATACTAAAAGGAGAACATTTATTGATAACTTAGGTGTAATGGCAGAAATTACGGTTCAAATGTTTTTGTCTAAGGGAAAACAATTCGAATTTATTGGTTAGGTTATTTGGTGGTGAGACAGTAAACGTATAATGCTGAGAACTGTTTGCAGTAGTATTGTTATTGAAACCGCCTCTACTGCCGTATTGCACAAAAAACATCTCCAAATGATCCTGAGATAATTTATAAGTCATTATGAATCTCGACTGGTTGGTTGGTTTGGGGCGCTAGGTAAAATAGTGGACACGCTTTGCCGTTATGAATCTCTATTCTATTAAAAATTTGTAAATAAATTTTATCCTTGAAATGCATGTTAAAAATCACAAAAAAAAAAAACAGTTTTCCATTTTTCTTTGTAAAATAACAAATAATTTGGTAATTTTTAATTAATGTCATACTAGAGCAACATCGGGCTATTGACAACTGTCCGAGATCAATCCCCTAAGGGAAAGATCCGAGGACACCACCACGAAATTTTGAACCTCGGTCAGATGACGAGACAATGTAAAATAACAGGAGTATTTGAAGATGTTCTCAGGTAATGGTAATTTTAGTTAACATCGTAAAAGAGCAATACAACGGAAAATGACGACGGTCCGGGATCAGTCCCTTAAGGGAAAGATCCGAGGACAACACCTCGTAATTTTAAACCACGGTCAGATGACGAAGCACCACCTCAGCTGGCACCCCACTCTCCAAACTTCCACACAAACCCAATGTGAGGACTTTCGGCCTCGACAGATTTAATGTGCACCAGCCGCTTATAAACCATACGTTTACAAACATCCATGCCCGGATTCGAAGCAGGAACCTTCCGATCTAGAGGCTAACACCTTAACTACTATACCGGTTGGTCGGTGAAGAAGATGTTCTCAGATTCTTGGTGTACATTTCTACATGCATAAAAATTTTGAAGACAATTTATTTATTAAAGGACTGTATAGGTCCTTTAAAACTTTTCGCAAAGAAATTACGGCTGTTCAGTGCATAAATTCAACATTGCTTCACAAACTTTGAATTCAGAAAGCGTTACATTTTTTTCTAAATACCATAAAGTATCAGCATCATTAGCACTCTCTTAAAACCAGCTTAGCAAGTTTAATTTTCATCTTTTTCCCTGCACCATTTAATGCGTCGGGTTTGAACTTTTGTGACTGCGACCTTCATCTTTTTAGAATTTTTATACTGACACAATGTAATTCGTTTTTATCATTCTCTCTCTCTCTCTCTCTCTCTCCCTAGACCATCAAAAATAGAAACCTTAGGGGTCAAAGTATTTCGAACCGATTCGATTATGACATGGATAGAGAAGAATGTGAACATCATTGCCGGATATCGGGTGCTTAAATGAAGGAATCCAATTCTAGACATCAATATTACCACCCAAATATTGGGCAGTATTTATGTTAGTACAAGTGCCATAGAATGTTAGTGAAACAACTTCAACACCCGCTTCATTAACTTTTTTATATTCTAATATAATATTTGCTCTCTCTTGAATAGTTAATCCATTAGTAAGAAAATATCCAATTGATACTTTCCAATTGCCATTTACACAATTTAGCAGAAACGTGTATGCCTCAGTTTCAACTGGCAGCTGACCATCAAGGCCTGTTCCTAAATCGGCATAACCGCTAAATTTATTTTTGTTCCATTCTATATTTTGAATTGACACCTCGTCAACTATAAGAACACTGATTAATTATGGTTTTATTTAGTATCATACTATGCACGTTTCGCTGAAAAATAAAGAAATACTTCTAAAATGCTTTTGGCTGATTCAGGGATTGATAGCCTATTTTGAATACCCTGTAGAATGCTTTTCAAAGAAGCTACTTCCTTGGTGAGACTTGTGTGAATAATTTCCCTTAACTTTCAATTTTGATTTTCATTTAAAAAGTTTAAACATGCATGTTTAACTATTGTCGTTCCGTAAGTTCAAATTGGTGAAGAGTTCACTGCAAACAATTCAAAGTCTGATTTCTGGTGATTTCTGACTTTGTAGGTGAAAGAACTGAAACATCGGCACCGGTATACCTGAGATAATGTCAATTACTTGAATTATCAAATACTAAGAGGCGGTAGCTTGTCCCTAAGTCGCTTGCCTCCTCTAGTGACTGGGCAATCAGTTTTAAGATATTGTGTTTGATTGGATCAAGAAAACTCAAATAAAGGTTGGTTGGTTGATTTGAGTTTCATGGCGCAAGGTGTAAAAGCAGGCAAGTTGCACCAAGCACAAGACAGAGTATAATCAAGTGGTTTTGTAATAAAATAAAGATTTTTAAAAACTATATAATGACTAGCAGATGTAATCAAGTTCTTTGTTGCCGTAGGGATTGCAATCCGATCCGGTGGATCCGGCATCGTTTGGCTACCTACCGAATCCAGCAATATATATCGGATTCGGTCCGATAAAAACCCGAATTTTTTTAAATTAAATAATCGATTATTCAAACCCAACTTTAAAGTCGCCAAATCATTTATTAAGCAATCGATTGTGAATTAATCGACTTTTTATACTATGATTTCATATGAAATAGAGGAAGCCAAAGTGGGAAAATATTTGTCTCTTATGTACGACTACTTAATGGTGGTTAAACCAACTAGTGTCGGAGCTGAAAGGGCCTTCTCGACGCTGGTTATATTTTATTTGCAGTTCATTGAGAAGTAGGTTGTGAGACGACACAATTAATACGATTCGTTTCCTTAGATTCAAAAGTGATTTTTTTTACTTTATAACTTTGATTTAAGCAATGAAGAAGAATTAAGAGTTCCTTTTAGTTAGGTTGACCAAAAATTAGATTTTTATGTTAGTATGAGTAGTATGTTATTTATAGTGAGTAGTATGTTATTTATAGTGAGTAGTATGTTATTTATAGTGAGTAGTATGTTATTTAGTAGTATGTTATTTATATGCTCAAAGAAATTAGAGATAGATACTACTTAATCTCTAATACTATAAAATGAACCAAATCAATACCTCTGGGGGTACATGATCAGGGGGTTAACGGCCTCTGATTGGGATCTAAATTACGATATGTGTGAGTGAATGAATGTATGAAAGGAACCATCCTGTAAAACGGATGTGTCATGCATGTCGAGCAAAGACGGACTTCCTCTCAATGGGGCTCAATAACATGGAAGGCGCACCCCCCTCGCCTCTTGCCGTCTTCGATGGGCCTGGCACTCCTCCGGTCTACCAGTGTAGGCATAAGAAACAACAACAACAATAAAAGGAAGTGTTTGTTTGTTTCTTGCACGCTAAGTCCTGACGAAAATATGGCACTTACAGTAATGGGATTTGGTACACAATTAGCAAAAATGTTTTTCAATTTTCGGGTCGCGGCGAATTTTAAAATTTAATCGAGAACATTTAAAAATGAATTTAACAATTATTGTTTTCTTTGGATTGGCAACAGCATAAAAGATGAGATTATAAATTTATTTGCGCGGAGTAATGATTTTCCAGCATACGATAAAATCGAAGTTTAACTTTAGTTATGCAGTTCTTTTTCTTTCTCCTAGACCGTTAAATATAGAGTAAATATTTCAACGGATTCGAAATATGCGGAAAATTTCACATTAGATCGATACCTCAAATTATAATTTTCTTTAAATAAATAAAATTTTAAAATTGAATATCTTTTATATTTTCGCAAGAGAATGTGACGTCACTCCAACATTCATGTTCCAAAAATAAACAGATAACATTTCCTGTCATCTTACGATTTCAGCGAAAGTAAGCAAAGAAAATTAAAAAACATTTTGTCTGGCATTACTTAGTACTTTTTTGCACAATCGGGATCGATAAAGATAAATTGAAAATTTCAAAGTATTTCAAATCTGCGGAAAATTGAACACTAGATAGAAACGTTATACGTTTGATTTTATTTAGTAAATATTTTTTCCATTAAATAATTATAATTTCGCAACAGATTGGGACGTCACGCCAAATTCCTATTTGGTTTGCGAAGCAAACCAACAACAAGGCCAACTCTCTCATGGCTGTTATCAAATTTACGAAGCAAACCACAGTTCATGAAATTCATAATTTGGTTTGCGAAGCAAACCATATTGTAATTAGCAGGGAATTCATTCCAATAGGCTACTAATTTCCATTTGGTTTGCGAAGCAAAACATCTCCAAGGGCAACGCCTTTATGGCTGTTATCTAATAGGCTATGAATTCGTATAGGAATTCGTAGCAATCACTGGGGTTAGCGAGCAGTGGTCATACCTGACCCTACGAAAAGAACTGTCACGGGCAACGCCGCTGGCCACGCAGTGGCTAGTTTTAGATAAATAGAAAAGTACTACGTATAAAACAAACTGATGTTTTTGTGTGTGGATACTAGTAAGACTAATCATTATAAATTATTTAATATTTATTGCTAGTAGTACTAGTAGTTACTATAATTTATTGTTGGTGATTTATTTCCTACCTATGGATAATTATTAATAAAGTTGAAATTTGGAATAATATCCTTTTTAACTACTTTCACTCATACGATTTTGGAAAAATACTCTATTTACCAAAGTACCTATCCTGTCGGATTGCAAATAGTGCCGAATTGCAATCCATAGTTAGCTGTCGAAGTATAAATGTCTTGAAGCTTGTGTTATTGTTTCTTAATGCCAAGGTATACAAAACTTGATAAATCTTTAAAAATAATTTAAAATATTCTAACTACATTTCTTGGAACATGACGCAGATCTTAAAGACTGTCGTAAACGTCGGTTGTAAAAGAATCAGATTAAAGAGATTATATGACTTTAGTGACTTGTAGTTGTATGCAATGCTGGACCTTACAGCAATGGATGGGAGAGTATCATCAATGGTGATTAATTTATTTTAATGCAGTTCCATGATTATTAATTTCGAAGAAAAGGCCAATTTGCCTTTTTTGGATAGTGATGAAGAAACAGCTACACTCTACGTTTATGAGCGATGGCAACGGCCTTGGCGATTTTTTTTTGGCGCACTTCTAAAGTCGCCAAGGAAATAATTATTTCCTAACTCTTTTTCTGTCACAAAATTTTTTTTTCTTTTTACAACACATTTCAGAATGTTTTAAAAGGTATATTTTCAGTTGATATTTGTTTTATAGCTGTATCCTTGCCATTTTGTTAATGATATTTTTTACCGGAGCGTTAAAGAAATCCAGCTCACGTTTGTAACATTTTTGTTGAATATCTGTAATCAAAGTAAGTAAATATTTAATGTCTTAAAGTTTTGATACAGCTACAGTCTACGTTTATAGCGGTGGCAACGGTCTTCGCGATTTTTTGGCGCACTTCTATTAGCAAGTTACGGTAAGTTTAGGCAACCCATCTGTATTTACGTTTATTGTGGTTTTCATGGCAACCTCGGAAAACGGAAACTTTCAATTTTCATTTTGAATATTCTAGAAAGTTCTTCCAAAATCCGTTAAAGTCGTTTGATTTCACTGGTTCGTTTGAAATGTTTTCTTTGCTTCCATTGGTTATTTTGTTTTTAAATTATCCTTTGATTGCATTGGTCCTTTAAATTTTTTTTTCTGTGATACCATTGGCTCATTTAATTGTATTTCTACAGTTGTGGAATTTTTATTTGGTTACAATATTTTTCACGAAACGTTTAAAAGTTTTGTTATTTTGCCATTTGTGGAATTTTCGTTTTTTATTATTTATTCCCGAAACAGTTCTGATGTATCAGTTGTATTATTTCTTGCTTTTCTTCTTTTAAAAAATCTTTTTCTTTTCGACATGCCCACTGTATTTAGTGTAATTGATAAGTTTCAGGGTATATTCTTACCCAACATTCGAAGCTTAGTTTTTCTGCTGGTTCACAAATGTGTTTAAGCTTACTACTTTTTGTGACATTTTATAAAACGTATATTTTTTAAAACGTTCTCAAATGTGTTTTGAGGCTTTCATTTTGTGTTGTAAAAAAAAAAGTATTTGTGAAAGAAAATTGTTTGAAATAATTATTTCCTTGGCGACTTCAAAAGTTCGTAAAACAAATAGCCAAGGCCGTTGCCATCGCTCATAAAAGTAGACAATAGCTGTTCCTGATCTTATTTCATTTCCATTTCCAGTCGAGGAGCTTGAAAGATGAGTGAGGTGTCTTATACCATTCGGACGATGCGCAAAGAAGACGCGGCCCAAGCGCTGGCCGTGTGGAAAGAGGCGGGTCTGCAGGAAGGAAAGCATTGCATCTACACGTGGCTGGAAGTAGATCCCAAGGGGTTCAACGTTGCAGTGACCGACACAGGCAAGCTCTTCTGTTTTGCTCTCAATGCTGTCATTCACAAACAGGGAAAGGAAAAGGCATTCACATTAGGGGTGTGACATCGACAGCAAAAAATCAAAAAGGCCTTAGGGTTGCTGTATTCGCTGTAACTCAAATAGTACATTCAAGCCTGTTTTTGTGCGATCTTATTAGTGCGGCATATGAAAAAAATTTATTCAGTACAATCAAATAAGAACATAATTGACGAAGTTAACTATAAAAATTACTTAAATACAAAATAAATTTAATACGTATTTAGATTGCTCTAACAGTACTGCTGAAAAGGCAATTTTTTTCCCTCAAATTATTTATTTTTTAAGGAATTTCATCTCTGATGCTTCATTTATTTCGAGTCTTATTTTTGTTCTTTGCGCAATGTAAACGATTTCCGAATATTTGGGACAGACGATATTTTTCGACGAACGAGAAATTCTAATTAATTAATTCATAATTAAAAATTAATTCATTTTGAAAAGTTTTGTATGTGTAAAATAAGTACAAATAAATAAAATATTTAAAAATGTTAGCATGTGTATTTTCTAAATGAGATTTCTGAATGAGATTCCAAAAAGTTTGACGCGTTCCAACTGTCTACTACTTTAATAGGGTAATAGACAGTTGGAACGCGTTGCCAGAGAATATAGTTAATTCAAAGGGAGTGTACGAATTTAAGATACAATTGGATAATCAGTGGGAATTGGGGAGTTCATAAACAAAGGACCAGCCTTGTTGGGCTTGAGCCTGTAGCTGATCGTCAATATTTATACAAATACAAATATTGACGACCAGCTACAGGCTCAAGCCCAACAAGGCTGGTCCTTTGTTTATGAATTCTCCAATTCCCACTGACTATCCAATTGTGTTTTAAATTCGTACACTCCCTTTGAATTAACTATATTTTCTGGCAACGCGTTCCAACTGTCTATTACCCTATTAAAGTAGTAGTTTTTCCTTAAATCCCGATTAAAATGTGTCTTATTCAATTTATACGCATGACCCCTTGTTCTGTTATCCCTATTGAAATTTAAGCCCTCTGTGTCCCCTTGTTTTACAAACTTGAAAAGCTGAATCAAATTCCCCCTCCTTCTTCTTTTTTCCAGTGTATACATGTTTAGCTTACTTAAACGTTCATTATAGTCGAAATTTGCTAGCCCCTTTATTATTTTTGTAGCTCTGTGCTGAACCCTTTCAATTGATTCTATGTCCTTTCTCATATATGGAGCCCAGAATTGTACAGCATATTCTAGATGTGGTCTTACTAAACCCTTATATAACGGCAAGATTATATTCTCATCCCTTGAAGTTACAGTCTTTTTAATATACCCCAGTAACCTATTAGCCTTTTTACCCGCAGCTGAACATTGATGACCCATTTTAAAATCCCTGTGAATTATCACCCAAAGATTCTTGACTGTTTCTCCCACCTTTACCTTTACTTTATTTGTATTTGTATTTGAGATTCCAAGTAGCTGCCAAGTCTCGTGTTTTGATTTCGTTTAAAAAAGCAATTTCTAGTTATTTCGTAAGGTTTTGAGTTATTTTCTACGTGAGACTTTTTTTATGCGGTCCTTATTCACCGCATAAAAATATTTTTTAAATGTGTTGCGAAAAATATTTTTTATAGCTACTCGTGAAATTGTGAAAGATTTTTTTTTATGTGTTTTCTTTTATGCGATCTTTTATGCGATGCACAATAACAGGTTTGAGTATATATCAAACACACATTCTTAGAACACTCTAGACCAGTAATTGAGTTGAGTAACTCTACTAAACGAGTAAACAGCAAGTGAGGGAGTATTTGTTCGGAAACGGTTTAGTATAGGGTGTGCGAGTTAGGGATGCGACAACAAAACGTCGATGTTCAAAATTAAAACATCGATGTTGATAATACATCGCCCAAAAACCATCGAAGTTTTTAAACATCAGTGGACTGAAACTTTTTTTTCCCATTTCTTAAAACTGTTTCAGCAACCCCAAACATTAATTATAAACATAATTCAACATAAAATTAATTAATTAAACATAATTTAATTTGTTATTTACCGTGTTTATTAATTTATAAGTAAGACTTCTTTTAAACTCAAAAGTCAAAAAAATTAATGTGAACAATTAACAAATCTTTTATTTTCAAATTGAATACAAAAAGAAAATAATATTTACAACAATTTGACATAGGTACTACTAACTATGAGTATAATTAAGTAGGAACAAAACAAACTTATTTTTTATTTACTGTAAATAAAACATATTGGGGCCTATAATAATTATAGTCCCCAATATTTATTCTTACAGTTTGTAAAAAAGAAGTTTGTTAACTTTCTCCACCTTAAGCCGAATTCATTTTTCACCAGCTAGGGAAAAAACTCTTTCTGATGGAACAGATGTCGCCATTACTGACATATACTTAGTTGCACGGTTATTTTTCTTAATTTTTACTATGGTGCTTTTTTAATTCAAAAATAAAACGTCGACAATGCCAAAACATTGATGTTAAACAAAAATCGAATCCAATATATCGATGGTAAATACAACAATGCTTTAATAAAACATCGATGTTTTGAAAACATCGGCATCTATGTCGCATCCCTACTTTTCAGACCCTTCACCCTTGGCCACTTTGGTCTAAAAGTATGGTCAATTTGTTGATTATAAAAAATATGCTACTTGGTTATTTTTTTAATTTTTATAACGGTACTTTTTCCATTTAAAGACAAAACATTGACAACGTAAAAACATCCATGTTAAAAAAACACTGGATCCAATACATTGATGTTTTTTTTATAAAATATCGATGCTTTGAAAACATCGACATCGATGTCGCATCCATAATTCACATAGGATGGTTCACACCCTTATGTGTTAGCATTCAACAGATTTTCGAGAGAGTGAAAAATTGCTTCTAACCAACAACCCACATAAATGTCCAAGGTTGACAGAATCCATTGGTCAGGAAGTCGAAAGCGGACAAAAGCATTGCAGTGAAAACTGCAGGTTAAAGAATGCAATAATGCGTGCAGGACCCCACTGGGTTAGGTTTGGCCATCGTCCTTTTAGGTATATAGGGAATTAACGCTGCACTGGAGCGACACAATGGGCCAGGGGTCCGGGATGTATCCCAAATGGAAAAACCCAAGGACATCAGAACTTTGAACCTTGGTCAGATGACTAGAACAACACCTTGAGCCAGCACTCCACTCTACAAATTTCCACAGAACACCACTATGAGGACTTTTGAGGCTATAGTAGATTTAACGTGAACACGACGGTCTTTGGCTGAACCCAGTTTCGTAACCCTCCGGTTGATAATACAAGTGGGCTACCAGCGGTTCCATCGTCCTCTGAAACGCGGACTTCATTTCACGAATATTGAGATAGCTGACAGAGTATTGCCTGGATGTCACTTCAGTGAGAAATCGTGTTGTCACCAATTGACTGTTCAATTTGACAGCCATTAAAAAGTAGGATGAAAATCATTCATCTCCAACAGAAACCTAAATCTTGATAGTAAAAGTGGATATTCTTGAATGGGACAAGAACATTCTTGGCACAACTTTTACTAAGACATATAAATTCTATATTTATGTCACTGATCATTTTGTAAGTATACTCAGCGATATAAATATCGAAGTTATGAAACTTGAAAGGCGCAATTTGAGAAATTTATTTAGAAATGAGAAAGGCCAGAAGTTTGCGAATGAGTTACACGAGTATTTAGGTGCTACTAATGATGCAGAATTTGAAAAATGAATTCGAAATTGTTGAAGAATACCGAGAAAATGTTGTAGAAATACTAACATAATACATTGAAAAATACAAACAAATGAATCGAAATCAGCAGCCACACACACACGCGCAAGATAGATTCGTATGATAATACTAAAATAGTATCAAAGCCTAGACTCCTCGAAGTTGGGGGATAATTTAAGGTCAAGATGAGCTCCAAATTCAAAAGCCAATTTCAAAAAATTGACGACCGATGATGACTTAAAAGGATCTAACAAATTTCATGACTTGACTCAGTCAACAATTGTTCGATCAAAGGTACGAGAGATTGTTGAATCTTATCCTGCGACGGATGAAAATTATGCGATAGTGATGATAAGTTTAAAAGTGCTATTCGTCAGGGAGCATATAAGGTCTGTCTAAAAAGTATCCGACCATTTGCCGGGGAAAATAAAATACTTCCATGACGGGATTGACACCCTAATCCTCTTCAAAGTAGGCCACTTGCGCCTCCACACACTTAGCCCACCTTTCCTTCCACGGCCAAAACACCTCCTGGTTGACTTCTTTTGAATGGTGTTCAACTCCGCCGTCACGTTCTACATTATCTCTTCTCTACTCTCAAACGAGATCTTTTCAATGGCGTCTTCAATTTCGGAAACAACTAGAAGTCGCAAGGAGCCAAGTCTGGAGAGTAGGGAAGTCAGCGAACGACTGGAAATCCAAGAAAGTCTGAATGAGCTGCGATGAATGAGATGAAGCTTTGGTCATGATGAAACTTTTCGCCATCCAGTGGTCTTTTGCGCCGAACTGCATCATAACTTCTTGATACTCTTTAGTCACTGTTTGTCCTTCCGGTGCGTACTCGTGATTCCACGGATATCGAAAAAAACAGTTAGCATCACCTTGATTTTGCTTCTCATCTGTCGCGCTTTTTTCGGCCTTTACTTCCATTGCGACGACTGTGCTTTTGTTTCTGGGTCGTACAAGTACACCCATTTTCAGTTATAACGGTGTTCAGAAACTCATGTTCAGTGTTGGTAGTGTCCAGCAGGTGAAATCTTTCTATTCCGCCAACAGAAGCTTAGGCACAAATTTGATAGCCACTCCGCTCATGTATAAGTCATCACGCAAAATTGCATGTGCGGAATCTTTACTGATCCCAACTTCTTCGGCAATCTCTCGTGCGGTCAAACGACGATATCCCATTATCAGATTTTCCACCCCTCAACAACAGCTGCATTAGGAGTGGTTTGTGAGCTCCGAGAAAGCTGGTCACTCTCCAACTATGTGCGGCCACTTTTGAATGAAATCCGACTGCTTGTTTGGGAGTGTTTTTCGTGGTATGGGCTGCGACTTTTGCATGTTGTTCCTGGTAAATTAATCGCCGACGCCTACATGACCATTTTGGACAATTAGGTTCTTCCTACGTTTTGGCAACTTTATGGAATGGACGAATGTTATTTCCAGGACGACAACGCTCCATGTAGTGCTGCAACCTCTGTCAAGCAGCGGTATAGAGATATATATGTATCTAAAAAGTCTTCCCTTGCCTGCTCATAGTCCCGATCTAAACCCCATAGATCATTTCTGGGACGCGTTAGAGCGACGCTTACGGACCAGGGAACCACGTCCGAAATCTACAGTTGAGCTGGCGACATTCTTGCAGCAGGAATGGACACCAATACCCATAGCTGTGTAGCAAAACCTTGTTGAAAGTATGCCCAGAAGGGTTGCTAGTGTAACTGCAGCAAGTGGGGGAAATCCCTTTTTTAAAGTATGTATTCTTTCCTTTATACCATCCCATCTTGCTGTCGGTCCATTATTGTAGGGTAGTGTATGAATATGAATATGTACTCATCGAAAGTGAATGGCCTCCTCGCTCACCGGACTTAACTTCACTGCTAAAAGTCAACTGGTGTCATCTAAAGTCCTGAGCGTATACCGCAGTAGCCCATCTTCCTTAGAAGGTTAAGAAAGAAAACGTCTTTAAATGAGAGATAGTGTGAGTTCGTAAAAAGGTGTTTCTCTGACGAGTATTAAATGCTCTCAATAGGGAAAAGTATCCATTTTCTGCATCCGTCTTTACATTTTACTGTTTTAACTTTCAAATATATGCATTTAAGTGTCTCTATTACGCACTTCCTCTCTTTAAAGTGGCAAAAAATGTTATCTTTTTAGGGGAGGTGATCGGGGTATGCTGTGCCATCCTTCACCATGATGATTTGGCCTTTGTAGGAATTTATGCAGTAAAGAAAAAGTACCGAGGGTTAGGTATTGGGTATAAGGTAAGTTATAACAACGTTTTTAACTACGGTTTTTAAAATGTGTTGCATGAGCTCCAAAACGTACTATATTTCGCAATATAGATAATGTAGTGTTGTTTGGTGATTTATACCGTATGGGGCCCTATTTGGTCAAGCTGCGCCAAACGAAAACACAGACAACGTCAAGTAATAGACATATACTGTGGTGTTTTGGGCACCACAGAATTACACTGGAGTCGGACTCGGCTGGATGTCTTTACAAGCTTTTTATTGCAACTTGAAATGTTTCAATTTTTATAGGAGGACTATTTACATTATTTACATGGAACTTTCAATGAACGAACGTTCAAAAAGAAAAACCAGTTTCTTCTCCGCAGCTAATTTTTTTATGATCGGTGTTTAACTTTGTCGTATAGCTCTGTTCTCACAAAAGCTCCTCCTTCCGCCAGTTATCCCAGTAGTCTCCTCGTCTCATGTCCCCGTTTCCGTTTTCTCCGGGGTTGTCTGTTTCCTCTTGGAATGTTGATTCTGCTGTTTTTCAATGACACCTGCATCATTAAGGGGTGTCAGACTCCACAGCTGTGCTCAGAATCGTTAGAAAATGACGTGTGTGACAGGCAGGTGCAAGAAATCGAACTTTCTGGCCTGAGTTATTACCGAACATTCGTGTTCTTTTTTGCCGGCCGTCTGCTCCTTTCGCGTGGAAGGCCCACGATGGTCCGGGTTTTGAATTCGTCTTTTGTTATCAGATGTCAGAATACACAAGGAAAGTTTTACTGACACAGAAGTGAGAAATGCAACCAGGAATCGCCGCCTACAACTCGTAGTGGGCAAACTCACTGAGCTCAACTTTTGTAGAGAGAAGTAAAAACTTCTTAAGAGCAATCAGTTGGCCTTGTTATCAATAGCCAGTTGGAAATAGCCGACCAACCGGTATAGTGGTTAAGGTATTAGCCTCTAGATCGGAAGGTTCCTGGTTCGAATCCGGGTCCGGGCATGGATGTTTGTAAACGTATGGTGTAGAGGCGGCTGGTGCACCTTAAATCTGTCGTGGCCGAAAGTCCTCACGTTGGGTTGGCGTGCAAGTTTGGAGAGTGGGGTGCCAGCTCAGGTGTTGCTTCGTCATCTGACCGTGGTTCAAAATGACGAGGTGTTGTCCTCGGATCTTTCCCTTAAGGGACTGATCCCGGACCGTCGTCAATAGCCCGTTGTGTTGCTCTAGTACGACGTTAACTAAAATTACCAGTTGGAAATACCTCACCTCTTACAAAGAAATTAATCACACATATTTTGATATTGATGCTTAGAAATAAATTAAACTCCTGGTTTTACTTTTCTTTAATTCTATTATCTCCATCATTTTAGGTCCCAGTACGTTCACCTGTATTAATTCTCAGAGGTCTGTCTTAATTCTGTCTCACTCAGTAAATAATATATATATATATAAGTTACGATCTAATTATTTCTCGTGTAGAAAATAAAATCCTCGTACAATGATAAGCCCAATAGAAACCATTTACGTTCTATCTTTTCTAAAACTGTTTTAAATACCTAAATCTCACCTCTTACAAAGAAATTAATCACACATATTTTGAGAGGGATGCTTAGAAATAAATTAATTTTGAACTCCTGGTTTTACTTTTCTTTCATTCTATTATCTCCGATCCTCTTTAGGTCCCAGTACGCTCACCTGTATTAATTCTCAGAGGTCTGTCTTAATTCTGTCTTACTCAGTAAATAATAAAGTTACGATCGAATTATTTCTCGTGTAGAAAATAAAATCCTCGTACAATGATAAGCCCAATAGAAACCATTTACGTTCTATCTTTTCTAAAACTGCACTTTCAGACATGCAGGAATAAAAAAAAATACTTATTGAATGAGTAAAATTTTGTACATCTTGGTTAATTAATGACATTTTTCACGATCACTTAGAATACTAGTTCTAAACAAAAAGCACACTATGTAGGCATAGAAATCAAGTATATTTTTTCACATACTATAATCTTGTTGATTAATAATGTGCTAAAAAATTAACCGTTTATGTATAAGCAAAAAAAAGTTAAAATCTGTTCAAGATTTAACATTTAATTGATAATTAGCATTATATATGTAAGTTTTCTGCTTAGTAAAACATGCAGCAATAAATTGAATTCTAAGGCAAATCAATATTAATTCTCAACATTATCATTTCAAAACCTCTGAATTTTGTGTTCTTAAAAGTCCCTAAATGGTGTGTCCAATTAGTTGACAAGTAGAAAAACATTGTTTGCGCAGCTTGACCAGATGTGCAACAAGAGGCATAAAAATCCCAACCTACGCTAAAAATGTTTTATATTTTCAGGTTATAATTCATTTGGCATAGAAGTATTTTCCAATGATGTGTGTAACCGGAAGGTTTCTTTATAATATAACTTTCAAAACTGGTTAAGAGTTAAATCATTTCTTTCGTGTAATACTTCTTTTTCGAAACATAGTAGAACAATTATACGAACTACAGTTATCCGAATTGTCTATTAACCGGATCGCTTTGGTAATGGTAATTGTAAATTAACGTCGTACTAGAGCAACACAACGGGTTATTGACGACTTTCCGGGATTAATACCCTGAAGCTACGGTTTCCTAAGAAAGCGGTTACCAGCAGTCATGATACGTCATGACTGCTGGTAACGGCTGGTACGAATAACTAGGCGGTCGTCTTAATAAAGACCAGAGGGTCAACTTAGACGGACATAATACGTTATGAAAATGAGCGAAGCAGAAGATTCATGGTTTATTTTATTCCAGAAACAAAACGAAGTGGAATTTTTATTCTCTAGTTCAAGTTTCTAACTTCGGGATCGTTGAAGATAGAGTGAAAATTTCAAAGGATTTCAAATCAGTGAAAAATTATACACTAGATCGATACTAAACACAGATTCATTATTCAATTGTTTACCATTTAATTAATTATTTAAAGAAAATCACATTTAAGGTATCGATCTGGTGTAAAATTTTCCGCAGATTTCAAATCCGTTGAAATTTTCAATCTATCTTTAACGATCCCGATTTTACAAAAACAAACTAAACAATGCCTGTCAAACATTTTTGTTTGTTTTACTTCCCTCTATACTCGTATCGTTTGGAGCAGGAAATGAAATGTTGCCGCTACAAGAGAAAAAAACGTCCTGCAACTATTTGAGACCGCTACGACGATCGTCATACAAATGGCGGCTCCGCTCATTTTCGTTACGCTCACAAACAACGCTCTCTAGGGAACCAACGCCATCTGTTCGTATAAACAACTTTTTAGTAGTAACATTTTTTCATCCACAGCTCCGTTACGGCTGCTAGATAACGGCCCCGCTTTCTAAGGAAACCGTAGCTTAATGGAAAGATCCAACCGGACCGCTTTGAGAAAAATCAGTAAAAACCGTCGCTAGGTTCAAAAACGAACAAGATGCGCCAAACGCAACATAAAAAGAAATCAAATCAATGTAAATATAAAATCATTGTAATAAAGAGAAATCTAAACAGTGATAGAATTCCATGATTAAGAAAATCAGTAGGAAAAAGAGACAGATGAGGACTTCACTGTGAGAATTTCTGGATGTTCCGAGTGCAGTGCAGAGGAGAATAACTGGTGTGTGATTCTCGAATTCCAAATTCTCAGTGGCGATGAACACATTCAAGGTGTGAGAGAAGAACTCATTGTTGATATGGAAGATGGCGACGATATTGCTACACAACCAGACGTGGGACCGTCAGCTGGTGACGCATTTGATTGCATTGATTTGTTTCGCAAACCAAATAGAAATTCGTAGCCTATTGGATAACAGCGGAGTTGCGAGGTGTTGGTTTGCTTTGCAAACCAAAAGGGCGTTGCCCGTGACAGCTCTTTTCGTGGAGGTCACATTACCCGAGTGGTGCTTTCCTTCTCTAACCAAAATATATAAATATTCATTTGAAATTTTTTTTTATTAAAACAAAATGAAACGTTGCGAAGAGATCCAATCGGCGTGACGTCACGATCTCTTGCGAAAATATATAAATATTTAATTGAAAAGTTATTTACAGAAAGAAAATCAAGGTATTAATATGGCGTAAATTTATCGCAGATTTCTAATCCGTTGAAATTTTCAATCTATCTTTAACGATCCCGATTTTATAAAAAAGAACTAAACAATGCCAGTCAAAGTGTTCGCTGTGGAATTGTTTGAGCGGAGACTACGCATTCCCATTTAATTGAGAGCGGAAGGTGAAAAAACTTGGCATGGTTTCAAAGGCTGACGTAAATAGTGACGATTGTGACGTGACGGTATAGGGAAATATAGAATTCCGTTCTTTCTTCCAATTGCGGAACGGGACGAAATGAAGTTCCAATGTTGAAAATCCGCTTCGACCCTAAAATTGTAAAAATTCGAAGTACCTGTGTGCCAAATCCCATTACTGTAACTGCCATAGATTCGTCAGGACTTTGCAGCCAAGAAACAAACAAACAAACAAACACTTCCTTTTATAATAGTAGAGATATGTAGCGGCAGCCCGAGTGCGACACACACCACCATCTAAACTCGGCTGTACGGAAACGATTCAAGAGAGCGATGCAACTAAATCTGACCTATATGTTCATGCAATTACATTTCTATACAGTATATAAGTACAAAATATAAACACAATTGTTTTTAGTCATTAAATTACTTTTTACATTCTAAAACAAACTTCGTTTTTTTAAAACAAGAAATAACCTTTTTTTTGTGAATTATCCAACTATCCGGATGTGGTTTGGTCTCAATTGATCCGGGTTATTGGGGGGGGAGTTCTACCATATCTGTAAAAAATAAACTCGGAAATTCTGTTCTTCTTCTCATCTCCTTGCTCGTCTTGGACTGACCAGGGAGGATTGTATTTTAATCATGTGCTCGTCTTGGACCTTTTCGCAGGTACATGAACTCACGGGGACAAGAAAGAACACTTTCCAGTACCCCTTGCGATCGTATTGTTCCGAAAATAGACGATACTAAGTAAATCGATTCTCGTTTCAAAAATACAATGTGACGAAATCCGTATTCTTTTTGGAAATTAAAATTATATTTATTTTTACACAAGATTATGTTCATGGGTTGAGCAATGAAAGCGCGAAAAGCCAAACAAAATTAATTTCATAATTGAATTTCCACGGCGAAGCCTCAATCAGACGGAGTCCGAAAGCCAATTGTTTTCATTTCTATCCGCAGGCGCATCAAGGACACGGGAAGCTTCAGAGACTAGAACCTTACAACACGGAGAACACTTAACCCATACTACTGGGTCCGGACTTTGGAAAATATTCTTCCATTTTCTATCTAAATAAGTGAGCCGTAAATCGCAACAATCTCGATCATGACATAATCTGTAAAATAGCACATATTGCGTACGTTGTCGTCGACTCCCGCTGCAGGACTTCGACGTATCCTACGGTGGACTAATCTACATACACGTCCGTTTACGGATTTATATCTCTGATATTTTTTGGATTATGCAGTACTCTTCTAATTATTTATTCACACATTTTAAGAGAAAAGTGACCGTGCTTTAATTAATCTATTGACTGAGATAGATAAAATCTTATTTACAATGTTACATAGAGGTTCAATGAAACACTGAATTGTGAGTGTGGTAATTTTCCTAGGTTGCTGGATTGGTTGGTGTTTTATGGCACAAGAGCCATATTTGGTCATGCAAGTTTCCTAGGAGTGAATATGTAAGAATATTTTTAAATGCTTAGGTACATTGTGAGGAGCCCAAGTTCTACATGGTTTCACATGTTATCTTGTAGCGAATGCTTTTACTATTTTTTCTCTTGTATCTTGTTTTTTGTAATATTTGCACTTGAAGTGTTTCAATTCTCATCACTTGATGTATTAAAGTGCCATTTAGAAGTAAGAGGATAATTTGGTGCGTAACGAATTACTGTAGTAAATGCCACCCCCAAAGCAGTTAATGCTTGATTTAATGTTAAATCGATTTGTAAAATTGCTTGTTTCGTAAAAACGATTGGAGACCATTTCTTTGTCACGACACATTTATAAAACCTCACATAACGGCACACACGAAGCATAACGCAATTCAACACACAAGAGACGAAACTGATCAAATTGTTCAACACGTATCAAATCGTTGATGACTCAAAGTACCACCGCTACTCATTACTAAAGCTACGGTTTCCTAAGAAAGCGGAGTCGTTATCTAGCAACCGTAATATTGCTGTGGATGACGACACTAAAACGTTATTTATGCAAACAGATGGCGTTGGTTTCCTAGAGAGCGTTGTTTGTGAGCGTAACGAAAATGAGCGGAGCCGCCATTTGAACGCGGTCTTAACAGTTGGGAAACGCTTTTTCTCTTGTAGCGGCAACATTTCATTTCCTGCGCCAAATGATTCCAGCAGAGGGAAGCAAAGCAAACAAAAATGTTTGACAGGCATTCTTTAGTTCGTTTTTGTAAAATCGGGATCGTTAAAGATAGAGTGAAAATTTCAACGGATTTGAAATCTGCGGAAAATTTTACACCAGATCGATACCTTAAATGTGATTTTCTTTAAAATAAATAATTAAATAATCAAATGGTAAATAGTTGAATAATAAATCTGTGTTTAGTATCGATCTGGCGTATAATTTTACGCTGGTTTGAAATCCATTGAAATTTGCACTCTATCTTCAACGATCCCGAAGTTTGAAACTTGGACTATAGAATAAAAAAAACCACTTTGTTTTATTTCTTGAATAAAATAAACCACGACAGCCGTCTGTATTTCAACGTATTCTGTCCGTCTCAGTTGACACCTCTGATCTCTGTTAAGACGGCCGCCTAGCTACGCCCGCGGCATCATGACGTTTCACGGCTGCTAGATGACGTCTCCTGTTTCTTAGGAAACCGTAGCTTTACCGAAGTAAAAGAATCATCGTATGAGCCCATGAGGGAAGAAATATCCGAAACTCACACAACTGATATGGGAATGGGCCACGGTGAATGTAGAACCGGTTTGTGAAACATTTGTAATCTTATTTGTAGGTGTGGAAAGCATGCATGGACCACATCGGGACCAGGAACGCGGCTCTCAACTCCGTTCCGGACAAAGTGGAGCTCTACCGCCGCAGAGGGGGCTTCCCCATCATGGAAACGGAATGGATGTACGTCGAAAACCAGACCAACGAAACTCGCGTCAACCACGAAGTCCTCTCCAACGAACCACCGGCAGGGGTCGAGATCCTACCTTTCCAAGAATCCCACCTGCCCCACATCTTCGAGTACGATCTTAAGCTGGTCGGCTTCGAGCGGGAACTGGCGCTGGAGTTGACGTGCAAGGAAAAGGACAGCAGGACGCTAGTGGCATTCGAAGGCGACACGTGCGTCGGCTTCGGCACCATTAAGCTCAGCCATTTCAACCATGGTCAGATCGGGCCCCTGTACGCGGACGATCCCGCGGTGGCAGAGGTCATGCTCCGGAGGTTGATCGTGGCGTTGCCCGAAGCAACTGGCTTTGCCATGGCGACCGTCAGTACCAACGCTCCTGCCAATGAGTTCATCAAGAGGATGGGCTGCCCCACCATAGAGAAGGGGCCACGACTTTTCAGGAAACGGAAAGTGAATGTGAACAACAACAAAGTGTTCGGTATGTTCGATCTCAACTATACACTTTAGTGTGAAGACTCTTCATTATCACGTTTTAGTTTGTGTATGTTGTTGGTGATTTTAAAATGGGTCACCAATGTTCAGCTGCGGGTAAAAAGGCTAATAGGTTATTGGGGTATATTAAAAAGACTGTAACTTCAAGGCATGAGAATATAATCTTGCCGTTATATAAGGACTTAGTAAGACCACATCTAGAATATGCTGTACAATTCTCGGTTCCATATATGAGAAAGGATATAGAATTAATTGAAAGGGTTCAGCACAGAGCTACAAAAATAATAAAGGGGCTAGCAAATTTCGACTATAATGAACGTTTAAGTAAGCTAGACGTGTATACACTGAAAAGAAGAAGAAGAAGGAGGGGGGATTTGATTCAGCTTTTCAAGTTTGTAAAACAAGGGGACACAGAGTGCTTAAATTTCAATAGGGATAACAGAACAAGGGGCCATGGGTATAAATTGAATAAGACACATTTTAATCGAGATTTAAGGAAAAACTACCACTTTAATAGGGTAATAGACAGTTGGAACGCGTTGTCAGAAAATATAATTAATTCAAAGGGAGTGTACGAATTTAAGATACAATTGGATAGTCAGTGGGAATTGGGGAATTCATAAACAAAGGACCAGCCTTGTTGGACTTGAGCCTGTAGCTGGTCGTCAATATTTGTATTTGTATTTGTAAAGGAAGATATATTGATGTTGAAAATAAGTACAGGGTGATTCATAATTAAGTATGCAATTTCAATGCACTATATAACAATGTCGATATAAGATATTTTATGTTATCTGTAACAGAAGTGTAGGTGAATGTATCAAGTTTTTTTTAGAGACAACCACAGATGTTCTATCTGTGCATCCTTAGTCACACTACACACATCGACTGATAACTTATTTCCACCCAGACGCGAGTTAGGGTATCTGAAACAAGTGCAGTGATAGTGGATGTGATACGTTGGAAGTTTCAACTCCGCCAGATCAACAGGGTTAGATACGTTACCCTTTACGTAGCCCCAAAGAAAAAAAGTCACATGGTGTTAAGTAAGGGCTTCTGGGTGGCCATTGGGTCAGTGGCATAACGGCGCTTCATCCAATCCATCCGTGATGAAAATGTTGATCGAAGTAATTTCGCACACCGCCTGACCAGTTTGGTAGTGCATCATCCAATTGGAGGATTAAGTTTTTATACATTATTATCCGATTGGATGTTCCCCCATTGGATGAATATAGTTTTCGACGACATCTGCAGATACACTCGGCTTTGAAACTTTGCACAAACAGCCCGTAGTTTCAAATTTTTTAAACCAAATCGTAAATGGATTTTCTGGTTGGAGGTCCAAATTGTGATCGAAAATGCCGTTGATCAATGGTGACAAATTCGGTTTGGCTCAATTCAAGAACACAAAACGCATTCTCCACTGCAGATGAAGCCATTTCCATTGACTAGTCACGTGCCACGCTCGCTATTGCCTATGTCACTTCGCTCGGGAGCGGGACACAAACTTGATGAGTACGACTACCTAACGGTTCGCATTTGGGGACAGAAGCGTCTTAAATTCTTCCTCTTTTACAGCATCTGGAAACTGTTTACGTACTTATGAATCACCCTGTATTATAGTGTACTAGAGAGATGGGGAATATGTACTTGTTGAGTATTTTGCTACGTGATGTCGCGCAGACAAACCAACTACTTGTTATTGTTCAGTGCTGCTTAGCAACCCCCTGTTTTTTTCTTATCTGTTACTTCCACTGCCACCGAGTAACAACCGTAGTATCACTATCTATTGTAACTTGGTGTCTATAAACCTGTTTGTTAAAGGGACCGGTGCATAAAAATCTTTCAAAATTTATATTAATTTTTATAAATGGAAATAAATGTTTATACAATTGTGTTTAAAATGATATATTATTTATGGAAATACGTTGAGAATAGAAGTATTTTAAATAATTTTTTGAAAAATACCTGCACGTACCTGAAGTAAGATTAACTTCTTTAAACTTCGATACATCAAAATGTGTTCTGTTTCCATAAAAGGAATATTTTATCAAAGTCTAATGAAGTAAATATTAAAAAAAAAATTGGTTGGCAAGTGTAACTTACCTTATAACTTATTTTAAAGCAGGCATTTTTTTCGATCTGCTCTGAAAAGTTCATTTTGATTGCTAAAAAGAAAGAAAATTGGCCAGTTTGAAAAAAAAAAATACGAGTTGAAGAAAAATAGCTTTAAAACTTCAAATTTTAAGTTTCTAAAATTCCCTGTGTTAAAGTGTTGAAAGCGTCTTCAGAACCTGTATACATTTAAAAAAAATTGTTTTATCATTTTAACAATACGGAGATACCCCCTTAATCCTGTTAACTCTTCAAGCACAGAACGGGATCGATTGACGTGTACAAACAGGTGGTATGATGCCTTTATACTGTCGAGTATGTGAAGATCTTAATTTTTGAGTGTGGAAATTAAAACTTGTTTTATAGTTGAAATTGGAAAAGTTCGATTGATATTGAAATTAGATGCCATGTACAATATTTTGATGTGCGTTCAGATTTCGTATTTAAAATTTGACGTATTTTAACTATGCTATCTTTTTATAAACACGCAAAAAATACAAAGCACAAAGAAAAACTATCGCAATGTTATGGGTTTTTATTTGGAATATACAACTTTATTCTCGTTGTAAAAAATATGGAAGAAAAACTAAGTACATTTTTAGCAGTATACTATAAATAGAAGTGAAATTTCAAATTTTAGTGATGCAATATTTATGAATAATAGTGTTGATTTTTAAAACCTTTTAATTTTACAAAAAACATAACTTTATAGGTGAGAGCTGCATTTTATTGTTATTTAAACTTGGATACCTTTCAAACTTAAAATACAATGTTACAATTATATCTGTATCTATTGAAAATTTGGAGTCCTTAATATTTTGTTAGTAAGATTTATATTAAATGTGTGTATATCACAGAGAGAAATATGAGTTACGTACATACAACTTGATGTCATTCAATTCGGTATTTAACTCAGTAGTTATTTTATTAACTAATGGGGTGATTATTTAAGAGGTTACTGGCAATACGTTACGTGAGAAATATTTATCATTCAAAAATAAACCGTAGAATTATTTCTCACGGTAAATAGGATTTAAGAAATTAAAAATAAATTCTTTGATGATGCTTTTTGCGTGTGAAATAAGTTTATGTTTCATATTTAATGCCATAGAGCTCATTTCTATATGTAAAACATTAAAACGTGAAATGAGTTGAGAAAACATTTTAATTTTATCTAACTTTGAGTACATGATAATTTTCAACGGTCACATTTAGCTAATTTTGTCTTAAAATGACATTTCATTATAAAAAATAGCAATTTGTGTCATTTTTTTCTACGATTCTGTTATTAAGAAGGTGAATTTTAAAAGCACTGATTTTATACATGATACTATTTCAGATAATATATTATGAGTAGTCATTGATTTATACTGTTTGTATGTGTAGTGCATAAATCTGTTATACCGTTGTGAATGAACTTTACTAATTGTGAACAGTAATTGATCATTCAGAGAATGTCTATATTTTTATTTCTGTCAGTAAAATTAGCTATTGTTACCATTCATATTAAATTATTTTTTCTTGTTCGAAATTTTTTTATTTCCAAACATGTAATAATAAAATGAAACTAGAAATCCAACTGTTAAACCAAATTCTTTTCAGAAACACCACTAAGGACTAGGAATTTAGTCCAATCTAAGAAACCACGTGTACTGAGTTTCACATAAGAATGAAACAAATTAATATAAATTTATGTAATCCTCAAGAGAAGAAAGAAATTTTTTACTTACAGTTTTTTACTTTAATGTTTCTATTTGCTTTAAACATTAGTTATTAATGAAGTAAGATTTCACATATTTGTTGGTAGCTTTCCTTGAAAATCATACGAACTTCGAAATAATTATCTTCAATTTAAGTCAAATTATCAACATCATACCGAGCCGATGTCATTATGAATTCTGTATATTCTGCTTCATACCTGTGTTAGCCGGGGTAAATAAAGACATTTGTTTCAGAATTCTATTTGGAAAGCTTAATGATGACAGTTCTTTCTCTCTTATCTTACTGATTTAGTATCAAGGTGTGTCTGCTACTATAGGTTAGCACATTTTAAAATCTTGATTACGCAAATGGTCTTGAATGGTCAAAGGGCAGCTGTCGCCTTAGAATGCGAACAAAGGGCCCTTGAAATGGCTAGTTATGTGAAACTACCATTGACAACACGCATTCAGCCACATACAAAGAAAAAAAGAGGATTTCTGAGAATGACGTGTTTTTCCCAAGTTGTTTTTGAGTTTTATTGAGTAAGGATTTAAGAACGGGGTATAGTTTTTTTTAAATTCGATTTCTTTTTTGGTAAGGTATTTTATTTCAGCTGGGAGGTAGATATGATTATTGGAGACGTTACCGTTGGGCATTTCTTTTTGCAAATGAAAAATGTATTAAATAAAGAAGTAATGAACAACTGTGTGTAGCATAACTCCATATAAACGTATACCTGAAACTTGAAGACAGAAGTTGGTTTACACACACCATACACAACATTTTTCATAATGCTTACTTCTTGTTTACTTGGGCATTAAAGAGTTTGAATAAATTATTTGTTTCATTTTTCACAAAAAAAAAACCCATTAACAGTTGAAATTAATTTGATGATTAAAGATGAGTGTGAAAAAGTTCACGGTGAGCTGTGTCGACAAAGTACCTTCAGAGCCAAAATGTTTAAAATCACTTATTTCTTTTCATTTTTGGCGATAAAAAGTTAATATTGTTTAAGGCTTTCACTTTTTTACCGAGGAAAAACATTAATAGTTTTACTTTACCAAAAGATGAGTGTGAAAAGACCAAGGTGAAATCCTTCGACAAAGCTGCACACACATTTTCACACACAACTTCTTTAAAATGCTTACTTCTCTTTATTTTTGGCATTAAAAAGTTCTTATTTATCAATAGTTTCACTTTTTCACAAAGAAAAAACATTAACACTTAAATTTCACTAAACGATGAGTGTCAAAATGTTCATGGTGAGCTGGATCGACAAAGTACTTACAGAGACAATTAAAAAACAGTTTTATTCATGTTTCGTTTTGTACTTATAAATTCGTATCTGTGTTTACTTTGAAATATGTACCAAGAAATAAGTTTAATTACAGAAAATAATTGCAGTACGGCTGCAATGAACAAAGTTTCGAAGACGGAAAACAGTTCAAATATGCACGTGACAATGATAGGGACGGAGTTATTTTTTCAAAATTAGAACAGGATTGGCTAATGTAGATATCAGAGTTTAGTACAGTGTGAAGAAATACAGCTGAATCACATTCGGAATAAATTCATCAAGGGTAATACGGAGGAACTGATTTCTGCATATGTACCAAGAAAGACAAAAACTACTGATGTTTCATGACGATAATTTTGACGGATGATATACCAGCATACCAAAGAGATCGTCGTTTGTCATTTCCAGAGAAGCAGGAAGTGGATAGGAAAGAAAATGAATGGCTAAAAAAGGGTATAATCAGACCTAGTTCTGACTATGCCAATCCGGTGGTGTTAGTGAAGAAGAAGGACAACACCACTAGGTTATGTGTCGATTACCGAAAATTGAATCATAAGATGATAAAAGATAGATTTCTTCTTCCATTGATACAAGACGTACGAACTACAGTATACACTACTCTGGACTTGAAAAATGGATTCTTTCACGTAAATGTTGATAAAGATAGCCAAAAGTACACATCCTTCGTAGTACCAGATGGCCAATACGAGTTTTTGAAAGTTCCTTTTGTATTAAGTACAAGACCAAGTGTATTCCAGATACGTTTTCAGTATCTTTAGAGACCTCATGAAAAGGGTATAGTGGTAATCTACCTGGATGATTTAATAATCCCCTCTATGGATGAACAAGGGTTAACAGGTTACTTTCGGAAGTTCATACCCAGCTATGCAAAGATTGCCAAATCACTGAGCGATTTACTCATAAAGGGTAATCCCGTTGTATTTGGGAATGAACAACAGAAAGCATTTCAGGAACTCAAAGATATGCTATCGGAGAGCCAATACTTCACCTATTCCAACAAGGGAGAAAAACCGAGTTGCATACTGATACGAGTAAATGTGGCTATGGGGCTATACTCCATCTTGTCCACTACATGTCCAAGAAGACTAGCACAACTGAAGAAAAATTCAGTAGTTATGAACTTGAAGCCCTTGTCATAATTGAGGCTTGGAAAAAATTCCTTGTTTACCTATTGGTTAACAAATTTAAAAGTGTCACTGATTGTTCAGCATTTCAGAAAACCATGGACAAAAACGATTTAGTTACTAGAATCGCAAGATGGGCTTTTCTTCTGGAAGAATACAACTGAATTATGAAATAGTGCACCGTGCGGGCCAACGAATGCAACATGTTGATGCTTTGAGTAGACATCCAGTGATGATTGTGGGAAATGATGCTCTAACGGCAAGGTTCAAAATAGAATCTTCATCTAATAACACGGGAAACTAAGAACATAGTTTTCCTTGTGCCTCGTAGGCAATAAAAATATCCTCCTTTTCTTTTGCATCCCTCATCCACGCTTTAAAACTTATTGTGTCATTGGGATGTCGTACATCAAAATCAAGCCCATAGCATAGCTTAATATTAATAAATACTTCATAGTTAATGAATGTGTTCTGCTTTTTGAAATTGAAGGAGTAGATCTCATCTGTTTAAAGATTTCACTGAAAGGTATTTTTTTAACATGTAATGTAAACATAAATGGCCAAGATATATATATATATATATATATATATATATATATATATATATATATATATATATATATATATATATATATATATATATATATATATATTACATTACTAGGGGGCTCCACCGCCTGCTCGCTTACGCTCGCGAACCCCCGGGGATTGATACGCAATCCCATTTGGTTTGCTTCGCAAACCAACATTCCTTTTACATATGGCATTTGGTTTGCTTCGCAAACCATCATTCCTTTCGCAGAGTGAAACTATCTGAATAATTTGTATTATCCTGATTTCACTTAACGGTCCGTCACGTCACAGCGAGGGCTTCAACCCCTGCTCTTTTACGCTCGCCGACCCCCGGGGATTGCTACGCAATTCCGTTTGGTTTGCTTCGCAAGTGATACCTGTTACGCAAGTGATACCTGTTACGCAAGTGATTTCACTCATTTTTGCTTTAACACTTAATGCACCCTAAACTAATAGCCGCATGAGTAAAAAATCTTCTGCATCTTGTTCCCTGTACAATTTTAAGTAAACCCTGTTAATCTCCAAACTTTACGATGTGTACTTTGGCAAACCCGATAGTCAAAAATACAATCCTGAAAAGCTCCGCGAATTTGCTCCGCGAAATAAAAAATACGAAATTTGTGTCACCAACTTTTGATTGCATCGAATTTATTTATAAACCAATTTTAAAAATAATGGTACCGTAAGAAAGAGTACAGTCTGAGGTATACTGCTCTATTTTCAAAATAAAAAACTAATAGTAATACGATATAGATATGACAGTTTTAGTTAACGGTTGTAACAAAAAGTAGCGAAAATATCCAAAGATTCCGATTTTTGTATGACCAACTTTTGATCGCATCCAATTTAATTATTAAACGATTTCAAAAATAATAGTACCGTAAGAAAAAGTACATTCTGAGATATACTGCTATATTTTAAAAATTAAAAAATAATAGTAATAAAATATAGATACGGCAGTTTAAAAAAAAAGTAACACAAATGTCCTGCATTTTCCCGAATTTCAAAAAAATATTATCAAGAACCAAATTCAAATTTCAAAAAAAACTCGACGAGCTGCAAAAATTTACGTTGAGAGGTACTCTTAAAAAAAAATTCACGGCTGAAGACTGAAAATTTGTATGTGTTTTGCTCACTCGCGGAAGAAATTTCGCTTCTTCAATTTTGACACTTAATAAACCCTAAACTAATAGCCGCATCGGAAAAAAAATCTTAATAATTGTCCAGGGAATACGATAAAGAACTAATCATGTTAATTTCGTTTTTTTCCGATCTGTACTTTCTCGGGAAATCGTTTAAGAATCGAGCTAAACAGCACAGTTTTCAATCCTGTGGCGGCGACGGCGGCGGTAACTTTTTTTAATATATATACAGGTCATAGTTAGCATATTGGTCATAATTTTGATAAAATACGAGCAGGACAGAGAGCAATGAAAATGACGTCTTTATTAGACCACAGTCATGATTTGAATGCTTTAAGAGATGGCTCAACAAGTTGCGTATTAACAAATTAATTATTCCTTGATCAGCAATACTCAGACAGATTTCATTGCCTTATATGGTATCATTTGATGGGACATCTTACAGTAAATAGATAGGAACAGATGGATCACGGCGTGGGAAGATGAATTTAGCTTAGCTTGTAAAAATTAATTATTTCTGATACAATGGGCTGCGAAACTGTAAAAGGCACGTGAAAAAATGCTAGGAGGCGCCGGTCAACCTCAAAGCAATTTTCTCACGAATCATTTTTTAATGTTACATCCCCCTTCCCAAGAAGACTACATCCTATGCGTCCATAGGGTGTAGGACATCTAGGAAGAAGTTGTTAATGAAAACCTAAAATTTGGAATAAACTAGCAACCCTATGATACCTATTAAATTTGGAATAAACTAGCAACCCTGTGATCCAAAACTTCTATATAACCATTTGCTAACCATCTATTGAAATACAAGCTAACATAAAAACACGTTTAACATTAATGACTTTATCTCAGTCATGGTAAAGAGTATAAACGCAATAAACAATTAGAATAGAGGATCCATTAAAATAAAATAAAACACAATAGGTGATAATCATAATAGAATTATCAATGACATCAATACCACACTAGTTCAAAATCATACCCAATCAAATACTGTACAAAACAATACAACCAGTTTCCAGAGAATTGTGTTCTGAAAAACTAACTGCAACATCAAGAATTGTGTAAAGAAGTGTGGTTTTGCCATTCCACAAACATCCGCCAATGGTAAAAGGAAGTTGCAACACCCGGAATTGTGTAAAGAGAGATTTCAGCTCGCACATGCCAACGAAATGACTCTGTCAGCCAAAGTTCGTGGGGAATTGGTAAAACTTTATTATCAAAATGGGATGAATGCCACGGAAGCCTTGCGTGTTTAACGTCGAAACCATCGCAAAACACGTGGCGCATGTAGCCCGAAAGCTCTGCGTGATTTAGCAAAGAAATTGGCTGCACCTGTGATAGACTCCGATCCGGACGAACAACTGTTCCTGAGGACGCTGTTACAGAAGTGCATCACACAATGACTTCAGGGATGTATGCAAACTGCAAGAGGTACAGCTAGTGTATTGGATATGCCTTAAACAACGGTCCTAAAGCTACTGTGCTCTGTACTCCCGATGTTTCCATACCGGTACCAACTAGGGATGCGACATCGACAGCAAAACATCGATGTTTTTAAAATTCAGTGTATCTAAACTTTTCCCCCCATTTCTTAAAACTGGTTTAGCAACTAGTGGTGCTACATCGACAGCAAAACATCGATGGTTTTAAAATTCAGTGTATTTAAACTCCCCCCCCCTCCCATTTCTTAAAACTGGTTTAGCAACTAGTCATGCTACATCAACAGCAAAACATCGATGTTTTGAAACTTCGAAGCTAAAAATTAAAACATCGTTGTTGATAATACATCGCACCAAAACCATCGATGTTGATAATACATCGCACCAAAACCATCGATGTTTTTAAAATTCAGTGTATTTAAACTTTTTTCCCCATTTCTTAAAACTGGTTTAACACCTAGTGATGGATGCGACATCGACAGCAAAACACAGATGTTTTGAAACATATATGTTCAAAATAAAAACATCGATGTTGATCGCCCCCAAACCATCGATTTTTGTAAAATTCAGTGTATTTAAAAATTTTTCCCCCCATTTCTTAAAATTGGTTTAGCGACTGTGATGCGACATCGGCTCCAATGCATCGATGTTTTTATAAAACATCAATGTTTTGAAAAAATCGACATCGATGTCGCATCTCTACTTTTCTGGCCCTTCATTCTTGTCCACTTTGGTCTATAAGTATGTTCAATTTGCTGATTATAAAAATTACGCAACTTTGTTAATTTTAAAATTTTTAAAACGATACTTTTTTCATTTAAAAATAAAACATCGACAACGTAAAAACATCGAAAAGTATAAACATCGATGTTACAAAAACATCGACTCCAATACATCGATGTTTTTTAAAAAACATCGATGTTCTGAAAACATCGACATCGCATCCCTAGTACCAACGCGTCCAGATGTTGCACGCGGGGAACCATCAACAACGTATCGACTTTGTAAATGAATTCCTTATCCGATATGATGGCGATAACGACTGGCCTCTTCGCATATTATGAAAGGACAAGGCGCATTTAACCTTAACTGGCAACGTTAACACCAAAAATTGTGTACACTGGGCAGACACGAATCCGCACGTAGTGGCACCAGTACCTTTATACAACGCCAAAGTTACTGTATGGTGTGGCATTGTAGACACAATTGTTCTCGGCCCGTACTTCTTTGAGGAAGCGACACCAACGGGGTTTGTAACATGTTCTGTGCTAGGCTCTCGCTATACAGATATACTGCAAAACTACGTCATACCAGAATTGCTGCAGCGAAATGCACTGAATGACATCGTTTGGATGCAAGATGGCGCACCTCCACATATAGCGACGGCTGTTAGCAGGGTTATGGAACAGCATTTTGGTGACCGCGTCATCTCACGCCTTTTTCCATTTCCGTGGCTTCCAAGATCCCCCGATCTTACTCCTATGGATTGTGTTCTGGGGATATCTAAAATCTAGAGTGTACATGTGCGATCCGCAAACTTTGCAGGATTTGAAAGACTATCAAACGTGAGATTGCAAACATCCCTCATGCTATGTTACGTTCGGCTTCACTCTCCAGTCTCCCGCATGCAATGCGTAATTGCCTGTGATGGCGCCTATGTGGAAAATGAGTAATCAAAATATAAGTTTTCCTTTGTCCGATCTGTGTTGTCATCAGTAATTGGTGTATTGCCTCTGTCATATGCAAATTTCCTCCGTGCGCCCTAACATGGTTTTGTTGGCCGTCCGTTTTTCGTGATACACGTACCGTTCCAACGCTCTTTAGGGTTTTCGCATGCGCTGAGCATTTTGAGACGGGAAAAAGTGAGCGTTGCCATTCTAAAATTTCCGAGTTTCTCTACCTATAACCGTAATCGTGAGTGCCACTTTGTTGTTCACAGAATCCCGAGCTCATACCTCTGAATAATTATATCTGAAATTTCATCTCGATCGGTTGAACGGAACGGCCGCTAGAGGTCCATATTTTGGCCAAGTTTCTTATGACCACCCTGTATATATGTGGTGCTATGGCAGTCGTTCCAATAATATTTCAATTCTCTTTAACAAATTAATTTATTCTATAAAACACATAAACACTATTTTCAACATCATCAGGATGAATATGTACAATGAAGATCGAGCCAACGCCCAAATCGACAGGGACAAAATCATACGTTATGCCAAGGAGACTATATTATTTAGTGATGGGAGTATTCGAATACAAAAGTACTCATGTATTCGATACTTAAAAGTAACCGCTGTACTCGATACTTTTATGTGAGTACCGGAAGTATTCATATGAGTACCGGAAGTACTCAAGTAGTTGTTGTTGTATTCATCTAAAGTATCGGTTACAAAAGTACTCATATGAGTACAGGAAGTATTCATGAATACAGGAAGTACTAAAGTAGTTGTATTCATCCTAGGAGTATCGGTTACAAAAGTATTCATTTGAGTACCGGAAGTACTCTAGTAGTAGTTCCTGTACTCATACAAAGTAGTAAGTACTCATCAAAGGTATTCGCATACAAGAGTACTCATGCTGGCTGTTCAAATACCAAAAGTATGTCGCTGCGTATTCGAACACCTGATAATTCATCGTATTCTTAAGTAACAGAAGTGTCATATTGTAAAAGTATGGATATCTATGGTTCTCGTTAGTTTTATTTTTCTTGTCTCGATTTTGCTTTTCCCAATTTTATAAATCTTGAAAATGCACGTGATGAATGAAGCGTCGAAAAATTCCATCGATTGAGAGATTGGATTTCTTTGCAAAAGACATTGAGTTTGCCTTTTATTGTTGAAAATTGTATTTAAATTTGTCAATTTTTTTAAAATTTTAATTTTCATGCTTTATTTCTGGTATTAAAATTGTCTATACAAATAAGATACTTTTATGCTCAAAATGTTTTTCTGTTTCTTCAAGTAAAATAACGTTATTATTTCATTCTTGAGATGGCTGTTACTTTCTTCAAAGTACCTGACCAGAGTAAATGGCTACAAATTCCCAATTTTTACATGCTATCTTGAAAAAATATGTGCTGCATGAAATGCTGAAAAGTTCCATCGATTAAGAAATTGGATTTAAAATTTTCTGGAAGCAATTTCCCGAATAGACAGGCTGGATTATCAGTGAAGTACACATGCTATGCCCTTTATTTTATACAAGAACAATTTGCTGTCGGTTAGGAAAATCACTTAAGTATTATCAGTTCTATTACGTTTCTTTAATTTCTAGATTAATTCTTTTAAGTGATAGTATTAGTCTTAACAAAGTTACTTGGGGTCATTATTAAGTTTAAATGTTTCTTTCATTTCTTGTTTACTTTTTCATAAAGGTTAAAAATTATTGCTTAAAAAGTTAATTAATTCTAAAATCTAGAATATTCTGTAAAACTTTTAAATTAGTTACAAGTGCTTTATCATTTGTATGTTGGGTTCTTTCTTGCATTTGAGTAAATGTTGTGTTGCTTTCAGTTCTTATTTGTTTTCATTTATGTTTTAAATTAATGTTTCTAAAATTTAATTGATTCTAATATCTAGTATAATCCAGTAAAACTCTTGAATTAGTTGCAACTGCTTTATCATTTGTATATTGTTTTCGATATGTTTCCCTGTTTTGCATGTCATCGTGTGTATGAATCTTAAATATCTCAAGATATATTTGAGCCGATCAACCGGTATAGTGGTTAAGGTGTTAGCCTCTAGATCGGAACGTTTCTTGTTCAAATCCGGGTCTTGGCATGGATGTTAGTAAGAGTATGGTGTAGAGGCGGCTGGTGCACCTTAAATCTGTCGTGGCCCAAAGTCTTCACATTGGGTTGGTGTAGAAGTTTGGAGAGTATGGTGCCAGCTCAGGTGTTGCTTCGTCATCTGACCGTGGTTCAAAATCATGAAGTGTTGTCCATGGATCTTTCCCTTAAGGGACTGATCCCGGACGGTCGTCAATAGCCCATTGTGTTGCTTTAATACGACGTTAACTAAAATTCCCATTACCAAGATATATTTGAAACTGAGTCATCCAGATCAGGTTTAAAAGAATAAAAACGTAAGTGTTCATATTATGACAAAGATTTCTATATGAGACAAGATAAGCATGATGTACATTAGATCGCTGAAGCAAGAAGTGATATTCAGCGCCTAAAGTGCTCATATTTATGCAGTAACGAGTGAAAGGCAATGCTCAAAGAGTGCGACACAAAGGCCTAAGGGAATCTTGGCAAAAATATGCTTTTAGCATAACATCTGCTGCTCCTACACAGTTATGGGACAGATTTCGGAAGGCAATGAGATTATATTCGATCTCCTTCGTTGAAGCAAATGGGCAACATATCTCAGAGCCTGTCGATAGTAAATGCCATTTCACATGCTTTTTCTGCAGCTCCCTGTTTTAACACCTATCCAGAGACATTTCAGCGCACAAAACATGCATAATCCCATTGCATTAATTTCCATTCTTGATCTGAACTCTCGTATAACTCAATTCAGAGAAAAAGGATTGATGTGATGCTTTAAAAAGGACCAGAAAAACTGTGCCTGTCCTGATGGCATTGTATATCTAATGATACATCTTTCCTCTGTCACTCACTTTATAACATATTACATCTGTATCATCACATATTGGAGGAACATGTTTTCCCTTTGGCTTGGATACACTCCTTTTTTATACCTTTTCAAAAACCTGTAAAGATCCAACAAATGCATATAACAATAAGCCAATCACACTCACTAGCTGCATGTGCTAACTTTTTGAAAAGATGGTTAATTCTCGTCTCACTTGAATCTTAGACACAACTTAGGCTCTTAAATTAGAAGCGAGATTAGATGTGTCCACCATCGAGGCCAAGAAGATACATGGTTTCATTTACGTCCTGACAATCAGTCATTAAATTGCTTGAAGATTGCCGATAGTGAACTGTTCTTAAACATTATATGTTTAGCAGCTTGTATCTACCAAAAGTAAAGAAGAGTTACACTGCTAGTTATATATACTAGTAAACTTAAGTTAATTTTTTTAGTGGTGGCTAAGAGTTCGGCACACATGTTTTTATGTTTGCTTTCTCTTTTCTTTTAGGCATTTGGAATCTGAAGAAGAGCAGTGGTTTTCCTCTCTAGCTTGATCTTTCTTGTGTTTTCCCTCCTTAAAGTTTGTAAAGTAATTTAAATGTTTGCAGTTTTCCTAATTTTAAATTTAGTTTTTCATGCATTCTATATCTAGGGTTCCTACAGGAAAAATCAGTTTACATCGTAAACTGGTTATTAAATTTAGAGGTGAGAACCTCTGCTAAAGAGGATTAGAGCTCTTGGCGATACCTCTATAAAAAAAGTGCATCATGATTCCTACCCCATGGGTGATGTGGAAATGGAATCGTTCATTTTAGGACATGTTTTAAGTTACAGAATATAATTGTAATAGCTTTTAAAACATCAAATTGGTGTATTCAGTCTGAAATATACTTATTAAAAATGTAGATGGCGTTGCCTATAAACGGTGCCCTGTTATGTAACATTAGTGAGTATTGTTAGTAGCAGAAAAATTCTCAAACAAGACAATTGTGTCCAAAGTGCCTTCCTTGGAAGAGAGAGAAATTAGACACCAGAAGAAACAGCCCCTGAACAATACTTGTTCCATTCTCTGCATTTACATTAATTAGTTGGTTATTGTACTGACACTCAGCCGTGGATGACATGTTCTTAAGATCTGTGGGTTTAACAAAAAAATACTAATTTATGGTTCTTTACACTTAAGCAAATCCAATTAAAATATATAGATTTTACAAGCTTGGGTGTTTTTATTCAATTGATTGGAATAAAAATATTTACTCAAAATTTAACACCAAATGGTATTTTAAAAATTTGAAATTAATATAGTTAAGAAACATTAAGTTCACAATAATAAGCTTTAAAGTTTCTAAAAATTTCAAATTTAATAAGAATTCAGTTTAACCACCCTAGTGGTTGCAACGAAAAACATCAAGTACAAAAAATATCTGATTACAAGATGAAGATTGGGTCAGTTTTCCTCTAGTTATGAGATATATCGTGCATCAAGATACGGTCAGTTTTGCTAATGAAACAAATCTCATCGAACATGACCACCCTGACGTTTAATGCGAACACAGCACTTGGGAGTATTACTGTGACTGATTTGAAATAATATTCAAAGAAAGCACGGAAAAAAAATAAAGCCATTATGAGAACTTGTAGACAAGGACTAGAAATAAAGTACTATTTTAATTGAATTTTCAACGTCTCACCGAACAGGTTTCTGAACTATGAAATAAGTTATGAAACGATGATAAATGCCCTCCTATTTTGTCATTGTAAGAGCCCTATATTGCTCAGTATGTGAAGCAAAAATCCTGACATGATAAAAATTTAATATGTATATCGTTATTAATATTACTACCTAAATATTGGAATTACAAATTTTTACTAGTTCAGTGCAAGTGTAATATGTATTAATTTAATTGTCTGAACTTCAACAAGCAGATTTTAATCTTATTAAATGTGAATATACCATATTGAAAAAAAAAATTAAGAATCGAAATAAGGGCTAAGTTTACAGAAATATTTTTAAAGTTTCAGATCCTGGTATTAAAAATAACACTCTTACATCTTTTAAAATATTTTTAGAGTTTTGTAGAAAAAGAATTTTTGTTCTTATATTTGGGGTTCCCTTCAAAATAAAAGTTTGTCTTGTTTCCTGTTGAGTGATTATTTCCTCAAATTATAGTAGAAAACCAAATCCATAAAATGCAAAAACTTAAATTAAAAAATGATTTGTAAAATCGAGATAAAAATTAAAAAATTCGGCAATTTGTAAATTGTATTTTGGTTTTGCGAAATACAGTTGTTTTTTAACAAGTTCAAAAAGAGAAATAATAGTAATTTTCATTTAAACAAAATTTTTAAACATTTATATTAATAAATCGGAAGAAAAAAAATGTTCAAACATTTAATTTAGAAAACATTCAGAGTTTTGTGAGAGAAAAAAACCCAATCCTTTTACAAAGCAAAAAAAAATCAAACTAATTTGATTTTTATTATTTTTTGTTTAAGGAAGCACAGTCCTAGATCTGGATTCGAACCGCGTTCCGTGTTACTCCAAATCCGTGCTTCTAACCACTATACCAAGTAACACGTGACATATTAAGTTTTTTTATAAATAAAAGCCATATATCGTAATTCTCAGATTCTTATATCGATTAATCGTTTTTTTCGTGTATTCGAATAGTACTCGATACTTGAAAGTACTCGATTACTAAGTACTCGATACTCAAAAGTACTCGATTCTGCCCATCACTAATATTATTACAAGTGTGCCTTTCTTCTGTTGTTAGCCCCAAACCCAGACGGAGATTACGGTCATGCGACACTCCGAAACCAATCGGAATCTTACACGTTACTTGACAGATACCAGACACCCTTCGAGGGAAGCACTCGTGACATCTGACAGGTGAAAAAACTTTATTGTAAACATGGTGCATCTCCCCTTTTCACCCGTTTGGAACAAAACATCTCACAGCTTAGTATTTAAAATAGAGATGAGTTCCTTACTGCTTTTAAGTTACAAATTAATTTTCCTACCTCACATATCCCCCCACTCAAAGCGAGTCGACTCGGAGGCGGCCAGTCTCTAAATCACAACTCGAAATGAGAAGGACGATTTGAGTCACAAGTTAAAATTTTGACTTCTGTGTAATGATAGATTAGGAATGTCACATGAGTCCAACATTTACGTACTAAATAACACTTTAAATCCTTAGATAATTATTACGTTACATTGAAACTTCAAAATATTCATGAGCTATAATGAAATTCTATACTAACTAGAAAATACTCTCGAAACACAATAACTAGACAAAATTCTCAAAATCAAACTTCTAGTATAAAACATCAACACTTTAAAAATATATAATTACAACTTGTTAATCAAATAATTTCACAAATATAATTACTACTACTAATAAAATATCTCAAAATAAGTATGCCGGCTGTCTCTTCTGGAAAATTCTTTGAGCTCATACACATGACATTATCATGAAGAATTTCTCTAAATTATCCAGGTTTTGGACATTCAATAAAATGCTACACTTCAACTTCTTTGTGACTTTCATGTTTAATGAATTTCACTCATGTGACTTCATTGTCACTTAACTACCTTCATGTGACTTCGTTGTCACTTATTACCCTTCATGTGACTTCATTGTCACTTAAATACCTTCATGTGACTTCATTGTCACTTAATTATCTTCCTGTGATGTCATTGTCACTTAATTACCTTCCTGTGACTTCATTATCACTTAATTACCTTAATACACAACAAGATTAAAAATTCCACACTCAAGTACCATAATTTCAAACAATACCATTATACTTTACATTTCACACAATATGTAACAGTATCTTTCATTATAGCAACACAATAAATATAACATTTATTAATTACTCAAATAAATCAATGCCAAAACTTTTCAATATGAGACGAAATACAACAGTGGGTAATGAAGCTCCCAAGGTGCGTCTTTAACTCACAAGAAATGTTTATTTTAGAGAAAATTCACTATCCTTTCGACTCAATTGAAACCTATCATGTGGATAAAAATTTAGACGAGTGCACAATCTCAGTCTGATTTTCGTGCTTGTCAATTTCAAAATTAACTTTAGAAAGTTTTCTTAAAATTGTGTATGGACCTGAATAAGGGGATGTTAATTTCCTTGTGTTAGGGTATTTAAACTCTTCCATTATTACAAGATCACCCTCCTTAAACTCAGCATTTTTGTACTTCAAATCATACTTTCTCTTTTGATGGTGTAATTTTGTTTTTTCCAAGGCAATTTCTCTTGCCTCTTGGACTGGCGGATACAAATTTTGATCAATAGGAGAGTCAAATGGAGGCTTTCCAAACATTAAGTAGGCTGGTGGAAAGGTGGTTACAGAATGTGGGGTATTATTATACTCTAAAGTGACTTCTTCTAAATACCTAGTCCATGGAATTGTTTTGGAAGAATTATTTACTTTACACTTCAGTCTAATTACAATTGACTGATTCACCCGTTCACATTTACCGTTAGTTTGAGGATGATGAGAAGAGGTCAACAATTGTTTCACACCATTGTTTCTTAAAAACTTTTGAAACCTACCTGATGTAAATGTAGGATTTCTATCGGTTAAAAGAGCTTTAGAATTAAAAACCTGTTTCAATAAATTGGTGTACGCTTCAGATGTAATATTTTTGTTTGGAAAAGTCCAAACAAATCTAGTAGCATGATCAATTAAAATGCTAAGATAGCGTTCTGCTGAATTGTAATAATTAAAACCGCACACTGAATCCAGTGAAAACATCTCAAATGGTTCTTTACAAGGAGGCATTGATTGTAAGAGTCCATACTTTTTAAGATGGGATAGTTTGTTTAGTTGACATGTTTCACAGTGTTTTACAAAATTCGAAATATCAGTGATGATATCTGTCCAATAGTAATAAGGGGATATTAGAGCTATCATTTTCTTTACCCCTGGGTGACCAAATTCCTCATGGATTTTAGAAATTAACTCTTCTCTAAGTGAAAAAGGGACAACAACCTTTATCAATCCTTTTGTGACAACGCGTCCACGCTCTTTCTTCCCACCGATGGAGGAGTTCGGGCTGTCTATACACCAAGGTGCGGTTCTGGTTCCCAGGAGAGGCGGGGGTCTTTCATCTGTGCCGACGTCTCCTGTGGTCGGAGGGATTTCAGACAACAAGTCGTCTCGGTGGCGCTAGAACATTCTGGAATCTTTGGGAAAGCCCGCCAAGGAGAGCTTTAGCCAATGGGAGAAGAGAGGACGCTCCCCACCCCTTTTGGCCGACCCGAGTTCGAAGACAAGAGGATGGAGACAGACCGAATCCTAATGTTAAAACTTACACAAATCGCCACTGGAGGGCGTATATACCTTAAACTTTTTTAGTTCTGCAGCGGTAGGGAAAATTTGGAAAAAATCCCTTTTCTGATATTTATGTTTACGTTTGTTAAAGCATGTACTTGTACAGATTCGACACACACATTCGAGGAGAGAAACTGACGGATTTCAACGGTCTTTCTATTGAAAGTGGAAGAATAAAAAAAAGTTCACGGAAAAGTAAGTAGTACAATCTCCTCCAATTTTGAAAAGTTATTTTTGATATAGCAGATTTGAAAACTGCATAACTCGGTTAGAAAAAATTTAAGTGTTGGATAGATGCATCTAGAATACATCTGATTATGTTGTAATAGACCATTTCTTACAATTTTGTCTCATAAAATCTTACTCAATTTAATGATTTATTAAAATGTTTAAGGGAATGCTCATTAAAAATCATGATTTTAATCCATTGATCAAACTGGGAGGAGGAACATACTGTTTGTAAACAAAATGTAAAGCGGTGAAGCAAACATGAATATTATTGTTGGGTTCCACTTTGGCCATTTCTGTCTTTCTAGGTAAACTGCTCTCCTCCTGGTTCCATTTCAGTCAGACCAGAATAATTAGTATAAACCAAATAATGCAGTCATAAAATTTCAAATTCAATTCACTGGTCGGGGAGTTTTAGGCTGGCATACTGCATGAAGGCTCTATATGCATTTCTCGTGTTAAAAGAAATGCCTTGTTTAGTATAAATTATCTTTATCTTAGAAAACAAATGTACTTAGGAAACATACCAAGTTTTCTATAAAATTTATGAATGATTCTTTCCTGTATAATTCTGCCCATTGCTTTCAGTATGTGCCAGCAAGTTTGATTTAACTTAAAGGGGGCGAGGTGCCGTGGCAGATCTAGGGGTGGGCTATAGTCCAGGGCAGCAAAAAGTTTTGGAAAAATAACAAATGCACAACAAAAATAAATTAAAATCAACCAATTTAAAAACACTAATAACATGCTTGAATTTTGAATGGCATTGTATACAAGGAAATAGCACAGGAGGGGAGTGCAGAATATAAGTACCCAACTCACCCGTAACTGAGAATACGCTTGTTTGAGAACCAAGTTTTTATTTTAAATACAGTTACTCTTATAGTTTTATACAGTATTTTCTCAATATTTGTTGTTGAAATATTGTTGCGAGTTGTTTTGCTGATTGTTTGTTTCAAATTTTATTCTAAGTTCTCATATATTTTATAATAAACAATGTTATATGTCGATCTGGATTTGGTTATACCAAACCACTGTTGAACAAAATTAGGGTAGTACCTACTAATGATTTTGTGCTATTGATATACCTATGGGGAGAAAGCATAAAAGGGAGGTGATATCATTGCTGAAGGCAAGGAGTGGGGCGGCAAGTTGCTGGTAGTCCTAGGCGGCAGAGAAGTATAAATCTGCCACTGAAAAGGTGCTGTTGTGGTTCAGGAGGTTTCTCATGGTGTTAGTGGCTTGCAAGCTGTAAATGACATGTGTTCAATTCATGTGACTCTATACCCTGAGTGTATTTATTTTTTTGTCAAACATTTCCTGTTTGTGAATGCACACCTAATTCTGTTTTCAGGTGAATCATTTTGATTTAACATAAGCGGACCAAGCCAATTTCTAAGAATTTATTTGCCCAAATTTTAATTGCATAACAGCTAGTGTATGCGTTTTGGAACGCGTGCTTTCATTTACCAATCTACATCTAAGCATCAACGTCTTTATTGTATTTGTTTGCTAACACATCTGAATTTCCTAACAACATTACATTGTTACACAATCGGTGGAGAAGGATTTGATGATCTATCATTTGAAGATATTGATGAATCAGTCGACAAAGCTCCCTAAGCGAAGATGAAATATTAGAGGCTGTAATTGGAGACTCCTAATCCACAGGATGTAGTGATAATGAATAAAATTATCTTGTTCTAAAAGCAGATTTAATAGAAGAATGTCTGGAACTGACCAAAAAATTGGGTAATAATTTTGTAAAACATGATCCTTTTGAGGAACGCGCTGGAAAATTTGAACGTGAAGTGAAGTTGTTGGCAGCCTCTTGCAGAGAATTATATAACGTGCTAACAACAACAACGATTAATAACTGAATTAGTTTGTAAAACTGTTGAAACATCCGCACGAGATGAGGCTCGTGCTCGTCCAAACAGAATTAGGTGTACATTAAGTTGACAAAAAAAGGAGAGTTTGATCTCATTTGTATTGTACTGATGTGCACACTTTATATTTTTAGGTTCCTCATCCATCAGATATCTAATTGGCCATCTGGGATAGTACTTTTATTTATGTTTTTGAAATTTCTATTATCAAAATGTGTTCTATGTGGTTTTGTTTTTATTTCTTGAGGCAGGTGTTGTTGGAAATCAGACTTTTGAAAAATAAACAGTGAATGAGTTATGGCCAACATGTTAAGTGGTTTTTTAAATGACCCAATTAAATAATAAAGTTTTAAGATAAAAATATTTAAAACTGGGAAAAATCTCTCAATGGTCATTATTTAAGTTTTGCCATGCAAAAAGTTTCTTTAAGTCTTGTATAATAAATTATATTTACAGAAAAATAAATTTTGGTACCATTACTGAATTACTTGATATTTAAAGTTCTTTGTTTATTGAATTGAAAATAAAAGTTTTTATCTACCATTTGTTTCTTTGTTTTTCTTGTATGATGATAGCCTGTTGTGTTGCTCCAATACGACATTAATTAAAAAATACCTTGAATAATGAAGTACATATTCACTGTAACTGTAACACTCTTTTTGTTTACCTTTATGTGTTTGTGTACAAAAATATCTTGCAATGTCAGTGTCTTGCAAATCATTCTGAAAATATTAAATGTTGCTGACAATTTGTATTAAAACATTTATATCTACATCTTTAGTTATGATTTTAATAATTATTCAAGATTACCAATGCTGTCTATGGTACACGCAAGTATTGTTAAAATTGAGACTTGGTAACTTAGTAATTTTTCTGGATTGAACTGTTTTGTAATTTAAATTGAACTTTGGAACTGAACTAATTGTACTTATTTGTGGAACATAATATAGACCAGGTGACTGCATGCATAAAGAAGTCATTTAGAGTTTGGATGAAAATCCAAATTTTTTCCATATTGTGTTTGGAGAAAGCCTACTTGTGTGTAATGTCATCAGAGGTCCCTCAATGTTTTCTTAGGAACTTTTCTGTAAGAAGTCAGTCATAGTTTTTTATATCTTCCAGAGAACAGTGTTTCGAAAATCTTTTTTACATGTATTTGTTTTGAAGGCACATGATGCAACCCAAAGTAATTTTCTAGAAGTCTCCATCATAGATAATGCATTTTGATTAAATTGTTTGCTAAAATGTGCTGGATCTTCTTAAGTAAATGACAATTGAATCCAGTAAAAGCTTTAAAGGGAAAATGGTCTGAAAAAATAATGTCATTAATTGAGTACACAATGAAAGTAAAAATGTTTTATTAAAGTTATTCCAAAAAATATGATGTCCTTGTAAACATCCTGCATAACAACCAGGGCTGTAGTGGAGGGTATACACAGTATACTCTCTGATTTTTCTTAAAAACTACGTACACGCTTTGCGTTTCCTATGAAACATCACGAGTAACGCAGATAGCTACAGAAGCAAAAGAAAAGTTTCTATTTTAAGAAATCAGCTTGGTACATAATTTGGAGGAGGGAGGCGGTCAACCCCCTGGCTTATGGATTTCCTATATATAAACATGTGCATGTGTGTACATGTTTTTTTTGCTCCCCGTGGAGATTGTAAATAGTAAGTACATTGTTTCGCCTCCCCATGGAAAAAATTCTTCAGGCATACCCTGTTTTTTTTTACTACTACAGCACTGATAACATTTGAAGAAATTGCAAACCAATTTTTAGTTTGGTAAATGTCTTAAGTCATACAATTTTCTGTAGTTATACAATCTGATTATTGCAACATTAGCAATATTGGCTTTGGTCAGATTTACATTAAAAGCTAATCCAGTTTCTCTTCAGTCCTATTGAAGAAAAAATAAATCTTAATCAGATGTATGTTCTTGATTAAAATAATGAAGAGGAAAAGCTTCAGTTGAAAATTTTACACTATTCTACATAAATATAATACTCTTTGGTAATATGTTACTTAAAATTGCATTAAACTATCATAATTTTCTAAACTAGGGGTGCACAACCTTTTTGGGACAAGGGCCACTCGCACCGTTGATTGAGACATGGGGGGACCGCAGATGAAGTTACAGCACAGACACAATGAAAGTGCTACTACCCAATTATGTTCAGCTGTTATTACACTTAATATGTATAGTAAAAAATAAGCATTTATTTTTTTTAAGATTAAACTTGCAAATTTTTCTCAAAAAATCTAGGAGCTCGTTACAGAGCTAAATGAATGATATTGTGAATAGTTTAAAAAAAGAAGTTAACAAACATTTGCAATGATCAATCATTTAGAATTACTTTTAAGAATGTGTCTCAAGAACGTTTTATGTAATTCAGCAAATTATTTTAGGTTATTGATTTAATAACAGCAATAGTACAATGAGCAATAAAGATGAGTATCGGAAATTTTAATGATATCAGTAAAGTTAGAAATAAAAATTACAGCATCAAATATATTTAATATTTAAATTTCTAAACTATAAACAATAATTGTTATAGCTTGCTAATGGGATGGCTGATACTGAGTTTTGCTAACTAATTTAGGTATTTTAGGTTCAATACGGCTAGTAGAAACTAAGACTGATTCTAAATGTTTGTCAGTCAATTTGCTTCTTAACTTAAATCCCCTTGGAAGTTTAGTCAAAATTAGTTTGTGGGCCGCAACTTGATGATTCGCTGGCCGCAGGTTGTGCACCTCTATTCTAAACTCCGAGTCAGCTAGACTTGTTTAAAGTAGACTTCTGTGTAACTTACATAAACTGTGCTCGTGCTATCGCCATAGATGTAATGTAACTCACTCAACATCTGTCCTAATCAGAACATAAAAATTTTAGATTACAAAATAATTTTGAATAGCCTTGAAAAATAAATTAAACCTGCATCATGCTTCTAAGTTAATTAAAACCCATTTAAAGTACTTGGGATACATATCTGGACAAAGTTTCACTTACCAACTGTTTTCTGAGAAAATAGCACAATTTTAAGATGGAGTAACTTTTATTAAAATCAAAGCTTAATAACTCGAACAGAATGTGACAGTTTTCCTCATTCACTACTAGTTGAGGTCATTGATATAATAGGTGCCACAGTAGCCCGGTTGGAAGAGCAACCAGAGGATTACGAGTTCGCATCCAGCCAGAGACAGTTGTGTGGAAAGGGGTCTGGTGCATGTTAAATCTTTTGTGTCCTCACGTTGGTGTGGAACTTAGGAGTGGAGTTGAATTAAATAAACTAATTTTTTCCAGCTGCATAGTACCCCAATATAGACCATAAGACAAAATCATTCTGACAAATGAAATTCTTTTATGGCCATGAACATGTCTTGTTGCTTTACCTCTTGTCCAGTCCTTGTGGGATCAAAATCTTTCACTGATGGTCCATTTATATAGCACATCATCGAATTACATAAAAACTACAAGATAATAAATCTGAAAGCCCACATTTGTCAAGTGTTGTTTCAACAGCCTTAAGGAATCTGTCAGCAGTTGCATTTTCTAGAAGTAAAATGGATAAAAATATCTTGCTGTCATCTTTTATGAAAGGTACATATAAAATTGCTCTTCAGTACTGAAATTTTTAAACATTGATGTATGCCATTGAGACAGCAGTTTTTTAAATCAGCGATATTGTTTATTTTGAATGCTGGTTTACCGATGATAGCGCTAACATCAATGTTTTAAATTCTGAACGATTTCCTACTAAGCTAGCTGTAGCCAATAAACATTAAACAATTCTCTGAACTTTAATTTGCTTGCAGATTTGTCAACATCCAAACTAAATGACAAGTAAATCACAACAGGTGGTAAACGCTTCAGATAAAATTGATGCTAATTTTGATTAATTCATTCTTTCCCCCCTTTATTCCTGGAAAGATAATTTTATACACCAAGTTTGATTTAAAGCTCATAGGTTTTATAAAATAATATAACTATAGTTGCATTAAACAGAACATTTTCCTGAGTTCAGGTACTTGAACAAACTCCTTTATCTGCAGACTAGGCAACCTAAAATAAACCAGATTCCATTTCCACATCACCCATGAGGTAGGAATCATGATGCGTTTTTTTTAAAGAGGTATTGCCAGGAGCCTTAATCCTCTCTGCACCTGAAAAAAAAGTTGAAATTTGAGCTAACTTTTCCTTTCTCTAGAGCAGTGTTTCCCAAAGTGTGGTACGCGTACCCCCAGGGGTACGGGAAGAGTTTGGCAGGGGTACGCGTTGCACCGGAGTTTGGTGGGGATATGCACTACACTGCACTGTGCTTAGCTGCACCTAATTCTATGTTCTCATGAGTCAAGTCAAGACAGAGTCTTGTGAGTCGTGAGATGGTCTCGAGTGACACGGCAGAAATTTACCACACTTCGTTACAGAAACAACTTACTTCGTTAACCCTCCGTTGGGCGCAACCGTTCCCCACTCCTCTCATAGAAGGGGTAGAAATCTGCTTATTCTAGTAGTCTCTTATCTTTACCGGATGTTTGGACCCAACCTTTTAATTTTATTCACGTGCTTCGTGGACAGCTGTCAGCGTCATTCTGATCTCTCAGGAACATTGCGGCCGAATGCGTTACACATATAAAGGTATTTTACAAGGCAAAGAAATTTTATTATTTCACGTTCAAGATAAAGAGAACGCTGCCATTGCAAAACTAAAGTTATGGCAAAAGAGAGTAATGGAAACGTAGACTTGTTTCCCTCTCTTCATGAGTTTATAACAAGTTCGGCTACTAAAATTGATGCTGATACTCTGAAATGCATAACATTTGGAGAGTTTGCAAGTGGGCTTGAAAAACTATTTCCCTGATTTAACCAAAAATATTGAATGGATAAGATATCCGTTTAACATTTACACAACATCCATGCCAGAAGATTTGTCGCATGAGGAAGAACAATTGTTGGAATTGGCTACAGACGGATTCTTGAAAAATAAACATAAGGAGAGTACTTTAACATCATTCTGGTTACAAATGCAACTTGTGTATATATCCGGTTTTAACAGAAAAATTTCTAAAACACATCTTGCCTTTTCTAACTTTATATTTATGTGAAGTTGCTTTTTCAGCATTTGTAGACATTAAGTCGAAAAAAAAAAAGGAAAAGACTATTGGACAAAGAACCACATCTCAGATTAAAATTAACAACCAGAGAACCAAATTATGAGGATCTGTTATCTCAGCACAAACAATTTCATCCTTCTCATTGATCCAAATAAACGTTATTTATAATAGAAATTTTATTTATATTTTATTATGAATCGTTTTATTTCTCTTATTATTTTGTGTATGTCCCCCCCCCAAAAAAAACCCCTTTTTGATTGTTATTAAAATACATCCGCTTTTTAAAAGGGGGTACTCAGCGTTACGAAAATTATAGAAGGGGTACGCATATGTCAAAAGTTTGGGAAACACTGCTCTAGAGCAATAATTTTATCAAACATCCTGTCACTGACAAATTTCATTAGCAAATGGATTGTTCTATCCAGACGTTTTACTTTTTTACCCCCAAATATATATATTTTATCATCCTGTGCATACATTCCATGTTCGTGTTGACACCAGCCCATTTGCAATACACAAAGCCCACTCTTGTTTTTCAAAACCACAAATGTATCTTTATCAGTCTGATTGTAAGCATCTGAGCATTTTATAAATAATGGCCTACTCTAATGAATCTGAAACTAATTCATTCAATTTCCTTCTCCAAACTTCTATCCACATGCCAAGAGCAAATCAGACGTTTTAAAGGTTTACCAAAAGCTGATGCCCAAGCATTTATAAATGCTTTAGCATCATCACTCATACAAAGGTTTATGGAAAAAATACAAATGGATAGTATTTTAATGCACTGAAAGCAATACTATCTTGACGATTGCTGAAAATGAAAGCACAGGGAAAACCTTCCTTATATCGTCCAGAAGCAGCACTGTGACTAAATCAAAGTTATATGCATTTACACCATGTGTATGATCAATGCATATAACATCAATGCCATACAAATTAAGCACATACCTTTCAGGAATCATTCACAATAACTAGAAGAAAATCTTCATTTTTTCAACCGGGACAGTCGGCAAGAAGTACATTTTGTGGCTTATAGAAAACCACAACAGAGTTTTCATCTTGCTGCATGTGACTTACCCATGGTAACACTAACAGCATCATTCCTGTCTAATACTCCATTCAAGTTTTAATTATATTTAGTTAGAATGTTTATTAATAACATCTCGCATAGTTGAGAGATGAATAGGTTCTAATTGATCACCTATTGAATCACGTATTTCATCCAGAATTATCGCGATGGGTATACCATTCGTTCACCAACATTCATTCGACCCAAGTCAATATCATGACCAACATGGGTTTTGACGTATGTAACAAAGAAACCACTGCTATTCTGTTAATTTCATCATAACAGGGCAGACTGAATTAATTTTATTCGAACTAAGCAATTTAATGGTTTTCTTTCTTTTACTTTTACTAGCAAATTCCCCACTGTGATGGCAATGAAAATAGGTTTTACAGATACCATTTATGCCTTTAAACTCCATTCCACTTTACAAATATGGAAGATGTTTCTTTTTCGGTTTCATTTTTCCAAGCCATGAATTCTTTTGACTGGAATTTTAACTCTTCACTTTGCAGAGTTAAATCATGCAGACATCATGTGTTCTTCCAAAGATTTTCTGGAGATTACAGTTATTGGACACAAGGTACATTTTAAATCTGATGTGTCAACATAAATGATTAATTCCTTCCTACATTTATGATTAATTCCTACCATGCTGCTTTATGAGTGAACCAATAAAAACAAAATAAATTAATCAAAACTCCTTAAATTTGTCCAAGATAAAATCACAAGAAAACTTGACAATTCTATGAAACATCAATTTACTAATAAACCAAAACAACTATCCAATCGTTAATTAATCCAAACGAAATGCATTGAAGTGAAATGTGTGTGAATTGTTAGAAAACTTTTATTAGAAGAGTAAATATAAAACAAATTAGCGAAATAAAAAAATGGTGGATCAGAGGGAATCCTAATTTTATACGTTAATGAATAGAAAATGACAATACAAACTCAAACCTACAAATAAAAAATTGATACTTAAATTTCGGTTAGTAATTAATCCGATGAGAACACAGAAACATTATGCATCAAAATCAGCGATGAAAATAAAAACAATGAGAGATGAAAGATAATCCTAATTTTGTCAAACACTTATTAACTAAACTAAAAACAAACAGATTGTTACAGTATACAATTAATTCAATGAATTGCTAAAACACTCTAATTAGAAGAATAAATATAAAACAAATTAGCGAAATAAAAAAATGGCGGATTAGAGGGAATCCTAATTTTATAAAACGTTAAGAACAGAAATGACAATATGAAATCAATACTAAATATGACAAACAAAAAGTACTTGAATTTCGCTTAGTAATTAATCCGAGGGGAACATAAATACTACGCTTTAAAATCAGTGATGAAAAAAAAAAATGGCGGATCAACGAAAATCGTAATTTTATTAAACGCTAATTAACTTATTTAAAGAGAAACACAGTTTATGACAATATAAAATTATGCAAAATTATGAACTAAATATGACAAAGAAAGTACGATACTTTTGAATTTCAGCTAGAAATCTGAGCTAATTCCGAAGAACATGAGACAAAAAATCACGGCGGGAACGGCAGCTAGAATCAAGACAGACCAAATCCTTATGTTAAATGAAACACGCGGAGATTTTCCCCATTTGTACGAATATCCCTCCCTAAAGTATTTTTCCCTTACCGCTGAAAAGTACGAAACGTATAGGCCCTCTATCGGCGATTTTTGTAAGTTTTAACATTAGGATTCGGTCGGTCTCCATCCGCTTTAAGTTCGAAGAGAACGAGAGGGCAGACTACGCTGAGATTTCAACGGTGCGGTTGATTTAGCGAGACTCAGAGGTTCCAGGTAGGGAACCGACCAAGTCCCAGTACGGGCAATTTTGTATCTGAACTCTTCAGCAACTTCTGTAAATATATGTACAAAGTCATCAATTAAAATACTCCAGAAAGCAGTACTGACTTGGTACTTTTTGTTCAGCAATTCCCCACCCCCCAGCTGTGAAGTTGTCACAGCAAGAATAATTATATTTCTGGTGGCAGCCTACTGGGATACAGATTTTTAAGAATCAAATCTGCGGACTCGTATATTACTTACCTGAACAGTGTCATTATTTGATGGAACTCTATCGTTTAATCGTGTGCGGAAATTCTTCAAAGTAGCCATATTACACCTTTGTAATCGGCGAGTTACCTACAGCTTTTGCCGCGTCCCAGACATTTGAAGGAGCGCAGTCAACTTCAGCCTGAGCCGTGCGACGTAGTGGAACCAGCGAGTTACCTACAGCTTTTGCCGCGTCCCAGACATTTGAAGGAGCGCAGTCTTCGATGTTCAACTGTAAGGTCAAATAAAGCATGGAAAATTGGAAAAAGAGTCAAAATGTCCCCAACGGCGCTTCTAGTGTCGATAAAATACGGCCTCTTGCAGTCTTGGCTGTGCTGTCTACCCTTTCTGTAGTCCGCTGCTGACAACCGTAGAAACTACGGACACTCATTAGTAGTTGGGAACGGGCGAGCACTTGGAGTAACAGACGTGGAGAATCCTGACCCGTCAACGACAGTAGACCGCAGCAGTCTGTTGCAGGTAGCACACTGCGTGATGGACTGCGTTGAGGATACATGCAGCTGAATGACACTAATTCAAAGACAAAATGGACGCAGTTAGAAATAGCAATACAACATTGAGCTCCATACTTTAGCAGAAATCAATTTATAGAAATATGACAGGAATTTAAGTTGGTTTGGGGTCCATATTGGTTCAAGATGTGCCAGACACAAGACATCAAGTAATAGACCCACACAATGAAAAATTTTACTGACACACAGCAGAGAATTACACCAGCAGGCCGACTATTTATATTTCACTTTTAATTAGGACTCCCAAAACTTTGACGACGGTCCGGGAACAATCCCTTTAGGGAAAGATCCGAGGATAACACCACGTCATTTTGAACCACGGTCAGATGACGAGACAATACATGAGGTGGCACCCCACTCTCCAAACTTTCACACCAAGCCAACGTGAGGACTTTCGGCCACATGGTGCATAGGATGTAAAGGCAATTCAAAATTTTCATAGAAATAACATTAAAAATAATCACGATGCTGATGAAACTCGGATAGTGTTACCAATATAACAAAAAAAATAATTTTCCAAAAAATAATTTTTACAAAATTTAAATTTTAACGCTTTGTATAAATTTATCTTTTGTTTCCAAAATATAAATAATTGAAGTTTACATAATAATGCTATAAGAATATTTAAAATATTCAATCTTACAGTTTACGTTTTGTTTGGAAATGAGTCTAACTCGAAAAGCACATCGAAAAACCCAGACAATAAAAGCATAATTTTGATTTTTGGAAGGGTAGCTAGGCAAGTATTTAACAGGTAAAGTAGGCAACATCTGAGCTGTCATCCCACTCTCCAAATTTACACAATACACCGACATGAGGCGGCCACGACAGATTTAACGTGCACCGTTTCTGTACACAAAGGTCTTTTTTGGATTCGAACTCGCGTCCCTACGGTTGTGAATCCGTTACTCGTCCAACCGTGGTCCCGTAGTCATTTGGAGAGTGGATCGATTGGAGTTTGCAAACGGGAAACCACATTCAGTAGTAGTAACAGTTGGATCGCTTGCTAAAGCGAATCAAGAATTCATCTGTGTGCCGGGTCAGTGGTTTTCAACCATTGTCGTTTCATGGCACAACAAAAAATATTACAGGGTTGCCAACCTTTTCTGAGCAGCTTCAGGAGCATTCTCATAAAATTTCAGGAGTTTTGAGGCTGCTTCAGGAGCAACGCAAAAATAAGGACAAAAATAAAAGATCTGCATATTTTACTTTAAAAACAGTCATAAAATTCCCTATAACCAAAACTAATTTATTTTAAGTCCCAAATGCGGACGTTCAAAATCCGGAATTGTCCAAAATCTGGACCTTTTTTCCAATCTGAATACGGAGGAATTTTCCAGTCAAAAAAGAGAAGAATTGGAAAGAGCTATGAAAGCGCTGATGATGTCCAGGAGAAACTATCCAGAGCTACTTCTTCTGCGTAATTCTCGATCTCCAAGATGGTGAACCATTCCGCCTACACGCAGCTACAGAAAAGCCTGAATGCAACAAAGACGCCAAGCTGAAGGGAAGATCCTTACTTTGACTGCCCTGAGCACCAAGCAGATCAAAATATGGAAATAACCCGAAATTGAAACAGCTTCGAGGCTCTCGAAGTCATCACCGAAGCTCCCAAACCTAAAATGCCACCCTTTCATGTACGAACTCAACTATCCCGTCCTTCTAAAGAAACTTGAAGAGCAATTTAAAATCACCCCCTCCTGCAAAATTGCAGGCAGTCACTTTAAATTACAATCCAATAACAAATCCGAATACGACTCCACCCGGAATCACCTAATTTCTGAAAAAATTGAATTATTTGAAATCACCCCACGCAACCAAAGACCAGCCAAAATGGTTATTAAGGGACTTCCCACTGACTCCAATATTGACGAAATTAAAACCGAACTTGAAAGGCCTTGTTGTTCAACGAATCTCTTAGCTAAAACGCTTCAAAACAAAAGACCCCTTGCTCATATTTTTAATCATCCTCCTTAGAACTGAAAATTGGAACTCTGTTTACAATACCAGTAACATGATGTATCTCAGAATCACAGTTGAGCACTTCAAAGGCATCAAGGGGCCTACACAGTGCTACAACTGCAATCATTTCGGACATGGCAGTGCCAATTGTCATATGATAACTAGATGTCTTAAATGCGGACTTAATCTCAGAACTTGCTCCTCCAGACTTGCTTCCCAGACCGCCTCCAACCCTAAATCCAATCAGAAACTTCCAACATAGTGAAACTCAAGAGGGCGTGTCTTACGCACGAGCGGCACCTACCCACAACTCATACTAAAAATCCCTCCACCGTACCCATTCAGAACAACAACCAGACTTTCCCAGACATCAGAGAGAGAGAGCTTAGAGCTCTTCCGAGAAATTGCCAAATTATTTTCTAACATAAATCTTAAAAATCTCCTGCAAGAAATCAAAGCTGCCCCGACTGTCGCTGAAAAAGCCATGATCCTAATTGAAATTATACTTAATTAATTTCATCCTCCAAAAAATTTATCTAACGCTCAGAGCACTCAGCCGAAGTTAAGCCATCCACACCCGTCCTACCGGAGGTTAGGGCCGCGACGCACGTCAACCGATACCCACAGTTTAAACCGTTTCACCATCGGTAGTCCATGTCGGGGTTGTGGTTGAAAATCTCTGCTAGTGAATGGGAAGAGACGAAAAAAACTCTCTGGTCTATTCGCCTAGACTCGAGCGACGAAAGCTAGTCTAGAAGACCCACTGTAGTGTTTTGTGGCACCACACTAATACAAAGGAGGTTTGAACTAAGCAGTTTCCGTTATAAGCAATTTATTACACTTAAAGTGTGCGTACACACTAGAAGTTTATTTTTCTTTAATTTTAAAATCCAGTTTTTTCACAGTAGGCCGTTGGTTTATGCTTAAAACTATTTCAGTGAAAAAAAAAATACTCAACTAATTAAGCTAATTAAGACGTAATGAGCTACTTAGCATGTCTATTGAACAGTGATATCTCAAATTCTAATTTGTCTAGAAAGACAATTCTAGTTGGAAATCATTTCCAATATTATTCTTCATGTTTTAACCCTCAATCAAGTTTCTTGAGAGAAAAAGTTTACTGTTTCAACTTTTTTCGCCAAGAATGCATACAAAATAACGATTTTTTCTGGAAATTAAGGATTTAAAAATCCATTAAAAATTTATTTCTTAACTAATAACTCTGATTGAAGGTCAACACATCCTCTGTATTATGTTGTAGATTATGATGATACAAAACATAGATTAGTTTATTGTTTAGGTATCACTCTGTTTGAACAAAGCATTCTATTGCAACGACTTGTTTCTTCAGAAATTGAGTTTAAAGTTTTGGAAACACGTCTGTTCACGGTGACAGTACCTAACGAAAACCCTTGCAACTAGAAAACTATTTCGAATATTTTCAAGATCTTGGCATCGTTTGAAAGCTAAGGAAATGAGGAATATTTTGAAACAATAAAAAAAAATTTGACTTTCTGTTGGATTGAGAGAGGATTTTAAGTGTGTTCATACACCTTAAAATGATTTCAATACAATAGGACCACTATTTACAGATGTATTTACAACAAGCACCCACTGCACGATTGTTCATTCGGAAACAGTTTCTCTTCTCACAGTTTGTATTTTTGACTTCCCCGTATAACTGTCCAGAGCAATCTCGTCCACCACCTTCCTCTGTGGCTTCTCTCGCTCGAGTCCTTTGCCTTCCTTTTCAGGATGACAATTTCTCTCCTGGAATCCCCATCGCTTTTTTTTTCAAATGACACCTCCCACACTCAAAGGGTGTCAAATCCCCACACGTGCGAAAGGGTTGTGAGACCGTTAGCCGTTGCAAATACCAGGTGTCAGATGGAAATCGGGGTGCACAAGACTCTGAGTTATTACCACACGTGGCTGTCGGCTCCCTTCTCTTGGAAACGCTTCTTGTTCCAGCTGCTACGATCCCACACTACCGAGTCGAGCCCGTTTCGATGACAAGAAACAATTACAAGTATCCACTGAACCTAATCGAAGTTATGACATGGTATTCGATTCGCTTCATCTTATGTATGAGCAGAACTTGGTGATTTCAGCAGGACTGGGGGAAGTCGAGGTGAAAAGGGGGTTCTAGCGAAATGGGGTGCTTTGCCCACTTTCTGTTCGGTCCCATGGAGAGAAGGAGGGACAGAGACCGGCCGGGGTTGTTCTTGAGAGGCACGGAGCCGCGGTTGGCCGGTAGAAAGAGCAACGGTATTTTGGTAATTTTTTTAATTACCGTCGTACTAGAGCAACACAGCGGGCTATTGACGACGGTCTAGGATCCATCCTCTAAGGGAAAGATCCAGAGACAACACCACGTCATTTTGAACCACGGTCAGATAACGAGGCAACACTTGAGCTGGCACCCCACTCTCCAAACTTCCACACCAACCCGACGCGAGGACTTTCATCCACGACAGATTTAAGATGCACCAGCTGCCTCGACACACCTACAAATATCCATGCACTGACCCGGAACCTTCCGATCTAGGGGCTAACACCTTAACCACCAGACCGGTTGTTCGGCTAGAAGAGCAACGGATCATCAACCGGAGCGTTTCGAGCTCGAGACCCTTGTGTAATAAGGAAGTTGGTGCAAGTTCAATCGGTCGTGGTCTCAATTGTTCACACGTTGGCTTGGTGTGGAAGTTTGGAGAGTGGGGAGCCAACTCGTTTGTTGCCTCGTCATTTGACAGGGTGGTTCAAAATAACGAGGGTGTTGCCCCTTTTGGTTTGATTCCGGGCCGTTGCCAATAGCACGTCGTGTTGCTCCAGTGCGACGTTAATTGAAATACTTACCTAAGAGGCAAGAGTGTCCCGTGCGTCAACTCCGTCCGTCCATGCCGAGATCCACCCTCTGGCGAGAATAATGCAACAGGTGTTCCGGACGAGTCTATGCCCTCCTCGTCCGACGTCTCAACGCCGGCCTCTTGCCATAGTTTGGCCGATCCCAGGGTAAGGCTGATTTGCGTAGAAACTGGATTCCCTCCATAATGGTGGCTCCACACCAACGGCCACATTTTGTCGTCAGTCTCTGTTGCTGTTAAAAAAGCTTTCACACCGCTTGCGAAAGCATTGCATTTGCGCATGCACCGAATCTTCTTTTTTGAAAGCAAAACATTTATTTCCGCTTCTGATTCTGCAAGCTGGCTGACAGATCGCTTCCGCGTTTGATAAAACTGCTTTTACAACAAAAACGCACGTAGCGACAGTCACAATCTTTATTCTGATTGACTGTCGGCATGGAGATAGAAACAAAAGTTGAACTTCCTCCAAGACTTGAAAGCGCAGCGACAGAGGCAAACTGGGAGAAACAAAATTTGTTTGTAATACGCACGCGCAATAACGAAGAGACATGTCTTTGTCGCTGTTGGTGTGAAGTAACCATGAGTGAAGTGTAATGGGAAAATCTGTGTGAGCTGTGCACGAAAACGAATCGCAACACCAGTTTCGTTTATTGCGCAAGGACACTGAAAACGTCAGAAAATCAACGTGAGGTCATGGAGCGAACGAGAGTCTTGAAAAGAACTTCTCACTTACTTGCTTGAAATCGAAATGTCCGGAAGCTCAAGAGCAGAATCACCTCCGTGTCGCCTTCCGGTCGACCGGATCCGCCTCCAAAGTCTCCGGCGTCCATTGCGGGATCTCCATCCAATGGGACAAGAATAAAAAACATTAGCAGGGTTTAAGAATTGCTTTTCATTTTACTACACGATGCCCTTAATGTGAGAGCGCTATACAGTTTTGAAATAAATTTTGCATAAAACTTTTTTATTAGTCTTGATTTAGCATGTTTTTTACTTAGGTAGGTAGTTAATGGACTAGAGCAGCACAGCGAGCTATTGGCGACTGTCCGGGATCAGCCACCTGCCCTTTTTGTACGACAGTCGTTAGGTTGGATTCGAACTCGTAATCCTCCGGTAGTTAAACCGTTACTCCTCCAACTGGCCTGCCGGCAGAAAACACAAAAGCGAGGCACAAAGTCATAAAATTTTTAATCGAGAGAAATATCGAGTTTTTTTTTAAGCTCTGAACGCCACCAGAAGTTCACTCCTCGGAAATCGAGTGTTGCCTTTTCCTCGTATAATGACCAAACATCCTTTGTTTGAAGGATTCTATTGTCAAGAAGGTCGTAATGGGTCAGGAGTGCAAGTTGCAGGACGAATAATTACGTAAGGGCCACTCTGATGGTGCAATCGGAATTTTTTTAAAGAAAGAAATGTCGTTGTTACTTTCCTCTTGTTAGACAGACACACTTGTTTTAGGGTAGAATTGAATGCGTCAGGAAATACAGCGGGGCAAGTTATACATTGTTTTAAGATTTTTCATATTCAAATATAAAAACTCTCATCCAGACAGAATTTAGCAAAAACTATAAATGCAAAGAAATGTGGAAACATGTTTTTAAATTTTAGAAACGTAAAACAATTATATTTCACCTTGCAGTTAGTACCTTATCCCGTTCAGATAACTTTTATTTGGTTGCCTAATACCTAATATACGCCGTGGAACATTAGAGGGATTGCATATCCAACTGTACATTGAAATTCAATGGTTTCAATATTATTACAAACACAGTATTCTATTAAAATTTGTCAATTAATTGCGAACGGAAGAAATTGATGTTAGAATTATTTTTCATTTATTTTGTTTAAAATTTAGAACACGTAGTTACTGTGCATCAATAGACAAAATATTAAAGAAAAATTTTATTACTGTCTAAACATAACTGTACAAGTAATAAAAATAAGATTTCAATACGACTTTTTTCACTTTAAACACCACGATTAATATACATTCCACCAATCTCAAAAGAACACAGCTGTGGAAGTTCGTATGTGCGTATATTAAATCTTGAATCAGTAAAAAATTGGAAATATTACTTTAATACACTACCCTACAATAATGGACCAGAGGGTATAGGGGAAAGAATATATGATTTAATAGGGGGAAGGTCAACCCCCCCCCCCTGCTGCAATTACACTACCAACCCTCCTGGACATACTTCCAGCAAGGTTTTGATCCACAGTTATGGATATTTGTATCCATTACTGCTCTAAGAATGTCGACAGCTCAGATGTAGATTTCGGACGTTCTTCCCTGGTCCGTAAGCATTTCTCTAATTCGTCCCACAAGTATTCTATGGGGTTTAGCACGTGACTCTGAGCTGACCAGGGTCGACGTTTTATATCCATATCTTCATCCTTCACAATAGGGATGCGACATCGATATCAATGCTTTCAAAACATCGATGTATTGGAGCCAATGTTTTTTAACATCGATGTTTATACTTGTCGATGTTTTATTTTTAAATGAAAAATGTACCATTATAAAAATTAAAAAAATAACGAAGTAGCATAATTTCAATAAACAGTAAATCGAACATACTTTTAGACCAAAGTTACCAAGGGTAAAGGGCTTGAAAAGTAGGGATGAGCCATCGATGTTTTAGAAAAACATTGCTGTATTTACCATCGATTTATTGGTGCCGACGTTTGTTTAACATGGATGTTTAACGTTGTTGATGTTTTATTTTTGAATGAAAAAAGCACCCTAGTAAAAATTAAGAAAAATAACCGTGCAACTAAGTATTTGTCAATGATGGCTTTTTCCCTAATTGGTTTCAAAAGAAGTCGGCTTAAGGTGGAGAAAGTGAAAAAATTGTAAACAAGAAATATCGGGGCTATAATAATTATAGGACCAATATTTTATATTTAGAGTAAATAAAAATAAGATTGTTGCGATTAATAATTAATAATAACTAACTACAATTATTTTGTTTTGTACCTACCTTATAAGTATAGTTAGTAGGACTTATGTCAAAATGTTGCAAATATTACTTTCCTTTGGATTATTCAATTTGAAAATAAAATATTTGTTAATTGTTCTTATTAATTTTTTGACTTTATTTTTACAGTTAAAAAAGTCTTACTCATAATTTAATAAACATGGCAAACGACAAATTAAATTTCTCTCACCTCCCCCTGGCGAACATTAATGTTTGAGGTTGCAAAAACAGTTTTACGACATGGGGAAAAAAGTTCAAATATGCGATGTTTAAATACATCGATGTTTTTTAGGCTATGTATTATCAACAATGATGTTTTAATTTTGAACATCGATGTTTTGCTGTCGATGTCGCATCCCTACTTTACAGAGCCTGCAACATGACATGAAGCGTTGTCGTACCGGAAGTAACATTCGTCCATTCCATAAAATTGCCAGAGCGTAGAAAGAACCTCATAGTCCAAAATGTTCATGTAGGCGTCAGCGTTCAATTTAACGGGAACAACATGCAAAGGTAACAGGAACAACAAACAACATGCAAACTCAGGCCACACCACGAAATCTCAGTCGAAAATACAGATGGATTTTATACAAATCCGGTGGAGTCCGGCGCATTACTGTAGGAAAGTGTATATGCCATGGAACATAAGATGCATTCACATCCTATACATTGAAAATCCAGGGCAACAATAGTAATTTAACCACAGTTCTATTACAATATGTAAATAGATTGGGTAAAGCAGATAGTGGTGTTATATTTATTTCTCATTCTTTTTGTTTAATATATGGAATACGTAGTTACTGTGAATACAATGCACGAAATATAAAAAAAAAATTATTACTGAATGGAAAGAATTCTGTAAGCAATAGCTTTGGTAAAAAAATATTTCAATACGGTATAAATTGAACTCATTTTCATTTTAAACACCCAAGATTAATATGCATTTAACCAATCCCAAAAGAACACACTCGTGGTAAAACGTATGTGTGTTAATTTAATCTTGAATTATTACATAGTTGTAAATATTGACAGAAATATAGGCCATCGAACATTAGGTGGAATACCCATCATTGAATTTCCAATATTTCAATACTACTAACACAGTATCATTAAAATTTGTAAAAAACTTGGTAATGGCAGAAAGTGGGGTTAAAATTATTTCTAATTCTTTTTTTTTTTAATTTAAAATACGTAGTTTCTGTGCATCAAATGCAAAAAATATATATATATTTTTTTTGAATAAACAGAATTCTTAAATAATTCTGCAAGTAATAGATTTCGTAAAATAGATTTCAATACAATGTATTGAAACCTTTTTAATTTTGAACACCAAGATTAATTTACATTCCACCAATTTCAAGACAACACACTCGTGGAATTTGTATGTGTTCAATAAATCTTGAATTATTATAAAGTTGGAAATATAGGCAAGAATATAGGCCAAGGATCATTAGATGGAATACACATACAACTGTACATTAATATTCCAGTTTCAATTACACTTTAATCACTTTATGCTTATACAATTTGTAAATAAATTGGGAACGGCAAAAAGTGGGGTTACAATTATTTTTCATTCTTTATTTCATTTGGAATTCGTTGTTTTTGTGCATCAAATGCACAAAATATTAAAAAAATTAAAACTGAACAAAAAGTATTCTAAAAGAATTCTGTAAGTAATGGATTTGGTAAAATACGATTTCAATGCAATGTATTCAAACCTTTATAATTTGAAAACCAAGATTAATTTCTATTCCAATTAATCCCAAAACAACACACTCGTAGAATTTATATGTGGTCGTTAAGTCTTCTATTATTATTAAGTTGGAAATATAGACAATAATATAGGCCATGGAACATTAGATGGAATACAACTTCAAGTATTGATTAAAACTCCAGTTTCAATAACAATTTAAGCAATTTATGCTTATAGAATTTGTAAATACATTACAAATGCCAGAAAGTGGATTTGGAACAAAATAATTATAGAATCATTAACATAGAATATCCAAATAACTAACAAAATTATAAAGTTTATCTCGGTTCTTCACATATTTCGAAGTTGTAAAGTAAATGTAAGAACGGCGGATTTTACTTAAGGGCGTTTTGACTATTGAAAGCCTTGATTCGGCCATCGCTACCTGGATTCAATTGTTGGATCCTTCCCAGACGCCACATTTGACGAGGGAACTTTCTCTGTATAGATATTGTTAAGGAAAAAATTCTGTTCCTATTAAGGTTACTAGATTTAATCGTAAAAAGAAATGAGCAGGAGTAAGAGGAAACGGTTCGTTTGCCTCATTAAACACGAAGTTTAAAGGTCAACATTTTAAGATGGCCTCAATTTCGGAAAATCGTCGCATTCACCCAGTTCTGCCAGGAAGAAGACTGCTAGACTGCACTGCAGGTTGCGACTCTTAGGAAATGGAAGGGGAATCTTCATTAGCTGGCCAGTCTTGCATTTCTTGGAAATGTCTTGATTCTATACACGCCAAATCGCTCTTCCATTGTGACATGTCTCGCTCACTTCTTCCATTGACAGTAGTAAGGAGAGTGCGTTCCAACGACCGGTCAGCGAGGTCTACCGGATATCGAGAAAATGTCAACCTCTGGACTAACCGTCAATAACTGCAATGTCTGCCGGAAGCAACCTCAAAGTCTGTACTTTGTCGACGTCTCCAGAACATAGCTGAAACCCCCGATAGTAGGTAACAGTGCAAAAGTAAAAACTCCGGCGTCTCAAGAATATTAAACTCCATCACGGACCCGGAGGCGTTCTGGGGGTGGACAGGCAGTTGTGCAAACTGCCATGGCGAGAGAAACGATGCATTTGTCCACAACGTCGGCAGTACCGTCGTCTGGGTGATCTCGCCAAAATCGTCGCATTCACCCAGATCTGCCAGGTTGCGACTCTTAGGAAATGGAATTTTCACTAGTTGGCCAGTCTTGCATTTCTTGGAATCTTGCAAAATCTTGGAAATGTCTTAATTTTATACACGCCAAATCGCTCCTCCATTGTGACATGTCTCGCTCACTTCTTCCTTTGACAGTAGTAAGGAGAGTGCGTTCCAACGACCGGTCAGCGAGGTCTACCGGATATCGAGAAAATGTCAACCTCTGGACTAACCGTCAATAACTGCAATGTCTGCCGGAAGCAACCTCAAAGTCTGTACTTTGTCGACGTCTCCAGAACATAGCTGAAACCCCCGATAGTAGGTAACAGTGCAAAAGTAAAAACTCCGGCGTCTCAAGAATATTAAACTCCATCACGGACCCGGAGGCGTTCTGAGAGTGGACAGGCAGTTGTTTAAACTGCCATGGCGAGAGAAACGATGGATTTGTCCACAACGTCGGCAGTACCGTCGTCTGGGTGATCTCGCCAAAATCGTCGCATTCACCCAGTTCTGCCAGAAAGAAGACTGCTAGACTGCACTACGGGTTCCGATTCTTAGTAAATTGAAGACGAATCATCACAAACTGGCCAGTCTTGCATTTCCTGGAATCTTTCTTGTGTAATCTTGAATCTATTTATACCACTCTGGCGGAATTGCTGCTCCATTGTGACTTGCCCCGTTACAGTATCGTCTCTTGGGTGATTTCGTCTATATCGTCGCACTCTCCGAATTCTTCCAAGAAGATTGCTAAACTGTACTTAGGATGTGAAATCTTTTGGAATTCAAAGTTTAATTTGTTTTGCATTACTTTGAAAATTTCTTTTTCGTGGTTTGATAAATTTTGTGCGAGTGTTGTTTCACTATGCCTTAAAATCCGTTGTAATTTTTCTTGCAAAAAAGTGATACATTTAACTTCAGAGGAGACCTTTTGGTTTGTATTTTCTTTGCTTCCCAAATTTTCTAAAGTTTTTTTCGATATTATTTTTGTTGTAATTGTATTTCACTCTTTGACATCTTTCAAATTCTTTACAATTTTTACTTTTTTGTTTGGACAAAATTCATTATTAGTCAGTCGATCGTAATTCATCAGTGATTTGTTGCGTTTCATTGCACAGATTTAATTTTCCATGGAACACCCAAGAAGAAGTAATACACAAGGAAATTTTAACTCAGACTAGAAATACAATAAGGGAAGATTCAAACACGCATCCTGCAACTTTCAGGTTGCTTGTACAGTGAGTATACCCAACTGCGCTACCGTAAATCCAAATATTCATCAAAATTCAAGTTTTAAAAAAGTAGAAACATAATGACAACTGGAAATGAAGAGGTGGTTTTCGATTGAAATGAGTCTGAAATCCCTTCGAGAATGGTCCAAGAATGCATAAGTTTCACTTTGAAAATTATGTAATTTTGTACAAGAATAAATATTTCTTACTTTTCAAGATGGAAAAACTTTAAAGGTATAGTTTACATTGCTAATAATAAATATCACATTTATTACTTAATATTATTTTTAAAAATTTTGATGTGGTTAAAATTTATCCTGTCTTGAATGTTTAGGATTTATGGTGCAAGGTCCAAAAGCAAACCATCTGTGCCGGTAAAAGTATCGAGAAAACGGGATATTTTCTTAAGTTCAAATGAATATGGTTTCCTGGTTTGAATCAAGAAAAAACTTTTAAGAGAACTTTGGGATTTATTTTGAATTGAGTTTTTTCCCTTTTTGAAAAAGATATGTTAAATCTAAAAATACTTTATTTATAACAGGTTTAGTCGGGATATATAAATTGGAAAGTTTCTATAAATTACTAGTTTATATATAACTATAAATTCAAAATTCTTCTCGGTTTAAGAAGGGGTAATGTAGTTACTATTCTTGTAAGGTGATTAGAGTGAAAGAAATCATCCCAATCGTAAACATGTATAATTGTAACAATGCGATTACCTTACAATAGAGTTTCACGGTTTGCAGGGAAAACGGATGTTAGGCACATGCAGATATAAAAGTGCCAGCTGGAAGTATAAAAGAATCAGCCACCACATTTATTAAGTTACCCATAGTAGAAGAATTGTGCTACTTAAAAAAAAAGGAGAGTATTGACTCAAATTTTGCGAGTTAAAAAAATGCCCCCAAACGCCAATGTTTCCATTTGGGAACATCAAAATTGTTGTAAGAATTACTTCTTACAAATGACACTTGAAAATATTTTGTTAATTTGTAAGATAATATATGTCCCTTGACTACCAAATCACGTCAGTAAAATTTAAAAAAAATTTAATTTAAAAACAGCAGAAATTAAAATATGCATGACACTTTTTAAAGTTCACAAATTCAGTAAATTTGACCTAAATTATGTAATAAAGCTGAATTTATTTTTTGAAAAACGGTGGCACCTAAAATAAATTTATATTATTATGTGACATTTCGGAAAGTATGAATATTCTAAACAAAAATAAAGTTATTAAAAAAATTCACAAAAAAATGTTCCCATTTGGGAACATTGGCAGGTAAAAGGCAAATCTCCAATTTTACGATCTGTACTTCGTACTTTCTCCGTAAATCGTCTGAGAACAAAGTGAAAAAAGCGAGCCTCTTTACTCGCCAAATAAAAAGAAATCGTTTTCATGGCAATTGTTGCTACGATAAATTTGATATCTGGCAAACCCGATAGTCAAAAATATGATTTTGTAACTTTCTAACATTCAAATAAGAAACGTTAGAACTTTGAGAAGATACAGAATGTTCAATTTTAAACTTCTGTAGTTTACTTTTTTGTTTAAATTTAACAGCACTTATGTGTTCATCATATTCAATTGAACTTTGAATTTCGGATTCGAACACAACATTATCAGTTATTAAGTCCTCAATTTTAAAATTTAGAGTTTTTAATTTACTTTGCTTTTCTTTTAGATTCAGAAAATATTCCCAAAGTTTTTCTTGGTCACTTTCACTTTCGGTATCAAGACTTTTTAAGAAAGAATCCACTTTAGTTATTAATTTAGTACAGGAACTTCGAGTAAGCTTCCGTTTTGATTTTACTTTATCAAGATTCTCCATCTTTAATTCTGGAGTATTTAAATGAAGGTTTACAGTACCACTGAAGTTCAAACTCACTGTTTAAATGATACCACGATCCGGGTTCCAAAGCCGTCAAAATAATCTCTAAGTTCAGAGCCGTCAAAATAATCTAAGTTCAGAGCCGTCAAAATATTCCAAGTAATTGACGGTTTATTCAAAGTAGTATCACAAAGAGTCCCAACATAATATATTTGCGCGTTTCGGCACCATGAATCGGCAATTTTACATTCGTCGGAGAGAATGTTTTGGATTAATTTGCGATTGATATTCGAATACAGCTGGGCTCCACTTATCACATTGGTGACTAATGCTCGAATATCTATGCATGGGTATGGTGGGAATCTACTGCGAAGAGTGATGTTTACAGGATCAAGTTCTATTTGGATGGATTGCGTTTTGAGAAAGTGTAAATAAGAAGTTTTTCTGTCTTTAATGGTTTCACATTCAATGTTTTCGCCAAGTCTCTTCTGATAAAGGATTTTTGTATGAGCCCTAATTGAATAACAATCTTGCAATTCACTTTTTAGATCCACTTTCTACTTGTACACTAGAAGTTTGTAGTAAAGTGGTATAACTATTCACTGAATTTTCACCCTTAAAAACGGAAGACAACACGGTTTGATTTTCCAGAACTTGTATAACTTCTGCTTTTTCTAGTTTCTGCACTTGAGATGCGTTTTTAATTTTAGTTTCGGGGCAATATAATGAATTATGCTGTAAACTCTGACACGCTTTAGGCCGCGTTCACATGGAATTTTTCTAACGCGTGTTACAACGCGCATTTTCGAAAAGTTCATGTGAACACCCCTTTGCACGTTTTGCAAGGTCGGCTTTCCAAAAGCATTAAATTAAGTTTTTATTCCTCCAATTCAAATTTCTATCCTTGCGATGGTTGAAGATAGAGTAAAAATTTCAACGGATTTCGAATCTGCGTAAAATTATATGCCAGAGCAACACCAAAAACATAATGTTTTTCATTAAAAAAAATTAATTTTCTGTAGTAGTAACTAATCTTTATCGAAACGCATTTGACTAGGACATATCACATGCATTGAAAATTTTCTAGAAGCACGGTGATGAGACTAAATAAGTAATGTATTTGACACATTAAAATTAAATTGAAGAACTTTACAGAATGTGATTATTTTCGCATCGAAACGCAACGCAGACAACTCAGCAAGACAGATGAAAATGTTATCTTTTGAACAGATAAAATTAAATCTTGAAGTTGAACGTCTTTTTTAAACTAATCAATATATTTGTATTTTGTTTATTGAGAATATATCATCTAATCAACTTATACCTATTAATATATTTAGAGTTTATATTTTCAAAAAGGGGTAGGAGTGCCGCAAAAAACTAGTAAGTTGGAGGGTGCCACTGTTCGATTACAAAGAAATAACAGGTCTATTTTTTATTTCTCTTCAGGTATTTGGCATCTGGATGCTCTTTTGCTGATTTGCACTACAGTTACAGGGTCGTCAAGTCTACTATCGCAACTTTAATTTAACCATTGTGCTAATCAATGCGGAACAGATTAAGACCGATCTGTATGCCAGAAATGACAAATGAGAAGTGAGATGAAGTTTCAGAAGGATTTAAAAAATACGCTAATTTTCCGAATTGCATTGGTGCAACGGAAATAACATTCGAACTATACAACCTGCTAATACAGGCTCTATATTACAACTACAATAATTATTTTTTTATCGCGTTGTTAGCTGTATGTGACGCGAACTATAGTTTTCTCTATGTTGACATTGTAGCATGTGGGAAAAACAGTGACGCGGCTGTTTTCCATGAGTCTTTATTGTACAGAAAACTTATAGAGAATGCTTTAAAAATTCCAAATCCAAAACCTATATCCACAGTTGATACCATAATTTTGACTCATGTACTTGTAGGAGATAAAGCTTTTGGAATTTATTAAAACGTCATGAGCTCTATTTGTGGAAAATCTTTAACATATACACCAAGAGAATTTTCAACTACCGCTTATCAAGAGTACGACGAAATATCGAATGTACATTTGGAATGATGGCGAACAACTGGCGAATATTTCACAGGACAATGAAAACTAAAATTGATGCAACCGAAACTATAATTGGGGCCTGTTGTGTTCTGCACAATTATGTAAGACCCGAGATGGGTATCGATATGAAGATACTCTTTATGAAGCTCCATTAACAAGCTTTTGTACCAGAAATATACCACGGGGAAACATTTCAGCTAAAACTGTGAGATATAAATATGCAGATTACTTTGTGAATGACGGCAAAGTATCATAGTAGGATAAAATTATGTAAAATTTATTAAATATTAAAAATAAAATACAATAAAGAATTTACCAAATATTTTCATTTTTTCTTTGCCGTCTCCAACTTAAGAAAAAACTTCGACAGTATCTTCCCAAGATGACTTTTTCAAACCTCTGTTCTTACGAGCAAGGCACTCCATATTCCAAATAGCAGGAATTTTATGTATGTCATCAATTGAATAATCGCTGTCACAGAGCTCTGCTTCCATCGTGAAGGACTAATCCCTTTTTACCTATTTACTATTTATACTCTCTATCTATACTACTCTGGCGGAATTGCTGCTTCATTGTGACTTGCCCCGTAACAGTATCGTCGCTTGGGTGATCTCGTCTAAATCGTCGCACTCTCCGAATTCTTCCAGGATGATTGCTAAACTGTAGGGGAAGACGGGGTACAATGAAACATTACTTCTAAAATCAGTAAAATTTGTCACAGAAAGTTGTAATTTATACATATGTTATGTAACTATATGTTCCAATTACTGATGTGATTTGTTGTCTTCATTCCTCCAAAACCAAAATAAAAAAAAATAAAAAATATTAGAAGTTAAATTATTTTTTTTATTTAGTAACCTCAGTACGGGGTACAATGAAACACTTGCAGACGGGGTACAATGAAACATGTTTCATTGTACCCCGGGTGAATGCATTTACTTGAAGTAATGTATCACTGGTAAATATAATATCATTGATATAAAATAACATATTACTGGTTGTCACTAATATAAATAAAACACTTTTACTAAGGAAATGGCAACACTTAACATTAAAAAAAAAGGCAACACCAATTCAAAACGGTAATTTTGAAAGCATGCAAAATTAAGCTGCTTTTTTTTTTCTTTAAAAAAAGTACAGATTTCAATAGTAAGTTAGTTTTTATGGATTCAAAAACATTTAAGAATATTTTATTTATTTCATAGATCTAAACTGCACTTGCTTCAGTACACTCCTCCTAAAGTTCTCAGTCAAAGGGGCCCCCAAAACAAATAGGTCAATCAACTTCTGTTAAAAGGGGTGTTCTTGTTACTATGTGTGGATTTAGTAAAGCTTCTGGAAATTCTATACCCCATTATTTAGTATTTCCTAGAGTAAATTTCAAGTTTTGCATGTTGAATGGAGCTCCACCTGGGACTACGGGTGATGCAACAAAATCGGTATGGATGAATGGAGATATTTTTGTTGATGTTCTAACACATTTCCAGGCACATACACGTTGTTAGACAGAAAATACAGCTGTACAAATAATGGACAATCTTTAATCACATATTACGATTTCCAGTCTAAATTTTACGAAATATAACGGAATTGTTGTTGTAACCCTGCCCCCACATACCAGTAACAAATTGCAGCCTTTAGACAAAACTGTTCAAGTCACTTAAAAATGTCTTCAATCTAGCTGCAAATGATTGGATGCTGTGTAATCCAGGTCGTACAATATCTATCTATGATATATCTTCTTTGCTTGGCAATGCTTATTGCAAGTCTTTCACTCCACAAAATATTACAAAAGGTTTTACAGCGACTGGAATATGACCTTTCAATAGAAAAAAGTTTTTTGAAGAAGATTATTTGTGTTCTTACTTGTCAAATAGGCCTTGTCCTACTGAAAATTATTTCCATGGTCAGATCAATGAAACTGAAGACCAGACAGACAAAACACAAGAATCCCAGAAGTGGTGGATCTTGCCATTAATAGATCAGAATCACCGACTGCAGGTTGTTCAGCAAATGTTCATACACTATGCACTAGCTCCAAACCTGTGAGGAAGTACATTTCTCCTCAAGAGGTAAAACATTACCCCAAGGCTGGTCCAAAAAAAGTAGTAAAAGTAGGAAAACGTTAAAAAAAATTGTTCTAACCACGCTAGTAAAAACTGCTCTTGTTAAGCAATTAGAAAGTAAAAAGAAGAAAAAACTAAGAAGATATTGTTTTCAAAACAAACTACCTCCTACAGACACTGAAGACGACGATGATCCAGATTATTTTCCAGCTCCAGCTGATAACTGAAGTACTAAGAATGAGACATCCACACATAACATGTGTGACACAAGCAATATCTGTATAAATGATTGTTTTTTTATATAATTAAGGAGGGTGAACTGAAACGTAAGGAAAGATATTCTGTTGGAAAAATCATAAATTTAAATGAAGTCGAATGTGACTAAAATAAACTATATAGGGTGAAAGTTGCTTGCATCATTTGGAGTGTTTCATTGTACCCCAGTATGTGTTTCATTGTACCCCGGCATACGGGGTACAATTAAACACTGTGAGACATTTACTTTTTGTTATTTTTCAAGCATAAAGATATTGTATAGAATCTAATAAAAATTTATTTAGATGGGGAAAATACAAGATTAAAAGTATGCATTAATTAAATTTTTGTGCATGCAAAATTGTGGACGGGAAAAAATAATTAGTAAATTTTGTTTCATTGTACCCCGTCTTCCCCTACTTAGGATGTGAAATCTTTTGGAATTCAAAGTTTAATTTGTTTTGCATTACTTTGAAAATTTCTTTTTCGTGGTTTGATAAATTTTATGCGAGTGTTGTTTGACTATTCCTTAAAATCCGTTGTAATTTTTCTTGCAAAAAAGTGATACATTTAACTTCAGAGGAGACCTTTTGGTTTGAATTTTCTTTGTTTCCCAAATTTTCTAAAGTTTTTTTCGATATTAGTTTTGTTGTAATTTTATTTCACTCTTTGACATCTCTCAAATTCTTTACAATTTTTACTTTTTTTGTTTGGACAAAATTCATTATTAGTCAGTCGATCGTAATTCATCAGTGATTTGTTGCGTTTCATTGCGCAGATTTATTTTTCCATGGAACACCCAAGAAGAAGTAAATGGACTTATATACACAAGGAAATTTTAACTGAGACTAGAAATACAGTAAGGGAAGATTCAAACACGCATCCTGCAACTTTCAGGTTGCTTGTACAGTGAGTATACCCAACTGCGCTACCGTAAATCCAAATATTCATCAAAATTCAAGTTTTTAAAAGTAGAAACATAATGACAACTGGAAATGAAGAGGTGGTTTTCCATTAAAATGAGTCTGAAATCCCTTCGAAAAGGGTTCAAGACTACATACTGTCGACTTACACCGGTGAATGTCAACAAACACCAAATACGTTGGTGAAAGATAGAATATTTTATTACATTCTTGTACATTCGGACCCTCACCGGTGTATGTCGACAATCACAGATATGCTCTGGTGGAGGTCGAAAAGAGAGGAGCCGACAAAGAGGCGACTGGCCGTTTCCCGCCAAATCCTTTGTTCTGTTTGGAGTCAGTCAGTTTTTTCAGTCTTATGCAAGGTTTGATGGTGAGAGCAACGTTTTCTTAATTTTTTTTCCTATACCCTAATTTATACAAAATGGATACTGCAGTGAATCGTGATCTTTTTCTTGAAAAGTTAAATGCATTAATTGCGGGTAAACGAGAAGACAATTGTTTTTATTTTTCTCAAGAAAAGTACTCTAAAATACTTTTTGAAGTGGTTTCTGCTAAAACTAAGTGCAACACACCTTTGGATTACAGACGATTAAAACGTTTAGACGTTTTAAAAATTAATGATGAAGAGAAGTTAATTGTACCATTAAAACCAGGAGAAACGAATATACAGTATTATGTTACCAATGAGGAATTGTTCAGTATACTATATGAAACTCACACCAAAATAGGCCACGGAGGAACGTATGCTTAAAGAGTTGCAAAATAAATACAAAAATATTACATATGAAGTTGTAATGCTGTATTTAAATTTATGCAAACAGTGTCAAATGAAACACAGTGCACCTAAGAAAGGTATTGTTGTGAAACCAATGATCAGTTCTGAGTTAAACTCAAGATGTCAAGTTGATCTGATAGATCTGCAGTCATACAGAGATGGCGAATATAAGTTCATAATGGTGTATCAAGATCATTTAACTAAGTTTGTCCAGCTACGACCTTTGAAAACTAAGAGGGCGGAAGAAGTAGCGTATCACGTTCTTCCAATATTTTTAACATTTGGTGCTCCAGCAATATTGCAATCAGATAATGGTAGAGAATTCAGTAATCAAGTTATATCCGAAATATGCGCTTTGTGGAAATATGTTAAGATAGTTCATGGAAAGCCTCGTCACAGTCAAACACATGACTCAGTTGAAAGGGCCAATCAGGATATACAGAATATGCTAACTGCATGGATGAACGATAACGATACAAATAAATGGTCAGAAGGTTTACCCTTTGTTCAATTTGCCAAGAACACTACATACCACGAAGGAATACGCCAAAGTCCTTATGAAGCCATGTTTGGCATTAAAGCGAAAAGAGGCATAGCATCGTCTTTTTTGCCTAGCGAACAAATCGCAAATATCGAAACCGAAGAACAACTTGAAGAAATTGCCAATACTTTTGAAACCGAAGAACAGCTTGAAGAAACTGGTAATACTTCTGAAAAAAATTTGAGCGGCGATCATACCGAAAACCATATTCCAAAGAAAAATATTGAAGAGGACTTGCAATCTACCACGTCTTTACATCAAGTTCTGACTGAAAAACACGAGTTAATTTCTATAAAAAGAGCGGCCGCGAAAGAGAATCTTCTACTGCAAGCAACAAAAATGTTACGAACCTCACAAAAACAATTTCCTCCTGCTCAAATTGGTGATACTGTACGAATACAAGTCCCTGATGTCGACCGTGGTCGTACAGATAACCGAAATGTGTTAGCGGTTGTTGTTGGAATAGAAGACTCCGACTTCTATAAACTTGCAAATGAAAATGGTACCCTCAAGCAGCTTTACACACGTAATCAGTTCGTAATTTGTAAAGAAAAGTTACTTTCCATAGATGAGATTGATTTTCAAGAAATTTCGCTGAGAGAAGCAGCTGCAGCTAATTCGAGAAGAGGTGGGCAAGGCTATTACACGTTGTCATTGCAAAAGGAAGTGTTCCACAAATAAATGCAGTTGTAAAAGCAAGGGCCTCTTGTGCAATTCAAAGTGTCATAATAGTTTAAGTTGTTGCAATAAATAAGATTTGAATCACATAATTTAGTAAGTTTTTTATTACTATTATTTTATTTTCTCATTTATATATATAGAACGCGTACTGTATAATTAAGTAAGTTTTTAACTTCTATTATTTTCCTTTCTCATTTTGAATGTACTGTGTGTTTTAAGTTCTTAGTCATTCCTCTCAGAAAGAGAGGCGAAAAATTTATCGCGACTGAATTACGGAGAAGAAAATATAAATCTCGGACATGTTCACCATTCACCATTAGTGCATGGTGAATGTCGACATTAACCGGTGTAAGTCAGAAATAAGGGTATTTAGCAAATATTTCGGACATACACCAAGCGACTAGGTAAATGTTGACATTCACCGGTGAAAGTCGACATTCTCCAGATTTCGGTGTTTCACCGTAACATCAACATCAAACGCGCGTTAGATTTCTCCTCATGTGAACGGGACCTTACAGGTTGGATTTTTACTTTACACTGGGAAAATAAATGTTTACTAGCTAGACAACGATAACAACGTCCATCCTTTTTTAGCTTGTAGCGTTTCTAGTTGCAAATACAGAAAATACAAACATTTCTGACAATTGTGTTTAATGCGGCTGAGGTAGGAACATTAGTTTTAAATCTAGGTGGTTGATAATAACCTTTCGAGCGAGAAGTTTCGTGAATTTTCAGTGGCAGTCCAGGAACCACAATAGTCGCTTCTCGAGATTCAATTTCAAATTTAATAAAATTTATCAGTTCGTTAACATTACCGGTCTTTTCAGGATCGCTCTTGCGATGAAATTCTACCACTAGATTACGAGGTAACTGTTTTAACAAAATTGGTATCAATAAATGACCGTAAGTACCGGACGCAATTCCCATGGCGTTCAAATTTCGTATACAAACTTCGCTTTCGTCATGCAAGCTTCCAAGTCCTTTAAGATTTGAAGAAACCTTAACTGGCTCAATTTCTAACAGTTTATTCATGAAACAACTGATTAAATGTTCTTGTTTAAAGCATGTTCAATTTACTGATTGTGAAAATTATGCTACTTGGTTATTTTTCTTAATCTTTACTATGATACTTCTATCACTCAAAAAAAAAACCATCGACAACGTAAAATTATTGATAATGTTAAAACATCGATGTTAAAAAAACATCGTCTCCAATAAATCGATGGTAAATACAACAACGTCTTTACAAAACATCAATGTTTTGAAAACATAGACATTAATGTCGCATCCCTACTTTTCAGACCCTTCACCCTTGGTCACTTTAGTCCAAAAGCATGTTCAATTGACAGATTAAAAAATTATGCTACTTGGTTATTTTTTAAATTTTACAATGGTACTTTTTTCACTTTAATTTAGCGAAGTTTTTTTCATAAAACATCGATGTTTGGAAAACATCGACGTCGCATCCCTAGCCTGTTCTTGCGAACCGTAGAAACTACGAACATTCCGGCATTAGTTGACACATATTAAGCATTTCAGATTTACTCAAATGTACGATCAGTCAAGTCAGACTAAAATTTAAAATAAATAAAGGGAATTTTCTAAAACGCACTGACCTTAACAGTTGTACTACTCGTCCAGAAATCACACATGAGAGGGTATATTTTTCCACATGCAGAAGACAAAGGCACCTATAATAAAAGAAATACACTGTGAGGAATGGAAAAGTAAAGTCTATTGTAAACAACAAAATTATTTCTTTGTGCAGTGCTTTTCACCTTTGTATTACGCCATTCATAACATCATTGGTAATCACTCTAAATGTGGAAACAGACGAGTTAGTTAATTTACATCGCACTGATGCAATGGTTCGGGATCAATGCCGAAGGTAAAGATCCAAGGTACGGTAGGTATGAATTATAATTAACGTCACACTAGAGCAACATAACGAACATTTGGCGATGATCCGGGATCAAACTAGAAATAAAGTTTCCGAGGACTATACCACGTAATAAATTAGCAACGCCTGGGCTGGCACCTCACACGCCAACGTGAGGACATTTGAAGTCATGGCAGATTAAACGTGCACCAGTCCCCGTGTACACGTCAGGTTTCGGCTGGACATAGTTTCAAACATACAATCCTCCGTTAGCTAATCCTTTAATCTACTGGGCCACGGTAATCCCGATTTGACGCAAGAAACGCGCCATTTTGTTGGGTGTGGTTGTTCTAGTGTTAATAAAGATATAACGCAATATCAGAAATTTTAAATCAATAAATAAGCAGGTTTAACGATTCGTAATTTCTTTATTAAAATTAACTTCCTTAAGAGACCTCAAGAGTTGGTGAGAAGTGCGAAGTTTTAGCTTTCATCAATAAAATGAGATGGCAAATAAATGCAAAAAATTTTGACTGTTCAATCTCTATATAAGGCGGTTAAACATGGATTATTTATCGCATCTAAAGGTTAATATTTTCTAAAACAGTTCTAAATACACATACTCTACTTGAATTTTTTTTATACAACCGTTGAATGTCGAACAGTTTCGATCGCAAATTGATTAAAACAATAAAGAGTGATATTTCAGGAGAAAATCCAGAATCATTTGTGTAGGGGGTGGATCCGCCACCCAATATCAGAGCTTGCACAGCATAACTACTCGCAAATAGATTTTTAACATAGATTTTAAAAGTAGTAGAGTTGAAGACTCCTTTTAAACCCTATTTACGTTGTGAATTGGCTAAAACAACCAGCTAATTAAATATAAAAACAGACGTTCGAAATTTCGCACAAAAAAATTTAATTTTTAAATCAAACTAAATGTTAAAGATTTGTGACAATCTAGCAGCCACATATTCCGGTGGTTTTCTTTCATAGTTGCCACGGATTGGCGCCCTTCGAAACTTCGAAATTATTCCCGTTACGAAATATGCGAAAAACATTTTTCAACCCTTAAGTAATTGATAAAAAAAGAGCCTACATTTTACTTGTCCTAAATTTTTTTAAAAGTCGCAAACATTTTGGTATAAAGGAGATTTTGAGATGATTTTCTTATAAAAGATACCCCTATTCGACAAGGTTGGAAAAAATAGCAACCTCGCCTGTGGCAGCCCTACTATATGCATATTCTGTTAAAGATAAGATGGCACCGTCACTACTGGCAACTCATCACAGCTGTCCCCATCAACTAGAAAAAAAACTATTTTAACTCGCTATTTAAGGGGTGTAAAAACAGAAGATGTGATAATATTTCCAGCTAGTGCTGAAACAGTACGGATCAAAAGGGTTCAAATAGTGCGACACAGAGGAAATGAAAAGGCAACACTTATACTAATCGAAATGGTGTGTGTATATGTTAACGCCTACATACGGAAATCAGGTAATGTGCAGATTAACTAGGCCGATCTATTAAAGTTCAAATTGTTTTGCTTCTCAAATTACCTGGTTAATCTGCACATCATCTAGATAATCACTCATTACCTAATAGGCACTCGTTAAAGTGAAAATAAGATCTTTGCAGGAATAACAGCAACTATTTTGTAAGAGAGCTTAAATTAATACTCAGACAAACAACCCAGTACTAATTGAAAGACACGCTATACTTTTATCCCATAAAGTTACAAGTAATTTCGTATAATAATCAGTAGATGTAAATAAAATATACAGTAAATTGTTGAAACATGTTATTTATTTAGTTTTCGATATCTAAAGAATCAATCAATCAACAGAATAATTGATAGAATCAATGAACAAAGTTTTATCCAAAGAATCAATTTAACGGTTCAAAAGTATTTAGCACTTTAACAATTCGAAAGCCGTTATTGTGCACATTTCCTAGGTAAAGTGCGGAAAAACTCTTATTTTGTAGATGATTCCGCACTTTAAAGGAACAAAGCAGCCAATCCGCAGATTAGCTAGTACAGAGTCCCCACACTTTTTTTCTAACTAAAAATAAGGACTTTATAAAGACTTAAATAAAACGTTGAAGAAACCGTATTATACCATGTAATACCCGACATTTTACCAAATGGGGATGCTATCACAGATTAGTTAATCTTATAAGAATAGTAGTATGTAAAAAATTTAATATTCAAGTCTATTTTCTAAAAATTGTACACAAATGCCTCACAAAAATGAGATTTTTTCAAAATAAGCCGTCTGATTTTTACAAAATACAGCAGTTAATATAAGGTTTTTAAGTGTACACATATTGGTAATATGTGTAAGTACATTTACAAATTATAGAATGGAGACTGAAATAAATAAATTAGGATGTTTTTCTTTAATCTCTTTGCAGTGCATTTGCTTTTATGAAAAGGAAAAGAAAGAGTCAAGTTTGTTGACTTGGTGTTGCCGGTACCCATTAAAGATACTCATAAAATCCATCTTCAGGCACTAAAATATACATATAAGACACATAATACTAAATTTCAAAAAAATATATTAATTACTATTTTAGTTATCATTGTTATCGTGCAATGATTTGGTTGAAAACAGCATTCAGAGAAAAAAAGCATTTAAAGATTGAAAAGCAATTTTTTGAATGCTAATATTTTTCTATTTGCTCAAAAAGTAAATGTTGGCTGGAGCATAGCAGAACTAAAAATCATAAACTGCAATTTAAATTTTTAAAATCCTGCGGGAAACAAACTCGAACCAACTTCCGACGCACAAACGCCACTTCCGGTTTGAAAAGTTTGCATCATTGTTTTTTCAAATTGAATTATTTCAACTTCTGTTTTCGTTAGAGACAAAACAAAACAGTTTTGGAAAGAGAAGTGTTCATATTTTAAGAATATTAAATTTAAAAAAATTCGAAAATTGGGTCAAAATTTGAATTTTTAACGTAGTCAGATACCTTAATATCGCCTACTCGTGTTTGCAAGCTACTATGCGCGACATCTATATGAGTGAATATAGTTACCTTGACCTTGTCTAGGGTTTTGCCACACGTAGCACCCGACAAGTTTGTTATCAGTTATATCAACACTATTGTATCTGAAGTTTTTGATGCTGTGATCAATGTATTTTTTGGCTTCAACCTATTGAGGTAAGTATCCAGGTAAGTGTTTCCAAACCATAATTCTGTATATACGACTTGAAAGTACATTCAATACTAAATGTATGTATGCTCTACTAGCAACTCGTTTTTAATAGTAGCTCCTTATGACGCCAGGTGACATATTAACAACCTTTACCTGGAATAGAAGCCATGGGGAAATTTTCAGAATTGCACCAGCCGCTCGCCTACGCCCTCTACACTGCACTTGGAACATCAAGGAATTTTCGCTGTGATATTTCTAATATTCTGAACTGACATTTTGTTCTCTTCATTTTTATCATTCACCGATAAGCTTTAAAAATGCGAATTTTGCTGAATTCATTTTTATCCTCAAAGTGATCAGGATAACTGGAGCTGTACTGTCTCTGCTATTATAAAATAAAGTGTTTCTCTGTCTGTCTATGTATTGTGTATACTGTTCTGACAAATCTATGGCACTTACAATAATGAAATTAGCCACACAGGTAGTCTAAATTTTTTGAAATTTTTCTGTCAAGTCCAAATTTAAAAATTTAATCGAGAACATTTTAAAATTAATTTATTGGAATTTAATTATTATTGTTTGCATTAGAATGGCAACAGTATAAAGAGATCACAGATTCTAAAATTATTTTTTCCGAGGAACGATTTCAACGGACGAACAAAACAAATAAACAGTTTTAACCTTAGAAAGAAAAATTTAGATCTGAAGAAAATTTTTTTATTTAAATATTGAACTAAACATTGTTGAAATGCAGGGTAATATCCAGTATTTGCAGACATCAATTAAAAACATGTAATTTGAATTGGCTGAATTTTGGAGATAATGAGTTCTTTAGTCGCATGGGTATAAATATTTTATTCATCTTCACAGCTTGATAATGTTGGAAAAGCTGTTGTGGGAGCCTTAAAAAATGTTAACACCTTTGATTTTTTTATAGATATGCCTGAAGAATTTCAAGATTAAAGAAATCATTTGTGAGTCATCGGTTTCTGATGATAAATCGGGTAGGACTATCTCTGCACGTCTTCAAGACCAAGTTAAAGGAAGGACCAAAGCCAAGTTATGTATCCTCGACTGCTGGACCATCAAGAGAAAGTCTACTCAGTAAAAAAACGGGAAAAGGCATCTCTTTTCAAAGGAATTTGCGAAAGTATTGAATCGCAAAAGGATTACGAGAAAGAGGATGTTTTCTTCACTGGACGAACTTGTTGATTACGTAAACTTTCAACTATTAGAGAATTTCCATTAAAAGTGACCCCAATGAAATTCTTAAAATACTAAATGTGATTGAAAATGTGCAAGCTACTCCTGATTCAAAGCTATCAGCTGAAATTATCTGATATGTTTCTAAATCACTTTTATTGTCTCTTAATTGTGAGAAAGAAAGTTATCGCCTTCAGTTCATCTGCAAACAGATCAATTTTTTTTAAATACTGAACCTAAAAAGTATAAATATTCAGCTGACTTAAGTATATCGTTTTGTTTGGGACTCTGGAAATATAACTTTACCCCACCAGAGTACTATCCATTTATAAATTGAGTTCCAAGGTCTCAATAAATCCTCAGAATGAAATGGAGGGGAATAATTTTTTATCCTATGCCAAACAAAGGCCTCTTTTTTAAAACCACGCGAATTGTATATATCATTAATGATTGATGAAATACACATCAAACAATATTTAGATTATAAGGTAGAAATTTAGTTGGAGGTGCACAAGGTTCAGGAGAAATGGCATCAAGTGCTTTTGTTTTCATAATGCAAAGTGTGTTCGCTAGATATAAAGATGTTGTACATGTATTGCCAACAGGTAAAATTTTAGCAGAGACATTGTTTAATGTAATTAAGAAAACCATTTTACGTTTTGAAGCAGTTTCTGACAATAACTTAATTAACAGCAAAGCTATGCCCTTGATTTATCCACATCCACAATTAAGCTACGTGTTCCCACATCCCATTGATTCGACACGGCCTTTGTTTTTTTGCAACTGATTCTGTCCATTTAATTAAAAGCGTTAGAAATAATGGGCTAAATCCAAAAAAATATTGAGCAGGCAATGTATTTCCCTGATTTGATTGAAACTCTAAAAGTTGATGCACTGTTTCCTTTCTTACACTGAAGAAATTTTATGAAATTGAATCACGGAACTTACTAAAATATGGTTTCTCTTTAAGTAGAAAAACATTGTGGCCATCAAGTTTAGAAAGGCAAAAGGTTAATCTAGCACTGCAGGTTTTTAATGCCATATAAATCAAAGTCTCGTTGAACTTGGCCCAGTGCTTAATTTAGCACATTTTGAAAGCACTGATTCATATACAGGAATATTTTCTTGGTTTGATATCGTAAATGTTAAGATCCCTTATAAAGGAAAACATTCATGGAATATTATGTGTGAACCATTCTTGCATTGGTTGGGTTTGTGGAAAGATGAGGTGTGACGCAGGTCATTTAACTAAAGACACATAGGACATTAGCATTAACAACTACCTGTCTAATAGAACTTACTAGGTATTGTACGACACAGCTCGGCATGTCATATTTATTACTAGGGACAATTCAAACTGATGAATTAGAATGTCGGTTCGGGTGGTATCATCGCACAATATAATATATCTATTAGGCAGGTGTTTGAAGTGGAAAGCAAAACACATGATTCATTTGTATCAAAAAAACTTTCCATGCATTCTAATGGAAAAAATAGCATTGATAGTTTTGTAATGACCTAGACAATTCACATAATTTCAATCATTCAAGAATTTCCTGAAGTATCTGTAACAAAAGCTGATATTTCAAATATCAAAGATATGTTAAAATATTTAGCTGGGTACTGTTCACATTCAGTCTTAAAAAGATTTAAATGTGAGTTGTAAATAAACCACTAGACAAAAATTAATCTTTCAAATTGATTAGTATTAGTGATAGAGGGGGATTATTCTACACCCTTCAAATTCTGTTGTCAATGTAGTTGTACATAATTACATTATTGTTCAAAAAATTGTCAGTAAGTATTAAATTGATATTTTGTAAAGTGTCAAATTAAAGACATTTGGCAGCAACATTAACTCAAGATAAAGAAATACATATTGAAATGTGTTTCTTTGGACATTCTTCCAAAATTATGAGTTTGATAATACGATCCTCACCTGACACTTAGTTAAATAACTATTCTAAATATTATAATAATAAAAAAATGGTAAACAAAAGATAATTAACGACTGCAAAAAAATAATTATTTGTAATTTTTATACTTATACTGTTATTTTTTATACCTATATTGCTGTTGCTATACATTGCTGTAATTTAGATGATTGTTTTATGAATAAATATATTTCGAAACTATTGGTTCAGTTTTTATTTAACAAACAAGTATCTAATACTATTTCAGGATGAACTTGGTCTTTATGAATAAGTATTTTTGTGAAACAATTTTATAATTTATATGAATGCTGATGAATAGGGCAACTTTTTGCAACAAATGCAGCTTTTTTTCACACGTTCTACGCTGCATGGAAAGTACTAAAACCTATATTCCTCCGACATGGGGTGAATAGTGAGTTAAAACTGCAACATAAATGCAACTTTTTGCATAAATGCAACCACATGCACTTTTTAAAAGTTAGCATTAAATTAATTGATATGATACGAATATTTCATTTTTTGCCCTCTGAATGGCGTATAAGGGAGGGGTTTTCAAACTTACTAAAGTCGTACCATCATGGACCATCAGGTTCTTCCTACTCTCTATCAATTTTATAACACAGTGCGACTGTCAAGCAATGGTATCAAGATATAGATGCAAAACGTCTTCCCTGGCCTGCTCAGAGTCCCGACCTGAATCCCATAGAACATTTGTGAGACGAGTTAGAGCGACGCTTACACGGACCAGGGAACCGTCCGAAATCTAAAGCTGAGCTGGCGATATTCTTGCTGCAGGAATGGACACAAATACCCATAGCTGTGTATCAAAATCTTGTTAAAAGTATGCCCAGAAAGGTTGCTAGTGTAATTGCAGCTCAGGTGACCATCCCCTAAGTAAAGCTCGTATTATTTCCCCTTCTAAAGGAAAGTGAGTGATCTTGACACTTTTGCTTAGCAATAGATTAGATTAGAGATTCATGGGCGCTTCGCGCGGCACCCCTCATCTCTCTATTATCCCAGGGTGTCGCGGCATACACTTTGGAAACTCCTGGTATACGGCATCGATCTGATGTCAAATCTTCTGCAGATTTCAAATCCGTTGAAATTCTTAATCTATCTCTAACGATCACGATTTTACAAAAAAGAACTAAACAGTGCCAGCCAAAATTTTCTTTTTTTTTTGCTTTCTTTCACTAAAATCGTAAGAGGGCAAGAAATGTAATCTGTTGATTTTTTCAACGTTTAACGTGACGTCACAATTTCTTGCGAAGATATTTAATTTAAATATTTTATTTATTTAAAGAAAATCATGTTTATAGGTATCGATCTAATGTAAAATTTTCCGCAGATTTCAAATCCGTTGAAATTTTTACTCTTATCTTTAACAGTCTGGAGATAGAAAAAGAAATACATAACTAAAGTTAAAACTTATCATCTGCTAGAAAATCATTCCTCCGCGCAAAATGTAAACGGAAAAAATAAATTTGGAATCTGTCATATCTTTATGCTGTTGCCATTCATAAAAACAATAATAATTAAATTTCATTAGATTCATTTTAAAATGTTCTAGAACGAATTTTAAAATTAGCCGCGACCCAAAAATTTCAAAAAATTCGGACTATTTATGTGCCAAATCCCATTACTGTAAGAGCCATAGATCCTTCTGGACTTTGCATGCAGAAAACAGACAGACAAACACTTCCTTTGATAATATTACAGATAGGTTTTAGAATTTTTATCTCTAAGTTCAAACAATGTTTGAAACAGCAATTGACAACCACGCATCCAGTAACTGAATATTACCCATACAGTAATTTACCACCGTTTACTTTTCTAATTAAAATTGAAATTGGAAACATCAGTGCGTATATTTTAACGATCACCAATACATTTGTGTCTAGTACGTATAGTTTATACATGATATTCTAAGAATAAAATTTAATAAAAGAACGATTCACATGTTAACCAAGTAAATATGGTAATAGTGGTTTGTTTTCTAATATTAAAGAAAATTAATAAAAATATATATCATAAACTAATATTAATCGATCATATTCTAACAAGTAAAATTAATGGTGCAATATTAAATAACTCTTTAGCATTAATTGTAGTAGAAATTGAAATATCAATACTGAAAAAGTAAGGGTTAATATCAATACTGCAGAGATTGATAAATAATCAATCATTGCATATTCCATCTATCACTGCTTTTTCCAACATACACAACTCAATCTACATCTTCATAGTCATTAAACCAGGGGTTGACAAAAGTAAAAAAATTTAGTAGCCAGCCCTTGCAAAACATATACTAATATTTTTTTTAACGCTGAGTATATCGCAGAACTCATTACACACACAAACGCATTAAATGATAAGCTATTTATAGTGTAACTGAGGCAATAAAATATAACATTTTTTTGCTGACATTTCGCTCCATTTTTTACCTCTTATGGCCTAAAGATTCAAATTTTTTTCAAGAAAAATAAACGTTTTTATAGAAACAGAAAATCAAGGCGCCAAACCAATTTTTTTAGGCGCCATGGCGAGGGAATTTGTCGTGCCCTGCATTAAACAAAAATTATCCAAGCCAGACTGCAAAGAACGTTTTTTGAAATGCATTTTTAACATGTGTTGTAGCAACTATCACATTTATAGCTACCATGCTTTTGTATAAAACATATTTATTTTATCTATGCAAGTTAGCTTAACATTTTTTCACAAAACGCATAACTTTATCAATAAAATCTGAATTATTTCTTCTAAATATATTATCAGTTGTATGTTATTTGTGGAAAAGTCAAGTTCTGCATATGGGTTACAGGAACAGTGGAGCCGAGTACTGTCTGCAGGGAGTAAAGGTAAAGAAGGGAGAAACAGTCAATGATCTTGGGGTGATAATTCACAGGGATTTTAAAATGGGTCACCTATGTACAGCTGCGGGTAAAAAGGCTAATAGGTTATTGGGGTATATTAAAAAGACTAACTTCAAGGGATAAGAATATAATCTTACCGTTATATAAGGGTTTAGTAAGACCACATCTAGAATATGCTGTACAATTCTGGGCTCCATATATGAGAAAGGACATAGAATCAATTGAAAGGGTTCAGCACAGAGCTACAAAAATAATAAAGGGGCTAGCAAATTTCGACTATAATGAACGTTTAAGTAAGCTAAACATGTATACACTGGAAAAAAGAAGAAGGAGGGGGTATTTGATTCAGCTTTTCAAGTTTGTAAAACAAGGGGCCACTGAGGGCTTCAAATTCCTCCCGCTCACTTAGAATCACTTTCAATCATAATTTGAATTTTGAGGTGTTAATAGGTCTGCAGATCCGTCATTTGTATTGAACAGATACACGCGACCGTTAAGGTAAGTTTTTATATTATATCAGGTATTTTTAGTTAAAAGAAATCTTTATTATGTTACTTAGTATTTTATTATTTTACTTAAATGTAAATAATTCATTAATTATTTCGATAATTTCATTTCTTTAATTTTCGCCTCATTTATACAATTTTTTGGGCATTTTAAATTGTTTTAATGCTCTATATTTACGCGTTATTTCTAATATATATATATATAATAAAGAAATAATATAGAAATTTGAATAGCATTTATTTTGTATTGGTATTATTTAAAACATAATTTCAATAAATACACCCTATAAATTTTAAATTTTAACACCCTTTATATTTAATTTTATATTTTAAAATAATGTATCTAAGAAATATCCGCGACCCAATCACTTTAGTGTGAAAGGCGCGACCGTTGGAAGGTTAAATCAAATTTTATTCCAAAATATGAAGTAGAATTAACTAAGTAATTGAGGGAACACTCCTCAGAACAAGTCCAATACGCTGAGATTTCTTAAATCCTAATGATTTGACACACACATCAAAACGACAAGTAGGTGTATTTAGATTTGACACTGCTGATCCAAGTCGTACTCCATCGGCTATAAATATAAATTTATTTTGTTTTGAAATACAATAACTTAATTTTAAAAAAAGTTCGGAAATGGTCACTTTTGGTAAGTGGTTTTGAGAACATGTGTGCCAAATTTCAAGTTGAGATTCGCAGAATTGGTCCAATTTTAGTATACTTAACAGGTGTACGCGAGTGTAAAATTAAAACGCATTTTCTCAGTTGATTGGGTTTACAGCATGCTGCGCCGGACACACAAGATATACAATATTAAGTAATAGAAATGCCCCTAAGAAAAGCCTTACTGACAGAAGAGAAAGACACCTAGGGAGGAATGCACCTGATAGGAATGGAATCTGCGCCGCCTGCAAGTCGAAGATTGCTAAAGCAGTGGACAAACTCACCGAGTCATGACGATACCACAGCGGGAATATTGAATAGAAAATAGATTCAATTAAGTATACAATTGCACCTGTCGTAAAGCAGTAAATGATGTTTCTATCTAAATTCCTAATACCACATCGCATAATTATTCCACATACTAAAATTGCGGTACACATAGCTTAACTAAAAAGAATTATAATGTTGCATAACATATAAAAAATGCTAAGAATATCTAGCTATTGAATATACAGGGTGGTCCCGAATTCATGGTACAAACTTTAATGGTAGGTACAGGACATTGTAACAATGATTTATTGTATAGGAATGTATAGTCGCAAGTGACGCGGTGAGGCGAAAACAGGGGAAATAACGGCCGAAAGGAAAAACAAAGATTTTATTGAAAGCGTTGTTGACAAGTGTCATGTTTACAGTAATTGTTCAAAATTGCGTCCACCAGTATCGATACATGCTTGACAGCGTCGGTGGAGCGATTGGCGTACACGTTCAAAGATGCCTGGTATTTCACGCACACCTGCAGCAGCTACAGATAAGCGAGCGACGAGATCCTCATCTGAGTCAACTGGAGTCTCATAAACAAGATGCTTTAGATGTCCCCATAAAAAGTAATCGAGGCTCGATAAATCGGGAGATCGGGGTGGCCAAGGGACTGGTCCACCACGCCCAATCCATCGAGTACCAAACGTGGCATTCAGGTAATTCCGTACATCAATGCTGAAGTGTGCTGGCGCCCCATCGTGCTGAAACCACATGCGGTTACGAATGGCGATCGGAACATCATGCAGCAGTTGTGGTAACACTTCTTTCAGAAAAATAAGATAGCTTCCGCCAGTGAGCCGCGTGGGTAGTAAGTATGGGCCAATCAAAAAGTCGTTCACAATACCAGCCCACACATTAATACTGAAACGTTGTTGAAACGCATGTCGACGCGTTGCATGTGGATTATCGGTTGCCCACACATGGGAATTGTGCGCATTAAAGACACCCTCGCGTGAAAATGTCGCTTCATCTGTAAATAGCACATAATCTACGAAATCCGGCTGCAACGCACATTGCTGCATCACCCACAGGCAGAAGTTCACGCGGCGAGGATAATCTGCCGGATTCAATGCTTGTACTTTCTGAAAATGGAAGGGGTGTAAGCGATTTTCGTTTAACACTCTGCATACAGTCTGATGACTCACACCTACGTCACGCGCAACAGTTCTTGTGCTTGACTCGGGTCTATCAGCCACAATGTTCAAGATGCTTTCTTCCAGCCTTGGAGTGCGTACAGCTCTTACTCGACCAGCGCCATGTCTGTTGACGTCGAACGCACCTGTTTCACAAAGTTGACGATGTAACCGTTGAAAAATTCTATGATCCGGCATTCGTCGATCAGGATACTCCGCGCGATACATTCGTAACGCAGCTCTGCCGTTACCATTTGCACGGCCGTACATGTAATGCATGTCTGCTTTTTCTGCATACGTAAAGTCACCCATCGTCTACGGCAGCACAATTGTGAATGGCGCTTTTCCCTACTGCGATGCATCATGTTCAACAGCGGCTAGACATCTACTGCCCTCTACCGGCAATGATACCAACCGATCACTCCATTTCTCTTTCCTTTTATTTCCCCTGTTTACGCCTCACCGCGTCACTTGCGACTATACATTCCTATACAATAAATCATTGTTACAATGTCCTGTACCTACCATTAAAGTTTGTACCATGAATTCGGGAACACCCTGTATATGCATCCTGAAAAAGTTGAAATGCTGTAAAAGTAGTCGATTTAATTAGTGAAAAAACTATTTTTGCCTCAATGTTTTTGTTTCGGAAAAAATTTTGCAATCTTTATCTCCATTTAACTATTTCATATTCGATAACAATTTCTAGATTTATTTCCAAGGAGTGAAAGGGTTAACTTCATTATGCGACTGAAAAAGATTGTCTCTAAATTTAATAGTCATCATTAAGTATTAAATATTTAAGTTTAACTAACGGAAAAAAGGCAGCCACAGCATTGAAGTTCATTACGCTATCAATATTACTGAATAATACATGCAACACTTACCGATTGTGAATATTCAAATTCTGTACTTCAGCCGAGTTTCGATATTGGCTCAAGGAGAAACCAGTCTTGGTAGAAATACGTACTTTACACACAATCACAGTTTCTTCCAAGTTTAATAAGATCGATCGATCCATGTGCCTTGTATAGGTCATAAATATGGTACAGTTCAAAACGAGTCTGGTCAAATTTTTAAAATAGCTCAATAGCTTCTAGGAAAGGCGATGTCGAGATAAAGATCGTTTTACGTACGTTACGATTCCTTCTAAATTTTCAAAAAGCTTAGAAATCGAGTAACATTTTGATTTCTCGTCATGCAACGTAATTTGACGCAAATTTAAGTTCCACAGATTTCCCAAGACGAACGTTCAGTTCCACGGGGCTCACACGAGTACTAACAGAATCGCCTGAGATTAGTCCGATCGGAAGTAAACAAGTACTCGCATTCTTGTTTTCTCCAGATAATTGCAGTGAACGGTTAATTATGAAAGGAATAAATTATGCACGTAATGGATTTCATTCATGGTGTCGTCTAATTGTCCATCCTTTCGATTCCCGTCTTAAACAGCATTTCATGAAACTGAAAAGTGACGGCAATAATGAATTATTTTGAGTCGAGGCGAGGTTTAAGTTCCATGGTGTTGGCGCGCTTAATAGCAGACACATAAAAAAATATCAAATCTGCTTAATTTTTTCAATGGAGTAACTGCAGGCACGGAACCACGTGGTACTAAAGTGAGCCAATGAAAAAACAGCAGAAAGTCCCTGAGGTTTGGGCAGATGTTCTCGCGAACGCTGGATTGTTTTGGGAAAGTTGAGACCTCATCTATAATTTATGATCATCAAGTTTGAAAAGTAGTTACATCTGCGTCCAACTAAGATGGGATTGTGGCGATATTTGTAAAACATTAATTGAATATGCATGATATGCGAAAGAAACGGCGACCTATGGATCTTGTGTGCACGGCTGTGTTTGAAATGAACCAAAAGAAGAAAAAAAATTTAGTAACAAAAAGAATAGAAGGTTCTTTAAAGGGGGAAGATGATTCATTTTATTCTGAGCGAAATTTGAGCCCCTTTTTCCCTTCAGAGATTTGATTAGCAGCCAGAAAAGTCAGCCACATGAAAATTTTATGGTTTGGTTGTTTTGTTCCATAAAATTTCTAATGTTCGAGAAATGACTATTTCTCATCCGAGAGAGTATGTAACTGAATTTTTACTTATGCAGAAATAAGTGTAACCATTTCGATCAGGGCCGTGGTAGCCCAGTTTGAAGAGTCACTGATTAGTAACCATAGGGTTACAAATTCGGAATCGAAGACCGTCATGTACACTGCTTCGGTTTAATAAGAAAGTGGAGCCGTTATCTAACAGCCGTGATACATCATTTAGCCGCGGGCATAACTAGACTGCCGTCTAAACAGAGTCCAGACGTGTCAACTTAGACGGAGAGAATACGGTGGAGAATGGGCAACACAGACGGCTGTCGTGGTTTATTTTATTCGAGAAACCAAACAAAGTGGCTTTTTTTATTCTCTAGTACATAGTTTATAACTTCAGGATCGTTGAAGGTAGAGTAAAAATTTCAACGGATTTCAAATCAGCGTAAAATTCTACGCCAGATCGATACTAAAAGCAGTTTTATTATTCAATTATTTACCATTTGATTATTTAATGATTTATTAAATACTTAATTATTTCATTGAAGAAAATCACATTTAAGGTATCGTTATGGTGTAAAATTTTCCGCAGATTTCAAATCCGTTGACATTTTTATTCTGTGTTTAACGATCCCGATTTTACAAAAACGAACTAATCAATGGCAGTCAAAAACAACTGTTTGTTCTGCAGGATCTCCGCTCGAATCGTTTGGTGCAGGAAATTAAATGTTGCCGCTACAAGAGAAAAAACGTTGTCCAACTGTTTGAGACCGCTATGACGACAGTCATGGAAATGGCGGCTCCGCTCATTTTCGTTACGCTCACAAGCAAAGCTCTCTAGGAAACCAACTCCATCTATTAGTATAAAAAACGTTTTAGTGACGTCACCCACAGCTACATCACGGCTACGCTTTCTTAGGAAACTTTAGCTTTTGTGCTTTAGCTTTAGCCGAAGCTTTAGTGCTCGCTAAATCAGTCATGGAGTCAAATGCTCTCACGTTGGCATGGTGTGGACTTATGGAGAGTGGGATGGCAGTTCAGGTGCTGGCCTCATCATCTGATCATGATTCCAAAATTATGCAGTATTGTTCTAGGATCTTTATCTATGGGATAGATCCTGGACCGTCGGTAATAGCCCGAGGTGTTGTTGCTTCAGGGCGACATTAAATTAAGATACCTACCTGTTCCTACCAATGTCGTCATTAAGTTCGTCAAGTGCGACACACTTGAATGTCCTTCTTCAAGGAAAATCGGATAGGGTCCGTTTCTACGGCAACAGAATGGAGCGGACTTTATACTTGGAGTATATCTCGTTTCTACACTATAACCGTAATTAGCATTCGTACCTAAGTACAAGTTCGCTTAACCTTTTGGACGGTTTACCTTCGCGTTCAAAACTGCCCTGTAGTGGGATGAGCTTCTGGTGCAAACACCACGCACGTTCTTTACTGTTGCATATCATGTCGTAATTCTGGTCAATACGTGAGCTGGCACCCCACTCTCCAAACTTCCACAATTCGGTTTCTTCTGCTCTAAACCCCTTAATTAGAGACTTAATTCATCCATGATGAACTCTCATTCAATCATTTTCAGGACCATGATAGCCAGGTTTAGAAGCGTAGACTAACGAAAGACCATCGTGTACAAATGAGCTGGTACATGTTAAATCTGTCGTGGCTTCAAATGTCCTCACGTTGGAGTGTTGTGGAAGTTTGGAGAGTGGGGTGACAGCTCACGTATTGACCTTGTCATTTGACTGTGGTTCAAAATTATGAGGTATCCTCGAATCTTTCCCTGCTAGATTGATCCCGGACGGTCGCCAATAACCTCTTGTGTTGCTAGAGTCAACTTCGATTTACTACCTACCATAATCTCCAATAGATTTAGACTTTATTATGGGGAATATTTCCTTTTGGGGGGTTTATTTATATATGTTTGACCAAAATATTTTCTCTAAATTTTCGCGCAGCTCAATTAGCAAATTGTATCCAACTAAGAAACATTTTTGCCTTTGGAACAAGTTTATGTCAAATAGTCTTGAGCCAATCTTATATCGTTCATCTTTCCCTTACCATAGAAAATAAATTCCACGGATTCCTTCCTAGGAAAAAAATAAGAATGTTGTGTGTGTAATGCAAATGTGTTCTGTACATTTACTATGCTTGAAGACATGACAAAATTTTAACTTTAGATTATTTTATGGAAGAAAGATTTATCACTCGCGTAAACATTCTTTCACCGAATGTTTTATTTTCAGCATAATTAAACGAAATACAGGTCGATACGCAAAGATTTTACTCCTACTAACAACTACAATATGACATAACATACACTGGTGAAATAAATTAAGAGAATTTGCATATTTTATCGAATTTCATGAAAAGAACTGAACTGAATGTAAAACCATTGCTTCTATACAAAAATGCAAATCTTGTACGTCAAATACGTAATCGTACACGAGTGTGTAGACGGAGCCAGTAGTGAAACAGGCTTTATAAGCGCGCGTAAGTTAAGACGCATTTCGTTCGCTAGCACACCTCGACGAATTTCTTGGTGTTATTTTGCAGCAATCGGTTAATTTCAAATTGTAACAGTAAAAATGAGTAATCACCAACGTTTAGATGATGGAATGAGGTGGCGAATTATGGGGAGGCTAGAAGCAGGCCAATCTCAAGTCCAAATTTGTAGAGAGTTCAATTTAACGCCCAGCGTCGTTTTTAACTTATGGAAACAGTTCCAGGATACCGGATCCATTGAGAGAAAGCCTGGGCAAGGTCGTCCAAGAACCACGACGGCCAGAGAAGGTCGCCATTTGTCGATTATAGCGAGGCGTAACAATAGTGCTACAGCTTCTCAGCTCTCTCGTGACTTGTATGCAGCCACAGGAACCCGTGTATCAAGGGTGACTTTTTCCCAAAAGACTTCATGAGAGAGGGTTGTTCGCAATAAGACCTGCTGTTTGCGTCCCACTCACTTCTACGAACAGGAGAATCCGTTTATCATGGTGCAGAGAGCATAGAGATTGGAGTATGGATCAATGGGCGACAGTTCTCTTCACGGATGAGTCCCGGTTCAGCCTAAAGACCGATTCTAGCCGTACGTTCATATGGAGATAACCAGGGACCCGCTACCTACCCTCCAATGTCCGCGAAATCGATCATTATTGCGGAAGTGGTTTAATGGTCTGGGCAGGCATCATGTTGGATGGTCGCACACCTCTCCATGTCTTTGAAAGAGGCAGTGTGACTGGTGTGAGGTATAGGGATGAGGTCTTGGAACCCTATGTTCGCCTTTCCAAGGGTGCAGTTGGCCCTGAGTTCATTTTATGGACGATAACGCGAGGCCACATAGAGCTCTTCTGGTCGACGAATTTCTAAAGAGTGAGGATATTCGCCGGATAGATTGGCCAGCCAGATCTCCAGACCTTAACCCTATAGAGCTTGTCTGGGACGCTCTGGAGAGGGCAATTGCAACTCGCAATCCCCCTCCAAGAACCATCCAGGGAATGAAAACAGCGGTTCTCAACGCGTGGGACCAATTGCCACTGGAAATTATAAACTGCCTTACTTCAAGTATGAAATCACGCTGCGAGACCTGTATATCTGTAAGATAGGACCATACCCTTTATTCACCCATCTATTAGCCCATTTTTTTGTTTATTCTGCAACCGCTGTTTCATACCTTCCGACTCCAACGAGTGTTACGCACGATCATGCGTGTGTATTACAATTATTGAATGGTTATTTGTTTTGTATTGTATCAATGTATGTACATATCAAATTTCATTAAAATCGGTGCAGTAGTTTTAGAGATAATCGACCAAGTCTGGAAATTCTCTTAATTTCTTACACCAGTATATAACGATTACCTTAAAATTTAGTTTATTAGTCTTATCACACACACACATACAAAAATACACACAATGGTTGACAGTTAATTTAATTGTAGTTCCCAAACCAACTGCACACTATCAATTCGAAATTGGGATCTTTCCTTAAGGGATTGATCCCGGACCGTCCTCTAACCTCTAGATTGGAAAGTCCCTGGTTCGAATACAGGTCAGTGCATGGATGTTTGTAAGCGTATGCCCCGTGCAAGTGTGCCCCGTCATCTGATCGTGGTTAAAATTACGTGGTGTTATGGTGTTGCGTGATCGTGGTACCAAATTACCCGGACCGTCGTCAATAGCCCTTTGTGTTGGTCTAGTACGACGTTAATTAAAAATTACCAATCTTTGTAATTTTTATTGGCGAAATGCTGAAATCGTATTCGATAAAAATTACTATGTACCTCGCATTCAAAATACGTACGGGAGAGACGTATGACATCAGAAAACTATCCTCACATATATTTAGCTTGACAGGTTCGATAGCTAGTTAACATCGAACTAGAACAACACAACGAGTTAATGGCGACGGTCCGGGATCAATCTTCTTAAGCTGCGGTTTCCTAAGAAAGCGGAACCGTCATCTAGCAGCCATGATACGTCATGACTAGGGCAACTTTTCTGTAGCAGTAAAAATGGGAAAAGTTGCTTTTATCATTCCCTGAAGTTGCATTTATGGAAATAAAGTTGCATTTATTTTTGATACACTAAATTCTAAAATAAATTATTCGCAAAAAAATGAAAAATATTCAAAATATATTGACAATTTTAATCGTGTACAACAGTATTATAATACATAATGAAATACAGAAGAACGTTGAATGGTCGATCCTTGGCCAGTAATTTCTTTAACATTGAAAACCTGCGCCAGCCGCAGTCATATAATATGCTGTATCGGATAGCAAAAGCGCAAAATCCTTTCGCTCAACATTCAGAGATTTTAAAACGTCATCTACAAGGCGAACAACGTATTGATGATCGACACTCACCTCGCAAACTCTGCAGTCGATTACGCAAGTTTCCTCTGCATTATCAAGAATGCCAACCAATGTGTTAAAAGTACTTCTTGACATTTCATTTTCGTCTGTTAGAACACAAATACCTTCTTTCAATTAACTTCTTGTTTGATCCACAATACTTCGGCGTTCGCAAGATCAGACACACGTGATCGAAGGGTTGGTTCAGACGGCAAAAAATAAAGTAGCAATTTCATATTAATTAATTTTAAGCTATATTTTAAAAAGTTGCTGGTGGTCGCATTTATGCAAAAAGTTGCATTTATGCAGAAAGTTGGATTTATGTTGCGGTTATAACTCACTTACAATACCCCCCATGTAGGAGGTATTTTGATTTTAATGCTTTACTTGCAGTGCAGAACGTGTGAAAAAAAAGTTACATTGTTGCAAAAAGTTGCCCTACTGATCACGTGGCCTCAAGCCAGAAAATGCCCTCCGTCTTTTCAACATCGCGTTCCACTGAAGCATATTTATCAATAAGGACTCGTATCTTATTTGTTTCTCTCAAACGATAGATGAGAATGTTTTTCATTGCAACAGCGAAATCGACTTTCCACTTTTCCAAACAACCGAAGACACACAGTCACGAAATGTTTTGCCTTCATGAATTGAATGTCGTCTGCCTTCCGTTGCACCCAAACACCTGCAAACTGGAAATAAATTTTTGTGTGATCGAGTGACCATTAGGGATACGACATCCACAACAAAACACCAATTTTAAAGTTAAAACATCGATGTTGATAATACATCGCCCAAAACCATCGATGTTTTTAAACATCAGTGTATATAAAATTTTCCCCCCATTTCTTAAAATTTGTTCAGTAATCTCAAACTGGTAATGTTCGCCCAGGAAGGAGAGATTTTTTAAAAACTGTCAAAACAAAGTCTCAAAAATCAATAACAATTAACAAATCTTTTATTTTTAAATGGAATAATTTAAAGAAAATAATATTTACAACAATTTAACACAGGTACTACTAACTATAAGTATATTTTAGGAATGTACGTAACAATAATTATTGTTAGTTATTGAGGGGGCCAAATTGCCCGTTCGCTAAGTCCCGCCTACGTGATTGGGGACCTGGTCGCTGGAAAATTCCTTTGGATTCAAATAGTGGACTGTATGAGGTACTAGAGATAGCTACTAGGTATAACTAAAATTTATTTACAATTAATAAACTATTTACACGATTATTTGGATTGGGGCAATCCCCTTTTCCATACAAGAGGTTGGGAGCACAGTAGTGCGTCCGCTTAGTTCGAATGCTATCTAGCGTATGCCCCTGTCGGGATATATTTTGGTGAAGCTATCGCCTCATTGGCGAGCTTGCAGCTCGCCAATTCAACCATAGACACCAGGCTCCAACATCCCGCCCGGCGTTGTAATGTTTACATTCAACATGAGATACAAAACAAATACTAAAAATGTAACATTAGAGAAAAATGAATAGCAAAATATGTACATCACACTGGCACATAAACAATATTAAAATGAAAAAACAAGTGAGATACCAAAAAACCTAAATTTGTAAAATTATTGTGTTGGATATCCGTAACACATACTTATTACTACATGAATTAAGTTGCATTATTAGGTAACCTATGTTCACAATACCATATGAATACTTCATTTATCATGAGATATGGGTAAAATACAAATTTTAGAAATACACCTCTTGTAAAGGCCACTTGGTGTTTGTACCTTTACAACTCTCACCCTTTGATCAGGACCTGGTACGACTTCCGTAATTCTTCCTAAAACCCATTTACAAGGAGGGAGGTTCTCCTCCTTTACCAAAACTAATGTTCCCATAGTAATATTGTTCTTTTCGAATTGCCACTTCGAGCGCTGTTGAAGGTGGCTTAGATAATCACGGTGCCAGCGTTTCCAAATTAATTGAACCATTTTTGTGGTTCTCTTCCACCTAGATAATCTATTATCGGCCTGTGGAACGATATCTGGTTCGACCAAAGCGTTTATGGGGCGACCAATAAGAAAATGCCCAGGAGTTAGTGCGTTAAAATCATAACTATCTGATAACATAGGCATTATTGATCTGGAATTTAGAATTCACTCTATCTGAATTGTTACAGTATAAAATTCTTCCCAAGTAAGGGTTGAATTCCCAACCGTCCTTCGCAAATGGAACTTGAATGATTTTACGCCTGCCTCCCACAACCCTCCAAAATTTGGGGCTCTAGGAGGAAGGAATTTCCACTCAATCTCCTCAGAGGATAAGTAATCGGCTAGATTGTCATCAAGATTTCGGACAAGATTGTGTAGACGTTTTAATTCCAAATTGGCTCCTACGAAGTTTTTAGCGTTATCCGAATATAATTTAGCAACCTTACCCCTTCTAGAGAAAAATCTCTTCAAAGTCGCTATCAATGCTTCGGATGTTAGATCCGAGACAACTTCTAAATGAACTTCCTTTGTTACAAAACAGACAAAAATGGCAACATAAACCTTATGTAAAATCCCCTTTCTTTGGCCTTTATATTTTGTGAGAAATGAACCACAAAAATCTATTCCACTTATATTAAAGGGTGATCCGGGGTTTACTCTATCTGAGGGTAGAACTCCCATGATTTGATCCATAGTAATTGGCTTCTGCCTAAAGCCCGTTATACATTCTCGAACAACACTTCAAGCCAGATTTCTGCCATTAATGAGCCAAAATTTTTGTCTAACTGAATTGAGCAAAGTTTGAGGTCCTACATGCAAGTTTCTAACGTGGAAATATTGCATAGTCAATTTGCTTAATATATGCCTTGCTGGCAAAATTATTGGAAATTTAGTATCATATGGAAGATCTGATTGATCAAGACGTCCACCAACTCTCAAAAGATCGTCCTTATCTAGGAATGGGTTTAAAAATCTGAACTTACTCTTTTTGGAGATGGACAAACCCTTTCGAATTGTGACTCAATTTCTACACTGTACTCTTCCGTCTGGACCATACGACATAAAACTGTCCCAGATTCCCTTATTTCCGACCCTGACAGGAGTCCATCAAATTTTTGTTCAGGTTTCCTGGAATTGTGAATTAATCTGAAAATAAAGCTTACCATACGAATCAATTTCAAATAACTATTAGATGATTTAAGAATATCGATTAGAAAGCAATTCTCGTTAGTAAAAGTCAATGTACACTGTGGTGAAAGTTTCAGTTCCTTGAGATATGCACTGTCCTCAGTGCCACGAATATTACCTTTAGAAATAGTTAATTCTTGTTCCAAGAATTCTGGACCATTCCACCACTTCTTGTTTTGAATTATGTCCTTGGCATCTAATCCCCGAGAGATAATGTCAGCAGGGTTGTTTTCAGAGCTTACATGCCCCCAATGATAGTTCGCTGTAAGTCGCTGGATGATGGCAAGACGATTACTCACAAATGTCTTAAGTTGATGCGGTGGTTTCTTGAGCCATGCGAGCACTATAGTAGAATCACTCCACAATAATACACGATCAACCTCCATTCGTAACGAATTCAAAACCCGTTCCATTAGTTGTGACAACAGGACAGAAGCGCACAATTCCAAGCGAGGAATGGAAACTGTCTTTAAGGGAGCTACTCGAGATTTGCTACACAGTAGTGTTGAAGTAATTGTGAGGTCTTGAGAGATCACCTGCACATAAACTGCTGCTCCATATGCTAAGGATGAAGCATCGGCGAATCCATGAATCCATGATTCGGCCTCCATATCGAATACATCTAGGAATCTTGATATCCTCTATTAGTTTCAATGCTGAGACAAAACAATTCCATTCACGTGACATGTTTTCTGGGAGCCTTTCATGCCAGTCGATTTTTAACAGCCACAATTGCTGCATAAAGATTTTTGCCCTTGTAATGAGAGGACCAAGTAACCCAAGAGGATTAAATATTCTTGCTATGGTGGAGAGTACTGAACGTTTTGTGAGGATCTCCCTTGCATCAATTTTAACTCGATAGGAAAAACAATCTGTTTGTGGTTCCCACAACATTCCTAGAGTTTTTATTGGTTTTACTTCAGTGGGATTTGAAGAGTGAAAAAGGTATTCTTGATCTTCTGTTGGAATATCCTTTAACAGTTGAGGAACACTGGCACACCACTTGTGCAATTTCATGCCTCCCTTTTTCAGCAAATGAACCAATTGGGATTGCAATTCCCTTGCGGTTGTCAAGTCCGATGTTCCAGATAAGACGTCATCCATGAAGAAGTTTGTCAAAACAATTGGTGCAGCCAAGGGAAAATATGTGTTCTCATCATGAGCAAGTTGTTGCAGTGTTCGTGTGGCGAGATAAGGCGCATTCATGGTACCGTAGGTTATGGTGTTAAGGTTATACACCTTCAAAGATTCATCTGAGCTATTTTTCCACAAAATCCTTTGCAGGTTCCGTTGGGACGGATGTATCCATATCTCTCTATACATTTTTTCGACGTCAGCTGTAAATGCATAGGCGTGTTTTCTAAAGCGTAACATTATTGAAAAGAGGTCTTCTTGCAATACTGCCCCTTTAAACAGTACATCGTTCAGGGAAAACCCACTTGTAGTTTTAGCAGAAGCATATCAAATACTACACGCAACTTAGTTGTGGTCTTTTCCGGTTTATACACCCCATGGCGTGGCAAGTAATACGGTATTTGAGAACCAACTTCTAGGTCAACCCTTTCCATATGATGCAAATCCAAGTACTCCTTCATGAAATTTGCATAAAGGGTTTGCATTTCTGGTCTCTTTCTAAGCGGTTCCAAATCGAATTTAATCGCCTGGATGCGATACCCTTGGAACATCCTAAAAGCTGAATTCCATTCTCTTTCATTGGCATCTGAACTACGTAACGTCCGTCGGCATTTCTTTGATGAGTGCGTAAAAAATGTTCCTCACAAAATTTTTCTTCCTCGCTGAGTATCTGTGTTGGTTCATCGACATTTTCTATTTGCCAAAAGTTTTGCAATGTTTCATCTAACGTGTTCGTTTCTAATGACAAGTGACAGTATCGCCTTGTAGGAGTGTCACTAGGTAACGACCCTGAAACTACATAGCCAAAAGCAGTTTCTTGAAATAACAAGCTCTTATCATCAGTACGAATTCTTCCCTCTTCATAAGTTCAAAGAATAATTCAGCCCCAATCAACAAATCTATTCTACCTGGTTTAAAAAAGTCGGGGTCAGCTAGATATATATATTGATTTAACCGTACGTGCTTGATATCTAAATATGTTGCAGGTGTGACGTCGGTTATTTTTGGTACGATTAAGAATTCTACAGTTTTTACAAAATCTCCATTTGCGTTCGAAATATTTCCAGACATTTTTGTTTTAACAGTGAAGGAAGAACCATTTAAACCACTGATAGGCGCATTTATCTTTTCTTTCTTCAACCCCAACTGATTTGCGCATTCCCAGGAGGCGAAACTTGCCATGGAACCCGAATCCAAAAGAGCCCTGAAACTCCGTTTTTCCCCGTTCAAATCCAAGACGTAAATCATTGCAGTACTCAACATTACAGTCTTGGTGAGATAAGAAAGTGGGGAACTGTTCGTTAACGAAGCTTGTGCAGCTGCGACAGTCGATTTTACGATTTCACTTCCCCTCAGCGGAAAATTCCTCTCTACCAAGCCTCCTTCCCTTTCTTGTTTTTGTTGTTCTGTGGGGTAGGGGTTGGTTGGATTAGGTTTTCTATGCAACAACGAGTGGTGCTTCTTGGCGCAAAGGGAACAGTTCTATTTACAAGAGGATGGAGACAGACCGAATCCTAATGTTAAAACTTACACAAATTGCCACTAGAGGGCGTATATACCTTAAACTTTTTTAGTTCTGCAGCGGTAGGGAAAATTTGGAAAAAATCCCTTTTCTGATATTTATGTTTACGTTTGTTAAAGCATGTACTTGTACAGATTCGACACACACATTCGAGGAGAGAAACTGACGGATTTCAACGGTCTTTCTATTGAAAGTGGAAGAGTAAAAAAAAGTTCACGGAAAAGTAAGTAGTACAATCTCCTCTAATTTTGAAAAGTTATTTTTGATATAGCAGATTTGAAAACTGCATAACTCGGTTAGAAAAAATTTAAGTGTTGGATAGATGCATCTAGAATACATATGATTATGTTGTAATAGACCATTTCTTACAATTTTGTCTCATAAAATCTTACTCAATTTAATGATTTATTAAAATGTTTAAGGGAATGCTCATTAAAAATCATGATTTTAATCCATTGATCAAACTGGGAGGAGGAACATACTGTTTGTAAACAAAATGTAAAGCGGTGAAGCAAACATGAATATTATTGTTGGGTTCCACTTTGGCCATTTCTGTCTTTCTAGGTAAACTGCTCTCCTCCTGGTTCCATTTCAGTCAGACCAAAATAATTAGTATAAACCAAATAATGCAGTCATAAAATTTCAAATTCAATTCACTGGTCGGGGAGTTTTAGGCTGGCATACTGCATGAAGGCTCTATATGCATTTCTCGTGTTAAAAGAAATGCCTTGTTTAGTATAATTATCTTTATCTTAGAAAACAAATGTACTTAGGAAACATACCAAGTTTTCTATAAAATTTATGAATGATTCTTTCCTGTATAATTCTGCCCATTGCTTTCAGTATGTGCCAGCAAGTTTGATTTAACTTAAAGGGGGCGAGGTGGGCTAGGGGTGGGCTATAGTCCAGGGCAGCAAAAAGTTTTGGAAAAATATATAACAAATGCACAACAAAAATAAATTAAAATCAACCAATTTAAAAACACTAATAACATGCTTGAATTTTGAATGGCATTGTATACAAGGAAATAGCACAGGAGGGGAGTGCAGAATTTAAGTACCCAACTCACCCGTAACTGAGAATACGCTTGTTTGAGAACCAAGTTTTTATTTTAAATACAGTTACTCTTATAGTTTTATACAGTATTTTCTCAATATTTGTTGTTGAAATATTGTTGCGAGTTGTTTTGCTGATTGTTTGTTTCAAATTTTATTCTAAGTTCTCATATATTTTATAATAAACAATGTTATATGTCGATCTGGATTTGGTTATACCAAACCACTGTTGAACAAAATTAGGGTAGTACCTACTAATGATTTTGTGCTATTGATATACCTATGGGGAGAAAGCATAAAAGGGAGGTGATATCATTGCTGAAGGCAAGGAGTGGGGCGGCAAGTTGCTGGTAGTCCTAGGCGGCAGAGAAGTATAAATCTGCCACTGAAAAGGTGCTGTTGTGGTTCAGGAGGTTTCTCATGGCGTTAGTGGCTTGCAAGCTGTAAATGACATGTGTTCAATTCATGTGACTCTATACCCTGAGTATATTTATTTTTGTGTCAAACATTTCCTGTTTGTGAATGCACACCTAATTCTGTTTTCAGGTGAATCATTTTGATTTAACATAAGCGGACCAAGCCAATTTCTAAGAATTTATTTGCCCAAATTTTAATTGCATAACAGCTAGTGTATGCGTTTTGGAACGCGTGCTTTCATTTACCAATCTACATCTAAGCATCAACGTCTTTATTGTATTTGGTTGCTAACACATCTGAATTTCCTAACAACATTACATTGTTACACAATCGGTGGAGAAGGATTTGATGATCTATCATTTGAAGATATTGATGAATCAGTCGACAAAGCTCCCTAAGCGAAGATGAAATATTAGAGGCTGTAATTGGAGACTCCTAATCCACAGGATGTAGTGATAATGAATAAAATTATCTTGTTCTAAAAGCAGATTTAATAGAAGAATGTCTGGAACTGACCAAAAAATTGGGTAATAACTTTGTAAAACATGATCCTTTTGAGGAACGCGCTGGAAAATTTGAACGTGAAGTGAAGTTGTTGGCAGCCTCTTGCAGAGAATTATATAACGTGCTAACAACAACAACGATTAATAACTGAATTAGTTTGTAAAACGTATTAAAACATTTATATCTACATCTTTAGTTATGATTTTAATAATTATTCAAGATTACCAATGCTGTCTATGGTACACGCAAGTATTGTTAAAATTGAGACTTGGTAACTTAGTAATTTTTCTGGATTGAACTGTTTTGTAATTTAAATTGAACTTTGGAACTGAACTAATTGTACTTATTTGTGGAACATAATATAGACCAGGTGACTGCATGCATAAAGAAGTCATTTAGAGTTTGGATGAAAATCCAAATTTTTTCCATATTGTGTTTGGAGAAAGCCTACTTGTGTGTAATGTCATCAGAGGTCCCTCAATGTTTTCTTAGGAACTTTTCTGTAAGAAGTCAGTCATAGTTTTTTATATCTTCCAGAGAACAGTGTTTCAAAAATCTTTTTTACATGTATTTGTTTTGAAGGCACATGATGCAACCCAAAGTAATTTTCTAGAAGTCTCCATCATAGATAATGCATTTTGATTAAATTGTTTGCTAAAATGTGCTGAATCTTCCTAAGTAAATGACAATTGAATCCAGTAAAAGCTTTAAAGGGAAAATGGTCTGAAAAAATAATGTCATTAATTGAGTACACAATGAAAGTAAAAATGTTTTATTAAAGTTATTCCAAAAAATATGATGTCCTTGTAAACATCCTGCATAACAACCAGGGCTGTAGTGGAGGGTATACACCGTATACTCTCTGATTTTTCTTAAAAACTACGTACACGCTTTGCGTTTCCTATGAAACATCACGAGTAACGCAGATAGCTACAGAAGCAAAAGAAAAGTTTCTATTTTAAGAAATCAGCTTGGTACATAATTTGGAGGAGGGAGGCGGTCAACCCCCTGGCTTATGGATTTCCTATATATAAACATGTGCATGTGTGTACATGTTTTTTTTGCTCCCCGTGGAGATTGTAAATAGTAAGTACATTGTTTCGCCTCCCCATGGAAAAAATTCTTCAGGCATACCCTGTTTTTTTTTACTACTACAGCACTGATAACATTTGAAGAAATTGCAAACCAATTTTTAGTTTGGTAAATGTCTTAAGTCATACAATTTTCTGTAGTTATACAATCTGATTATTGCAACATTAGCAATATTGGCTTTGGTCAGATTTACATTAAAAGCTAATCCAGTTTCTCTTCAGTCCTATTGAAGAAAAAATAAATCTTAATCAGATGTATGTTCTTGATTAAAATAATGAAGAGGAAAAGCTTCAGTTGAAAATTTTACACTATTCTACATAAATATAATACTCTTTGGTAATATGTTACTTAAAATTGCATTAAACTATCATAATTTTCTAAACTAGGGGTGCACAACCTTTCTGGGACAAGGGCCACTCGCACCGTTGATTGAGACATGGGGGGACTATTACACTTAATATGTATAGTAAAAAATAAGCATTTATTTTTTTTTAAGATTAAACTTACAAATGTTTTCTCAAAAAATCTAGGAGCTCGTTACAGAGCTAAATGAATGATATTGTGAATAGTTTAAAAAAAGAAGTTAACAAACATTTGCAATGATCAATCATTTAGAGTTACTTTTAAGAATGTGTCTCAAGAACGTTTTATGTAATTCAGCAAATTATTTTAGGTTATTGATTTAATAACAGTAATAGTACAATGAGCAATAAAGATGAGTATCGGAAATTTTAATGATATCAGTAAAGTTAGAAATAAAAATTACAGCATCAAATATATTTAATATTTAAATTTCTAAACTATAAACAATAATTATGTTACAGCTTGCTAATGGGATGGCTGATACTGAGTTTTACTAACTAATTTAGGTATTTTAGGTTCAATACGGCTAGTAGAAACTAAGACTGATTCTAAATGTTTGTCAGTCAATTTGCTTCTTAACTTAAATCCCCTCGGAAGTTTAGTCAAAATTAGTTTGTGGGCCGCAACTTGATGATTCGCTGGCCGCAGGTTGTGCACCTCTATTCTAAACTCTGAGTCAGCTAGACTTGTTTAAAGTAGACTTCTGTGTAACTTACATAAACTGTGCTCGTGCTATCGCCATAGATGTAATGTAACTCACTCATAACATGTCCTAATCAGAACATAAAAATTTTAGATTACAAAATAATTTTGAATAGCCTTGAAAAATAAATTAAACCTGCATCATGCTTCTAAGTTAATTAAAACCCATTTAAAGTACTTGGGATACATATCTGGACAATGTTTCACTTACCATCTGTTTTCTGAGAAAATAGCACAATTTTACGATGGAGTAACTTTTATTAAAATCAAAGCTTAATAACTCGAACAGAATGTGACAGTTTTCCTCATTCACTACTAGTTGAGGTCATTGATATAATAGGTGCCACAGTAGCCCGGTTGGAAGAGCAACCAGAGGATTACGAGTTCGCATCCAGCCAGAGACAGTTGTGTGGAAAGGGGTCTGGTGCATGTTAAATCTTTTGTGTCCTCACGTTGGTGTGGAACTTAGGAGTGGAGTTGAATTAAATAAACTAATTTTTTCCAGCTGCATAGTACCCCAATATAAACCATAAGACAAAATCATTCTGACAAATGAAATTCTTTTATGGCCATGAACATGTCTTGTTGCTTTACCTCTTGTCCAGTCCTTGTGGGATCAAAATCTTTCACTGATGGTCCATTTATATAGCACATCATCGAATTACATAAAAACTACAAGATAATAAACCTGAAAGCCCACATTTGTCAAGTGTTGTTTCAACAGCCTTAAGGAATCTGTCAGCAGTTGCATTTTCTAGAAGTAAAATGGATACAAATATCTTGCTGTCATCTTTTATGAAACGTACATATAAAATTGCTCTTCAGTACTGAAATTTTTAAACATTGATGTATGCCATTGAGACAGCAGTTTTTTAAATCAGCGATAGATTGTTTATTTTGAATGCTGGTTTACCGATGATAGCGCTAACATCAATGTTTTAAATTCTGAACGATTTCCTACTAAGCTAGCTGTAGCCAATAAACATTAAACAATTCTCTGAATTTTAATTTGTTTGCTGATTTGTCAACATCCAAACTAAATGACAAGTAAATCACAACAGGTGGTAAACGCTTCAGATAAAATTGATGCTAATTTTGATTAATTCAAGGGTATTCTTTCCCCCCTTTATTCCCGGAAAGATAATTTTATACACCAAGTTTGATCATAGGTTTTATAAAATAATATAACTATAGTTGAATTAAACAGAACATTTTCCTGAGTTCAGGTACTTGAACAAACTCCTTTATCTGCAGACTAGGCAACCTAAAATAAACCAGATTCCATTTCCACATCACCCATGAGGTAGGAATCATGATGCGTTTTTTTTAAAGAGGTATTGCCAGGAGCCTTAATCCTCTCTGCACCTGAAAAAAAAGTTGAAATTTGAGCTAACTTTTCCTTTCTCTAGAGCAGTGTTTCCCAAAGTGTGGTACGCGTACCCCCAGGGGTACGGGAAGAGTTTGGCAGGGGTACGCGTTGCACCGGAGTTTGGTGGGGATATGCACTACACTGCACTGTGCTTAGCTGCACCTAATTCTATGTTCTCATGAGTCAAGTCAAGACAGAGTCTTGTGAGTCGTGAGATGGTCTCGAGTGACACGGCAGAAATATACCACACTTCGTTACAGAAACAACTTACTTCGTTAACCCTCCGTTGGGCGCAACCATTCCCCACTCCTCTCATAGAAGGGGTAGAAATCTGCTTATTCTAGTAGTCTCTTATCTTTACCGGATGTTTGGACCCAACCTTTTAATTTTATTCACGTGCTTCGTGGACAGCTGTCAGCGTCATTCTGATCTCTCAGGAACATTGCGGCCGAATGCGTTACACATATAAAGGTATTTTACAAGGCAAAGAAATTTTATTATTTCACGTTCAAGATAAAGAGAACGCTGCCATTGCAAAACTAAAGTTATGGCAAAAGAGAGTAATGGAAACGTAGATTTGTTTCCCTCTCTTCATGAGTTTATAACAAGTTCGACTACTAAAATTGATGCTGATACTCTGAAATGCATAACACAACATTTGGAGAGTTTGCAAGTGGGCTTGAAAAACTATTTCCCTGATTTAACCAAAAATATTGAATGGATAAGATATCCGCTTAACATTTACACAACATCCATGCCAGAAGATTTGTCGCATGAGGAAGAAGAACAATTGTTGGAATTGGCTACAGACGGATTCTTGAAAAATAAACATAAGGAGAGTACTTTAACATCATTCTGGTTACAAATGCAACTTGTGTATCCGGTTTTAACAGAAAAATTTCTAAAATACATCTTGCCTTTTCTAACTTTATATTTATGTGAAGTTGCTTTTTCAGCATTTGTAGACATTAAGTCGAAAAAAAAAAAGGAACAGACTATTGGACGAAGAACCACATCTCAGATTAAAATTAACAACCAGGGAACCAAATTATGAGGATCTGTTATCTCAGCACAAACAATTTCATCCTTCTCATTGATCCAAATAAACGTTATTTATAATAGAAATTTTATTTATATTTTATTTTGAATCGTTTTATTTCTCTTATTATTTTGTGTATGTCCCCCCCAAAAAACCTTTTTGATTGTTATTAAAATACATCCGCTTTTTAAAAGGGGGTACTCAGCGTTACGAAAATTATAGAAGGGGTACGCCTATGTCAAAAGTTTGGGAAACACTGCTCTAGAGCAATAATTTTATCAAACATCCTGTCATTGACAAATTTCATTAGCAAATGGATTGTTCTATCCAGACGTTTTACTTTTTTACCCCCAAATATATATATTTTATCATCCTGTGCATACATTCAATGTCCATGTTGACACCAGCCCATTTGCAATACACAAAGCCCACTCTTGTTTTTCAAAACCACAAATGTATCTTTATCAGTCTGATTGTAAGCATCTGAGCATTTTATAAATAATGGCCTACTCTAATGAATCTGAAACTAATTCATTCAATTTCCTTCTCCAAACTTCTATCCACATGCCAAGAGCAAATCAGACGTTTTAAAGGTTTACCAAAAGCTGATGCCCAAGCATTTATAAATGCTTTAGCATCATCACTCATACAAAGGTTTATGGAAAAAATAAAAATGGATAGTATTTTAATGCACTGAAAGCAATACTATCTTGACGATTGCTGAAAATGAAAGCACAGGGAAAACCTTCCTTATATCGTCCAGAAGCAGCACTGTGACTAAATCAAAGTTATATGCATTTACACCATGTGTATAATCAATGCATATAACATCATTGCCATACAAATTAAGCATACCTTTCTGGGAATCATTCACAATAACTAGAAGAAAATCTTCATTTTTTCAACCGGGACAGTCGGCAAGAAGTACATTTTGTGGCTTATAGAAAACCACAACAGAGTTTTCATCTTGCTGCATGTGACTTACCCATGGTAACACTAACAGCATCATTCCTGTCTAATACTCCATTCAAGTTTTAATTATATTTAGTTAGAATGTTTATTAATAACATTTTGCATAGTTGAGAGATGAATAGGTTCTAATTGATCACCTATTGAATCACGTATTTCATCCAGAATTATCGCGATGGGTATACCATTCGTTTATATCAATCTTTTCTTTTTCCTCCCCACCAACATTCATTCGACCCAAGTCAATATCATGACCAACATGGGTTTTGACGTATGTAACAAAGAAACCACTGCTATTCTGTTAATTTCATCATAACAGGGCAGACTGAATTAATTTTATTCGAACTAAGCAATTTAATGGTTTTCTTTCTTTTACTTTTACTAGCAAATTCCCCACTGTGATGGCAATGAAAATAGGTTTTACAGATACCATTTATGCCTTTAAACTCCATTCCACTTTACAAATATGGAAGATGTTTCTTTTTTCGGTTTCATTTTTCCAAGCCATGAATTCTTTTGACTGGAATTTTAACTCTTCACTTTGCAGAGTTAAATCATGCAGACATCATGTGTTCTTCCAAAGATTTTCTGGAGATTACAGTTATTGGACACAAGGTACATTTTAAATCTGATGTGTCAACATAAATGATTAATTCCTTCCTACATTTATGATTAATTCCTACCATGCTGCTTTATGAGTGAACCAATAAAAACAAAATAAATTAATCAAAACTCCTTAAATTTGTCCAAGATAAAATCACAAGAAAACTTGACAATTCTATGAAACATCAATTTACTAATAAACCAAAACAACTATCCTATCGTTAATTAATCCAAACGAAATGCATTGAAGTGAAATATGTGTGAATTGTTAGAAAACTTTTATTAGAAGAGTAAATATAAAACAAACTAGCGAAATAAAAAAATGGCGGATCAGAGGGAATCCTAATTTTATACGTTAATGAATAGAAAAGGACAATACAAACTCAAACCTACAAATAAAAAATTGATACTTAAATGTCGGTTAGTAATTAATCCGATGAGAACACAGAAACATTATGCATCAAAATCAGCGATGAAAATAAAAACAATGAGAGATGAACGATAATCCTAATTTTGTCAAACGCTTATTAACTAAACTAAAAACAAACAGATTGTTACAGTATACAATTAATTCAATGAATTGCTAAAACACTCTAATTAGAAGAATAAATATAAAATAAATTAGCGAAATAAAAAAATTGGCGGATTAGAGGGAATCCTAATTTTATAAAACGTTAATGAACAGAAATGACAATATGAAATCAATACTAAATATGACAAACCAAAAGTACTTGAATTTCGCTTAGTAATTAATCCAAAGGGAACATAAATACAAATACGCTTTAAAATCAGTGATGAAAAAAAAATGGCGGATCAACGAAAATCGTAATTTTATTAAACGCTAATTAACTTATTTAAAAAGAAACAGTTTGACAATATAAAATTATGCAAAATCATGAACTAAATATGACAAAGAAAATACGATACTTTTGAATTTCAGCTAGAAATCTGAGCTAATTCCGAAGAACATGAGACAAAAAATCACGGCGGGAACGGCAGCTAGAATCAAGACAGACCAAATCCTTATGTTAAATGAAACACGCGGAGATTTTCCCCATTTGTACGAATATCCCTCCCTAAAGTTATTTTCCCTTACCGCTGAAAAGTACGAAACGTATAGGCCCTCTATCGGCGATTTTTGTAAGTTTTAACATTAGGATTCGGTCGGTCTCCATCCGCTTTAAGTCTGGCGTCCTCCTGCTCCTCAGAACTTTAGGGTCCTCTTGGCACGTCCACTCCTTCTGTCGAGCAGTATGTCCCTTTTGGACAATCACTGGATTCCGAGCACAAGTCCACTCCTTCTGTCGAGCAGTATGTCCCTTTTGGACAATCACTGGATTCCGAGTTTATTTGACTTAAACTCTGTATCCCACCGCTGCCACCAGTTAGTAGCTGTGGCGTTTTTGGTACACCACACTACTACCAATGGAGTGAGACTCAACGGTTTCGTTTGATACAATTTAATTATGTCAAGAGAAATTTTACATCAACTACTATGTACAATGAATTTTACAATCGATGACAAACAGCCCGATTGTTCCTGTTCAAACAGTAAGTTTCAAACTATCACAGTTTGTCTCGTTTTCAACGGGGTTTGATGTCCCCGTGTAATTTTGCAGCGAGCTACCTCCTTCGCCACCTTCCTCCGTGGCTTCCCTAGCTCGAGTCTCCTTTCTTTCTTCTCGGGGCAACAACCTTTTTTCTCCGCGTCGCCTCTGTTTCCAATTCACCTCCCACTCAAGGGGTCTCAGATCCCCCACATGTGCGAAAAAACCGACAACCGGCGGTTCTTCAAAAAGCCCCGCTGTCCGGTGGAAATCGGGGTGAACAAGAAACAGAGGCCGACAATGAGTTGTTTCCACACATGTGGCTGTCGGCTCCCTTGTAGACTACGATCTCACAATATACCTACATAAACAATCTGGAAACAGTATTTAATTTAACACAACCTATCAAAAATATCCTTAATTCTAACCATCATAGAAAACTGTACCGACATATACTATTTCTTTTTAACAAACAAATGTTTTTCTCTGAAACTTGTTTCCCCCCCCCCCACATGTTATGAAATTTTAAAGTTCTTCAAACTGGCTCTTAATAAACAAAATTTCTGACTCACCAGGGTAGTTGCAGCACTCTATTATGCTCAAGTAAGTTGCATTTGTTTCCCAAAACGATTCCATACGGTCTCCACGGATCCACTAATCCTGTCTGGGTGCGGCAATTATCATGCTTGGGGAAAGCTGGTTCGATGTGGGGAATTCAAGTGGAAACACTCGGAGACTTTTCTTTGATATCAACAAGTTTATTGAAAACAAAACATCACGTTACTGGACAGACATAAAAATCTAAAAGATAAAAACAAAGAATTAGTTTAACATGATTACATTTAATCAGTCCTGAGAACCCCCGGTTCTCTCATAGCTCGCTTCTTCCGCCAAACTCTTTCATCTTCTCTTTTTTTTCATATTTCTTTTTAATCATAGCGTTGCCAGGTTCCGGGTGCTAAACGAACAGTAGTCTTGTTGGAGCCACGGGGTACTGATTGCAAACCCGACAACTGCTCTGCACGTATAACGGAAGTATCAAAGTTCACACTTATCTTTACAGCTTCTATCCTATCTCTTTTCTCTTGTAACAAACGATCCCCTAGTTCCTTTATTTTTTCCTCATCATCCCGACCTTGTTTTGATAAAATTGCATTTTTAATTTCAGACACTTTGGTCCCTTCATCCAATACAATATCTAATTCTTCAGCCAGAGCCATTAATTCTGACTTATTTAAGCGTCCCAAACCTGCCATTTTTATCAATTTACTACAATCCTCTTAATTTCATAAATTTAACATCCCACAGAATAAATCAAAATGAAACACTGAAATATAATCTTAACATTTCTACAAATACACTTCTAATACACTTTTTCTACCATATCATGCACAGTCACGCGTTAACTTCAAATTGAATCATATAACTAAACTATTCATAAGTAACTTCAATAAACACGATATCATTTCAAAACTCTTAATTATCATAAATCAAAAATATTAGCTATATTTTCCTACAAGATATTGTGCAGTATACACTAAACTCACTTGTATAGCAGAGTCTTCTTTTCCATCAAACCGAACGAATCAGTCATTCCCTCAACGAACAGAAGTAGATGATGGAAGACAGAACAGAAGCGGAGTTACGAAAACGCGCACAAAGCAACTCTTGACCACTGGGAAACCACGCACTATCAGATGACAAATGGGCCGCACGATTAGGAGGTGTTGGGTTGACCAACCCTTTCTTTAGTTGTTCACACTGCATCACTCTCCGGGGGGTGGGGAAGAAAATCGCTCCTCTCGGCTTCACGCAGGTCAATGGGGTCAAACGGCAACGACGAGGGCAAGCCAGGATCACCACAGCCACAGCAATTCGAAGTATAGGAAGTACAGCAAAACGAAACTGCTACCTCGTGGATGGGGAATCCATGACATCTGCGCGACCGGGAAACGTTTGAGGGCTTGTTACCATTTTAGGAGCCAAATCTTTACGGTAGATCTATCCAGCGTGGAAAAATCCTACTGCCTTTAATTATGTGGTGCTATGGCAGTCGTTCCAATAATATTTCAATTCTCTTTAACAAATTAATTTATTCAATACAACACATAATCACTATTTTCAACATCATCAGGATGAATATGTACAATGAAGATCGAGTCAACGCCCAAATCGACAGGAACAAAATCATGCGTTATGCCAAGGAGACTATATCATTACAAGTGTGTCTTTCTCCTGTTACTAGCCCCAAACCCAGACGGGGATTACGGTCATGTGAAACTCCGAAACCATGTCAACCTCCGAATCGAATATATATATATATATATATATATATATATATATATATATATATATAATTGTATTACAAGAAAACCTTGATTGAATCGGCTACAATTTATTTATATTTATCGGGAGGGAGATTGAAGAAGAGAAGTGAAGAAAATCGAAATCGTTCCAAACAAAAACAAACAAATTATTGTTTAACTGTCGTAAGCATAAACCTCAAAGCACCCAACAATCTTAGAATTATTGTTTATTATTAATTCTTTTTTTATTATTGAAACGGCTTCGCCTTTCCATTCAATTCTCCATTGAGAAGAGAAAAAGTACTTGGAGTCCGACGCTTCCGACCAGGAAGTTGAATTGTTTCAATTTGCTTAAATTAGCGGATCCAAGTTATCCTGAACCTGATCCAATTGATATCTTACTTGGTGCGGATGTGTGTCCAGAAGTATTACTTCCTAAATGGCCGCCTCAAAGCAACTAACTGTGCTCTTGTTGTCACACTAGAGAAAATTCGGGAAGATAGGTAGTTAACTTCGTTTTAAGGATAATTTCCACACCTTAGGAAATTCCAGAAACCAAGCAATTAAATGTTTAAAACACATGGAAGGACGCTTTATTACCAATCCACTACTTAAAGAACAGACATTTAAAGGTCATTTTTCTGGCAGAAGTTGGTATTACATGTCTAGCATCTTATTATTCACCTCATCATTGTGTTAGAAAGGAAAGGTTACCAAACTCCTCGTTGCATTTGATGGATCCACAAAAACCTAGAAAAGATCTTCTCCAAGATCATCAGCATTACAGCCCTGCCATATCGTGTTGCGGCCAAGATATTGAGTTACCGAGAGACAGCAGTACAGAAACTACTTAAGACGACGTACTCCTACCGTACAAGCGTGGATCCGAAGCTTCAATTGTATCCGAAGTATGGCGAGCCAGTCAAAGTGTCTCTTCGCAGTACAGCAGTACAGAAACTACTTAAGACGACGTACTCCTACCGTACAAGCGTGGATCCGAAGCTTCAATTGTATCCGGAGTATGGCGAGCCAGTCAAAGGGTCTCTTCGAAGAGCAGTTTATGTTCTGTGCCATCCAGTGGTGCAGTATTTCTTGGCAGTATGAATCGCAAAAAGACCCGTTTTATAGGAACCTTCGTTCAAGAAATAATGTCCGTCTGAACCTGTTCCACTGAACTCCATCAGTCAGGTCCCCTGTCAGAAGTGACGCAACTGAGCAACCAGGGCACTCAACTTCTAAATTGTCCAACTGCTTCCGAAGAGAATGCAGTCCCCATTCATGGAATTGCATATCCCAGCACAAACCGAGTACGATTGCATTGAACAGTTATCAAACCAGTGACAGTAGACCCAAAAGCCATTGTAGCTTGGTGAACAACAATATCACCAATCTATATACCGGACCTCGACTCTTACAAACAAGACCATTGAATTATTTCGGCCAGAAATATTATTTAGAATCTTTTAAGAAAATGCGTAATCTGTGTAGCTCAATCACGAATTGCAAATCAAATTCGAGGTTATCTATCTGGATCCCGAGTTAATCTGTCCATACCATTTTTTGCATAGTAGCATGGACTCAAATTACATGGTGATGTGCTGCATCTTATAGGATTATTTTGTATTTATTTAAACTTTTGCTATGCCTTTTTTGCATGTCATTTGTAAAAATTGACAAATTGTATTTTGTGTATTCTTTGAAATCTCATTTCAAGGTGGGTGGTATGATGGATTTTTTAGTGCCTTCTAGTAGTCACTACCAAACTGTTGTAGCGCTAATGGCTATGTTGATATCTCACTTTTGATATCACTAGTATACCGTTTGTGCGCTACGTTACGAGCCTTACCCTTTTCACCATTTACTATAACTTAAACTCTTAACTATAGCTGGTAGCTTTAATAACTATAACCGGTAGTACATTCTCAATGCAATAAATTAATCTTATTAATTCCTGAGCAGTGCATGTAGTCTGATGTGGCTATCAACATCATGTCTAGTTGTTTACGAGGCATAAAATTGAGTGGACAACATAAATCGTGGTTTAAAATGACAACTTGAAATTAATACAATGCTGAAAATCTGCTTAATTTTAATAGAATATTCTAAATGAGATTATATTAATTAGGTTTGAATGCCGAGGGTTACATGCCCGCAGAGAAGCTGTAAGTAAATTGTTGAAATTTTTTTTTACGATATGGATATGCAATATGGAAAACGTGTGGAAGCTCACATGATAAAACTCAGGTCAAACATGTTAAAATTAAATAAATTCTTAATTTTCAATTGTTGAATCAGTAACTAATGGTAACGATGACTATTAGGATGTTGATTATTTGAAGAATAAATATTTTTGATTAAAAAATTGTCATTTTTCTCAATATGGGATGGATTTTAATCATCTACTATCTCCCACTTTCACCCAGAATTGTCTGTATTGAAAACTATTTTACCATTTGTTATTTACAGTGTCACATAAAATAGCAGCTAAACAAATTTCATATCCATTTGTCAATCTCAGGGCTTAAGAGACTCATTAGTTTTCAATATATCACTATATATCTTGTCTCCAGCTCTGATAATAGCATAAATGGCTTGTTAATTAAAAAAAAAACCCAGATAACATTTAAACACGTATAACTAATTTTACTTTTAAAAATTAGATTGCGCCTACTTTATTAGAGGGGCTATTATCTCTCTCCCTCCCCGGATCCATTTCCATACTCATATGGTCAATCACACTTATTGTATTCATACTGTGATCAAAATTTCCAGTATGTTTTCATACTGTGATCAAAATTTCCAGTATGTTTTCATACTGTGATCAAAATTTCCAGTATATTTAAAAACCAGTATCAAAATTTCCAGTATGTTTTCATACTGGTATCAAAATTTCCAGTATGTTTGAAAACCGGTATCAAAATTTCCAGTATGGTTTCATACCGGTTTCAAAATTTCCGGTATGTTTCTACTGGTTCCGGTATCATTTTGATACTTATATTTTGAACTTTTTCCAATAGGGACCTCAAGTTTACATATAAAGTTTATATGCATGTTTTCTCTATATTAGTTACGAAAATTTGATGCATGCATAAATTTGAATAAATATATATCATAGTAAATTTGAAGTTAAATGTTGTTTACACAATTTCATAAAAAAATACATAGATGCAAAATAGTAATTGTAGAAACATATCAGTCATGCTGCTGTAATTACTGTATCCATATTTCTCCGTTTTCAAAAATTAACAACATTCATTAAAAAAAAAATAGCTGAACTTCAAGCAGGTGCCAAAGTAATGAAACCTATTCTTAACTTTGAATAGTTTTGTGAATCAAAAAAGGAAAGAAAACACTTGGCACATGTGACGGTTCTTCCTTAGGCTGATTCCCTAATCCTCTGCCTTGTCGTCCTCCAAACAGTAACACTAGTCCATGAGCATATTTCACTTATTTATTTACAAATTTCTTGATTATAGTATTTACAGGTTCCGTCTATAATACATAGTCGGGAATAATCCCCTTCGATCTCCAGCGCAAAACAACGCGTCCTGCTTCCTCGCTGGTCTTCGTGCAAGTCCCTTCTCTTTTCAACCCTCCCCAAACGGGTTCCTTTTCCAAAAACCCGAGGGGGACCCCCATGGAGTTCGATTCTATGTCCATCGACCCGTCCACAAACCTGGTGAGGTTACAGGGAACTTCACACCTCCCCTCCGGTTTATAATTACGGGGCCACTTGGTCCCGAAATTGAAACCATAACAAAAAAAATACAATGACGAATACCCCTCTCCTCGGGCAACGTCATCATTCCAAATCCAGATACCCAAAAAGGTGTATTGATGTTTGTGTCCCCAAGTCGGCAAGTATGCCTGAAATGAGTCTCTCATGCATGAGCTCACAAACTTAAATTTTACAACTGTAATTATAACTTCTATGCTATCTTTGCACTAATAATAACAAAACAGTTTACTCAAAATACCAAAATGTTCACCCGTTTAATTAAAGAATACTAGCAATCCAAAACACATTCTTAAATACAGTTGTTTCGTGTAAACAACTCCAATAAATTGCTATATTATGGGATCCATTGATACAGTACAACATATCTTTAGTGATCATAAAATCACTAGCATTGTTCTTCATACATTCTCGATAAAGCATCAGCATCGGCATTTAAAATACCTGGCTTATGAGCTATCGATACGTTGTACCGAGGTAAAGCCAATGCCCACCTCTGAAGTCTGGCGTTTTTGGGTACACCTTCCGTTAAATATTTCAATGGATTATGGTCAGTGTGCAACAGTATACTCTGACCATACGTCCAAGTGTCAAATTTTCCCAAAGCCCAAATTACCGCGTAAGCCTCTCTTTCAATTGCGCTCCATTTCATTTGCGCAGGTGTGAGCTTTTGGCTTGCGAATGTTATTGGTCTTGGGTAGCCTTTCTCATCTCCCTGGACCAGACAGGCTCCTATACCTGAGGCATCTGTGTGGATTTCAAACGGCTTATTAATATCCGGTGTAGACAGATATACCGCTTTACACAAAGCCTCTTTAAGTTTCTTAAACGCGTTGTCGGCGTCATCGGTCCATGGGATATCATTGGGGACTGGTTTCTTCGTTAACTCTGTTAGGGGTTTCGCTATTTCCGCATAGTGTGGCACATACTCCCTGTAGTAGTTCATGAGCCCTAACACTGACCGTAGTGCCTTTTTTGTTTTAGGCACGTTCAACTGCTGTATTGTCGCTATTTTCCCAGGATCTGGACCATGTTTCCCAGAACCCACCACGTGGCCCAAATACCTTACTTCTGCCTTCGCGAAGGAACACTTTTCCAAATTAGCCGCGAAGTTCAAAGACCTTAGGGTTTGGAGTACTGCTTTTAGATGAGTCAAGTGGTCCTCCCATGTCTGAGAATAAATGATTATGTCATCTATAAAGCTCTCCGCGTAATCTGAGTGTGCCCTCAACGCTTGGTTCATAACCCTTTGGAAAGTGGCTGCGGCTCCTGAGAGTCCAAATGGCATGACCCTCCATTGGTATTGCCCTTTGGGTGACACAAAACTAGTTAGTTCTTTCGAACTCTCCTCCATCGGAATCTCCCAATATCCCTTTAAAAGGTCGAGCGTAGTTAGGAATTTTGCACGTCCTGCCTTAAATCTTAATTCATCCGAATTTTGCATTGGAAACGCTACAATCTGACTCTCCGCGTTGAGACCTCGATAGTCGCAACACAACCGTACAGTACCATCCTTTTTTGCCACACAAACTATGGGGTAGGCAATCTCCGCTGTAGACGGTTCAATGAGCTCCCTCATTATCAACTCCTCAATCTGCTTCTCGACCTGCGGTTTAATTGACTCGGGTATCCTATAAATGTGCGGTTGTTTCCGTTCTACGCCCGGTTTCAGTCGAATTGTGTGGGACCCTACATTGGCTTTCCTCATCTCTCCATTGAATAGAGAGCCAAACCCGTTCAACAAAGAACACAATTCTCGTTTCTGATGTCCTCGTAAGTGATCAAGTCCCTTGCTCTTACCGAACGTCTCGATATCTTGCCTGCCGTTTATTGGTTTGTCAATAGGCGCGTGCAGGACTTCTCCGAATTCTTCGTCTGACTCATATATTACTCCCACTGCCCCGATGGGTTGTACGTACTTGCGTATCTTATTTTGATGTAAATGACGGGAACTACCATCTGACAACTTCACTATATACGAGTGGGGTGATTTGACTTCCACTATTTCTCCTGGCCCCATCCATCTCGAACAAAGCTTGTTTGTACTGTCGGGAACCAGGACAACTACTTCATCACCCAGTCCGAACTGTCGATTGGAGGACCTTAAATTGTGGTGATGGACGTACCGTGCCTGTTGTACTTCAGCCTGTGTCGTAGCGAATTCCTGAGCCGATTTTAGTCTATCTCTGAGTGACCTGAGATATTCTGAGACTGATTCCCCCACTCCTTGAGGTATCACGGCTTCTTCCACCCAACTGGATTTTAAAATCGCCAACGGGCCTTCCGGTAAACGACCGTACATTAACATGAACGGTGGTACACCCGTAGTGGAACTTGGCGCTTCTCTATACGCCCATAATAAATAGGGTAGTAATTTATCCCACTCTCTTCCTTGATCACTAATAGCATGATGAAGCATATTTTTCATGGTCCCTAAAAACCTTTCCACTAATCCGTTCGAGGGAGGGTATCCAGGTGTCGAAAACTTTGGGGTTACGCCCAACTTACCCAAAAATTCCTTGGTTAACCGGGATGCAAAATTTGTCCCATTATCCATAGCGATAGTCCGTGGGACCCCCATCCTCATGAACACCTCAGTGAATGCCTCACAGGTTGCCTTCGCAGTTAACGATCTCAAAGGTACCGCCTCCGGCCATCTACTGTGTTGGTCCATAATGCATAACACGTACTGATGCCCCCTTGAAGATTTAGGCTCTACTGGCCCAAAAATGTCCGCATTAACCACCTGAAACGGCAACTCAGGCCTTCCTACCGCTTCAATTGGAGTTCGATCTTTCACGTTCGTCCTCCTTCTTAACTGACAGTTGTGACAGGCCTCACACCATCTCGTTATCTCTTTGCCCATTCCTTCCCAGTAAAATGACATAGCGATCCTCTCTTTTGTTTTCTTAGAGGCTAGATGTCCCCCCGTTAAGGTTTCATGCGCTAGTTTGATGATTTCCTGTCTCCGACTTACGGGAACTACTAACTGACTGTAAGGCTGTCCCGCGATCTTCCCAGTGTGGTATAAAATCCCCGAGTCTAGCCAGTAATCGTTCTTCCTTTCTCTCGCATTGCTAAACGCGCAACTTAAAGACTCACACGCCCCCTGCTCTATCCGAAATTTTTGCGTTTGTGATAAGGGCATCTCATTATCGGTTTCCACTATCCCTTCCTTGACCTTCGGATACTCAATCGCGTCTATTGTTACCGTCCTTACATCGAGGACTTCCATTGTGGTTTCACCACTTGTTTCATTCTCCCCTCTATCCCCAGGAGGTAACTTTCCCTGTTGAGCATCGTCTTGAATTCGTGGTTCTACGAATTCCCCTAGATACCGGCGCTGCTGCTCTCTCATAAGTCGTAAATCACGTGGTGTCACCAATGCGACCTCGTTTAAATTTTCCACGACGGCTGCCTGGATAGTAACAAAAGGCCTTATATCCTCCGTCTGTCCATAAACTTAACGGAATTGAAACAAGTCTCGCTTCTACTTCAGGACCTATAGCTGGTTTTAACAATATTTTCCCTCCTGATTCTAAATAATTTTCGGGGACTATTGATTTCCTCAACACCGTTATTTCTGCCCCGCTATCGATAACGCCTTTGAACTTTTCATTATCAATTCCAAATTCTTCCCGAGGTAATTCCCCTTCTTGATTTCCTTCTGGAATTTCGAAATGTACGGCCACTTTGTTTAATCCCCTTTCAGCCGGGTAATTATCCAACACCGAATCTGTTTTGCTAACCACCTGGTTAATTTTTCTTTCCCTTCCTCTCTGATCTCTTAGTTTTGGACAATTGGATTTAAAGTGCCCTATTTCCTCACATAGGAAACACTTCACCTTCTGCCTTTCCCGTGTTCTGTAATCTATACTATCCCTTCCTTGGCCCTTCTCATACTTATTCGTCTTAACGATGCGATCTCCAATACTACTTTTGCTTCCAATTCTCTGTCCATCCCTCTCGTTTCTATTTCTTTCTAACCTCCAATTTCTCAACCCTATGTCGCGACTAAATTTATCTGATGAACTCGCATGAGGTTGAGCCTCCAGATAAATATCTATTTCCCTCACCAACTCGTTTGGTTTTAACCATTTTTCTCCCTCTTTGACCGGAATATGGGATGTAACGTGGTTTGGCAATAAATCTTTTATTTTATCTGCCATTACCAGATCTTTTAAATCTTGTAGCGACGCAATATCTCGGCTTTTTAAATAGTACTCAAAAAGAGTTCTTATCCGAGCAGCGCACTGTACATAGTTTTCTCCTGGTCTCTTACCACTGTTTTCAAAATTCCTTTTGTGCTGTAATGGGGTTAGTTTATTTTCAGCTAAAACGCATTCTTTAATTGATTGATAATCAGTAAGTTTCTCGATGCCTAAATTGTTCGTTAAACTACTAATAAAATCTGACAATTTATGTAAAATAATTTTTCCCCAATACTCTTCTGGTACCGAATAAACCTCAAAGATCGTTTCCGCCTGATGGAAGAAAAATATCCAATTTTCAGTTCTTTGTGGAGTTTTTGGTAGTTGTTCCTTAACAAGTCTCACGTATTTAATTAGATCACCCTCCGACGTTTCGGTACCCGTGCTTTCTAGTGATCTATGGTTTTCCTGTTCTTTCATTTTGATTTCCAACTCTTTTAACTTAATCTCCTGTTCCCTTCCTAATCTCTTATCTTCACGTTCTAATTCTAATCTCTTTTGTTCGCGTTCATAATTTAACTGTTCTTTTTCTTCGCTCTCTTTCCTGTCATTAACAATACCTTCCAGAAGTGCCTTAACCATCTCTTCCTCATACCTTTCACTGCTACTTATCATTTCACTTAACCCTATCACTGTCATTCTTGGATTCAACTCCAATTCCAACTCCAGAGCCAGAGAGATGAGATCAGCTTTCTTCGTCCTCATTAGAAAAGCCATTTTTAACGCTAGATTATATCCAACTAATATAATACTTATGACCAATAATAGTCTATCTTTAACTTGTTATGTTAATCTTAAATAAACAAGTTATTTCTATCCCTGTATTATATTGCCAACTTATTCTAGTTTTAATTCAGTTAAAATTTTGTTGCACACTTCCATCTATATATAGAATTTACCGTATTACGGCTACCCTTTTGTACTGTTTCTTATACTATAGGTTCCGTAGACAGTTAAACCAATTACATATATATATATATATACTAACAACAATATTACTTCGTTTTGGCCCTCAATACACAATAACAGAACAGTTACAACACTCTTGTATCCTTCCAAAGTATACCTATACTTTTATACACTACAATAAACAACTGAAGTTATATATTCTACTATGCAATCCTAACATAATAATATTTTACCCTAGTAAAATACCTCTTAACCATTAAGTTTCACAAAACACAATATTCTCAACTTAACTTTCCATAATATTCTTAAAACAATGACATACATTTCTTGTGTAAGCCACCCTGTTCAATTTTAAGTAACAACACAATTAAATGGGTATCTGGATTTACCTTTATCGGACTTCCCTTGGGATGGCGTCAGGATCTTGTAGACTTCGTTGATTCGGCCTCGCTGATGCTCCGAAAGTAGGCTTCGCTGATGCACCAAAAGAAGGCTTCGCTGCTGCTCCGGGAGTAGGCTTCGCTGCTGGTCCGGGAGTAGGTTTGGCACTTTCACGGGCTTTCCAGGTACAAGCTTTTTTTTTCTTCTATACCGGCGTATCCAACTCAGCCGATTCCCCTCAAATGGCTTGCAGTTACCTTGCAGACGACTTCCCTCGATGCTGTGAAGACATTCCTTCGGCGTTCACTCCCAATTATCAACTATGGGGTCTCCCCAGTCTCAATAATACTTGAAGATTCCTTTATCGCCGTCCGGTGTGGAATCCGGATCTGCTCAGACTTTTCTTTGGAATTCTGGACGACAATCCTACCATCTGCGCCACTGTGACGGTTCTTCCTTAGGCTGATTCCCTAATCCTCTGCCTTGTCGTCCTCCAAACAGTAACACTAGTCCATGAGCATATTTCACTTATTTATTTACAAATTTCTTGATTATAGTATTTACAGGTTCCGTCTATAATACATAGTCGGGAATAATCCCCTTCGATCTCCAGCGCAAAACAACGCGTCCTGCTTCCTCGCTGGTCTTCGTGCAAGTCCCTTCTCTTTTCAACCCTCCCCAAACGGGTTCCTTTTCCAAAAACCCGAGGGGGACCCCCATGGAGTTCGATTCTATGTCCATCGACCCGTCCACAAACCTGGTGAGGTTACAGGGAACTTCACAGCACAAGTCTGCAGTTTATTTAATATGGAGGAAAATAATTAGCATCGAACATTTTGACCTCATTTACATCATTCTCCGATAAAAATGAGCAGAGATGCCAAAAAAACAGACAACGGCAGTGTTTAGTACACTAAAGTCACTCTTTGTTAGCATCATTATCTTATTTTTCAAACTCTGAAGTTTTGAGATTTATAGCCTCAAATTAGGCCTAAAAGTCTAAAAAGTCAGGTGTCAAACTGACTTAACTGAAATTTCCAATTAAATCAAAGTTTTTTTTATGCTAAAGTATTATGTTTGTGATGTACAATCACACAACAATGCCAAATGTTTGGCACATGTGTGAAGTCAGCTAAATTTTAGCTCTAAAGTAGTGAAAAACGGTGAATCGAACATATTTTTGGCTGCCACCTGTACCATAACTTCAGTGATGTGGCAAGAAAAATAGCATCAATAGCAATTAGCACTATATTATACATTTTTGGAATCAAAAGTCTGACACATGCAGGACGTTTCGTAACAAATTAATTCTAATGACAGTGGTTTTCATCGTAAATGCAACAGTGTCCTAAAAGTTCCCGTACTGATGATTTGCGAATTCATTATACAAAAGCAACAAACTAAGAACTGGGTGGCCTGGTCGGTAGGACATCGAGCTCGTGACTGACTGATCATGAGTTCGAGCCAAGCTGACCGAAAACTCCCGTGTACGCTAAAGGGGACTGGTGCACGAAAAATCTGTTGTGGTCACAAAGTCCTCCATGTTCCCATAGTAAATCAATACCTCTGGGGGTGCCGAACCAGGGATTAGTTGGTCTCTGTTTTGGAGCAAAATTACAACTGTGTGCCTGAGTATGATTGAATGTCGTGAAAATGTGACCTCTCCTTAAAAACGAGACGTGTCGATGTGATGCCATCTGTTGGCTATAAATTCGAGCTAAGTCGGACTTCCTCCCAATGGGGCTCACTTGTATGGAAGCCGCACCTCCCTCGCCTCTTGCCGTCTTTGACGGGGTTGGCACTCCTTTGGTCTGCAAGTGTAGGCATAAGAAACAAACTTTAAAACTATTATTTTTATGCCAATGGTAAAAAGCACTTTTAACCTAACGTAGGAAAAAAATTTGAACTTACATTTACATTAAATGTTCAAAATTTCCACCCTTTTCGTGGAGTAAACTGAAGTTGCTTGCGCACATTTTTAGAAATGATTTTCAAGCTGCTGGTAGAGACTTCTTTTATAGCTATGGCAATTTTCAGATCACTTATTGTTTGGTGATTGTCTTCATAAACTTTGTTGTTTAAATATCCAAACAGAAAAAAAGTCAGAGATGCGCAGATCAGGGAACGAGGTGGGCAAAAGTTTCTTGAGATTATAAGATCGCCCAAAAAATCTTGAAGCATGCCCATGGTTTCATAACTTGTATAGAATTTTTCAAAGTCATGTTAGAATCAAGAGTCTTGTTCATTCACTTCTAATACAAAATTCTTTACATCTTTCATATGATTTACATTCAAAATAAGCATCAAACAGCGCAACTCTCTGAATGCTTGATAAATTCATCTTGCAATGAAGAACAACATGACGTGGAATTTTATTATTGCACAACTTGAGTGCGAAGAAAACCAAACGATACAAATTAAAGAGTCGATAAAACTATAAACAAACGATAAAATTAAAAAAAAAAAAAAACACGGGCAAATTTTTTTTTTTTTTAAGTTGGAGTATGGGAAGTTATATAAAACGCCCCTCCACAAAACCAGCTAAATTACGACAATGGAGTGGAATTTTTGTAAAACGGTTTTCAAATTTGTAACCATCTATAGATTAATAACCATCTATAACCTGAAGTAGAGGCGAGACTGATTTCAATCCCGTTCAGTTAAGAGACGGAGGATATAAGGCCTTTTGTTGATATCCAGGCAGCCGTCGTGGAAAATTTAAACGAGGTCGCATTGGTAACACCACGTGATTTACACAAGAGTCTACAGCCAGGGTAATCCATCGAGCCGAGTCTCCTCTGATTGTTCCATGTGCTCGCGATCAATCTGGTTGTTTGTGTGTTGAAGTCAAACTGCAAATTGTTTAAAGGTCCCGTTCTTTACGAAGTTGGCGCATAATCGCGAGTGCAGCGTATATTATTATTGACGATTTATTAAAGAGAAATAGGAAGGAAAGTTCACAAAAAAAAAGCGACATTGGGTGACACACGTGATGGAAAATATTCTCAGGAACCAAAGGACTGCAAATGTGTACGTCTTTTGCTCACACACGGTAGAAATTACGCTTTTCCTACTTAGACACTTAATAAACCCTAAACTAATAGCCGCTTCGGAAAATAATCTTCTTCATCGTTATCCCTGTACAATTTTGAACAAACCATGTTTTCAATCCTGCGACGGAATACGTTCTTGCAAAATTGATATTAAGCAGATTTTTCCCTACAAAATAAAAATTTCTTACTGAATATTTCACTCATATGTTACAACATATTGAATGTTTCTTTCAATTCGGCATTTTTCGACAAAACTTATTAATATTTCAGTGGGACAATTTTAAATTTTCTTCAATTGCAAAAACGTTTAAATACATTTTAAATATCCACCTCTTTAGCGCTTCATACCTTACCTGTATAGGTTTAAATGCCGGTCAAGGGTTGGCGGGATTATACTTACCTGCTGAGTCTAGACTCCCCTGAAAACCTAGATCAAACATAGTGGTTCCAAAAACACAAATAATGTGACACTGGATAGTGTTAACTAATTTTATTGGTTTTCTTGAATAATTAGTTATATAAGGTACAGGTAACCAAACGCTAAAAATCGAAGCCGACCATGCTGGTCAAAAACTTCCTTCTTACTCTTTACACTCACAATCTATTCAGTTCAGTTCCCTTTTTTCCGCTGCCACGTAAAACATGATAAATTATCGTCTGTCACACACTCCCCCTCTGGTTCCAGGCGTGCGTCCCGTGACGGAACCAGGACCCACTTTTCTTGGGCGGCCGCGCTTTCGTAGAGGCATGACAGGCACAGTGTTGGCATTTTGGCACGGTCTGAGGGCTGACGTGTGGTATACTCCCAATGGTACATCCGGTGATACTGGATTTGCTACTTCATAGGTGGTGGGTGAACGCTGGGTAAGAATGATGTAGGGCCCATCGCGACGAGGCATAAACTTTGCAGTCTTACCCTGCTTGGCTTTACTGATTGGGTGAGACGATACCCAAACAGTATCTCCTGGAGAATATTGAGGACCAGGCCGTCTGTTTTTATCGGCATATTTTTTCCTTTGGTCTTGTTTCTGTTCTACCACCTCTTTGACTTGGGCAATGGCACTTGCAAATCTTTTGAGGAACGGCGTGATTTCAGGGACAAAATTATCATTGTCAATCACTGTTCGCAAGTCATGAGTGACGTCATCGGTTGTTCTGGGTTCTCTACCGAATTGCAGGAATGCAGCAGTTTGGCCAGTTGATTCACACTTTGCAGTGTTCATTGCAAAACGGATAGGGGCTAGTTTTTCAGGCCATAAGGAGTGTTCATTCCCCACCAGGATTGCGAGACGTGGTTTCAAGTCTCTGTTCTTCCGTTCCACAGGATTCGCCTGGGGGTGATATACTGGCACAAAGTTTTGCTTGATTTTTAGGAGGAAACACAATTGTTGCATTACTGCGCTAACAAATTGTGTTCCATTGTCACTAATGATCCGACGAGGTAAGCCATACCTCAGGATTACTTCCTCGAGTAGAGTTGTCGCACACTCCCTGGCGGTAGCTTGTTGTAGAGCAAACAACTCCACCCATCTTGTCGCACAGTCCTCAATTATGAGTATCCATTTTTCACCATTTTTACTTTCTGGTAAAGGACCAAAAAGATCTATGGCCAGAGTTTCAAATCTTTGTGATTGAACAGGTGTCTGCAACAGTCCTGCAGGCTTAAGGTTTGATGCCTTGTATCTGTTACAGTCACAGCAGTTCTTCACATAATCTGCGATAAATTTCCTCATCCCAGTCCAAAAATAACGCTTCGAGATTCTTTGAAAAGTTCCCTCAGCGCCATAATGGCCTGCTGTAGCATCATCATGGTGCTCTTGTAGAACTTTGATCCTTTCTTGAGAGGGGACAACTAGTTGAGCATCTTCGGCTTCAGATTCCGGTGCATATCGGTAAAGGACACCCTGGTTCATGATATATCCACGGTCAGTCCAATTTACTAGTTCTTCATGTTTGTCCACCTGCTCAAAACAATCTACAATTTTCTGCAAGTCGGGATCCTTCAGTTGATTCTCCCTCATTTCTTTTGGGTTCTTGGAAGGTAATCCTATTGCGACAATGCATATTTCACAAGAGGATTCATTGTGTTGACAGGGTGGTCTTGACAACATGTCTGCAATCACATTTGACTTTCCAGGTAGGTATGTCACTTTCAAGTTGAAAGACTGCAACTGTAAGGCCCATCTGGCCAACCTTCCTGAAGGAGACTTCAAACTCATGAGCCATTTCAATGGCTGGTGGTCTGATGCCACTGTTACTTCACCACCTTCCACATACCCTCGAAATTTGTTGAGAGCCCAGACTATGGCTAGGGCTTCACGCTCTGTGGTCGAATAATTACGTTCAGCAGCATTCAGCAGCCGACTCGCATATTCAATAGGATGCTCATCTGCACCTTCACCCTGAAGCAGGATTGCTCCCAGAGCATAATTACTTGCATCGGTTCGGATGCTAAAAGGCATTTGTTCGTCTACTTGTTTCAAGATAGGGGTTGAAATCAAGCACTGTTTAAGTATTTCAAAGGCCTTTTGCTCTTTGTCACTCCAAGACCATGGAACTTTCTTCCGGGTGAGGTTGCTCAAAGGTTGGGAGATATCAGCAAAATTCTTGATAAATCGCCTGTACCAGGAGCATGTTTGCAAGAAGGATTGCAACTGCTTGACTGATTTTGGAGGTGGGATTTTTGCAATAGCTGACACTTTGTCATGGTCTACTTGAATGCCTTTAGGTGTGATCCAGTGTCCTAGATATTTTACTTGTTCACATGAAAAATTGCACTTTTCTCTGTTTGCTGTTAATTTGTATAGACTGAGTCTGTCAAAGACCGCTTGCAAATCCAAAAGGTGATTTTCAAAAGTAGGTGAAAGCACAATGATGTCATCAAGGTATGTTAGAAGATTTATGTTTGAAAGTCCACGACGAAAATTATCCATAAGTCGCTGGAATGTGGCTGGTGCATTCCGCAACCCAAACGGCATTCGATTGAAGCGGAACGCTCCAAATGGGCAAACAAAGGCAGTCTTATCTTTATCAGGAGGATAGACCTCAACCTGGTGATAGCCGGACTTTAAGTCTATGGTCGAAATGTAGGCTGAATGTTTTGCTTCATGCAACAAATCGTCCATTCTGGGCAGTGGATAGGTATCTGGTATTGTGTTTGCGTTCAGTTTGCGATAATCCACGCATAGACGAATAGTTCCATTTGGCTTTGGTATAAGTACCACTGGAGCGGCATAAGGAGACTCGCATTCTTCGATTATACCTTTGTCCAGAAGTTCGTCTATTTCTTTCTTGAGGAGCTCTTTCTTAGCAGGAGACATTCTGTAAGGAGGAGCAGCAACTGGGTTTTTGTCACCAGTATTTATTCTGTGTTCCACAAAAGGAGTGGCCTCTCCCCCTGGCTGGAACAACTTCTCATATCTTGTTAACAGGGTGTTCAGTTTTTTACGTTGATCGTTCTTCAACTGTTTCGCCTCTTCTTCACGAAGAATGCAAGAGTTGATTTCTACCCCAGCTGGTTGAAGAGGTTGGTCTTCGACTTCTTTGCGAAAGTTAAAGTGGTGGGTAGGGTCGTCCCAAAAATTCCATCTTCGATTCTTAAGGTCAAGGACTATTCCAGCATCTGCTAAGAAATCCTGTCCCAAAAGACTTCTGTTTCCAGTTCCATGTGGTATTACCATAAAATTTGTGTTTATGGATCTTCCATGAATTTCAATAGGTACAGTAGCTGTGTATGCTTTAATGGTGGATTGCTGTCCATCAGCAAGAGTCATGGTAACAGACTCTCTGCCAAATTTAATTCCTTTACTAATAAGCATGTTGTACAATCGCTCACCAGCAATAGATCTACTAGCTCCAGTATCAGCACAAATCTTTGCCTTTACTCCACAAATGGAAAGGTCTACGAGTGCTATGTGCTGAGCTTTGGTGTGACAAGTATACATCTGTTCACGGGGACTGTTATCTTCTCTATTTTCAGCTGGAGAACATGTCGGGCATCGTGGTTTTGTGACACCAGGTCTACCACATCCATAACAATATGTAGTAGGACGTTGACCAGTAGGATATTGTGGTCGAGTCCTCTCATTCTCTTTTTTAAAAACATGTGGTCTCCTTGCAGTTTCAGGAGGAAATTTTGATTTGTTTTCCTTCTTGATCAGGTTGTTTCGGCTTGTCTCTTTCTTATGGAGATTGCTTCGTATGTTTTCATATAAGTCTAGCCGTTCAGCTAAGTCCACTGGTGAGGTGAAGTTAGACCACTCATCCAAATAATGGTCTCTTACTTCAGGGGGGCATCTCTTTTTCATTTGATCAGCAATTAGTAATTCTTGTAACATTTCCAATGAATTGATGTTAAGCTCAGAAAGCCAACCTTCAAAATAATTTTTCAATTCGAAATAAAAATCTTTCCAAGTTTTACTTGGATCTTTACGGTGTTGTGAAAATAACTGCCTAAACTTTTCTGCATTGAGCTTAAATCTCTGTAAGAGAAGGGATTTCACATAGGCATAGTCTGAAGCCTTGTCTTCATCTTCTCTAGCTATTAGCATAGCAATATCACTGGGTAGGTTACTAATTAGATAGTTCACATACAAGTGTTCTGGGACTTTCAACATTTTAAGTTGCCTCTCGAATAGAATGAGGTATAAGCTTATGTCTTCATCTGTCTTGAATTTGGGTATGAGGTGCCTTATTTCAAATTTAGAAGTGTCAGGTGCTACATGGGATGCCTGACGAGATTCCACAGAATTTATTTGCACTTGCAGCCGCAACTTCTCAATATCAGTGTTTTCTTTTCTTTCTTCAATAATTGTAGCAAGTTGTTCCTTTACAAGGGCCTCCTCATAATATCTACTTTTGATGATGATGTCACGCAGCTCTATAACTCGCATGCTGTCGTCAACCTCCTCCCCTAATTCAATAGCCAGCAGTCTAAGGTCTTCTTTTCGACCTTTTGCCAAAAATGTCGCTGATGCCATGTTTGGAGTTGTCATGGTTGGAGTGTAAATAGGAATTGAGTCACTATATATGTTATATACACTGAAGTCATTCACTAAGTGTGTTGTTTATGCAAAAGTTGTGTTATGTTTCATATACAAAAGGTTGTGTCATATGTTTCATATACAAAAGGTTGTGTCATATGTTTCATATACAAAATAGTGTTATGTAATATGTACCAGATAAACACAATATTTTTAGATCATATATATACACTTCAGTATGAAAATAATGCACTTATTTCAATTCAAACTTTTAAGATATACATATATTTTCTAACTTATCAAAGTTACCAATACCATTAAGCAAAGTATTTTGAATAATGGATTATAAGAGAGAATTCCATAAATCACTTGCAAAATTACTAAAAGTACTCCAATTGATAGTGATTTGTTTAAGAAAAATAAGTTTTCTATCTTAGTAATTATATTATAATGGCTGTTTCACTTAATCATTCAAGTTAAAACACCTAAACAATATGCTCTCAATAGTAATAGTTTTACTACCTATGATCCTGATTTCATTGCATGCACATATTCTGCCATTTTTATTCTAATTTGAACATAGTCAGGCACAAATGTTTAAAATCAATAATCTGTATTGCTTAAAATACAGTTGTAAATCATCAATAACCAAATAAAGAATTGATTTTCCTGCAGTCAGAAAACAAAATTATACACCTGCATGACACAAAATATTCTTTGTTTGCCAACTGGCTTGGCATTAAACTCAGATTAATTCAACTTCATTGTTAATCACAGGTATCTTATACATTATCATAATTCAATATGGATCATAATAAATCATATAGAAAAGTATCATGAAATGGTAGTATTTCTCAATCAGACAATTTTACAACCTGAAATGCATATTTTAATATTTTAGCATATTTACTCACTCAAACTCTCAATGAATTTAGCAGAGTTATCTTAAGAATTTTTTTAAAGAATTTTAAGAATTATATTCAAAGAATAATTTCAAGTCTAATGTTTATGTGAGGTAGGAATAAATTTCCTGATCTTTCAAATATATCTAGATTTTATTGAGAAACCTTAACACTTTATTCGCTAGTGAATCGAGAAACTTGGGTTTCTCGAGCGCTACAAATGCGTTAGGCTTAATTTCAAAATGCTTTGGATTCGAAATAAAGGGCAACAGCAACCTTTAAAGTAGACTTGGATAAGTCAATATTCAAAAGCATGGATATGCTAAAGCAATTTAAAATTAGAAAGTGATTTCGTTGGGCGCCAGTTTAGCGCTTCATACCTTACCTGTATAGGTTTAAATGCCGGTCAAGGGTTGGCGGGATTATACTTACCTGCTGAGTCTAGACTCCCCCTGAAAACCTAGATCAAACATAGTGGTTCCAAAAACACAAATAATGTGACACTGGATAGTGTTAACTAATTTTATTGGTTTTCTTGAATAATTAGTTATATAAGGTACAGGTAACCAAACGCTAAAAATCGAAGCCGACCATGCTGGTCAAAAACTTCCTTCTTACTCTTTACACTCACAATCTATTCAGTTCAGTTCCCTTTTTTCCGCTGCCACGTAAAACATGATAAATTATCGTCTGTCACACCTCTTATTTATCTTAAACTAGCCACTGCATTTCTAAGAATTCCCATTTGGTTTGCGAAGCCTATTGGATAACAGCAATCATGGCGTTGGTTTGCCTCACAAACCAAATGGAAATTCGTAGCCTATTCGCAAACCAAATTATGAATATTATGAACTGTGATTTGCTTCACAAACAAACACCACGGGCAACGCCGTAATGACCTCGTCATTGTCAAATTCGGACAAATTCGAATTGCGAAGAGATCTAATCGGCGTGTCGTCACAATCTCTTGCGAAAATATAAATATTTAATTGAAAAATTATTTATTAAAAGTAAATTAAATGTAAAGTAGAGATTTAGGGGTTTAGATTTAGAGATTTTCCACAGATTTCAAATCTGTTGAAATTTTCAATCTATCTTTAACGATCCCGATTTTACAAAAAAGTACTAAACAATGGCAGTCAATAAGTTTTTTTATTTGTTTTGCTTTTCTTCTTTGTGAAATGGTTTGAGCGTAGGAAATGAAATCTGACATCTCGAATCAAACGAAAGTCATTCTTCACAGAAAGTGGTGTTCGTATTGGAAAGAATATAAGTTTCAATTTAAAAATTATTTATTTATCGAAAACCATATTTTTAGGTATAGATCTAATGCAAAATTTCCCGCAGATTTCAAATCCGTTGAAAATTTGACTCTATCTTTAACGATCAAGGAGATAAGTAAAAAGAACTACATAACTAAAGTAAAAACTTTATTTGTTTTCTTAGTCTGATGACAAATCTTTCTCCGCAAAATGAAAACGGAAGCGGAAAAAATAAATTTAGAATCTGCCAACTCTTTATGCAGTTGTCATTTCAAAGAAAACAATAATAATTAAATTCCAATAAATTAATTAAAAAATGTAGATTGAATATTAAAATTCGGGCTGGACACAAAAATTGCAAAAACTTCGGACTACCCGTGTGATTAATTTCATAAGTTCCCCAAGACCACTATTTTATCTAAATACACATAGATGGACACATCAATTTTGACATTAATATGGGCAGATTACATTTTCACAACTAAGTTTTAATCGTCAACGATGTATAGCAAAACAAACAATGCGAACAAATAGACTACTTAAATAATAGCATCACTTTAATATCCGAATAAAAATAAATATATATATATAATTCTCTTACGTGGCTCACGAAAAAGACGTTATTTGTAATCGCGTTTTGGCAACACTGTACGATTGTTTGTTTATCGCGAAGTCTCGCGCATCGATTGAATTTATAGCGTTATCGGATGAAATTTTATTGAAAAAAAAAAAAAAAGGAAATTTTAATGAGCTGTTGCAGTTAGTTTATAATAGAAATCAAAGAAAGCGGAGGATCTTTTCAGGGCCATTTAAAAAACGGTCCTTTTCAGGGCCAACAATTAGACGCTTGCTCTACAACTTTCGGCAACAAACTCAATGAAAAAGTGTGGGTCGTTTGAGTGCTGGGAAAATGTACACACAAACAACATGCTGGGTATTCAATTTCTAAAGCAACGCTCACATTTCAAGTCAAAATTTGCACAAAGTTTTCATTTGAATTCTGATTTTAGAGATACTGTATATATTTTTTCTGTAATACAGCAAATTTAGATTTGAAAAACATTTTTTTGGTAACATATTTTGTAAACAATCCCTTCTGCTAGGACACATGTCTTCATTGAGGCGAGCGAAGCGAGCATAGGTTCGCGCAGCGAACCAATGAGGATTGCGAAGCAATCCTCCGGGGGTTGGCGAGCGTTAGCGAGTAGGGGGCAGGCCCCCTAGTATTTCTGTATTTTGATCCCCGATGCGTTTTTTAATGATTGATTGATTGAATGTCGAGCAAGTGAACGAAAAAACGCTGTAAAATAGAGCGAGCACAAGCACTTGCTTTCCTTTGATGTACCGACAAGAAGCGGATCATTTTGCTCGTGCTCAAAATGTTCATTCACCGTCTACACTGAACGAGCTTCCAATCAAACCTGTCTCCGGGGTTAATCAATCATCCATGTTTCGCTCTGCTTCTCCGGTGTAGACGCGGCTTAGGGCCTAATTCAACTACCCCCAAAAATCGAACGTTTCTTCTTGAAATTCGAACCTAGCGGCGTCTAGTGACAACTTTGGCATTCAACTACCACCGCGCTTTCGTTTTTTCTCGAAATCGAATTCGTGTCCTTTTCACCCGGTGAGTTTATTCGAAACGTTCGAAATTTGCTTACTGTTCCTCCTTTTTCAAACATTGTTGACGTTCTCCTTTTTCGGAGACGTGTTTACGAGTTCGCGGCAAGCCTATGGATGAGTTTTTTTTTCAGATATGTACATCGCAAAACATACCAGCTGGGAAAACAGTTGAAGCCCAACCACGACTGGATTTTCTGTGGAAAATCAGGAAAGCGCTATTTTCATAATGCATGCGTTTTAAATGAAAACATGGGTTTTTTTTCATAAAGTAGAGTTAATTACAGTGAGTAGTTATTGAATATTAAGTTTTACACTATTCTCATTCATAAAAGCACATTAGAATATCAACACACTGTTCCTGATATTCTCAATCAACTGACTAGATGCATTGTCTTTGTTTACAAATATGACTAACAGCAATATATTTGATTGACAGATTAATTGTTTTTAACAATAGCACCTTTTGTTTTCATTCTTTTTGACTTAAAAGTTGCATGTTATTATTTCAAATGTGAACTTACTGATTTTAAACTTTATTTGACTGTTGTCAACATTGAGACTTCATTCTGGTAATTCTAGACAGTTATTGGTGATGAACATTTCTTGATGCTGCCTCAAGCAACTGTTTCTAGGAATGTGATGAGAGTGCAATGCCGTGTGGCATGTTTTACCTGAATACCTTAAAATTTCCTGCTCCCTCAGAAAAACTTTGTTAAAAAAAGGTTCTTCTACATTGATCTGGTTTCCTAAATGTCTTGGGTGTAATTGATTACACCCACATTCGGCTTCAAAGACCCAATTGTGATGATTGGTTTGTTTTCTTGAACATAAAGTCATTTTTCCATAAATGACCAGTTGGTTTGTTTATTTCACTTAAAATTCTATTTTATTGTACTCGAAAACAAAGTGATCATGCACACCTCCTTAACCCATTGAGGTGATAACTTTTTTCACAAGTTACTTCGAACATCAGTAAACTTCCAATTTTGTTTGACTTCAAATTGTGTCAGTTGGGAAAAGGTATCTTGGAACAGTATACAAGAAAAGTTACATGAAACTTAAGTACATAACATTGTTACCTATGAATATGCAATTGTTTTTCACATTTTTTCCTTAAAAAACTTTCAGTGTGTAGAATTGAAAAATTGTTTGATAATAAAATCTTACACTCTATGAACATTTGATTTGAAAAGAGTTGCTTCGAAATCAATCATATTTGGCATGACTTGAAAAACTAATTCATTTGGCAACGTGCAATCGTAATCTTATAAAATGGTACGACTTGTATAACCGTGGCTATTAAAGATTTGATTTGTTGTGTGACAGGTCACGAGTAGGGTGGAGTTTCTAATTGTTTTGTGATGTCATGTCCAGAGCAAAACACGAAATGAAACATCAAAATTCATGTTTTGATCAATATTTCACATTGGATATCATGTTGGATATAAACCATCAGTGTCACTGTCAAGACGGCGGATAACACAAAAACCCTAAGCAACTCACACCCATCCATTGCATTTGAACGAACGATAAAAATGCACGTTTACGAACTGGAAATACACTGTACATACATGTATTTTATTTTACAGAAACAATATACAATTTACATTAAGTACATTATTTTGCACATATTGTTACATGAACTTTTGCTACAGACATACGCACATACTCAAATTTTCAGTCTTATTTTCTTCGAGGCAATATTCCGTAATAACTGATGTTGATCAAAGTTTCACTATATATAGTATTTAGTTACATTTAAATGTTGAAAAATCCAGAAGTATACTCAACTTACTAACTTCATAATACTTGACTGAAATAAAATTCTCACTTTTTGTAGGGCTGCAATACAGATTTAAGGTGGATGTTAATGCCCAGTGGCCTGGGAGTACTCTGGAGCCAGATGGATGTTTTCATTTATTATTATTAATGCATTCTCATGACATTATTACATGTGTATTTGGTGAAATAAAATAACTTAAAAACAAATATTTTCATGTGTTTTTAATTATTTTTTAGATTTAGAGCTTATTTACTTTGTAGCTTTTAATTTTTCTAAGACCTGGCCGGATATATTTCCCATTACGTTATTGTTATACATCAATATGTGTGCAATTACATGCGACTTGCATTACAATCTCACTTCAAATCTAAGAAAAATCACATTTTTGCATAAATTTATAAAATGTTTGTTTTTTTCTTGATTTTTAAATTTTAGTATCGCAATACATTGATTTGATTTTTCTGCTATATTTTGTGGACATAGTTAATTATCACTTTTCACAGGGAACATAGGAAACTGAAAAAGTTTGTATCACTATAAAAAGTATTCAGCTATTTTTAATACCGGGATTGGAAATTTTAAAATCATTTCTGTAAAATTGAAAAAAGTGACAAATCTTGGTGGATTTTAAGTACAAGAATGGTTTTGTAAGTATTATTTTACTTGAAGAAAAGACAACATTATATAATCTTATTTGCAGATATTTTTAGTTTCAAAAATAAAAGCTTGAAAATTATATTAGATTTTAAAGAATTAAATGTAAATAAGTGCAATTAAAAGAATTTCCAATTTTATTTTTATAAAGAAAAGGTAAACCATATGTAATATACTTACTGATAATTGAGCCTGCCTGTACAGGAAATTGCTGCCAAAAAATTTCATAACAATGGATTTTTTGACGTTTCATCATCTTGTGCATTTTTCAGATATGTCAAATTGGGAAAAGCAAAATAGAGACTAAAAACACAACAAGAACCATGGATAAACATGCAATGGGACACTGCTACTTAAGATGAATACTCTTTTACACCCTTCACTTTTTTTATAAGTATTTTATTCAGATTGATGTTAGGCTTTAAAAAAAGCCTAACATTTTTTTTATATTTAACTGTTAACTTGCCTGTGTAATGTACAGTCAAAATAATTCTGTAAAAATTGATCAAAATGACAAAAACCAAACTTTGAAAAATAATTTTTATTTAGTTAATGTCAGCAGCTCATTCAACATCAAATTCGTTTTTTGTTCTGTGATCAATGTTCGCATAAGCTCATTACCTTCACGCTTTATCTTGGAGCTCTCCTTCTTTAACTTTATTAGTGTGTGTACAGGGTTCCTCACTTTCAACTTTTGAACCCTTGCTTCTAAAAAAATAAAACTTTTAGATTTGAAGTATTTTTGCACAAGGTCATATATGGCCATACTGTGCCAAACACTAGATAGCCCATATCAAGTAATGGACATAAATACACACAAGGAATGTTAAATTACCGCGAAAAGAATTTTTGGCACGTAACTTGAAATTACATTACATTGTCGGCTAAGATGTGGTACCTCGTAAGCGCCAATTTCTCAAAAGTGTTTTCAAAGCACGAGTTTTTCAAAAAATAAGCACATTGGTGAAATGAGACCTCATTCATCAGATCAACAAGACGGGAAAATGTACATTAGTGATACCTAGTATTAGATTCTATGTAGTTCTTTGCTCCTGTAAAATTGGTATTTTGCACTTACGAAGTATCGCATTGTAGCCGACAATATGCAGAAAAAATAAGAAAACCCATGCACTTCAGTATTTGAAGAGATAGAAAGATTAATAAGTTACTCAAGATGCTGTAATTTGCTTGTTCAGTGCCACAATCTGAAAGTAATTCAGCATTCATTTCTTGCACAAATTGAGGCTGGGAAATCTGGATCCTTTAACATAATGTAGACCTTGTGAAAATACATAATATTCATATACACGTGAGGCAGATAATTTATTATTCTTAGGCACATGCAAACTGCTCATAGGATTTATCTCAATTTACTACTTTGTGCACTTGCAAGATGCTTCTAATATTTAACTGCAACAATATTATGGTACGATAGATTCTTTACTTTTTCTGTGCAAGGAAAAATAGTATTCCTACTGAGTTTTTCATTTGTATATATTTCGGCGTGACCTTTCCAAAATATTTCATGTAAAATTAATTATGTAATTGTTAAATAAAAGCATACAACACTGCATAATATTTTAATTGCTAAATCATCAATTTCATACAGGAGATGTTAAAAAGATGAACTAAACGTAAGGGTTAATCTGCAATTTTCTTAAGAAATGAAAGTAATTCATTAAAATACACTGGAAGTTCATAATAGGCTCTATATTTTTAAATGAGTTTTTTAGCAACAAACTAATTTGTCATGACACATAATTGAGTTGATTTATGAAATTAAATTGCTATAAACACAAATTGACCACATTCAATTTTCAACTAGGCTAATCAGAAGAGCTACTATTTTGGTCCTACCCATTACAAATTCCGTCAGTAACTCCTTATTTTGTATAATAAATACACAAAGCCACCAAATGTCCATTAACTGTCCCAACAGGTGCAGCAGGCGCTTACTGCGCACAGAGACAGTTGAATAGCATGCCTGTTTTGCCTATAATAATACAAATAAAACATGAAATTTAATGACATGCAATCCAACAAATTCCACTAGACGGGAAGTAACATTTTTGCCCACCAATCGACAACATGAAAATGCAGAAACATAAATTGCCTTCACTGTGTTTGTTAAACTACAAAATATAAATATGACACAGTTTTAAAGCAACTGAATTTAAATGTCACACAAAATAAAACAAATAAATGTTTAAAACTCACCATTAACTGCCCAAAAGTTGAGGTCAGGCCGCATTTCCATTTCCAATACATCCAAACCTCCTGTTTGATGATCTCGGAAAAACGAAGCGATGTAAACAAACTTTCGCCTTCGCGGTAAACCAGCTGACTATGTAATCTTGTTTCTTATTGGTCAACAAGCAATTACGTGACGTCACAGCAAAGTGAGCAATCATCGGCGTATGGTGGTAACCCCTAACACTCCGAACGTTTCGGAAACGGGTAGTTGCATGGCAAGAGACGGAAGCGAGAAAAACAGTTCGAGCTGGGCTTTCTGATTCGAACGGACGTTTTCGAAGGAAGTTGAATTAGGCCCTTAGTAAGGGTACTTTCGATATCAGAGTAATTTGTACTGACATTTTGAAAAGAATTATTACTACTAATCTTATTTCTACTACTATATACATCATCACACTGAGAAACATGAGTATTATTTTTTAAATCAAATTCACCACATTGCATAGAAAAATCACTCTTATCTATTTTATTTCTACTATGCATATAATCACACTGAGAGGTATTAGTAATACTTTCGATTTCATTGCACTGCATTGAAAAATCGGTTTTGTTTCTCGTTTCGTTTGTTTTGTCTTCCGATTCAATTTCAGACAGATCGGCGCGTTCGTTCTCGACAAAGCTTTCAAGGTTACACAACATAAATAAAATTCTTTTTGCTATTTCCGCTTTCGTGCCTTCGAAACTAATGCTTAGCAAGTTAGATATTGTAATCAATTCGTTTAGCGAAAAGCTGTCTTCTTTATTTTTCAATTTCACATTAAATTCTTCGCTATCTGTTTCGAAATTAAAGCCAGGAAAATTTCTTACGCGTGTTCTATTCAATCGATTGCCGTCATTTTCGAAAATGAATCTATGCAAAATTCTTATTTTGTCGGTTTTGCAATTCTTCAATGCAACGCTGACTTCTTTAATATCATTTAAAATCATGTTATATTATTGAATGTTCACGTACCTTTAAGATGATTTTTCTGTAAGGAGCAGCTTGGAGATTGGAGTAGAGATTTCGTTTTCGAAACACAGTCACAAGTTCAAAGAGCCACACGTTTTTCTTTTTTCGGCGCGACTTCTAGACGTACATTCAGGCGTATATCCAAGCGTTCACCATCAGCCAGGCGTTCATTATCACCTAGGCGTTCATCATCTAGGCGTTCATTATCTAGGCGTCCATTGCCTAGGCGTTCATTATCCCGCTTCTGAAAATTTGTGGAGGCCGGGTGTTGGAGTAGTAGGTAGTAAACAATTTAAAGAATAATAACTTTTAATGAGTTGATAATCATGATGGTACTATTTACAAGATGGGATGATTAAAACAAAAGTAATAAGTTCAAGTCCGTCTTAAAGTGTACAAGATCAGCGCTCGTCGTTGCGGTTCGGTTCACGCGAACACATCTTTCTCCTCTCCAGCGTCTGCTGGATCTCGGCGTTGCGCGGTGTGTCTGTTCAGTGGTCGTAGATGACTTTAGCGTGGGGGGTGCCCTCTAGTGGCAGGCAGAGGCTGGGCACTATATATATATATATATATATATTCCTGTTGTAAAAGTTTTAAATATGAAAAGCTCCACTGAAATATAATTTCTTTCACCACTTGAGGAAATTTAGAAAATGTATATTTTTCTTTATGGTTTTAACACTGCTTTTTTTAAATCCGAATCCTAATTAAGTCCATTTGAAATGTGCGTTGAAGTAGCATGTAACGTACGTCTCTCTTCCAGGGCCGTAAACTCATCCTTTCCAGGCTGCATTCGAAATGTGATGGCTCAAGGCGAACTCCTGTCTCCTGACACTCTGAGCGTGATGACAGACACGACAGGCTGTTCCAGCAGTGTGGAGGATGGAGCCTTCTTCATTGCTCAAGGACGGTATATTGTGCTATGTAAGTACGTCCTGCAGTGCTTTAGATCAGGACAAAAACCTTGGTTATTTTGAATCTGGGGCAATTGAAGCCATCGGTCCAAAACGTGAACGTTTTTTTAATCATTTTGATTAACCTTTACGCTGCGGTGCTTAGATTTTTTTCAATCATCTCCAGTAACGGCTCTTTTGCCTGCATGTCCGACCCCCCCCCCCCTCTTATTTAATTACCTAACTTGAGCGATAGAGCCTTGTGTGGCATTTACGAATGACGCTTTCCTTACATAGCATTGTGTGGCGTATCGTTTGGCGCAAGAGAGATTTCACCGGAGAGACCTTCTGTCTTTCCCCCAAAGAATTCACACCTCACGGTCACACAACGGGCTAATGATGACGGTCCGGGATCTCCTAAGTGATAAATCCGAGGACGACACCACGTAATTTTTAACCACAGTCAGATGACGAGGCAACAACTTTCGACCACGACAGATTTAAGGGTCACCAGCCACCTCTACACCATACGCTTACAAACATCCATGCACTGACCCGGATTCGAATGAGGAACCTTCCGATCTAGAGGTTAACACCTTAACTACCAGACCGGTTCGTCGGCTTTTGCAAGATGGAATTATGCGTGTATATATCCAAGTCGTAAAAGAAAAACCTTATTTTATACTTTTATATTTTGTGGTTAATGATTCATCCATTAAAATGTTAATTTAATAACTGTAATTTTATTTCAAGATTGATACTTGAGTAACAAAATGCACAAAATAATGCACGATTTTCTAGCTTTCAATTTATTTGTATTTAATTTATAAAGGTAGTTTGGTATTTTTTTTTTCATTAACGCCGCGCTGGAGGTAGTGACGGTCCGGGATCAACCCCGAAGGAAAAATCCGAGGGCATCACCTCGTAATTTAAAACCACGGTCAGATGACTAGGTCAACATCTGAGCTGGCACCCCAACTCTCCAACTTTCCACACCACGCCATCGTGAGGACATTCGAGGCCACGACATATTTAACTTGCACCAGCCCTCTTTTTACACGATTATCTTTGGTTGGATTCGAACTCACAGCCCTTTGATTGCTAGTCCGTTGCCCTTCCACAACCGAGCTTTAATTTATAAAGATATCATGGAGAATTAGGACATTCCGGAGTGTCTTGGCCTTCTATGAGCCAGTACATACCGATTTGATATGCTTTTTCTTTGTAGATGACATACATTATGTCGGGCTGTGGACATCCATCTCCCTGGACATCAAGCCTCGCAACTTGTCGGGCGTCTTGATGGCCATACACGGCAAAGAGGACTACCTGATCCTGCAGCTGATCGACGGTCGCGTCGAGTTCACAGTTGACAACGGCGCCGGTCCTGTCACGGCCACCTACAACCCCGGCGATAAGCACCACCTGTGCGACGGACAGTTCCACACCATCCGGGTGGTCAAGTCCAACAGCCGAGTCACTGTGACCGTCGACAACAGGTCTTCCGAGCCCGGGACAGAAATGAGAGGCAGATCGTCGACGAACACATTCGATCCGTTCTACGTCGGTGGACTGCCGGAGATGTCCTTGTCCGAAAGAGGAGTCCGGACGAAGGACCAGTTCGTGGGGTGCATGCGGAACCTCCAACAGAACCAGGAACCGCTGCCGATCACAAACTCCAAAGTCATTGGTCACGTTACTCTCAATACATGTCCTACTGCATAACACATTAAAATGTGAAATAAAGAATCTGCACTTTTTAGGCTTTGTTAGAAGAATTCTATGTAACAGACACATACGGACGGCTTTAAATTACTGTGGTGTAAGTCACTTTAAAAATAAAGACATACACTAAAACCATATATAATATAATCAAATTTAACCACAGGTAATTAGTTAGACACAGAAACCAGATCAACACACTTGTCAATAAATTAAGAATAATACCAGCTCTGGCAAATAAAGATTCAGAAACAAAACAAACTTGACTTATTCATAAATCCCGTTTATTAACAAAAGACAAAGAACAAAAAAGATGGTGTATGTATGATACCATTCATAAAAACTTCGATTTTTGCTCACTAGAGCAATTACAAAAAATATCGACCTTACAAAAACTTAACATGACATGATTGGCTTGATGGTTAATACATTGTATGTCTCCCAGACGAAGAAATACAGTCCGTACAACGCCTAGGCATGCTGAGGATCAAATTATCGAGCTGATCTTGGAAAATTTTAATTGTCAACACAAAGTCAAAAAAATTAATTAAAACAACTAACTAATCTTTTATTTTGAAATCGAATAATATAAAAAATAATAATATTTACAACAATTTGACATAGGTACTACTAACTATAAGTATAATTAAGTAGGTACGTAACAATAATTATTGTTAGTTATTGTTAATTATTTATCAACGTATTGGGGGGGGGGAACACAACAAACGTATTTGCTATTTATTGTTTGTAAAAAAAGAAGTTTGTTAATTTTCTCCACCTTAATCCGACTTCTTTTTTCACCACTTAGGGTAATGGTAATTTTAGTTAACGTCGTACTAGAGCAACACAACGGGCTATTGACGACGGTCCGGGATCAGTCCCTTAAAGGAAAGATCCGAGGACAACACCTCGTAATTTTGAACCACGGTCAGGTGACGAAGCAACACCTGAGCTGGCACCCCACTCTCCAAATTTCCACGCCAACCCAACGTGAGGACTTTCGGCCACGACAGATTTAAGGTGCACCAGCCGCCTCTACACCATACGTTTACAAACATCCATGCCCGGACCCGGATTCAAACCGGGAACCTTCCGATCTAGAGGCTAACACCTTAACCACTATACCGGTTGGTCGGCTCACCATTTAGGGAAAAAGCTCTTTCTGATGGGACGGATGTCGCCTTCATTGACAAATAGTTGCATAGTTATTTTTCTTAATTTTTTCTATGGTGCTTTTTTCATTCAAAACTAAAACATCGACAATGTTAAAAAAACATCGTCTCCAATACATCGATGTTTTGGAACCATCGACAACGATGTCGCATACCTATTTACAAGTTGATCACAAAGCAACTCAAACCTGTTCATGACATCCTTCATCAGGCCTATTTATAATATCGATACCACGAGTTATTTTGGTATATATAAGAGCTACTAGTTCTAACATTTGATTCCCTCACATTTACGTCTGCAGCTACTGTAACGTCGTGATAAATTGAAGTGGCGAGAGAGTATTAGGTAATTAAAACAGCTTTAAGACGAATACAGTACATTTAATTAGGTATTTTTAAATATTTACAAAATCAACAAAATGAGTCCATTTTCGAGGCTAAATGAGTAGAAGACAAAATGGTTTCAGTCCCGCGGTTTCATGGGAGCAGAACATCTCTGCGTCCCCCAAATCCAACAGTCTCTCTCACCTTCGTGACTAAAAGAAGACGAGAGTCTTCTTTGTTTAAGAAGACCAGATTGCAAGGACTTGAGTTTCCTTATTGGCAATTTTAAATTGAGTGGATATTGAGTTGAAGAAATTTGGGATGAGACTTTCTTCGTAATGTCGTCGTATATTGCTTAATGTGTACTTTGCAATTCGAACTTTACAAATGCCTCAACGATTTTGCATTACTGTCAACAAAAGCAAAATCTTCTACCCGTTCTTCTTGAAAAATTCTATTTTGTTCGTATTTTCGTGTTTTGATATTTTCCGAGGTCATGTTGCCAAACAATTAAATTAAATTAAATTCCAAAGTATGACGTACGACTCGTACACTTCATGAACCGATTCAACCGAAGACTTACTATAGAAGTGACTACGTACAACATGAACGCTTCACTTATGTGTGCAAGATTCGTGAAAAATGTTCTGAAATAATGAAAAAAAAACGAATTTAAAATCTGCAATTGACGATGCTTTCAAGTGGATGGACAGTATGTTTTTCTATTGCTTTGAGGAATAAGGAAGAGCGAAGCGCAACCACCGTATTCTGTGTACATTTTTCTTGAAGCTTGCGTTTTAAATTTTTCGGGTCAATTCATCATGTATATAGGACGCCGCATGCTGAATCAAAATAATAAGGATCTCATCTGAATCTGGATGTGAAAAGACATACTTTTGAAGTGACTACATCTTTAAAGCCGATGACATGATCTATTCATCCAATTACACTTATTTAAACTGGTTCAGTGTACAATACCAGGCACGGGAGTGTGCGTTGGTGTCAGTTAGTTAGTTACAGTACAAGGGGAAACAGGAGTGTTACAAAAAGCGTTACAATTGTTTTGTTTTTCAACTTCAGCACTAAGAGATAAAAACAGGGTAATTCATAAGTACATATATAATTTCAACGAACTACATAGCAGTGACAGTGTAGGATATTTGATGTTACCTGCAACAGAAATGTTTCAAGATTTGTTAGAGACGGTCACAAATGTTACAAACGCGAGTTATTTCACGTTAGTGATGAGTGGAGCGTAGTGGGTGATATTACTCTACCGCCTACTATCCATTTGACTGGATCAAGACCACAAAATCATTTTACTTAACGACTCGTCTAAGTAGTTCCGTCCGAACACGTTTAGTTGCTAAATTACTCGTTTGAGCCTTAAAGCGAGCCTTAAGGGCTTGAAAACACTAGACCAGTAATTTTGTCGAGTGATTTAGTAGCTCTACTAAACGAGAAAACAAAAAGTGGGGGAGTGTTTGTTCAGTCACGGTTTAGTTGTTCGAGTGTCGACTCCTAAAGATGATATGGAGAGCGAAGATGAATCGAGTAATAAATGTTGCTTATCCTAGGTGAAGATATTATTAATGAAAGGAAGAGAAAATGGGTACGAGAATGGATTGGTTCAAGAGATTTGCAAGGCGCTTCCAATGTGCTTCTTAAAGAACTCTATGATGAAGACCCATATCAATGACAGTCTTTTTCAAAAACGCTGTAGGACTGACCTTCTGTATTTTTTAAAAATTACACTCCATTGAGTTTGATTTGTCGACAATGAGGACATGTATTTCGAACTCAAGCTCTGTTATTACACATGCCGAAGAGTGGAATTTTCAAGAAAAAAATGCGTCTGCTTCAAATTAGGTCACGAATGTCGAAACAATTTAATTTGTAACCTCTCATATTGATTATGAAATTAGAAAACGTCCCATGTGAGGTGCAAGTATGACACAAGTAAAACATATTCATAAGAAAACTAAGTGCAAGACCATGAGCTAAAATTCGCCATTTTTACTCAAAACAAACGTATGGTGATATTCGTAATCATTCCAAAACTCAAAATCGATTTCTATAGTAACACACCTTGGAAAAAAGTTTTGTAGTTTGTCTAACAGCAGAAGTTCAATGAAAAAGATGATATGAAATAGAGTATATAGATGGATGCATCATGTATACATATTTTCGTCCGAAGTAAATAGAAGCGATGTAAAAGTAAAAAATATATTAAAAATTATTTTCCGTACACTTAAGTGAAGCTAGCATTGTTTTACGCAAGAGAGGAGACTCACTTTTCACTCAACATTTAATTAATTAAACCCGAGCAACTCCGGGTAATTAATTCTGCTAACTGAAAAATAAATATAAAATACTCTCCTTACGTTTTTAATTTTTTGTCTGATTTCCTTCTCGATGAAACTCTGGTATTCCCATCTCTTTTTCTAACTCATTGATTGCAACAGCCTTAGCTGCTTTACTTTTGTACAGGGGCGACTTCACTTTCCATAAGCTCTCCTTTTCCACGTAGACAGTAGCAAATTTGACTATAGTATCATCAGGGATGATTCATCACTCCAATGAGTCATGTTGGCGATAAAAACACTCAAGAAAGAGACCTCGCGGAATGAAAACGAATAACTAATGAACTTCCCAGATGCAGAATTATATTCAGTGTTCTGCAACACAACTCCAAGCAATTGCAATTGTTCTGCAGTTATTTTGCACGAATTTTGAAAACTGCAGTAAAATCAAAAACAGACGTAAAACACAATTATCGGCTCAATATGTATTATATATATATATATATATATATATATATATATATATATGTAATACACGCAATAAAGACATTACTTGTTATCGCTTTTTGGCAACACTGTACGATTGTTTGTTTACCACGAAGCCTCGCGCCTCAATCGAATTTATAGCGTTATCGGATGAAATTTTATTGAAAATAAATAGATATTAGTCGAGCTGTTTTGTAGCTTATATACAAACAACATGCTGGATATTCGATTTGCAAAGTGGCGCTCACATTTCGAGTCCAAATTTGCTCAAAGTTTTCATTTGAATTCCAAATTGTTCGAGTTCTGATTCCAGAAGTACTGTATAACGTTTCTGCAACATAACAAATTTATGTTTAAAAAATATTTTTTGGAGTATCATATTTTGTAAACAATCCCTTCTGCTATGACACATGTCTTTATTATAATGCGAGCGAAGCGACTAAGTTTTGAGCACGAACCAATGAGGATTGCAAAGCAATCCTCCATGGGTTGGCGAGAGTCAGCGAGCAGGGGGCGGGCCCCCTAGTTTATAATAAAACATCAAAATTAATTCACTTACTTTATTTACTTAAAAACAAGGCATACTTTCAGAATTTGCAATTCTGTCGATCACTTTTGAAGTTAAATATTTTGTCACTGGCATAGATGTGTTATTTACAAAGAGTTTGTGGACGGTTAAGGGAGATTGTTCCGTTGTTAGAGAACAAAAAGGTGTGGCAAGGAACGCGCTATGCACTCGAGAACATCGTAACTTATGATTGAAATAAATATCAGCCAATCTGCTCCCGGGATGAACTCTACTAAACAGACGGGTTCAAATCTGTCTAGTGCCACGCTTGTGGTTAGTAGAGTGGGGTGGGATATACTACTCGACAATCTAATATCCATTTCACTTCAATTTGGTATTCATGTAACTATATTTTAATAATGAACGGACTGTTATAAGAGTTACAGTTAATCGAAGATTCACTGTACATTCTCTGGGTTGTTTATGTGTCGATTTGTAACTTATTTTTGTAAACACTCTGTATGATTTTTATAGAAGACTTAATTTTTCAGCTAAAATACTAAAATATAACGTCTTGGATAGGGCTCTCAAGATGTTGAATAAAATATGTTTTTAAATAAAGCCTTATGTTTGAAAGAAAGAAGCAACTCCTATCTTCCATTGCAAATAAAAATTTGAAAGAAAAAAAATGTTATCTGAAGAACCCACTCTAGTGTACCCCTATCGAGGTTTAAATTTAAACCAAAGTGGATTGTATAACCAGATATACATCAAGGATATCGATCTGTTTTGTGATGAGGATTTATGTTTTGTAAGTACGCATTCTATTTTTTGTTGAGGGCTGTAAATGGAAATGATTAAACAGTTGATCCAAGCAAACTGTAAATGTAGGATGCCATGTATTTCAATGAAGGGCAGAGCACTGAGGGTACTTCTACTTAAAATTCAGTGATATATATTGCTCCAAGAAATACAGAAGCAGTATATTAAAGGTGGTCCAACCCTTTTTTCATTAAAAAACCAATGGGACCGAAGTGTTTTCTCCCGTTGTGTTTAGACGTGGAGCTACCTATGTCCTGTATTGTGTATATGTTAAAATCATGAATGAAATACATAGTGGGTGTTGGCAATATGCTGTTTATTTGTAGTGATGTTTTCAACTCACACTAGTCTACTTTGTTAACACCACTCAACTACTAAATTAAATGTGATGAAATTTTAAAGTAAGGTATAGATAGAAAGAGAGATGAAGACATTAGGAAATCTGAAGCAAGTGCAGTGATAGTGGATGTCATACGCTGTTTAAACTCCACTAGACCAACAAGAATAGGAAGGGTAAATACGTTATTCTTTAGGTAGCCCCTTATGAAAAAGTCACATGGTGTTAAGTAAGGGCTTCTGGGTGGCCATTGGGTCAGTGGCATAATGTAGTCGGTGAGGAAAATGCTGATCTAGATAATTTTGCACGTCGTCTGACAAGTGGGTTGGGACACCATCCAAAGTTTTCCAAGACATCTGCCGATGCACTCGGTCATCCTGGCTGTGGAACTTTGCACAAACAGTCGTAGTTTCAAATTTTTGAAACCAATCACAAAGGGATTTCTGGTTGGAGGTTCTTTTCCAAATCGGGATCGAAAATGCCGTTGCACAACGGTGACACATTCCGTTTTGCTCACTTCAAGAACACAAAACGCAGGCTCCACTGCAAACTCAGCCATATCCACTGACTAGTCACGTGACATGCTCGCTATTGCCTTATGTAACTTCGTTCGGGACCGGGACACAAACTTTCTGAGTACAACCACCTAGCGATTCGCATTTGGGGACCGTGTCTTAAACTGTTCCTGTTTTGCAACATCCGGAAACTGTATACGTACTTATGAATCACTCTGTATAATGTCATGTTGACAAAAGACGTCCATACGTAGCAAGTCCTTTGTCCTGCAAGCACACTGAGCGCACAGGGGGAGGCGCAATATGTTCTTCTCTGCTCAATGGGCCTGCGCAATTTTGGATTGCGTGAAGTGATAACTTCGTCAGTGGTGTCATTCAAAAGTTAACCGAACAACGCTACAATCACAGGACTTCAATCAAGGAAATTATCCTACGATATTAACATCAAACTGAACTTTAATCGATCCAACTGTAAATTAATAAAAAATTCGCAAAATAAACAATTGTTGTTCAAACTTTCCGTCTGCTTCTTTCATACCATATTCCAACATCAGAGGTCTGAGTATAAAAATCAGCACTGCGGTTAGTGCCCTCAGCATAACTTACCATTTTTTTTAAAATTTATATTGGAAGCAAAAGAGAAATGCAACATCCTAGATACATCAGAGCCTGTAATAGAATTTTATAATTCCAAAAAATGAAAATGCAAACTACCTGAAAAACGCATATATATTTTATTCCACATTCTAATGTATTATGTCGTAGGACAAGTATTGAGCGTAATGTGACCAATTAGTCTGGATTTTGCCATCGAGGCTGCTTCTTGGTCCAGTTCGAGTTCCCTCATGCACCCCACGAAAGGATCCGTCGTCAGTACTCCTTTCTTGGTCCAAGACGATTCCGGCAGTCCTCCGATGTAGAGGGGGTCGAAAGTGTCGATGGACGAGTTCACGTCCAACCTTTTCTCCGAAGACACACTATCCACGCTCAGGATGATGGTATTGCTTCTATGGTATGGAACTCTCCGTCGCAAAGTTCGTGATTGCCGTCGGGGGTATAAGTAGTAGTGACGGGACCGGCGCCGCTGTCGACGGTGAACTCGACGCGGCCGTCTATCAGCTGCAGGATGAGGTAGTCCTCTTTGCCGTGTACGGCCATCAGGACGCCAGACAGGTTGCGAGGCTTGATGTCCATGGAGATGGATATTCGTTGACCCACGCGATATTTTTCATCTATAAAGAAAAAGATTCTCTGATAAATGGGTAATAATGTGTTGAGTATACTTTCGTATCCTAATACTACGTTCACACATGAAAAGTTAAACTAGTTTAACTTAAGAGAGAACTTAAGCTATCTTAACTTAAGCTATCTTATTTTTATGCGTTCACACTACGGCAGCTTTTAAACTAGCTTAAATAGGTTTATCGATGTTATTTTATCGATGATGACATCGACTGAAAGGTGGTGGGAGTTCCCAATGATTTTATGCACTTCCCTGAAATGAAGCCACTCCGAAGGACTAGTGCCAGTTGCTGTGCATCCATGTAATGTTTTCTCAGACCTAATAAATAGATTATAATAACATTTATCAACAAATGATAAAGTTTTAATTTGTGCAAGAAAAATTGGGAAGTATTTTTATTCATCTGATATAAAGAATTCATACAAAATTTCAGACATGCTGCAGTATCAATTGCTCATGAATTATTTGATAATTGAATGATATATTATATTAATATCCTCTACTAAAATCCATTTATTTCTATGTTCTGGTATGATAAAAGTAACCTACTTTGTAAATTTATTATAATAAATGGTTAAATAAAGGAGTTATAATTAAACAAAGTTATGCCGTTGGTGACATTTAAATTTTCTCATTCTAAATGGATAGAACATAATGTGGAGAAAGAATTCTTTTATCCTTAACAAATTTCCAATAAGAATAAAATTACCTGTATTCTGAAGTCAAATTTTTAATTTTCGTCTAAACTTCGGCATGGGTTCTGGAAAATCCCATTTCCTTTAATTGTTGCACCATATTTTCGTAAATCTCTTTGTTTCTTTTGATTCTTGTCAGATCCGCATACTTGTCCGCCCAAATGGATAATAAACATTTTACTTCTTGAGTGGACCAGTTTCTATTCCTTCTTTAACTCTTTTTTTTTGGAAGTTCTAAACTAGGGGTAGGGCTAAGCTCCATCACAAACGATTACACGGCGAACAGAATGAAAGATCGTCAACAAAAGCGCGCGGAATGAAGTTCGCGTGACACCTCTAGGTGGCGTCACTGTAGAACTCACTTAAGTGAGTTTGGGAAACTGGTTTAAAGTTAAGAGAGTTTCTTTTCGCTAAGCTAGTTTAAATCTAAGACAGTTCGTTCACACATGCTCGACTTAAGCTAGATTAGCACTTAAACTAATTTAACTTTTCATGTGTGAACGTAGTATAAGGGGCTCTAGAGGCAGTGAAGAAAAGGCATCTTTTTTTCTTCATCGGGTGTAATACATGACATTGTGAAAGCAAGGGTCTCTAACAGACGCTGCATTGAGGTTCTTTTTCTGCCTTAAGCACTTGAAAATAATTTTTAGACACTTTCATATAGTTTTTAGTATGCCATCCGTAAATCTGTAATCCAGAGGGTCCATAGTGTCGGAGCGTGCGATTGCGAAAATGGAATTAGACGCGAAGTGGTTTGTTTATGTGTTTTTCAATTGCTCAACCCTCTATTGACAGTTGCAACCACTTCAGCTAAAAATAGAACAGGGAGAAAGAAGGCGAGAGCTTTCAGATGTATGTGAAGGCGGGGGGTCAGTTGAACGGTTGATACCATGCTATTGAGATCGAATAAATGTCTTGTGTTTGAATGCGTGTTAATTCCATTGTAGCTACATACAGTCCATTTTCGAGCGTTAAGGGACACTTGGATCCTTGAACGGAATACCATGCGGAAACACATAGTAGATTGTAGGTTGTTTTGAGGTTATTTGGCATACGGGCCATATTTGGCCAATTACACCAAACACAAGACGGATAGTGTCAGGTAATAGTGAAAAGATTGAATGGAGTAGAAAGTAGAAAACACGCTCTATAATAATAAGCAATAATTTTAAGCAAATCTTTTTGTCCTTGTTAAGTAACAATTTCAGAGTTATAAAAGTGAAACGAATGCTTTTGGGTACTATATAATTAGATCATAAATTTATTTCCAACACAATCTTTCCTTTCATGAGTCCTCTGCCGATATTACAACACATCAGGACAGAGGCAGGATGGTAGCGGTATTACCGTCGCTATGGAGCAAGAAAACGGGCAATCGGCAACGGTCAGGAATCAATCCCGAAGGGAAGAATTAGAGAACAGCTCTTCGTAATTTAGAAACACGCCAACGGATATGTCCACACCACAGTTATTTTGAGCCACTCCCACAAAATTATCTCTTCCCAAACGTCTGGAGTGCACGAAAATGCAGGGAATTTCTTTTCTTCAGTCCTGGACAGCGACAATGTTTGACGTTTTGCTAGTTTTCAAATATAGTCTCAATTAAAAAATTTTACAAATAATAATTAACTAAAACCATTACTGTATTAAGTAACGTTTCATCCTATTTAATGAAATAATATATACATTCATCATAATTTTAAATAAGGTTTTTTTTACAGGTAGGTAGGTATTTGATTAACATCGCACTGGAACAGCACAACTGGCTATTCTCGATGGTCCTGGATCAACCCTCAATGGGAAAGATCCGAGGACAACATCACGTCATTTTGAACCACGGTCAGATTACAAGGTCACATCTGAGCTGCAAACTTCCAAACCACGCTAACGTGAGGACATTAGAGGCAACGGCAGATTTAACATGTACCAACCCACCTTTGTACACGAAGGTCTTTGGTTGGATTCGAACTCGCAACCCTCCGGTTACTAGTTCGTTACTCTTCCAACCGGGATGCATATTAAGAACATTTACCTGGAATAGAAGACATGGGGAAATTTTAAGGTCGCTGATTCGTTGGTTTCAAACTGTCGACTATGACGTCACTACGTGACATCATCATTAATGGCGATGCCTCACGTAGACTCTGTCATTACTCGGTAGCTTCTACTTGAACGGAAAGCCGGTGACAAAACCTCTGCAACATAAATAACGAATACAGATCCCCAGTAATAACGAAAAACTCCCCTGTTTCCGCCTTCTGTTCAGTTCAAGGTCATAAGTGTCCTTTAAAGTTCGAAAATGGATTAATTTTTAATCATGTGTGTAGAATTTATACTGGAATTTAAACTAAACACAAAACATTTACGATCAAATTACGAGTACATGGCACAATCCGTTGAACTGTCGCTTGGTAATCATCTAAAAGCTATCGCTTTCTTTCTTATTAGTATTCTATTTTCGGTCGAAGCAGTTTCAACTTTTTTTTTTGCAAACGTTGCAAGTAAATAGTGATACTTTTCACACATGCGGAGTGCGCACTATGGGTGAATAACGTCATAGATCTCGGAGAGAGATAGCAACGAATCAGTGGGCTTAAAATTTCCCCATGTCTTCTATTCCAGGTAAAGGTTGTTAATATGCAACCGGGATACCGCGGCATTTTTTTTTTCTGCGGAGATTATTGTCTTTGGTTCCCAAAAATAATTTTGCCCAAGATCAAAAACAATACTGATACCGTCTAAAGCCACTCACAGAGAACAAGATATCCTCCGTCAGCAGAGAAGAAAGTGCCCTCCTCCACTTTGCTGGAGCAGGTGGTGACGTCCACCTCCTCGCTCTGCATGTCCCGTGTCAGACGTTCGTCTTGAGCCTCCACTTTTCGGATGCAACCGGGGAAGGATTCGCTAATGCCCTATAGGAGACACATGCATCAAAAGCTTCGTAACGCAACATTTCAAGTAAATCAAATGAGTGTTACAAATATAATCTTGGAACGACTTCGTCCATTTCGCTGTTTGCTTGTTGTGCCTTTACATGAGTATCTTTCAAGTTTACAAATCATCCTACCTAAATTATGTTCATGGCAAACATTTCACCGCTATTTTTAAACGTCAGACACATATTGTACGAATTAGTACTACAGAGTCAGACACATTGTTTGAATTAGCACTACATATTATGGGATCAAATAGACAATTGCAATTTAAGACAAGGATACTTTATTATTTAAAAGGGACATGGGACCAAATAATAAGCTAAAACAATAAGGGAGAAACATCGACGTCTATAAACTATTCAATAGAGCTCATTATAGCTCAGTAAGTTAAAGCGCGAAGCTCTTGCTTCCGCGGCTTAGATTCAACTTCTGATGGGACTATTTTCCCACAATAGTCAGACATATTGTGTGAATTAGCATTACATAGTCAGATATATTGTGTGAATTAGCACTACATAGTCAGATATATTGTGCGAATTAGCACAACATAGTCAGACACATATTGCGCGAATTAGCCCTACAAAGTCAGACACTTATTGTACGAATTAGCATAACAAGATGTATTCAATTCACACAACATTCATCAAACTAAAACAGAGAGTACGATTATTTTTTTTATAAAAAACCAATGAATTATAATACTTTATATAAATCTATGAAATATTATAATCCAATTCTATTCTTTGAAGAACACGAGGATCATGCTCTGAAATGTGAAGAAAAGAAGAGGAAGCAAAACGAGACGGACTTACGACACGGACAGCGTTATCCATTTCTACGTAACTTACAGGGATATTTGACACATTAATTACGGTACGATTGACGATTGATTACGTTACGATTGTCCATTGATTACGTTTTGATCGAGTACTATTTTGCCACGAAATCAAGCAGTGAAATCGTCTACCATCCAATAGGAAGATTTTAGTAGAAACGTGGAAAATGGCGGACAGCGTCACCCATTACGGAACTTTCAGAGATGTTTTACACTTTGATTACGAGTATGGTGGTCAAGTACTGTTTTGCCAAGAAATCAAGCAGTGAAATTGCCTACCATTCAATACCAACATTTTTGTGGAAACGTTGGGAAAAGGCAAAGTTTTTTGTGACCGAGTCCAAACTGTAGAACATCAGCTTAAAAAAAGTTTGTTTTATCCTTTTCAAGGAGTACATGTTAATTTACCCTTCCATTCTCAACTAGCTAAAATTTGATGATGCAAATCGTTGGACAAAAATGCTACTTACTTGTAGAATGATTCTCGCTTTGGTGGCTACTTCTTCGGACACCCCTCCGACGTATAAGGGCGATTCGAGATCGTCTATGCGGTTAGCTATGCCAGGTGATCTACAGGCGACCTCCTCTTCGCCGATGATCAGTTCATTCTCCTGTCCGTGCCTCAAGATCACAACTCGGTGCCACTTCCCGTCGTTGTACGTGTTCTGTGAAGATATCACCGCGCTACCCAGACCACAGTTGAAGACAAAAACAATCTGCAGGAAAACAGTCAAGGTACAAAAAACATGCCAGAAAAACTGCTCATCCTTTAAAAGGAAACATTCTTACAAAAATAAAGGAGTAGTTATATATACCCTACCCTACAATAAAGGACCGATTCAATAAATGACCGGATTTTCAGAAACTCCGACTACTTTTTGGGGGTGTTTTTCGTGGTCTGACCTGGGAATTTTGCATGTTGTTCCTGGTCAATCGAACGCCGAGGCCTACATGAACATTTTGGACAATCTGGTTCTTCCTACGCTCAGGCAATTTTATGGAATGGACAAATGTTACTTCCAGGACGACAACGCTCCTTGTCATGTTGCAGGCTCTGTCAAGCAGTGGTATTAAGATATGGATGTAAATCGTCTTCCCTGCCTTGGTCAGAGTCCCAACAAGGGATGCGACATCAACAGCAAAACATCGATGTCCAAAATTAAAACATCGATGTTGATAAAACATCGTTCCAAAAACATCGATGTTTTTAAACATGGATGTTTTTAAAATTCAGTGAATTCAGACTTTTTTCCCCATTTCTTAAAACTGGTTTAGCAGCTAGTGATGCTACATCGACAGCAAAACATCAATGTTCAAAATTGAAACATCGCTGTTGATAATGCATCGTCCTCAAACTTTCGATGTTTTTAAAATTCAGTGCATTTAAACGTGTTACCCCATTTATTATAACTGGTTTAGCAACTAGTGATGTGACATCAGCTCCAATACATCGATGTTTTTTATAAAACATCAATGTTTTGAAAACATCGACATCGATGTCGTATCCCTACTTTTCAGACCCTTCACCTTTGGTCACTTTGAGTCTAAAAGTATGTTCAATTTGCTGATTATGAAAATTGTGCTACTTGGTTATTTTTTAAATTTTTATAACGGTACTTTTTTCATTTAAAAATAAAACATCGACAGCGTAAAAACATCGACAGGTATAAACATCGATGTTACAAAAACATCGACCCCAATACATCGATGCGATTTTTTAAAAAACATCGACATCGATGTCGCATCCCTAGTCCTAACCTAAACTGCATGGAACATTTGTGGGACGAGTGAGAGCGACGCTAACGAACGGGGGAACCACGTCCGAAATCAACAGCTGAGCTGGGTACATTCTTGCAGCAGAAATGGACACCAATACCCATAGCTGTGTATCGAAACCTTGTTGAAAGTATGCCCAGAAGGGTCCCTAGTATAATTGCAGCACACCATCCCCTATTAAAGCATGTATTATTTCCCTTATGCCCCATCCCATTTTGCTGTCCTGTCCGTTATTGGAAAGTAGTGTATTTTCGTATCTAATTTGAAAAAATATGCCGACTGTACTCTACACGAGCCAACGTAGTATCCGTAAATCGAAACCCACCTGTTTGTTACTGTTACAGTACGCGCGATCAACACCAGAGAAGTCTTAAAGATTCCTACTTCTCCTAGTACGGGGTGATTTGATTCTAGTCCCACTCCAGGAGTTTGGCATTCGAGTCACGTTATTTTGAACGAGTCTACTCCTTAGATTAGGAGACCGCTGGAACCCGTTTGGAAGTGAAACAGATGAGTAGTTGGAAGGTTGCGAGTTCGATTCCAACCAAAGACCGTCGTGTACAAAGGGGACTGTTGCACCATAAATCTGTCGTGGTCTCAAAAGTTAACACGATGTGCAAGTTTGGAGAGTAAGTTGCCAGCTCCGGAGTGACCTCGTCATCTGACCATGGTTCAAGTTAAGTGGTATTGTAATCGGATCTTTCCCTTCGGGTTCAATTCCGGACCGCCGTCAATAGCCCGGTGTTTTGTTCTATTTTGACGTTAATTAAATACTTTCCTACCAATTATGGGTCAGGTTAAACTTAAATAATTTTGCGTTTTCGCAATCGATGACGCGGTTTCCTACTCCAAGATTACCGTTCGATGTTGGAAGCGATAACCTTAATTAAGTGTCGTCAAATCAAATGATCAACTAGACTTGATTTTGCTGATTGCTGCCCTTTTCCCTAGTGAGACTAACAATTTGTGAACTAGTGGACTTGACCAAGGTTATCTGCATTCTAACCGGAGCTGTACTGTAATGACAAACAAAGCTTTAGTGACCGCTATTTTGTAATTTGAGCCCTTTTTAACGTCTTATTTAGTCTTGAATGGAAAGTCTTCGTAAATGAGTCAAGCATAAAAGTGCAAAACAAAATGATGGCGAATGTCAAATCAAATTATCAACTACACATGATTTTGCTGAATGCAGCCCTTTACCCAAGTGAGCCTAACAATTTTTGTACTAGGGGACTGGACCAAGGTTATCTGCATTCTAACCGGAGCTGCTCTGTAATGACATACAAAGCTTTAGTGACCGCTATTTTGTAATTTGAGCCCTTTTTAACGTCTTATTTAGTCTTGAATGGAAAGTCTTCGTAAATGAGTCAAGCATAAAAGTGCAAAACAAAATGATGGCGAATGTCAAATCAAATTATCAACTACACATGATTTTGCTGAATGCAGCCCTTTACCCAAGTGAGCCTAACAATTTTTGTACTAGGGGACTGGACCAAGGTTATCTGCATTCTAACCGGAGCTGCTCTGTAATGACATACAAAGCTTTAGTGACCGCTATTTTGTAATTTGAGCCCTTTTTAACGTCTTATTTAGTCTTGAATGGAAAGTCTTCGTAAATGAGTCAAGCATAAAAGTGCAAAACAAAATGGTGGCGAATGTCAAATCAAATTATCAACTACACATGATTTTGCTGAATGCAGCCCTTTACCCAAGTGAGCCTAACAATTTTTGTACTAGGGGACTGGACCAAGGTTATCTGCATTCTAACCGGAGCTGCTCTGTAATGACATACAAAGCTTTAGTGACCGCTATTTTGTATTTTATTAGCGACCCAGAGTTAAGGTAACTCGCATTAACATGAGTCGGGCCCAAGTACTTTATCGTGATGGTTGGATTGCATAGCGTTGGCAGCATTGGGCAGTTCGTGCTTAAAATGTCGCGATTTTTTAATAGCAAAATTGAGTCAAATAGACATAAATAATATCGAATGGAAAAGTACCTACAATGATCAAGGTAAAAAATCAAGGCAAAATATCACCCGATGAAGCCTTGGGAATTAGGAATTCATGGATTTATTGAAATAATTTCAGTGTGTAACTTACTTTCCCATCTTGCATAAACAGTCCGATGTAATCACGGCGTTTGATAGCAGACGAAACGTAAAACATGACTCCACTGTCACCGAATGTTTTGAACTCCATTGAGAATATGCTGTCGTTCATGATACCAAGAATGAACTCAGGATCTTTAGTAAACTCTTGCCTGCTGTAAGGGGTGTTCCCAAATCGAACACCGTCCTCAGGCGTGACGCTTGTATCAGGTGGTGGCACCAGGGGAAGAACACACTGGGCAGTGTTGCCACCTCTGTAATCAGCAGTATCAGTGACTGGTGTCGTAGAGCCTAAGAATCCAATGTCATAAGCGGTTTCAGTTTCACTTTTTCTTTTACACAGAAAACCCTTCACGCATCACAAAGTTTTTCAATATTTTTACCAAGTATTCACTTATTTTACCTCAGAGCCGATTTGCAGTTCATGAAGAAAAGTCAATATTAAGGTGGCTACATACGTAACTTCAAACTTGACAAACGCGTATGATATTTCCCTGTGGTATAATCAATCTTTTTATACAATCACGCTTGAACTTCTGTATGATAATTTTGCGCAAGCATTTGAATTGTACAAGCGGCTTGAAGATTGAACGAATTCTGATTATGCAAGCTTGAACAAGGTGCACTTGCGAAAGGAAGACTGAACGTGTGTTCTACAGATGTGGAAGTTTGTAGTATAACCAAACCTTGCGTGAGTGGCAAAGGGAAATTGTGTGTGCTTGTACAAAAAGATTGATCATGCATGCTTGTCAAATTTGCAGTTACGTGTGTAGGGAAACATTATGTAAGGAAATTCAGCACAATGAAACCTATTCAGATGTTGCCTCGTCTTCTGACACTGGTTCAAAGTTACTATGTGTTACCCTCGGATCTTTCTCTTCGTGATGGATTGCGGACCATCGCCAATAGCCTGTTGTGTTGCTTCGAATGCGACATAAATTCAACTTCCTACATGCAGATAGGACCATCTTGCATTTGATTGTTCGTTGATGGTTTATTTTGGATCTCACACAGATTTAAAAGTCATAAAATTATTCCTTTAATCGCAATGATTTAAATATTAACAGAGTTTATCGGTACCTAATATACTTGAACTACAATAGAAAATTACTGAACAGTTCTTTCAAAAACAAAGGTATATGTCACGTGTAAAGCTGTCTCACTGCAATCAGAATATTATGGACTGTATAGACGTTAATACAAAATTTCGGTTGCATCAGATATTAACTTACTTGGTTTTCTCGCCATTTGCTTGACCAATTCCTTCTTTAGGGGCTCTCCGAGAGTCAGGGGCATTCCACAGCACACCTTCGGCCATTCTATTGGCTCATCGCTGTCGTCCACTTCTTCTTCAACCCAACCACATACAGTGGGCCATCCTCCCAGAGCCAGGATGGCATCAGCGAAATCGCATTCCCGGATGTCCTTGCAAGGATTTTGACTTCCACTGACATTGACGCACTGTTCGTTGAAATAAGGATACACCACCTGCGGGCATGTTCCTCCTGTATTGGAAAATTCAGGAAAGAATTTTGGAATTTAGCAGATTAATTACAACGAAACTTAAAAAAAAGTTATTTCACTTGCTCATCAACTCACAAGTAGTGAAAAGATTTTACTATTATTTATCCTCCTCAATTTTTGCTTGAGAATTGAGGTAAATTTCGTTAAACACAAAATTCCACTTATGGTAATTTTGATGCCGTGAGTCATCCAATTTCTTTCAGAGAATTTGGTATAGTGGCGGATGCATTTTTGAGTTAAGTTTGAAACAGTATGTAGAAAATTTCTTCCTTCTGCCATATGACTCGTACTTTCTGTAATCCAAGTGTCCTTTAAACTCAGCAAATATGACAATTGCTTTGACATTGTTAAAAGGTGTTTAAATTTAAAATTTAATCTACCTGAAACACAATTTAATTTTGACTTTTTATGTAATTCATATAGCACTAGATTTTAGATTCAAGATAGATATATTACTGTTAATAGTTTAATTTTTAATTGTTTTGTCTCAAAAGAACGTATTCTACCAAAATTAGTGTTTGATTGATCATCCTATTTTTCTGAATTATTGAGAGAAAAAAATATTAAACTATTATTTTGAGTAAATGTTACAAACTTCATTGGTCAAAGAAACATTTTTGTAATGCGGTAAAATTTATGTTTTACCCTTTCTTTGTTCGTGTTGCATATTTGAACACCACAGATAAATTCTATGCTCAGATGGGAAAATGGTAAGATACACTTTTTTAATTTTTCGTGACAGCAATTTTAAGATTCAAGATTCAACATGTTCTGTGGTTTTTTATTTATTACAATTTTCCCACCTTTGTTTTCTCATAAAGTGAGAAAAAGACTCACGACATTTTGCCACCTTCTAAACATTAACAAAAAAGACTCCAGGATGAGACTAAGTCAATTTTTTGGGAAAAGTGACTTATAACGTTTTGCCATCTGAGCACAGAATTGTGCCATAACCGCAGTTCTGATTGAATAAGTATACTGCAAGTAAAATCAAATGTCGTGGCACAGGGATAATTCCATTAAACTCAAAAAGTATTACATTATACTCTGCATCATACAATTGGATTAAAGAAAATGACTAGCAGAGTAAAACAACTGATTTCCCAGCAAAATAGTCGTCGAACTCAATGATGAATTCTCTATAATTTTTATAGTTCTCTATCATACGCGAAAGTTGTAAATTTGCGAGTTCTTAAATAAACTGAGCACTTAAAACTAGTTTCCACCATTGACCAACATCGAAGTTATTAAAATAATTATGATATTTTATCTTGATATATAAAAGTCATTTTAATGTTTTGATCTAGAAATGAGCTTCATTTGTAAACGAGCTTTCATCAGAATAAATCGGATCAGTCGAATGCACGTCAAATCGAATGCAGGAATTCCACTTTTTGTCAATTTCTAATAGCGGCAAGAGTTTTAACTCTTTAGTCGAAATTGTTTAGTGTTCGGCTATTTTATTATCATTACCTACTTCTTGTGACAGCATGCCCGAAAAATACTTTCTTGCTTTTCGACCATTTATTTCTGCGAATCTTCATTCTCCTACATGACCCGAATCAAGATGCCCAGAACTCTCCGAGGGAGTGTCTCGACAAAGTGTCATTACAAGAAAAGCGACTGCTTCTTGATGGACGATATATATCGTCATTGGACGAAAACTGGTCAGATCTTGATCACGTCGTCATGAAACAATCGTCAGTATACTGATGCCGAGATATTTCGTCATCAACAGAATGGGTCACATCTTGATGGACGCGATATATCGTCGAAACCACTCAGAGGGTTAAAATCACAAATGACGGTGTACCGGATAAAATGATGCGATGATATAAATGGTAGCGTATAATAACAAGATCTTAGTACGGATATTTTGGGACAGGAAGGGTTCGGCAGTGGTTAGCGAACGCGTCCTCGCTCTCTCAGGTCTCAATGTCTGTGGCAATTTTCAGATGAGGAGGGTTCATGACAAGCGCCAAGAACTTTATGATTATGTGATGTCTAGGGCAACTTTTTTTCACACGTTCTATGCTGCATGTAAAGTACTAAAATCAAAATTCCTCCTATATGGGGTGTATTGCAAGTGAGTTAGAACCGTAACATTTATGCAACTTTTTGCATAAATGCAACTACCTGCAACTTTTTAAAAATGTATCCAAAAATGAATTCATGTGAAATTACTATTTCATTTTTTGCCCTCTGAACCAACCCTTCGACCGCGTGAGTCTGATCTTGCGAACGCCGAAGTATTGCGTATCAAACAAGAAGTTCATGGAAAGAAGGTGTTCGTCCTATCAGACGAAAGTGAAATAAATGGCAAGAAGTAACTTTTAACACATGGGTTGGCACTCTTGATAATCCAAAGAAACTTTGGGTAATCGACTGCAATGTTTGCGAGGTGAGGGTCGATCATCAATATCTTGTTCGCCTTGTAAATGACGTTTCAAAATATCTGAATGTTGAACGAAAGGATTTGGCGCTTCTGCTATCCGATACAGCACATTATATGACCGCGGCTGACGCAGTTTTTCAATGTTAAAGAAATTACTGACCGACGATCAACCATTCAACGTTCTTCTGCATTTAAGAATGTATTATAATACTGTTGTACACGACTAAAATTGTCAATATATTTTGAATTTTTTCAGTTTTTACGAATAATGTATTTTAAAATTTAGTTTATCAAAAATAAATGCAACTTTATTTCCATGAATGCAACTTTAGAGAATGATAAATGCAACGTTTCGCATTTTTACTGCAACAGAAAGGTTGCCCTAGTAATGTCAAATGGAGTGCTGTAATAGTACTTCAAGTGTTAGTTATGGACAGTTGATCACTCGAAAAGAGTTTTATGATCTCCATTTAGGGAATTCTTGAATCTGTCTACTTTATGTCGGCTTGATCAGATAAGCCGCCTTTAGAGTATTGCAACGGGCAACAAGCCTAGAGGATCCACTAAAACTACTGAGTGCACGCGATGTAATGAAACATTAAAATACTTTCAACAAAGAATAAGCACACAAAATGCATTGAAAAATTAGTTAACTTTTGAAATTAAATGAACGTTTTTCTCCCTCTGAACTTCACGTGATTTTCGAGTGACATAGCATTGCTCACCCCACAGTTGCGAGAATCCTAGGAAATGCGTGTCTAGACAGAATGTACACCAGCCTCAACGTACATGACGGTCTTTGGTTGGATCTACATGATTCGAACTAAAAACCATTATATATATATATATATATATATATATATATATATATATATATATATATATATATATATATATATATATATATATATATATATATATATATATATATATATATATATATATATATATATATATATATATATATATATATATATATTCTCTTACGTGGCACACAGAAAAGACGTTATTTGTTATCGCGTTTTAGCAGCACTGTACGACTGTTTGTTTACCACAATGCCTCGCGCCTCAATTGAATTTATAGCGTTATTGGATGACATTTTATTGCAAATAAATGAAAATCAGTCGAGTTGTTGCAGCGTACAAACCACATGCTGGCTATTCGATTTCTAAAGCTGCGCTCAGATTTCGAATCAAAATTTGCTCAAAGTTTTCATTTAAGTTCCATGTTGACAGAGTTCTGATTCTAGAGATACTGTATAACTTTTCTTTAGTACAACAAATTTATGTTTGAAAAATATTTTTTTTTTGTACTACCATATCTTGTAAAATGTTACTTTCAGAATCAAGCAATCGTCTGTTTTATGTCATTGATGCAATACGAGATCTCATTCTCAATGATGGCACATTTTATTGAAATTATTCTGTAAAAGCGAATTAACGAATTATATATTGGAACATTGTATAACATTTTAAATCTAGAATAAAAATATAAACAGGTCGAGGATCAAAAGTTTTTGTGAATTCAAAAATATTGTAATTCAATTCAGATCACTGAAAAAACTGTTGACTAAGGGGGTATGATTAGTTTTGCAATGGTCGAAAATTCGAAAAACTAGTTTAGTTAGTACGTAGATTTTATAAGTTTTCTTCACTCCAGGGGTTATGAGAGAGAGATGCCAGATTAGGTGTGACACCTCGTGATCTGACCGTTGTTCAAAATAACGTGGCGTGGTCTTAAGGAGCTTTCCCTTCGAGTATGATCCCGTACCGTCGCCAATAGTCCGTTGTTTTGCTCCAGTGTGACGGTAATGAACCACCACGTCCTTTTGAACCACTGTCAGATGACGAGGTCACACCTGAGCTGACACCCCACTCCACGCCACATCAACGTGGATAAATTTATGTCCATGACAGATTTAATATGCACCAGCCCCCTTTGTTCACGATGGTCTTTGTTGGATTCATTTGGGAGATTAGCAACCCCCTGCTCTTCCAACCAGGCTATCGTTGGGTTGGTGTGGAAGTTTGGAGAATGGGGTGCCAGCTCAGGTTTTGCCTCGTCATCTGACCGTGGTTCAAAATGGCGAGGTGTTGTGCTCGGATCTTTCCCTTAGGGGATTGATCCCGGACCACCGTCAATAGCCCGTTGAGTTACTCTAGTACGACGTTAATTAAAAATTACCATTACGTGTAGAGGCGGCTGGTGCACCTTAAATCTGTCGTGGCCGAAAGTCCTCACGTTGGGAAGGCGTGGAAGTTTGGAGAGTGGGGTGCCATCTCAGGTGTTGCTTCGTCATCTGACCGTGATTCAAAATGACGAGGTGTTGTCCTCGAATTTTTCCCTTAGGAGACTGATCCCGGACCGTCGTCGGTAGCCCGTTGTGTTTCTCTATTGCGACGTTAACAAAAAATTACCAAATTATTACCATTACCATTACATCCAACCGGGCTACAGCGGCCCAATAAGTTCAGAGATAGTCGCATTAACGTTGTACTGGTGCAACACAGCGACTTTTGGAGATGGTCGGGAATCGATCCTGAAGGGAAAGATTCGAGGATCCATGTAATTTTTGACAAAGATAAGATGACCGATAAATTTGGTGGTTTTGGTAATTTTTAATTTAAGTCGTACTAAAGCAACAAAACAGACTAGATGACCGATAAAATATATGGTGTATTTTGTGGTATTTGTAACTAAATTCACACTGGAGCAAAACAACGGACTGTTAGTGACGGTCCGCGATCAACCCCTGAAGTGAAAGATCCGAGGACAACACCGTCATTTTGAACCACGGTCAGATGACAGATAAAATATCAAGAATGGTGTCTATAATTCGTTGCCTATAATTCGCAGGTTGCCAGTGCAAAGCAGAAGAATAAGCATTTTATTCAAATTTTACACTTTCAAAAAAAGTTGCCTTGAATTAGTTATCCAAAGCTTTTGGTTTTGGAGGCTTTTCCAATGAAAATTAAAATTTCACGAACTATCACTAAAGTGTCGATTACTTCGGTTTTCTGATTTAAGCAGGGGGACTAAAAACGTTCCGCGTAAAATCTGACATGCGTGTTTGACCTGAAGTATCCGCTTGTATATCGTGGTGATGTTCCTTTTTCGTGCCGACCAACCGGTATAGTGGTTAAGGTGTAAGCCTCTAGATCGGAAGGTCCCCGGTTCGAATCCGGGTTCAGGCATGGATGTTTGTAAGCGTATACCAGCTCAGGTGTTGCTTCGTCATCTGAACATGGCTCAAAATTACGAAGTATAAATTGTTAGGGGCAATGATTGTCCTCCCATTGGGTGCTTCTTCACAAGTGGCCATCACTTCCGGCCTATAGTGGCCAATTGACTTAGGTCAAATGTGCCCGCCATAAGAAAAAAAATGTTCTTTTTCGTTTTTGGCCGAGACATTGGACACACATGCCAATTGAACAAAAAAAACAAAAACATTTGATCTATAAGCCCTGACCTCAGTTGGTAGTCAACGTTGTGAACTTATAAAACACGTCCACCCAACTGACTAGACGGTAGCCCGGATGATAGAGTAATCGATTAGGAACTTGAAGAGTTGTCAGTTCAAAACTCAATCCAACCAAAGATCGTCATGTGCGGGTAATGGTAATTTTTAACTAACGTCGCACTAGAGCGACACAACGGACTACGGTACGGGATCAATCCCCTAAGGGAAAGATCCGAGGACAAGACCACGTCATTTTTAACCACGGTCAGATGACGATCGTCATGTGCGGGATGGGTGAGTAAGTTGTCAGAACTGTCGTGATATGAATTTCAATCACGTTTATAGAGTGGGTGCCAACTCAGTTGTCATCTCAGAGGGGTTAGAACCATGAGGTGCTGTCCTCGGAACCGGTGTGACGTCATTTCAACTGCCTACCTTTAATCGAACTTGGAAAGAGAAATACACACATGGAAACACATGGTTTCAAGTATCGATCTGAACATTCCACAACCCACGGGTCAGGTTTTAAGTTATAAGGGGGTGTCTTGTTTAGGAGAGAAAGAGAGAAAGTGATTTAGAAAGAGTGTTGAACCACTCAGTTCCAACAATGAACAAGCATTCTGATGGTTCATTAAACAATTAATTTGGTAATTTTTAATTAACGTCGTACTCTCTCTAGAGCAAAAGAACGGGCTATAATTGGACGGTCCGACATCAATCCCGTAAGGGAAAGATTCGAGGACAACACCTCCTCATTTTGAACTACAATCTGATGACGAGGCAACACCTGAGCTGGCACCCCATTCTCCAAACTTCCACACCAACCCAACTTGAGGACAGATTTAAGGTGCAACAGCCGCCTCTACACCATACGCTGACAAACATCCATGCACTGACCTTAACCACCAGACCGGCTTTCATCAGGAACCTTCCGATCTATCACCTTAGCCCCCATGTACATGGATATAGATGGGAAGGTAATTAATTAATGTCACACTGGTGCAACACGATAGGCTATTGGTGACGGTCCGGGATCAATCTCAAAGGATCCGAGGACAGCACATAATTTGGAACCTCAGCGTACCCGAAACTCAAGTCTTTGGTTTTATTGAGTTTCGAACTCCTAGCCCTCCGGTTACTCCTTCTATACAGTGGCCACGGCAGCCAATTGTGACGCTCAACTGAGCAACCACGAACATCATTCTTTTAGGTAGGTAGGTTTGTAGTTATTTTAGCAGTTTCTGCTTGCACCTATTGGGAGTTGATTGGTTTTTTGGTTATTTCATACTACACGAGGACTATAGACATGGCAGGTAGGTATTTAATTAATGTCGCACTGGAGCAACACAACGGGCAATTAGAGTAGGTCCGAGATCAAAGTAGGAATGGAACGATCCGATAATTTTACAATTACGTGGTGTTGTTCTCGAATCTTTCCTTTAAGGGATTGATCCCGGATTGTCGTTAATAGCCTGTTGTGCTGCTCTGGTACGACATTAATTAAAAATTACCAAAATCGATAACGGTATATAACTTTGAGACACGTGCTCTTCGTGGTGCTGATCTTTTAGGTAACGACTGCGCAACCGAAACTGGGCATGCTTTCAGACACCGAAAAGTTAGGAAGTAATTTTTGATTCGTTGAAAAGTCGCCATTAGAAATTTGCGTTCTCTTGATTGGGCACCTCCTCCTATGACGTCACTTTCACCTTATATAATCAGCAGCTCAGGCTTCATTCCGTTTCAATCTTGCGATAAATCTAGCTTGATAGAATTTGATTATTATACTTGATTATGAGTGCTCAACTGTCTTCGATTGTCCCTGCGCCAAATCCACCGACCACCAGGGTTACGCGGAGCATGGCCCGTTTCTTGGTAGGTTTTCTTTCGCATTGATTTAAAAATTGGTTGTTTTGACTAAAAGCACCTTCGCGTACGTTTAACCTCGAGATCCTACATTCCAGTTTTCGCTTACGTCTTTATTTCGGTTTGCGATAACTTTACTTTGGACGTTTGAGGCCTAATTCTGTCGATGTAACCTCACTTGTCTAAACTTCGTCAAATTTCCTACGACTTGAGCAATGGCTGCTGCTTGAAAAATGTTCGATAAAGAATAGATTTGATTGTTTTATTATTCTAACGTAAGAATGAGCATTTATGTACACAAACACCTACAGTTTAATAATGGATGTTTTACCAAGTTATTTCGGACGTATAGTTTTGCGTATCGCATTACGATGAAAAAATTCTTCCAAATATTCGTCTTGTCTATACTTGCCCTATTAAAAAAAATTTTAATTTTAAAATTCGTCTGTAGTAGTTATTTTTGAATCGCTTAATAGAAATTCAGAATCACTTTTTTTGTAATGAATGATTTGAAGTGGATTAGGGTGAATTAGTTAAATCAAAGCGAACCCAATTTCAGAATTGTTTAATGAAGGGTACCTTGAAGTTCTGAATTTTGTTCAATTTCATTAATTTATTACTTGTAAAATATATCCTACATTTAAGAGTACATCTACATTTCTGCGACAAAATTTTAAATGACAGATTTGACTTGCCTGAGAATTCTTGTACTTGATCAGTTATTCGATTTTTAAATTGTTTTTATATTCCCATGGATCTTACTGTTTTTGCTCGTACTTGGCGTAGTTTATTCTCTTCTGAACTTTACGCCATATGACCCAAATCATCAACCATTGATTTATCCGAAGAATTAAAAAAAAATTCATGGGGGAAGCCCAGTATACCTAGGAGATACTTTTTGCTTTCATTATCAATACTGTGTACCAGTCCTTTTCCCCCTACCATATCTGACGTTATTATCAAGTGTTTAATTTTCTTCAGAACTCTAGTTTTTCCTCTTTTACTGTGTTGATCGTCATCACTAATCGTTAACGAAATTTTAACGTTTTATATGAAATCTGTATATTTTACTACCTATTTTAAGGTGAAAAAAAGCTTTACTCGTGTCTTGTGCATGTCCACATTTCTTATCTAATTTTTGATTTTCAAAGGGGAAAAAAACGCTTCAGTTTCAGGGGTTCTTGTACTGGTAAACCACTTCTCTTTTGGGTGTCCACGTTTAGTAAACCAGATGCTAATGTCTTATGAGGTGGTGGATTTCTCATAAAGTTTCTAACTAAAACTTTATTAGTTCGATTCCCGTAAACTACTCGGGGTGTATTTGTAGTCTGATCTCCCTTGTATGTGCATATACATTACTTGACTTTTCTTACGTTGTATTTTCCTCACCTGCGCCATATATCGCACTTGCACCCTTAAAATCCAATCAACCCAAACCTTTTTAATAGTTTTATCTTCAAAGGTTTATTTTTTAAGAGTAAAAAATGGTCACTGGATAAACCTAATCAGTAAATTAGCTGTAACTGATCGAGAAGTTTGACACCACAATGTGTTTATCATAAAAAAATATTTGGAATTGAATGCAACAGATGTTTAGGAATCAATAATTGATAAAGTTGTGACCGGTTAAAAAAGGTAAATTGGAGTTTCCTGTCGCAAGGCACAGATTTTCCTAGCCATGTTGAAGCAAGTTTGAAATTGCAAAATGAAACTCGTTGCGAGATATCTGTAAGAGAGAACGCAAACTTGAGTTACATAAATTGTCGATTTTCGGCAAGGGGCTATGGATTGGGTGTTTTCTGATGGAGCCTTTCGCGTGATGCAAACCATCTGTAAAATCAGTTTCTAGAAAACTCGTAGGTTTGGCTTAGCTGGAAAATTAGTCGTATTGAAAGTGGATTCAAATTTATTTAGATTGTTTTAAAATTCGTGCTTTTGGCGTAATGTAAAACATTGAATAATTTTAGAGCAATGCATTAAGGTGAAAACGAAAGAATGCAGGTTCGCATCTTTGGCGGAATGTCCAAGAAATTGAAACTTAAATTTAGTTTACAAGAGACGGTACTTTCTCAAAGTCCGAAAGAAAGGATAAAAAGAATCTATTAATCGAAAGCAAACTTAAGAAATTTTCCATTTCGGTAATTAATAAAGGAGTTATGACAAGACCTAGACACATTGTTGTACAAGCCTAAAAACGATGTGTCCTTATATTTTCGTACATTTTCACGATTTGGTTTCAATATGCATTTAGTTATCTGAAATATTATTCAGGGAAATCGTAATGTTGCATACATTTTCAACTGCAATTTAGGAAGTCACTATTCCTAATTTTGATATATTGGCTTAAAATATTTCTAAACCGATGGAAACCAATAAAGTAAAACATTTTTGTTTAACTGTTTCGCTTTTTGGTAAATGTTTAGTCATCTAGTGTGATTATTTCAGTCAAACAACCTTGTGTGAAAGGATATTTCTTTTATACTTATACAAAATATAAAAGAGTTCCTGCAACATACAGTGGCTCCCAAAAGTGTTCGTTAACTTACAAAATTCAATGAAATTCTGCTCTATCGATTAATAAAATTTTTTATTAAATTCCCGTTTTGAAATATTATCTAGTGATAAATTCTCTCCATAAAATATTTTAAAGCATAGTAAAACTCTGGGAAAATCGATGATAAAAAAGTTGTCTCTCAAAAGTCTTCGTACACTTTAAAAATATCTACATATTAGTAAACATTTTAATATTTCGTTAAATTATTAATTAATGGGATATCCTATAGCATCCACAACAGCTTTAAAATATCGGGAAATAGATTTCAATAGCTTCTTTGTAATTTCTGCATTAATGTTCTCCCATTCTTCAATCACTACTGGTTTAGTTAGCTTTTCGTTTAAATGTCGTGTCTTCGTAGGGGAAGGTGATTTGTTTCCTAAGCACCTACGTGTATAAAATTCCTTAGATATCTATTAGAATGATAAATTAGTTATTTAGTTCCAAATGTAAATATTTTTCAATGTAGAAGAACTGTATTTGAGGGTAAATAGATTATTTTTGGAAGTATACAATTACCCAGTTTTATCCGACCAGGTCTGATAAAACCGGGCACATAGGAATAATTAAAAAAGGGTTGTTTTACTGCTGAAACATTTATTTATAACAATAAATTAGTACAATGGCCAAAGAACAGAAAAAAATACATAAATTTTGATCGCTCTTTTGCATTGCTACAGACTTCATGTGCCCATCCTTTACAATTGAGGCACTGTATCCAACAAATCCAGAGATTTTGACCTGGCGTATAGTTCAATTACAAAAGATACGATCTTCGTCACGTTCCACGTAGTCTTCATGTGATGCCGATGAGTCTGTTTTAATGCTGAACCGTTTCTTCCTTATTTTGACAGTTTTTTGCTTAGGGGCCTTAAACAGTTTCTGATTTAAGTTTTTCTTTTCTGGGTTTTTGGTTTTCTTCTCCAAGCTCCAATTCCTTCCCGGTCCTGTCCGACTGGCAAGGTCCCGGTTATATCCGACTACGCTATTAATCAGAAAACAAGGCTTAGCATATTTCAGGGCTCCTAACACGTCACCTTTTGTCACCTTTTTGACATTTTGTCACCTTTTTGACATTTTGTCACCTTTTTGACATTTTGTCACCTTTTTGACATTTTGTCACCTTTTTGACATTTTGTCACCTTTTTGACATTTTGTCACCTTTTTGACATTTTGTCACCTTTTTGACATTTTGTCACCTTTTTGACATTTTGTCACCTTTTTGACATTTTGTCACCTTTTTGACATTTTGTCACCTTTTTGACATTTTGTCACCTTTTTGACATTTTGTCACCTTTTTGACATTTTGTCACCTTTTTGACATTTTGTCACCTTTTTGACATTTTGTCACCTTTTTGACATTTTGTCACCTTTTTGACATTTTGTCACCTTTTTGACATTTTGTCACCTTTTTGACATTTTGTCACCTTTTTGACATTTTGTCACCTTTTTGACATTTTGTCACCTTTTTGACATTTTGTCACCTTTTTGACATTTTGTCACCTTTTTGACATTTTGTCACCTTTTCAGGGGTTTTAAGTTCTTAAATTATATTTGAAGAAAAATTTTTGGTAAGCAATTAAAAAAATTAATTTCCTCTAAAAAAAAACAGGGTTCACGCGCATTCAATTTCGAAATGCGTGCTTCATTCCACCGCAAGAATGGATTCAAAAGCGTACCGTTTCAATTGTAAAAGGATACTTCATGTTGCCCGGGGTGTATTAGCAGCATGTTCTGGAAATTTTCCCGCAGGAAAAGGCTATCAGTAAAACGAAGCGGCGAAGTTTAAAGAAAGCAGGGCCATCTGCATATCCGACCCCTCTACAGGGTCGAACAAAAGGAGGAACCCTCTAGGAGGTCAGACGCTGACAGCTCGTAAATGGTGATAGACGCCAGTGGTCACTTAAAAAGGGGGGATAACATCCTCCATACACAGATCTGAGGGCGGTCTCAACCGGCCCATTTTATTTTCGGATTCTGGAATAAGACGAGAATGGAGAGGTCAAGAGACCGGACGGATCAAGATGACATTAACTCAACGTTAACCCAGGAGGAGAGGTAATGCGTTTAGTACCTTTGCAATCACATGTTGCAGTTTCTATTGTGGGTCTGATTATGTCCAGAAGGTATAGTTACGTCAAGGCAAACTCTGAAAGGACGGTGGAATCTTCAACATGTATGATAATTTACACTCAAAGGTGTCTTCGGTAAAGTTTTTAAGAGAATAAATCATCAACTTCACACATTCTAAGCGCTCGAAGCTCCCCATCAAGAACCCCGACATTCCTGTCTACAGAATGGAGGCTATTCGCGCGCTGCTCTCTTTGTGAAACAGAAATGAGGGCATGGAAATCTTAATGATCTTCAGCCGTTTCTTCAGGAGTTTGAGATCTGAAAGATTCCAAAGCCTTCCGCAACCAGAGAATGCAAAAATTTTGTCCGTCTCTGTATCCAGAGGGTTAAATATTGAAGGAGTGTTGCGAACATATTGAAAATCATTCTCTGTTATCATCGAAGTTGATTATTACAAATTCTTGAGGTTTTATTAGTGAAAGTCAGTTTTTAAAAATATTAATGACTCATTACTTTCTACCCGAAAAAAAAAAGAACAAATTAACATTGGGACATATAAGATTCACACGATACATAATGCTTTTCTTAAAGGTCTAAAAGAGTTAGAGGAAGATGTGCTGAACTAATTTTTACTATTCACAGATTTTTTAATCCGTGGCCTAAGCATTGGTCAACATACAAACAAATTCAAGAAGACTTGAAACTTCCCACTCACTATTTCATCAAGCATTGTTCAAGCAGGTGACTAAGTTTAAAGGCAGCTTCTGAAAGGTTGCTTGAACAGTGGATTGCAGTGCGAAAGTATTTCCTTGACAACATTCCAATAAAGTAGCCAAACATGATACAAAGACCAGGCTACGAAAAAATTGTTCATTTCCTTAGAAGAGAAACTGTGAAGGCTAAGGTGATATTTGTTGTATCAAGTGCAAGTATATTTAATCGTGTGACCGAATTTCTTCAGAAAAAGGAACCTCTAATACATAACCTTCATCCTCGTCTTGAATTGTTGACAAGAACAATTTTGGGTAGGATCTACGAAGGGGAACTTATTTGAGATTTGAAAATGGATAAATCGGAAGATATATGTCCTCAGAAACTGTTGCCTCTAGCTGATATTGTGATTGGAGATAAAATTTCTAGAGCGCTACAGAATGTAAAAGAGAAGGAAAGGAATTTCTTTTTTCTAAGGGCTCAGAAGCATTACATTACCAGTGTTAAATATCTTTTGAAGAAATCCTCCTTCAGTTCATCTTTCCTTAAAAGTTTATCCTGTCTTGGTCCTCTTGAGACTCAGTGGCGAGAGTGTTGGACAAGTATTAGAATTTGCAAGAGCAATGCTATGGGATGTCCCGACAGACATACTACTGGATGAGTGGAAATTACTCAAAAGAGAATTTGAGGAAGAATGATTTAGAATGAAGCCTATTGATGTTTACTGGAACCAGTTCTTCTAGAGACTAGCAGAGTTGCCAAGTGCTCCGGAACTTCCGGAATTTCTATGCTAAAGAATCGAAAATCCGCAACTCCGCGTGATCTTTGGTTCACTCCGGAAATCGCGTCAATGCAGGGAAAAGGGAAATTTCCTCTGTGAAAAGGAAATTTTTGTTTTCCATTTTCGGAGAAATTGTGTATAAGAATTTTGTTTGTTATATTAAGGGATAAAACCTTTCATGTATACATGTAATTTTTTATCCTTAAAACAATACGAAGTCCAGAATCCTTAAGTCCTCGGCCATTCCTAATTTCGGATTATTTGCATTTTTTGTCAAAAAACCTTAATCTAACCTCCCCTGCGCAAATTTTGCGTTTGCAATACTAAAATAGCAGATATATAAATAGGAATAAGTAGAAAGAATATATAAATAGGAATTTTTAAAAAAACCAATGCAAGAAATTTTACTTGCAAATGTGTGGTATTTTCTGTGTGGTATTTACTCTGAACATGTGCGTTATTTTGCGTTGTTAGGTCCAGGTTTACCTCCTTGTAATATGAAAATTGTCCAAAAGAAAAAGTGAGAAAAACAACAACAAAAAAACTCGGGTTAGCAAAACGTTATTTATTAAACAATATTTTTTTTCTTCGAAATTTTTGACAATTCCAAATATTGGACATCCGCATTTGGGACTTAAAAGAAATTATTTGTGCTAATAGGTAATAAATCTGTAGACATTTTATTTTTATCCTTATTTTCGCGTTGCTCCGGAAGAAGACAAAATTAACTTCAGACTTTTTCAACAAAAAAAATAAGACATAATTTTTTAAAGAAAAAGAAGAAATTCTTTAAGCAGTGTCAAAAATAAACAAATAAAAAATCATATTTCCGATTTTTTTTTTTAAATTTTATGTCAATATTTTAAAATTATATACTTTTTAAATGAAGAAAATAAAAACATCTTTCCAAAGAAAGAAAAGATACAGGTAGCTGGGGAGGATCTTTTTATTTTCTAACTTTATACTTGAATATATTTAGCATTATTGTTATTTGTTACTTTTTTTTTGCTTGATTAGTCACTTTTTGTCACCTTTTTGTACTCGATTAGTCACTTTTGTCACTTTTTACACCTTGAAACCTGTTAGGAGCCCTGATATTTCAAACATTATTCAAAACGTTGTTTAATAATTTGAAATAGCTGAAAGAGATGTTATCAGATGTTGTACTTTCCTAAAATGTACCTTCAAGCAATTAGAAACTATAGAGTAAAATCGGTGGTCAAAAATCGAACCTTTTCTACTAAAATGTTTCAAAACATCGGCATCGACAAACACGTGATCTACACTGCCTATCGTTCAACTCCAAATGACATGGGCGGCTGTCTGTAACTAGTTTTATGCGTTATCTAACAGATAGCAGTAATATTATTGCCAATGCAGCCGGGTCCCGGTTTTATCTGCCTTCCCGGTTTCCTTAAACTTTCCCCTATTTTAAACTCCAGTTCTCTCCAAATGTGTTGCATTGGGTTTAAATCCGGCGAATTCGGTGATGTTTACAGAACTTGTATGCAACTATAGACACCAAAAGCGAACGTTTCATAGGAAAGCTAAGGATAGTTATCTTGATAAAAACAAAGTTGTTTCCAATACCCAAATTTTGAGTATCCTTCATAAATAAATCTGACTGATACAGTACAAATCTCATCAGTGGAAGAAATACATCCTCGGATCCAGTCTTGGTAATATTTTAACTACATTTGGGGATAAAATTTGTTTTTTCGTCAACATATTAAAAACCGGCAGCCAATTTCTTTGGTTCATCAAGTTTAATACAAAAATGCAATTAGTTTAAAATTTAGTAAAATAATTCCAATATATATATCCACAGAAATAGAACAAAGTATCGGATCGAGTAGAGTGCAATCGAAGGCATCAAACAATAATATCTGTATCATTAAACTGTGTGTATTATTAATCTCGGTATTATTTAAAAAAAGTTATTAACACCGCATCCACAGGATTTGCGCTTGATTATTCGATGGTTTTCCGAGAAAGTACGGTTCAGAAAATTACGAAATTACATGGTTTGTTCAAAATTTTTTGTACATGGAACAAGACGGAATTTTTTTTTTCTGATGAGACTATTAGTTTTGGGGTGCATCAAGTGCCGAAGTCGAAAAAAAAACGAAATTTCTAACGCGAGTGAGCAAAACACGTACAAATTTTCAGTCTTCAGTCGAAAGATTTTTCAGAGTACTTCTAAACGGGAATTTTTGCATTTTTAGAAATTTCAATTTGGTTCCTGGTAATATTTTTACTTCTGAAAAAATCAGGACATTTTCGTTACTTTTTTTGTTAAATATTATATCTACATCTTATTACTATTAGTTTTAAATTTGAAGAAAAGACCATAGAATACTTTCTTATGGTTCAATTATTTTTGAAATTGATTAATAAATAAATTCGATGCGATTTAAAGTTTGTCATACAAATATCGTAAATTTTCGATCGTAATTTCCGACACAAAACTAAAACTGTCATATCTATCGATTAATACTATTAGTTAGTTTTGAAAGTGCCACTGAAAGCTTTTCTTATGGTATAATTTTTAAAATGTGTTCATAAATAAACTCGATGCTATGAAAAGTGTAATTTCGCGATAGTGTTCGTCACGGAGATGAAACGTCAGATACTCCTAAGCTGGCTTTGGGGTAAAACTAGCAATGATGTCATGGCCCGTAAAGACGCTTGCGAAAGTAGTAGGTTTGCTGCGCAAACCAAATGGAATTACGTAACAATCACCGGCGGTGTACCCCCCTAGTAATTATAAAAAGAACATTAAACTCTCACTAAAAATCGAGAAAAACACTAAGGAATATGCGAATTTTTGAGGAATCCCTCACGAAACTATCGTAGTTTGTCGCCCAACAAGTTACAAAGGTAATCTAATTGAATAATCTATTCACTTTTCACGAGTTTTCTATCTACCAACCTACCTACGGTCCTAAATAGAATCGTCCACACAATGACACGCTAATCCAACCGAACACTACCCAATTTGGAAGTAAATATAAAAAACGTCGATTTTAAGTTCTACAGATGGTGCACAAGATTCGTTTTTCCCAATAACCCGCTGGCTGAGGTAGCCTGATTGGTGGTGTAACGGATTAGTAACCGGAGGATTGAGTTCGAACTAAACCAAAGAACGCCGTGAACATGGGGTTGGTGCACGTTAAATCGGTTTAACTCAAATGCCCCTCGTGGGGTTTTTACCTAAACGTGGTTCATAATGACGTGGCATTGTTCTCGGACAGTCCCCAATAACCCGTCGTATTGCTCCAGTGTGATGTTAAACAAATACTTGTATCCCCCATAACAAAGATGATGACCCAACAAGCCACATTTGGTTAAAAGAATTCTAAGTAATGGGTCATATGGGTGGAGACGTCTGATTACTTATAAATATAAATTTGTGTCATCAATAAATAGCTTTTCTGTTTGTTAATGTTAGTTTGTGTTGTGACAAACGCATCGCATTGAAACATGCAGGCGTTAAATTTTTAATTTCTTGTGTTTTTAAAATGCCTGGTACATGAAGTTGTTCCTTCGACTTTGCAGCCATACACCTTTGTGTCCCTGGAAAGGACAAAAAGGATTAGGAAGGTGAAAAACACCAGCGTGCCGCCGCCACCAGCCAGCGTGCCGCCGCCACCACCTGCCTCCATGCCGCCACCACCTGCCTCCATGCCGCCACCACCTGCCTCCATGCCGCCACCTCCTCCTCACACGCCAAGTCTGTCCTCACAAAGGTAATATTGCCACAAATCGACTACTCTCTTAACTCTTTTCTCCGAATCCTAGCCCAACATCTGACCGTGCCTCTAAATGAGTTGTTCTCGTATCTTTCCCGTCACTATCGATCAATCGCCAATAGCCCATTGTGTGACTAACTACTCCAACCATTGCCACTGATCCGGGCAGGGGTGTAAGATTGCTTGTTTGAAACGGGTGTTCGATGGGGTGTTGAGAAAATTAAATACAACGTCATAGTTTTTGGAACTCCTTTATTTAGCAGGTACCGATTGTTACTAATATTAGCGTTGTAATTGTTAATTGTTTGAGGGGAGGAATCAGAGCCCAGGTTATGACAAACATCGCGACCAAAGGTGCTCGGGAACCTTTAAGGTTCTTTCTTGTCTCTTGATTGGATTATCAGGTCATTCCTAATTTCGAATGTTATTCGGAGTACCTCGGTCCTGGGGAATGTTTAGTTGATTTCGTTCAATTCTTGCTTCAGTTGATCATGGTAAAAAATTACGAGTTGTTGTCTTCGGGATTGATCCAAGATCGTAGCGCGTTGAATTGCTACAGTGTGGCTTTAATTCAACTACCTACCTTTCAGTTTAGCGAGAAGTCGCCTTCAGTGTACAGCGCTCACAGTCGTCAGTTCGCACCACGTGCGTCCCGAAGAAGTTTTATTTTAAACCTTGCGATATAAAACCCTAAATACTTTCCTACCCGACGAAGTCTGAAGCCGCACTTTATATGAGAAACTGCTCTTATTCAAACCTGCATGATTTCAGCTTGTATTGAGAATTCCTAAATTAATTCATTAAATGAATTGAATTAAAGTATTCAATTTGAAAGTTTGCATATTCTCTGAAACAACTGAAACAAGTGTCGCATGTCTAAAGTGAAATGCCAATGAAAGTCAAAGCCCCACGGATGAAACGGTGACTAAAAGGTCAAATTATAGGCAGGGCCCGATTTAGAAAATTTGGTATAGTAGGCACAACACGCAGGAAGGGGCCCCCCCCATGTTATCCGTTCATCACAAAAACTAATTTTAAAACAATAATTGGTACTTACGTATTTGACTGTTGACCGTTTCAAAAATTGTTGAAAAAACATTCCAGAAAATATGAAAAGTTATTTTTGTTTAAAATTTTTAGGTACTTTTGAAATTTTGGGGCCCTTTAAATTATGGGGGCCCTAGGCCCGTGCCTCACGGGCCTAATGGTAAATCAGGGCCTGATTATAGGACTACAAATCCGTCCTAATCGTGACCTCTCGGTCAAAATCATATTCCCTTTTCCGTCCACAAAGAAATTGCTATCATTTTACCAAATTGTATGCAAAAATGTTCCTATATTTCAGTTTAGTAAATGTAACATGTTAGTCACTTCAAACAGCATGAGCTCGACCTTGAATTTATAGGGTAGAGGGTCCAAGGTTGAAGTCCTAGTCCCAAATGAAGGCATTCTTTCAATGAATTTGAACAAAAGATCTGACTGCCATAATATTGAAATTTATAAAAGGAATAAGTTGTAAATATTAGTGGTAAATGAATCTTGGATTAAAGTTGAATACGTAATCTTAAAACTTTCTCTAAAGTCCTTACCTTCGGTATCGCCCAATTCATGTAGACTTCTCCATGGCCATCTGCTTTCTCATCGGAGCCGTACTACCATTCGTCAAAGTGCTCTACTTACACAAACTGAATTCAATTTTGGACGCATTTTTGTGAAGCCTAGGTGGGAATTGGGGGTATGTGGCATTGCGTATGGGTAAGCTAAGGGTACAGTAGGTCTTATTTCGGACACTGGCCAAGAACTAACCTAAAAGAATTGCTCAAGTATGCCAAAAGTTTCGTGCTTATGTACGAACGCTTAAAGCGAGTTTATAAATAAACAGTTTGCTGTGTTAATAGTCTTTTGTACATGCTTACTATACATAAGCATACTTAGGCCCGGTGCACACATCCGGTTTTTCACCGTGTGGCGCCGTTGCGGCAACGCAAGTGCGTTCTGCGATACAGTAGATCCAATAGAGTAGTGAACACATTCCCGCGTAGACGCACGTCCAACTTGCCTGCAATTTGTACCGCAGGTCTCCACGAGGCCGCAAGGTCGCCGCACACGGTTGTCCGGTCTCGAGTACCTTGTTTTCATAAATGGAATATAAATAAATATTAATAAACGGATGTGTCCATTAAAAGAGGTTTTTGTTTAAAACATAATTTTTTGTACACAAAGTAAGCGAAAAATAAACACATATTCTAAGATAAATATCAATCGAAAATGAGGCGAAATGAGTATTTGCCTCATTTTACGGTTATGTGTCCATAGTTGGGCTTCGGCGTCGAAGCCCAACTATGAAAATGCAACAACGACGCTGCATGTTGAAAAGTCGGTTGCGTGCACCGGGCCTTAATCGGGTGTTTTAGTTTAAAACTTTATCTGAATATTAAAAATTTATGTATTACATTCACTCTAAACTGATAGATGATGCATAAAATAAAACACATTTTAATCAAATAGATAGAATCAAATTCATGTCACACATAGAACTGAAAGACAGACTTACGCAACCAAGTTCAATGAATGCAGTACTCTCAGTGTGAAAGTGTCACGAAAATATATTAAACCGTTTGGACGTGAATTGGGCTCATACGCAGACAGGTTGGACAGACACCAAACGCGCCTGATTTTGCGTCAGAAAACTTGAAATGGTCGAAAATATTCAATGTACAAACACTCAATTATTTATATATATGTATCAAAAGTTTAGTGTCTTGTGGACTTGAAGTTTTATCTCTTCATTGCAGATCAAACCTGGATTCTCAACGCCTTTCTTCCGAACGTGTTGAGGTAATGTAATAATTTGCATTAGCATAACGAACTTGAATGGATGTATATATAGTAATGTTGAAATACTTCTCTTGAATTTAGTTCCATGAAACTTATTGTTTCATTAGTGTAGTATTATCGAAAAGGGCTGGGTTACTCGGTGCAGATAATTTAAATAACTACTAAAATCTCCTTATCTAGGCCATACTTCCAAATTTTTTAGCTCAATGACTCCGTTAAAAACATTTTTCGGTACCTCCCTTCTAGAAAAATTTATTCTGAAATTCAATCTGCACCACCTGCAGTGCACCCAACGAATAAGTGCTCTCCACTCAATTCAGCACTAAATGAGCACTGATTGAACCCTTTGCATTACAGTATCAAATCTCAGTGTTTTGAGTTCAAAGTGTTTAATCTATAGCATAGACCATTGGTTAGCAAATGCAGCTCAGCTACATGTGGCGCTTCGTTGAGTCAAGTGTGGCTCCCATTGAAATTTAAATCCGAAATTATAAAAAAAACGAAACTTTTTTCCACGAATCTTGTTAAATTAAATAAGCGAAGACCAAGATCTTTGTGAAATGTTATTCTTTTTATTAATACGCCAGCCACTGCGTTGACCGTGACAGTTATTTTCGTTAGGTCAGATGTGACCACTGCCCGCTGACGCTCCCTAACCCCCGGTGATTGCTAGGTATTCCCATTTGGTTTGCTTTGCAAACGAACTTCACGCTTGCAACACCATGGTCTCGAAGCGGCTATAATCAACAACGTAAATCAAACCACGCTGGAATCTGAAAACCTGTCATGGTTCCAAAGGCTTTAGGACGAAAAACGCTTGTGACGTCAGCGGTCGAAAAAGCAAAATCCGTCCCTTCTTTAGAGGTATGGGAGACGTCACATTCCAAAGAGAAGAACGAAAGGTAAAAAAACAAATTAATTTGAAATGGTTCTAGATTAAATCTTCAAATTCCGGCGCTATACCGAAATATCGCAAAAAATTCGGACTACCTGTGTGCCAAATTTTATTATTGTAAGTGCCGTAGATTGATCAGGACACTTCCTTGTATAATAGTAGATATTTCTTGCACATGTGTGTGTGCCTTAAAATACAAAGTAACTCGAAACCTTTTCTTTCCAGAATCCCGGAAAATGGTAAAATCTCCCTCGCTACGATATCTCCCCCTCCTTCTGTAATCAAAACTACCCACCCAATAGCTACCCGACTGAGAAAAGAGCCAGAAGTAACGAGAAGGGTTGTCCCCCCCCCATGCGCTGGCCTGGGATTTACTTATTTTGATGTATGGGAATATTTATTCTTGTTCTCGGAATAACAACGTAATTATCTTAGCTGTTGGTTGTCATTTCTATCACACCTCACCCTTTCTCTACCTCTATATCTCTGGTGAGTGTGACTGGTTCTTTACATCTACTGGAGAGGGCAACACTTCATAGATATATATATAATCTATTTATTCGAACATTTCTGGGTTACAATGGAAATACATTACAAGATAGTTTGAGACAGCAGCAGAGAGCTCATGTCCGTTCTCTCCGGTCTCCGTGGGTCGAATCCCCTCTTCCTTTCCGCTCTCCTCTTTTTCTCCTGACCCCAGGTGACCTTTTAGACACCCCAACCAACGTCCCTAGAAGATGTCTCGTCCCCACCTGCCAGACATTCCTCCCAGTGTTGGCCGGAGAACCTCCGAACCTCACACCTCCCCACCGGTTTAAAATTGTAAGACCATTTGTCTTGCAATTAAAAACATTAAATTAAAGGTGGCAGGTACACTGGTGCCCTTCCAATCGTCACCACCGAGCCAAATCTGAGTCTGTAAGATTGTCTGTGTCCCTAGTTGGCAAACATGCCTCAACAATACTCTCATGCATGAGTTTACAAACTAGGTACTGCTCCAATTATTGACACTAATAATACACTAAATAGAAATAGGGGAAATGAATATATACAAAAACAAACTAATATTATTGCACCCTACAACAAGGACTAAACCAATATATTTATTGGACATCATGAGAATAATGTAAAGAAAGTAATTACTGCATATCACGATAATATTTTTAGAAGAAAATTGTACTGCACCTTACAACACTAACTTAATTAGCATAACTACTATACATCACAACTTTAAAAAAATCTTAACTTTACGACAGTACAATTTCTTCACTGGTAAGCACTTAAAAATCATAACTCTTCCTGGCAATATAATTTCATTAACGGTCAACACTTTAAAATTTCCTTTCATAAAGGATAAATATTGCCAGTCTCATTTACATAAATCTCATTTTGTGTGCTATACTTAAAAATGACGATATACACAAACACATGAACTTACACAAATTGAAAAATTAAATATATACAGCATAATCCTAATTTCTAACATTCATTTATTCCGTAATCACACAGTGGTTCTCCAGGCCCTTAAGGACCGCCTTTAGTAAACCTATCAATTTCCGTAAAATCATAAACCAAAACTGATAAATGAACTTTTTTTTTGTCGATAATGCCACCACAGGAATGATAATCGCCTAATCCACCCCTTTCTTGGGTACCGATCAATTGATTTAACTTGTTACTCTTCCCCCAATAAAAAGTAACCCCCCACATTTTAGATTGAGGGTATCTCATGGTCTTTCGTGCCACCCCTGCTCGCACTGAACTCCCGTGTAAATTTACCCTTCCTCGTGTCTTCGCCACAACCGCCTGGTTACACGTCAAAGTCTCAGAGGCCCCTCCTAACTTTTCTGGTGTGCGAGTCAAGGGAACTGTTCGCTGACGAATCGTTTTCTGTATACCGATCTCTCGTTGATCGAGAATATCCATCTCTACCCCGCATCGCTTAACAACAGCGTCCCAGGACTGTTTGGGCAGAATCTTCCCCTTATGCAACTCTGAAGTTTCACAAACGCACTCCTTTTCACCCGACTTCCCCTTCATTCAGAGACCCAAACTTTCCATCTCTAGCCCGTGCTGCTTAACCCCCTAACGCCTTGGGCAACATCTCTCTGGTTTCCACCCCCTTTCCGAGACCTTCGCATTTTCCCTTTCTCCTGAGTACATCTGTGACTCTCCCCCTCCTTGGTAACTTCACCAGGAATGTCCGGTTGGTCCCTTTCCGATGAATCCGTTGGGTCATCCACCTCGTCCCGTGCCTTTTTGTGACCTTCAGCCACCTCCCCCTGGGTCGCGATAGCGTTTCTCCCCGTTTCTTCGCCCACGAGTTCCTTCCCCTTGTTCGTCGTCTTGCGAAGTTTCCGCTGACTTTTCAACATCAGTTGAGGAAGGGTCAGTTCTATTTTCCTGCCCCTTCCCCTGAGCGAGATCGCTCCTTCCCCTATCTTCCCTAGAAATTGTCTTTTCAATTTCACCTCCTTCCCTTCTTTCTACACTTTTATCCTGCCTTTCTAACCCCCTCAACTTCATTTCATAAACTGATAGTCTCTCATCAGCCTTTTCCCGAGCAGCTTTATACCTGTTTTCGGCCTCTGCCCAAGCAATTTTCACTCGCTCCTCTGCTCCTCCAAATTCCATTCCCGCCTCTATCTGAGCCACCATCCGCCTAAATTTCCACTCCCTTTCCGCTTCTAACCAATCCCTCTCGGCTTCTCTTTTCTTTCATTAATAATATCTGTTACCCAAACCTTTACAAATTCTTCCTCGTATGATTGCGATCCTAGTATTATCTTCCTTAAATCCGCGACTTTCGCATTCGGCGGTACCTCCTTCCCTAATTCAACTGCCAAATATCTCGTCTCCTCCATCCTAGCTCTTCCAAGAAATGCCATAGTGATCCCCGTGTAAACGCAATCAACTTTCACAATAACACACTGCTTCAATAATTACTCAAGCAAATACACAAAGACTTTTCAAACATGCACTTTGATGTTCCATATAATTCCCCTAGTTACTCTATTAAACATTCAAACAATTTCAATAAGTAACTAATTATATTAAATACATCTGCATAATCTTACACTTTTATTTGCCCACAGTAATTCCTAAAACTATTCCTTAGCTGATGTTTATTACACCTTAAATCCTACGATCCATAGCCCCATCAAAATAATTATACATCATAGCACAAATATAAAATAATCATCACAATACTGCTTCTCATTCATATATGTGTTATCCCCCCTGTGTACTTAATGGCTCACTGGATCAATTCAGAAGGGACTTACCCCAGTACCCTTCAAGGTATATGACTGCAGAAGACGCACTTCCCTCTTTCCTCGCTTTCGACGCACAGTCCTCAGACATCTCACACTGGATCACTCATCAGAAATTAAACTCCTCAGAAAAGATTCACTGCATTTCCATCGCACGACGCTCGAACAAGCATTTTCTTTCCCTCGCCCCTCGTAGACACCAAGCGCATCTCCAGGATCACTCTTCCGGCGTGGACGCCCCTCGGTCCAGGATATCTTCTATTCCATCATACGGCCTCGTCGATCGCTTCTTCCAACGATCCTGGAACGCACCAAACAATTCTCCAGGTTGCGAAAAGGACCCCTCTTCCAATGTTAATCCAATTCCGTTCAGGCTCGATCTCTTTCCATCACGCGACGCCCGATCACGTCCCTCGCTCATTCACCCGCTTTGGTCATCGGCATCCAGCGTCCCTCTCCACTGTAGATCCTGTCGACTGCGCCAGTTTATCACACCTCACCCTTTCTCTACCTCTATATCTCTGGTGAGTGTGACTGTGGTTCTTTACATCTACTGGAGAGGGCAACACTTCATAGATATATATAATCTATTTATTCGAACATTTCTGAGTTACAATGGAAATGCATTACAAGATAGTTTAAGACAGCAGCAGAGAGCTCCTCATGTCCGTTCTCCGTGGGTCGAATCCCCCCTTCCTTTCCGCTCTCCCCTTTTTCTCCTGACCCCGGGTGACCTTTTAGACACCCCAACCAACGTCCCTAGAAGATGTCTCGTACCCACCTGCCAGACATTCCTCCCTGTGAACCTCACAATCTCCTTGTGTACAATTCGTAGTTTTCATGCCAACGTTCTTGGGGCGACGACCCCACACCATCTACAATTATCCCACTAAAGTGCCGTCACTCCGGAGAACAATAAGGTTGCTAAAATCATCCAATAATGTCGTCAATGCTGTTAGATATATCAAGGCTAGATCCACTTTCAGGTGTAACATGTCCCATGTACGTAGAACCAGGCTCCAATACAATACAGTATTGCGCTTCTACGATTGTTCTTTGGAACTGCTTGTCCTCGAGTGTTTCTGATCTTAAAGTTTTGTCATGCCGTCCATCAAAATAAAGGCCAGATAGAGTGGAACGATTTTCATTTGATTTTGAGACCAATGTTTTGTAAATTTTAGATTTTTCCCTCCATACTTTATTTTTGTCTGACGAGGCTGGAAAATGATTCCAATATTAAACCCAAATCTTGCATAACACTCGATTTAATAGCAGACGTGGCTCTGTTGGATACATCATATCTTTAACTGACAAGAAAACTGTGTTATCCAGTTTTAAACGCATTATTTTTTCATCCTGTGGGCTTCTGAAGAGACGCTGTGTAAGACGCGTGTTTGATGCCCACCTTGTCTTCCTCTTCCATCACATCTTCTATTTCATTTTTCCTTTCATTATTCACTAAATAGTATGAAGCAGAAGACTCCTATTTTGCAGATCGTGTAGTATCATGTTCCTTTCACATGTGACGTTTCTGAAGTCGTTTTGTTTGTGGAACATCAACACTTCTAATGGACATTTTTCTTCCCGTTCTGTGGTCAATGAGGAACGCCTGCTCGTTTGCAGGAACTTTGATTTCTTTCGAACAGTTACTCCTTAAAAATCGCGCATTTACATGCAGATTTGCCAAATAGTTTTTTTTGCTTCCATTTTACAGTTCTCAACAATTTCCAGAGTAGTCTTGCTTTTATCCACAAGCAGTAAACAGTTGTACAGAAAAGTACCAAAATGCGTCCAAATTTCCAAAATTCGATGCCGATGAGGCGGCAGAAGATATTAACCTATAATTCATAAAAAAATTTTTAGTAATTGTTAAAAAATAGTAACTTTTAAGCGCTGCCCCAAACCGATCAACGAAATCTGTGATTATTTATTAATTTTTGTATTTTAATCATTTTTAGTCCAATTTTCCGAACTTTCGGCCCACTGAGGCGACAGAAGAAATCAACCCACAGTTTTAAGATTCCGCACGCTTTTTAATGTTGGTTCACAACTTTCCGCACTACCGCAAAAATATCTAAGAAATTTCGATTATTTTTCTATACGCCCTACTGTACAGGTGGCGTGACTAAAAATATTTCTGCTGGTGACTTCCAACGACCTGAGTCAATGCCACGTCGAGTTGCTACACTTATTCCGACAAAAGCAGGTCCCACACAATATTGGGAGGTATCCCATGACTTTTGGCACTTCAGTGTATCTATGCCCAAAACATCGGGAAAGATGCCGAGGCTCTGGAACCCATGGTGGAATGAGTCGTATTCCCCAACGATCAAATTACAATGGAAGCTTGGAGCAAATTCCGTAGTTATACTACGACACCATACTTGGTAGAATTGAAACGCACGAAATCTGAGGCATGCAAGATTAGAAGACGGTCAGGATTTCTTTCAAAGAGATTCAGGTCATTCAAAGGTCAGGATTCAAAATTCTATCAACTCTATTCAGTCGCATTTTATCTAAACCCATTTGACACAAGGTTCGGAAAATCTCTTGAAACTTTCAACATTCACAAATTTCATGCTTATCATCGAATGGATAAGTTATCATGGACGTAAAGACGATTACTAATACTCTGTGAGAAGCACTTGCCAGAGCATCGCATGAAAGTTCTTTCACTCCTGATTTTATAAATTACAAGAGACGTGGACTCAAAACATTAGATTTTGGTCATCTGCAACGAAGGTTGATAATCCAGATTTTACCATACATATGAATTCCAAGCTGCACTAAAAATATCATCCTATTTACACCTTGCCCTGATGGAATTCATTTTGACGTGTTAGTATTTTGCATCTTAACGAAAACTCGTTAAATTACCTCATTCCGACGACCTGGCAAAAGGCCATAATCGTTCCCATTCCGAAACCTGGTAAGGACCCTAAGAATCTCAATAAATTACAGGCCAATAGCTTTGACAAGTTGCATTTGGAAGCTAATGGAAAGGATGGTTAACTCCAGATTAATTCAAATCTTAGGATCGGAAAAACGGTTTTTTAATTTTCAAAGCGGATTTAGTTTTGGTTGCAGCACCACAGACAACGCATAATTGCTCAAACCCTCAAATAGAGATGCTTTTGTGACGACAAAACCATCTAGTTTCGATATTTTTCTATTTGGAGAACATATGACAGAACATGGCGTTACGAAATAATGCGAGATTTATATGAAATTGACTTAAGAGAGTGATCTCCCAATTTTTATTAAATGTTTACAGACAAGGACATGTAAGCTCCGCATCAATGACTTTCTGGAAGTGGAAGGAGTCTCTCAGGAGAGTCGTAAGCGTTGTTCTTTTTGGTAAAATTGTTTGACAACTTCTTTAGTCGCTGAAAAAACGAAATACCTCTATTTCGTGCACTACTCATACTAGAGCAAATTCTAAAGTATCATTTAATAAGAAATAACGGCCTCTACAGATCCAAATTAAAAAAAAAAATTGAATAAAAGAACGTCTTTATATAAAATTTTGCACAAACAACGAAATTTTAAATGAAACGATATGTTTTGATGCCATAATCAGATTCTCCATCGTTAAATTAGTCTAAATATGAAACTTCGTGACTTTACTACCTCTATATCCCGAGATATTCAATCTTTATATTCAGTATCAGTGAAGTCCCTCCATCTTGATGAAAAAGCACTACTAATTTTTAAGGTTTAAACCTTTTATTTTAGGATTAAAATAATATATTTTCAGTTTATACACGTATTTTGAAATAAATGATAGCATTTCTCTCGAGAGTAGCGGCAGCGAACAATCGCCAAGAACCGCTTCTACCCTTCTAATCCCTCCCCCGCATTCTTTTCACCCCACTTTGGTCTTAGGGCAGAAAGTGTTCCACTCCAACTTGAAGGTCCATGTTCCTGACGGCGTGACGTAATGTTAGATCGCCATCTGAACCTTACAGTGTCTCTCTCTTTAAATATGACAAGTGACATGTGTTTATTTAAGTCAACATTACAACAAATCTGCATTCTATTATCTTGGGGGAAGAGCCTTCTAAAGAACGAACGGTCCTCAAATTCCGTTGTCTTCCTCGCTCTATCGTTCCCTGCCTTTCTCTCGCCGATCACCCCTGACCTAACCCCTCCTAGCGTCTCTTACCACGTGACACTTGCGCCGCTGCTTTCACCACCAAGTAGGGTTGAGTGAAGAGTATTACACTACACCTTTATTACCTAAAATCTACAAATAACCACCTAATTTTGTGACGTCTTATGAAAGAAATAATTTATAATTGAACAAAACACAAACATATCTTTACAACAAAATACCCTATAAATGCAATTCAGCGTTTAGTTCCTATATCGAACTGAACACTTGGGTAAAAAAAGGTTGTTGCATCATGTATGTCTGTTTCAACGGATTTTCAAAATATGTGTTTTATATGAGCTCTCTTACATTCGTATAGTTGGAGGAACTGAGAAGAAAGGTTTTAAGAGATCAACTGTTGTTGGAGGAAGATAAAAGAAAGGTGGAAGAGGAACGAAAAATTCAAGAGGAGAGAGAGAGGCAATCCATCGAGAGGGAGAGGCTGAATGCCGAGACAGAGAGGAGGCTCCAGGAGCGAGAAAACGATATTGAAGAGAGGGAAGAGGCCCTTAAAACAAAAGAAGAGAAGGCCGAGGAGGAATGGAGGAAGATCGGCATAGAAAGGAGGAGCCAGGCAAAAAGAAAAGAAAACGTCGATAATTTGCAAATCTATTTTTATAGAGTGTTGTTTAGGAATAGAGAGGTAAGAATTTCTTTGCAATGAAAGGAATAACATAATCTTAAGCAAGTTGCTGTTTTTAAGATATAGGGCGAAGTTCAGAGCCTACCCTGTGGCTATTCTAATCAAGAAAACGAATTTAAGCTTTTAATTTTTTTCTGTACTAAGTGTCGGCTCTTATAGCCACATTTCGTTTAAATTCTATTGTATGATACAATTCTATTGTATATACTTTTATGCGGAGAAATGATTTTATTAAAACATTTTATGCATCAGAATTAAATGAATTTCCATGTCCTTTCATCAATCCGGTGGCTTTGTGAACGACTTTGTTTTTTACAAACTTAAATCTAAATAAGTTCACCATTCCCGAAGAGATTTCTCTCGGATTCAATTTTTTGAATAGTTTAAACCAAAACAAATTAACTCAATTGCCTATTCATAATTAGTCACTATACTTGTTAATTTTGGTTTGAAAAAATTAAGACCCTTTGTAATATAAGCATGGTTGAATTTACTCGGCAGAGTTTGTTAAATAAACTAGGAACTGAAGGAGGGCAAAACCGTAGTTTTTTGTAAAGCTGAAAGCAAATCTTAGATAGCACTGACTACCCTTTATTATAAATTACAAACTTTTAAAAAACTAGCTCAATTAGAACTTGCGACTTAAAAGGAACCCAAGTGATAAGTGCTCTTCACACACGCAATTAGGAAATAGACTAATGGTCATTTAATTCTTTTCTCTATACTGTCACCATGTTAGCACCATTAGTCGTTAATTTCAATGTTCAGTGTTGTAAAGGTTGTTTCTATATAGGCTCTACCGGCTTTAGAAGTCTAGTATAGAACATACTATGCACATTCCTGCCACTACTGCTTGTCCACTATTGGACTTCGAGCCCTAAGACCTTAACCTACAATTCTGCCACTATTGTAAGGAAAGTGTACAATCAAATACGTACATAGAACTAAAAAAGAATGACAATGATAAACAAAACCCCCCAAAACTGCATACATCTCTGTACTTGATTTTACCTCCCCTTTACCGGCGCTAGATTCCAACCCGGTTAGTGAATACCTGTCTGCTTGCTGAAGGTTAACATTTTATTCCTTTGCTAGAGGGTTTTAAATGTTCTTTTAGACATGAATGTTTGAAGAGGTTTGGAATTGTCTTTAAGCCGCAAGTCCCAATCTACCTAGACTCAAAACAATAAATCTATTGCTAAGTCTAAAATCCCAAAATTTCAAAATCATGCTATGTTGGATACCTGGACATGTAGGTATTCCCGGAAATGAGAGAGCAGACATTGCAGCAAAGACATCAACGATACAAAACTACTTACCAATTCCTCTTGAAGACGTTGAAATGTTTTTAAAAACAAAAATAAAATCAAACTGGCAAGATTCTTGTTATAAGGAAGTTCAGAATAAACTCCACCCTATACAACCATCTGTTGCAGGACTCACTAATACAAATTTAAATAGAAGAAATGAAGTACAACTGACAACACTTCGCATTGGCCATACCCATTTTACCCACAGGCGCTTATTGATCGGAGAACCTGCCCCATTATGTTCAACCTGCCATTGTATTTTTACTGTCAGACACATTTTGACTGAATGTAGGGTTTTTAATAACCACAGACTAGTCCGATTTGGAGTTTCAAACCCAAACCTAAAAGATCTTTTAGGAAATCCTTACAATAAAAATGTGTTTTTATTTATATCTGACATTGGTTTCGCAAATTTTATTTAGATTTGATACATTTGATAAAGTTTTGATTCAAAATTGTAAATAAAGTTTTACCATCAATCTTTATTTCGTCTAGACTTTTTTGTCTTGTGTCTGGCGCAGCTTGGTCATGTGTGGCCTTTGCGCCATAAAAACCCAACCAACCAACCCAATCTACCTAGTCCTTAAGTAAAATAATGGTCAGGAAGCATGAAAACAAACTAAATTTGATTTGGGTTAAGGTATTTAAAATTCATTTTAAGGTAGAACTATCCCTCTAATTATTCCTTGTGCAGTTAAAACAAAGATTTTTAGTTAAAAATGCTGTTGCATTACCTGTATGTCTTTCTATGGGATGTTAACATACACTTGTGTTGTAACACTTTATAACATTTATTTTCATCTTGCCTTTTTGTGTAGGATTATCAGAAAAAAAAAGTCACGGTTGAGAAGCTCCTGGATTCACTTGAAAAGAAAGAGGAACTTTTGAAAAAGAGAGCAGAGGTAAGAATTCCATGCGCCAATAGGCAAATAAAAAATGTATTAAATATCATGTTAAAACACGTTATTGTTTCTGCCCTGTTTTAAATCACATGGGGCCTGGTGCCGATTGTGTTTGTAAACTGCCATTAATCGCTTGTGACGAAGGATTCTGCTCAGTTTTCAAATGAAAATTTCTCGTGGCATTTCAGAGTGCCCATCTTTCCTCATTTTATTGACCTTGTATTTTATTGATACCAAATTAACGAATATTTGGAAGTTCCAAGGTTTTCCAAAGGGAAATTTCAGTGTCAGACATCCAACTCCAAAACGGAAGATATCTTTTTACCAGGTTGTGAAAAAAATGGTCAATTTTCCAAATAAAAACATCTGGTTTATATTTGATTTAATAGTAATTTAATTTACTTTTAATACTGTTAAATCGCATTTTATAAACTGTTGCCTTTAAGTTTACACTCCTTTGACATGACTTGCGAATCGATATTTTTTCGATAGCATTGTTTTATGATAAACACATAAGAAAATATGTATGATGCGTTAGAAAATACAGCAGGGCAAATGTTTGAAAGATAAAACTAAAAAAATTATTGGGCCTTGATATCGCATTTAATCTTTCATTTGAATTTTATTTAATGATACAAGTCCACACCATAAATCATTCACCCTCATTAAAGTATTGGTTTAACGACTTCATTTACAAACTTTAAAATCCGTTCCCACATTTCAAGGAAGTTTCCTGACGCGTTTTCGCAAAGAGGAATCCGAAACCAATTATCTGCTTTCACACTGACTCCCGTTTATCAGGAATTACAAACTTTTAAAAAACTCCCTCAATTAGAACCCAACCGATAAGTGCTTTTCACACGCAATTCGGAAATAGACTAATGGTCATTTAACCCTTTGCTCAAGAATGTCGCTATGTTAGCACCATTAAAGTCGTTCAATTGAATTTTCAGTGTTGAAAAGGTGAAGTACAGTACAGAACTTATGCACATTACTGCTACTACTGTTTGTCCACTGTTGGACCTAGCGCCATAAAATCAAAACCAACCATCCTGCCACTACTTTTGTAAGCAAAATGTACACTCAAATACATACATGGGGGGGGGGGGGCATTTTTGCATCTGCCTGCTGCGACCTGTTATTATCTCTTCACCTTCATTTTACAGCACGTAATTCTTGCCACAGTGCATTACTAGTGTTTAACCTCAAGTGGATAATTGCTTGCTTTAAATATTTTCAGTGGACGCTTCCTTTTAGAATATTTTACAGTTTACACTTGCATAAATCTTGGTACTTGATTTAACTTCCCCTTTTCCGGCTCCAGATTTTAATCCTGGTTAGGGAATACCAGTCTGCTTGCTGAGTGGTTAGCATTTTAGCCCTTTGCTAGAGGGTTTTAAATATTGTTTTAAGCATCAATGTTTGAGGTGGTATAGAGTTATCTTTAAGCTGTAAGTCCCGATATAATTAGTTCTCTAATAAAAGAATGGTCAGGGAGCAAGAAAATAAACTAAATTTAGTTTGGATTAAAGTGTTTAAAATTCATTTCAAGGTAGAAGGATTTTACTTAAAAATGCTATAGCATCACCTGTATGTCATTATATGTGAAGCAATATCAGTGAATATTAACATACACTTGTGTGTTGTAACACCTTATATTTATTTTCATCTTGCATTTTTGTATAGGACAGTGAGAAAAAAGAAGTCATGGCTAGTAAGCTCCTGGAATCTTTGAAAAAGAAAGAGAAAAATCTCAAAGAGAGGGCAAAGGTAAGAATTCCCTGTCGCAATAGGCAAAGAAAATATGTATTAAATCTCATGTTAAAACACGTTAATGTTTCTGCCCTGTTTTAAAAGAGTTGGGGCCTTGTGCTAATTGTGTTTGTAAACTGCCATTAATCACTTGTGACGAAGGATTCTGCTCAGTTTTCAATACGAAAATTTCTCGCGGTAATTCATTGATTGCCCATCTTTTCCCATTTTATTGATACAAAATTAACCAATCTTTAATAAAACTTCCAATTTCTTACAAAGAAATGTCTGTGTCAGACATCCAACTCTTAAACCGAAGATTTCTTCTTACCAGGGTGTGAAAAAAATCGTTGTTTTTTCAAAAAAAAATCTGGTTTATATTTGTTTTAATTTACTTTTAATACTGTTAAATCGTATTTTATAAACTGTTGCCTTTAAGTTTACACTCCTTGGACATGACTTGCGAATCGATATTTTTTCGATAGCATTGTTTTATGATAAACACTTAAGAAAATATGTATGATGCGTTAGAAAATATAGCAGGGCAAATGCTTGAAAGATAAAACTAAAAAAATTATTGGGCCTTGATATCGCATTTAATCTTTCATTTGAATTTTATTTAATGATACAAGTCCACACCTTAAATCATTCACCCTCATTAAAGTATTGGTTTAAATTTTTTTTTAAATCAGAATTATCAAAAATATTTATCTTTTTATTACTGACATGGCGTTATGAACGACTTCATTTACAAACTTTAAAATCCATTCCCCCATTTCAAGGAAGTATCCTGACACGTTTTCACAAAGAGTGATCCGAAACCATTTATCTGCTTTCACACTGACTCCCCTTTATCCGAAATTACAAACTTTTAAAAAACTCCCTCAATTAGAATTTGCGACTTAAACGTAACCCAACTGTTAAGTGCTCTTCACACTCAATTCGGAAATAGACTAATGGTCATTTAACCCTTTGCTTTAGGATGTCGTTATGTTAGCACCATTACAGTCGTTCAATTGGATTTTCAGCGTTGAAAAGGTGAAGTACAGCATAGAACATATGCACATTACTGCTACTACTGTTTGTCCACTGTTGGACCTTGCGCAATAAAATCAAAACCAACCATCCTGCCACTACTTTTGTAAGTAAAGTGTACAATCAAATGCATACATGGGGGCATTTTTGCATCTGCCTGGTGCGACCTATTGTCTTCTCCTTAAAACGATTCGGTGTAACCTTATTTTATAGCGCGTAATTCTTGCCACAATGCATTACTAGTATTTAACCTCAAATGAATAATTGCTTGTTTTTAAACATTTTCAGGCGACGCTTCATTTTAGAATATTACACAGTCTACACTTGCTCTTAAATATCCAATCTTGCAATCTGGGTATTAAAAAAACATAACAATGCGAAAAAAAACCCCCAAAATTGCATACATCTTGGTACTTGATTTAACCTCCCCTTTTCCGGCTCTAAATTTCAATCCTGGTTGGGGAATAGCAGTTTGCTTGCTGAGTGGTTAGCATTTTAGCTCTTTGCTAGAGGGTTTTAAATATTGTTTTAGGCCTGAATGTTTCAAGAAGTTTGGAATTGTCTTTAAGCCGTAAGTCCCAATCTACCTAGTCCTTAAGCAAAATAATGGTCAGGGAGCATAAATACAGACTAAATTTGATTTGGGTTAAGGTGTTTAAAATTTATTTTAAGATAGAAATATTCCTCTAATTATTCCCTGTGCAGTTAAAACAAAAATTTTTAGTTAAAAATGCTGTTGCATCACCTGTATGTCTTTCTATGCGATGTTAACATACACTTGTGTTGTAACACCTTATTACATTTATTTTCATCTTGCATTTTTATATAGGAATATCAGAAAAAAAATGTCACGGTTGTGAAGCTCCTGGATGCACTTAAAAAGAAAGAGGAACTTTTGAAAAAGAGAGCAGAGGTAAGAATTCCATGCGCCAATAGGCAAATAAAAAATGTATTAAGTATCATGTTAAAACGCGTTATTGTTTCTGCCCTGTTTTAAATCATATGGGGCCTGGTGCCGATTGTGTTTGTAAACTGCCATTAATCGCTTGTGACGAAGGATTCTGCTCAGTTTTCAAATGAAAATTTCTCGTGGCATTTCAGAGTGCCCATCTTTCCCCATTTTATTGACCTTGCATTTTATTGATACCAAATTAACCAATATTTGGAAGTTCCAAGGTTTTCCAAAGGGAAATGTCAGTGTCAGACATCCAACTCCAAAACCGAATATTTCTTTTTACCAGGTTGTGAAAAAAATGGTCAATTTTCCAAATAAAAACATCTGGTTTATATTTGATTTAATAGTACTTTTAATACTGTTAAATCGCATTTTATAAACTGTTGCCTTTAAGTTTACACTCCTTTGACATAACATGGGAATTGGTATATTTTCGATAGTATTGTTTTATGATAAACATTTAATAAAAATGGATGATGCATTAGAAAATATAGCAGGGCAAATGTTTGAAAGATAAAACTAAAAAAATTATTGGGCCTTGATTTTGCATTTAATCTTTCATTTTAATTTTATTCAATGATACAAATCCACATCTTAAATCATTCACCCTCATTAAAGTATTGGTTAAAAAAATATTTTTAATCGGAATTATCAAAAATATTTATTATCTTTTCGTAACTGACATGGCGTTATGAACGATATCATTTACAAACTTTTAAATCCATTCCCCCATTCCAATGAAGTTTCTTGACACGTTTTCGCAAAGAGGAATCCGAAACCAATTATCTGCTTTCACACCGACTCCCCTTTATCAGAAATTACAAACTTTTAAAAAACTCCCTCAATTAGAATTAGCGACTTTAACGTAACTTAACTGATAAGTACTCTTCACACGCAATTCGGAAATAGACTAAGGGTCAATTAACCCTTTGCTCTAGGATTTCGCTCTGTTAGCACCATTACAGTCGTTAAATTGAATGTCCAGTGTTGAAAAGGTGAAGTCTAGTAAAGAACATATTCACAATAAAGCTACTACTGTTGGACCTTGCGCGTCATAAACCAAAACCTACCTTCCTGCCACTACTTTTGTAAGCAAAGTGTACAATCAAATGCATGCATAGGGACATTTTTGCATCAGCCTGGTGCGACCTTTTGTCTTTTTAGACCAGGCCTCGAAATAGATTTATTAATACAGGTGCACAACGTGCACCTAAGTTTTTAAATTGGGTGCATAGATTATAATTTAGGTTCACATTTATAAAAACGTAATATAAAAGCATTAATGTCATGTAAACTACTTTATTAGTTGGGTATGTTTAGATATGTTACTAGTAGATTGTAAATAAAAATATTTAATCAATTTTTTTTATTTGCAAAATTATTTCTTACAAATATTCAGTCATTATCAGACATTGGTGGGCAATCTTTAACGTGTACGTTTATGGCAGATCTTTATCCGTAAGATTTAGTGTCCATCTTTATTTTTGTATTTTTCCTCCATTGCAACATAGCATTTTCTGGATTAAAGTTTTTGCATAGTGTGTATTTAGGAATTTTATGTACGCTCCTTTAGAGCGATAATATTTTGTTCACGCATCAAAATAACATAAAATATATTTCTCCCGCTTTTTGTAACGACAGGTTCACTGCGTGCACCTAGAAGCAAAAAATTAGATGCACAATTTTATTTTCAGTTGCACAGTGCACCTGTGCACCCGGGTATTTCGAGCCCTGCTTTAGACCGATTCGGTGTAACCTTCATTTTACAGCACGTAATTCTTGCCACAATGCATTACTAGTTTTCAACCTCAAGTTGATAATTGCTTGATTTTAAACATTTTCAGGCGACGCTTCCTTTTAGAATATTACACAGTCTACACTTGCTCTCAAATGTCCAATCTTGCAGTCTGTGAACTAAAAAAACATAGAAATGCTTTATAAAATCCCCCAAAATTGCATACATCTTGGTACTTGATTTAAACTCCCCTTTTCCGGCTCCAGATATCAATCCTGGTTAGGGAATACCAGTCTGCTTGCTGAGTGGTTGGCATTTTAGCCCTTTGCTAGAGGGTTTTAAATATTGTTTTAAGCATCAGTGTTTGAAGTGATTTAGAGTTATCTTTAAGCTGTAAGTCCCGATATAATTAGTTCTCTAATAAAACAATGGTCAGGGAGCAAAAAAAAAAACTAAATTTAATTTGGATTAAAGTGTTAAAAATTCATTTCAAAGTAGAAGGATTTTTACATAATGCTTATGCATCGCCAGGATGTCTTTATATGTGAAACAATTTCAGTGGATGTTAACATATACTTGTGTAGGAACACCTTATTACATTTATTTTCATCTTGCATTTTTGTATAGGAATGTGAAAAAAAGGAAGTCATGGCTAGTAAGCTCCTGGAATCTCTGAAAGAGAAAGAGGAAAATCTGAACGAGTGGGAAGAGGTAAGAATTACCTGCCACAATAGACAAAGAAAATATGTATTAAATCTCATGTTAAAACACGTTATTGTTTCTACCCTGTTTTAAAAGATATGGGTCCTGGTGTCCTGATTGTGTTTGAAAAGTGCCATTAATCACTTGTGACGAAGGATTCTGCTCAGTTTTCAATACGAAAATTTCTCATGGCATTTCACTGAATGCCCATCTTTTCCAACTTTATTGATACAAAATTAACGAATCTTTGATAGAGCTTCCAATGTTTTACAAAGAAATGTCAGTGTCAGACATCCAACTCCAAAATCAAAGATTTCTTCTTACCAGGTTGTGAAAAATATCTCCCATCCTTTCGTTACCGACTTGGCATTATGTACAACTTCATTTACAAACATAAAAATTATTGTCACCATTCCAAGGAAATTTCTTGACACGTTTTCGCAAAGAGGAATCTTAAACCAAATATCTGCTTTCGCTTGAATTTTCATAACTAGTCATGATACTTAAATAATATTTCAGTATAGAAAATATTGCCTCATTTTAAATTGAGCCGAGTTGATTTTAGAAGGTCAACCATTTCTTTTTGTAAATAAGAAAGCAAATTTTTGACACCACAATCTTAGACACCCAAATTTCATTCTTTTAAGTATCTTAGCGTGTTTTTCAGATTGACCTGCTTGAACTTGTGTTAAAATATTCAAAATCCAATTCAATCATACTTTATGAATTCAATACCTCTCGAAAGGGTATGAATTCAATACCTCTCGAAAGGGTATGAATTCAATACCTCTCGAAAGGGTATGAATTCAATACCTCTCGAAAGGGTATGAATTCAATACCTCTCGAAAGGGTATGAATTCAATACCTCTCGAAAGGGTATGAATTCAATACCTCTCGAAAGGGTATGAATTCAATACCTCTCGAAAGGGTATGAATTCAATACCTCTCGAAAGGGTATGAATTCAATACCTCTCGAAAGGGTGTGAATTCAATACCCCTCGAAAGGGTGTGAATTCAATACCTCTCGAAAGGGTATGAATTCAATACCTCTCGAAAGGGTATGAATTCAATACCTCTCGAAAGGGTATGAATTCAATACCTCTCGAAAGGGTATGAATTCAATACCTCTCGAAAGGGTATGAATTCAATACCTCTCGAAAGGGTATGAATTCAATACCTCTCGAAAGGGTGTGAATTCAATACCCCTCGAAAGGGTGTGAATTCAATACCCCTCGAAAGGGTGTGAATTCAATACCCCTCGAAAGGGTGTGAATTCAATACCCCTCGAAAGGGTGTGAATTCAATACCCCTCGAAAGGGTGTGAATTCAATACCCCTCGAAAGGGAGTGAATTCAATACCCCTCGAAAGGGTGTGAATTCAATACCCCTCGAAAGGGTGTGAATTCAATACCCCTCGAAAGGGTGTGAATTCAATACCCCTCGAAAGGGTGTGAATTCAATACCCCTCGAAAGGGTGTGAATTCAATACCCCTCGAAAGGGTGTGAATTCAATACCCCTCGAAAGGGTGTGAATTCAATACCCCTCGAAAGGGTGTGAATTCGATACCCCTCGAAAGGGTGTGAATTCGATACCCCTCGAAAGGGTGTGAATTCGATACCCCTCGAAAGGGTGTGAATTCGATACCCCTCGAAAGGGTGTGAATTCGATACCCCTCGAAAGGGTGTGAATTCGATACCCCTCGAAAGGGAGTGAATTCGATACCCCTCGAAAGGGAGTGAATTCGATACCCCTCGAAAGGGAGTGAATTCGATACCCCTCGAAAGGGAGTGAATTCGATACCCCTCGAAAGGGAGTGAATTCGATACCCCTCGAAAGGGAGTGAATTCGATACCCCTCGAAAGGGAGTGAATTCGATACCCCTCGAAAGGGAGTGAATTCGATACCCCTCGAAAGGGAGTGAATTCGATACCCCTCGAAAGGGAGTGAATTCGATACCCCTCGAAAGGGAGTGAATTCGATACCCCTCGAAAGGGAGTGAATTCGATACCCCTCGAAAGGGAGTGAATTCGATACCCCTCGAAAGGGAGTGAATTCGATACCCCTCGAAAGGGAGTGAATTCGATACCCCTCGAAAGGGAGTGAATTCGATACCCCTCGAAAGGGAGTGAATCCGATACCCCTCGAAAGGGAGTGAATTCGATACCCCTCGAAAGGGAGTGAATTCGATACCCCTCGAAAGGGAGTGAATTCGATACCCCTCGAAAGGGAGTGAATTCGATACCCCTCGAAAGGGAGTGAATTCGATACCCCTCGAAAGGGAGTGAATTCGATACCCCTCGAAAGGGAGTGAATTCGATACCCCTCGAAAGGGAGTGAATTCGACACGTTTTCGGCCTGTTTATTACAAGTACTCTGGCATAGACTGTTCAATGTTAATTGTAATTTTAGCAAAAGAAAGGGTTTTGTTTCACAGTTTGTAGGAGATCTAAGTAGTCTTAATATTTTTCATAATTATACCTATTATTTACACTGGTATTTGAAATTTGTATCTTTCCATGTATGGTCTTCAGAGCTACATTTTTAGGTGTGTGTATGAGATAAAATTTTTCCATTAGACTTTTTCATTAATATATTTAATTTTTTGTGTCTCTCACTGTTTTATTTATTACATTTCTCTTTTAATGTTGGTATGCCTACTAGTTAAATCTTTAAAATAAATTTCCCAATTTTACTGTCTTTTTCAGTTTATCCTCTTTTAGATATTCGCCATAAAACTACCAACTTCTTCAGGAATAGCCAAGCTATTTTTTTTGTATCTAGCTACTCTATAGTTTGCTCTCTTTTCCCCTTTCACGACATTTGTTACTTGACTTTGTTTTGTGTTTGCCGCAACATGGTCTGCGCTAAAACCCCTACTATCTTTACATTTCTGTGTTAATACATGTGTTTACAGAAGAAACAATAAAATATTAGTGATTATTAACAAGGTTTTTCTTATTACTGAGATATAAATCAATTTTATCAAGGCATCCCAATTTAATATTATTTAGTTAAAAAGGTCAGGGTGCCATAAAGGATATTTAAAAGGTCTAAATGCTTAACCTAGGCACAATCAAAACTTTTTTCATCAAAATGGATAGTTCCCCTATTGTATGAAACACAAAATATTTTGTTCATTGAAAGCCCTGTTCTGGCAATTAGTTCTAAAACGAATTCTCTTATTCTATGCAGATGAGAGAGTCATGCACATGTCTGATGCAGGTCTCGTCTTTTGACACAGAAAGTGAAGAGGATGATGAACTTGAGCCGCCGTCTGGGTAAGAACCTTTCAATTTTTTCCAGCTGTTCCGTAGAAGTTAAAAAAATAAGGTGACCGCTGTTGGGATTGTGACGTTTTGGGGATGGTAGCGTCGTCTACTAGAAGAAAAGTAAATATAATGTGGGCTAGTATATTTATTAATTACATTTGAACAGTTTTGACGGATATTTAGGTAACTTATCTATGCAGGTATCTAGGTGACTAATTTTACTGAATACGGTGAATTGTCCTTGGCCTCGGGACTTCAAGTTGACTATCCGGCTCGGGTGAGATCTTTTCCAGTCCTTACTCGGGCGAGTAAGATTCCTAGCTCGGGTGAGCTTTTAAGGGTTCTCTCAAGCATGGGAGAGATTCGCAGTTCAGTTGAACTCGCTGAAATGGCACTCGTTTGAGTGATTCCCAGCTCCTTTGTGCCTAGCAACAGATGTCCACTCCAAATCAGCAGGAGCAGCAGCTGAGGTTTGAGCTTTCCTCACGTCTGATAGACGTAATCCCGGTTTGGGTAATTTCTCTCTGAATAAACGAGCTGTAGTTGCGATTTCTGCAGGCTTATGCTAGCCTTTTTCAAGTGCTCGAGACGAGCACTTCTCCAGAGAACGGGGTACCTGAAACAATGAATGGCTGTTCACGTCGTCGGATCAGTTTGAACCTTCGGGTCTGTTGATCTCTCTTCGAATCTTTTCTCCCGTCTCTCTCGACTCCGAAAGTTCCACAGGGGTTCTTGGTGCCTCCCTCTCGTTTCACGTTTTATTCGACACTTGTCCTCTCGCCGTTGGCTGGTTCCAAATCGGACAGTCCATTGGAGGTTAAATTCCTTTTCTATGTAACTTCATAAGCCATGCGGCGGCACAAAAGTCTCTGCGGTCTAATTTGATCCTGGAAGAGGCGAAAATGAATTTCTGCCCCTGCGTCTTGCCGGGCATCGCGACAAAGACATCTCGCTTTCCACTTGACGGTAAAATCAAATTTCTTGACCGCCGCCAACTCGTTAAGTATCGGTCCGGCACTCTGGGTTCATACGTGGCGTGAACTCTGGGCATCTAGTCTTTTCCTCCTTTCAACTTTCCCGCTGAGAGCTTGATTTGCTTCCGTCACAGGATGTAGCGTGTTGATCGGAGTCAGTTCTTTGTTCAATTGAAGATCAAGACTTGTTCTATTTGCTTTTTGGATGACCGGGACATATCAGTAAAATTTTCATTGCCCGTCAGACGAATTTTTCTTCGGTTACACACTTGTTGGAAGAAATTAGACACTTAAAAACTAAGAACACTGCTCCAATTCTGATATCCAACTTAATTTAACACATTGTATGTCATTGTTAGTATTCACGTGCATAATTCAAAATACATTAAAAATATCCATTTCAGCGTGCATTGTGATAGCATTTTAACACATTACAGTTTGCACGCGATTGGTAAATATTATATATACCACTAAGTTTACAAAGGAGCTAGTGGCAGTAGCAGTGGCACGCACGCAATTAAAATTTTAAATCCACGGATTGCTAACATATGTTCTCATCCCTGCTCATATTTGTTTCTCAACAATTGGATTGTATTCAAAAGGAAGACAAACGTGTTTTATGTTATAAAATAAAAGCTGAACCGTTATGCAGGCATATAGGAATCAAATCGCTCACATGAGTAACTATTTGCAAGCTCAATTGGAGGAATTCATTTCTAAAGCAAACACACAAAATCAACATCCTGTGTTAATGTGGTAGCTATTGGAAAGAAAATATTATCTTGTCGGTCTTACGTAGGCATGAGTCACGATCAGAACTATTCTTGTTAGAATGGGCCCATAGGAATTGATTCCTCCGAAATATTTTAAAGGTAAAACTGAACTTTTAATTTTTGCCATGCAAGCGAAATATATGTTATTTTGCCCGAAATAAAAGTAGTAGTTACCAGATTGAGGTTGTTCATCAATCGTACCCTGAAAAGAAGTTAGAAAAGTAATTTACTGTAGATACAATCTGCCACTGCATTGTAGGTTTACATAGTTTTAAAAAACGCAGTATACTAAATAATTTGATTCACTTCCCTTTGTATGTCGTTTTTTTTTGTCTCTAAAATTACAATATATCTAAAATGCATTTAATACAAAACTAGAATGATTTTAACCATCCAACTGGTTCCAACGAAGTATCCTTTGTCAAGATTTGACCAATTCAACGATCTTTAATCTTTTAGAGCTTGAATACTAATGTACCTCAATTTTAAAAATTTCGTTTTGTTAAATGTAAATTCGTGTTTCACAAGTTTTGAATTGTAAAAACTCGCTCTTCGTTTAGCTAACCCTGGTATACAGTTTCATAAAAAGCCAAAATATTCTCTTTGATCCTTAATAACTAAAAATTAACGTTTTCATAACCTGTTTTTTTTTTATCTAACTCTGGATATTGTGCTCTAGACATTGTACCATGACTGTAGATGTATTTATAGCGACGTGTTTTCACATTTTTGTTTATTTTTAGGTGCTGGACACCACAGGCGGGAGCATCACCGATGGTAATACCAATTTTCATTCATATTGATTCATTATACAGTGCCTGTTGTCAATGGAATCGAAATCTTAAAGTTAAAACAAATCCCATAAAGGATTCACAGAAATTAGATCCGAAAATAAATGTTTAGTGACTACAGCTAACGACTAGCGACAGGAATTGACGACTTGGACCAGGGCAGGACGTATCAAGGTCAAAAGTTTATTTATCGTGGAATTTTCGACTGTTCAGTCAAAAGTGACTTCTAAATAGCAGCTTAGAAACGTGTGTTCACAATCCAGGGGCAGTTGAGAAGGTTCTGCCTCTAACTAATGAATTGTTAAAGAACAGACACTACAGAAGAAACAATAAAAAAAGTTAGCCTTTTAACAAGGTTTTTTTTATTTGCGAGTTATATAAATCAATACTATCCAAGAACCCCTATTTAATTAACAATATTTTATTTGATAAACCAGCCTGCTATAAGAAAATGCGATATTTAAAAGGTCTGAATACTTAATTAAGAAAATTTGTTCATTGAAGTGGATATTTCTCTATATATAGTGATCTGAACATTTGTGATTATCTTATAAATGATATTATGAAACAAAAATATTTTGTTCATTGAAAGCCCTGTTCTAGCAATTAGTTCTAAAACGAATTATCTTATTCTCTGCAGATGAGAGAGTCATGCTTGTGTCTGATGCAGGTCTCATCCAATGACACTGAAAGTGAAGAGGATGATTAACTTGAGCCGCCCTCTGGGTAAGAACCTTTCAATTTTTCCAGCTCTTCCGTAGCAATTAAAATTAAGGCGATCCCTGTTGGATGGTGCGTTTTGATCGGAGTCGGTTCCTTGTTCAATTGAAGATGAAGACTCGTTCGATTTGCTTTTTGGATGACAAGTCGGTAAAAATTTTATGTGTAACTGATAGGCTCGTAACAATCCAAGTTTATACTTGTAACACTATTTTCATTTCAGTGAATAAACTTTATCTCGTAGGGAATGGATTTTAAGCTATAAATCTAATAAACACGTTAATGCTATGATTATTTCATCGAAACAGACTAATGAACACATTAATTGTTGAATGTATGCACACTTTTTAAAAGATATATCTTACCATTGATTCGATTTACTTTTTATTTTTAAAAACTACTGTTTGAGAAGCGGATGATTAACAGGTAAGGACTTGTGCAGAAATTGAATCGAATTCTTTTTGTGTTAGCACTTAACCCGCCGTTAGTCGCGCCACTTTTTGTAACATGAGTAGGCGCGCCGGTCTTTTCGACCGAACAATTTTATATATCAGATAGGAACTGTTTCTGGAATAACCAAACACTTTTATGGATGCATATCAATAAAAAGTATTTAAAAAAGTTATTTTTAAACATAAATCGCGATGGCAGTCAAGTGGCAAATGCATAAATTCTAGAAATTAATTTAAAAGTATGAGAATATAATGTATAACAACTAAACACAATTTTATGTAAAATTAAACGATTAATTTTTTTAAATAATTAGTCATTCTAATTCAAATTCTAGTTATGAATTATAAATAACAACTATTAAATTATAATTAAGAAAAAAGGGAATTTATGTATATTTTTTACTCTATTTCCAATTCTGCTCTGTCAATTTGAGAACACCGAGTACAAACCGTTTGTGTATGTTCCTCGCAAATATATTTGCAACAATCGCGACATGTTTGTTGCGTTTTTCGATATTTTGTGTTGCCAGCCAGCACCGAAAAAACGTGGAGAAATGAATATGCACGCTCCTTCCTATTTGTGCTAACGTCAGTAGGCGCGCCGCGGTCAGTTTGACCGAACTTCCCTTTCGGATACCATAAGTTCCAAGAATTTCACTAGAATGTGACTAAACTGGGGGAAAAGCTAGATGACACTTTGAAGGTCACCTACACAATGTCATTCCTTTTTATTTGAAAAGCACGGGACGGTACAACGGAAACAGAATACACTTGCGGGGAAATGACCACTGCGCGACTAACCGTGGGTTAAATTGAAAAACTAATCATTAAGACGAACAAAGCATTGTTAAGTTAGTTGAACTGCTTGCATTAGAAAGCCGCTTAGATTAGTGTTTGTGTACCATTCTAAACCATCGTATTGCTCTACTCTTATTTTCATATAACGTGCAAGTTTCACCAGTTTAGTTTCCTTGAAACTATGAAGCAATTTGAATGCCCTTTGCTCAGCTTGCTTCATTTTGCATGAACTTGAGATGTAACTAACAGTATCCAAGTGAAAATATTTAATTTTACTTTTCCAAGAATTATTTTATTTTAGTCTTCCGTAAAGTTTTAAAAGTACCATTATGTCAACTAATATATTTTTAAATGGCATTTTTAATTTCTTTTTGTATTGTCGTTGGAAAAGTTCACAGCTTGTCTTGCAATGTATAATTCGTTGATAGCAAGGGATCGAGAAAGTAAAATATAATGGCATTGTTCATAAACATTTTCCTTAATTAGATCAATTAACAAATCAAATCAACCTTAATTACTTCGATTTCGTTTTAAGAGAAAGTTAATTTTGACCTCAAATTAATATTATCAAAGGATAAATTCATTAATAAAATTATATCTTTAGTGATTTCGTTTCAAGAAATATTTAGATAAATTACTTTTTAATGTCGTGTAATATTAATTTGCTTCTTGATGATTGGAAGTGGGTTCCTCTTAAGGAAACGTAAATTACAAGTAGGGGACAGTTATTGGTAGTAATTATTTGCAATTGTGTCTGTTATAGTCAGAAGTTGATTCCTTATTTTCTAAATATAGGAAGAGAACTCCTGAAAACAACCCGAGGTCTGAGACTGTAAAAGTGATTTCTTGAGGGAAAGGAATAAAAATAGAAAAGTCTTACGACCGGATCCTTTAGGAAAATTAAATGCCAGTGTCTCCTCTTCGGTAAAAATGGAAGATAATGTTGGGGTCCAGGAAAGTTCTATCGTTGACCTTGGACCAGAAGACTGCAGAATGTTGATCCCTCGAGAAATTGGAGGTGTTATGGGGATAGTGGAAACGACGGCCACTTCCCAAATATTTTTGTTGTATGAAGAGGAAGAAGTTGTAGAATCAGGATGTGGGAAACTTGGACAGCTCAGGAATTGGCAATTGAAAAAGGAAGGATGAGATACTTCCTTATCCAGAATCACTTTCACAAGATGAATCGATAGCTGCTGAGGGTAAGCTTGGACATCTCAGGAATTGGCAATTGAAGGACGAATGAGATTCTTCCTTTTACAGAATCAAATGTACTGGTATAAATCGTACGATAATAACGACAAGTTATGTAGATAATTTTTCTTATTTTACTACATCAAGAAAAAAAAGGGAACAAGCACCCCTCACTTCACTAAAAGAGATTTCCAAGTCCATCATTTAAAGGATGATTGGTGGTAAAATAAGTTGAAATGCGAACTAAAGACAACCTTTACGCGGAAATTTAGCAATCGCCCCGGGATGGGGTTGTTAAAGTCCAGACTCTTCGAAGATGAAAAAGAAGGGGTTGATTGTGCTATCCAAAACTTCAACGAAGTCAATACGAACGATCTTTTTATAAAATACCATTTCTGTGAGGAATACTCTGCATGGACAGCTGGGCTGCAAACCTCCAACCCCCAGTGAACCGAGCATTTTCTTCTATGATGAGTTCGCACAGTCACCCCGAAAAAGACGTTTGACTGTTCCTCTGCTGTTACACGCAACAAACAGTGAAAAAGTGTCGAAATTGACGCCAACACTTGGTTTTGTAATTCGTATCAGACCCATGATTTTCTCGCCAAACTTCCCTATTTGATGGTTCCTATCCTTCTGAAATCCAGTTTAAAACTGCCAAGCGGCAACCCTACTTTGCGTCCTCTCTGGGTTCAAACGAATGCGTTTGCATTAATTAGAGTATAAAATAATTTATCCATCACATCGACCTGGAACAACCATCAAAATTAGCACGAGATCTTAATATACAATCTGACACAAGTTCCGTAGTCGTTCCTGTTAAAAACAATATTTTCACTAAGATGTATAAAATGTCCCCGGTCAATCTTTCTTTTTTGCTGAATCAATTTCCCCAAGCTTCGAAGATAACTGTTGGTTCAATACCACTAAGGTATGTCCTTTTGAGAAGCCATGGGTAACCACCCATGGTTTGATGGTGGTGGAAGTAGTAGAGTGGAGGATCAGGGAGGTGGTTCAGACAGTAGTGGGTCATGCTTGGCATGATGAGTGTTTTAGAGAAAATGATTCTCCCATTTGGCGTCGTGACATAGCGCCTTTTCATTTTTTACACATGACCTTTCCAGCCTAACCAATAGCTAATCCGTTATGTCAGTCCTCCGGATAGTGCGTAGGAGAGTGCTGCCTCCAAGTAAGATGCACTCTGCTAGACTAGTGCAGAGAATGCATAAAAAAGAAATTGAAATATCGAGTCTTATTATTTGAAGAAAAGATTAATTGATCAGTATCAATTTTAGAAAGAAGGCTCGAGTATAAGACCATTACGATGGCATTGATGAGAGTTTAAATTGATTTACTAAAAGGATTAGCTGATTCCTGACAGCGATATCTTAATTGTATGCTTATCTAATGCCTATACATGTCTAATAATATACTGGTACCATGGGAATTGGTGTAGAGCACAAAAAAAAGCCCAATTATAATTAAAAATTAACATTTATTATGAACAACTTAGTAAAGGTTGGTCAATAATAAATAATTCATGTATTTCATATTTATACAGATATATCAATAACATAGTATATTAAATTATGATGGACAAAAAAGTGGTAGGCGATGCTGAGACATTTGAGGAATGTTGGATAAAAGATTAAACGACGAAGGTATTCGGAATTAAATTATAAACGCGAAATTTTTATACGAGTAGCGTTGGGGCCATTTAGTCAAATAACAAGCTGCTCGCATTTTGCAGAATGCGATATTAAAAAATATATATATACTTATCTGACAATACGGATTCAATTGGGGATTTGGCTCATTTTTCCAAGACTTCTCGGGAACCACGCGTTAGAAACTTGACGGCAGATTCTAAGAAAGTTAGAGAAATGAGAGAGGTCTCGGCTATGCTTCACTTTTTATAGCTTTCGATGAGTGCAGGCTTGTGGTGCTGAGGTTGCTGCACTCCTATTGGTTTACTACGGTCACGAGGTGACTACAGTTTGAGCGAGAAAATTTCGAAGAAGGAGGAAGAAAGCTTACTCCTTCTTAGGCTGCCATTGTAGTGAAATAATTATTTTTCGCTCTGTGATGTGAGGGTGTGTTATTTGAAAATAACAAAATTAGATAAAAATCTTTTTTTTTAATTTGCAATTTAGGTGTGAGATTTTTGGTGTATTAATATTACACCTTATCAAACTTTTAAAATTTTATCATGTGTGCAGCGTTTGTGAATTCATAGCTTTTATCAAAAGTAAAAGAAGCAAGTAACCCCAAACATGTTCCATCTGCATTATAGACATTTTTTCTTTGTTGTTGTTGTTGTTGTCGTGTCTATGCATACAGTACTAGTGAAAATTTTTAGTCCTCCAAAAGCCTAGGTGACAAGATCTGCAAGTTCTGGAGCTCGATGGCTATGGAGGATTTCGATTAGGGGTGCTCCAAGTTGAAAGAAGGAACCGATAATGGCCTGGCAGTCGAAAACATGATCTGGAGTTAGTTGCGATTGGGGACAGTACCTGCAGATGGGATAGGATTTTATATTAGTTCGTGAAATCTTCATGCCTTTGAAATGTCCAGTACGTAGCCTAGCTATTGTAGAGGAGAGGTTTCTTGGGCAGTTTAGATCGGGGATTGTTGCATTGCTAAAATGCTGGTTGTAGATCCTTTGCCTGGCGGCGGCATTTGCACTATTCATAGAAGAGGGGTGCCATTGCCCCTCATGAGGCTTATGCAGTTCCCAAAAGTATCAAATCAACCTTTTCCAAATAAATGCTCTTTATTATATACATGAGTTGCCCCTTTTAAAAGTCATGCAAACAAAATTTAAGCTGCTTGACGAGAAAAACAATTTTTTTTTTAGTTCATTTCGCTCAATTTTTTCTATTTGTAAATTACATAGACTATACAAAAATTTATTGATTATCTTTAAAATAGGACAAAAAAAAATCACCATTTAACCGATAGTACTTTTATCTTTTGCAACGTTACTCAAATTCATTGTGTTATACTGACCCCATGTTGGAAAAAGGTAAGTGATAAACCTAACATTCCTTTCTAAATTTCTCGATCTGCAAGTAAAGCGATTCTTCTACAACACTAAAAGCTATTCGATCTGAAATGAATTCTTGCCTACAAATCTTCTACTTATTGCAAAAGCTGAATCAAAACTCTTTTGACCAAGCTACAAAATAAAGAAAAATGTGTTATTGAAACAAGGATTATCCTAAAGTTCAATGCATTACAAAATTTAGCTTGCTTGTCCTTTCAAAAATTCTTTAATTTTCAACACCAACTTTTAAGTGTCTGCTTTTTCATAGTAACGTTGTGCGACTGGTGGTCACGAGTGCCCCGCGATTGCTGGTTACAAAACGTTCCTGTGATTTCTGGACTAGAGTAGTAACTTTAATGATATGGATACAATGTTCCATTCCAACTTGTAAATAAAATACTTTATGCACACAGTTAAGTTTATTAATTTTTCTATAAATCCTTTTCAAAACCTGAAGTTAATCTTGAGTCCCATCAAGTTCCTGGACTTGTAAATAATTTGAATTCTAAATTACAGATGCAATGATATAAAAATGGAGTCCGAAATTAATTTTCATGCTGGATTTCTGTTCCAGAACTCAAATATATCTTTCAGAATTGTGGAAAAAAAGTTTAAAATTGGCTTTATTTGTGGATTGAGATATTACAAAAGGATTCTTACTAAATATAAAAATTGATATAAATCTCGCTTTTACATGTGCCACCAAGAAAATGACGTCGTTTTTCAAGGCAAATAAATTGCCAAGTAAACAAACTAAAATGAGTCGGTAATGTGTCCTTTTACATATACAATCGGCTTGGTAGTCAAAGGATATTGATCTCGCCTTTGTTTTATAAAATGATTTGTATCCAGAGCTTGTTTAAAGCCAAACTTATGACTATATGCATTGCATTCCAACTGCTGCTTTTTTCCAGATAAAATTACCTCTTAAAATTATGCTTGTTAAAATCCGATATTGTTCATGACTAGAAAAACTGTTTCATATTTGACTGCAGGAAGAACCATTAGAGTCGAAATGCAGTATTGGCACATATCCAGTTCAGCAAATGCTGAAATTTAGTTCAAAATTTCATAAGGTAAGCCACAATTAGTTTTTTCATTCATTCACTAATTCAGTATTAAATAAAGCTCATTAGGAGATGGGTTACTTTTCTGGGCTAAAAAGCTAATGAATCTATATGCATACATTTAAATAAAATTAATGGGATATTAGAATAATTTCTACGAAACTTGACATAACTTTTCTTATTTTGGAAAATTATTTTAATATAGTGACGAATCCCCTGCTTGTTGATATCTATTTTCTTAAGATGGTACACATTGTAAAGAGGAAATCCAGTTTGCACATTTTCTTATCAGGATAGAATGTTTAGCTGTAGAAAGTTAACAAGCCAGTTAAGCGTTTAATGTCTGGAGTGAATGAAGTAGAGTTGCAGTTAATAATACTTTTTGACTGACAGATTTTAAGTTTTAATTTAATACAAGATAGTTAAAGATCAATAAATCCATTTAAAAATAGACTTGGTTGCCTTTTGTCCAGTGGGTCTGATAGTTTAAAAAGCAATCCTTTTACAATGATCTGAGCATTGGTTTGAATTTGTTCTCATGACGTTGCACTGTTTCGATACTTGGTTGTTGGTTATTTGTTTCCTCTTGTGTTATACAAATGTAGAACAACTTTTAAAGCCCTTCAAAGTAGTTTAAAAATTATAAAAATCCCTTTAAAGATCGATTCTCAAATCAAAGATGGTGGTAAATGATGCTGAAAAGATGTAGCTTGAAACATCATCAATTCTATACATAAAAAAACCCGTTTGCCCGCTTTAATGACTGCAACATTAAAAATTTCCTGTGTGTAGCCAAAGGAGAGCCAACCCAAACAAATTATGTAGATTAATAGAAAAACATTTTCTCACAAAAATATAATTTACAAAAAATAAAAATAATAAAAATAATTTTTAATAAACTATAAACTATCAATTTAATTTGGTTTTATTTCTTTGTAGTGCAGTATTGTGAAAGGGTTAAATTAGAATTAAATTTTATTGAGTTGGAGAAGTGTTAAGAGAAGTACTTAGTTTTTCTAACCAACTAAAATCTCAAATATTACGAAAGTACATTTAAAAAATGTCTTTCATATTTTAGTGCGTATTATGTAGTGATAATTAAAAAGGGTAGTCAAATGCTCTTTAAATTTTGATATAGAGATGCTGATGGCGATGTTCTGATGGCTAACCTTAAAATTTTGTAAGGACTTGGGGAAAACTTGAACCTTTCTACGACTTGTGAAGTATTTTTACTCCTATGAAAAAAAGTGTCTAATTTTTCCCTCTTTTAAAATTGAACAGCCGAAATTAATTTTAGACAAGATTTGAAAATTATCTTCCGCCGTCTGAAATTACTTTCAAAGATGAAAGCATAAACATTTAAGAATAATAAAAAGTATTAAGTACTATGAACTAACAAAATGTCATCAGTCTTTGTAGGTTTGCGCTACCTTGAAAAAAAGGTTGCTTAAACTTTAGACCGAATAGTTCCATCCTGCTCTATTTTAAATCAATCTTATTATTTGTATCGAACTGACGTGGAGTGTAGTGTGAAATAAATAGCTTAGCAAACAGGAGGAAATTGCGCTTATTTTAAAATAGAATTTGTAGAAGAAAAATATTAGATTTTTTAGAGTTGATTGCTCAGAGGTTGCCAAATTAAAATTCATGCCTTTTAAGAATGTTAATTTAAATTAACACCATAAAGCAACGAACACGTGAGATTTTAATGACAAAGATTTTTCGAATTCGGGTTTGTTGAAGTTTTTATACCATTTGTTACTCTGTGCAGTTACTCGACAAGATTCAGTAGATCAATAAGGGATTAGAAATTTCTATTGATATTTTGCATTTACGGTATTTTTAACTATCAAAAATCTCAAGAAATCGACAAGAATGTGTTTTTGCGTACTGAAATTACCATTTGCACGGGTTTTCTTGCATTTTTGTTTTCAAATAAGTCTTAAAATATTTACATCATAATTAGAACCCTTCAATAACCTTTCTTCCGTTTGATAGATGTTAGTTTTAATTTTTCTATTTTATCAGAACCACAAGTGTCTAAATACAACGTTGGGCATTTCATTGAAAGATTTTTCTTTCTTGGTCGCGAATTATTTTCAATAATCCAATGACATAGTTTCCACATTTTCATTTATTAACTCGATTCATTTCGTTTTAGCTAGACTAGCCATAGTTAAGGATGTAGACCCCATTTAATGTATTGACATATCTTTAATTGCCAGATCAGCTTCCTCCCTGTTGAGGATTTGCTACCTTCGGTTGGTAGTAGAAATTGCAATTGAATTTCTATTTCGTCCCCTATATCATTTAAAGGGTTTCCTTCTGGTCATACAGCCGAGATGGCATTTGGCAAACATTCAAAGGGTTTTACATGCACCATGGCATATCGATTCAAAATCATGTGAGGGGGCTCCAGTAGTTTCATACCCAAATGCCAAACTACTTAGCTAATCTAAAATATTAATTGAGCATTTATAATTTAATTTACTATCTGGGTTATTTATACAGTTAGCAATAACAGTACTTACGATAACTTAACTGACGGAAAATAAAATTATGCTTATATGCATAAGGGCAGCTTTCAGATGTGTTGGCGAGCAAACTGCACGTACGCATTTGTGACAACTGTAACCATTTAACTTTCAAAAATTGATTCGATACAATTGGCTACGTTCTGGAAAAATGTGATTTGAGATTGTTTTAAAAAGGTTGACTGAACCCTATTTTATCTGAAATGATTAAAATTTACGACTTTGTTTTCTGACACATGCTTTTAAATTCTGAAAAAAAAATAGTCTTAATCTCATTGAATTTGGTAATTCGATTTTCAACCCCGTTATGCAAAGACAGTTTTGATATCGATTCTATCATAAACCATGAGATGGTTCATTATATTTTTTGAAGTAGCTCATCCAAAGTCCTTTTTGTATTGTTATTTGGTATGATTGCAAAAAGAAAATAACAAACGCCCTCCTCGTACATATTTGGTGAGCTGGGAGGGCGTAGGTTTAAAAAAGAGTCCTGTAGGGGAAACTAAAACAATTTCCTTTCTAAGTACTGTTTTTAAATACAGGAATAGATGCCTTAACGTGAGAACGATTAATGCGAAGCGATCAGCTAATTCAAAGTCTTTTCCCAATTTTACTGCATGACCCCATCAAGAGTAAGCTGTTGTCCATCGAAGACCCTTTGTTATTATTGGATGTTCTTATAGCATGATCAAGATTTTCTTTACGAACTTCTAGTGATTGTCTGATTGGTAAAAGTTCTTATGCAGTCGTAAACGAACTTTCGAATGAAGGAAAAAGGTTTACTGGTGAAGTGCATTTGCTATATGCCTTTGGGTCAAGACTAAACCTAGAACCTCGTTTTCAGATAAAATTATAAAAAAAAAACTTTTGGCAGTTCACATACCATACTCTCCGTGTGGTAATCGTGTTAAGAAGCACAGGGTTTCGTCTGGTTTCTCAATTATTGTAATGTATAACAATCAAACAGATGGAGCCTAAGCGGCTGAACCAGATAACCACCAGAAGAACCCTTCACCAGTCCTAAGGGACTTGTCAGTTTAAGGTGCACTTCTGGGTGCTTGAATAAAAGCAAAAGACAAATTTAGAAGGGATTTTAATAAAAAAAATTACCCCACTGGTGAAACAACCCTTTTCGTATAAAATAAACTGGTCGTTAGAAAAAAAAAATTACCAAAATTAAAAAGCAAGTGAAATAAAAGAGATTGCAGTTCAAGACTTGAGTTACTGCTGCCATATCATGTCCATGATTCAGCAGGAAATGTATAGGTCCAGAGATTTGCTTCTTTAACTCTCTGGGCAAATACAATTTTTCTCCAAGTTTTCTCCTGGTAATGTGTGTGAAATTGGGCCGTGAGGGGACATCGGGTAGTATTGTGAAGAGGGATCCTACCGACCCACAAGCACATATATGTTTCCCTTTTCCTGAAACGGCTAAGGTGCACATGGAAAGTGACATGGTCAGTAAAACCTAATAAGCCTGTCTCGGATGAAAGGGAAGAATACTACTAGAAGGACTTCGAAAAGGGGTCGACTAGTATCCTCCAGTTACCATAAATACCTAACCTTCACACGTATGCACTCCGACATATATGCTTCAAGGTAATTAGCCAATTTCAATACCATACAACTCGAGCTAACAATGAAACCTTCGGTTACGCAGTTACCTTCCAGATGAACTATACGAAAAACAAGAAGCCTTTTGAAGACAGCATTAAAAAAAATTTCGAAATAATGAAGTTTGTCTCGATTCAAAAGCCTTTCTAGGCAGCGTTACGCTTTAGTAAATATCTAACCAAAGGCCCTCGTACTTGGAGATACTGGATACTGTTTTCTCAATACCAGATGACGCAAACTAATAATGGAGACTTCATTCAAGCAGTTGCCTTCAGATGAACTATAAGAGCAACAATCGGCCTTTGGATGACAGCATGAAAAAAAAATCGTTTCGCTGTCGTCCTGTTGGACTCGATTCAACAAGCCTATTAGTAACAACTCTATGCAGCCAAAGATCCTGGCGTTTGGAGGGTCTGGTGACTGTTTCCTCATTACCAGATGACGCAAATTAATAATGGAGACTTCGGTTATGCTGATGCCTCCTGTTGAACTTTAAGAGCAACACTCGGCCTTTGGATGACAGCATGAAAAAAAAATCGTTTCGCTGTCGTCCTGTTGGACTCGATTCAACAAGCCTATTAGGGTTGTGATACAGCAACTATATACAACTGAATACCTTTGGATTCGGAAGAGCTGGTGAATTGTTTCAATTCAAGACAACTCTAGCTAATAATGAAGTCTTCGATTACGCAGATACATTCCAGATGAACTAAGAAGAGCAATACACAGCCTTTAGACGACTGCATAAATTTCGTGGAACTCCAGTTGGATTCGATTCAACAAGCTTTTTAAGGGTAACGAGAAACCAACTCTATGCAGCCAAAGATCCTGGTGTTTGGAGGGTCTGGTGACTGTTTCCTCATTACCAGATGACGCAAATTAATAATGGAGACTTCGGTTATGCAGTTGCCTCCAGATGAACTATAAGAGCAACACTCGGCCTTTTGATACCAGCATAAAAAAAAGTTTTGCTGTTGTCCTGTTGGACTCGATTCAACAAGCCTATTAGGGTTGCGATATAACAACTCTATACAACCGAAGACCTTTGGATTCGGAAGAGCTGGTGAATTGTGTTTCAATTAAAGACAACTATAGCTAATAATGAAGTCTTCGATTACGCTGTTACCTTCGAGATGAACTAAGAAGAGCAACACACAGCCTTTTGACGACCGCATAAAAAAAAGTTTCGTGGTAGTCCAGTTGGATTCGATTCAACAGGCTATTTTACGTTTACAATGCAGGGCTACTATACCAAAGGCTTGTCCAACCAAATACCCTTGTACATGGAGAGGCTGGTGAATGTTTTCTCAATACCAGACGACGCAAACTAATGAAGATTTCGGTTACGGAATTACCTTTTAGATCAACTATACGAAAAGCAACACGCATCGTTTATACGACCGCCTAAAAAAAAGTTTCGCGGTAGTCCAGTTGGACTCGATTCAACAAGCTTTTTAAGGGTAACGAGAAACCAACTCTATGCAGCCAAAGATCCTGGCGTTTGGAGGGTCTGGTGACTGTTTCCTCATTACCAGATGACGCAAATTAATAATGGAGACTTCGGTTATGCTGATGCCTCCTGTTGAACTTTAAGAGCAACACTCGGCCTTTGGATGACAGCATGAAAAAAAAATCGTTTCGCTGTCGTCCTGTTGGACTCGATTCAACAAGCCTATTAGTAACAACTCTATGCAGCCAAAGATCCTGGCGTTTGGAGGGTCTGGTGACTGTTTCCTCATTACCAGATGACGCAAATTAATAATGGAGACTTCGGTTATGCAGTTGCCTCCTGATGAACTATAAGAGCAACACTCGGCCTTTTGATAGCAGCATTAAAAAACGTTTTGCTGTTGTCCTGTTGGACTCGATTCAACAAGCCTTTTTAGAGTTGTGATATAGCAACTCTATCCAACCAAAGATCCTCGCATTTAGAGGGTCTGGTGACTGTTTCTTCAATACCAGATAACGCAAATTAATAATGGAGACTTCGGTTATGCAGTTGCCTCCTGATGAACTATAAGAGCAACACTCGGCCTTTTGATGACAGCATAAAAAAAAATCGTTTCGCTGTCGTTCTGTTGGACTCGATTCAACAAGCCTTTTTAGAGTTGTGATATAGCAACTCTATCCAACCAAAGATCCTCGCATTTAGAGGGTCTGGTGACTGTTTCTTCAACACCAGATAACGCAAATTAATAATGGAGACTTCGGTTATGCAGTTGCCTCCTGATGAACTATAAGAGCAACACTCGGCCTTTTGATAGCAGCATAAAAAAAAGTTTTGCTGTTGTCCTGTTGGACTCGATTCAACAAGCCTATTAGGGTTGCGATATAGCAACTCTACACAAACGAAGACCTTTGGATTCGGAAGAGCTGGTGAATTGTGTTTCAATTCAAGACGACTATAGCTAATAATGAAGTCTTCGATTACGCAGTTACCTTCCAGATGAACTAAGAAGAGCAACACACAGCCTTTTGACGACCACATAAAAAAAAGTTTCGTAGTAGGCCAGTTGGATTCGATTCAACTGGCTATTTTACGTTTACAATGCAGGGCTACTATACCAAAGGCTTGTCCAACCAAATACCCTTGTACATGGAGAGGCTGGTGAATGTTTTCTCAATACCAGACGACGCAAACTAATGAAGATTTCGGTTACGGAATTACCTTTTAGATCAACTATACGAAAAGCAACACGCATCGTTTATACGACCGCCTAAAAAAAAGTTTCGCGGTAGTCCAGTTGGACTCGATTCAACAAGCTTTTTAAGGGTAACGAGAAACCAACTCTATGCAGCCAAAGATCCTGGCGTTTGGAAGGTCTGGTGACTGTTTCCTCATTACCAGATGACGCAAATTAATAATGGAGACTTCGGTTATGCTGATGCCTCCTGTTGAACTTTAAGAGCAACACTCGGCCTTTGGATGACAGCATGAAAAAAAAATCGTTTCGCTGTCGTCCTGTTGGACTCGATTCAACAAGCCTATTAGGGTTGTGATACAGCAACTATATACAACTGAATACCTTTGGATTCGGAAGAGCTGGTGAATTGTTTCAATTCAAGACAACTCTAGCTAATAATGAAGTCTTCGATTACGCAGATACATTCCAGATGAACTAAGAAGAGCAATACACAGCCTTTAGACGACTGCATAAATTTCGTGGTACTCCAGTTGGATTCGATTCAACAAGCTTTTTAAGGGTAACGAGAAACCAACTCTATGCAGCCAAAGATCCTGGCGTTTGGAGGGTCTGGTGACTGTTTCCTCATTACCAGATGACGCAAATTAATAATGGAGACTTCGGTTATGCTGATGCCTCCTGTTGAACTTTAAGAGCAACACTCGGCCTTTGGATGACAGCATGAAAAAAAAATCCTTTCGCTGTCGTCCTGTTGGACTCGATTCAACAAGCCTATTAGTAACAACTCTATGCAGCCAAAGATCCTGGCGTTTGGAGGGTCTGGTGACTGTTTCCTCATTACCAGATGACGCAAATTAATAATGGAGACTTCGGTTATGCAGATGCCTCTAGGTGAACTATAAGAGCAACACTCGGCCTTTTGATGACGGCATAAAAAAAAACGTTTCTCTGTCGTCCTGTTGGACTAGATTCAACACTCCTATTAGGGTTGCGATATAGCAACTTTATACAACCGTAGACGTTTGTATTCGTTATAGCTGGTAAATCTTTTTTCAATACCAGACAACTCTATCTAATAATGAATTCTTCGGTTACGCAGATACCTTCCAGATGAACTAAGAAGAGCAACACGCAGCCCTTTGACGACCGCATAAAAAATGTTTCGTGGTAGTCCAGTTGGATTCGATTCAACAGGCTTCTTTACGTTTACGAGGCAGCGCTACTAAACCATAGGCTTGTCCAACCAAAGATCCTGGTGTTTGGAGGGGCTTTTGACTATTTCCTCAATACCAGATGACGAAAACTAACAATGGAGACTTCGGTTATGCAGTTGCCTCCATGTGAGCTATAAGAGCAACACTCGGCCTTTTGACGACTGCTTAAAACAAATTCGAAATAGTGAAGTTGAACTAGATTCAAGAAGCCTTTTTGGGGTTATCCGATGGAAGATTTTGGATTTGGCGGGCTGGTGAATTTTTTTTCAATACCATACAACTTGAGCTAGTAATGAAGACTTCGGTTACGCATTTACATTCCAGATGAACTATACGAAAATGCACATCCAGCTCTTTTACTTCCGCATAAAAAAAAGTTTCGCGGTTGTCCATTTGGTCCCAATTCAATAGGTCTTTTTAAGGTTACGAGGACGGGTTATGATATAGTAACCCGATAGCCTATCCAACCAATGAACCTCGTATATGGAGGTTCTGGTGAATGTTTCCTCAATACAAGACGACGGAAGCTAATGAAGATTACGGTTGCATAGCTACCTTTTATATAAAGTATACGAAAAACAACTCGCAGCATTTTGACGACCGCATAAAAAAAATTTCGCCGTTATCCTGTTGAACTTGATTTAAAAGCCTTTTTCTAACCTTCTATCCAACCAAAGACCCTGGCATGTTTAGGGACTGGTGAACATTTTCATAATACCAGATGACGTAAACTGATAATGGACACTTGGGTTAATTAGTTGCCTTCTGATTAACTAAACGACAAGTAACACGCAGTCTTTTAACGACCGCATAAAAAAAGTTTAAAAAAAAGTAAAAGGAAAGGTTAGATTCCAGTCGAGTGCATTCCTGTCTGCGTGTATTTTTTTTTTTTTGACTCAGCAGAACTTTGGTAGCTCGTGTTGATATTGCACGTCTTGTGTGCAGCTCGGCTCTTTCGCACTAAATCATTGCTGGAAGGCTAGCACAACTTCAGGCTATGACGAGGAAAATACTCGAAATGTCGCGCCAATCCCTGTCTAAGTGATTGAAACCCGTTGTTTGTTATGCCTGCAAACCAGTGATCTGCGATCCTTTGCTTATACTACTCGAGCGTTTTGATGCTGTCGCGAAGATACCTTCTGGACTGACGAGGGAAGGGCTAGAGTCCTGTTTATGGATGGATGCAGATTTTGTTTGTCGTCTGGATGTAGTGACGCTAAAATGAATCTGGCGTCGACCTGCACTGCCTTCTCTTCCATCAACACTCCTGGTGCAGTCTGTCTGCTTTCAGACCTTGAGCCATTCCTTCAGATGAATCTCTACCTTGAGCCATTCATTCTAATTCCTTACCACCCACCAACATCCTAGAAGTAGACCAGAGGTCGAGTGATGGTCTGGGTGGTATCTGTATGGACGTATCAAGCTGTACGTGTTAGAAAGTGACGCTCATGAATGTAATTTTCATGGTTCTGTTGGAAACTTCTTTATGGATAACAACCGTTTTCATAAAGGCTGTCTAACTTGCTGAAGACCTAAGGAATAGACCAAATGGAGTGGCTTGCGTAATGCAGACCTCCATCCCTTAGTACACTTGTTGGATGCTCGTGATAGAACGATATTTGCACAGAAACAAAAGTGGCAAAACCTACATTTAGGTTCAACGAACTGCTGTGAAGAGCATGTGCAAGCGATGCCATTCGTACAGTGATGGGTGGGCATATACCCTTTTAACTTTCACAGGAAACAGGATTCGAAGAGTTATGGACATTTGCTTCAGCTTCGCCAAAGATCAAAAAGTGGTATGCTTTTTTAATTTAGAATATATTACCGGAAGATTCGAGCAAATTTGTTTCTTTATGCGTGAAAATCTCAGGTCTGATGAATCTTACAATTTGAAATACAGGAATTCTTTCCGAACTTTTTATAAAAATATAACTGACCCTTAATTCATGGAATCGAGTGCGTAATGTATGCATTCTCTGTTTCTCTGATGATTTCATCTTTAGCTGTTTATAAGTTATAAAAGAAAATTAAATCTAAAAATAAACACCACACCTTTATAAATAATAAAACTTGAAAATCGTTGCTGAGAGAGAAGACTTGGTGCTTGGTCAAAAAACTGAACATGCAAGTGGAGATACCGGAAGAGATCAAAATATCAGTCTCCATGGTAGCATCCTCATTGGTCTCCACAGAGTGTTCCAGCCAAACGCACCATTTTGGCGTACCCTTCCCCCCACCACGGCATGGATGCACTCCCTCGAGCAGATGACTTCCCTTGTTCTCTGCCTGTCCCTGTGTTCCAAGGTCATAACTCGGTCGTCGGGGGCGTCCGCACCGTATCGGAAGGAATCATTCAAATCGACCGGAAAAGGAAATTCATTAACAAGAGTAGCACGTAATGCTGATGGTCTATTGAAGAAAGTAGGAAAGCTCAAACAGCCCCCCCCCCCAACAAAAAAAAACTATTTCTTCATGAAGATAATCCTACGAAACGACCACCGCAATGGTAAAATCTGCAGAATCTGGCTCTGAATCGATTCTTCATCCACCCCATTCTCCGTTTTAAACTTCTTCCCGAATGTTGTTCCGTGGGAAGAAATGGTCGCGAATGAGGATGTCGTCAAGGTTGTCGATGCATGTTTTCTATCTTCTTGACAAGCGACTTTTCCGGTGATAATCGCTAGACCAAGTCTTCAAGGAGACACGAGGAAGAAAACCGTCCAACTCTAAAACTCTAACTTCTTACATGAAACGACTATCGAACTTTTGATGAAGGGCCACGTAACCTCGTTGAAAGAGTAACGGATTAACGATAGGATTGCGATTTCGGAACAACTAGGTCCAGACAAACACCTTCGGTTGACTGGTAACAATGAGCCGGACCACATATCTTCAGCGCACACACTCACGGGTCGACCACGTTCACTCCCTATCGTGCCCTTCCTGGGCAGATAAGGGCTTTTCGGACGGCGCGTCACAGGGCCTACTTCTAATGTTTCTCATTAGAGGCTTTCCCTAGCTTCGGATAATCCGCTGTGGGTTTTAAATAACTCGGTACGGAGGGGTCTGCTTCCATTCGAAGAAGACGAACACCGTCGTGCATACAGGTGTTGGTGGACGTTAAACCTGACGTGACAATACATTTCCTCACGTTCTGGTGCGAAAGTTTGTAGAGTGGGATGCCAGCTCGGGTGTTGTCTCGTCATACGACCGATGTTGAAAAAATCCTTTAAAAGCCTTTGGGTTGGGGACTCAACCCTAACACTCAACCAAGCCGCGTGTGTCAGAAAACATCGTCCACAAGGAAAAGGAGATTTAAATCCCCCAACCCTTTTCTGTTGGATGCCAAATTTAACACAATTTTAATTGTGTATAAAAAAACTTAAATTTAGGAAACCAAAAAAACGACTCAAAACACATATTTCTAATGGAATCTGAATATTTTCGTATTCTTAAATTTTCTTGACTGTCTGCAGCCAACTCGCCGCACGGTTTCCCACTTTATTCTCCTGTCTTAAAGTGTCAACAAAATTGTTAATTTGAAGCGAATGGTATAATTATAAATTTATTTCTTTTTAAATTTATTTAGTTATGAATTCCGTATGTGTATCCATACGAAAGTTTCGATGAGCTTATAATTATAAATTTATTTTCTTTGATTAAGAATTTGGTAATTTGGTTATGAAAGCACTTGATTCCCCTTGATAATTTAATTGCTGTATTCCTGAGTATCAACTGACCGTATCGTGCCGCTCCAGTGACTGTAAATGATCATAGACAATTTGCAGTAAAGTGGCTTAGCTTGCCAAGTAAGAGGTAGGGGACTGTGCCAGAGGTGATCGCTTGCTTCATCAACTCATAATTACTGCTGTCGGTTTTGGAGATAACTAAACTCGTAGCCATAAACTACGCAGAAATGCCACGTTCTAACGTTCCCTCCAATTCAAAGATTCCATTCGTCCCAAAAACCACGCGACTCAAATGCTATCTCGATGTACCCGGAATATAGAGCTATAAAGAAAAAGATAACTTTGCCGATACAAATATGCTAGACACACACTTTTCTTTGCCATATGCCAGAAATACAGTACGCTGTGACATTAAGGGTGACATAAAAGTACAGTGAAATTAGTCTACAGTAAAATGACATTTTTTTTATAAAACTACTGTCTTTGCAGATATCGATTAAGAAAACATCATTGATGTTTTGATAATTTTGAAGATGGTTAAAACCAGTGGGCCTCCACTTTCAATCTAAATTTGGTAATCTCGATTGAAAAGTGGCCCTGCATTCAATACGTTCACTACATGTCACTGATACCCAGCAAAATTTTGGGTGTTTAAGTACAATTTTTTACATTTGACTAATAAACTCATTACATTAAGCGTGGTAACAAATGTTTGATAAATTACACATATTGATAGCTCCCATGCTCATAAATTTTCCATGCATTGTCGAAAATTGTAATTCAGTTGGCAAACAAATCAATCTCCCCTATATAATAATTGCCAAATTGTTTGATGGTTTCGGATTAAACTTTATAAATCGGCTTTCTAGTAGAACAATCTGCAAATTTTATGAAGATTAGATAATTACAAAATTGATGTCCCCTTCAGAGTGTCAAGTTCTGGAATTCGACGACTTATTTACAACGTCTGTTGCTTGATACCTCCATTCTATTGTTTTGAAAGTAGAGGCAAAAAACACCTGAAATACGTGTTGGAATATTTAAATGATGCAAAATGCGAGCCATTAGATATGCAGTTTAGATTCCTGCAGCTGACCTTGTTTGTATTTCTGTCTCCTGTCGCAGCTGAACTATGTTCGTTACTTGACGATGTATAATAAGCAGAACAATTTAAGCTCGGTTGGAATACGTTCGTTCTTTTATTTTTGTTGTACCACCAGCACGACGTATTAAGTTATACCACCACGACGTATTAAAATATTTCCCTTCTGTAATAAAACGGATGAAAATTGCTTGAAATATTTATTGAATTACGCCTTATTCAGTGTATAACCCCGAACGAATGATTGCAGCAATTAAAATATTTTTAAGGGTTGTAACCGATTTATATTGAGAACAAAATTGTTTCAATGGGAGATAGACCAACCTTTTTGAGCAATCAATCCGTAGCAGATTATAAAAGTTCCGAAATTCTTCAGTGATTTATAAACCTTTTAAGTTAAATTTATACAGTCCATGTGAAATCCAATGTGTTAAAATTTAAAGTCTTCACTTTGTCAGGGCTTTGGATTTATGTAAAATTAAATATACATTTTGATCCATTATTTAGAAAAATTTTAAAGCATGAGTGATTTTTAGATTTTTTCTTTTTTTACGCAGTTGATACTTGGAAAAAAAAACTTCAGATTTACGTACCAATTTGGATGAGTACTTATTATAGATACATTAAAATTTTTTTATTTAAACATCCTGTAAATTTTTCTGGAGAAATATTACATGTTTTTCTGATTGCCAACACATCAGCATCTCATTGTCAATTTTGAAAAAACAACTTTTGATTCAAGCTTTTAATTTTTTTATAAAGATTTTTATTCAATTGATTGATATTTTTACTCTTCGATTTGCAGTTTAGTATATTCGCAAAACTTATTTTTATATAATTTAACTCCAGAGTCTAAGAAATAGGCCCTATTAGATTTTCGATGCCAGAGTTCAGAATTTTTTTAATATTAATGGCGCATTTTGTTTTTTTATATAGACAGAAGAATGTTTTCTAGATTGCCACCAAAATCGCAATCGTGTGCCCATTGTTACTCCTATGTAGGTGTTAGAGAAAACCTTCTGAATGATCACATAATTTACTGCAGATAATTTTACGTTCTATTCCCGTAAGGTTTCTTCCCTCTTCTGTGACGTCGCAGTCTTTTAGACTTGAGAAAAACTGTTGGACCCCTTTAGAAAATGACTGTTCATTCCCTCTTTGAATGGTCCCGGATGTTAGATTTAATTCTGATTACAGTAAGTGTTGCATTTCCCGTTTTCTTCGGAAGGGTTTTGCAATTGCAACACTGGAAAACGATTCTACGATAACTTACTTCTCTCCCAGTTCATCGCACCCTTTTATTCCATCGAAGCTTAAGAAGGAAATGAGCTCTGCACATTCACTTTATGAATCTTGTGTGACCACCTGCAAATTTTAATGCATCCAAGTTCTCGTGTTTTTAACCAATGTGAAATGGTTCCATCTGGATATATTTTAATCTTAAATATGACAATTTGAGAGTACAGCATTGGTTTTCAAAGTTTTGAGTGAAAAATTTGAGCTAACGATTTTTACTGCTCGTAACTTATCATGTGATCAGTCACTTATGTATTGAAGTCGGTACTAAAATAGGATAGATTTAGGTTTGAATACCATAAAACCTTCGAAAACTCGTATTAAGGAGAATGGTGATGTTAGCATCCTTGAAAACGTGAAGATTTTCATTCTATTGGATACAAATGAAATGGTAACTTTGGTGCACGTCAAATCAAACAAATTACTGCTTTACTGCTTTCTGTACGTTGAAAAACTTCCTTGAAGTACATCTACGTGATTAAAAGTGTAAAATGTGAGTATTATCTGAACGCTACGAATAATTTTAAGGGAATGCTAGAAAAATCACCCGATCTTCTCACAAAATATGTACTTTCCTGTATCTTGGTGGCACGTGTTTGACGACATTTAATTACATTTTTTATATTTAATTACGGATAAACTACATCACTGGAAATGAAATGTTTGGACAAATAGTATACTTCGGTAGTTCTATGAAACAGAACTTAGAATGCTTAAATTTACATCGTTTAATAGTGCATTAAAGTTTAATAGAATGAGCACGGTCAGCATAACAGCTCCTACATATTTGCAGAGCCGTTTCAATGGTTATTAGAACGAACACGAATGTCTTCGCGATCCTATTTTTTCCACAAGCTTATAAAAAAGCCGGCAATTTTTTAATCAAAATCTTCTAAAATATCGGCTTTGCCTAGTTGTGAAACAAAAGAAAATATTATTAAAGTAATTTTTTCGGTTGCAAGCTCAAATTAATGAAATCAGCCTAGAGTCTCCAAAAAAATTTACCATTATTTATAGGTTTACTAAAAATGTGATTTTATTTTAACACTGGGTCCTTGTAACCCTAATAGCACCTGGGTTTATATATTCGTTAAAATATTGATCTAATACAAATTCAAAGGTAGTAGTGTATATGAAAAGTGTCATAGAAAACCTCATAAAATGTTAACTATTTCTTTTGTTAGAAGAGAGCTCCGAAAAGGAAAAATTGTAATAAATCTGTAGATTCTATACGAATCTTCCAAACCTCGCTACATTACATTTCAGCGTAGTTAAATTTTGAATGGATTTCAAGTCAAAAAGGGATTTTGGATTATGCTTCGGTATATATCATGGTATGTCATCTCTAGCCCTCTACTGCCCCAGTCGTCAGGATAATTAACTACCACCCCTCAATGGGTTTATTTTGTCGAAATAAACAAGGGAGGGGTCTAGAAGGGATTCTGCCCTTCCTCCACTTTTCCCCTCGCCATTTCATAACTGTATATATTTTCCCTTACACTTAGTAAAAGATAAGTCAGACTTGACTATGCATAATATGCTGATTATTTTCCGAATTGAACATTCATAATTTTTAAATTCGAAATTCTAAGTGACTGCGAAAGGACTTCAAATATAGGTTTGATAATCATGTTAAGTATTTAAAAACGAGAAATTAGTGAAGATTTTAAATAATAATTGCAGCTATAATTTAAAGTATTCTTAGCGAAAGATTCTCTTATTTTGATTTGAAAAATAATTTTATCGAAATATGTATTCATAGAGAAAGTTTCTGTTATTTTAATTGGAAAATAATTTATATAAATATGACATGTATTCAAAGCACAGGCATGTTATAATCAGGCCTTACACTTAATGAAGTTAAATATATTTGGCAGTATTTAAAAATTGAATATAGCCAAGCTTCTCCCTATATCAGTCACAGTAATTGTCAATGAAATTGTTCCTTATGTGTCGAAGCAAGCAAAAATTAATGATTAGTGAAATAATGAAACAAAAATTGAAAAACCATATCCCCGCGTGCTGAACTTCACCTTCAGAAGAGCTGTGACATAAAATGACCACCACCTCCGTGCTCCTAGTTGGCCACTTCCGTCTTCCCTCCTAGTACATCTTGTGTCTGGTGCAGCTTGTACACTAGTGTACATTGTGCAGTAAGACCAAAACCAACCAACCTTGCTGCTCGTCCACTATCTCGAGCTGCTCGTCCACTATCTCGAGCTGCTCGTCCACCTTGTGTCTGGCGCAGCTTGTCCTTTATTGTACACTGTGCAATAAAACCAAAATCAACCAACTGTGCTGTTAGTCCACCACGTCCGTCCTGCTAGTCCACCAACTCCGTTCTGCTAGTCTATCTTGTGTCTGGCGCAACCTTTCCATTATTGTACCTTATGCAATAAAACAAAAGCCCATAAACCGTGCTGCTAGTCCACCGCATCCGTGCTGCTAGTCCACCGCATCCGTGCTGCTAGTCCACCGCATCCGTGCTGCTAGTCCACCGCATCCGTGCTGCTAGTCCACCGCATCCGTGCTGCTAGTCCACCGCATCCGTGCTGCTAGTCCACCGCCTCCGTGCTGCTAGTCCACCGCCTCCGTGCTGCTAGTCCACCACCTCCGTGCTGCTAGTCCACCACCTCCGTGCTGCTAGTCCACCACATCCGTGCTGCTAGTCCACCACCTCCGTGCTGCTAGTCCACCACCTCCGTGCTGCTAGTCCACCACCTCCGTGCTGCTAGTCCACCACCTCCGTGCTGCTAGTCCACCACCTCCGTGCTGCTAGTCCACCACCTCCGTGCTGCTAGTCCACCACCTCCGTGTTCCCTCCTAGTGCATCTTGTGTCTAGCACAGCTTGTCCATTATTGTACACTGTGCAATAAAACCAAAACCAACCAACCGTGCTCCTATTCCACCTCCTCCATGCTGCTAGTCCACGTCCTCCGTGCTGCTAGTCCACGTCCTCCGTGCTGCTAGTCCACGTCCTCCGTGCTGCTAGTCCACGTCCTCCGTGCTGCTAGTCCACGTCCTCCGTGCTGCTAGTCCACGTCCTCCGTGCTGCTAGTCCACGTCCTCCGTGCTGCTAGTCCACGTCCTCCGTGCTGCTAGTCCACGTCCTCCGTGCTGCTAGTCCACGTCCTCCGTGCTGCTAGTCCACGTCCTCCGTGCTGCTAGTCCACGTCCTCCGTGCTGCTAGTCCACGTCCTCCGTGCTGCTAGTCCACGTCCTCCGTGCTGCTAGTCCACGTCCTCCGTGCTGCTAGTCCACGTCCTCCGTGCTGCTAGACCACGTCCTCCGTGCTGCTAGTCCACGTCCTCCGTGCTGCTAGTCCACGTCCTCCGTGCTGCTAGTCCACGTCCTCCGTGCTGCTAGTCCACGTCCTCCGTGCTGCTAGTCCACGTCCTCCGTGCTGCTAGTCCACGTCCTCCGTGCTGCTAGTCCACGTCCTCCGTGCTGCTAGTCCACGTCCTCCGTGCTGCTAGTCCACCTCATCCGTTCTGCTAGGCGCAGCTTGTCTACAATTGTACTTAGTGCCATAAAACGCAAACCAAGGAACCGTGCTGTTATCCATCTTGTATATGGCGGAGATTGTCTACTAGTGTGCCTTGTGCAGTAGGACCAAAACCAACCAACCTTGCTGCTAGTCTACCACATCCGTGCTGCTGGTCCACTAGCGTATCTTATGCATTTATTCAAAAACCAAACAACATTTCTGCTGGTCCATTATTGTACTTTGTGCAATAAAACCAAAATCAACCAACCGTGCTGCTAGTCCACCTCCTCAGTGCTGCTAGTCCATCACCTCCGTTCTGCCAGATGCAGCTTTTCTACTGTTGTACTTTGTGCCATAAAACGCAAACCAAGGAACCGTGCTGTTATCCATCTTGTATATGGCGGAGTTTGTCTACTAGTGTGCCTTGTGCAGTAGGACCAAAACCAACCAACCTTGCTGCTAGTCTACCACATCCGTCCTGCTGGACCACTAGTGTACCTTATGCATTTACACCAAAACCAACCAACCTTGCTGCTGGTCCATCTTGTGTCTGACGAAGCTTGTCCATTATTGTACTTTGTGCAATAAAACCAAAATCAACCAACCGTGCTGCTAGTCCATCACCTCCTTTCGGCCAGGCGCAGCTTTTCTACTGTTGTACTTTGTGCCATAAAAACCAAACCAACCAACCTTGCTGATAGTCCACCTCCGTGCGGCTAGTCCATCTTGTGTCTGGCGTCGCTTGTCTACTAATGTACTTTGTGCAGTAGGATGAAAACCAACCAACCTTGCTGCTAGTCTACCAAATCCGTGCTGCTGGTCCACTAGTGTACATTATGCAATTACACCAAAACGAAACAACCTTGCTGCTGGTCAATCTTGTGACTGACGACGCTTGTCCATTATTGTAGTTTGTGCAATAAAACCAAAATCAATCAACCGTGCTACTAGTGCACCTCATCCGTGCTGCTAGTCCATCTCCTTCGTTCTGATAGGCGCAGCTTTTCTACTATTGTACTTTGTTCCATAAAAACCAAACCAACCAATCTTGCTGCTAGTCCACCTCAGTGCGGTTAGTCCATCTTGTGTCTGGCGGAGCTTGTCTACTAATGTACCTTGTGCAGTAGGATCAAAACCAACCAACAGACCTTGCTGCTAGTCTATCACATCCGTCCTGCTGGACCACTAGTGTATCTTATGCAATTACACAAAAACCAACCAACCTTTCTGCTGGTCCATTATTGTACTTGGTGCAATAAAACCAAAATCAACCAACCGTGCTGCTATTCCACCTCCTCAGTGCTGCTAGTCAATCACCTCCGTTCTGCCAGGCGCAGCTTTTCTATTGTTGTACTTTGTGCCATAAAAATCAAACCAACCAACCTTGCTGATAGTCCACCTCCGTGCGGCTAGTCCATCTTGTGTCTGGCGGAGCTTGTTTAATAATGTACCTTGTGCAGAAGGATCCACACCAACCAACCAACCTTGCTGCTAGTCTATCACATCCGTCCTGCTGGACCACTAGTGTACCTTATGCATTTACACCAAAACCAAACAACCAACCTTGCTGCTGGTCCATCTTGTGTCTGACGAAGCTTGTCCATTATTGTAGTTTGTGCAATAAAACCAAAATCAATCAACCGTGCAACTAGTGCACCTCATCCGTGCTGCTAGTCCATCTCCTTCGTTCTGATAGGTGCAGCTTTTCTACTATTGTACTTTGTGCCATTACTACTGTGACCACTAGTGTATCTTATGCAATTACAGAAAAACCAACCAACCAACCTTTCTGCTGGTCCATTATTGTACTTGGTGCAATAAAACCAAAATCAACCAACCGTGCTGCTATTCCACCTCCTCAGTGCTCCTAGTCACGTCCTCCTGCCACCTCCTCAGTGCTGTATCACCTCCGTTCTGCCAGGCGCAGCTTTTCTACTGTTGTACTTTGTGCCATAAAAACCAAACCAACCTTGCTGATAGTCCTCCTCCGTGCGGCTAGTCCATCTTGTGTCTGGCGGAGCTTGTCTACTAATGTACTTTGTGCAGTAGGATCAAATCCAATCTTGCTGCTAGTCTACCACATCCGTCCTGCTGGACCACTAGTGTATCTTATGCAATTACAGAAAAACCAACCAACCTTTCTGCTGGTCCATTATTGTACTTGGTGCAATAAAACCAAAATCAACCAACCGTGCTGTTATTCCACCTCCTCAGTGCTGCTAGTCAATCACCTCCGTTCTGCCAGGCGCAGCTTTTCTACTGTTGTACTTTGTGCCATAAAAACCAAACCAACCTTGCTGATAGTCCATCTCCGTGCGGCTAGTCCATATTGTGTCTGGCGGAGCTTGTCTACTAGTGTACCTTGTGCAGTAGGACCAAAACAACCTTACTGCTAGTTTACCACAACCGTCCTGCTGGACCACTAGTGAAACTTATGCATTTACATCAAAACCAACCAACCTTGCTGCTGGTCCATATTGTGTCTGACGAAGCTTGTCCATTATTGTACTTTGTGCAATAAAACCAAAATCAACCAACCGTGCTGCTAGTCCATAACCTTCGTTCTGCCAGGCGCAGCTATTCTACTGTTGTACATTGTGCCATAAAAACCAAACCAACCAACCGTGCTGCTAGTCCACCTCCTCCGTGCTGCTAGGCGCAGCTTGTCTACAATTGTACTTTGTGCCATAAAACGCAAACTAAGGAACCGTGCTGTTATCCATCTTGTATATGGCGGAGCTTGTCTACTAGTGTGCCTTATGCACTAGGACCAAAACCAACCTTGCTGCTATTCTACCACATCCGTGCTGCTGGACCACTAGTGTACCTTATGCATTTACACCAAAACCAACCAACTAACCTTGCAACTGGTCCACCTTGTGACTGACGAAGTTTGTCCAATTTTTTAGTTTGTGCAAGAAAACCAAAATCAATCAACCGTGCTTCTACTCCACCTACTCCGTGCTGCTAGTCCAACTTGTGTCTGACGAAGCTTGTCCATTATTGTATTTTGTGAGAGAAAACCAAAATCAACCAACCTTGCTGCTATTCCACCTCCTCAGTGCTGATAGTCCATCAACTCCGTTCTGACAGGCGCAGCTTTTCTGCTATTGTACTTTTTGCCATAAAAACCAAACCAACCAACCTTGCTGATAGTTCTCCTCCGTGCGGCTAGTCCATCTTGTGTCTGGCGGAGCTTGCCTACAAATGTACTTTGTGCAGTAGAATCAAAACAAACCAACCAACCTTGCTGCTATTCTACACATCCGTGCTGCTGGTACACAAGTCTACATTATGCAATAACACAAAAACCAACCAACCAACCTTGCTGCTAGTCCACCTCCGATCGGCTAGTCAATCTTCTGTCTGGCGGAGCTTGTCTACTAGTGTACCTTGTGCAGTAGGAACAAAACCAACCTTCCTTGCTGCTAGTCTAACACATCCGTCCTGCTGGACCACTAGTGTACTTTATGCATTTACACCAAAACCAACCAACCTTGCTGCTTGACCACTAGTGTACCTTATGCATTTACACCAAAACCAACCTACCAACCTTGCTGCTGGTCCATCTTGTGTCTGGCGAAACTTGTCCATTATTGTACTTTGTGCAATAAAAGCAAAATCAACGAACCTTGCTGCTATTCCACCTCCTCAGTGCTGATAGTCCATCACCTCCGTTCTTCCAGGCGCAGCTTTTCTACAATTGTACTTTGTGCCATAAAAACCAAACCAACCAACCTTGCTGCTAGTCTACCTCCGTGCGGCTAGTCCATCTTGTGTCTGGCGGAGCTTGTCTGCTAATGTACTTTGTGCAGTTGGATCGAAAGCAACCGACCAACCTTGCTGCTAGTCTACCACATCCGTGCTGCTGGTCCACTAGTGTACCTTATGCATTTACACCAAAACCAACCAACCAACCAACCAACCAACCTTGCAACTGGTCTATCTTGTGTCTGACGAAGCTTGTCCATTATTGTACTTTGTGCAATAAAACTAAAATAAACAAACTGTGCTGCTAGTCCACCTCCTCCGTGCTGCTAGTCCATCACCTCCGGTCTGCCAGGCGCAGCTTTTCTACTGTTGTACTTTGTGCCATAAAAACCAAACCAACCAACCTTGCTGCTAGTCCACCTCCGTGCGGCTAGTCCATCTTGTGTCTGGCGAAACTTGTACATTATTGTACTTTGTGCAATAAAACCAAAATCAACCAACCGTGCTGCTAGTCCATCTCCTCCGTTCTGCCAGGCGCAGCTTTTCTACTGTTGTACTTTGTGCCATAAAAACCAAACCAACCAACCTTGCTGCTAGTCCACCTCCGTGCGGCTAGTCCATCTTGTGTCTGGCGGAGCTTGTCTGCTAATGTACTTTGTGCAGTTGGATCGAAAGCAACCAACCAACCAACCTTGCTGCTAGTCTACCACATCTGTGCTGCTGGTCCACAAGTGTACCTTATGCATTTACACCAAAACCGACCTTGCTGCTGGTCCATCTTGTGTCTGACGAAGCTTGTCCGTTATTTTAGTTTATGCAAGAAAACCAAAATCAATCAACCGTGCTTCTAGTCCACCTCCGTGCTGCCAGGCGCAGCTTTTCTACTGTTGTATTTTTTTCCATAAAAACCAAACCAACCAACCTTGTTGCTAGTCCATCTTGTGTCTGGCGGAGCTTGTTTACTAATGTACGGTTGGTTCAAAGGTTGGTTGTGTACTAATGTACCTTGTGCAGTAGGATCCACACCAACCAACCAACCTTGCTGCTAGTCTATCTTATCCGTCCTGCTGGACCACTAGTGTAACTTATGCATTTACACCAAAACCAACCAACCAACCAAACAACCTTGCTGCTGGTCCATCTTGTGTCTGAAGATGCTTGTCCATTATTGTACTTTGTGCAATAAAACCAAAACCAACCAACCGTGCTGCTAGTCCACCTTACCCTTGCTTCTAGTCCACCTCCTCCGTTCTGCTAGGCGCAGCTTGTCTACAATTGTACTTTGTGCCATAAAACGCAAACTAAGGAACCGTGCTGTTATCCATCTTGTATATGGCGGAGCTTGTCTACTAGTGTGCCTTATGCACTAGGACCAAAACCAACCTTGCTGCTATTCTACCACATCCGTGCTGGTGGACCACTAGTGTACCTTATGCATTTACACCAAAACCACCCAACTAACCTTGCAACTGGTCCATCTTGTGACTGACGAAGCTTGTCCAATTTTTTAGTTTCTGCAAGAAAACCAAAATCAATCAACCGTGCTTCTAGTCCACCTACTCCGTGCTGCTAGTCCATCACCTTCGTTCTGACAGGCGCAGCTTTTCTGCTATTGTACTTTTTGCCATAAAAACCAAACCAACCAACCTTGCTGATAGTCCTCCTCCGTGCGGCTAGTCCAACTTGTGTCTGGCGGAGCTTGTCTACAAATGTACTTTGTGCAGTAGGATCAAAACCAACCAACCAACCTTGCTGCTAGTCTACCACATCCGTGCTGCTGGTCCACAAGTGTACATTATGCAATTACACAAAAACCAACCAACCAACCTTGCTGCTGGTCCATTTTGTGTCTGACGAAGCTTGTCCATTATTGTATTTTGTGCAAGAAAACCAAAACCAAAATCAACCAACCTTGCTGCTATTCCACTTCCGCAGTGCTGATAGTCCATCACCTCTGTTCTGCCAGGCGCAGCTTTTCTACTGTTTTACTTTGTGCCATAAAAACCAAACCAATCAACCTTGCTGCTAGTCCACCTCCGTGCGTCTAGTCCATCTTGTGTCGGGTGGAGCTTGTCTACTAATGTACCTTGTGCAGTAGGATCAAAACCAACCAAACTTGCTGCTGGACCACTAGTGTACCTTATGCATTTACACCAAAACCAACCAACCAACCAACCAACCTTGCAACTGGTCTATCTTGTGTCTGACGAAGCTTGTCCATTATTGTACTTAGTGCAAGAAAAACCAAAATCAACCAATCGAGCTGCTTGTCCATCCCCTCCGTTCTGCCAGGCGCAGCTTTTCTACTGTTGTACTTTGTGCCATAAAAACCAAACCAATCAACCTTGCTGCTAGTCCACCTCCGTGCGTCTACTCCATCTTGTGTCGGGTGGAGCTTGTCTACTAGTGTACCTTGTGCAGTAGGGCCAAAACCAACCAACCTTGCTGCTAGTCCATCTTGTGTCTGAAGATGCTTGTACATTAATGTACTTTATGCAATAAAAACAAAATCAACGAACCTTGCTGCTATTCCACCTCCTCAGTGCTGATAGTCCATCACCTCCGTTCTGCCAGGCGCAGCTTTTTTACTATTGTACTTTGTGCCATAAAAACCAAACCAACCAACCTTGCTGCTAGTCTACCTCCGTGCGGCTAGTCCATCTTGTGTCTGGCGGAGCTTGTCTGCTAATGTACTTTGTGCAGTTGGATCGAAAGCAACCGACCAACCTTGCTGCTAGTCTACCACATCCGTGCTGCTGGTCCACTAGTGTACCTTATGCATTTACACCAAAACCAACCAACCAACCAACCAACCAACCTTGCAACTGGTCTATCTTGTGTCTGACGAAGCTTGTCCATTATTGTACTTTGTGCAATAAAACTAAAATAAACAAACTGTGCTGCTAGTCCACCTCCTCCGTGCTGCTAGTCCATCACCTCCGGTCTGCCAGGCGCAGCTTTTCTACTGTTGTACTTTGTGCCATAAAAACCAAACCAACCAACCTTGCTGCTAGTCCACCTCCGTGCGGCTAGTCCATCTTGTGTCTGGCGAAACTTGTACATTATTGTACTTTGTGCAATAAAACCAAAATCAACCAACCGTGCTGCTAGTCCATCTCCTCCGTTCTGCCAGGCGCAGCTTTTCTACTGTTGTACTTTGTGCCATAAAAACCAAACCAACCAACCTTGCTGCTAGTCCACCTCCGTGCGGCTAGTCCATCTTGTGTCTGCCGGAGCTTGTCTGCTAATGTACTCTGTGCAATTGGATCGAAAGCAACCAACCAACCTTGCTGCTAGTCTACCACATCCGTGCTGCTGATCCACTAGTGTACATTATGCAATCACACCAAAACCAATCGACCTTGCTGCTGGTCCATCTTGTGTCTGTCGAAGCTTGTCCATTATTGTAATTTGTGCAAGAAAACCAAAATCAACCAACCGTGCTTCTTGTCCATCACCTCCGTTATGCCAGGCGCAGCTTTTCTACTATTGTATTTTGTGCCATAAAAACCAAACCAACCAACCAACCATGCTGCTAGTCCATTTTGTGTCTGGCGGAGCTTGTTTACTAATGTAGGGTTGGTTCAAAGGTTGGATGTGTACTAATGTACATTGTGCAGTAGGATCCACACCAACCAACCAACCAACCATGCTGCTAGTCTATCACATCCGTCCTGCTGGACCACTAGTGTACCTTATGCATTTACACCAAAACCAACCAAACAACCTTGCTGCTGGTCCATCTTGTGTCTGAAGATGCTTGTTCATTAATGTACTTAATGCAATAAAACCAAAATCAACCAACCGTTCTGCTAGTCCATCTCCTTCGTTCTGATAGGCGCAGCTTATCTACTATTGTACTTTGTGCCATAAAACGCAAACTAAGGAACCGTGCTGTTATCCATCTTGTATATGGCTGAGCTTGTCTACTAGTGTGCCTTATGCACTAGGACCAAAACCAACCTTGCTGCTATTCTACCACATCCGTGCTGCTGGACCACTAGTGTACCTTATGCATTTACACCAAAACCAACCAACTAACCTTGCAACTGGTCCACCTTGTGACTGACGAAGTTTGTCCAATTTTTTAGTTTGTGCAAGAAAACCAAAATCAATCAACCGTGCTTCTACTCCACCTACTCCGTGCTGCTAGTCCAACTTGTGTCTGACGAAGCTTGTCCATTATTGTATTTTGTGCGAGAAAACCAAAATCAACCAACCTTGCTGCTATTCCACCTCCTCAGTGCTGATAGTCCATCAACTCCGTTCTGACAGGCGCAGCTTTTCTGCTATTGTACTTTTTGCCATAAAAACCAAACCAACCAACCTTGCTGATAGTTCTCCTCCGTGCGGCTAGTCCATCTTGTGTCTGGCGGAGCTTGCCTACAAATGTACTTTGTGCAGTAGAATCAAAACAAACCAACCAACCTTGCTGCTAGTCTACCACATCTGTGCTGCTGGTCCACAAGTGTACCTTATGCATTTACACCAAAACCAACCTTTCAACTGGTCCATCTTGTGACTGACGAAGCTTGTCCATTATTTTAGTTTGTGCAAGAAAACCAAAATCAATCAACCGTGCTTCTAGTCCACCTCCTCCGTGCTGCTAGTCCATAACCTCCGTTCTGCCAGGCGCAGCTTTTCTACTGTTGTATTTTTTTCCATAAAAACCAAACAAATAACCTTGCTGCTAGTCCACCTCCGTGCGGCTAGTCCATCTTGTGTCTGGCGGAGCTTGTCCATTATTGTATTTTGTGCAAGAAAACCAAAATCAACCAACCGTTCTGCTAGTCCATCTCCTCCGTTATGCCAGGCGCAGCTTTTCTACTGTTGTACTTTGTGCCATAAAAACCAAACCAACCAACCTTGCTGCTAGTCCACCTCCGTGCGGCTAGTCCATCTTGTGTCTGGCGGAGCTTGTCTGCTAATGTACTTTGTGCAGTTGGATCGAAAGCAACCGACCAACCTTGCTGCTAGTCTACCATATCCGTGCTGCTGGTCCACTAGTGTACCTTATGCATTTACACCAAAACCAACCAACCTTGCAACTGGTCTATCTTGTGTCTGACGAAGCTTGTCCATTATTGTACTTTGTGCAATAAAAACAAAATCAACGAACCTTGCTGCTATTCCACCTCCTCCGTGCTGCTAGTCCATCACCTCCGGTCTGCCAGGCGCAGCTTTTCTACAATTGTACTTTGTGCCATAAAAACCAAACCAATCAACCTTGCTGCTAGTCCACCTCCGTGCGTCTAGTCCATCTTGGATCTGGTGGAGCTTGTCTACTAATGTACCTTGTGCAGTAGGATCAAAACCAACCAACCTTGCTGCTGGACCACTAGTGTACCTTATGCATTTACACCAAAACCAACCAACCAACCTTGCTGCTGGTCCATCTTGTGTCTGGCGAAACTTGTACATTATTGTACTTTGTGCAATAAAACCAAAATCAACCAACCCTGCTGCTAGTCCATCTCCTCCGTTCTGCCAGGCGCAGCTTTTCTACTGTTGTACTTTGTGCCATAAAAACCAAACCAACCAACCTTGCTGCTAGTCCACCTCCGTGCGGCTAGTCCATCTTGTGTCTGGCGGAGCTTGTCTGCTAATGTACTTTGTGCAGTTGGATCGAAAGCAACCAACCAACCTTGCTGCTAGTCTACCACATTCGTGCTGCTGATCCACTAGTGTACATTATGCAATTACACCAAAACCAATCGACCTTGCTGCTGGTCCATCTTGTGTCTGTCGAAGCTTGTCCATTATTGTATTTTGTGCGAGAAAACCAAAATCAACCAACCGTGCTTCTTGTCCATTACCTCCGTTATGCTAGGCGCAGCTTTTCTACTATTGTATTTTGTGCCATAAAAACCAAACCAACCAACCAACCTTGCTGGTAGTCCATTTTGTGTCTGGCGGAGCTTGTTTACTAATGTAGGGTTGGTTCAAAGGTTGGATATGTACTAATGTACATTGTGCAGTAGGATCCACACCAACCAACCAACCATGCTGCTAGTCTATCACATCCGTCCTGCTGGACCACTAGTGTACCTTATGCATTTACACCAAAACCAACCAACTAACCTTGCAACTGGTCCATCTTGTGACTCACGAAGCTTGTCCAATTTTTTAAGTTTGTGCAAGAAAACCAAAATCAATCAACCGTGCTTCTAGTCCACCTACTCCGTGCTGCTATTCCATCACCTTCGTTCTGACAGGCGCAGCTTTTCTGCTGTTGTACTTTTTGCCATAAAAACCAAACCAACCACCCTTGCTGATAGTCCTCCTCCGTGCGGCTAGTCCAACTTGTGTCTGGCGGAGCTTGTCTACAAATGTACTTTGTGCAGTAGGATCAAAACCAACCAACCTTGCTGCTAGTCTACCACATCCGTGCTGCTGGTCCACTAGTGTACATTATGCAATTACACCAAAAGCAACCAACCTTGCTGCTGGTCCATCTTGTGTCTGGCGGAGCTTGTCCATTATTGTATTTTGTGCAAGAAAACCAAAATCAACCAATCGTGCTGCTTGTCCATCCCCTCCGTTCTGCCAGGCGCAGTTTTTCTACTGTTGTACTTTGTGCTATAAATACAAACCAACCAACCAAACTTGCTGCTAGTCCACTTCCGTGCGGCTAGTCCATCTTCTGTCTGGCGGATCTTGTCTACTAGTGTACCTTGTGCAGTAGGAACAAAACCAATCTTCCTTGCTGCTAGTCTACCACATTCGTCCTGCTGGACCACTAGTGTACATTATGCAATTACACCAAAAGCAACCAACCTTGCTGCTGGTCCGTCTTGTGTCTGACGAAGCTTGTCCATTATTGTATTTTGTGCAAGAAACCAAAATCAATCAACCTTGCTGCTATTCCACATCCGCAGTGCTGATAGTCCATCACCTCTGTTCTGCCCTTTTTTACTATTGTACTTTGTGTCATAAAAACCAATAAACCAGCCTTGCTGCTAGTCTACCACATCCGTGCTGCTGGTCCACTAGTGTACATTATGCAATTAAACCAAAAAAAACCAACCGTGCTGCTTGTCCATCACCTCCGTTCTGCCAGGCGCAGCTTTTCTGCTATTGTACTTTGTGCTATAAATACAAACCAACCAACCAACCTTGCTGCTAGTCCACTTCCGTGCGGCTAGTCCATCTTCTGTCTGGCGGAGCTTGTCTACTAGTGTACCTTGTGCAGTAGGAACAAAACCAGTCTTCCTTGCTGCTAGTCTACCACATCCGTCCTGCTGGACCACTAGTGTACTTTATGCATTTACACCAAAACCAACCAACCTTGCTGCTGGTCCATCTTGTGTCTGACGAAGCTTGTCCATTATTGTAGTTTGTGCAATAAAACCAAAATCAACCAACCGTGCTGCTAGTCCACCTCCTCCGTGCTGCTAGTCCACCTTCCCCTTGTTTCTAGTCCACCTCCTCCGGTCTGCTAGTCGCAGCTTGTCTATAATTGAACTTTGTGCCATAAAACGCTAACTAAGGAACCGTGCTGTTATCCATCTTGTATATGGCGGAGCTTGTCTACTAGTGTGCCTTATGCACTAGGACCAAAACCAACCTTGCTGCTATTCTACCACATCCGTGCTGCTGGACCACTAGTGTACCTCATGCATTTACACCAAAACCAACCAACTAACCTTGCAACTGGTCCATCTTGTGACTGACGAAGTTTGTCCAATTTTTTAGTTTGTGCAAGAAAACCAAAATCAATCAACCGTGCTTCTAGTCCACCTACTCCGTGCTGCTAGTCCATCACCTTCGTTCTGACAGGCGCAGCTTTTCTGCGGCTAGTCCATCTTGTGTCTGGCGGAATTTGCCTACAAATGTACTTTGTGCAGTAGAATCAAAACCAACCAACCAACCTTGCTGCTAGTCTACCACATCCGTGCTGCTGGTCCACAAGTCTACATTATGCAATTACACAAAAACCAACCAACCAACCTTGCTGCTAGTCCACCTCCGTGCGGCTAGTCCATCTTCTGTCTGGCGGAGCTTGTCTACTAGTCTACCTTGTGCAGTAGGAACAAAACCAACATTCCTTGCTGCTTGTCTAACACATCCTTCCTGCTGGACCACTAGTGTACTTTATGCATTTACACCAAAATCAACCAACCGTGCTGCTAGTCCATTACCTCCGGTCTGCCAGGCGCAGCTTTTCTACAATTGTACTTTGTGCCATAAAAACCAAACCAATCAACCTTGCTGCTAGTCCACTTCCGTGCGTCTAGTCCATCTTGTGTCTGGCGGAGCTTGTCTACTAGTGTACCTTGTGCAGTAGGAACAAAACCAACATTCCTTGCTGCTTGTCTAACACATCCTTCCTGCTGGATCACTAGTGTACTTTATGCATTTACACCAAAACCAACCAACCTTGCTGCTGGTCCATCTTGTGTCTGGCGAAACTTGTCCATTATTGTACTTTGTGCAATAAAACCAAAATCAACCAACCGTGCTGCTAGTCCATCTCCTCCGTTCTACCAGGCGCAGCTTTTCTACTGTTGTACTTTGTGCCATAAAAACCAAACCAACCAACCTTGCTGCTAGTCCACCTCCGTGCGGCTAGTCCATCTTGTGTCTGGTGGAGCTTGTCTACTAGTGCACCTTGTGCAGTAGGGCCAAAACCAACCAACCAACCTTGCTGCTAGTCCATCTTGTGTCTGAAGATGCTTGTACATTAATGTACTTTATGCAATAAAACCAAAATCAACGAACCTTGCTGCTATTCCACCTCCTCAGTGCTGATAGTCCATCAACTCCGTTCTGCCAGGCGCAGCTTTTTTACTATTGTACTTTGTGCCATAAAAACCAAACCAACCAACCTTGCTGCTAGTCCACCTCCGTGCGGCTAGTCCATCTTGTGTCTGGCGGAGCTTGTCTGTTAATGTACTTTGTGCAGTTGGATCGAAAGCAACCAACCAACCTTGCTGCTAGTCTACCACATCCGTGCTGCTGGTCCACTAGTGTACATTATGCAATTACACCAAAACCAACCGACCTTGCTGCTGGTCCATCTTGTGTCTGACGAAGCTTGTCCATTATTGTACTTTGTGCAATAAAACCAAAATCAACCAACCCTTCTGCTAGTCCATCTCCTCCATTCTGCCAGGCGCAGCTTTTCAACTGTTGTACTTTGTGCTATAAATACAAACCAACCAACCAACCTTGCTGCTAGTCCACTTCCGTGCGGCTAGTCCATCTTCTGTCTGGCGGAGCTTGTCTACTAGTGTACCTTGTGCAGTAGGGCCAAAACCAACCAACCTTGCTGCTAGTCTATCACATCCGTCCTGCTTGACCACTAGTGTACCTTATGAAATTACACCAAAACAAACCAACCTTGCTGCTAGTCTACCTCCGTACGGCTAGTCCATCTTGTGTCTAGCGGAGCTTGTCTGTTAATGTACTTTGTGCAGTTGGATCGAAACCAACCAACCTTGCTGCTAGTCTACCACATCCGTGCTGCTGGTCCACTAGTTTACATTATGCAATTACACCAAAAGCAACCAACCTTGCTGCTGGTCCATCTTGTGTCTGACGAAGCTTGACCATTGTATTTTGTGCAAGAAAACCAAAACCAAAATAAACCAACCGTGCTGCTAGTCCACCTCCTCCGTGCTGCTAGTCCATCACCTCCGGTCTGCCAGGCGCAGCTTTTCTACTGTTGTACTTTGTGCCATAAAAACCAAACCAACCAACCTTGCTGCTAGTCCACCTCCGTGCGGCTAGTCCATCTTGTGTCTGGTGGAGCTTGTCTACTAGTGCACCTTGTGCAGTAGGGCCAAAACCAACCAACCTTGCTGCTAGTCCATCTTGTGTCTGAAGATGCTTGTACATTAATGTACTTTATGCAATAAAACCAAAATCAACGAACCTTGCTGCTATTCCACCTCCTCAGTGTTGATAGTCCATCACCTCCGTTCTGCCAGGCGCAGCTTTTTCACTATTGTACTTTGTGCCATAAAAACCAAACCAACCAACCTTGCTGCTAGTCTACCTCCGTACGGCTAGTCCATCTTGTGTCTAGCGGAGCTTGTCTGTTAATGTACTTTGTGCAGTTGGATCGAAACCAACCAACCTTGCTGCTAGTCTACCACATCCGTGCTGCTGGTCCACAAGTGTACATTATGCAATTACACAAAAACCAACCAACCAACCAACCTTGCTGCTGGTCCATTTTGTGTCTGACGAAGCTTGTCCATTATTGTATTTTGTGCAAGAAAACCAAAATCAACCAACCTTGCTGCTATTCCACTTCCGCAGTGCTGATAGTCCATCACCTCTGTTCTGCCATGCGCAGCTTTTTTACTATTGTACTTTGTGCCATAAAAACTAACCAACCAACCGTGCTGCTAGTCCACCTCCTCCGTGCTGCTCGTCCATCACCTCCGTTCTGCCAGGCGCAGCTTTTCTACAATTGTACTTTGTGCTATAAAAACCAAACCAATCAACCTTGCTGCTAGTCCACCTCCGTGCGTCTAGTCCATCTTGTGTCTGGTGGAGCTTGTCTACTAATGTACCTAGTGCAGTAGGATCAAAACCAACCAACCTTGCTGCTGGTCCATCTTGTGTCTGGCGAAACTTGTCCATTATTGTAGTTTGTGCAATAAAACCAAAATCAACCAACCGTGCTGCTAGTCCACCTCCTCCGTGCTGCTAGTCCATGTCCTCTGTTCTGCCAGGCTCAGCTTTTCTACTGTTATACTTTGTGCCATAAAAACCAAACCAACCAACCTTGCTGCTAGTCCACCTCCGTGCGGCTAGTCCATCTTGTGTCTGGTGGAGCTTGTCTACTAGTGTACCTTGTGCAGTAGGGCCAAAACCAACCAACCTTGCTGCTAGTCTATCACATCCGTGCTGCTGGTCCACTAGTGTACATTATGCAATTACACCAAAACCAACCAACCTTGCTGCTGGTCCATCTTGTGTCTGGCGAAACTTGTCCATTATTGTAGTTTGTGCAATAAAACCAAAATCAACCAACCGTGCTGCTAGTCCACCTCCTCCGTGCTGCTAGTCCATGTCCTCTGTTCTGCCAGGCTCAGCTTTTCTACTGTTATACTTTGTGCCATAAAAACCAAACCAACCAACCTTGCTGCTAGTCCACCTCCGTGCGGCTAGTCCATCTTGTGTCTGGTGGAGCTTGTCTACTAGTGTACCTTGTGCAGTAGGGCCAAAACCAACCAACCTTGCTGCTAGTCTACCACATCCGTGCTGCTGGTCCACTAGTGTACATTATGCAATTACAGAAAAACCAACCAACCAACCTTGCTGCTGGTCCATCTTGTGTCTGAAGATGCTTGTACATTAATGTACTTCATGCAATAAAACCAAAATCAACAAACCTTGCTGCTATTCCACCTCCTCAGTGCTGATAGTCCTTCACCTCCGTTCTGCCAGGCGCAGCTTTTTTACTATTGTACTTTGTGCCATAAAAAACAAACCAACCAACCTTGCTGCTAGTCCACCTCCGTGCGGCTAGTCCATCTTGTGTCTGGCGGAGCTTGTCTGCTAATGTACTTTGTGCAGTTGGATCAAAACCAACCAACCAACATTGCTGCTAGTCTACCACATCCGTGCTGCTGGTCCACTAGTGTACATTATGCAATTACACCAAAACCAACCGACCTTGCTGCTGGTCCATCTTGTGTCTGACGAAGCTTGTCCATTATTGTATTTTGTCAAGAAAACCAAAATCAACCAACCGTGCTGCTAGTCCATCACCTCCGTTCTGCCAGGCGCAGCTTTTCTACTGTTGTACTTTGTGCCATAAAAACCAAACCAACCAACCTTGCTGCTAGTCCACCTCCGTGCGGCTAGTCCATGTTGTGTCTGGCGGAGCTTGTCTATTAGTGTACCTTGTGCAGTAGGACCAAAACAAACCAACCTTGCTGCTAGTCTACCACATCCGTGCTGCTGGTCCACTAGTGTATCTTATGCAATTACTCAAACCGACCAACCTTTCTGCAGGTCCATTATTGTACTTGGTGCAATAAAACCAAAATCAACCAACCGTGCTGCTAGTCCACCTCCTCAGTGCTGCTAGTCCATCACCTCCGTTCTGCTAGGCGCAGCTTTTCTACTGTTGTACTTTCTGCCTTAAAAACGAAACCAACCAACCTTGCTGCTAGTCTATCACATCCGTCCTGCTGGACCACTAGTGTATCTTATGCATTTACACCAAAACCAACCAAACTTGCTGCTGGTCCATCTTGTGACTGACGACGCTTGTCCATTAATGTACTTTATTCAATAAAAAAAAACCAAAATCAACCAACCGTGCTACTAGTGCACCTCCTCCGTGCTGCTAGTCCATCTCCTTCGTTCTGATAGGCGCAGCTTTTCTACTATTGTACTTTGTGCCATAAAAACCAAACCAAACCAACCAACCTTGCTGCTAGTCCACCTCAGTGCGGTTAGTCAATCTTGTGTCTGGCGGAGCTTGTCTACTAATGTACCTTGTGCAGTAGGATCAAAACCAACCAACCTTGCTGCTAGTCTATCACATCCGTCCTGCTGGACCACTAGTGTCCCTTATGCATTTACACCAAAACCAACCAACCTTGCTGCTGGTCCATCTTGTGTCTGACGAAGCTTGTCCATTATTGTACTTTGTGCAATAAAACCAAAATCAACCAACGCTTCTGCTAGTCCATCTCCTCCGTTCTGCCAGGCGCAGCTTTTCAACTGTTGTACTTTGTGCTATAAATACAAACCAACCAACCAACCTTGCTGCTAGTCCACTTCCGTGCGGCTAGTCCATCTTCTGTCTGGCGGAGCTTGTCTACTAGTGTACCTTGTGCAGTAGGGCCAAAACCAACCAACCTTGCTGCTAGTCTATCACATCCGTCCTGCTTGACCACTAGTGTACCTTATGAAATTACACCAAAACCAACCAACCTTGCTGCTAGTCTACCTCCGTACGGCTAGTCCATCTTGTGTCTAGCGGAGCTTGTCTGTTAATGTACTTTGTGCAGTTGGATCGAAACCAACCAACCTTGCTGCTAGTCTACCACATCCGTGCTGCTGGTCCACTAGTTTACATTATGCAATTACACCAAAAGCAACCAACCTTGCTGCTGGTCCATCTTGTGTCTGACGAAGCTTGACCATTGTATTTTGTGCAAGAAAACCAAAACCAAAATAAACCAACCGTGCTGCTAGTCCACCTCCTCCGTGCTGCTAGTCCATCACCTCCGGTCTGCCAGGCGCAGCTTTTCTACTGTTGTACTTTGTGCCATAAAAACCAAACCAACCAACCTTGCTGCTAGTCTACCTCCGTACGGCTAGTCCATCTTGTGTCTAGCGGAGCTTGTCTGTTAATGTACTTTGTGCAGTTGGATCGAAACCAACCAACCTTGCTGCTAGTCTACCACATCCGTGCTGCTGGTCCACTAGTGTACATTATGCAATCACACCAAAACCAACCGACCTTGCTGCTGGTCCATCTTGTGTCTGAAGATGCTTGTCCATTATTGTACTTTGTGCAATAATACCAAAACCAACCAACCGTGCTGCTAGTCCACCTTCCCCTTGCTTCTAGTCCACCTCCTCCGTTCTGCTAGGCGCAGCTTGTCTACAATTGTACTTTGTGCCATAAAACGCAAACTAAGGAATCGTGCTGTTATCCATCTTGTATATGGCGGAGCTTGTCTACTAGTGTGCCTTATGCACTAGGACCAAAACCAACCTTGCTGCTATTCTACCACATCCGTGCTGGTGGACCACTAGTGTACCTTATGCATTTACACCAAAACCAACCAACTAACCTTGCAACTGGTCCATCTTGTGACTGACGAAGCTTGTCCAATTTTTTTTAGTTTGTGCAAGAAAACCAAAATCAATCAACCGTGCTTCTAGTCCACCTACTCCGTGCTGCTAGTCCATCACCTTCGTTCTGACAGGCGCAGCTTTTCTGCTATTGTACTTTTTGCCATAAAAACTAAACCAACCAACCTTGCTGATAGTCCTCCTCCGTGCGGCTAGTCCAACTTGTGTCTGGCGGAGCTTGTCTACAAATGTACTTTGTGCAGTAGGATCAAAACCAACCAACCAACCTTGCTGCTAGTCTACCACATCCGTGCTGCTGGTCCACAAGTGTACATTATGCAATTACTCAAAAACCAACCAACCAACCTTGCTGCTGGTCCATTTTGTGTCTGACGAAGCTTGTCCATTATTGTATTTTGTGCAAGAAAACCAAAATCAACCAACCTTGCTGCTATTCCACTTCCGCAGTGCTGATAGTCCATCACCTCTGTTCTGCCATGCGCAGCTTTTTTACTATTGTACTTTGTGCCATAAAAACCAACCAACCAACCTTGCTGCTAGTCTACCACATCCGTGCTGCTGGTCCACTAGTGTACATTATGCAATAACACCAAAACAAAACAACCTTGCTGCTGTTCTATCTTGTGTCTGACGAAACTTGTCCATTATTGTAGTTTGTGCAATAAAACCAAAATCAACCAACCGTGCTGCTAGTCCACCTCTTCCGTGCTGCTCGTCCATCACCTCCGGTCTGCCAGGCGCAGCTTTTCTACAATTGTACTTTGTGCTATAAAAACCAAACCAATCAACCTTGCTGCTAGTCCACCTCCGTGCGTCTAGTCCATCTTGTGTCTGGTGGAGCTTGTCTACTAATGTACCTTGTGCAGTAGGATCAAAACCAACCAACCTTGCTGCTGGACCACTAGTGTACCTTATGCATTTACACCAAAACCAACCAACCTTGCTGCTGGTCCATCTTGTGTCTGGCGAAACTTGTCCATTATTGTAGTTTGTGCAATAAAACCAAAATCAACCAACCGTGCTGCTAGTCCACCTCCTCCGTGCTGCTAGTCCATGTCCTCTGTTCTGCCAGGCTCAGCTTTTCTACTGTTATACTTTGTGCCATAAAAACCAAACCAACCAACCTTGCTGCTAGTCCACCTCCGTGCGGCTAGTCCATCTTGTGTCTGGTGGAGCTTGTCTACTAGTGTACCTTGTGCAGTAGGGCCAAAACCAACCAACCTTGCTGCTAGTCTATCACATCCGTGCTGCTGGTCCACTAGTGTACATTATGCAATTACACCAAAACCAACCGACCTTGCTGCTGGTCCATTTTGTGTCTGAAGATGCTTGTACATTAATGTACTTCATGCAATAAAACCAAAATCAACCAACCTTGCTGCTATTCCACCTCCTCAGTGCTGATAGTCCTTCACCTCCGTTCTGCCAGGCGCAGCTTTTTTACTATTGTACTTTGTGCCATAAAAAACAAACCAACCAACCTTGCTGCTAGTCCACCTCCGTGCGGCTAGTCCATCTTGTGTCTGGCGGAGCTTGTCTGCTAATGTACTTTGTGCAGTTGGATCAAAACCAACCAACCAACATTGCTGCTAGTCTACCACATCCGTGCTGCTGGTCCACTAGTGTACATTATGCAATTACACCAAAACCAACCGACCTTGCTGCTGGTCCATCTTGTGTCTGACGAAGCTTGTCCATTATTGTATTTTGTCAAGAAAACCAAAATCAACCAACCGTGCTGCTAGTCCATCACCTCCGTTCTGCCAGGCGCAGCTTTTCTACTGTTGTACTTTGTGCCATAAAAACCAAACCAACCAACCTTGCTGCTAGTCCACCTCCGTGCGGCTAGTCCATCTTGTGTCTGGCGGAGCTTGTCTATTAGTGTACCTTGTGCAGTAGGACCAAAACAAACCAACCTTGCTGCTAGTCTACCACATCCGTGCTGTTGGTCCACTAGTGTATCTTATGCAATTACTCAAACCAACCAACCTTTCTGCAGGTCCATTATTGTACTTGGTGCAATAAAACCAAAATCAACCAACCGTGCTGCTAGTCCACCTCCTCAGTGCTGCTAGTCCATCACCTCCGTTCTGCTAGGCGCAGCTTTTCTACTGTTGTACTTTCTGCCTTAAAAACGAAACCAACCAACCTTGCTGCTAGTCTATCACATCCGTCCTGCTGGACCACTAGTGTATCTTATGCATTTACACCAAAACCAACCAACCTTGCTGCTGGTCCATCTTGTGACTGACGACGCTTGTCCATTAATGTACTTTATTCAATAAAAAAAAAACCAAAATCAACCAACCGTGCTACTAGTGCACCTCCTCCGTGCTGCTAGTCCATCTCCTTCGTTCTGATAGGCGCAGCTTTTCTACTATTGTACTTTGTGCCATAAAAACCAAACCAAACCAACCAACCTTGCTGCTAGTCCACCTCAGTGCGGTTAGTCCATCTTGTGTCTGGCGGAGCTTGTCTACTAATGTACCTTGTGCAGTAGGATCAAAACCAACCAACCTTGCTGCTAGTCTATCACATCCGTCCTGCTGGACCACTAGTGTCCCTTATGCATTTACACCAAAACCAACCAACCTTGCTGCTGGTCCATCTTGTGTCTGAAGATGCTTGTCCATTAATGTACTTTATGCAATAAAAAAAAATCAACCAACCGTGCTTCTATTCCACCTCCTCAGTGCTGCTAGTTCATCACCTCCGTTCTGCCAGGCGCAGCTTTTCTAGCATCCTCTACCATCTTTGACACTTTTCAGACATTCCATTCTGCAAGATAGTCTTGGAAAATCGTCAGCGAGCAGGTATTAGCCTAGTGCAGCCGCTTAATTTCGAGCTGAATTTTCTTATCATCGAGTGGGGAGCGTGTGCTGCTTCCCGGAGTCATCTACTACTTATTCGCATCTCCGCAGGAGCCCAACAGTACAGCAGCCTGTCCGCAATTGTCAATCCTTTAACGTGGGCTGTAGCATCCTCTACCAACTTCTTTGACACTTTTCAGACATTGCCTTCTACCAGATAGCTTTGGAAAATCGTAAGCGAGCAGGTATTAGCCTAGTGCAGCCGCTGAATTTCGAGCTGGGTTTTCTTATCATCGAGTGGGGAGCGTGTGCTCCCGGTGAATGCACGAGATGCCTCCCGGAGTCGTCTACTACGTATACGCATCTCCGCAGGAGCCCAACAGTACATCAGCCTGTCCGCAATCGTCAAGCCTTTAATGTGGGCTGTTGCATCCTCTACCATCTTCTTTGACACTTTTCAGACATTGCCTTCTACCAGATAGCCTTGAAAATCGTAACCGAGCAGGTGTTAGCTTAGGGCATCCGCTAAATTTCTAGGCTCAGCGACACCACTAGTTAGCAGGTGGCACCACGGTGACTACACGAGAGCACTATTGCCGACGCTCCGACCAGAACCGATGTTTGGTCGACTGATGCAGTGATCCATTTCGCCCAACCATTTTACCGGCAGTTCGCATTCATCAAAAGCCAGTTGCCACCAGTTAAATTTCGCCAGCGGTGGGTTCGTACCCATTGCCTTCCAGCGATGCCAACGCCAAAACTCGACACCTGCTGGACTCCTGCCATAAGACCTCACGGCCTGGCACCTGGGTAATGCCAGTTTCATTTCCGGTCAATGGACAGAGTAGTCGGAGCACCTGCTCAGCGTCGCCAGCCAACGCTCAGACAAAATCCAGTCACCGGTTCTGACACCCACTCTTCAGTTTCGCCCTCCGCATCGCCCCAGTGTCGCAACAGCTTAGCTCCAGTAAGTACACTAATTTGTATCTTGCTTTGTCCAAACGCATTACTACTATAGCGTCTTTTTTGAAGCGTTTTTACTCTACAATTATTTAAGTCTATATGGTACTGTTGATTTTAAATAAACATTTGGGATACTGATGGCTCTTTTCTGATTGATTAAATGATTTTCCTTTGATCATTAACGTTTAGACTGCAGCTTTAGATAGAATAAGCGGGATTTTTTCTTCACGCAATTTGTATAACTTTTAGGTTACAACTGCTGAAACAGTCCTTGTTTAAATTATCTCTTGGCGCTACTCTTATAACTTTCAAGATACAACTGATGTACTGGGCATTGTCTCAATTATTTCTTGACGCCATCATGGTACAACTGTTGTACCGGTCGTAGCCTAAAGGTAAAAGAAACAAAAAAAAATACCATCATTTACTAGAAATTTAAATACATTTTAGAACCTAAAAAGTTACATGAAGTCACTGAAAATCAACCATTACAAAATCAAATCATTTTTTACTCCATCAAAAATTATAATTAAAATGTTTACACTCTTCACAATAGGCGTGAGAGTGCATAAGTATGAGGCATTTTTCCCACAGGGGCAATGTTTTTTATTGTAATATAAAAGTCCACTTTTGCAATCTCTAAGATTAAAGATCACTTTTAGTTAAGTAGGGTAAAGTGTTATGATCAGTGTAGAACTGTTTCAATATACCACACCCAAACTTCCAATTTTTTTCAAGCTCCATGCGATTGCAAATGCCTCGCGTTTAATCATAGACCAGGCCTGCTGTGCAGTGGCTAGTTTCTAACTGGCATAACCAATTGGATAAGTAATATCATACGATTTTTTTTTGTGAGCAGTTGACAAAGATGCACGTTCTGCAACTGTCTACATTTCAACCATTATTTCTTGAAGGTAATCGACGGTTGACAGATATTTGTAGTGTAATGGCAAGGTTATTTTTTGTGTGAATCCAGCACACGGAAATACAAATTTTTTATTCACAAAGACACTGATTACAAGGATTTAAAGAAACGGTGATTTCCTAAACATAATCAATCTTCATGTGATTATGGGGCGCCCTCTAGTTAGAAGGGCTAACGCTATAGTCGGTTTTAAATAAAAATTTATAGTACTAATTACACTTTACTGATAATGATCTTTAATTTATCATTGTACAACTTAGCCCCCAGGGGCATTCCTTCTTTAGGTCTGTACGGGCTTCACAACCCCGGGGTACCTGAGTGATCTTTTCTCCCTTTCGTTCTTCTCCTAATCTACCCTTCTGCTTTTTCCTTTTTCTTCCTCCCTCGTTGTGGTTGCCTCTTCGGAGGTGAGGGCTCCCCTTGAGAAGCTTTTCGCCAGTCTGTGCTTTCAGCTCCTCTTGGGGATTATATCACCCACGTGTTTGCCGTGCGTGGAGACCTGTGTCTTCGGAAAGGGAGATCCTGGTGATTGAGGGACAACATAACGCCCCAATACATTGCTTCGGCTCCTGCTTCGGATAAACAGGAAGTGTACTTTGGTCCCAGTACATTAATCGGCTGGTGGGTATATCCTGCTAGGATTAAGGACCTGCTCACCAACTAGCTCCTTAGGGCAGTCATAGAGGTGAGTTGGGTCCGTATAGTCCCTGGCTAGCACCGGTACAGGAACCTGTATCCCCTCGTTGGACTCCATGGTGGGTGGTGCCGCCGGGGACTGAACATCTATTTTTTAAACATGGATACCCAAAATTCAACTTCTCCTTCAGTGGAGCAAATCTTAAATAAAAATATTACAAACAACATACCAGAGCAAAAATTTTTCATTATGAAAAGTAACGAGGGCAACTTAAAAAACATATCAGCTATTTTACTTCATAAAACAATATTGGGAATGGTAGGCGATACAAAAAATATAAAAAAAACCCTAGCAGGAGATGTACTTATTGAAGTATCAAATAAAACACAGGCTATTAACATTCAAAAAATAAAATTTGTCGGTCCTATAGCAGTAAGTGTAACACCCCATAAATCTTTAAATTCTTCTAGAGGCGTGATTTCCGAATCCGATTTGACTCATGATACTGAACTAGACATTCTAGAATCCTTGTCCGATCAAAATGTAAGTAATGTAAAAAGAATCCTTATCACAAGAAATGGTCAACGAATACTCACCAAACATTTAATTTTAACTTTCAATATACCGACTATACCTAAACACGTAAAAATAGCTTATATGAATTGCCCAGTTCGACCTTTCATCCCTAACCCTGTCCGTTGTTTTAAATGTCAACGATTCGGCCACTCTTTCCTTGCTTGTCGTGGCAAAGAGACTTGCGCAAAATGCTCTAGTGCAGAACATAAGACCGATGTCTGCACGTCATCGTCCCTTTGCTGTGTGAACTGCAAAGGTGACCATCCAGCTTTTGCCAAGTCTTGCCCTAAATTCCAAACCGAAAAAGAAATTCAGACCATTAAAGTGCAGCAAAACATTTCATTTCCGGAGGCCCGAAAAATTGTTAATGATCGCACCCCGAAACCTGGAATATCTTACGCTACAATAGTAAAAAAAACTTTCAAAACTAACGGAACTCAAACCGATGTAACTAATTTTAAGCCATCTGACCAATATAAAACTTTAACGAACCTACCTAAAACGCCTTTTTCTAAAGCAACAGCTACAACCTCATCAAATACAGAAAATATAAACCAATCAAATCGATCTGTAAATACCTCTCTTAAGAGAACCATACCACCTGGGAAAAATAATATTAAAATAGCAAGAAATTCTTCTCAAACCTCTCTACTGCCTAGATCTGGATCTAGCACCACTGTGCCAGGCCAACCAACGGGCCAGTTACAGCCTGATGATTCATCCAGAAACGCAATCGCCGATCCTTCTACTAGTGACCTAATAAATCTTTACAACAGCGAAAGTGATATTTCCTCTGTAGAGAGTGATGGCTTGGAGACTTCACCACCCAAGTCAAGGAGGGACAAACCTCGTCCGAGGACAAGAAAACACAAATAGTTTTTTCTTTTCTTTTAAATTTTATTTTTATGGCTTCCTTTCTTTCCTGGAACTGCCGGGGTTTTCGCCAAAAAATTGATGATGTTAAAGACATCATAAATATACACAATCCAGCTGCAATCGCCCTCCAGGAGACATATTTAAGAAAGAATGATACCACCAACATTCGTCATTTCACTATATTTCGAAAAGATTACGATGATGGCCAAAGAGCATGTGGAGGTGTTGCTTTGCTTGCCTCCCATGACTTTCCAGTCACTCAAATTAACCTTAAAACAAATCTACAAGCTGTTGCTGTAAGACTTCATGTCAATATTTTAATAACAATATGCAATTTATACTTACCTCCTAACACCCATGTCGCCACTTCTGAATTAAATAATTTGATAGATCAACTTCCGCAACCATTCATTATACTTGGTGACCTAAATGGCCATCATATTCTTTGGGGCAGTTCAGACATTAATAATAGAGGCAAACAAATTGAAAAAATAATAACAGACAATGATTTATGTATAATGAATAACGGCCAACCTACCTACTTCCATTCACCTTCACTTACTTACCATTCAATAGATCTGGCAATATGCACTCCTTCAATTTTACCATTTTGGACCTTTTCTGTGGATTCTTACCTTTACAATAGTGACCATTTTCCTATTAAACTCAAATATGAAGGCCAATACCAACCTCCCTATGTCAGCCAACCTAACTATATATTTGAAACTGCCAACTGGCCACTTTTTACTAGCCTCGCTGACCTTACTAATATGGTAGAAAGTGATGATATAAATGAAGTTACTAATAAAATAACAGACATAATTATAGATAGTGCTGACGCCTCAATTAAAAAAGTTATTAATAAGCCTAAAAAACAGAAGAAACCTTGGTGGAATGAGGATTGTAGCGATGCTTACCGGAAACAAAGGAAGTCCTGGAATATCTTCAATAGATATCCAACTAGTGAAAATTATATTATTTATAAAAAAACAAAAGCGGCCTTTCGAAAAATACAACGACGTAGTAAGAGGGATTCTTGGGTGAATTATGTAAACAGTATAAATAGCAAGACCACAAGTAAACAACTATGGAACAGGATCAAAAGAATTTCCGGTGTTTACCCCAATAGACAAATTCCTATTCTAGAACATAATAACCAAATAATATCGGCACCCAAAGACATAGCAAACACAATAGGTTCATGCCTTTCCGAAATATCCAGCTCCAATAACTACTCTGAAAGTTTTAAAAAGATTAAAATTGCATCTGAAAAGAATAAAGTTAATTTCAGTTCAAACCGTATATTATCATATAATTGTGAGTTTACTTTTTCCGAATTGACAAAGGCTTTATCCTTAGTTCACAAATCAACTCCTGGGCCAGATAATATTAGTTATATCATGCTTAAACATTTATCAAATAGTTCTCTAAATAACCTCTTGAAATTCTACAACAGAATTTGGACCGAGCACACTTTTCCGCAGTCATGGAGGTATGCTAATATAATTCCCATATTGAAACCAAATAAAGACTCCAGGAATCCTTCGAACTACCGTCCAATAGCCCTGACAAGCTGCCTATGCAAAATTTTAGAAAAGATGGTCAACGCGAGATTAATTTATATTTTAGAAAAAGAAAAATGTCTCTCTCCACTTCAAAGTGGTTTTAGAAAATGTCGATCCACTATTGACAACTTAGTAGCTCTCGAGACCGAAATACGTAACGCTTTTGTGCAAAATAAGCATCTCGTCTCGATTTTTTTCGATATTGAAAAGGCTTATGACCGAACATGGAGACATGGGATTTTAAGGGATATTTTTAATAATGACATAAGAGGAAATCTGCCTATTTTTATACAAAAATTTTTAGAGAAAAGATATTTTAAGGTTAGAATTGGATCTATTTTCTCGGATATTTTTATTCAAGAGGAGGGAGTGCCACAGGGCAGTGTTTTAAGTGTTACTTTATTTATTTTAAAAATTAACAATATTGTTTCTCAATTGCCTCCATCAGTAAAAGGTCTTATTTACGTTGACGATCTTCAAATTTCATGCGCAGCTAAAGACATTCGTTTGATAGAGAGACAACTACAACAGGCAGTCAATAAAATCACTAATTGGACAAATGAAAATGGTTTCAGTTTTTCACCATCGAAAACTGCGTGCGTTCATTTCTGCAGAAAACGAAATCTTCATCTTGACCCTGAAATATTCTTCAAAGATATTTTAATTAATGTTGTGGACAATTTTAAATTTTTAGGCATCATATTTGACAAGAAGTTGACTTTTCAACCGCATATTTTAAATCTACGCAAACGTTGTGAAAAAGCTCTTAACATCTTACGGGTTTTATCTAAGTTATCTTGGGGATCTGATCGAGCTTGTCTTTTAAAAATATACAGAGCTTTAATTCGATCTAAATTAGATTACGGCTGCGTGGTGTATGGTTCAGCAAGAAAATCTGCTCTTCAAACCCTGAACACTATTCACCACGCAGCTTTACGTTTATGTTCTGGTGCCTTTAGGACTTCACCCGTGAGCAGCTTGTATGTCGATGCTTTTGAACCTTCCCTAGACTTAAGGCGACAGTTATTGTCCCTGGAATATTATTTTAGAATTACATCAACCCCTCATCACCCATTGCATACCATTCATCACAGTCCATATCTAATACGCCTCTATCAAGCTAAAACATCCTTCATTCCTACATACCACTTGAGAATGCTGAATTTGTTGAACGGATCCGAAATTTCTTCACTTGTCGTAACCCAGAAAAAAATTTATTATTTCTCTCCTTGGTTTAATCATGATTTTGAATTTCAAAACCCTTTCCAAGATTTTTATAAAGCAGATACCTCTGATATTATTTACAAACAACTGTTTCAAAAGCACATAGAACAATACTCTAATTTTATACATATTTATACGGACGGATCTAAAAGGGCAAACTATGTTGGAGCTGCGTTCACTATTAATAACTCTGTTCACAGTTTTAAACTTCATTCTTCATGTTCTGTTTTTACCTCTGAAATCATGGCCATATATAAAGCATTAGAAAACATTACTGATCATGTTCATAAAAAATATATCATTTTCACTGATTCATTAAGCGTTTTAGAGTCATTGAAACATCCTGATCATGACAGTCATCCCATTGTTTTAGAGTCACTGAAAAAAATTTATCATCTTTCATCCAAAAATTTTAACTTGTTATTCTGTTGGATCCCATCTCATGTTGGGATATCGGGAAATGAAATTGCTGACAAAGCCGCCAAATCGGCCGTAAATAATTTTAATCATACTATCCCTTATCGTGACATTAAACCTTTCATTTACACATTTTTAGAAGACAAATGGCAGAAAGAATGGAACGAACAGTCGGAGAATAAACTTCACGCTATCAAACCAAGTATATCTAACTGGAAATCGCTACCTTTAAGAAGGCAGCAAGTAATAATGACGCGCCTCCGTATTGGACATACTAGGATCACCCACAGACACCTCCTCCTCGGAGAAGATCATCCTATTTGTAATCATTGTATTTGTCCACTAACTGTAAAACATATTTTAATAGAATGTTCTCATTTTAATAGGCTACGACTTAAACATTTTAATTCTTATTCATTGGTTTTAGAAGAGATAATTGGTGAGAATCCTCATCCAAATATTTTTAACTTCTTATATGACATAGGTTTTATATATCACGTATAATTTTATATAGTTCTCATTTTATTATGACATCACTCATTCTATTTTATTAATAGACTATATATACTAAACTTTTTATCTTGAGTTTGGCATAATATGTCCCAAGAGGACTCAATGCCATAAAACCAAATCCAATCCAATCCATTGTACAACTTAAATTACATTGAGATTACATTGGAAACTCTAATGTAGATTATAGGTCTATATGTACACAACTTTTGTATATCTCGATAAACCTTTCTCTCCTATAGGTTGCGTGATGTTGAATTTAAATATTTCTTATGTTTCAGAAGAGGGCAGGAGGATGACTACTCTCAGATGATGCCGCCCTCCACTCCGCCCCAGGGTTGCAACAGCTTCGCTGCAGTAAGTATACTAATTTGTACCTTGGCTTACACGAACGCAATTCTTTTGCAGCTTTTGAGGCTTCTAGACTCTTCAATTAATGAGTATTCGATATGGTAGTGTCGGTTTCTCGATAAAAAAAATTTGCCGCCGCAGCATTGAAAACTCGCTTTTTCCAATCGATTCGTAGACAGTTTCCCGAGAAAGTATGGATCAGAAATTACGAAATTAATATGGTTTGTTCAAAATTGTATAGGGAACATGACGGTAGGTTTTTCCGATGCGGCTACTAAAACACATTCAAACCTCGCCTTCACCAAGGTGATTACGAAAGGTGTGTTGGTATGCTCCTTAAACCAAATTGGATTGCAGAGCAATCACCTAGGGCTGGCGAGCAGGGAGTGGGGCCCCTAGTTAAGGTATGGGTACACCTTTGAAATGTCATATACGACAAAAGTATAGATTTTCTAATTTTGATAAAATATGAAAATATTTTATCTGTGAAATGCTGCTTGAATCGTGTTTCTAATTTAAAACCGACGTTATAGCGTTTTAAAAATTAGTCGAAACTGATTTTTACACCCTTAGTGCTTGTCAGTAGACGAAAGTCATCTTAAATCTTTGTTTGCATTCCTCATTACTTCTGAATCTTATTATAATAGTGACAATTTTACTTAAGTATGCCAAAATTGTACAAATTTTAAATATTTTACTAGATTTTTAAAGTATCTGGCAGCGTATTATTTTTTAATTTGTGATTCGAAACTGGCAATAAAATAGCTTTTCATTGCGTTGATTACTTATGTGTTTTAGATATTTTGAATTCACGTTAGCACATATTTTAATACGCATTTCTTTTGAAAATTTTCATTTATTTAACCCTTACGCTGCAGCGCTGAGATTTTTTTCAATCTTCTTGCAGAACGACACTTTCGCCTCCATGTCCGATCCCCCTTACCTAATTACCTAACTTGAACGATAGAGCCTTGAGTGGCATTTATGACTAACGCTTTTCTTTCATAGTTTTGTGCGGCATACCGTTTGGCATGAGATGGATATAACCGGAGCGACTTTCTGCCTTTCCTCAAAAGTGTTCACACCTCACGGTCGACAGGGTAGAGTAACGAACAAAAGGAGGGACCCTCTAGAAAACAGTCGCTGACAGAGTACAAATAGTGATCGATGTCAGCTGTCACTTAAATGGGGGATAACATCCAATGTACACAGATCTATACCATGCCGCTGGTGTAAACTAAATTTTAGTGGTAACAATTGTCTATATGCCGCAGCGCAAAGGTTAAAATGATTTCCCGGTAAAACCCAGGATCCAAATGAATGTTTAAATGGTGCGATATGGAAAAAAGTACCAAAAGATGCATTTGTTTGCTTACAAACTTTAAAAATTGGGGTGTATGATACTATGATCTAGTTTAACGATGGCTTTAAAGCCTGTTTATCAGTTTTAAAAAAAGTAAAATTTCTAATCCTGGGTATTTTACCTTGGATACACTTAGATTCAAAAACCTTTTTTTTTTCCTTTCTAAAGAGGGCGAAATATATAAATCTGGTGCATTTTAGTGTGTAAAATGCATTTTTTAAAACAAATTTGTTAACCAAAACTTGTTTTAGGCATTTTCTCAATGAGAATTTTGAGTCTATTTTGTTTAGGCAAAACATTATAAAACACATTTTTATGTATAAAATGCTTAAAAATTTGCAATGATTACGTTTTAATTGTTTATGAAGGGAATAGGCTCTCCACATGATTGTAGATGAATCTTTTCTATTTTTTATATCAATTTATATACATATCGTTGGTAGTATATTTTATTAGTTTTTCAACAACGTATTTCTCGAACAAACATAACTCTTAAAATATCTTCAGAAATATTGTGAGAAAATACTTTTCCTTGGATAACTTTGTTAGATTTATTATTTAATTCTTAAAATAATGACATTTTGATTGAAATTTGAGATATCAGGTATAACAGATCAGTAATTTATGTTACAGTTTCACCCATTTTTTGTAATATATTTTCTTTACATAAATACAGTTTGCACACTATTTTTTTGTGTTTTATGTTATGTTTCAATTTAAAACTTAGTTCTAAAGAGAAAAATTTATTACAAAAACACCTTCGAAGGTGTACTCATAGTAAAAATTTGGGATATTGATAGCTGTTAATGATCTTTAATTTATAATTTATGAGATAAAATTTCTTGACGTAAAATTTCAAAATACAATGCGAAATATATCCGTAGAAAAAAAAAATTCTCCCCAAAAGTTGCATGACAATGAATTTGAACTATTTCTTTTTCAGAAGAGGGCAAGGAGGGCCTCTAGGATGACCATTCTCCGGTGCCGCCCTCCAAACCGCCCCAGAGTCGCAGCAGCTTCGATCCAGTAAGTTCATTCATTTGTTTCTTGTCTTATCTAAACGCAATTCTTTATAGCTTTTGAGGCGTTTTGATTTAACAATAATTGAAAAGTCGATATAAAACTGCTGGTTTGAAATATAACTTTCTGATACTGTGACTGTTAATGGTCCATTTAATGATCTTTAAATAATGATTGTAAAAGCTGAACTTTGCGATAATACAGAAACTGTAATGTAGATTATAGGTCTTAAGATACAACTTTAGTATTTCTCTATAACCCTTTCTCGACAAAGTTGCATGACTGAATTTGAACTATTTCTTTTTCAGAAGAGGGCAAGGAGGGCCTCTAGGATGACCATTCTCCGGTGCCGCCCTCCAAACCGCCCCAGAGTCGCAGCAGCTTCAATCCAGTAAGTTCATTCATTTGTTTCTTGGCTTGTCTAAACGAAATTCTTTATAGCTTTTGAGGCGTTTTGATTTAACAATAATTCAATAGTCGATGTATAACTGCCGGTTTGAAATATAATTTTATGATACTGTGACTGTTAATGATCCATTTAATCATCTTTAAATAATGATTGTAAAAGTTAAATATCCTTGCGATAATACAGAAACTATAATGTAACTTGGGTCTGAATATACAACTTTTGTATTTCTCTAAAACCCTTTCTCTACAAAGTTGCATGACTGAATTTGAACTATTTCTTTTTCAGAAGAGGGCAAGGAGGGCCTCTAGGATGACCATTCTCCGGTGCCGCCCTCCAAACCGCCTCAGAGTCGCAGCAGCTTCAATCCAGTAAGTTCATTCATTTGTTTCTTGGCTTGTCTAAACGCAATTCTTTATAGCTTTTGAGGCGTTTTGATCTAACAATAATTGAATAGTCGATATATAACTGCTGGTTTGAAATATAATTTTATGATACTGTGACAGATAATAATCCATTTAATCATCTTTAAATAATGACTGTAAAAGTTAAATATCCTTGCGATAATACAGAAACTGTAATGTAGATTATAGGTCTTAAGATACAACTTAATATTTTCTCTAAAACCCTTTCTCTACAAAGTTGCATGACTGAATTTGAACTATTTCTTTTTCAGAAGGGGGCAAGGAGGGCCTCTAGGATGACCATTCTCCGGTGCCGCCCTCCAAACCGCCTCAAAGTCGCAGCAGCTTCAATCCAGTAAGTTCATTCATTTGTTTCTTGGCTTGTCTAAACGCAATTCTTTATAGCTTTTGAGGCGTTTTGATTAACAATAATTGAATAGTCGATATAAAACTACTGGTTTGAAATATAACTTTCTGATACTGTGACTGTTAATGGTCCATTTAATGATCTTTAAATAATGATTGTAAAAGCTAAACTTCTTTGCGATAATACAGAAACTGTAATGTAGATTATAGGTCTTAAGATACAACTTTAGTATTTCTCTATAACCCTTTCTCGACAAAGTTGCATGACTGAATTTGAACTATTTCTTTTTCAGAAGAGGGCAAGGAGGGCCTCTAGGATGACCATTCTCCGGTGCCGCCCTCCAAACCGCCTCAGAGTCGCAGCAGCTTCAATCCAGTAAGTTCATTCATTTGTTTCTTGGCTTGTCTAAACGCAATTCTTTATAGCTTTTGAGGCGTTTTGAATTAACAATAATTTAATAGTCGATGTATAACTGCCGGTTTGAAATATAATTTTATGATACTATGACTGTTAATGATCCATTTAATCATCTTTAAATAATGATTGTAGAAGCTAAATTCCTTGCGATAATACAGAAACTATTATGTAGATTACAGGTCTTAAGATACAACTTTAGTATTTCTCTATAAACTTTTCTTTCGAAAGTTGCATGACTGAATTTGAACTATTTCTTTTTCAGAAGAGGGCAAGGAGGGCCTCTAGGATGACCATTCTCCGGTGCCGCCCTCCAAACCGCCCCAGAGTCGCAGCAGCTTCAATCCAGTAAGTTCATTCATTTGTTTCTTGGCTTGTCTAAACGCAATTCTTTATAGCTTTTGAGGCGTTTTGATCTAATAATTGAATAGTCGATGTATAACTGCTGGTTTGAAATATAATTTTATGATACTGCGACAGTTAATGATCCATTTAATCATCTTTAAATAATGATTGTAAAAGTTAAATATTCTTGCGATAATACAGAAACTATAATGTAACTTGGGTCTGAATATACAACTTTTGTATTTCTCTAAAACCCTTTCTCTACAAAGTTGCATGACTGAATTTGATCTATTTCTTTTTCAGAAGATGGCAAGGAGGGTCTCTAGGATGACCATTCTCCGGTTTGCCCTCCAAACTGCCCCAGAGTCGCAGCAGCTTCGATCCAGTAAGTTCATTCATTTGTTTCTTGTCTTATCTGCAACCAGGGGCATTCCTTCTTTAGGTTTGTACGGGCTTCACGACCCCGGGGTACCTGAGTGATCTTCCTTTCCTTTCGTTCTGCTTCTCCTCTACCCTTAGCTTTTTGCTTTTTCTTCCTCCCTCGTTGTGGTTGCCTTTTCAGAGGTGAGGGCTCCCCTTGAGAAGCTTTTCGCCAGTCTGTGCCTTTAGCTCCTCTTGCGGATTATATCACCCACGTGTTTGCCGTGCGTGGAGACCTGTGTCTTCGGAAAAGGTGATCCTGGTGATTGAGGGACAACATAACGCCCCAATACATTGCTTCGGCTCCTGCTTCGGACAAACAGGAAGTGTACTATGGTCCCAGTACATTAATCGGCTGGTGGGAATAACATGCTTGGGCTAAGGACCCGCTCACCAACTAGCTCCTTAGGGCAGTCATAGAGGTGAGTTGGGTTCGTATAGTCCCTGGCTAGCACCGGTACAGGAACCTGTATCCCCTCGTTGGACTCCATGGTGGGTGGTGCCGCTGGGGACTGAACATCTCTTTTTTTAACATGGAAAATACAAATTCAACTTCTCTTTCAGTGGAGCATTTATCGACCGAAAATAATGAAACAAATACATCAGTACAAAAATTTTTCATTATAAAAAGCAACGAAGGAAATCTAAAAAATATATCTGCTATACTACTTCACAAAACAATATTAGGAATGGTCGGAGAGACAAAAAATATATAAAAAACCCTAGCAGGTGACGTACTCGTCGAAGTCTCTAATAAATCCAATCTTTAAATATACAAAAAATAAATTCCGTCGGTTCAATAGCAGTCACCGTTACACCTCATAAAACTTTAAATTCATCTCGAGGCGTAATTTCGGAATCTGATCTACTCTATGATACTGAACCAGACATCTTGGAATCCCTGTCAAAACAAAATGTAATTAATGTCAGAAGAATAACTATTCAAAGAAACGGCCAAAAAATACCCACCAAACATTTAATACTAACTTTCAATACCCCAACTCTACCAAAACACGTAAAAATAGCTTATATGAATTGCCCTGTTCGACCTTTCATTCCTAACCCTGTCCGTTGTTTTAAATGTCAGAGATTCGGCCACTCTTTCCTTGCTTGCCGTGGAAAAGAAACCTGCGCAAAATGCTGTAGTACAGATCATAAGACCGATATCTGTACGTCATCGTCCCTTTGCTGTGTGAACTGCAAAGGTGACCATCCAGCTTTTGCCAGGTCTTGCCCTAAATTTATAACTGAAAAAGAAATCCAAACTATTAAAGTGCAACAAAATATTTCATTTCCTGAGGCCCGAAAAATTGTAACTGATCGCACCCCGAAACCTGGTATTTCTTACTCTTCAATAGTAAAAAAAACTTTCAAAACTAACGGAACTCAAACCGATGTAACTAATTTTAAGCCTTCTGCCCAACATAAAACTTCAATGAACCAACCTATAACGCCTCTTTTTTCTGAATCATCAGCTACAACCTCAACAAATACAAAAAACATAAATCAACCAAATCGATCTATAAATACTTCTTTAAAAAGAGCCATATCATCTGTGAACAAAGTAATATCAAAATAGCTAAAAGTACTTCTCAAACCTCTCTTCAGCCTGATGTTACATCCAGAAACTTGATAATTAATCCTTCTACCAGCGACCTTATAAATCTATACAACACCGAAAGTGATATTTCCTCTGTTGAGAGTGATGGCTTGGAGGCTTCGCCACCCAAGTCCAAAAAGGATCTTCGGAAAGACAGATCTCGTCCTAGGACGAGAAAACATAAGTAGTTTCTTTTTTTCTTTTATCCTTTATTTTTATGGCTTCCTTTCTTTCCTGGAACTGCCGGGGTTTTCGTCAAAAAATTGATGACGTAAAAGATATCATAAATAAACAAAAGCCATCTGCAATCGCCCTCCAGGAGACCTATTTAAGAACGAATGATACCACCAACATTCGTCACTTCAGTATATTCCGAAAAGATTACGATGATGGACAAAGAGCGTGTGGAGGTGTAGCATTGCTTACCTCCCATGACTTTCCAGTAACTCAAATTAACCTAAAAACAAATCTGCAAGCTCTTGCTGTTAGACTTCATGTCAATATTTTGATAACAATATGCAATTTATACTTACCTCCCAACACCCGTATTGCCACTTCTGACTTAAATAATTTAATACATCAACTTCCGCAACCATTCATCATACTTGGTGACCTAAATGGCCATCATATTCTCTGGGGCAGTTCAGATATTAATTCTAGAGGCAAGCAAATTGAAAAAGTAATAACAGATAATGATTTATGTATTATGAATGATGGCCAACCTACTTACTTTCACTCACCTTCACTTACTTACCATTCAATAGATCTAGCAATTTGCACTCCTTCAATTTTGCCATTTTGGACTTTTTCTGTGGATCCTTACCTTTACAATAGCGACCATTATCCAATTAAACTAAAATATGCAGGCCAATACCAACCTCACACTAACAGCCAATCCAACTATATTTTTGAAACTGCCAACTGGCCACTTTTTACCAGCCTCGCAGATATTTCAAACGCAGTAGAAATTGGTGACATCGATAAAGTGACTTTAAAAATAACAGATATAATTATAGCAAGTGCTGACGCTTCCATTAAAAAAGTTATTAATAGGCCTAAAAAACAAAAGAAACCTTGGTGGAATGAGGATTGTAGCGATGCCTATCGGAAACAGAGGAAAGCTTGGAATATCTTCAATAGATACCCGACGAGTGAAAACTATATTTTTTATAAAAACACAAAAGCTGCCTTTCGAAAAATACAACGACGTAGTAAGAGGGATTCTTGGATGAATTATATCAATAGTATTAATAGTAAAGTCACTAGTAAACAATTATGGAACCGAATTAAAAGAATTTCTGGTGTTTACCCAAATAGACAGATTTCTATTCTTGAAAATAATAATGTAATACTATCGGCACCCAAAGACATAGCAAACACAATTTCTTCATGTCTTTCCGAAATATCCAGCTCCAACAACTACACTGAAAGTTTTAAGAAAATTAAAGTCTCATCTGAAAAGAATAAAGTTAATTTTACCTCAAACCGTATACTATCTTATAATTGTGATTTTACTTTTCCCGAATTGACAAAGGCTTTATCCTTAGTTCACAAATCAACCCCTGGCCCAGATAATATTAGTTACATCATGCTCAAACATCTATCGAATAGTTCTTTAAATTATCTCCTGAAATTTTATAACAGAATTTGGACCGAGCACACTTTTCCGCAGTCATGGCGATATGCTACTATAATACCCATACTGAAACCGAACAAAGACCCCAAGAATCCTTCGAACTACCGTCCAATAGTCTTGACAAGCTGCTTATGTAAAGTTCTTGAAAAGATGGTCAACGCAAGGCTAATGTATATTTTAGAAAAAGATAAATGTCTCTCTCCACTTCAAAGTGGCTTCAGAAAAAATCGTTGTACTCTTGACAACCTTGTTGCTTTCGAGTCTGAAATCAGAACTGCATTTGTACAAAATAAACATCTCGTCTCAATTTTCTTCGACATCGAAAAAGCCTATGACCGAACATGGAGACATGGGATTTTAAGGGATATTTTTAATAATGATATAAGAGGAAATCTGCCTATTTTTATCCAAAATTTCTTAGAGAAAAGGTATTTTAAAATAAGGATTGGATCGATTTTATCCGATGTTTTTATTCAAGAGGAGGGAGTGCCGCAAGGCAGTGTATTAAGTGTAACTTTATTCATTTTAAAAATTAACAATATTGTTTCTCAATTGCCTCCATCTGTTAAAGGTCTTATTTACGTTGACGATCTGCAAATTTCATGCGCAGCTAAAGACATTCGTTTAATAGAGAGACATCTACAACAGGCTGTTAACAAAATTACTAATTGGACAAATGAAAATGGATTCAGTTTTTCACCTTCGAAAACTGCATGTGTTCATTTCTGCAGGAAACGAAATCTTCATCTTGACCCTGAAATATATTTCAAAGATATTTTAATTAATGTTGTGGACAATTTCAAATTTTTAGGCATCATATTTGACAAGAAGTTGACTTTTCAACCGCATATTTTAAATATACGCAAACGTTGCGAAAAGGCACTTAACATTTTACGAGTTTTATCAAAATTATCATGGGGATCCGATCGAGTTTGTCTTTTAAAAATATATAGAGCCCTAATACGATCGAAATTGGATTACGGCTGCGAGGTGTATGGCTCAGCCAGAAAATCTGCTCTTCAAACTCTGAACACTATCCACCACACAGCTTTACGTTTATGTTCTGGTGCCTTTAGAACCTCACCCGTTAACAGCTTGTATGTAGAATCTTTTGAACCTCCCCTGGACTTAAGACGACAGTTGTTATCACTGGAATACTATTTTAGAATTACCTCAACCCCTCATCACCCATTGCATACATTTCATCACAGTCCATATTTAAAACGCCTTTATCAAGCAAAAACATCCTTCATCCCTACATTCCATTTAAGAATGCTGGATTTAATGGACGGATCCGAAATATCTTCACTTGTCGTCACCCAGAAAAAACTTTATTATTTCTCTCCTTGGTTTAATCATAATTTTGTATTTCAAAACCCCTTCAAAGATTTTTATAAGGCAGATACATCTGATATTATTTACAAACAACTCTTTCAAAACCATAAAGAAAAATACTCTAATTTCATTCATATTTATTCCGACGGATCTAAAAGGGCAAACTATGTTGGAGCTGCGTTCACTATTAATCACTGTTCACAGTTTTAAACTTCATTCTTCATGTTCTGTTTTTACCTCTGAAATCATGGCCATATATAAAGCATTAGAATATATATCGGATCATTCTCATAAAAAATGTATTATTTTTACAGATTCATTAAGTGTTTTACAGTCATTGAAACATCCTGATCATTCCAGTCATCCCGTTGTTTTAGAGTCATTAAAAAGAATTTATCATCTTTCATCCAAAAATTTTAACTTGTTATTTTGTTGGATCCCATCTCATGTTGGGATATCTGGAAATGAATTAGTTGACAAAGCCGCCAAATCGGCCGTAAATAATTTTAATCATACCATTCCTTATCGTGACCTAAAATCTATCATTTACACATTTTTACAAGACAAATGGCAAAACGAATGGAATGAAGAAACTGAAAACAAACTCCATGCTATAAAACCAAATATAACTCTATGGCAGTCACAAGCTTTAAGACGACAGCAGGTAATGCTAACTCGACTCCGTATTGGTCATACGCGTATAACTTATAGGCACCTCCTCCTCGGAGAAGATCATCCCATTTGTAATTACTGCATTAACCCACTAACTGTAAAACACATTTTAATAGAGTGTTCTCATTTTAATTATCAACGTCTTAAATATTTTAATTCTTATGCCTTGACTTTAGAAGACATGGTTGGGGAGAATCCTCATCCAAATATTTTTAGCTTTTTACACGACATTGGTTTTATCCATCACATATAATTTCATATAGTATTTACACATTATGTTTTGACTCATCTCATTTCATTATTATATTATGTATCTGATTTTTATCTTGAGTTTGGCATAATATGTCCCAAGAGGACTCAATGCCACTAAACCAAATCCAATCCAATCCTTGTCTTACCTAAACGCAATTCTTTATAGCTTTTGAGGCGTTTTGATTTAACAATAATTGAAAAGTCGATATAAAACTGCTGGTTTGAAATATAACTTTCTGATACTGTGACTGTTAATGGTCCATTTAATCATCTTTAAATAATGATTGTAAAAGCTAAATTTCTTTGCGATAATACAGAAACTATTATGTAGATTATAGGTCTGAATATATAACTTTAGTATTTCTCTATAACCCTTTCTCTACAAAGTTGCATGACTGAATTTGAACTATTTCTTTTTCAGAAGAGGGCAAGGAGGGTCTCTAGGATGACCATTCTCCGGTGCCGCCCTCCAAACCGCCCCAGAGTCGCAGCAGCTTCGATCCAGTAAGTTCATTCATTTGTTTCTTGTCTTATCAAAACGCAATTCTTTATAGCTTTTGAGGCGTTTTGATCTAACAATAATTGAATAATCGATATATAACTGCTGGTTTGAAATATAATTTTATGATACTGTGACAATTAATGATCCATTTAATCATCTTTAAATAATGATTGTAAAAGTTAAATATCCTTGCGATAATACAGAAACTATAATGTAACTTGGGTCTGAATATACAACTTTTGTATTTCTCTAAAACCCTTTCTCTACAAAGTTGCATGACTGAATTTGATCTATTTCTTTTTCAGAAGAGGGCAAGGAGGGTCTCTAGGATGACCATTCTCCGGTGCCGCCCTCAAAACCGCCCCAGAGTCGCAGCAGCTTCAATCCAGTAAGTTCATTCTTTTGTTTCTTGGCTTGTCTAAACGCAATTCTTTATAGCTTTTGAGGCGTTTTGATCTAACAATAATTGAATAGTCGATATATAACTGCTGGTTTGAAATATAATTTTATGATACTGTGACAGTTAATGATCCATTTAATCATCTTTAAAAAATGATTGTGAAAGTTAGATATCCTTGCGATAATACAGAAACTATAATGTAACTTGGGTCTGAATATACAACTTTTGTATTTCTCTAAAACCCTTTCTCTACAAAGTTACATGACTGAATTTGAACTATTTCTTTTTCAGAAGAGGGCAAGGAGGGTCTCTAGGATGACCATTCTCCGGTGCCGCCCTCCAAACCGCCCCAGAGTCGCAGCAGCTTCAATCCAGTAAGTTCAATCTTTTGTTTCTTGGCTTGTCTAAACGCAATTCTTTATAGCTTTTGAGGCGTTTTGATTTAACAATAATTTAATAGTCGATGTATAACTGCTGGTTTGAAATATAACTTTCTGATACTGTGACTGTTAATGGTACATTTAATGATCTTTAAATAATGATTGTAAAAGCTGAACTTTGCGATAATACAGAAACTGTAATGTAGATTATAGGTCTTAAGATACAACTTTAGTATTTCTCTATAACCCTTTCTCGACAAAGTTGCATGACTGAATTTGAACTATTTCTTTTTCAGAAGAGGGCAAGGAGGGTCTCTAGGATGACCATTCTCCGGTGCCGCCCTCCAAACCGCCCCAGAGTCGCAGCAGCTTCAATCCAGTAAGTTAAATCTTTTGTTTCTTGGCTTGTCTAAACGCAATTCTTTATAGCTTTTGAGGCGTTTTGATTTAACAATAATTTAATAGTCGATGTATAACAGCTGGTTTGAAATATAACTTTCTGATACTGTGACTGTTAATGGTCCATTTAATCATCTTTAAATAATGATTGTAAAAGCTAAATTTCTTTGCGATAATACAGAAACTGTAATGTAGATTATAGGTCTTAAGATACAATTTTTGTATTTCTCTATAACCCTTTCTCTAAAAAGTTGCATGACTGAATTTGAACTATTTCTTTTTCAGAAGAGGGCAAGGAGGGCCTCTAGGATGACCATTCTATGGTGCCGCCTTCCAAACCGCCCCAGAGTCGCAGCAGCTTCAATCCAGTAAGTTCATTCTTTTGTTTCTTGGCTTGTCTAAACGCAATTCTTTATAGCTTTTGAGGCGTTTTGATCTAACAATAATTGAATAGTCGATATATAACTGCTGGTTTGAAATATAATTTTATGATACTGTGACAGTTAATGATCCATTTAATCATCTTTAAAAAATGATTGTGAAAGTTAGATATCCTTGCGATAATACAGAAACTATAATGTAACTTGGGTCTGAATATACAACTTTTGTATTTCTCTAAAACCCTTTCTCTACAAAGTTACATGACTGAATTTGAACTATTTCTTTTTCAGAAGAGGGCAAGGAGGGTCTCTAGGATGACCATTCTCCGGTGCCGCCCTCCAAACCGCCCCAGAGTCGCAGCAGCTTCAATCCAGTAAGTTCAATCTTTTGTTTCTTGGCTTGTCTAAACGCAATTCTTTATAGCTTTTGAGGCGTTTTGATTTAACAATAATTTAATAGTCGATGTATAACTGCTGGTTTGAAATATAACTTTCTGATACTGTGACTGTTAATGGTACATTTAATCATCTTTAAATAATGATTGTAAAAGCTAAATTTCTTTGCGATAATACAGAAACTGTAATGTAGATTATAGGTCTTAAGATACAACTTTAGTATTTCTCTATAACCCTTTCTCTACAAAGTTGCATGACTGAATTTGAACTATTTCTTTTTCAGAAGAGGGCAAGGAGGGCCTCTAGGATTACCATTCTATGGTGCCGCCCTCCAAACCGCCCCAGAGTCGCAGCAGCTTCAATCCAGTAAGTTCATTCTTTTGTTTCTTGGCTTGTCTAAACGCAATTCTTTATAGCTTTTGAGGCGTTTTGATCTAACAATAATTGAATAGTCGATATATAACTGCTGGTTTGAAATATAATTTTATGATACTGTGACAGTTAATGATCCATTTAATCATCTTTAAAAAATGATTGTGAAAGTTAGATATCCTTGCGATAATACAGAAACTATAATGTAACTTGGGTCTGAATATACAACTTTTGTATTTCTCTAAAACCCTTTCTCTACAAAGTTACATGACTGAATTTGAACTATTTCTTTTTCAGAAGAGGGCAAGGAGGGTCTCTAGGATGACCATTCTCCGGTGCCGCCCTCCAAACCGCCTCAGAGTCGCAGCAGCTTCAATCCAGTAAGTTCATTCTTTTGTTTCTTGGCTTGTCTAACCGCAATTCTTTATAGCTTTTGAGGCGTTTTGATTTAACAATAATTGAAAAGTCGATATAAAACTGCTGGTTTGAAATAAAACTTTCTGATACTGTGACTGTTAATGGTCCATTTAATCATCTTTAAATAATGATTGTAAAAGCTAAATTTCTTTGCGATAATACAGAAACTGTAATGTAGATTATAGGTCTTAAGATACAACTTTAGTATTTCTCTATAACCCTTTCTCTACAAAGTTGCATGACTGAATTTGAACTATTTCTTTTTCAGAAGAGGGCAAGGAGGGTCTCTAGGATGATCATTCTACGGTGCCGCCCTCCAAACCGCCCCAGAGTCGCAGCAGCTTCAATCCAGTAAGTTCATTCTTTTGTTTCTTGGCTTGTCTAAACGCAATTCTTTATAGCTTTTGAGACGTTTTGATCTAACAATAATTGAATAGTCGATATATAACTGCTGGTTTGAAATATAATTTTATGATACTGTGACAATTAATGATCCATTTAATCATCTTTAAATAATGATTGTAAAAGTTAAATATTCTTGCGATAATACAGAAACTATAATGTAACTTGGGTCTGAATATACAACTTTTGTATTTCTCTAAAACCCTTTCTCTACAAAGTTGCATGACTGAATTTGATCTATTTCTTTTTCAGAAGATGGCAAGGAGGGTCTCTAGGATGACCATTCTCCGGTTTGCCCTCCAAACTGCCCCAGAGTCGCAGCAGCTTCGATCCAGTAAGTTCATTCATTTGTTTCTTGTCTTATCTAAACGCAATTCTTTATAGCTTCTGAGGCGTTTTGATTTAACAATAATTGAAAAGTCGATATAAAACTGCTGGTTTGAAATAAAACTTTCTGATACTGTGACTGTTAATGGTCCATTTAATCATCTTTAAATAATGATTGTAAAAGCTAAATTCCTTTGCGATAATACAGAAACTGTAATGTAGATTATAGGTCTTAAGATACAACTTTAGTATTTCTCTATAACCCTTTCTCTACAAAGTTGCATGACTGAATTTGAACTATTTCTTTTTCAGAAGAGGGCAAGGAGGGTCTCTAGGATGACCATTCTCCGGTGCCGCCCTCCAAACCGCCCCAGAGTCGCAGCAGCTTCAATCCAGTAAGTTAATTCTTTTGTTTCTTGGCTTGTCTAAACGCAATTCTTTATAGCTTTTGAGGCGTTTTGATTTAACAATAATTTAATAGTCGATGTATAACTGCTGGTTTGAAATATAACTTTCTGATACTGTGACTGTTAATGGTCCATTTAATCATCTTTAAATAATGATTGTAAAAGCTAAATTCCTTTGCGATAATACAGAAACTGTAATGTAGATTATAGGTCTTAAGATACAACTTTAGTATTTCTCTATAACCCTTTCTCTACAAAGTTGCATGACTGAATTTGAACTATTTCTTTTTCAGAAGAGGGCAAGGAGGGCCTCTAGGATGACCATTCTATGGTGCCGCCCTCCAAACCGCCCCAGAGTCGCAGCAGCTTCAATCCAGTAAGTTCATTCTTTTGTTTCTTGGCTTGTCTAAACGGAATTCTTTATAGCTTTTGAGGCGTTTTGATCTAACAATAATTGAATAGTCGATATATAACTGCTGGTTTGAAATATAATTTTATGATACTGTGACAGTTAATGATCCATTTAATCATCTTTAAATAATGATTGTAAAAGTTAGATATCCTTGCGATAATACAGAAACTATAATGTAACTTGGGTCTGAATATACAACTTTTGTATTTCTCTAAAACCCTTTCTCTACAAAGTTGCATGACTGAATTTGATCTATTTCTTTTTCAGAAGATGGCAAGGAGGGTCTCTAGGATGACCATTCTCCGGTTTGCCCTCCAAACTGCCCCAGAGTCGCAGCAGCTTCGATCCAGTAAGTTCATTCATTTGTTTCTTGTCTTATCTAAACGCAATTCTTTATAGCTTCTGAGGCGTTTTGATTTAACAATAATTGAAAAGTCGATATAAAACTGCTGGTTTGAAATATAACTTTCTGATACTGTGACTGTTAATGGTCCATTTAATCATCTTTAAATAATGATTGTAAAAGCTAAATTTCTTTGCGATAATACAGAAACTGTAATGTAGATTATAGGTCTTAAGATACAACTTTTGTATTTCTCTAAAACCCTTTCTCTACAAAGTTGCATGACTGAATTTGATCTATTTCTTTTTCAGAAGATGGCAAGGAGGGTCTCTAGGATGACCATTCTCCGGTTTGCCCTCCAAACCGCCCCAGAGTCGCAGCAGCTTCAATCCAGTAAGTTCATTCTTTTGTTTCTTGGCTTGTCTAAACGCAATTCTTTATAGCTTTTGAGGCGTTTTGATCTAACAATAATTGAATAGTCGATATATAACTGCTGGTTTAAAATATAATTAATTTGATACTGTGACAGTTAATGATCCATTTAATCATCTTTAAAAAATGATTGTGAAAGTTTGATATCCTTGCGATAATACAGAAACTATAATGTAACTTGGGTCTGAATATACAACTTTTGTATTTTTCTAAAACCCTTTCTCTACAAAGTTGCATGACTGAATTTTAACTATTTCTTTTTCAGAAGAGGGCAAGGAGGGTCTCTAGGATGACCATTCTCCGGTGCCGCCCTCCAAACCGCCCCAGAGTCGCAGCAGCTTCAATCCAGTAAGTTCATTCTTTTGTTTCTTGGCTTGTCTAAACGCAATTCTTTATAGCTTTTGAGGCGTTTTGATTTAACAATAATTTAATAGTCGATGTATAACTGCTGGTTTGAAATATAACTTTCTGATACTGTGACTGTTAATGGTCCATTTAATCATCTTTAAATAATGATTGTAAAAGCTAAATTTCTTTGCGATAATACAGAAACTGTAATGTAGATTATAGGTCTTAAGATACAACTTTAGTATTTCTCTATAACCCTTTCTCTACAAAGTTGCATGACTGAATTTGAACTATTTCTTTTTCAGAAGAGGGCAAGGAGGGTCTCTAGGATGACCATTCTCCTGTGCCGCCCTCCAAACCGCCCCAGAGTCGCATTAGCGTCGATCCAGTAAGTTCATTCATTTGTTTCTTGTCTTATCTAAACGCAATTCTTTATAGCTTTTGAGGCGTTTTGATTTAACAATAATTGAATAATCGATATATAACTGCTGGTTTGAAATATAATTTTATGATACTGTGACTGTTAATGGTCCATTTAATCATCTTTAAATAAGGATTGTAAAAGCTAAATTCCTTGCGATAATACAGAAACTATAATGTAACTTGGGTCTGAATATACAACTTTTGTATTTCTCTAAAACCCTTTCTCTACAAAGTTGCACGACTGAATTTGATCCTGAAACCAAACCACCCAACCTTGCTGATAGTCCACCTCCGTGCTGCTAGTCCATCTTGTGTCTGGCGGAGCTTGTCTGCTAATGTACTTTGTGCAGTAGGATCAAAACCAACCAACCGTGCTGCTAGTCGACCTCCTCCGTGCTGCTAGTCCACCTTCCCCTTGTTTCTAGTCCACCTCCTCCGGTCTGCTAGGCGCAGCTTGTCTATAATTGAACTTTTTGCCATAAAACGCTAACTAAGGAACCGTGCTGTTATCCATCTTGTATATGGTGGAGCTTGTCTACTAGTGTGCCTTATGCACTAGGACCAAAACCAACCTTGCTGCTATTCTACCACATCCGTGCTGCTGGACCACTAGTGTACCTCATGCATTTACACCAAAACCAACCAACTAACCTTGCAACTGGTCCATCTTGTGACTGACGAAGTTTGTCCAATTTTTTAGTTTGTGCAAGAAAACCAAAATCAATCAACCGTGCTTCTAGTCCACCTACTCCGTGCTGCTAGTCCATCACCTTCGTTCTGACAGGCGCAGCTTTTCTGCTATTGTACTTTTTGCCAAAAAACCAAACCAACCAACCTTGCTGATAGTCCTCCTCCGTGCGGCTAGTCCATCTTGTGTCTGGCGGAATTTGCCTACAAATGTACTTTGTGCAGTAGAATCAAAACCAACCTTCCTTGCTGCTAGTCTACCACATCCGTCTTGCTGGACCTTAAGTGTACTTTATGCATTTACACCAAAATCAACCAACCGTGCTGCTAGTCCATTACCTCCGGTCTTCCAGGCGCAGCTTTTCTACAATTGTACTTTGTGCCATAAAAACCAAACCAATCAACCTTGCTGCTAGTCCACTTCCGTGCGTCTAGTCCATCTTGTGTCTGGTGGAGCTTGTCTATTAATGTACCTTGTGCAGTAGGGCCAAAACCAACCAACTTTGCTGCTAGTCTATCACATCCGTCCTGCTTGACCACTAGTGTACCTTATGAAATTACACCAAAACCAACCAACGTTGCTGCTGGTCCATCTTGTGTCTGAAGATGCTTGTACATTTATGTACTTTATGCAATAAAACCAAAATCAACAAACCTTGCTGCTATTCCACCTCCTCAGTGCTGCTAGTCCATCTCCTCCGTTCTGCCAGGCGCAGCTTTTCTACTGTTGTACTTTGTGCTATAAATACAAACCAACCAACCAACCTTGCTGCTAGTCCACTTCCGTGCGGCTAGTCCATCTTCTGTCTGGCGGAGCTTGTCTACTAGTGTACCTTGTGCAGTAGGAACAAAACCAACCTTCCTTGCTGCTAGTCTAACACATCCGTCCTGCTGGACCACTAGTGTACTTTATGCATTTACACCAAAACCAACCAACCTTGCTGCTGGTCCATCTTGTGTCTGGCGAAACTTGTCAATTATTGTACTTTGTGCAATAAAACCAAAATCAACCAACCGTGCTGCTAGTCCATCTCCTCCGTTCTGCCAGGCGCAGCTTTTCTACTGTTGTACTTTGTGCCATAAAAACCAAACCAACCAATATTGCTGTTAGTCCACCTCCGTGCGGCTAGTCCATCTTGTGTCTGGTGGAGCTTGTCTACTAGTGCACCTTGTGCAGTAGGGCCAAAACCAACCAACCTTGCTGCTAGTCCATCTTGTGTCTGAAGATGCTTGTACATTAATGTACTTTATGCAATAAAACCAAAATCAACGAACCTTGCTGCTATTCCACCTCCTCAGTGCTGATAGTCCATCTCCTCCGTTCTGCCAGGCGCAGCTTTTCTACTGTTGTACTTTGTGCCATAAAAACCAAACCAACCAACCTTGCTGCTAGTCCACCTCCGTGCGGCTAGTCCATCTTGTGTCTGGCGGAGCTTGTCTGCTAATGTAATGTACTTTGTGCAGTTGGATCGAAAGCAAGCAACCAACCTTGCTGCTAGTTTACCACATCCGTGCTGCTGGTCCACAAGTGTACCTTATGCATTTACACCAAAACCAACCAACCAACCTTGCTGCTGGTCCATCTTGTGTCTGAAGATGCTTGTTCATTAATGTACTTAATGCAATAAAACCAAAATCAACCAACCGTTCTGCTAGTCCATCCCCTCCGTTCTGCCAGGCGCAATTTTTCTACTGTTGTACTTTGTGCTATAAATACAAACCAACCAACCAACCTTGCTGCTAGTCCACTTCCGTGCGGCTAGTCCATCTTTTGTCTGGCGGATCTTGTCTACTAGTGTACCTTGTGCAGTAGGAACAAAACCAGTCTTCCTTGCTGCTAGTCTATCACATCCGTCCTGCTGGACCACTAGTGTACTTTATGCATTTACACCAAAACCAACCAACCTTGCTGCTGGTCCATCTTGTGTCTGACGAAGCTTGTCCATTATTGTAGTTTGTGCAATAAAACCAAAATCAACCAACTGTGCTGCTAGTCCACCTCCTCCGTGCTGCTAGTCCATCACCTCCGGTCTGCCAGGCGCAGCTTTTCTGCTATCGTACTTTTTGCCATAAAAACCAAACCAACCAACCTTTCTGCTGGTCCATTATTGTACTTGGTGCAATAAAACCAAAATCAACCAACCGTGCTGCTAGTACACCTCAGTGCGTTTGTCCATCTTGTGTCTGGCGGAGCTTGTCTACTAATGTACCTTGTGCAGTAGGATCAAAACCAACCAACAGACCTTGCTGCTAGTCTATCACATCCGTCCTGCTGGACTACTAGTGTATCTTATGCAATTACACAAAAACCAACCAACCTTTCTGCTGGTCCATTATTGAACTTGGTGCAATAAAACCAAAATCAACCAACCGTGCTGCTATTCCACCTCCTCAGTGCTGCTAGTCCATCACCTCCGTTCTGAAAGGCGCAGCTTTTCTACTGTTGTACTTTGTGCCATAAAATCCAAACCAACCTTGTTGATAGTCCTCCTGCGTGCGGCTAGTCCATCTTGTGTCTGGTGGAGCTTGTCTACTAATGTACTTTGTGCAGTAGGATCAAAACCAATCTTGCTGCTGGTCCACTACTGTACCTTATGCATTTACACCAAAACCAACCTTGCAACTGGTCCATCTTGTGACTGACGAAGCTTGTCCATTATTTTAGTTTGTGCAAGAAAACCAAAATCAATCAACTGTGCTTCTGTCCACCTCCTCCGTGCTGCTAGTCCATAACCTTCGTTCTGCCAGGCGCAGCTTTTCTACTGTTGTACTTTGTGCCTTAAAAACCAAACCAACAAACCTTGCTGATAGTCCATCTCCGTGCGGCTAGTCCATCTTGTGTCTGGCGGAGCTTGTCTGCTAATGTACTTTGTGCAGTAGGATCAAAACCAACCAACCGTGCTGCTAGTCGACCTCCTCCGTGCTGCTAGTCCACCTTCCCCTTGTTTCTAGTCCACCTCCTCCGGTCTGCTAGGCGCAGCTTGTCTATAATTGAACTTTGTGCCATAAAACGCTAACTAAGGAACCGTGCTGTTATCCATCTTGTATATGGCGGAGCTTGTCTACTAGTGTGCCTTATGCACTAGGACCAAAACCAACCTTGCTGCTATTCTACCACATCCGTGCTGCTGGACCACTAGTGTACCTCATGCATTTACACCAAAACCAACCAACTAACCTTGCAACTGGTCCATCTTGTGACTGACGAAGTTTGTCCAATTTTTTAGTTTGTGCAAGAAAACCAAAATCAATCAACCGTGCTTCTAGTCCACCTACTCCGTGCTGCTAGTCCATCACCTTCGTTCTGACAGGCGCAGCTTTTCTGCTATTTTACTTTTTGCCAAAAAACCAAACCAACCAACCTTGCTGATAGTCCTCCTCCGTGCGGCTAGTCCATCTTGTGTCTGGCGGAATTTGCCTACAAATGTACTTTGTGCAGTAGAATCAAAACCAACCTTCCTTGCTGCTAGTCTACCACATCCGTCTTGCTGGACCTTAAGTGTACTTTATGCATTTACACCAAAATCAACCAACCGTGCTGCTAGTCCATTACCTCCGGTCTTCCAGGCGCAGCTTTTCTACAATTGTACTTTGTGCCATAAAAACCAAACCAATCAACCTTGCTGCTAGTCCACTTCCGTGCGTCTAGTCCATCTTGTGTCTGGTGGAGCTTGTCTATTAATGTACCTTGTGCAGTAGGGCCAAAACCAACCAACTTTGCTGCTAGTCTATCACATCCGTCCTGCTTGACCACTAGTGTACCTTATGAAATTACACCAAAACCAACCAACGTTGCTGCTGGTCCATCTTGTGTCTGAAGATGCTTGTACATTTATGTACTTTATGCAATAAAACCAAAATCAACAAACCTTGCTGCTATTCCACCTCCTCAGTGCTGCTAGTTCATCTCCTCCGTTCTGCCAGGCGCAGCTTTTCTACTGTTGTACTTTGTGCTATAAATACAAACCAACCAACCAACCTTGCTGCTAGTCCACTTCCGTGCGGCTAGTCCATCTTCTGTCTGGCGGAGCTTGTCTACTAGTGTACCTTGTGCAGTAGGAACAAAACCAACCTTCCTTGCTGCTAGTCTAACACATCCGTCCTGCTGGACCACTAGTGTACTTTATGCATTTACACCAAAACCAACCAACCTTGCTGCTGGTCCATCTTGTGTCTGGCGAAACTTGTCAATTATTGTACTTTGTGCAATAAAACCAAAATCAACCAACCGTGCTGCTAGTCCATCTCCTCCGTTCTGCCAGGCGCAGCTTTTCTACTGTTGTACTTTGTGCCATAAAAACCAAACCAACCAACCTTGCTGTTAGTCCACCTCCGTGCGGCTAGTCCATCTTGTGTCTGGTGGAGCTTGTCTACTAGTGCACCTTGTGCAGTAGGGCCAAAACCAACCAACCTTGCTGCTAGTCCATCTTGTGTCTGAAGATGCTTGTACATTAATGTACTTTATGCAATAAAACCAAAATCAACGAACCTTGCTGCTATTCCACCTCCTCAGTGCTGATAGTCCATCTCCTCCGTTCTGCCAGGCGCAGCTTTTCTACTGTTGTACTTTGTGCCATAAAAACCAAACCAACCAACCTTGCTGCTAGTCCACCTCCGTGCGGCTAGTCCATCTTGTGTCTGGCGGAGCTTGTCTGCTAATGTACTTTGTGCAGTTGGATCGAAAGCAAGCAACCAACCTTGCTGCTAGTTTACCACATCCGTGCTGCTGGTCCACAAGTGTACCTTATGCATTTACACCAAAACCAACCTTGCAACTGGTCCATCTTGTGACTGACGAAGCTTGTCCATTATTGTATTTTGTGCAAGAAAACCAAAATCAACCAACCGTGCTTCTTGTCCATCACCTCCGTTTTGCCAGGCGCAGCTTTTCTACTATTGTACTTTGTGCCATAAAAACCAAACCAACCAACCTTGCTGCTAGTCCATCTTGTGACTGGCGGAGCTTGTTTACTAATGTACGGTTGGCTCAAAGGTTCGTTGTGTACTAATGTACCTTGTGCAGTAGGATCCACACCAACCAACCAACCTTGCTGCTAGTCTATCACATCCGTCCTGCTGGACCACTAGTGTACCTTATGCATTTACACCAAAACCAACCAACCAAACAACCTTGCTGCTGGTCCATCTTGTGTCTGAAGATGCTTGTCCATTAATGTACTTTGTGCAATAAAACCAAAACCAACCAACCAACCGTGCTGCTAGTCCACCTTACCCTTGCTTCTAGTCCACCTCCTCCGTTCTGCTAGGCGCAGCTTGTCTACAATTGTACTTTGTGCCATAAAACGCAAACTAAGGAACCGTGCTGTTATCCATCTTGTATATGGCGGAGCTTGTCTACTAGTGTGCCTTATGCACTAGGACCAAAACCAACCTTGCTGCTATTCTACCACATCTGTGCTGGTGGACCACTAGTGTACCTTATGCATTTACACCAAAACCAACCAACTAACCTTGCAACTGGTCCACCTTGTGACTGACGAAGCTTGTCCATTATTGTATTTTGTGCAAGAAAACCAAAACCAAAATCAACCAACCTTGCTTCTATTCCACTTCCGCAGTGCTGATAGTCCATCACTTCTGTTCTGCCAGGCGCAGCTTTTTTACTATTGTACTTTGTGCCATAAATACAACCAACCAGCCTTGCTACTAGTCTACCACATCCGTGCTGCTGGTCCACTAGTGTACATTATGCAATTACACCAAAATAAACCAACCGTGCTGCTTGTCCATCACCTCCGTTCTGCCAGGCGCAGCTTTTCTGCTATTGTACTTTTTGCCATAAAAACCAAACCAACCAACCTTGCTGTTAGTCTACCACATCCGTCCTGCTGGACCACTAGTGTACTTTATGCATTTTCACCAAAACCAACCAACCTTGCTGCTGGTCCATCTTGTGTCTGACGAAGCTTGTCCATTATTGTAGTTTGTGCAATAAAACCAAAATCAACCAACCGAGCTGCTAGTCCACCTCCTCCGTGCTGCTAGTCCATTACCTCCGGTCTGCCAGGCGCAGATTTTCTGCTATTGTACTTTTTGCCATAAAAACCAAACCAATCAACCTTGCTGCTAGTCCACCTCCGTGCGTCTAGTCCATCTTGTGTCGGGTGGAGCTTGTGTACTAATGTACCTTGTGCAGTAGGATCAAAACCAACCAAACTTGCTGCTGGACCACTAGTGTACCTTATGCATTTACACCAAAACCAACCAACCAACCTTGCTGCTGGTCCATCTTGTGTCTGGCTAAACTGGTCCATTATTGTACTTTGTGCAATAAAACCAAAATCAACCAACCGTGCTGCTAGTCCATCTCCTCCGTTCTGCCAGGCGCAGCTTTTCTACTGTTGTACTGTGTGCCATAAAAACCAAACCAACCAACCTTGCTGCTAGTCCACCTCCGTGCGGCTAGTGCATCTTGTGTCTGGTGGAGCTTGTCTACTAGTGTACCTTGTGCAGTAGGGCCAAAACCAACCAACCTTGCTGCTAGTCCATCTTGTGTCTGAAGATGCTTGTACATTAATGTACTTGATGCAATAAAACCAAAATCAACGAACCTTGCTGCTATTCCACCTCCTCAGTGCTGATAGTCCATCACCTCCGTTCTGCCAGGCGCAGCTTTTTTACTATTGTACTTTGTGCCATAAAAACCAAACCAACCAACCTTGCTGCTAGTCTACCTCCGTGCGGCTAGTCCATCTTGTGTCTGGCGGAGCTTGTCTGCTAATGTACTTTGTGCAGTTGGATCGAAAGCAACCAACCAACCTTGCTGCTAGTCTACCACATCCGTGCTGCTGGACCACTAGTGTACTTTATGCATTTACACCAAAACCAACCAACCTTGCTGCTAGACCATCTTGTGTCTGAAGATGCTTGTCCATTATTGTACTTTGTGCAATAAAACCAAAATAAACTAACCGTGCTGCTAGTCCACCTTCGTTCTGCCAGGCGCAGCTTTTCTACTGTTGTACTTTGTGCCATAAAAACCAAACCAATCAACCTTGCTGCTAGTCCACCTCCGTGCGTCTAGTCCATCTTGTGTCGGGTGGAGCTTGTCTACTAATGTACCTTGTGCAGTAGGATCAAAACCAACCAAACTTGCTGCTGGTCCACTAGTGTATCTTAAGCAATTACACAAAAACCAACCAACCTTTCTGCTGGTCCATTATTGTACTTGGTGCAATAAAACCAAAATCAACCAACCGTGCTGCTATTCCACCTCCTCAGTGCTGCTAGTCCATCACCTCCGTTCTGAAAGGCGCAGCTTTTCTACTGTGTTACTTAGTGCCATAAAAACCAAACCAACCTTGCTGATAGTCCTCCTCCGCGCGGCTAGTCCATCTTGTGTCTGACGAAGCTTGTCCATTATTGTACTTTGTGCAATAAAACCAAAATCAACCAACCGTGCTGCTAGTCCATCTCCTCCGTTCTGCCAGGCGCAGCTTTTCTACTGTTGTTCTTTGTGCCATAAAAACCAAACCAACCAACCTTGCTGCTAGTCTACCACATCCGTGCTGCTGGTCCACAAGTGTACCTTATGCATTTACAACAAAACCAACCTTGCAACTGGTCCATCTTGTGACTGACGAAGCTTGTCCATTATTGTATTTTGTGCAAGAAAACCAAAATCAACCAACCGTGCTTCTTGTCCATCACCTCCGTTTTGCCAGGCGCAGCTTTTCTACTATTGTACTTTGTGCCATAAAAACCAAACCAACCAACCTTGCTGCTAGTCCATCTTGTGACTGGCGGAGCTTGTTTACTAATGTACGGTTGGCTCAAAGGTTCGTAGTGTACTAATGTACCTTGTGCAGTAGGATCCACACCAACCAACCAACCTTGCTGCTAGTCTATCACATCCGTCCTGCTGGACCACTAGTGTACCTTATGCATTTACACCAAAACCAACCAACCAAACAACCTTGCTGCTGGTCCATCTTGTGTCTGAAGATGCTTGTCCATTAATGTACTTTGTGCAATAAAACCAAAACCAACCAACCAACCGTGCTGCTAGTCCACCTTACCCTTGCTTCTAGTCCACCTCCTCCGTTCTGCTAGGCGCAGCTTGTCTACAATTGTACTTTGTGCCATAAAACGCAAACTAAGGAACCGTGCTGTTATCCATCTTGTATATGGCGGAGCTTGTCTACTAGTGTGCCTTATGCACTAGGACCAAAACCAACCTTGCTGCTATTCTACCACATCTGTGCTGGTGGACCACTAGTGTACCTTATGCATTTACACCAAAACCAACCAACTAACCTTGCAACTGGTCCACCTTGTGACTGACGAAGCTTGTCCATTATTGTATTTTGTGCAAGAAAACCAAAACCAAAATCAACCAACCTTGCTTCTATTCCACTTCCGCAGTGCTGATAGTCCATCACTTCTGTTCTGCCAGGCGCAGCTTTTTTACTATTGTACTTTGTGCCATAAATACAACCAACCAGCCTTGCTACTAGTCTACCACATCCGTGCTGCTGGTCCACTAGTGTACATTATGCAATTACACCAAAATAAACCAACCGTGCTGCTTGTCCATCACCTCCGTTCTGCCAGGCGCAGCTTTTCTGCTATTGTACTTTTTGCCATAAAAACCAAACCAACCAACCTTGCTGTTAGTCTACCACATCCGTCCTGCTGGACCACTAGTGTACTTTATGCATTTTCACCAAAACCAACCAACCTTGCTGCTGGTCCATCTTGTGTCTGACGAAGCTTGTCCATTATTGTAGTTTGTGCAATAAAACCAAAATCAACCAACCGAGCTGCTAGTCCACCTCCTCCGTGCTGCTAGTCCATTACCTCCGGTCTGCCAGGCGCAGATTTTCTGCTATTGTACTTTTTGCCATAAAAACCAAACCAATCAACCTTGCTGCTAGTCCACCTCCGTGCGTCTAGTCCATCTTGTGTCGGGTGGAGCTTGTGTACTAATGTACCTTGTGCAGTAGGATCAAAACCAACCAAACTTGCTGCTGGACCACTAGTGTACCTTATGCATTTACACCAAAACCAACCAACCAACCTTGCTGCTGGTCCATCTTGTGTCTGGCTAAACTGGTCCATTATTGTACTTTGTGCAATAAAACCAAAATCAACCAACCGTGCTGCTAGTCCATCTCCTCCGTTCTGCCAGGCGCAGCTTTTCTACTGTTGTACTGTGTGCCATAAAAACCAAACCAACCAACCTTGCTGCTAGTCCACCTCCGTGCGGCTAGTGCATCTTGTGTCTGGTGGAGCTTGTCTACTAGTGTACCTTGTGCAGTAGGGCCAAAACCAACCAACCTTGCTGCTAGTCCATCTTGTGTCTGAAGATGCTTGTACATTAATGTACTTGATGCAATAAAACCAAAATCAACGAACCTTGCTGCTATTCCACCTCCTCAGTGCTGATAGTCCATCACCTCCGTTCTGCCAGGCGCAGCTTTTTTACTATTGTACTTTGTGCCATAAAAACCAAACCAACCAACCTTGCTGCTAGTCTACCTCCGTGCGGCTAGTCCATCTTGTGTCTGGCGGAGCTTGTCTGCTAATGTACTTTGTGCAGTTGGATCGAAAGCAACCAACCAACCTTGCTGCTAGTCTACCACATCCGTGCTGCTGGACCACTAGTGTACTTTATGCATTTACACCAAAACCAACCAACCTTGCTGCTAGACCATCTTGTGTCTGAAGATGCTTGTCCATTATTGTACTTTGTGCAATAAAACCAAAATAAACTAACCGTGCTGCTAGTCCACCTTCGTTCTGCCAGGCGCAGCTTTTCTACTGTTGTACTTTGTGCCATAAAAACCAAACCAATCAACCTTGCTGCTAGTCCACCTCCGTGCGTCTAGTCCATCTTGTGTCGGGTGGAGCTTGTCTACTAATGTACCTTGTGCAGTAGGATCAAAACCAACCAAACTTGCTGCTGGTCCACTAGTGTATCTTAAGCAATTACACAAAAACCAACCAACCTTTCTGCTGGTCCATTATTGTACTTGGTGCAATAAAACCAAAATCAACCAACCGTGCTGCTATTCCACCTCCTCAGTGCTGCTAGTCCATCACCTCCGTTCTGAAAGGCGCAGCTTTTCTACTGTGTTACTTAGTGCCATAAAAACCAAACCAACCTTGCTGATAGTCCTCCTCCGCGCGGCTAGTCCATCTTGTGTCTGACGAAGCTTGTCCATTATTGTACTTTGTGCAATAAAACCAAAATCAACCAACCGTGCTGCTAGTCCATCTCCTCCGTTCTGCCAGGCGCAGCTTTTCTACTGTTGTTCTTTGTGCCATAAAAACCAAACCAACCAACCTTGCTGCTAGTCTACCACATCCGTGCTGCTGGTCCACAAGTGTACCTTATGCATTTACAACAAAACCAACCTTGCAACTGGTCCATCTTGTGACTGACGAAGCTTGTCCATTATTGTATTTTGTGCAATAAAACCAAAATCAACCAACCGTGCTTCTTGTCCATCACCTCCGTTATGCCAGGCGCAGCTTTTCTACTATTGTACTTTGTGCCATAAAAACGCAAACTAAGGAACCGTGCTGTTATCCATCTTGTATATGGCGGAGCTTGTCTACTAGTGTGCCTTATGCACTAGGACCAAAACCAACCTTGCTGCTATTCTACCACATCCGTGCTGGTGGACCACTAGTGTACCTTATGCATTTACACCAAAACCAACCAACTAACCTTGCAACTGGTCCACCTTGTGACTGACGAAGCTTGCTCATTATTGTATTTGGTGCAAGAAAACCAAAACCAAAATCAACCAACCTTGCTGCTATTCCACTTCCGCAGTGCTGATAGTCCATCACCTCTGTTCTGCCAGGCGCAGCTTTTTTACTATTGTACTTTGTGCCATAAATACCAACCAACCAGCCTTGCTGCTAGTCTACCACATCCGTGCTGCTGGTCCACTAGTGTACATTATGCAATTACACCAAAATAAACCAACCGTGCTGCTTGTCCATCACCTCCGTTCTGCCAGGCGCAGCTTTTCTGCTATTGTACTTTTTGCCATAAAAACCAAACCAACCAACCTTGCTGCTAGTCTACCACATCCGTGCTGCTGGTCCACTAGTGTACATTATGCAATTACACCAAAATCAACCAACCTTGCTGCTGGTCCATCTTGTGTCTGACGAAGCTGGTCCATTATTGTATTTTGTGCAAGAAAACCAAAATCAACCAACCTTGCTGCTATTCCACTTCCGCAGTGCTGATAGTCCATCACCTCTGTTCTGCCAGGCGCAGCTTTTTTACTATTGTACTTTGTGCCATAAAAACCAACCAACCAGCCTTGCTGCTAGTCTACCACATCCGTGCTGCTGGTCCACTAGTGTACATTATGCAATTACACCAAAATAAACCAACCGTGCTGCTTGTCCATCACCTCCGTTCTGCCAGGCGCAGCTTTTCTGCTATTGTACTTTTTGCCATAAAAACCAAACCAACCAACCTTGCTGTTAGTCTACCACATCCGTCCTGCTGGACCACTAGTGTACTTTATGCATTTACACCAAAACCAACCAACCTTGCTGCTGGTCCATCTTGTGTCTGACGAAGCTTGTCCATTATTGTAGTTTGTGCAATAAAACCAAAATCAACCAACCATGCTGCTACTCCACCTCCTCCGTGCTGCTAGTCCATCACCTCCGGTCTGCCAGGCGCAGCTTTTCTGCTATTGTACTTTTTGCCATAAAAACCAAACCAACCAACCTTGCTGTTAGTCCACCTCCGTGCGTCTAGTCCATCTTGTGTCTGACGAATCTTGTCCATTATTGTATTTTGTGCAAGAAAAACCAAAATCAACCAATCGTGCTGCTTGTCCATCCCCTCCGTTCTGCCAGGCACAGCTTTTCTACTGTTGTACTTTGTGCCATAAAAACCAAACCAATCAACCTTGCTGCTAGTCCACCTCCGTGCGTCTAGTCGATCTTGTGTCGGGTGGAGCTTGTCTACTAATGTACCTTGTGCAGTAGGATCAAAACCAACCAAACTTGCTGCTGGTCCACTAGTGTATCTTATGCAATTACACAAACACCAACCAACCTTTCTGCTGGTCCATTATTGTACTTGGTGCAATAAAACCAAAATTAACCAACCGTGCTGCTATTCCACCTCCTCAGTGCTGCTAGTCCATCACCTCCGTTCTGAAAGGCGCAGCTTTTCTATTGTTGTACTTAGTGCCATAAAAACCAAACCAACCTTGCTGATAGTCCTCCTCCGCGCGGCTAGTCCATCTTGTGTCTGGTGGAGCTTGTCTACTAATGTACTTTGTGCAGTAGGATCAAAACCAATCTTTCTGCTAGTCTACCACATCCGTGCTGCTGGTCCACTAGTGTACCTTATGCATTTACACCAAAACCAACCTTGCAACTGGTCCATCTTGTGACTGACGAAGCTTGTCCATTATTTTAGTTTGTGCAAGAAAACCAAAATCAACCAACCGTGCTGCTAGTCCATCTAATCCGTTCTGCCAGGCGCAGCTTTTCTTCAATTGTACTTTGTGCCATAAAAACCAAACAAACCAACCTTGCTGCTGGTCCATCTTGTGTCTGGCGAAACTTGTCCATTATTGTACTTTGTGCAATAAAACCAAAATCAACCAACCGTGCTGCTAGTCCATCACCTCTGTTCTGCCAGGCGCAGCTTTTTTACTATTGTACTTTGTGGCATGAAAACCAACCAACAAACCTTGCTGCTAGTCTACCTTCGTGCGGCTAGTCAATCTTGTGTCTGGCGGAGCTTGTCTGCTAATGTACTTTGTGCAGTTGGATCGAAAGCAACCAACCAACCAACCTTGCTGCTAGTCTACCACATCCGTGCTGCTGGTCCACTAGTGTACATTATGCAATTACACCAAAACCAACCGACCTTGCTGCTGGTCCATCTTGTGTCTGACGAAGCTTGTCCATTATTGTACTTTGTGCAAGAAAACCAAAATCAACCAACCCTGCTGCTAGTCCATCTCCTCCGTTCTGCCAGGCGCAGCTTTTCTACTGTTGTACTTTGTGCCATAAAAACAAAACCAACCAACCTTGCTGCTAGGCCACTTCCGTGCGGCTAGTCCATCTTCTGTCTGGCGGAGCTAGTCTAATAGTGTACCTTGTGCAGTAGGAACAAAACCAACCTTCCTTGCTGCTAGTCTACCACATCCGTCCTGCTGGACCACTAGTGTACTTTATGCATTTACACCAAAACCAAACAACCAACCTTGCTGCTGGTCCATCTTGTGTCTGGCGAAACTTGTCCATTATTGTACTTTGTGCAATAAAACCAAAACCAACCAACCTTGCTGCTATTCCACCTCCGTGCGGCTAGTCCTTCTTGTGTCTGGTGGAGCTTGTTTACTAGTGTACCTTATGCAATTACACCAAAACCAACCAACCTTGCTGCTGGTCCATCTTGTGTCTGAAGATGCTTGTACATTAATGTACTTTATGCAATAAAACCAAAATCAACGAACCTTGCTGCTATTCCACCTCCTCAGTGCTGATAGTCCATCTCCTCCGTTCTGCCAGGCGCAGCTTTTCTACTGTTGTACTTTGTGCCATAAAAACAAAACCAACCAACCTTGCTGCTAGGCCACTTCCGTGCGGCTAGTCCATCTTCTGTCTGGCGGAGCTAGTCTAATAGTGTACCTTGTGCAGTAGGAACAAAACCAACCTTCCTTGCTGCTAGTCTACCACATCCGTCCTGCTGGACCACTAGTGTACTTTATGCATTTACACCAAAACCAAACAACCAACCTTGCTGCTGGTCCATCTTGTGTCTGGCGAAACTTGTCCATTATTGTACTTTGTGCAATAAAACCAAAACCAACCAACCTTGCTGCTATTCCACCTCCGTGCGGCTAGTCCTTCTTGTGTCTGGTGGAGCTTGTTTACTAGTGTACCTTATGCAATTACACCAAAACCAACCAACCTTGCTGCTGGTCCATCTTGTGTCTGAAGATGCTTGTACATTAATGTACTTTATGCAATAAAACCAAAATCAACGAACCTTGCTGCTATTCCACCTCCTCAGTGCTGATAGTCCATCACCTCCGTTCTGCCAGGCGCAGCTTTTTTACTATTGTACTTTGTGCCATAAAAACCAAACCAACCATTTTTGCTGCTAGTCTACCTCCGTGCGGCTAGTCCATCTTGTGTCTGGCGGAGCTTGTCTGCTAATGTACTTTGTGCAGTTGGATCGAAAGCAACCAACCAACCAACCTTGCTGCTAGTCTACCACATCCGTGCTGCTGGTCCACTAGTGTACATTATGCAATTACAACAAAACCAACCGACCTTGCTGCTGGTCCATCTTGTGTCTGACGAAGCTTGTCCATTATTGTACTTTGTGCAATAAAACCAAAACCAACCAACCGTGCTGCTAGTCCACCTCCTCCGTGCTGCTAGGCGCAGCTTGTCTACAATTGTACTTTGTGCCATAAAACGCAAACTAAGGAACCGTACTGTTATCCATCTTGTATATGGCGGAGCTTGTCTACTAGTGTGCCTTATGCAGTAGGACCAAAACCAACCTTGCTGCTACTCTACCACATCCATGCTGCTGGACCACTAGTGTACCTTATGCATTTACACCAAAACCAACCAACTAACCTTGCAACTGGTCCATCTTGTGACTGACGAAGCTTGACCAATTTTTTAGTTTGTGCAAGAAAACCAAATTCAATCAACCGTGCTTCTAGTCCACCTACTCCGTGCTGCTAGTCCATCACCTTCGTTCTGACAGGCGCACCTTTTCTGCTATTGTACTTTTTGCCATAAAAACCAAACCAACCAACCTTGCTGATAGTCCTCCTCCGTGCGGCTAGTCCATCACCTCCGGTCTGCCAGGCGCAGCTTTTCTACTGTTGTACTTTGTGCCATAAAAACCAAACCAACCAACCTTGCTGCTAGTCCACCTCCGTGCGGCTAGTCCATCTTCTGTCTGGCGGAGCTTGTCTACTAGTGTAACTTGTGCAGTAGGAACAAAACCAACCTTCCTAGCTGCTAGTCTACCACATCCGTCCTGCTGGACCACTAGTGTACTTTATGCAATTACACCAAAATCAACCAACCTTGCTGCTGGTCCATCTTGTGTATGACGAAGCTTGTCCATTATTGTAGTTTGTGCAATAAAACCAAAATCAACCAACCCTGCTGCTAGTCCACCTCCGTGCTGCTAGTCCATCACCTCCGGTCTGCCAGGCGCAGCTTTTCTACAATTGTACTTTGTGCCATAAAAACCAAACCAATCAACCTTGCTGCCAGTCCACCTCCTTGCGGCTAGTCCATCTTGTGTCTGGTGGAACTTGTCTACTAGTGTACCTTGTGCAGTAGGGCCAAAACCAACCAACCTTGCTGCTAGTCTATCACATCCGTCCTGCTTGACCACTAGTGTACCTTATGCAATTACACCAAAACAAACCAACCTTGATGCTGGTCCATCTTGTGTCTGAAGATGCTTGTACATTAATGTACTTTATGCAATAAAACCAAAATCAACGAACCTTGCTGCTATTCCACCTCCTCAGTGCTGATAGTCCATCACTTCCGTTCTCCCAGGCGCAGCTTTTATACTATTGTACTTTGTGCCATAAAAACCAAACCAACCAACCTTGCTGCTAGTTAACCTCCGTGCGGCTAGTCCATCTTGTGTCTGCGGAGCTTGTCTGCTAATGTACTTTGTGCAGTTGGATCGAAACCAACCAACAACCTTGTTGCTAGTCTACGACATCCGTGCTGCTGGTCCACTAGTGTACATTATGCAATAACACCAAAACAAACCAACCTTGCTGCTGGTCCATCTTGTGACTGACGAAGCTTGTCCATTATTGTATTTTGTGCAAGAAAACCAAAATCAACCAACCGTGCTGCTAGTCCATCTCCTCCGTTCTGCCAGGCGCAGCTTTTCTACTGTTGTACTTTGTGCCATAAAAACCAAACCAACCTTGCTGCTAGTCCACCTCCGTGCGGCTAGTCCATCTTGTGTCTGGTGGAGCTTGTCTACTAGTGTACCTTGTGCAGTAGGGCCAAAACCAACCAACCTTGCTGCTAGTCTATCATATTCGTGCTACTGGTCCACTAGTGTACATTATGCAATTACACCAAAACCAACCGACCTTGCTGCTTGTCCATCTTGTGTCTGACGAAGCTTGTCCATTATTGTACTTTGTGCAAGAAAACCAAATCAACCAACCCTGCTGCTATTCCACCTCCTCAGTGCTGATAGTCCATCTCCTCCGTTCTGCCAGGCGCAACTTTTCTACTGTTGTACTTTGTGCCATAAAAACCAAACCAACCAACCAACCTTGCTGCTAGTCTACCACATCCGTGCTGCAGGTCCACTAGTGTACCTTATGCATTTACACCAAAACCAACCAACCAACCTTGCAACTTGTCCATCTTGTGACTGACGAAGCTTGTCCATTATTTTAGTTTGTGCAAGAAAACCAAAATCAATCAACCGTGCTTCTAGTCCACCTCCTCCGTGCTGCTAGTCCATCACCTTCGTTCCGACAGGCGCAGCTTTTCTGCTATTGTACTTTGTGCCATAAAAACCAAACCAACCAACCTTGCTGCTAGTCCACCTCCGTGCGGTTAGCCCATCTTGTGTCTGGTGGAGCTTGTCTACTAGTGTACCTTGTGCAGTAGGAACAAAACCAACCTTCCTTGCTGCTAGTCTACCACATCCATCCTGCTCGACCACTAGTGTACCTTATGCATTTACACCAAAACCAACCAACCAACCTTGCTGCTGGTCTATCTTTTTTTTTTAGACCCTCCCTGGACCCACTCACCGTTAGCTTTAGAGTGTATTTGTGGTCCAGGGGGAAAGGGTGGGGGCGACTTTCACAGCACAAAGGGGTGGGGGGGGCACCAAGAGGACCCACGCCGGCCGATCGATTTTTTTTCTCTTTAAATATTATATCTGTGGTTGTTTTATTCCCAAGGAAGAATTATAATGGTTCGGTAACATTCCGGCCTTATGTTAAAAATCACAATAATCATCCGGAGTCCCGGGAATCCAAGAATGCAAGACCGGTGGCACACCGTTAAAATTACATTTAATACATCGGTGGCACACCGGGAAATGTAACATAAACGCAGAACCAGAAACACAAACAAACACAAAACATAAAACGCAACACAAAGACAAAACATAAAGACGATACAATACAGAAAGAAGAAATACAAACATCAAGAGTTGAATTAAAATAATATATTATTTTTAAAAGGTGATAATGATTTGATGTTTTTTAAATGGGATTTAAATGAAGGTGAGATAAATACTTTATGAGAATATTATATGGTGGTGAATTTAATGTTGTGGTGTAAGAAGTGAATATTATACAGATGAAGCGCATATACGAACCCTTAACGGGATGGTGATATGATTTGATTAAAAATTTATTATAAAGTGGTTTAAAGTAGACGGGGGCATAGTCCCATCTCTCCACCTAAAAGAAGGGGAACCAGAGGGTGTCATTTCCTTTAGTGGGGGGAGGGCCCCGCCACCATCCCCATCGCTGCCATCACGCACGACTTTATTTTATATCTTGACTGACTATTTTTTAGAACGCTTTCTAGCCAGATGGGCTTGTTCTCCTCAGTAGGTTTGGTTATATGATGTGCCTGCGTGATCGGGGATAATCGAAGAGGAAGTGGTCGGCGTCCCCCACCTCCCCGCAATCACATTTATTGTTGTCTTTAATTTTAAACCTGTGGAGGTATGCACAGAACGGACCATGCCCTGTAAGGAACCAAACCAGTTGTCGGTCGGTGATGAGGGCATCGCGTTTGGTTTGTGGCAAAACTGCCCCGAGTCTGATTCCCTTTATGGAAGCTACATAATGGTTCTGCCAGATTTTTTCTATGTAGCTTTTAATCTTTTTAAAAGGCTTATTGGGAAAGGAACGTCGATAACCTCACCATCGACCGAGGCAAGTTTGTCTTGTTCGTCCGCTAGCTCGTTCCCGGCAAGTCCCGCATATGCTCGGACCCAACTCAGACCAAAATTGTTAGTGTGGTAATGTATGTTTTGTTTAATTGAATATAGATATTTTGATTTATTTTGTGCAGTTTGTAAGGCCTGAATTGAGCTGAGACTGTCCGTATATATATTAACCTTTTTATTTTTCTCTATTGACCATTTAATTGCTTCATGAATAGCCGACAACTCGGCTTGAAAAACAGAGTTGCCAGCTAGTAATTTAAATTTCAAAATTTCTATAACTATGTTGTCTTTGAGGATGCACACCGCGGCCCCGACATTGCCATCAATTCTCGAGCCGTCGGTGTACACCTCAAATTCAGCATTGTCAACAGTTTCCCGGATGTCCAACCTGAGGCTAGACACCGGGACACCACTCACCATTATATTTGAATCGTAGTGTACAGTCCAAGCTCTGGGTCCGTCTGCCGTCTGTTGACAATGTTATATTTTTTGAATATTGACAGCAGGGTCACATGGAGCAGGGGGGATTCCACAAAGGGTGTTAAGGGAGTCGGTTGGAGACGTGTTGTATGCGCCTGATATTTTAATCGAGAAAGGTCGCTGGATTGTTGCCAGACGAACCTTTTGCGCCTGGGTCAAATTACCTCCCCAAATGCCAGCTCCGTATGTGAGGACCTTCTCAGTGACTGAGAGGTACCAAACCTTCTGGAGCTGGCCACTGACTCCCCATCCTCCGCCGCGAAGTTTTTGTAGTGATCCCCCAATTTGGAAGCAGCGGTCTCTTAGTGTTTGTATGTGATCGCACCACGTGAGCCGACTGTCAATAACTAGGCCTAAATATTTAAGATTGTTGGCAATTTCCACACTATTTCCGTTAATTGAAAAGTTTTTTTTAAATTTACGCTTTTTGAAACTATTATGGACCGACACTTGCCGACCGACAGGCTCAGTTTTAAATCAGCCAGTTTATTATAAACTATATCAAGGGAATTATTTGTATTAATCTCCAGGGTCTCACGCGTTTTACCTGACGTGATAAGCGCCAGGTCGTCGGCGAAGGCCTGGAGATAAATTATATTCGAATTCAAACTTAAAATTGCATTAAAATAAATGTTCCACAATGTTGGTGCCAGCACCGAACCCTGTGGACAACCTCTAAAAAGATTTCTGAAAATTATTTCGTTATTTAAATCATATGAAATGGTTCGAAAATTAAGATAGGAGCAAATAAATTTAATTAAATAATTAGGTAATGTGAGTGTAGTGAGTCTGTCGATCAGCAACCGCCAGTCCATACTGTCAAAAGCGGCAGTAATGTCCAATGTGACTAATGCGGCATGGCTTGATCTTTTGAGAGATTTTAATTTTGAGATTACATTGAACAAAGCGTCCTCGCAGGAGCGCTGCTCTCTAAAACCAAACTGTAAATTATGTAATATATTATTGTTATGTAACCAAATATTTAATTTTAAACAAAAAGCTCGCTCTAGGATTTTCCCCAGAGTGGGTAAAAGACAAATTGGGCGGTATGCACCGCAGGTGGAAGGATCGCGACCTGGTTTTAGCAGGAAGCGAACCCCCCCCCCATTCCTGAGGCACATTGGGAAATATGAATATTGTAAGCATTTTTTTATCGGTTTATAAATCAAAACAGGGTATTTTTCAAAAATAAATTTCCAAATTTTGTAATCGATGAGGTCAGGCCCCGGAGCCTTACCCTCCCTCAGTTTTGAGAAAACATGGTCCAGGTCATGGATTGTAATATTTTCATTTTCTGGAAATTCGATATTATTATTAAAATTAAGGGGGGTAGGAATACAACTATCCTGGCTAAAGAAATGATTCATTAAAATATTTATTTTGTCTTTCTGTGTTAAATTCGGGCTGGAGGGAAGAAATAAATTTAAATTATTGTTCTGTTTTTTGTTGAAGGTCAATTTAAAAAGTGAACCGTATTTGGAGCCATGACCCGAGCAATGTTCCCTCCAAGACGCCCTTTTTGAGACAAGAATCAGTCTCCGAAAGGACACCCTCCTGGAACGGTATTCGAGCTCCGTGGCCCGGACCGTATCAACGGAAGCATTAAATTTCTTGAGTGTATTAATCTTTTTGTACAGAGAAGTGACCCTGTTTCTCGAAGACGCTAGTTCGTTGTTCCACCAATGAACTTTAGTGATTAAATTATTTTTCTTCCTTGTTTTCTTTAATGTCTTTCCAGCTATTGATTTTACGTGATTTATAAGTGTATTGAAATATTTTTCAAGTTCATTGGTGTTGTCAATAGTGTTAGATTGACGTTCCAAATCTGGTGTTAGCCTGTGAAATAAACCAGGGAAACGACCCAGGCCGAATTTCGTTCTGAGAAAGTATCCCTGGTTGTTAGTGATAGTGGTCATATACTCCAGCACAACGTAGCGATGGTCACTGCTAGAATCTTTTGATAAGACATTCCAGTTTTCAATTTGGCCAGCGACATCTGGACTAGTAATAGTCAAATCGGGCCATCCCTTCCCGTTAGGTGAAACGAAAGTAGGCCCCTTCTCGGGCAAATTTAGAATTGATAGGGAATTTGCGTTGCAGAGGTCAAGTACACGCCTGCCCCTGATGTCCTCATGACCATACCCCCAGATGGGAGAACGGGCATTAAAGTCCCCCATGATGAGGGGCCTGCCTCTATTAAGATCGAGGGCTGATAGCTCCTCTAGCTGATCTTCGATGCTATCATGGGGAGGGAAGTATATGCTTCCCAACAACAAGGGGCCGGCCTGCAACGAGACCTCAGCAAACACGAAATTACGACTAATAAAGCTCAAAGTAAACGAAAGACTGGGGTCTAAGCAAATTATCATACTTTTATTGTTTGAGGAACATATTTGCCGGTGGCCCTGAAATGGTGCGACAGGTTTATTATCCCTAATGTAGGGATCTTGAATTAATAGAAAGTGCATATTAAGTTGACTAGCAGTGGCCAGAGCCAAGCTGTGTGCAGCATAACAGTGGTTAGTATTTATTTGAATGATTTTCACTCTCCGATCTACCATCAATTGCCGTAGTCGATGCTAGCTTCTAACATAGCCAACTGCCTTTTATAATTTAGGCAGGCCCTTGACATAACGTAGTGGCCTGCATTGTACTTGGTGTTATGTTTAGAGTTTGACTCCTTACAGTTGATGCATGATTTTTCGCCTGCTTTGCAGGAGTCCGTTGCGTGCCCACCTCCACAGGAGAGGCAAATGGGTGCCGCCGCAGAGCTGTGTGTGCAGCGCCCCCGGCTGTGTCCAAACCTGCCACAGCCGGTGCACTGCCGAACGCTTTTGAATTCTTCAACTCTGCAGCGACGAAATCCTATGTACAAGTATCCTTCCTGAATAACCCGTCTATATAGTTCTGGCACCAAAGACAACACCCAATGGTTATCCCTTCGGGCCCTGATGCAGAAGTCCAACATGATACCCGCCCCCAGGGGCATTCCTTCTTTAGGTTTGTACGGGCTTCACAACCCCGGGGTACCTGAGTGATCTTTTCTCCCTTTCGTTCTTCTCCTCGTCTACCCTTCTGCTTTTCCCTTTTTCTTCCTCCCTCGTTGTGGTTGCCTCTTCGGAGGTGAGGGCTCCCCTTGAGAAGCTTTTCGCCGGTCTGTGCATTTAGCTCCTCTTGGGGATTATATCACCCACGTGTTTGCCGTGCGTGGAGACCTGTGTCTTCGGAAAAGGTGATCCTGGTGATTGAGGGACAACATAACGCCCCAATACATTGCTTCGGCTCCTGCTTCGAATAAACAGGAGGTGTACTTTGGTCCCAGTACATTGATCGGCTGGTGGGTACCTCCTGCTAGGACTAAGGACCTGCTCACCAACTAGCTCCTTAGGGCAGTCATAGAGGTGAGTTGGGTCCGTATAGTCCCTGGCTAGCACCGGTGCAGGAATCTGTATCCCCTCGTTGGACTCCATGGTGGGTGGTGCCGCCGGGGACTGAACATTTACTTCTCAAACATGGAAAATTTAAAACCTATTTCTCCTTCAGTGGAGCAACTATGTAATCAAAATAATGGAAAAAATACATCCGAACAAACATTTTTTATAATTAAAAGTAATGAAGGAAACTTAAAAAATATATCAGCTATTTTATTACATAAAACTATATTAGGAATGGTAGGAGAAACTAAAAACATAAAAAAAACACTTGCTGGAGATGTGCTTGTTGAGGTTTCAAATGAAACTCAGGCTTCTAATATACTAAAAATAAAACTCGTGGGCCCAATAGCTGTAACACCACACAAAACATTAAATTCATCGCGAGGAGTAATTTCTGAATCTGACCTAGTTCATGACACCGAACAAGACATCCTTGAATCCCTGTCCCAACAAAACGTAACAAATGTTAAAAGAATAACAATTACAAAAAACGGCCAAAAAATACCCACCAAACACTTAATATTAACTTTCAACACTCCAAGCATACCAAAACACGTTAAAATAGCTTACATTAATTGCCCAGTGCGACCTTTCATTCCTAACCCTGTCCGTTGTTTTAAGTGCCAAAGATTTGGCCACTCTTTCATGGCTTGCCGCGGCAAAGAAACCTGCGCAAAATGCTGTAGTATAGATCATAAGACCGATGTATGTACTACATCGTCCCTTTGCTGTGTGAACTGCAAAGGTGACCATCCAGCTTTTGCCAGGTCTTGCCCTAAATTTATAACCGAAAAAGAAATACAAACAATTAAAGTTCAACAAAATATTTCATTTCCGGAGGCCCGAAAAATAGTTAATGATCGCACCCCGAAACCTGGAATATCTTACTCTACAATAGTTAAAAAAACCTTCAAAACTAGCTCTACTCAAACCGATGCAACTGTGTTTAAGCCATCTGAACAAAATAAAACTTCATCGAACCAATATATAACGCCTTCTTTCTCTAAAGCAACAGCTACAACCTCATTGAATACAAAAATCATAAACCAACCAAATAGATCAACCAATACTTCTATAAAAAGAGCCATATCATGTAAACAAAATAATATTAAAATAGCAAAAAGTTCCTCTCAAACCTCTCCTCAACATGACGTTTCATCCAGAAATTTGATTACTAATCCTTCCACCAGTGACCTTATTAATCTATATAACAGTGAAAGCGATATTTCATCTGTAGAAGATGAGGATTTGGACACTTCGCCACTCAAATCCAAGAAGGATACTCGGCAAGACAAACATCGTCCTAGGACGAGAAATCACAAGTAGTTTTTCCTTTTCTTTTCTACTTTATTTTTATGGCTTCCTTTCTTTCCTGGAACTGCCGGGGTTTTCGTCAAAAAATTGATGATGTCAAAGACATCATAAATAAACACAATCCAGCTGCAATCGCCCTCCAGGAGACGTATCTAAAAAACGCCGATACTACCAACATTCGTTATTTCACTGTATTCAGAAAAGATTACGATGATGGCCAAAGAGCATGTGGAGGTGTTGCATTGCTTACCTCCCATGACTTACCAGTTACTCAAATTAATCTCAAAACAAATCTCCAAGCTGTTGCTGTAAGACTTCATGTCAATATTATAATTACAATATGCAACTTATACCTACCTCCTAATACCCATATCGCCACTTCTGACTTAAATAATATAATAGATCAACTTCCACAACCATTCATCATACTTGGTGACCTAAATGGCCATCATATTCTCTGGGGCAGTTCAGATATTAATTCTAGAGGCAAGCAAATTGAAAAAGTAATAACAGATAATGATTTATGTATTATGAATGATGGCCAACCTACTTACTTTCACTCACCTTCACTTACTTACCATTCAATAGATCTGGCAATTTGCACTCCTTCAATTTTACCATTTTGGACCTTTTCTGTGGATCCTTACCTATACAATAGCGACCATTATCCTATAAAACTAAAATATGCAGGCCAATACCAACCTCTCTCTGTCAGCCAACCAAACTATATATTTGAAACTGCCAACTGGCCACTTTTTACTAGCCTTGCTGACCTTACTAATATGGTAGAAAATGGTGATATAAATGAAATTACTAATAAAATTACAGACATAATTATAGCAAGTGCAGACGCCTCAATTAAAAAAGTCAATAAGTCTAAAAAACAGAAGAAACCTTGGTGGAATGAGGACTGTAGCGATGCCTATCGGAAACAGAGGAAAGCCTGGAATATTTTTAATAGATATCCAACAAGGGAAAACTATATTTTTTATAAAAAAACAAAAGTGGCCTTTCGAAAAATACAACGACGTAGTAAGAGGGATTCTTGGATGAATTATATCAATAGTATCAATAGTAAAGTCACTAGTAAACAATTATGGAACCGAATTAAAAGAATTTCCGGTGTTTACCCCAATAGACAAATTCCGATTCTAGAATGCAATAACCAAGTACTATCAGCACCCAAAGATATAACAAACGCAATTGCTTCATGCCTTTCTGAAATATCCAGCTCCACTAACTACCCTGACAGTTTTAAAAACAAAATTGCGTCTGAAAAGAATAAAATTAATTTTACTTCAAATCGCATATTATCTTATAATTGTGACTTTACTTTTCCGGAATTGATAAAAGCTTTATCTTTAGTCCACAAATCAACTCCTGGCCCAGATAATATCAGTTACATCATGCTCAAACATCTTTCAAATAGTTCTCTAAATCATCTCCTCAAATTTTACAATAGAATTTGGACAGAGCATACTTTTCCGCACTCTTGGAGGTATGCTACTATAATACCCATACTTAAACCGAACAAAGACCCCAAGAATCCTTCGAACTACCGTCCAATAGCCCTGACAAGCTGCCTATGCAAAATTTTAGAAAAAATGGTCAACGCGAGGTTAATTTATGTTTTAGAAAAAGAAAAATGTCTCTCCACTTCAAAGTGGTTTTAGAAAACATCGATCCACTATTGACAACCTAGTAGCTCTCGAGACCGAAATAAGAAACGCTTTTGTTCAAAACAAACATCTCGTCTCGATATTTTTTGATATAGAAAAAGCGTACGATCGAACGTGGAGACATGGAATTTTAAAGGATATTTTTAACAATGACATAAGGGGAAATCTGCCTTTTTTTTATTCAAAATTTTTTAGAGAAACGATATTTTAAAGTACAGATTGGATCAATTTTTTCAGATGTTTTTATTCAAGAGGAGGGAGTACCACAAGGCAGTGTTTTAAGTGTTACTTTATTTATTTTAAAAATTAATGATATTGTTTCTCAATTGCCGCCATCAGTTAAGGGTCTTATTTACGTTGACGATCTGCAAATTTCATGCGCAGCTAAAGACATTCGTTTAATAGAGAGACAACTTCAACAGGCCGTTAATAAAATCACTAATTGGACTAACGAAAATGGTTTCAGCTTTTCACCTTCAAAAACCGCGTGTGTTCATTTTTGTAAAAAACGAAATCTTCATCTTGACCCTGAAATATTTTTCAAAGATATTTTAATTAATGTTGTGGACAATTTTAAATTTTTAGGCATCATATTTGACAAGAAGTTGACTTTTCAACCGCATATTTTAAATCTACGCAAACGTTGTGAAAAAGCTCTTAACATCTTGCGAGTTTTATCTAGGTTATCATGGGGATCTGATCGAGCTTGTCTTTTAAAAATATATAGAGCTTTAATACGATCTAAATTAGATTACGGCTGCGTGGTGTATGGTTCAGCCAGAAAATCTGCTCTACAAACACTGAACACTATCCATCACACAGCTTTGCGTTTATGTTCTGGTGCCTTTAAGACTTCACCCGTAAAAAGCTTATATGTGGACGCTTTTGAACCTTCTCTTGACTTAAGGCGACAGTTGTTGTCCTTAGAATATTATTTTAGAATTTCTTCATTCCCTCATCACCCATTGCATACCATTCATCACAGTCCGTATTTAAAACGCCTCTATCAAGCTAAAACATCCTTCATCCCTACATTTCACTTAAGAATGCTGGATTTGATGAACGGATCCGAACTTTGTTCACTTGACGTCACCCAGAAAAAACTTTATTATTTCTCTCCTTGGTTTAATCATTATTTTGAATTTCAAAACCCGTTCCAAAATTTTAATAAAGCAGATACCTCTGATATTATTTACAAACAGCTTTTTCAAAACCATATAGAAAAATACACAAATTTTATACAAGTTTACACGGACGGATCGAAAAGGGCAAACTATGTTGGAGCTGCGTTCACTATTAATGATTCCATTCACAGTTTTAAACTTCATTCTTCATGTTCTGTTTTTACTGCTGAAATAATGGCCATTTTTAAAGCATTAGAAAATATATCTGATCATTGTCATAAAAAATGTATCATTTTCAGACTCATTAAGCGTTTTACAATCATTGAAACATCCTGATCATGACAGTCATCCCATTGTTTTAGAGTCATTAAAAAAAATTTATCATCTAACATCCAAAAATTTTAAATTAATATTTTGCTGGATTCCATCTCACGTTGGGATATCAGGAAATGAGATTGTCGACCGCGCCGCCAAATCGGCCGTAACTAATATTAATCATACCATTCCTTATCGCGACTTAAAATCATTCATTTACAAATTTTTAGAAACAAAATGGCAGAACGAATGGAATGAACAAACTGAAAACAAACTCCATGCTTTAAAACGAAATATAATTCAATGGAAATCGCTACCTTTTAGAAGACGGGATGTAATACTAACACGCCTTCGTATTGGACACACTCGCATAACACATAGAAACCTCCTCCTCGGAGAAGATCATCCCATCTGCAACTACTGTATTTGTCCACTAACCGTAAAACACATTTTAGTAGAATGTTCTAATTTTAATAGGCAACGACTTAAACATTTTAATTCATATACCTTGGTTTTAGAAGACATGATTGGAGAGAATCCTCATCCAAATATTTTTAACTTCTTATATGACATTGGTTTTATCCATCACATATAATTTCATATAGTATTTACTCATTATCTTTTGACTCATCTCATTTCATTATTATATTATGTATCTGATTTTTTATCTTGAGTTTGGCATAATATGTCCCAAGAGGACTCAATGCCACAAAGCTAAATCCAATCCAATCCAATCCAACATGATACCCCCCTCGCTCTCCATAAAGTCATTAAGTTCTATCAATGCAGAGGGAAGGCCCGCCTTCTCAATCTCAGTATCTACACCCAGAACAATAATTCTTGGTTTCATAAGTTTGGGCCGGTCGACGTTGAAAATATTAGTTATTGAGTCGTTTTTGTTGAACTTCTCCAGAAGTTCCTCAACCTCCGCTTGGGTGCTCACATCCACCGCCACTCCCCCACCTCTGATTCTCCTTAGTTGTACTGTCCTAGCCCTCAATTCCCTAAGGGTGGACTGCACCTTTTTCTTTATGTTATAATCGCAGTCCACCTTGGTCTTTAGGAGCAACGTGTGTTTGGGTTGCTGAAGGCCTGCTCTTGAGGGGTGGCTTGGTTGGGCCAGAGGCCATCTGAGCGTATGTTGGGATACAATTCCTCTTGAAATCCCTGATTTCCTCTAAAAGTTCGTTGCTTTCCTTACTTTCCACAGATACCGGTCCCAATTCCTTCATCTCTCTTATATAGCTCAGTATCTCTTTCGAGTTACCATGGATAATATTTTGGAGACTCTCTACGTGGGCCTCCCTCTCAGCCATGACCCCCGAAATGTTTGCCAATTGTAATTCCAGTGTACGCACCTTAGATTTCTCGTCCCCCAGGACTGCCCTCATCCCCGACGTCTCTGCCTCAAGGGCAAGTCGCTGGGTTTCTAACGTGGTAATTTGCTTGTTAAGAACTCCGAAGGTCTCAAAGTCCTGGGAGATCGATCTATCCCGTGTTCCTATAATAAATTATGATTCCTCTGCGGAACCCGATCCTATTGCGGATTGAACTGTTTCTCTAATCAAATCCGTTAGACCCTTTGTAGCTTTTAGAATACCCTTTTGGATCGCCAACGTCTCCAGTCTACTAGTTTTATTTTCATTGAGAAACCTGGAGAATTCCATGAGTGTTTCACGACAGGTTACTATGGTAGGGTTGCTTGTGATATGCTCCGGGAAAGTACGGGCAATTTTGTCCAATCCCGGGCATATTGAGTTTGGGTCTGCGGGCCAGCTTATGGGAAGTGCCGGAGTGCCAGCACTTCGCGGTTTCGGCGTCGATGTACTCATTGGAGAGGACCAAGCCAAAGATAATCTCCAAGTTGGTTTTCTATGTGCGTTTTCTGCAGAAAGGTGGTTGGTACCCGCCACCTCGGGTTACCACTCCAGAGGAAACCCAAAAGAGAGCGAGGCCAGGACCAGGAAAGCCAACAGCACAGAGCCAGAACCTGCAAACTCGGCGGGCAGCTCCCCAGATGAAAATAATTGTTCCTGTCACCAAGAGGTGCAAAGGTACCTGTTTAAATTCTATTTCAATATCAATATCCTCGACCTATCCAGTAGTTGGAGTTATTCACTCAAGATTTTATTTTAAGATCCACGGAATTAATTTAAACCCAAAAATATTTAATTTTTTTTCCTTTTTTTATATGGATAATTTAGGTGCCCAAGCCTAACTCTGGGCAAGACTGATCTAAAAGTACCACCAAAATTATCACAAAATATATCACAGTATACACAGAAGGGCAGTATAGATATACAATTGGGGTATATATCATAGGTACAGAAACACCTTTAAAAAATCAAAATAAAAAAAAATTATAAAAATTTAAAGTAATATTTACAAAATCACGTAAATAGAAATATAAAATGCATTAAAAACACTCACATGAATGGTCAAGCGCTTGAAAATACAAACAGTAAACTAGAACACAGTTGGCGTGTCACGCCCACCAAATCACGACAGCTCCGATGAGTTTAGCCGTAGGACCACTTAGCAATCAGAAAATCACAAAGCAAGACAGAGCGCACCGCTTCGCATGAAATCTCAAACGGGAAAATGCAGGTGTTGCCTTGTCGTACACGGATATCCGTAAGCGTATGGTGTATAGTCGGCCGGTGTACCTTCAGTCTATCTTGACTTCAATCTATCGTGACAGATCCTTGTACCAGTTCAGATGACAGGTCCTTGAGAGATGTTAGACGAAAAGTCCCAGCACCAGTTTAGTTTCCGGATCCTAGTAACAGATTTGATCGTGGGTTCCAGTAGCATAAGTGGCCACGTTTACAAGTTTAAATCCGAGAAATGAACAACTATTTAGTTCATCTATACGAACATCTGACGAAGCCTGTCCATTATTGTACTTTGTGCAATAAAACCAAAATCAATCAACCGTGCTTCTAGTCCACCTCCGTGCTGCTAGTCCATCACCTTCGTTCTGACAGGCGCAGCTTTTCTGCTATTGTACTTTGGGCCATAAAAACCAAACCAACCAACCTTTCTGATAGTCCTCCTCCGTGCGGCTAGTCCATCCTGTGTCTGGCGGAGCTTGTCTACTAATGTACTTTGTGCAGTAGGATCAAAACCAATCTTGCTGCTAGTCTACCACATCCGTGCTGCTGGTCCACTAGTGTACATTATGCAATTACACCAAAGCCAACCAACCTTGCTGCTGGTCCATCTTGTGTCTGACGAAGCTTGTCCATTATTGTATTTTGTGCAAGAAAACCAAAATCAACCATCCGTGCTTCTTGTCCATCACCTCCGTTATGCCAGGCGCAGCATTTCTACTGTTGTACTTTGTGCCATAAAAACCAAACCAACCAACCTTGCTGCTGTTCCACCTCCTCAGTGCTGCTAGTCCATCACCTCCGTTCTGCCAGGCGCAGCTTTTCGACTGTTGTACTTTGTGCCATAAAAACCAAACCAACCAACCTTGCTGCTAGTCCACCTCCGTGCGGCTAGTCCATCTTGTGTCTGGCGGAGCTTGTTTACTAATGTACCTTGTTTAGTATAATCCAAACCAACCAACCTTGCTGCTAGTCTATCACATCCGTCCTGCTGGACCACTAGTGTACCTTATGCATTTACACCAAAACCAACCAACCTTGCTGCTGGTCCATCTTGTGACTGACGACGCTTGTCCATTATTGTAGTTTGTGCAATAAAACCAAAATCAATCAATCAACCGTGCTACTAGTGCACCTCCTCCGTGCTGCTAGTCCATCTCCTTCGTTCTGATAGGCGCAGCTTTTCTACTATTGTACTTTGTGCCATAAAAACAAAACCAACCAACCAACCTTGCTGCTAGTCCACCTCAGTGCGGTTAGTCCATCTTGTGTCTGGCGGAGCTTGTCTACTAATGTACCTTGTGCAGTAGGATCAAAACCAACCAACCTTGCTGCTAGTCTATCACATCCGTCCTGCTGGACCACTAGTGTCCCTTATGCATTTACACCAAAACCAACAAACCAACCAACCTTGCTGCTGGTCCAATTTGTGTCTCAAAATGCTTGTCCATTAATGTACTTTATGCAATAAAAAAAAATCAACCGTGCTGCTATTCCACCTCCTCAGTGCTGCTAGTTCATCACCTCCGTTCTGCCAGGCGCAGCTTTTCTAGCATCCTCTACCATCTTCTTTGACACTTTTCAGACATTCCCTTCTGCCAGATAGTCTTGGAAAGTCGTAAGCGATTACGTATTAGCCTAGGGCAGGAACGGAATTTCTAGCTGAGTTTTGTTATCATAGAGTGGGGAGCACGTGCTTCCGGTGGAAGCACGAGATGCCTCCCGGAGGCATCTACTAGGAAGGTGCACCTCCGCAGGAGCCCAACAGTATAGCAGCTTGTCCGCAATCGTCAATCCTTTAACGTGGGCTGTAGCATCCTCTACCATCTTTGACACTTTTCAGACATTTCCTTCTGCCAGATAGCATTGGAAAATCGTAAAGGAGCAGGTATTAGCCTAGGGCAGGCACTGAATTTCTAGCTGAGTTTTGTTATCATAGAGTAGGAAGCACGTGCTTTCGGTGTAAGCACGAGATTCCTAAACCAGGCATCTACTAGGAAGGTGCACCTCCGCAGGAGCCCAACAGTATAGCAGCCTGTCCGCAATCGTCAATCCTTTAACGTGGGCTCTAGCATCCTCTACCATCTTTACACTTTTCAGACATTGCCTTCTGCCAGATAGCCTTGGAAAATCGTAAGCGAGCAGGTATTAGCCTAGGGCAGGCACTGAATTTTTAGCCGAGTTTTGTTATCATCGAGTGGGGAGCACGTGCTCCCGGTGGAAGCACGAGATTCCTCCCGGAGGCATCTACTAGGAAGGGGCACCTCCGCAAGTGCCCAACAGTACAGCAGCCTATCCGCAATCACCATTCCTTTAACGTGGGCTGTAGCATCCTCTACCATCTTTTTTGACACTTTTCAGACATTGCCTTCTACCAGATAGCCTTGAAAATCGTAACCGAGCAGGTATTAGCCTAGTGCAGCCGCTGAATTTCGAGCTGGGTTTTCTTCACATCATCGAGTGGGGAGCGTGTGCTCCCGGTGAAAGCACGAGATGAATCCCGGAGGCATCTACTAGGAAGGTGCACATCCGCAGGAGCCCAACAGTACAGCAGCCTATCCGCAATAGTCAATCCTTTAACGTGGGCTGTTGCATCCTCTACCATCTTCTTTGACACTTTTCAGACATTGCCTTCTACCAGATAGCTTTGGAAAATCGTAAGCGAGCAGGTATTAGCCTAGTGCAGCCGCTGAATTTCGAGCTGGGTTTTCTTATCATCGAGTGGGGAGCGTGTGCTCCCTGTGAATGCACGAGATGCCTCCCGGAGTCGTCTACTACGTATACGCATCTCCGCAGGAGCCCAACAGTACATCAGCCTGTCCGCAATCGTCAAGCCTTTAATGTGGGCTGTTGCATCCTCTACCATCTTCTTTGACACTTTTCAGACATTGCCTTCTACCAGATAGCCTTGAAAATCGTAACCGAGCAGGTGTTAGCTTAGGGCATCCGCTAAATTTCTAGGCTCAGCGACACCACTAGTTAGCAGGTGGCACCACGGTGACTACACGAGAGCACTATTGCCGACGCTCCGACCAGAACCGATGTTTGGTCGACTGATGCAGTGATCCATTTCGCCCAACCATTTTACCGGCAGTTCGCATTCATCAAAAGCCAGTTGCCACCAGTTAAATTTCGCCAGTGGTGGGTTCGTACCCATTGCCTTCCAGCGATGCCAACGCCAAAACTCGACACCTGCTGGACTCCTGCCATAAGACCTCACGGCCTGGCACCTGGGTAATGCCAGTTTCATTTCCGGTCAATGGACAGAGTAGTCGGAGCACCTGCTCAGCGTCGCCAGCCAACGCTCAGACAAAATCCAGTCACCGGTTCTGACACCCACTCTTCAGTTTCGCCCTCCGCATCGCCCCAGTGTCGCAACAGCTTAGCTCCAGTAAGTACACTAATTTGTATCTTGCTTTGTCCAAACGCATTACTACTATAGCGTCTTTTTTGAAGCGTTTTTACTCTACAATTATTTAAGTCTATATGGTACTGTTGATTTTAAATAAACATTTGGGATACTGATGGCTCTTTTCTGATTGATTAAATGATTTTCCTTTGATCATTACCGTTTAGACTGCAGCTTTAGATAGAATAAGCGGGATTTTTTCTTCACGCAATTTGTATAACTTTTAGGTTACAACTGCTGAAACAGTCCTTGTTTAAATTATCTCTTGGCGCTACTCTTATAACTTTCAAGATACAACTGATGTACTGGGCATTGTCTCAATTATTTCTTGACGCCATCATGGTACAACTGTTGTACCGGTCGTAGCCTAAAGGTAAAAGAAACAAAAAAAAAATACCATCATTTACTAGAAATTTAAATACATTTTAGAACCTAAAAAGTTACATGAAGTCACTGAAAATCAACCATTACAAAATCAAATCATTTTTTACTCCATCAAAAATTATAATTAAAATGTTTACACTCTTCACAATAGGCGTGAGAGTGCATAAGTATGAGGCATTTTTCCCACAGGGACAATGTTTTTTATTGTAATATAAAAGTCCACTTTTGCAATCTCTAAGATTAAAGATCACTTTTAGTTAAGTAGGGTAAAGTGTTATGATCAGTGTAGAACTGTTTCAATATACCACACCCAAACTTCCAATTTTTTTCAAGCTCCATGCGATTGCAAATGCCTCGCGTTTAATCATAGACCAGGCCTGCTGTGCAGTGGCTAGTTTCTAACTGGCATAACCAATTGGATAAGTAATATCATACGATTTTTTTTTTGTGAGCAGTTGACAAAGATGCACGTTCTGCAACTGTCTACATTTCAACCATTATTTCTTGAAGGTAATCGACGGTTGACAGATATTTGTAGTGTAATGGCAAGGTTATTTTTTGTGTGAATCCAGCACACGGAAATACAAATTTTTTATTCACAAAGACACTGATTACAAGGATTTAAAGAAACGGTGATTTCCTAAACATAATCAATCTTCATGTGATTATGGGGCGCCCTCTAGTTAGAAGGGCTAACGCTATAGTCGGTTTTAAATAAAAATTTATAGTACTAATTACACTTTACTGATAATGATCTTTAATTTATCATTGTACAACTTAAATTGCATTGAGATTACATTGGAAACTCTAATGTAGATTATAGGTCTATATGTACACAACTTTTGTATATCTCGATAAACCTTTCTCTCCTATAGGTTGCGTGATGTTGAATTTAAATATTTCTTATGTTTCAGAAGAGGGCAGGAGGATGACTACTCTCAGATGATGCCGCCCTCCACTCCGCCCCAGGGTTGCAACAGCTTCGCTGCAGTAAGTATACTAATTTGTACCTTGGCTTACACGAACGCAATTCTTTTGCAGCTTTTGAGGCTTCTAGACTCTTCAATTAATGAGTATTCGATATGGTAGTGTCGGTTTCTCGATAAAAAAAATGTGCCGCCGCAGCATTGAAAACTCGCTTTTTCCAATCGATTCGTAGACAGTTTCCCGAGAAAGTATGGATCAGAAATTACGAAATTAATATGGTTTGTTCAAAATTGTATAGGGAACATGACGGTAGGTTTTTCCGATGCGGCTACTAAAACACATTCAAACCTCGCCTTCACCAAGGTGATTACGAAAGGTGTGTTGGTATGCTCCTTAAACCAAATTGGATTGCAGAGCAATCACCTAGGGCTGGCGAGCAGGGAGTGGGGCCCCTAGTTAAGGTATGGGTACACCTTTGAAATGTCATATACGACAAAAGTATAGATTTTCTAATTTTGATAAAATATGAAAATATTTTATCTGTGAAATGCTGCTTGAATCGTGTTTCTAATTTAAAACCGACGTTATAGCGTTTTAAAAATTAGTCGAAACTGATTTTTACACCCTTAGTGCTTGTCAGTAGACGAAAGTCATCTTAAATCTTTGTTTGCATTCCTCATTACTTCTGAATCTTATTATAATAGTGACAATTTTACTTAAGTATGCCAAAATTGTACAAATTTTAAATATTTTACTAGATTTTTAAAGTATCTGGCAGCGTATTATTTTTTAATTTGTGATTCGAAACTGGCAATAAAATAGCTTTTCATTGCGTTGATTACTTATGTGTTTTAGATATTTTGAATTCACGTTAGCACATATTTTAATACGCATTTCTTTTGAAAATTTTCATTTCATTTATTTAACCCTTACGCTGCAGCGCTGAGATTTTTTTCAATCTTCTTGCAGAACGACACTTTCGCCTCCATGTCCGATCCCTCTTACCTAATTACCTAACTTGAACGATAGAGCCTTGAGTGGCATTTATGACTAACGCTTTTCTTTCATAGTTTTGTGCGGCATACCGTTTGGCATGAGATGGATATAACCGGAGCGACTTTCTGCCTTTCCTCAAAAGTGTTCACACCTCACGGTCGACAGGGTAGAGTAACGAACAAAAGGAGGGACCCTCTAGAAAACAGTCGCTGACAGAGTACAAATAGTGATCGATGTCAGCTGTCACTTAAATGGGGGATAACATCCAATGTACACAGATCTATACCATGCCGCTGGTGTAAACTAAATTTTAGTGGTAACAATTGTCTATATGCCGCAGCGCAAAGGTTAAAATGATTTCCCGGTAAAACCCAGGATCCAAATGAATGTTTAAATGGTGCGATATGGAAAAAAGTACCAAAAGATGCATTTGTTTGCTTACAAACTTTAAAAATTGGGGTGTATGATACTATGATCTAGTTTAACGATGGCTTTAAAGCCTGTTTATCAGTTTTAAAAAAAGTAAAATTTCTAATCCTGGGTATTTTACCTTGGATACACTTAGATTCAAAAACCTTTTTTTTTTCCTTTCTAAAGAGGGCGAAATATATAAATCTGGTGCATTTTAGTGTGTAAAATGCATTTTTTAAAACAAATTTGTTAACCAAAACTTGTTTTAGGCATTTTCTCAATGAGATTTTGAGTCTATTTTGTTTAGGCAAAACATTATAAAACACATTTTTATGTATAAAATGCTTAAAAATTTGCAATGATTACGTTTTAATTGTTTATGAAGGGAATAGGCTCTCCACATGATTGTAGATGAATCTTTTCTATTTTTTAAATCAATTTATATACATATCGTTGGTAGTATATTTTATTAGTTTTTCAACAACGTATTTCTCGAACAAACATAACTCTTAAAATATCTTCAGAAATATTGTGAGAAAATACTTTTCCTTGGATAACTTTGTTAGATTTATTATTTAATTCTTAAAATAATGACATTTTGATTGAAATTTGAGATATCAGGTATAACAGATCAGTAATTTATGTTACAGTTTCACCCATTTTTTGTAATATATTTTCTTTACATAAATACAGTTTGCACACTATTTTTCTGTGTATTATGTTATGTTTCAATTTAAAACTTAGTTCTAAAGAGAAAAATTTATTACAAAAACACCTTCGAAGGTGTACTCATAGTAAAAATTTGGGATATTGATAGCTGTTAATGATCTTTAATTTATAATTTATGAGATAAAATTTCTTGACGTAAAATTTCAAAATACAATGCGAAATATATCCGTAGAAAAAAAAAATTCTCCCCAAAAGTTGCATGACAATGAATTTGAACTATTTCTTTTTCAGAAGAGGGCAAGGAGGGTCTCTAGGATGACCATTCTCCGGTGCCGCCCTCCAAACCGCCCCAGAGTCGCAGCAGCTTCAATCCAGTAAGTTCATTCATTTGTTTCTTGGCTTGTCTAAACGCAATTCTTTATAGCTTTTGAGGCGTTTTGATTTAACAATAATTTAATAGTCGATGTATAACTGCCGGTTTGAAATATAATTTTATGATACTGTGACTGTTAATGATCCATTTAATCATCTTTAAATAATGATTGTAAAAGTTAAATATCCTTGCGATAATACAGAAACTATAATGTAACTTGGGTCTGAATATACAACTTTTGTATTTCTCTAAAACCCTTTCTCTACAAAGTTGCATGACTGAATTTGAACTATTTCTTTTTCAGAAGAGGGCAAGGAGGGCCTTTAGGATGACCATTCTCCGGTGCCGCCCTCCAAACCGCCCCAGAGTCGCAGCACCTTCGATCTAGTAAGTTCATTCATTTGGTTCTTGGCTTGTCTAAACGCAATTCTTTATAGCTTTTGAGGCCTTTTTTGATCTAACAATAATTGAATAGTCGATATATAACTGCTGGTTTGAAATATAACTTTCTGATACTGTTACTGTTAATGGTCCATTTAATCATCTTTAAATAAGGATTGTAAAAGCTAAATTTCTTTGCGATAATACAGAAACTGTAATGTAGATTTTAGGTCTTAAGAAACAACTTTAGTATTTCTCTATAAACCTTTCTCTACAAAGTTGCATGACTGAATTTGAACTATTTCTTTTTCAGAAGAGGGCAAGGAGGGCCTTTAGGATGACCATTCTCCGGTGCCGCCCTCCAAACCGCCCCAGAGTCGCAGCAGCTTCGATCCAGTAAGTTCATTCATTTGTTTCTTGTCTTATCTAAAAGCAATTCTTTACAGCTTTTGAGCCGTTTTGATTTAACAATAATTGAAAAGTCGATATAAAACTGCTGGTTTGAAATATAACTTTCTGATACTGTTACTGTTACTGTTAATGGTCCATTTAATCATCTTTAAATAATGATTGTAAAAGCTAAATTTCTTTGCGATAATACAGAAACTGTAATGTAGATTATAGGTCTTAAGAAACAACTTTAGTATTTCTCTATAAACCTTTCTCTACAAAGTTGCATGACTGAATTTGAACTATTTCTTTTTCAGAAGAGGGCAAGGAGGGCCTTTAGGATGACCATTCTCCGGTGCCGCCCTCCAAACCGCCCCAGAGTCGCAGCACCTTCGATCTAGTAAGTTCATTCATTTGGTTCTTGTCTTATCTAAACGCAATTCTTTATAGCTTTTGAGGCGTTTTGATCTAACAATAATTGAATAGTCGATATAAAACTGCCGGTTTGAAATATAATTTTATGATACTGTGACAGATAATGATCCATTTAATCATCTTTAAATAATGATTGTAAAAGTTAAATATCGTTACGATAATACAGAAACTATAATGTAACTTGGGTCTGAATATACAACTTTTGTATTTCTCTAAAACCCTTTCTCTACAAAGTTGCACGACTGATTTTGAACTATTTCTTTTTCAGAAGAGGGCAAGGAGGGCCTCTAGGATGACCATTCTCCGGTGCCGCCCTCCAAACCGCCCCAGAGTCGCAGCAGCTTCGATCCAGTAAGTTCATTCATTTGTTTCTTGTCTTATCTAAACGCAATTCTTTATAGCTTTTGAGCCGTTTTGATTTAACAATAATTGAAAAGTCGATATAAAACGGCTGGTTTGAAATATAACTTTCTGATACTGTTACTGTTAATGGTCCATTTAATCATCTTTAAATAAGGATTGTAAAAGCTAAATTTCTTTGCGATAATACAGAAACTGTAATGTAGATTATAGGTCTTAAGAAACAACTTTAGTATTTCTCTATAAACCCCTTTCTCTACAAAGTTGCATGACTGAATTTGAACTATTTCTTTTTCAGAAGAGGGCAAGGAGGGCCTTTAGGATGACCATTCTCCGGTGCCGCCCTCCAAACTGCCCCAGAGTCGCAGCAGCTTCGATCCAGTAAGTTCATTCATTTGTTTCTTGTCTTATCTAAACGCAATTCTTTATAGCTTTTGAGGCGTTTTGATTTAACAATAATTGAAAAGTCGATATAAAACTGCCGGTTTGAAATATAACTTTCTGATACTGTGACTGTTAATGATCCATTTAATCATCTTTAAATAATGATTGTAAAAGCTAAATTTCTTTGCGATAATACAGAAACTATAATGTAACTTGGGTCTGAATATACAACTTTTGTATTTCTCTAAAACCCTTTCTCTACAAAGTTACATGACTGAATTTGAACTATTTCTTTTTCAGAAGAGGGCAAGGAGGGTCTCTAGGATGACCATTCTCCGGTTTGCCGTCCAAACTGCCCCAGAGTCGCAGCAGCTTCGATCCAGTAAGTTCATTCATTTGTTTCTTGTCTTATCTAAACGCAATTCTTTATAGCTTCTGAGGCGTTTTGATTTAACAATAATTGAAAAGTCGATATAAAACTGCTGGTTTGAAATAAGACTTTCTGATACTGTGACTGTTAATGGTCCATTTAATCATCTTTAAATAATGATTGTGAAAGCTAAATTTCTCTGCGATAATACAGAAACTGTAATGTAGATTATAGGTCTTAAGATACAACTTTAGTATTTCTCTATAACCCTTTCTCTACAAAGTTGCATGACTGAATTTGAGCTATTTCTTTTTCAGAAGAGGGCAAGGAGGGTCTCTAGGATGACCATTCTCCGGTGCCGCCCTCCAAACCGCCCCAGAGTCGCAGCAGCTTCAATCCAGTAAGTTCATTCTTTTGTTTCTTGGCTTGTCTAAACGCAATTCTTTATAGCTTTTGAGGCGTTTTGATTTAACAATAATTTAATAGTCGATGTATAACTGCTGGTTTGAAATATAACTTTCTGATACTGTGACTGTTAATGGTCCATTTAATCATCTTTAAATAATGATTGTAAAAGCTAAATTTCTTTGCGATAATACAGAAACTGTAATGTAGATTATAGGTCTTAAGATACAACTTTAGTATTTCTCTATAACCCTTTCTCTACAAAGTTGCATGACTGAATTTGAACTATTTCTTTTTCAGATTAAGGCAAGGAGGGCCTCTAAGATGACCATTCTCCTGTGCCGCCCTCCAAACCGCCCCAGAGTCGCAGTAGCGTCGATCCAGTAAGTTCATTCATTTGTTTCTTGTCTTATCTAAACGCAATTCTTTATAGCTTTTGAGGCGTTTTGATTTAACAATAATTGAATAATCGATATATAACTGCTGGTTTGAAATATAATTTTATGATACTGTGACTGTTAATGGTCCATTTAATCATATTTAAATAATGATTGTAAAAGCTAAATTTCTTTGCGATAATACAGAAACTGTAATGTAGATTATAGGTCTTAAGATACAAATTTGGTATTTCTCTATAACCCTTTCTCTACAAAGTTGCATGACTGAATTTGAACTATTTCTTTTTCAGAAGAGGGCAAGGAGGGCCTCTAGGATGACCATTCTCCGGTGCCGCCCTCCAAACTGCCCCAGAGTCGCAGCAGCTTCGATCTAGTAAGTTCCTTCATTTGGTTCTTGTCTTATCTAAACGCAATTCTTTATAGCTTTTGAGGCGTTTTGATCTAACTATAATTTAATAGTCGATATATAACTGCCGGTTTGAATTATAATTTTCTGATACTGTGACTGTTAATGATCCATTTAATCATCTTTAAATAATGATTGTAAAAGCTAAATTTCTTTGCGATAATACAGAAACTATAATGTAGATTATAGGTCTGAATATACAACTTTAGTATTTCTCTATAACCCTTTCTCTACAAAGTTGAATGACTGAATTTGAACTATTTCTTTTTCAGAAGAGGGCAAGGAGGGCTCCAAGGATGACCACTCTCAGGTGCCGCCCTCTACACCGCCTAACGTTCGCAACCGCTTCACTGCAGTGCGTGCATTAATTTGTGCCTTTGCTTACTCAAACGCAATTCTTTATTTTAAGCGTTTGGACAAAGAAATTATTTTACATGTTGCTTGGTGTGATGGCATATTATCTACAGCATGAGGAATCGGTCATTGTGTATTTTGACCCTCATTTAAGGAGGGCATTCCTTCCTTCAACTGTCCTTAGACATTTGTCTATGCCAACCATTTCTTATGAATGTAAAATTTCTCTTGCCAGCAATAAGGTGGAAAATCTTGTCAATGGTCTGCTGAATTGATAACCGGGTCCTATGTATCCCAACACTTACTGTTTGTTTAGTGTGCTAAAATGTCTTAATTGTTTTTTTGATTGGCCTTGGAGTGTCGCAAAAGTTTCAAAATCAAAATTACGTCTTGTCGTGTGTGCTGATGCACCGTTATTAGCTAACAGTGCGTCTGGAATTCCTTCAAACACACCATGATTGCATATCCACCAAGCCTCTTAGAAACACTTGTTCTTTTGACAGTTGTGGCAGGTGACGGGAAAATGGCAGTTTTAAGGCATTTTGAACATTCCCTTGGTAGTTTTCCATAACTAATATTCATACTGGCAATAATGTTTTCAGAGTGAGTCATCGCACTTTAAAAGACTTATTTTTGTTAATCGGATGTTTTGTCAACTTATTTAAAGTCTATTCTTGAATTGAAAAGACTCGCAGACACTTTAAATTGGAAAGCATTTCAGTTGAGATTGACATAATTCGTCATCAGCAGCGGATCATGAAGTTCCTTTTTTTTAAGTCAACTGAGTTCATTGTTGAACTTTCAAATTATTGTGCAGGCGAGTTATGAGAGTCACAATCTCCTCCATTGAAACTTTAACACCGCTAAAGAATTGTTCTATTAGCTTACCCACACGCTGACCAGGCATTGCTCGTACGAAAATAGCTTGTCCGAAATCAACTTTGCAGAGTCGCTGTAAATTCTTGATTTACATTCATGCATTTTGCATTATTCATGCATCCCACAAGAATTTTGCAAAAGCATTACTCTTTTTGAATGACTTTAGGTCCTTTTCTCTACGCCATCTGTATCGGTCGCGACAGTGTATTGTCTTGTTGGAGTGTCCAAAACGGCATTTTGTCTAAGCAACAGTTGAATGTGTCTTCATTTCGACCCACTTCCTTGTCCTAATCTATGTGTGGTTTGAAATCCATCTTCTCTAACGGTAAAGTAAAAATTAGTTTACGATTTATCACGTACGTAAAAGACTAACTGTAAATTAATAAACTTCTTTCTACTCAGTGGAAGAGATGAGTCTAACCAATTCTGTACGAAGATTATACAGCTTTATTTAGGACAAAAACAAAAACTGAACATACAAACAAACAAGGACCGAAGTTGAAGTAGCTTTACCATACGCAGTCAGCAAAAGGAGCATTGGGAGAGGTACTCTAATTTTAATTCGAAACATAATTTTGCATAATGTGTATAAAAATAAAATGTGTTGAAATACACTCATGTACAAATTATGCATTCAATACATAATCAAACCCCAAAAGAAAATTCTTATTAAAATTTTATTTAATATCTAACCGATTATTTATTTTGGAAGTAATTGAAGTTAAATATCTTTTTCAGTTTTAAATAATATATGAAGCCGAGTTTACCCCACATAAGCCATAGTAATACATTTCAACGCAATTGTTTTACTTACCTATCGAAGCAAGTAGAAATAAATGTTTTGGGGAAATATCAAACTAAAGAAAGACATATCCCCATGCGCTGAACTCCACTTTTAGGAGTGTGGAGACATAAAATGGTAGTGATAATTCAGGGTCAAATTCAGATAAAGAATAGGCAAAAGCGACTAGATAACACATCTGAGGAAGTGCTCATAATGGAAATCCGTGATGCTTATGCAAAATGCATATCACTATTCCTTGTCAGTTTAGGAATGGGTCGTTTAGTACCTACCAGAACATCCAACCAACGAAGAAGTGTTTGTTATTTTCTGTATAATATTTTTACTCTTTTAACCTGACCCATCAACTTGAAATGACAGGAAAAATAAGTCTAGCTTAGGTTGAATTAGAGGATATTTGTTCCAAGACATGTGTCAGAGTTCCTATGTTTCTCTTCCTCTCCCTGGTACCTAGAAGTTTTCCATTCTGTAGATAACGAATCCCTTCTCTTGATTTTGAAAAGTCGGTGAATTTTTCCCACGTATCTAGGGGGTTTAAAGCCGACTTTTTTTATTCTTATTTGATCTTGTGCTACCAAATCAAAAGCATTCTGTGTTTACTGCAAAGCATTTGGTTGTTCATCAAGCCTAGTGATCCAGACTTGAAAATGCGTGTAAGTGTTAATTTAACTAATAAGCGAAACCTCTGAGGGGCTCGAGTGCCATATTCCACTTTCATGCTTTCTTACCAGTTTTAACATCGCCTTAAACGATTCTTCTAACCCTAAATGTTTGGTGATTCTGACGTTCAATGGAATATAGTGTGAAAAATCAGTGCGACACTGAACTGAATTTTCGTGAAGCTAGAGGCTTAATCTGAGGAGCCCTTTTAAAATTATCTCGACTTGAAAGACTGGAATGACCGAAATTTCAATTCAAAGCATTCTTGTATATTACCTGCCTATTTTCCCTCGTGTTAGCTAGTTATGCACCCGCTTCAATGAATAAAAGCCATCATTTCTCATCAACTTAAAAAAACAAATAAGTATTCGTTTCAGAACTTGTATTAGAAACGATTAGTTTTCATAATCCACAGGGAAACCGAATTTAATCCGTGAAACAAGGATTTAGTGGTTTATAAATGGTGTGTGGAACTTCTAGCTGGATTGATGAATTGAAGTATAATTCTAGAGTTTGAACTAAGCAGCCTGAGTGTGATACGTAATAAACAAACCACGTTTCCTGTTGACCAGCATGCTCAACAAGTAAAGTATTTATAGTCTATTTTTTTTTCATTTGGATTGTTATGTAGTGTAGCGTGGAAAACAGACGATCTGAAAAATAGCTTGTTGCATTGAGCATTCGTTTTTCTACCATGTTAATTGATGCATCAATGACATGCTGAAAGTGCAAGACAATGCTAAAGTATATTACTAATCTCTCAAAAACCAAACAAGTGAATTTAAAACTTCCCCGTATTAAATCGTTCAAGTAGTCATGGAACAGCAAGCAAACTGTTCGGAAATTTTTAGAATAGCTTTTTAACTTTTGTGATATGTGCTCTTGAAGATGCCACTGAAACACTACCACCAAATAAATTTACCTACTTTGACGTTCGCGTGGTTGAACCGCGTGTCGTTTGTGTTACCGTCGCCGTGCCGCTTGTTTTTACCGTCGCCGTGCCGCTTGTTTTTACCGTCGCCGTGCCGCTTGTTTTTACCGTCGCCTTGCCGCTTGTTTTTAGCGTCGCCGTGCCGCTTGTTTTTACCGTCGCCGTGCCGCTTGTTTTTACCGTCGCCGTGCCGCTTGTTTTTACCGTCGCCGTGCCGCTTGTTTTTACCGTCGCTGTGCCGTCGCCGTGCCGCTTGTTTTTACCGTCGCCCTGCCGCTTGCTTTTACCGTCGCTCTCCCGCTTGCTTTTACCGTCGCTCTCCCGCTTGTTTTTACCGTCGCTCTGCCGCTTGTTTTTACCGTCGCTCTGCCGCTTGTTTTTACCGTCGCTCTGCCGCTTGTTTTTACCGTCGCTCTGCCGCTTGTTTTTACCGTCGCTCTGCCGCTTGATTTTACCGTCGCTCTGCCGCTTGTTTTTACCGTCGCCGTGCCGCTTGTTTTTACCGTCGCCGTGCCGCTTGTTTTTACCGTCGCCGTGCCGCTTGTTTTTACCGTCGCCGTGCCGCTTGTTTTTACCGTCGCCGTGCCGCTTGTTTTTACCGTCGCCGTGCCGCTTGTTTATACCGTCGCCGTGCCGCTTGTTTTTACCGTCGCCCTGCCGCTTGTTTTTACCGTCGCCCTGCCGCTTGTTTTTACCGTCGCCCTGCCGCTTGCTTTTACCGTCGCCCTGCCGCTTGCTTTTACCGTCGCTCTGCCGCTTGTTTTTACCGTCGCTCTGCCGCTTGTTTTTACCGTCGCTCTGCCGCTTGTTTTTACCGTCGCTCTGCCGCTTGTTTTTACCGTCGCTCTGCCGCTTGTTTTTACCGTCGCTCTGCCGCTTGTTTTTACCGTCGCTCTGCCGCTTGTTTTTACCGTCGCTCTGCCGCTTGTTTTTACCGTCGCTCTGCCGCTTGTTTTTACCGTCGCTCTGCCGTGAGTTTGTATAATTCTATTTGCTCCTTCGCGTGCTATTTGTGGTGTTTCCGTTTCAGGGTGGTAGTGTTTCAGTGAATATCTTTAAGAGTACTGTGGTTTATTACTTCGCAGAGTTTAATATATTTTTACAATAAATATCGATATTGTTATAACATTTTATCTTGAGGAAGTGATGAAAAATTTAAACCCAGGGTCACTAACATCAACCTTTCACTTTGTAGTGAACACCAAACAGTCTTAATGCTATACATAAAGACTTACATCTGTAGGCTCTTTTAGTACTTGGTCTGTCTGGTTTATTTTCAACTATATTTATTGAGTATATTTAATCGTGCACTTGGTTAGGTTTGCGTCTGCTTATGGTCCTTATGCCATAAAACTCCAACTAGCTTTAACTATCTTAAATATGAGCAGGTCAAAGAAAAATGTGCGAAGGTAGAAGAATCTGAATCTTTCCCGAAACCAGGTCATTCAAATGAAAAAGCTTTGCCCTCTTCCATTCGGAGGTTACACTTTAAGTACACACGGGCATCACAATCCCGAGCTACCCTTGTGACCTTCCGTCCTCCCTTACCTGCCCTTCTAGCTTTTGCTGTTTAACCTCCTTAGTTGTATCAAGTACCTTGTGTTTGACAGCTTGGCTAAATAAGCTTTTGCATCCTAAAACCAACCCATCTAATCTGTCGGGGATATTCTAATTGGAATATGTCCAAACAAAGATTATAATAAATACATGATTGCAATGACTACAAAATGCCTCTATCACATTAGCTAAAGTTCTTTTAACCCTCTGAGCGTCACGATACGTCTATGTAGTGCGTCATTTCCTTCATCTTGCAACCCACTTTCGTTAGCGTCCCTGCCCCTCATTTAAATAAAGTGTTGGTGCCAACAGTTATTTTTCAACTTCAACCACTTTCAGTCAAACGTTTTAAAATTAAATTGAAAGAATCTCCATGACATTAATACACAATGTATTAATGGCTTTCATAAAATATTTTAAGACTTGAATTTTATAAAGTTTCCCGAGAAGGAAGCTGTTCGCCTCGCCTCTCATCCAGGAAGCTACACGCCTCATCTCCTCTCTCATCCAGGAACCTGCACGCCTCATCACCCCTCTCATCCAGGAACCTGCACGCCTCATCACCCCTCTCATGCAGGAAGCTGCTCGCCCCGCCTCTCATCTCCCCTCTCATCCAGGAAGCTGCTCGCCCCGCCTCTCATCACCCCTCTCATGCAGGAAGCTGCTCGCCCCGCCTCTCATCACCCCTCTCATCCAGGAAGCTGCTCGCCCCGCCTCTCATCATCGCCCCTCTCATCCAGGAAGCTGCTCGCCCCGCCTCTCATCATCGCCCCTCTCATCCAGGAAGCTGCTCGCCCCGCCTCTCATCATCGCCCCTCTCATCCAGGAAGCTGCTCGTCTAGCCTCTCATCTCTCCTTTCATCCAGGAAGCTGTTCGCCTCGGTTGGAAAGTGAGTGATTTCGTCAACCAGGCAACATTGTCTACGTTTCGTCCAAAAGTCTAGAAACGAAATTTTGCTTCAGGTTGTTGCAACAGTGTATTTCGTGTGTGTAACCGTGTTGTTATTTCAAAACCACGACATTTCAAATCTAATTAGAGTGTATACTAATGTGGAGGGATCAATATTCTGAGATCGGGTTCTGTAATTCAAGATATTAGAATAAATAACTGACCATGTAACGTTTAATAATAGTGCCGGATATAAATTTCAAATGACTGGGATACTGTTCAGTTTCAGTAAACATCATTCTTAAATATCTGTTAAAACAGTAATCCATCCAGGGGGCTTTGTTCTCTAGTGCTAAAGGAATTTCGAGGGCCCCGGAATTCCAGTGGTGTGAGACAACGTCCTTTTGGAAGGCACATCTGTGAGAATCGGGCCAGTCAAACAATGCAATCTATTCCTTTCTCAAATACGAGTATTATTCAAATAATCTCATGCATTATGTCCTCAAACTTTGCACAAATGAAATTGGATTATTTAAGACTCGCGAGTCTTTCAGTTAACAGAAAATAGAATTTCCATCAGATTTTTTATCCAAAAAATATTTCCAGAGCTGAAACGAAATTAAATCGAGCATTTCATGTTATTGATTATTTAGTCGAGTTATCAAACGTTCAAATCGATCAGTTCTAGAAATAATCAAATCTTTCATGACAATAGCAGGAAAAGCATATTGAAAATAGTGTATTTCTAAACACGCTTTAAATGAAAATATAATTTGATAAATTCAGTACATATTTTAAGAATTGTAAGTTGCAAAACGTGAACCCTGTCATTGATGTATTAAATGAAATTTTCTATCGTGGATGAATATTTTATAACAAATTTGCTTATTTCAAATTTTTAATACCGACAGTTTTACTTCAATCGGCTAGATACGAGTTTGTTTGCTGGAAATGCTATACAAGTGTAGATTTGATTAATAAGTTGGTTGTAGATTATGACTACTACTTCTGTAATAAGCAATGTTAATAGTTTATATATTTGAGAATCTTAAATAAACTGAATACATTGAATTGATAAATTTTCCTTTTGTCAAAGAAGTTTTTCTTTTGTTTTTGTTGTGCCTTGTACCCTGCTTTCCAACTATCCGTGTCATAGTCACCACTTCGCGATAATTTAGAAATGACTACAATTTTTTTTTTAATATTTGTAATTTAGTAACTGTATAGCTTCATAAATCAAGGTTGAATTGTTATTCCGACCAGGAAATGGCGACAAAATATAAGCGCTTACAATCATATATTAAAGAAATGAACTCTAAATCATCTTTCAAATCATCTTTATTTGGTCGCTAATTGATAATTCAAAGAAATGAATCATTTACCTAGTTAAATTTAATTCAATATTGTGCGTAGAAAATTTTGATGCGTTTTGTTTCGCGTAAAATTTAAACTCATTGGCAAAATTTCAACATCGATTAAAGTTTATTCTGGTGCAGGAAATAACAATTACTCTAAAGTAACATAATGAAAGGAATTCCAAAACAGTTTTGTATGACATAAATACAATAAAATCACTACTAAAGATGTAACAAAAAAATAAAAGGTTTAAGGAAAATCACTTCCCGATTTTCTTTCACGTAAATGAAACCTTTTAGAGCCGACTCGAGCAAAAGAACGTCTCTTAAAGGAAGTTGTTCGCTCTGGAATAACTAATTCTGAATGAGTCGTATTAGGTTCAGTTTGGTGCTGCTTGGTTTTACAAATTGGTTCATACTTTACTGTGCTAAGTAAATGTGGATGATACCTCTGGAACTACTGAGGATTCGAAAATTATCTGCACTTAATTTCAACCACTACCTTCGTGTAAATATATTTTTTTAAATGTCATTTTTCTAATCTCCTTTTCTTTCGATGCAGTTAGACCAATGGTCGAAGCTTGCGCATTCCCTCCAAGGTTTTCATTGGGTCGTGCAACCGCTTCCTTGTCTGTAAAGAGTGCTCTAGTGTCGATTGTTGCTCGTCGGTTTGCCAGTACCATTTCTGGAGCTACTGTATCGACTCGTCAGTGGGGTAGGTGGATTGGCGATCACGCTTGTCTGGCATCTTTAGGTTCTCGATCCACTCATGCACTTTTACACAATCATGCGATGAATTTTAGCTCCTGACACACCTTGCTACTCAAGAAATATAATCGCTGCTTTTCGTTCCTAATTGGTGCACACTTCTAGCGGAGATGCCATGTTTATACTGATGCGGACTCAAGAAATGACCCAATTACGTCAGACTTCGGTAACGTAAACACAGTAGTATCAACTCTAAGCATGATCGCGCATAAAGCAATGTAGCAAACCTAAAGACGTGTTTAAGCGATTGATCTAGCAAACCTAAGATGTAGCGAAAATGCAGATTATTTTGACTTACCATTGTAGATTTCTGTTGGTGCGGTAATTCATTCACAAACCTATCCTGACCAGAGTGTGCGGGGCCCGGTCAAGGACTGATCTGTATAGGGTCCTGTACTGGAGAAACTAATGAGGGTATATACTTATCTAGCCGTTTCATGAGGAAATGAAGTGTTATATGAATAAAAACAAATTTTCATGCCCACGCATAAAAATATATTGTAGGTACTTAGGGATTATATTTCCAAGTTCTATACAAAGGTATTCCGACTTCAAATTTAGTTAATTAACGCCTAACTTGAAATTATTGTATTAAGACAAATATTTGGTTTCTGAAAACATCCGGATCATCTAAAACTGTTGACGTTTTAATAAACGAAGCATTAGTAATTTTTAATGATGGAATGGCAGGTCGTCTGAGCATTTTGAAATGTCTTGGCCTGCAGGTAGGACATTTTGCATACACCTCTGCTAAAAAATCTGATTTGTCGTGTTTGAAAAGTGCAGAAAATAAATGTAGGTCATCAACACTAGAGGACCGTAGGGCTCACAGAATGAGAAAAAAAGCTTTAAATGAGCATTTGGCAGAAATAGAAGGTCCTATATATGTAGCAGGAGCATTTTAAACCCTAAGATTGTTATGATATTTTGTATGATAGAAATTCAATCTTCAAACTTGATTTTCTCGGTTTCTGATTTTTAGACTTTCCCACAATATTACAAAAAAGTTATGATTGTAGAGCTATAATATTTTACATGTATGTTCTACTTGTGGATCTTAATTCTGTGAACCTCCAATATATTAATGAGATGCGTACACTTTAATATATAGCATAATAAAAACAAAAATATCAATAATTTAAATTGTTTATGAAATTTTAATTTTTTTTTAAATATTGAAATACTAGATAATTTGAAATTTTGAGGTTTGCAGTATAAAGGTATTATTTAGCTTTAATTTGACATCAAAATTTAGATTCTACTGTATATATTTCAAAAATTATCTTGCGGGAAGCAAAATGTTAGACAATTAATTATTTTTATTTTTGTGTTCACATTTTATGTTTAAAAATTTTTTTTATCTGAATAACAAATATTTTACCATTTTTTTAAAGTTAGTACTTTATTATGGAACCTATCAAAATTCCATTCAAAAATGAGTAAAGGTTGTTGATTTATGATGAGTCGAAAATGGTACAGAAAAATTATCAATTTTTGGCCCGAAAGGTACTATGTCTCCTTAAGCCTTATTCCTAGTTGGAATTTATGATAAATCTTTGGAAACGCGAGTTTAAGAGAACAAGGTCTGAACCTTGTACAGTTTTATGATTCAAGACACATCACCTTGGAATACAGTAGTACCCTTGAGCGGAACGAATTTAATTTCAGAGTTGAGTCAAAGGGAAAGAACGTTCGAGCTCTTCGCAACAAGATTTAAGGTTTTAATTTTCTTGTTCAATATCAATGTAATGGGCACTCAAATACAACAAAATTTATTTAAATTGATATTCTTTTTTTCTAACAGTAAGACTAAGCTTTACCAATTTTATTAAATCTTTGGCAATTCTGTTACACCCACGGATAGTAAAGTTAAGCTCTTTCCCCGTTCATGAAGCCTTTTGCCCCAACCTCAATAGGAAGCCCCTTCCCCTTTTTTTTATACCCGGGGATTCCAAGGCTGTGAGGCAACGTTCTGTCGAAAGGCTTTGACATCAAGTGCACACCTGTGGAATTGGGTCAGTCAAAGGATGTAATCTAAACTCTTCCTTTCTCAAATATGAGTGTTTTCTATATTGTGTAGTAACTACCAACTTCACAATTTTAATGAAGTTTTACTCGTTCTAAATCGGACCTCGTGCCACAAAACCCAAACCAAATGACTCGTTCTAAATTTAATTTTCAAATAAATTCGTGTATCTGTCTTTAAAAATCTAATTTCCATGTTTCATTTTTTCAAAACTTAAGTCTCGTTATTTCTTGCGGCTTACAAAAAGTGAAAGAATTTTTCATGCAAAAAACATTTTGAGAGCTAAAACGAAATTAAATCGAGCATTTCCTGTTACTCGGTATTTATTCTATTTTTATAGGTATTTAGGTATTTTGTCCCCATCAGTAGTTCAAATCGTTCAGTTCTAGAAATAATTTGATCTTTCATCACAATAGCATGAAAACTAAATTAAAATAGTGTCTTTCTTAACTGAATGAAAATAAACCTAATGTGTCGTTTTTGCTTGAAACTAGCAATTTTGTAAATCTGTGCTTGATTTTTCTTTGTACAAATTGTATATTTCTAATGTGATACACATTCTTCCAAATAAGCTTGTTTCAAATTGAAAATCACACTTCAATTGACTAGAAATGAGTGTTTGATGAAAATTCTAATCATGATATTGAACAAAGTGTTACTCCAAGATACACTTGTGTGTGTCTGCTCATTCTGTACCAAGAACCATCCTGTACCAACTGAGAAATGCTATAGTTTATATATTTGAGAAACTTGAATAAATTTTTAAATATTGAATTAATTTCTTTTTACTTTAGGTTGTATTTGATTGTTTTTATTTGTGCATTGTAACCTGATTTACATCTTTCTATGAAAGTCATTACGTCACGAAAACGTATAATTTTGAATTGCAAATATTTCTTTAGTACTTGACATACCCGTAATATAGTAACTGCATAGCTTCAGAAATCGAATTTAAATTGTTATTTTGACCAGGATATGAAAAATGAGCGCTTGCAATCCTAAATTCTAGGGGGGGGGAAATCCCCATTTAAATCATTATTTGGTCCCTAATTGAAAAAAACAATTACTCTAAAGCAACATTAGTTCATATTTCAACTGAATTATAAGCAGCTCTGTATAACAAAGCAATAAAATAAAAAAAACTATTATAGATATTGCAAATAATAATTTTGAAAAGAATATAAAGTATTCTGTAAATATAGGGTACCACTTTATTAGTGCTTTCAGATTTTTAAAACCTTTTTGTGATAAACAAACTATTTCATAATGTATGAAATGCTGTCATTTCATAAAGAGGGCAAAAGGAACTAAAAAGTCGCTTCCAGATTTTTTTTTTTACATAAATGGAATATTGTAGAGAAGGCTCCAGCAAAGGAACGTCTCTCAAAGGGCCGTTCTTTCTGGAATAACTAATCCCTGTACGAGCTGATGAAATTGACCGATTTCTGGTGTGATTAAACTGTTGACATAACCTGCGTATTAGGTTCAGTTTCATGCTGCTTGGTTATGCAAATTGGTTCATTCTTTAGTGTGTTAAGTAATTGTGGATGACCCCCTCTTCCTAGGTCGTCCCCCAACCACTTGTGCTTCCCCCACTTTGTCCGTCTAATCTGCAGAGAACGCGCTACAGTGTCGATGATTACTCGTCGGTTTGCCAGTACCATTTCTCGATCTCGCTGAATCTTTTCGTGAGAGGGGGAGGTTGACTGGCGACGTTCATCACGCATGTCGGGCCTCTTAAAGTTCTCGATCCAATCATACACAGTTCCTTCCACAGTTCATTAAAGTTCTGCCCCCATATTGTGTTGTAAGCCTCCAATTAATTTCAGCCCCTGGCACACATTTAATAACTGGATAGTATTGACCTACTCTCGTAGATTTGTCGACCAACCGGCCTGGCGGTTAAGGTAATAGCCACTAGATTAGAAGGTTTCCGTTTCGAATCCGGGACAGAGAATGAATACTTGTAAGCGTATTGTGTAGAGGCGGTCGGTGCACCTTAAATCTGTCGTAGTCAAAAGTCTTCATATTGGGTTGGAGGGAAGTTTGGAGAGTAGGATGACAACTCAGGTGTTGCCTCGTCATCTGACCGTGTTTCAAAATGACGTGGTGTCCTGGGCTTTTTCCCTTAGGGGATTGATCCCGGACCGTCATCGATAGCCCGTTGTGTTGCTCTAGTATGACGTTAATTAAAATTACCTTACCGTCGTAGATTTCAGGTTAGTGCGTTACTTCATTTAGAAGCTTAACCTCACCAAAATGAGAGTCTCGGCTAAGGGCAGTTCTGTATAAGATTCGGTACTAGTAAAAAGAATGAGACATTTAACACTTATCCTCATGAAAAAGCTACATGTGAATAGAGTAATTTGAATGCCAGGTGTAAGAAATAATTTCTAGGTACCCGGGAGATTGTTTCGGACGTTCTCCTTTAAGAAATCGTTGGGTAAAGTATATTCCAACGACAAAATTAGTTAACTCTAAGCTTGAAATTATTGTAATAACAAAATTTTGATTTCTGAAAGCTATGCATATGTTAGTTAAACGGATGTGCTAGAATTTTTAAATTTCATCTAAAGAAAATAAATTGAAGTGTGTTTAAAATATTTAATTTCGTTGGTTTGATCTAAATGTAGTTTGGTATGAGTTCACACAGGAAAGTAAATCGTGATAATTATGTGTAAATTTAAAATTGGACAATTTTTTTGTATCAAAGTGATCGATGATTTGATATGTAATTGAGACTGATCAAGGTTTTCTTGTCTTTTTTGTACATAATCGTATAACTGACTTCATTGTATATTTTCTCAGTTTGTTGAGCTTTGTAAGAAATCTTGTAAAATCATTTGAATATTATGTGCTATTCCAGATTCTGTATCAATTTTCATACTAGGAACAATTTCAACAAAGTGTTCATATTATTCATTCAAATATTTGAAAGGAATGTAATAAAATTACTTGGATGTTGTGTTGTTACTTACGATAGACCCTTACATCTATTGGAAATTCACTCCTAGTTATTATAAGAAAAGTGCAAGACATAATAGTCCTTGAGGTTTCTCGATACAAACAACTTTTCAAGTAGTAATGAAAAGATATAAATTTTGAACTTTATTAATCCTAGATTAATTACGATTAATATTCGTTCGTATTGCACCTTGCATGGGGGGGAACTAATATGGCAGAAATGTCGCATGGAACCACAAGAACGCAGTCGACAGATTTTTCAATGAATGACCGTTTCATGGTACAACTTTACGAATGCGATTTTTAAGAAGTTGCAATCTCAAGTCAATACTCCGATTTCCATGCATGATCAGGGAGAGTGAGGGTTAGCTAAGGAGTTGTCTCGTCAATTGACCGTGGTTCAAAATTTACGTGAGGTATAATGAAATCTTTCCCTTAGAAATAGAGTTGCCAATTTTTCTACCACAATTCCGAGACACATTTCCCCAAACTGAAATATGTATGAACTATCACATTATTCTCCACTGAGAAATCACTTAATATAACAAACCTAGTTTTTCAAGGAAATTTTTTTTCAAGTACAAAAAATATGGTTTAAAAATTTTTTTTATTCTAATTATACTAGGCTGAAGGTTTTCTTGTAAATGGTAATAATGATTGAAAAATCTAAAACTAATCCCTCGTTGTATTGAAACTATTAAAAAAATAAAAAATGGTAATGTTTGTATACAAAGAGATATTGTTCGTGTTTAATTCAAAGGGAGTGTACTAATTTAAGATACAATTGGATAGTCGGTGGGAATTGGAGAATTCATAAACAAAGGACCAGCCTTGTTGGGCTTGAGCCTGTAGTTGGTCGTCAATATTTGTATTTAGGACAGTGTGGCTGCAAAATACCACATATCAATTAAAAGGTAGGGATCTGTGCATCTACCCAATGCTTAACGACTAACAAGAATAAATAAATCACACTTGAACTTATTTACACAGTCAAACATTCAATAAAAGCTTTTGAAAAGACAACGAAGCGTACAACAAACGGTACACGCATATACAGTGGCGTATATACCTGTAGAAGTTTATTTCGGGGTTTTATTCGGGCCAAATATTCTCTAAAGCAAATTAGTATGCATCGAACAAATGTATTAATTTTGGGGTAAGGAAACATTCGAAAGCTATTTAGGACTTCAGGATATCAATTTGAATAAATAATAACAGTTCAATATAATTCCAATAACAATTTGAAATTCTAAAATTGTTTAAAATGTATTTCTAAAAATAGGTAGTTATGCATTTTAAATAATGTTAGTGTATATAATAATGACTGCATGGATATTAAAAGGAATAAAAGGTCAGACATAGGTAAAAAATAGGGGGATAGTTTAAATGCACTTTTAAAAATTGGGAAATATAATTTTAAATATTATTTTTATAGTGAAATATACATTTCTTTAATTGGAAAAAAGTAACTTGTTTACTTATTTAAAATATTCTATAATTCGTTCTTATATACAGGGGGCCCACTCTTAAAGTTGATGGATAGATAATTTACTTTTAATTACCATCTCAATAGAAATTTCTTTGTTTAATGTTTGAGCATCTGGATATCAGATAAGTAATTATGACTGTTAAAACTAGAACACCGAATACAAATTTAATTTTTTTTAATTGAAAAATGTTTTTTAACCCAAAACGTTTCAAATATTAAAAAAAAAATTTCTTTCCAAGCATTTTTGTTAGTAAAAATATGCATATATTACGAATGGTTAAAAAATTAGTGAAGACATTATCAGTCAAGGTTAAGAGTGAACACCCTGTAAAATGACAAAAATTGCTGAGAATTTTACAAAACAAAATCCATATTTCTTGGTGAACTGGCAAACTTATCAAGAACTTCGTAGTCTGATATTTTAATGTCTCTGTGAATTGAAAGCGGTGCCAGTCAATTTAGTCTCGTTTCTGAAGTTGTATTTCGTAAATAAGTCTTCAGTCTCCGTAATCCTGAGAAAATCCTTTCCGCGGTCGCAACAGAGACTGGAAGAACCGCCAATATTTTTAGTAGAATGAAAGAATTTGGGAAGAATATTTTATCGCATTTTTCAATCCCTGTCGATACAGAACTCAGGAACGACATTATTTAAGGACGCAATTGTTTGATGGTGGGATGCAAAACGCTGAGGGATTTGCAGAGATCATCAAAAAAAAGGTATATAAGCGGTTCTCCGATAATATTATTCTGCTATGCAGTAAGGGATGTTGCTCCTTACAGTTTTAAGGCGGCAAGTTCTAGGAACTTCTTCTCTTATCTATTTTTTTTAGCAAATTCCTTTATTTCACTGTACAGGGTCTTAAATTTTCATCGGCCTCCGTCCTTAAGTTTGATGCCAGTTCCAGCACATTTGATACATTTCTCATTGTTTCCGAGAGGTCGATAACTTTTCTTTGCAGTTTTTGAGGAAGTTGCAACGCATGACTACAGGATCAAAATAGGAATAAACTACCTTTGAATTCAACGGACAGAGAACGGACTCTTTCTGAAATACAAGAAATCCGAGAATACCCAACACGTGTGTTTCTGTGTCTGAACAAATTTGTAGAATAGCATTGTATGTCTTCCCTCCCGAAGTTTAAGAATTGTGTTTACCCTATTGACAAGTATTCGTTCGTTCCACAACTTTGTAATTTCTAAGACTGGGGTCGTAATACAAGTGAAATGCCCAAGGGGTTGTTTGTGAAGCTAGACAGAGGGTTTCTTATCTCGCAAAGTCGTAAAACTGTCGGGGGTGTCCATTGGATTCTGCAGGCAGCGGAAGAAGAAAATGTTCACTGTAGAGTTACACTCTCACAACCACATGGTTACAGCACAACTTTCATAAACCATCATAAATTTTGGTGATCCCAGTGTCCAGCCCACTGTGTTTACTTTATTCAGGAAAGTAAATAGCTTTTAAATGTGTCCAAATAATAAATTTTTTTTAAGAAAATTGTTTCCGCCAGGAATGCAAATTCGATTTCTAAAAATTCAAAATAAAAAGTTTTCATGATTGAATCTAGTCAAAATTTCAGGAGGGGCCCGGGCCCCCTTGCCCTCTCCTTATATATGCCCCTGCGCATATAACATTCTTCTAACGGAAACTCAAACTGTTTTGTTTAAAAAAAAGCTGTAACGTAGAGGTGTGTTGCTCGCTCGCGTCACTTCACGAACAAGAGAGATATAGTGAGACCTTTCTCAACATTCTCCCCACTTTTTGAGTTGGTTACTACAACTCAAAAACATACAAATGCTGGTTAAATAAATCAAGTATCTTAGGTGTTTTAACACTGACGGTTCTTCATTAGGCGGATATCCTAATCCTCCGCCTTGTCGTCCCCCAAGCAGTAAAACTAGGCCATGAGCATATTTCAAATTCATTAACAACTTTTGACTGACTCTATTTGCGATACAAATATTATTTACAGGATCATTCAGTTAATCATACACGGTCGGGAATAATCCCCATCGATCTCCAGTGCAAACCGCGTTTCGCTTCCTCACTGGCCTTCGGGTTTCCAAACGGGTTTCTTCCCACATACCAGAAGGGGGAGGGGGGACCCCCGTGGAGTCTTTGTGTCCATAGGTCTTTGTGTCCACACAGCGGAAACTCGTTCTGAACGCGAAAGTGATCGTGACGTACCGGCGGGGAAGTCCAACACTGGCGCCACGACGTTTTCTACACAACTGAATCGGATTTCGTCTTGAATTGTTAAACTCGCTGAAGACGAATCCTACACCACAAAACGACGATTCTTGTTTTAATCAATAGCTGATAATTTAAAGCATTTACACACGAATGCTCATCAACCATATGAGTACCGTTTTTGAGTAAAACGTTGCTGAAAAGTGTGAAAAACTGAAATCTCCAAGTCCAATAACCACTCCCCCCCTGCTGTTTTATTGCCCTTGTGAATTGGACTCCCTGGTTCCCTCGTTTCGCGGTTTTACCAGGCATCTGTATATCCTCAAGGGATTTGCTTCGTGAAAGGCGATTGAAAGCCGCGTCCACACCGGAGAAGCAGAGCAAAACATGGATGATTGATTAACCCCGGAGACAGGTTTGGTGAATCAATTTCTCTGGTTTTTCTGGTTTGATCGCGAGCACATGGAACATTTTGTGTCCGAGCTGTCAATCTGGTTGGTTGTGTGTTGAAGTTAAACTGCAAACTTATTGTTTGAAGCAAATTGTTTTAAGGTCCCGTTCTTTACGAAGTCGGCGTATAATCGCGAGTGCAGCGTATATTATCATTAAAGATTTATTAAAGAGGAATACGAAGAAAAGTTCAAAAAAGGCGATATTGGTGATGGAAAATATTCTCAGGAGCCATAAGACTGAAAATGTATACGTCTTTTGCTCACACGCGGTATAAATTACGCTTTTCCTACTGGGACACTTAATAAACCCTAAACTAATAGCCGCCTCGGAAAATAATCCACTTCATCGTTAACCCTGTACAATTTTGAACAAACCGTGTTTTCAATCCTGCGACGGCGGCTGCGGCAACCACTTTATTAATATATATATATATATATATATATATATATATATATATATATATATATATATATATATATATATATATATATATATACTTATTTATTTATATCCATACGTTCTTGCAAAATTGATATTAGCAGATTATTTCCCTACAAAATAAAAATTTCTTACTGAATATTTCACTCATATGTTCCAACATATTGAATGTCTCTTTAATTCGGCATTTTTCGGTAAAACGTATTAATATTGCAGTGCAACAATTTTAAATTTTCTTTAATTGCAAAAAAGTTTAAATACATTTTAAATATCCACCTCTTATTTATCTTAAACTAGCCACTGCGTGGTGATTGCTAAGAATTCCCATTTGGTTTGCGAAGCCTATTGGATAACAGCAATCATGGCATTGGTTTGCCTCACAAACCAAATGGAAATTCGTAGCCTATTGGAATGGATTCCCAGCAAATTCTAATTTGATTTGCTTCGCAAACTAAATTATGAATATTATGAACTATGATTTGCTTCGCAAACAAACACCTCGGGCAACGCCGTAATGACCTCGTCATTGTCAAATTCGAATTGCGAAGAGATCCAATCGGCGTGACGTCAGAATCTCTTACGAAAATATAAATATTTAATTGAAAAATTATTTATTAAAAGAAAATCAAATGGAAGGTTGAGATTTAGGGGTTTAGATTTTATTCAGATTTCAAATCTGTTGAAATTTTCATCTGTCTTTAACGATCCCGATTTTACAAAAAAGTACTTTACAATGCCAGTCAATATGTTTTTTTTATTTGTTTTGCTTTTCTTCGCTGTGAAATGGTTTGAGCGTAGGAAATTAAATCTGTGATATCTCGAATCAAACGAAAGTCATTCTTCACAGAAAGTGGCGTTCGTGTTGGAAAAAATATAAGTTTCAATTTAAAATTATTCATTTATCGAAAATCATATTTTTAGGTATAGATCTAATGTGAAATTTTCCGCAGATTTCATATCCGTTGAAAATTGTACTCTATCTTTTACGATCAAGGAGATAATAAAAAAGAACTACATAACTAAAGTTAAAACTTTAGTCTGCTGACAAATCTTTCTCCGCAAAATGAAATCGGAAGCGGAAAAAATACATTTAGAATCTGCTAACTTTTTATGCAACTTTTATTCCAAAGAAGACAATAATAATTAAATTCCAATAAATTATTTTTTAAATGTTTTAGATTGAATTTTAAAATTCAGGCTGGACACAAAAATTGCAAAAACTTCGGACTACCCGTGTGCCAAATTTCATTATTGCAAGTGCAATAGATTCGTTCGGACATTGCGTAGTGGAGGTCGGACACTTCATTTTATAATAGCAGAGATTTGACGTGCAAAGTTCCCCAAGACTACTAATATAGACCATCTAAATACACATGGATGGACACATCAATTTTGACACTAATATGGGCAGATTACATTTTCACAACTAAGTTTTAATCGTCAACTATGTATAGCAAAACACACAATGCTTACAAATAGACTACTTAAATAATAGTATCACTTTACAATCCGAAGAAATATAAATATTTCTATTTTCCGATCCCCGACCCGTTTCTTAACGATGACCCCGGTGATTGATTGAACGTCGAGCAAGGGAACGAAAAAACGCCGTTCAAATAGAGCGAGCACGAGCACTTGCTTTCCTTTGATGTACCGACTAGAAGCGGATCATTTTGCTCGTGCTCAAAATGTTCGTTCACCGTCTACACTGAACGAGCTGCCAATCAAACCTGTCTCCGGGGTTAATCAATCATCCATGTTTTATCCGAATATTTTGCTCTGCTTCTCCGGTGTGGACGCGGCTTTAGCTGTTCAACAGTGTAGTGTTCGTTTCAGTCATGATAAAATTTAATATAATTTGAAAATAAGAATCGTTGGAAAACAAAGAATATTCTTTTTTTTATTTGATTTTATTGCTCTATTTAATAAAAAATATAGCATATTTTGTGCATCATATAAATAGATTACAGTTGGTATGAGCTAAGTTCTTGCGTTTAATTAGCGCAGTAATTTAGGTATGTTTACACATATTTGAGTATGTATTTAATTCATTGAACGCGATTAACACTCAATTAAAGACACCCTATTTTAATTTAAAATAACCGGTTTGCAATCTGCAGATTACGTAGAAGATTTATTCTTTAAAAAAAATCAGGGTCATCGTAGTTGTTAACATTTACTCACCATAAGCAGATCCCTTGTGAAATATAAGAGGACAACTAAACAAAATTGGAAATCATTAAATACAGTATTGTTTGAAAAGTGCACGAGTACTGTGGAACAAAACTATAGTATTTATGACAATTTAGTTCAATCAAACTGCAGGAAGAGTTCTTAAACCTGAAAGAAATATTCTACAAGTACCTTTAAGTTTGAAAGGGTTTATCAATTTCCACAGAATACTTAATGTGATTTAAAGGAAAGTGTTTTCATTTTTTTTAATTGATAACATTTTAATTAAAGAGAGGAATAGAAATGAAGCACAGTGTGTTTCTTTTTTTTTTCTTAAGTATCGCTAAGATATATTGCGAGGAGTACTAGACTTTCGAGGGGTTTCCATTGAAGTGTGTGTGTGTGTGTACTCTTTAGTTATTGGAGTCTTGTTTAGAGATTCATAGGAAATGTACACATTAAATTTTAAAACAATCAATTAATATCAACACTATATTTCTGTATAAAATATATAAAATTGTGACTAAGCAATGGAATGCATGGAAAGTAAAATTATTTTGTTTTCTCTCATTTGAATTGGTATCAGTAAGAACTTGATCCATATATAATGTTCGAAATATATTCTTTAATCATTAGATTCATGTTAAACTATTTGTAGACAGAATATTTTGAAAAAGAACTTTATATAAAACAACATACAACAAAAACTCCAAAATATCCCTAAAAGAATGTACTAATAGAAATAAGCAAAAAACATTTGAAAACTATTTTTAGATGAACTAGGGGGCTCCGCTCCCTGCTCGTTTACGCTCGTCAACCCCCGGGGATTGATCGCAATCCCATTTGGTTTGCTTCGCAAACCAACACTCCTTTCACAGATGCCATTTGGTTTGCTTCGGAAACCAACATTCCTTTCGCAGAGTGAAACTATCTGAATAATTCGTATTAATCTGGTTTCACTTTCACCATGAATAGAAACTTGCAATATAGTAATTATATTGCAATAGCCAAATTTCAATGCAGTAATGTTTAGAGACATTCTGAGCACTTGCCTATTTTTCTACAGAATCTTCAATGGTTTTGAACTTTGAGGATGCTGCCCACTTTTTAGGTTTGCGTTGTTGAGCCCGTTCTGTTCGACTTATACAAGTCTTTTTATTCAAGTGCCGAATGCGAATAAATGTTCTTGTTCTCACGTACATCTTGATCACTTCGATGTTTATATGCTCATACTTTTCGGTTATCAAGGAGCACATTTTTTTGACAACCCCTTTTTCTTTTGATAAGGAATTAGACCCATGAATTCCGGTAAGTATTACCTCAAATTCCGAGATTTTCTTCAGCCACTACTCAGATGAATCGCTCATCTCGATTGTAAGAGTTATCCTCAAGCGTAGAAGTATGGTGGAAATTAAAATAAATAATCAAGGTGCGGAATATTTTTTTGTAAGGTGTGGGGTAGATTGTTGAATTTACCTCGCACTGGAAGCAACAAACAGACGGGTTATTGGCGACGGTCCGGAATCTATCGCAAAGTGAAAGATCCGAGGGCAATACTTGGCAATTTTGAACCACGGTTCGATGACGAGTTCAACACCTGAGTTGGTACCCACTCTCCTAACTTTCACACAGCGCCAAAGTTCGGAAATTTGAGGCCAACGCAGATTTGACGTGCACCAGTCCCCACCTTCACGACGGTCTTTTAGTTGGTTGGATTTCGCAACCCTCCGTTTGCTAATCTGCGACTCTTATCAAACAAGGTTACCGCTGCCACTACAAGGTGGGCTATGATAAATAAATTTTTTCTAATGCTCTTATAACCTTCTCGCGTAGTTGCATGGTTACCCGTGTTACGCATTTCCAAAGAGAAGTTTGTTTTAGCATTCCGTGAACTCGTCGACACTAGATCAGTTCTTGGTTACGCAAACTCACAAAGAATTTAAAAACGTTTACTTGAATTTTCATTATTTTAAAATGGCAAGTAGATTATTTTGAAAAATCGAACAAAAATATGAAATCTCTTTATTTGTAGGATGGATTATGTTCGATGAAAGTATCGATAGTAGATTAAAGTGTATAAGAAATCAGTAGAGTTTTATTCATAGAACGTTTTGAGATTGAGCGTTTTCCAGCTATTCCAAACAAGTGGTCAAAATGACCTTCCTCAGGAGAAACGTAAAGATGTTTCCGAAATTGCACTGCTGAATGATCTACAATCCCCTTTCACTAACCCCCCTAGTAAAACCGCAAACCCAGAGAGTTCCAATCCACAAGGCCAATAAAACAGCAGGGGGAGGGAGTGGTTAATGGTCTCTGAGATTGCTGTTTTTCATACTTTTCAGTAGCGTTTTTCTCAAAAATGGTACTCATTTCATTAATGAGCCTCCGTGTGTAAATACTTCATATTATTAGCTATTGATTGAAACAAAAATCGCCGTTGTGTGGGGTCGGATACATCTTCAGTAAGATCAACAATTCAAGACGAAATCCGATTTAGATGTGCGGGAAATGTCGTGGCGCCAGGGTCGGACTTTCCCGCCGGTACGTCACGATACTAAGGGGAAACGCCTCTTTCTGCAACTCGCTTTTCGGCCAGAAGGCGCCCCCGTGAGGCCCTACCCAACCTGGTGAGGCTACCTCACCTCCGGTTTATGATTACGGGGTGACTTGGTCCCTAAATTGAAACCATACCAAAAAACCCAATGACGGACGCCCCTGTACTCGGGGAACGTCATTATTCAAAATCCAGATACCCAAAAGATGTATTGATGTTTGTGTCCCCAAGTCGGCAAGTATGCCTGAAATGAGTCTTACACAAACTTAAATTTTACAATTAACTATAATTTTTAAAACTATCCGTGTACTTTTATGATAGCAAAAGTTTACTCAAAATACAAAAATTTTAATCCGTTTGATTAAAGAATACTAGTAATCCAAAACATACTTTTAAATAACGATTGTTTCGTGTAAACAAAACCAATTAAATTACTATATTATGTGATGCAGTACAACATGTCTTTCGTTATCATAAAATCACTTGCATTGTTCTTCATACATTCGCGATAAAGCATCGGCATTTAAAATACTTGGCTTATGAGTTATTGCTACATTGAACCGAGGTAAATTCAATGCCCACCTCTGAAGTACTGGGCACACCTTCCGTTAGATATTTTAATGGATTATGGTCAGTGTGCAACAGTATACTTTGACCATACGTCCAAGTGTCAAATTTTCCCAAAGCCCAAATTACAGCATAAGCCACTCTTTCAATTGCGCAGGTGTGAGCTTTTGGCTTGCGAATGTTATTTATTGATCTTGGGTAGCCTTTCTCATCTCCCTGGACCAGACAGGATCCTATACCCGTTACTGAGGCATCTGTGTGGATTTCAAACGGCTTATTAATATCCGGTGTAGACAGATACACAGCTTTACACAAAGCCTCTTTAAGTTTCTTAAACGCGTCGTCCGCGTCATCGGTCCATGGGATATCATTGGGGACTGGTTTCTTCGTTAGCTCCGCATAGCGTGGCACATACTCCCTGTAGTAGTTCATGAACCCTAACACTGACCGTAGTACCTTTTTCGTTTTTGGTACGTTCAACTGCTGTATCGTCGCTATTTTCCCAGGATCTGGACCATGTTCCCTGAACCCACCACGTGGCCTAAATACCTTACTTCTGACTTCGCGAAGGAACACTTTTCCAAATTAGCCGCGAAGTTCAAAGACCTTAGGGTTTGGAGTACTGTTTTAGATGAGTCGAGTGTTCCTCCCATGTCTTAGAATAAATGATTGTCATCTATAAAGCTCTGCGTAGTCTGAGTGTGCCCTCAACGCTTGGTTCATAACCCTCTGGAAAGTGTCTGTGGCACCTGAAAGTCAATGGCATGACTTTCCATTGGTATTGCCCTTTGGGTGACACAAAACTAGTTAGTTCTTCGAACTCTCCTCCATCGGAATCCCCCAATATCCCTTGCCGACCAACTGGTATAGTGGTTAAGGTGTTAGCCTCTAGATCGGAAGGTTCGAATCCGGGCATGGATGTTTGTAAGCGTATGGTGTAGACGCGGCTGGTTCACCTTAAATTTGTCGTAGCCGAAAGTCCTCACGTTGGATGGGTGTTGCTTCGTCATCTGTCCCGCGATCTTCCCAGTGTGGTATAAAATCCCCGAGTCTAGCCAGTAATCGTTCTTCCTTTCTCTCGCATTTGCATCTTAAGGACTCACACGCCGCCTGCTCTATCCGAAATTTTAGCGTTTGTGATAAGGGCACCTCATTGCTTTCCACCATCCTTGATACTCGATCGCGTCCATTGTTACCATCCTTACTTCGAGGACTTCCATTGTGCCACGTCGATCATTCTTCCCTCTAGCCCCAGGAGGTAACTTTCCCTGTTGAGCCTCGTCTTGAATTCGTGGTTCTACAAATTCCCCTAGATACCGACTCTGCTGCTCTCTCATAAGTCGTAAATCACACAAGAGTCTATAGCCAGGGTAATCCATCGAGCCGAGTCTCCTCTGATTGGTTGAAAAATCACGCTTTCATGGGCCTCAGTTTCAAAGTTCACTGCGTTCGAGAGTACACTAGCTGAAATGTAAACAAAGTTGTTTACCTTTTATCTTCCCATTTCAACGATAGACATCGTACAGGAAACCAAAAAAATGATTTCCCCAAATGTTGAATCAAAACATACAATGTGCTTAAAATGACCATTTTCTAAAATTTACAAAAGATGTGTCATATGAACAGAATTTATGTAAAAATCTACGTTTTCGAAAATGCTTCCTAATGAACAATATTTTAGAAAACATTCCCAACGACTGCATCATAATTTTTCGTAACTATTCTCAAGCTTATGAACAGAAAAAACCCTTTTTTATCTCATTCTGAAAAGTTCGTATTGTAATGAGTAATATGATACAAACTTTAATGTTGGCAATATGAAGAATTCGAGCTAGTATCGAATATTTTTTAATTTTTATAGGGCATGTCCAATTTAGAACAGCAATAGCCTATTATTACTTTCAATTTTAAGAAACTACTGTTGAGTCTATTAAATAAAGTCTTATCGTTTTCTACTTAAAAACTTCGTTGTAAAGAAACTTTGTTACATAGAAATTTGTAAATTCAGTTATGAAAATATAAAAAAGACGAAACAATTCACTTTGACTGTAACACATATCCTAAACTGAAAAAGTCTAACACTTCTTTGTGCAGTTCTTATACGGTACTTTGATGTAATCAAAACTTATAAAAGAGCACTGTGAACTAGGGATGCGACATCGATAGCAAAACATCGATGTTCAAAATTAAAACATCGATGTTGATAATACATCGCTCCAAAACAATCGATGTTTTTAAAATTCAGTGATTTAAACTTGTTTCCCCATTTCTTAAAACTGGTTTAGCAACTAGTGATGCGACAGCGACTATAATACATCGATGTTTTTGTTCTAGAATATCAATGTTTAGAAGACATCGATGTCGCATCTCTACTTTTCAGACCCTTCATTCTTGGTCACTTTGGTCTAAAAGTATGTTCAATTTGCTGATTATAAAAATTATTCTACTTGGTTATTTTTTTAAATTTTATAACGGTACTTTTTTCATTTAAAAATAAAATATCGACAGCATAAAAACATCGACAAGTATTAACATCGATGTTACAAAAACATCGACCCCAATACATCGATCTTTTTTAAAAAACATCGATGTCGCATCCCTACTGTGAACGCCCATTTTGGCTTAACCTTATGCCATCATGGTGGGTTTTGCTTAGCTTCATGCTCTTACTAGTGAGGATATGAATCTAGTAGTCTTCTTTTATTTAAATTTATCATGTTTGTTAAATTTTGTAGGGACTTCTAGTTTAAAACACAACTTGATAGGTGTTTGGGCCTAGGTGCACCCTTAATTAAAATATCGAATTCTTGTAATACTTCTTACTTAAATACTAATCATGGGCAGTTTACTTGATGCATTTATAAATACATAATTCACTTTAATTAATTCTTCAGACATGCTTGCACATTTAAAATAATTTTATATAATACTTCATATGCTAGTTTTGGCAGAAAATAGGCCATTTATCAAGATTATTTTTCCTTTTATTAAACAAACAGAAATAATATAACTTGTACTTGAGCTTCATATATTGTTCACTTTAGAAAATAAAAAATATTCATAATTGATGCATGAGAATTGCAAAAGGTCATCAAATATAAATATCATTTAGTCATCCATCTCAACACAGCGACAACCTACAAAGAAAACATGGGTATTAAAAATTCAGGAATATATTCAGCACAATTTTAAATAAAAATATATTTTTTCATGCAAACATCTCCATGCCACAAGGCTTCTGCTTAGATTCAAGACTAGTTAGCTAATTACTCAAGATTCAACCAAAGCAGAAACCTAGGCAAGAAAAAAATTCATTTTGTTGCACATCAAAACACAAAAGAAAAACTAATAATAAAACACTACTTATAACGTGCATCTATTTTAAGTGTTATTAAAATATTTATGTACGAACACAATAAGAAAATTACTAAGAAAAATACTGCATTAAAAAACGGTAAAAATCCTATAATAATGTATATTCTTCTGAAAGCAAGCTGTAAATAACATTAAGAAACAACTGTTTTTAACACATTAAAGGAGATGCAGATTTCAACTCAACATTAAGTAAATGGGAAAGTTAAACATCCAAAAACTTTACTTCCAGTCTGTCTTGTTGATACGTACAGTCAACTTTTGAAAATTAAGCCTAATACTTGTGGTTTCAGGTAATATTTATCTTGTACACTAATTGCTATGATCCATATCTCTAATCTATCTCTTAACACTCATAATAAATTTTAACTGTGGTACAAATGCTTTCTTAAAATAATATTTTATATTTATATCACATTCATATAAATGTCTCTTTTCTACTTAAGAGTTGGTTTTTCTAGGGCTGACTTGGATTCTCTCTTTTTCTTTGTACTGTTTAACCGTTGTTTTGATATACTTTTATTACGACTCTTACTGTCCTTTACTGCCAAGTTATCTGTCGAAGCATTTTGTCTAAATGCCTCTAACGTAGGCAAGACTGGTTTTATCAAGTGCTGGGCCACTTGGATCTCTTGTACACTTTTTACAGAATCTGCGATTCTCTCTAAAGTATATTTAAAACGTTGGAAACTGATGTCAAATGAGAAATCTCCATCACAAGCTGCAGTTGGAATACTTAGTGACATTTCAGAACTTTCAACAGATGAATCGCCATCAGATGTTGTAGTCGGCTGAGTTGACTCACTTCAAATCTAAGAAAAATCACATTTTTGCATAAATTTATAAAATGTTTGTTTTTTTCTTGATTTTTAAATTTTAGTATCGCAATACATTGATTTGATTTTTCTGCTATATTTTGTGGACATAGTTAATTATCACTTTTCACAGGGAACATAGGAAACTGAAAAAGTTTGTATCACTATAAAAAGTATTCAGCTATTTTTAATACCGGGATTGGAAATTTTAAAATCATTTCTGTAAAGTTGAAAAAAGTGACAAATCTTGGTTTATTTTAAGTACAAGAATGGTTTTGTAAGTATTATTTTACTTGAAGAAAAGACAACATTATATAATCTTATTTGCAGATATTTTTAGTTTCAAAAATAAAAGCTTGAAAATTATATTAGATTTTAAAGAATTAAATGTAAATAAGTGCAATTAAAAGAATTTCCAATTTTATTTTTATAAAGAAAAGGTAAACCATATGTAATATACTTACTGATAATTGAGCCTGCCTGTACAGGAAATTGCTGCCAAAAAATTTCATAACAATGGATTTTTTGACGTTTCATCATCTTGTGCATTTTTCAGATATGTCAAATTGGGAAAAGCAAAATAGAGACTAAAAACATAACAAGAACCATGGATAAACATGCAATGGGACACTGCTACTTAAGATGAATACTCTTTTACACCCTTCACTTTTTTATAAGTATAAAGCCTAACATTTTTTTTATATTTAACTGTTAACTTGCCTGAGTAATGTACAGTCAAAATAATTCTGTAAAAATTGATCAAAATGACAAAAACCAAACTTTGAAAAATAATTTTTATTTAGTTAATGTCAGCAGCTCATTCAACATCAAATTCGTTTTTTGTTCTGTGATCAATGTTCGCATAAGCTCATTACCTTCACGCTTTATCTTGGAGCTCTCCTTCTTTAACTTTATTAGTGTGTGTACAGGGTTCCTCACTTTCAACTTTTGAACCCTTGCTTCTAAAAAAATAAAACTTTTAGATTTGAAGTATTTTTGCACAAGGTCATATATGGCCATACTGTGCCAAACACTAGATAGCCCATATCAAGTAATGGACATAAATACACACAAGGAATGTTAAATTACCGCGAAAAGAATTTTTGGCACGTAACTTGAAATTACATTACATTGTCGGCTAAGATGTGGTACCTCGTAAGCGCCAATTTCTCAAAAGTGTTTTCAAAGCACGAGTTTTTCAAAAAATAAGCACATTGGTGAAATGAGACCTCATTCATCAGATCAACAAGACGGGAAAATGTACATTAGTGATACCTAGTATTAGATTCTATGTAGTTCTTTGCTCCTGTAAAATTGGTATTTTGCACTTACGAAGTATCGCATTGTAGCCGACAATATGCAGAAAAAATAAGAAAACCCATGCACTTCAGTATTTGAAGAGATAGAAAGATTAATAAGTTACTCAAGATGCTGTAATTTGCTTGTTCAGTGCCACAATCTGAAAGTAATTCAGCATTCATTTCTTGCACAAATTGAGGCTGGGAAATCTGGATCCTTTAACATAATGTAGACCTTGTGAAAATACATAATATTCATATACACGTGAGGCAGATAATTTATTATTCTTAGGCACATGCAAACTGCTCATAGGATTTATCTCAATTTACTACTTTGTGCACTTGCAAGATGCTTCTAATATTTAACTGCAACAATATTATGGTACGATAGATTCTTTACTTTTTCTGTGCAAGGAAAAATAGTATTCCTACTGAGTTTTTCATTTGTATATATTTCGGCGTGACCTTTCCAAAATATTTCATGTAAAATTAATTATGTAATTGTTAAATAAAAGCATACAACACTGCATAATATTTTAACTGCTAAATCATCAATTTCATACAGGAGATGTTAAAAAGATGAACTAAACGTAAGGGTTAATCTGCAATTTTCTTAAGAAATGAAAGTAATTCATTAAAATACACTGGAAGTTCATAATAGGCTCTATATTTTTAAATGAGTTTTTTAGCAACAAACTAATTTGTCATGACACATAATTGAGTTGATTTATGAAATTAAATTGCTATAAACACAAATTGACCACATTCAATTTTCAACTAGGCTAATCAGAAGAGCTACTATTTTGGTTCTACCCATTACAAATTCCGTCAGTAACTCCTTATTTTGTATAATAAATACACAAAGCCACCAAATGTCCATTAACTGTCCCAACAGGTGCAGCAGGCGCTTACTGCGCACAGAGACAGTTGAATAGCATGCCTGTTTTGCCTATAATAATACAAATAAAACATGAAATTTAATGACATGCAATCCAACAAATTCCACTAGACGGGAAGTAACATTTTTGCCCACCAATCGACAACATGAAAATGCAGAAACATAAATTGCCTTCACTGTGTTTGTTAAACTACAAAATATAAATATGACACAGTTTTAAAGCAACTGAATTTAAATGTCACACAAAATAAAACAAATAAATGTTTAAAACTCACCATTAACTGCCCAAAAGTTGAGGTCAGGCCGCATTTCCATTTCCAATACATCCAAACCTCCTGTTTGATGATCTCGGAAAAACGAAGCGATGTAAACAAACTTTCGCCTTCGCGGTAAACCAGCTGACTATGTAATCTTGTTTCTTATTGGTCAACAAGCAATTACGTGACGTCACAGCAAAGTGAGCAATCATCGGCGTATGGTGGTAACCCCTAACACTCCGAACGTTTCGGAAACGGGTAGTTGCATGGCAAGAGACGGAAGCGAGAAAAACAGTTCGAGCTGGGCTTTCTGATTCGAACGGACGTTTTCGAAGGAAGTTGAATTAGGCCCTTAAGCTGACCAAAACGAACGCTTTCTGAAACTCACTCGTTTTCCCAACGGAAAAGTACAATGCTTCGAGCTGGAATTCACTTGCATTTCTTCTACCCATAACAGTCGAAGAGACAGCCGATTCCGAGAAAAAGTGGGCGAATTGAGGGGTCAACCCCTTGCCAACTTTCATTCATCGGTTCAATTATCCAAAAAGGTAATTAACTTAATCTATTTTGATCGTACGACTTTTAAACATCTGTCAAAATGTGCCTTAAGACCTTGTGGTCGTTTTGATAGTTGTTCCAGGTCAATATGATGTAGGATTAATTTTATAATCTGCTTTATTCAATAACATTCATTCAAACCCAGAGGGGACGCAAAGTGGGGTTGCCACTTGGCGGTTTTTGGCTGGATTTCGGATGGAGATAAACCATCAAAAATGGAGTTTTGGCAACATAATTGGCAACAAAATCGCAGTTTCCATTCAATGCATAAAACCAGGTTTTGCGTGACTTTTCTCACTCTCTCACTTTTTACCAACGTCAAAAGACGTAGAAATTTTTGCTGCCTGGATTTTGGGGTGACTGTGTGGATCTCGGAGTGGATAAGAAGTGATTCACCGAGGGAACCGGATCAACTCCCGTGGAGCATCCCTTTCAACCATCTGGCGGATCCAATTTTTTTCAGGAAAGAGCTTTCCGTTTTCAACATTCCTTTTCTTCAGATCTTTATGTCGATCCCACAGTTACCTCCAACCCGTTCTACACCATCGAGGAGTTAGGATCTTTGGGAATACCGTCCCGGAGCGGCTCCTTTTTTTCCTTGTAGCGTTCGTGAAGGTCCTACTCCGACAAGGATCTCTACACAAGAGATCACCATATTCATACAACGTACCTGCCCTTTCAAACAAAAAGGAAATGATGGACGTCCGGACCCTCTGATGCTGAGTGGAGTAACGGGTATTCCTTCTTCTCTTGAATAAAAAAAACACACTCATCCTCAGTCATCCTACTTGAATTCAGTTTCGTCTCTCAAAATCGCTCCAGTTAATATCTTGTTCAAGAAAAATCAGCAATTCATCTTAAGGAATGCCAAACCCTATTACTTCATCCCATAACTAAAGTTGGGGTCGTCGTTTCCAATGTCCCCATTGTATTTCCAGTTAGGTTCGAGGGAACAACGTTCATCTGGTTCCAAGTTCGAATCCTCATCAGAAAAAGAAAGGAAAACTGTTAATAAGAACTCTTCTTTTAAAAGAACTATCCTCATCGCTAGAAGAACCAATTAATGTCATCTCAGAGTCACAGCTCGTATTTTAAGGTCTTTATTACCTTTGATTTTTTTTATTGAAGAGGTCACCTATTTTTTAAGGGTAAACCTAGGGTTATTGCTACTCAAGTCCTCTTGCTAATACTTTAGTAAGTAGGGAACCACTTTACCTTATTCAAATTACCCCACAATCCCAATATTTAACATATATACTACATATTATTTATCGAAAAAAAAACAAGTTTATTTTACAGGAATCCTAACCCATGATTTAATTCTTCAATTCCAATAACAATTCCCTAGTTTTTTGTTTGTTGTATTAGGTCATTCCTGGGTTCGCGTTGAAATCATACCAATTTTTTCAAATGTAGCTATTGTGCATGCGAATATGCACTTAATTCATCCCTGAAAAGACGCTTTAATTAGAAGCATCCTGATCAAGTTGTGTCTAGTGTAAAAAATATGTGCTCCAAATGTAGCAAAAGTTACGATTCCCACTGTGCATCAAAATAGCATGAGAGGGCAAAACACAATGCGTGTCACATTAAACAGCATACAGAAATAAGCTGCATTATATGTTCTCAACCATGTGGTAGTATGAAAACATTGTGCAATCATTTAAATGAAGTACATGAGTTAGATATTAAGACAGAGGAAATTGAATTTCCAAGTGAGCAAGAATTTTTTGTTTGAAAGAACAAAGTAGAAAGTAGTTCAAGCTCCTCTTTTGTAAAGCAATATGATAGCATAGTTAATTCTAACCAAGAAATGGTTAGCTACTATTAATGCAACAGATCAGGATTTATAAAGAAAGAGGTAAAGGTGTGCGACATTTAAAACCACAAGGAGCCTCCAAAATTGATGGTCATTGTTGTGCACACATGAAAGTCACTGTTATATATATGTAACCTTAAAAAATGATTCGTGAGAAAATTGCTTCGAGGTTGGCCGGCGCCTCCTAGTATTTTTTCACGTGCCTTTTACAGTTTCGCAGCCTATTGCATCAGAAATAATTAATTTTTGCAAGCTAAGCTAAATTCATCCTCCCACGCCGTGATCCATCTGTTCCCATCTATTTACTATAAGATGTCCCATCAAATGATACCATATAAGGCAATGAAATCTGTCTGAGTATTGCTGATCAAGGAATAATTAATTTGTTGATACGCAACTTGTAACTTGTTGCGCCATCTCTTATAGCACTCGAATCATGACTGTGGTCTAATAAAGTGTCATCTCATTTTCATTGATCTCTGTCCTGCTCGTATTTCATGAGTACTAAGTAGTGAGACTTGTATAAAGTCGTCACAAGTCGACAGGATTTAATTCCTGTCGCGAAACCCGGCGGCACGATGCTAATTTGAAGTTTTTAAAAAAAGAATTAAGCACGATGAAAGTGACCAACAATAACGGCAGTTTGTCTTTTTCTGCCGCGGTTAAGGCGAAAGGGGAATTGTTTATTGTTTCTCTTTACGATTGATAGAAGAGTGAGTGCGTTATCCAAAACAGCTGACGAAGAAAAAAAATTTGCCTCGCTGCCGTGATGAACTAAATGAATGGCGAAAGAAAAAGCAAAGAAGAAAAAATGCTTCGTCTCCCTCGCTTCAGAAAGGTTACCGACATGGACGCAAAGGTCGGAAACGGCGGAAAGAGCCGATCCACAGGCCCTCGGAGTTCAAGTCCCGCAGCGGAACAACCTCAGCTTGGAGATGACCGACCCCTGCCTTCCCACCAAGGGCTGGAGTACAGCAAAAAAGGAGTTGGAGACCACAACAGTATCAGGGCCCATCAGCTGGACCATGGAGATCACCATATGTGCCTCGAATAAATTGGAGACCTAGACCTATCCAAACCCAAGGAGTGCCAACCCCACCACGAGATAGACCCACAGCGACCTGCTACAAGTGTGGCATGCAGGGCCACTTTTCCCGAGACTGCAGAAAGTGATTTCAAGCAGCCCCCCCCCCACCAGTATGCACTGTACAGGAAACGTATTTCTTCTGACCGAGATGTGTTTTCCAGATACTGGACAAGACTTACTGGGACTCATTGACACTGGCAGCAATATGACTATAATAAGTGAGTCTTTTGTCATGTCTTTAAAATATAGAAAAATGGGGGGGGGGTGAAAAGTTGCAGGTGGTGCAGCAAACCAGTGGACGATTAAACGTAACCAGAATTATAGAGGTGAGTGCCAAAATAGGAGAAATTAAGAAAAAAGTCATTATGTATGTTATTGACTCTGATTTACCTTATTTGTTAATTTCCTTACAACATGCGGCACTATTTGATTTACATCTCGATATAAAAAATGGAAAAATTTGTCAAAAGGGTAAATATATCACTTATTATAATAAGAAAAGTAAAGCGGAGCCAATGACTACACATCATTTGAAGGAAATTAATGAACAAAATAAAAATTATGTAAAATTTATAATGATGTTACAGATTGTGAGAATTATGATACGATAGAAACGAGATATTTTTATAATAAGAATTATAATAAACATTATAGTAAAATTTATAATGATGTTACAGATTGTGAGAATTATGATGCGATAGAAACGAGATATTTTTATAATAAGAATTATAATAAACATTATAGTAAAATTATTAAGTGCATTGATAATGTTTATGTGTCAG